>OY728136.1:1762777214-1765277214 GCA_963277665.1 Viscum album | reverse complement strand
TCCCTTTGATTTATTAACTTTGATTTTTTGACATATTTATAAATAGATAACATACTTAGTTTAAATGGTTATTTTAATTATAAATGAGTTTTATATTATGTAAATTTATTTTCAATTTTTTTCGATGATTTAATTATGTTGATAGTCTATGCAATGCTAATACTATAATTAATAAATTAATAGAAAAATAAAAGAAATGATATTAAGAAAATTGAATTTAATATAAATTGTATTATAATTTATAACATGAATATTTTAGATAAATACTATATGTAATGGAAATGTGAAAATATTGTGTTTGAATTAATTTTCTTTTCAGCTATTTTGAAATTAAAATTAATTAAATGGTAACAAAATCAATATTAGTGATATTTTATAATAAAATTTATATTATTAAATAAATTAAAATTTAAAAAATGTTATATTTGTACAATTTAAGGTGATATGATTGATTATATAAATCATTTTCCATTTATTGGACGTTTTTATATTTGTAGTAATACATTGACTGCTAAATTTTAAAAAACATTATTATTTTAATAATTGTGAAATTTGTTAACAGGGGTTAAAATGAAAATATTAGTATACAACTATTTAAAAATATTATAAAAAATTTATTTTATGTTATTATCTGGATCAATATTCATATTATAATTTAATTTTATAAATATATATCCATTTTTAGATGAAAATATAATTTATAGCAATTTAAATATTTTCAAAATGTTAAGAGTCACCCTCCACACACTTATAAATGAACACCTCATATCCACATTTCATTACACCTAAAAATCATTTAGCTTATTCAAATTCATAAAAAAACTGATTTTATAAAATCGAACCCTATTTTTTCAAGGCTTTGGATTGATCATGTTGCTAATCTAGGTATTATTTTTGTGTAAACCTTTACTGTTATTCCATAGAAGAGGTGTTGTTATTAACCCACCATTTCCATATTATTTATTATTCTAAAAACAATATTCACAAAAAATAATGAAATTATCACAATAGTATCATATATATATTCATGTGTTATTATATTAATATAATTACTAATATCCATCTCCAATTCTATCAAATGACAAACGAAATTGCATATCGTGTCTAAGGTGCACTTCCACCCAGAGAACCAATGTAATTCATTTTATATCACCTTATTTTATGGATTTTTAATGATATAATTTATTTATAAATATTATATTAATGAAAATGTT
This sequence comes from Viscum album, assembly GCA_963277665.1. Classification (NCBI taxonomy): domain Eukaryota; kingdom Viridiplantae; phylum Streptophyta; class Magnoliopsida; order Santalales; family Viscaceae; genus Viscum; species Viscum album. The sequence continues at coordinate 1,765,276,000 of OY728136.1, read as the reverse complement.
CTACTATAATAATGTAATTAATCATTTTCTTTCAGGCCATTCCATTCTCTGAAAAATGATAATGTTGTTCGTACGTATGTGGTCACTAATGCCTCCATGAAGTGATGTGATTTTTTTTCATCACCAAATCACATAGATGATACATAAATAGATAATATTATATTTATTATATAATTATTAGTTTATATTGATTAAATATTACTTACATACATTCCATATGGATTTTTGAAAAATGAAAATGTTTCTTATGCATAGATACGACCTATTGCCTCCAACATGTATCAAATTTAATTTTTCATAACCATATTTCATTATTGGTTTTAAAAGTATAATATATGTATAAAATTTATAATTATGTGATTATTATTACCCATGATATAATTTAATAATGACTTCATTGATAATAGTGAACCTACCAAATTTATTTTGTACATATGAGCTGAATATCATCAAAACGCCCAATGTGAAGTTAATTAATTAAGTAACAGATGGTAACTGAAAAAAGAAATAATAATAATGATAATTAATATAAAGAATATAAATAAGTAATATATTTTCATTATTAAATAATATAAGTAATTCACCTGATGACTCATACTTAAGGTAAGGGAAATTCTATTAAAAATAATATTTAAAGTTTCCCTTCCAACACTTCTCATCAATGCCTAAATTTTACTAAATATATCATATCAATATATATATATATATATATATATTGAAGTAAATAAATTATAATGGAATTTTTTTCCTTCTTACTTTTTAAAAAATGTTTTCAAAAGGTGACTTTTAAAAGAATGTTTTCCCGTTCTTTATAAAATTAAAATTGAATATTCTATTTCATTGTATATGGAGACAAAAAAATTTCCTAGTTATATAAACAATAATTTTTAATTTTTTTATTTATAATATTTCATGTTTTTTACAATGAAAGAACCCCATTTCCTTCCTTAATTGTTTTAAATTTTTAAAAATATGTTTTTAAAAGGAATGTGTATTTTTATAACTAAAAGTGTTTTCCCTATGAGTTTATTAGACATTTATAATGATTTTATTTATGATATAGACATTGGAATTTTTTTATGATAACATATTATGATCATATTATTCCTCATAGTGGGTAATACTTATAAATAATATTTTATGGGTGTACCCATATTTTACTCCAATTCATTGGGTAATTAAATTTCAAGTCGATTGTGTGATTATTATTATTTTTAAGGGCCGTATAACGGTTCTTTGAGGGTTCATGGAATTTTATTTCGCATGGAACTAACATGTATGTTCTATTCATGCCTATATTTTTCATAGAAATTATTTGAATTTAAAATCTACCCACAAATAATGCCCCCTTTTGTGTAAAAAGTGGTTTTAAAGAAAATTATTCTCTTTTATTATCTTGTTTTCTATGAAACCCTCCAATTATGATTTTTCTATTATGTTTCCTTTATGAAATACATTAGAAATTAAGGATTACTTCAGGAGTAAGTAAATGATTATTTGATCTCAACAATTTTGTTTTTAAATGAAAAGTCACTTTTATGGGATCATAGTTTTTAAAATTACTAACATGTTTCTTTCATTATTTATTATGTATATCTTACAAATATTTTTAAGCATTTCCCATGTAGTAAAATTATTTCTATAGAGTGTAATTATGGGTAAGAACAAATAATAAGTCAATTTGAAATCCAGAAATATATTTCATGAAAATAAAACATGTTTCTTTTTAAAAGCTTCATTATGGTAAAAATGATATTTGAAAGAAGATTAACCTTTGTAATATATGGGTTTGTTATTTAAAGCTAATTATAATAGTCCCAAACTCACACTACTAGTTTCAGAATTAAAAAAAACATTAAAATTTTGGATTTGGTACTGATAATGGTAACATGCTTTTAGCTTTCTGAAACATACCATATTAAGAGGAAAATATTCGACCAGTTATATTATAAAGGGCATTTAGAGTATAGAGTGTAGAGAATTATGCCAAACACTTAACATAATAGATTCATAAACCGGTTTTTTATAATGATGAAATTAATATCCCATTACACGCATATTTTCAAATACCAGATTAGGTTATCAACATCATCATTATAATATCCTTTTATACATTATTCATTTGAAATAAATAATTATGACCTATGGGAATGAAACATTGTAAGGGTTAGATCAAATTATCAGTTAGGGTAAACATAATTATAAACAATTGAATGTAATTAGATATTTTATGAATGAAAAAATGGAATGATGAAATAATCAAAGTGGATGAGTATAAAAAAAGAATATTCTTACACAATGATACTCGGATAATTAGACATGAAAACATGGAATACGGATTTAATATAGGAAAGATTCATTAGAATCAATGATCATGAGCCATGCGATATAAATCTCGATCATAAGAAACATTATAAACCTAAATCAAGTATAGATAAATTTTACTAGTATATTGGGAATGTTATCAACATATCAATCTTAAAAATAGAATAATGAATATGTGAAACTTCAATTTCCAAAGTAAACAATGCACTCGATAGATATAATGGAACCACACATAATTGGTTTCTCACAAAACCAACCATACATAGTGAATAATGTGACTATTTATTCTTCTTTTATATTAGAATAAATTGTTCGTGGTTTATAATGGAACCACCCTTTATTACAAAAAAATTCAAAACTGTATGACAAATTATGTATGTAGAGTATTAATTTCATAATAATATTATTGAATGAAAATTTATTATATTTAGAACTTTTTAAAGCATCGAAAAGAAATGGTTTCAATAAAAATAAATTTGATGTTTGATTAACCAATAGAAAATTAATTGGATAAATAAAAATAACATAGAAAAATGATTAAATAATGAAAAAGAAATAGTTCCTATAAAAATTTCATAGAGACATTATTAACCAATTGGAAAACAGTGGGATACATAACAAACTATTTGAATCCTGATTAACCAATGGAAAAGAAATTTGAAACATAATAATATATTAAAAACATGATTAAACTGATGAAATGGAATAACTTCGATAAAATTTCTATTAAAACATGACTAAAACTATTAAAGTAAATTAGAAACAAAATAAACACATTAAAATATTATTATCCCATTTAAATGAAATAGTTCCAATAATAATATCATTGATACATGAATAAACCATAGAAAATAAATAGGTTTTAGATAAATCTCTTTAATAATGTCTCTATCCATAAAAATAAATAAGAAGAATGTTATCGTTAAAAAAATATGGTCAAAGTAAAAAAATGTTTTCTTTATTTTTATGATTTGACATAAAATAAAAATATAACTAAAAACATTTTTTAGAAAAAATATCTTTTAATTTTGAAAAACACATTTAAGAAATCAAAATTCAAAAACAATTGTGAAAATAATTTTCATTTAAATTAAAATTTGAAACATATATTAATAATTTCATGTAAAATAATGTACATGACTATGGGAAAATCAATATATGATATATGTGTTAAAAATAAACAATATTTTATAAATTTTTTGAAAATTGGAGTCTAAAGTGACCCATTTTGAATAAAAAATTAGGAAATTTCATTCTAAAAACATTAAAAATATGGTAAAAAATCATTGTAAATGGATCTAAGAAATAATTTAAATTTAGAAAAAAAATTATTTTTTTTCAAAACATGGAAATTGAGGATAATGATATATGATCTAAATGGAAAATACAATATTGGTGACATTTAAAAATATCTCGCTTGTTTTTTATTAAATAACTATGATAGGAAATAGAAATTAAACATGTGAACAACATTCATAACCATTTAAGAATATAATATATATGTTTCACAAATATAATATTTGATTATTTCCTCTAAAATAACCTTGAACAAAAAAAATATTGAAATAAAAAATATTATAACATAAAGCCTTTTCAAATTTTTTAACACTTAAATCATAAGACACATGAAAAAATAACATAAAATGATACATAAAATGTCATTAAAATAATTAACTTCATGATATAACAAGAAAAAGTTTAGAATATACACATTAGATAATGAATAATGGTTCATAACATAAATTTATGTCTCAAAGAATGATAATTTGAGATAAATATCCCTCACAAATTACTTACCATTGAATTTGGTAATTAATGAATGAAATTATTTTGTGTATGAAATGTAAATCCACAAAAATAAATTGGAAATAAAAAATAAAAAAAATAAAAAATCATTTCACACATAATCATATAATATAAATTGAAATGAATAATTAATGGAACCCAATGAAAGGAAATTGTGCTATGAAATTCTTTACTACTTGTTAAATTTAATGTCCAACTCCCTTGGATGAAATAATTAAAAATAAAAATTAAAATAATCTGATTTATTAATAATTTAATATTTTAAACTTAATATGAAACGTATATACACTACATAATAAAATTAAGTGGTGATTATGACATAGATGTCACAAAAATTAAAATGTAGTTTAGAAAAAACCTTATATCATGTCCAGGATTTCAAGGTGTGTCCATTAACTCTTGTATAATAATGTTATATCAATTTTGTTATTAATAAAATTTTATAAATTTAATACTTTATAATTAAATAATTTATTTTATTTTTTTAATGACATATTAGAATAATTAATCAGTTAATTATACGTCGAGTGTTGTGAGGATGTTCGGTGCATTGTTTCAAAATGACTATGGTGTTATCAATTTCATCAAAGAGGAAATTATTTCACCCAATACAGAATAATTACCATGTATTTCATTTCATATATATTCATAAATAATAACCTTAAACCAAATATTGGATAATGGTTTTGAAAAATAGACTATGTTACAATTAGGGAGACAATAGGTTGTACATATGCATGAGTAACATTTCTATTTTTCAATGAACTTTAAAGAAGAATGTTATGTATTATTTTATCCTTATATAATGATCAAAATATAATAAATAAGAGATTAATTTTTTAAATATAATTATAAATATCATTATTTTTATATGGTGTAAAACATAATACATCTCTTAGTGGAGTCGGTAGTCCACACATACACGAATGATGTTAAAAATTTTTATTGTAGGAAAGAGAATGAAATATTATAATTTCAGAATGGAAAATATTACATTAAAATAATTATTATTTCATTTAGATCACATATATTAATAAAAATAACATTATAACATTCTATGTAAAATGTTAGGGAAAAATAAATCACATCACTCCACAAAGGGATAATACACACTACACATGAGAGACCTTATTGTATCTCTAATAAAATTTAAAATAAAAAGATATTTTTGATTTAATAACTCCAAAGTATAAATAATTTAAAAATATCATTTATATAATTGAAAACATTAATTACAATAATCTACAGGAGGTAATGATGGAAAAAAAATGACATTTTCTCGTGAGGAGATAGTCATCCTATCACATAATTGATTATTTTGAATGCCATTTTATGGAAGAGGTGATGGATTTATCCTATTCTATTAATATAAAAAAATATAAGATTATATGAGATCATGGTTTCATGTTATTTGAATAGTTGAGGACTATTTTAGGGAGGTGGAAGAATTAAGAAAACAAAAAGACATAGTTAATAATCTTACCTCTTCTCAGACCACCTCTTTTTGAATATTCTTAAAGTATTTAATCACTATAATTATAATGGGAAAATAATATAGTATGAGTTTATGGGATATGGGAGGTTTTTTAGGTAGGTATTTTTCACAATAATTGTTTGATGTTGTGAATAAGAGAGGAAAGGTAGTTTCCATTTATAAGTGAGATGAGTGGAACACTTGAAATTTAAAAAAAAACCTTTTACCTACATTTTTAACAATAAAAATGATAAATAATGTAATTTAATTATTAATTTAAAATTATAATGTCTAAATATGTCTATAAAATAGTTTTTACAAATGTTTTTAGTTTATTTGGACCCTTACGGTTTTTGTTTAACCTTCCAATAAACCAGTTTTCACCTTAACTATGGTAATGTATAATTAATATTTTTATTATTCATATTGGAAAAAAACTATGGCTAATTTATTAAATAATATAAATTTTTAATATTAAAAATATGGAATCAATTTTACCAAATTAAATCCAAAAAATTGTAAAAAGGTAATATAACATCAAACCTCCTCAGGTGATGAAAAAACAGGTTTTCAAGAAGTGTATTTTCATGAAATATATGTTTTTATAATAACCCTATCAATAATAATTATAACATTATAAATATAAATTAATATTTATTTATATATAATTTATTAATATCATTTTAATTATTCCTCATTATGATCAATTCTAAATAATTAAAAATAAAACCACTTTACAATATAAAAATGTGTTAAAAATCGCATTTTACAACCAAACCCATCCTTACCCTAATATCAAATATGATGTTGATTCAAAAAAAATTATGTAGAATAAATACGACTAAATTATAATTATTTTTATTTGGAATCATATTCATAACATAATTTTACTTTAAAATTTTTTAACTTAGTGAAAATAAATGGCATTTACTAAAAAATCGATATTTTTCACTATTCCTTGAAAAATCAATGATATATAATAAATATAAAAATTTCAGCCTAGTTGAATTTTGAAATTATTATTTAAGTTTGATGTTCATTTTATGAAATAAGTTTTCTAAAATATGAAAATATTAATTATAATACTTTTTCATGAAAAAAATTAAAATCAATTTCAAAGAAAACATATTTTTCTAGAGTAAATTTACCTAACTAAAAACTGAAAGATTATTTAGTAAAAATTAATCAATAATTTAAATTTATCATTTCATAAATATATATCACAAATTTTTCGATACAATTCGTACCCTCCGACTTATCATCGTGGTTATGACTACTATATATATCATGAGTCATTAAAGATCAATGTTGTGCGCTTGATATGATATCAAACATAGTTGGATTTTCTAAATTTCATCCTTTATATTTAAAATATATATAAAATTAAATGGATGTAAATTTGAAAATACATTTTTCTGGAAACCCTCATCATAAAAAGGGTTTAAAAACATTATCCTGATAAGAGGGAACAGTCAGTGTGAATGTCATTTGGAATAACATATACTTGGTTTGCAGATAGAAGAAAATATTTGAGAACTGAAGATTTGTACATAGTAGAAAATCATAACTAATTAGGGTTTGTGATTGAGATCATTAATCATATTAAATTGAATGACTAGTAAAATGTTAATAACATCAAAAAAATGATCTTCTATGAGTGAAAAGACTATTAGTTGATAATAAATGATGGAACTATGATAATTTTTGTTTGAAGACCCTTTTTCAAGAGTATAAGAATTCATTCAGTATCATTATTATGAAAATAGTAAAATAGACTTACTTAACAAGATTGATTTCATCCATTAACCAATTTCAACCATAATCTCATCTTTTTCTCCATAAATATTATATTCAAAATGTTTTTTTACGTCTAAATCACAAAAATAAACATTTCAAGTTCAAAAAGCATTTATAGGTATAACAAATCTACTTTCCAATTATTTATATATTAACATAGGTGGATATGTTTAGAACATGGTTTGATAATTACCCGAATTAATAAACCTTCATATGATACATTAATCATCAAAATTCAACTGTAATACACAAAGTTAAAACTAAATCAATCCATAAATAAATTACCCTATATCTTAAATAACCACAATAAAATCAACATTAAAGACTATTTAATCCTAAAATGTTATCATATACCATTCTTCTTACAAGAAAAAATATATAGGGATCATCATTTGAAATAAGATGAATAAATAAGTCACTAAATCACTTTTCAAACACTAGTTTATCAATATGATACAATATGTGTTTATATAATTACCTCAATATCCAAAATCAAAATAACCCTAGTGATTATAAGTGACTTAAAATTTATGCAAAAAATGTAAAGTAATAATTCACATTAAACCAACGCTTTAAACATACTTTAACACATAAAAATATCTGAAACGATCATTAAGAATATTTAGATCTCATCTCTTAAAACGTCACTAGGGTTTCTAAGACATTGAATCTATGATCATCATAAATATTATATATCTACGATGGTATCAATAAAACATAAGACTACCTCCTAATAAAACATTAAAAACAAAATTTTCATCTATACCAATTCTTTGATACCAACTATAACCCATGAACCACCACACCTAGATAGATTTTTGAAAACAATAACAATACATTTCTTACTTTGATACCAATAATGGTGACCGATCTTCTAGTATCTAGAACTATAGTACCCTATACAACCCGAAGGAGGGGGGGTGGAAAATGTCAGTATAAATTATTCATACAATGAGAAGGATCATATCCCCACATTGGTGTGAACTTGTTAAACCAGACTCATGGAATCAAAAATTCATCAAACACACAAATGCAGAAATGGAAGCACAATATTAAATTTTACATTGTTCACCAATAAAGGATATTCGAAATAATATATGGTGATAGTGCATAAGTTATACCTGATCCACTAAAATTCACTTGGTATTATGGATAGAATTGGTCGAACATGTTCACCTTGTTCTAGGAACACTACCTTTACAAGAATTTTTGGGATATAACACTACCTCCCTCTAATCACCTATATGAATCCATCATTCTCACTATTGTGGGTGAATTGTTACTTAGTTTATCAACTTAAAGGATGATCTAATGGACTGGGAATTTATTTCTTTGTCCCTGATTAGCAAGAGCCTCTACTTTTACCATAGAGTTGAATTAACGAACATGAAATCTACGTTCACTAAAACCAGATGATAAAAACTAATATTCATGAATCTCATATTATTTTCAATAACAACATATTATTTCAAAGAATCCTCAACCTTCAAATACCATATATCTTTTATGAATCTCCCAGCCTCCAAAAATCCCCCATCCTTTACGAAACTCTAAAAAATCACAATGCTCCCATTATTCACAAAGACCCATTTTCTAAAAATACTTTTGGTCAATCTGTTATTATCAATACATTTCAAAAATCATATGTTGATGATGATTTATTGATTTTTAAAAAATTTTATTATCAAAAGGACCATCACAAAATCAGTTTGTTTCACTCATTTTCTGAATTATATCTATACCTTTAAGGGATGGGTGACCACCAATATCTACACCACATCCTTCAAGAATACTTCAATATCACCCAAACCTCTTCATGACCTATACATTAATATTCATGATGATAGTAGTATTCATGACACAAATGTGAAATTCACCATTTATGAAGTTTTTCATAGTCATGTAGAATACCATCATTCCATCACGAAACTTGAATATTCATTCATGTGCCTTAAATATTTGTGTGACTATATTCCTTCACAAAGATATACATATTTGCAAAAATCCTATTTCTTTTTTGAAATATATACCTTGACTATAAAAATGAAGAGTTATTTTTATAGAACAACATGTTATGAATCTTACTAATTCCACTAAATTTTGAGCTCTAAATATTTGAAAAATTATGATAAATGAATACAAATTTGACACTGAAGCCTCCCACCCCATAAGATATCATTCCTTAAAAACTCCCTAATCAGTCCAAGTTGATTGAAAAGAAACATAAATGAAAATTTATTTCCAACTAAGAAAATCCTTGGTTTCAATAATCCCCCCCCCCATTTGGTTTGTTTGTAATATATAGAAACATTTGATAAACTATCCTCAATCGAAAGCATGATTGAATTGAAATATAGTATCCATCACATTATTTTTAAATGAGAATATCTCATAAAATATGAAAATAGTGGTAAAAGTGACTTTCATTCCACAATAAACCGATGAACAATCCTGTAGATAGACCACTGACCAATCCTATAAATCTACAAATCCATGAATTTCACTTATCTCCCTCTTCAGAAATAATACTAAAGAACCTGATTTATACTTATAGTGCTAAAACAATTCCCCATAGATTTTATCTCTCAAATATAATTGCATGAGATCTACAATAATGATTAAAACAGTTATCCCAAATGGGGATAAGGGACCGACCATGACCTCCTCATGGACTAAGAGTGGATAAAAACTGAGGTTGAACTGATTTTTCTTAAACATTTGTGATGTTAGTGAATTAGTAATAGTTTCATCCACTTTATCATTAGTTTGAACATTGTCCACATTGAGGACACATTGTTCATCCCTTTATTTAATGATTGCATATATTATCTCAGTATGTTTTGTATGAGAATATTGAACAAGATTTTTTTTAATATCAATCTTGCTGTTTTAGTCACAATGAATGACCATCGTCAATTTCACTTCCCCTCCAATATCAGTATTTTGTTGCTTCATTAATGATATTTATGTTCATGCCTTTTTCAAAGGTATATAATACAAATTAGGAACATGAGCCTTAACCCAGTTGGTAGGGACACTTCAAGTGCATCCAAGTGACCAGGGATCAAATCCAGGCGGAGGCAGAATTTCCGGGTCACTATAGCAGGTACTGTAGTTGGACTATAGCAGGCACAGTTTGGAACTGTAGAAGCTGGGAATATGCTCCCGTTTGGGCCTTCGGGCCACCTATTTGGTCCCTGAGTCCTGTAAGGCCTTCGGGTCAGTAAGGCCTTTGGGCCACCTCATGGCCTTCGGGCCACCTTAAGTGCAAATGCAAACCAGACAACCCACAAGGAACAAGATATATAAAGAGGATGAGCAAGGAGATTTCACCACATCAGAAGCTAATCGGATTGCAAGAATGAGAGGGTATGGCTCCTGCCATCGGTAAAAGCCTTTTCATACATGAGAATTCCTAGCTGAACAGCCATGCGATGGTGGAGAGATGATTTCACGATGAAGATGCTGGGGAGGAGCAGTTTCAAGTAGTTAGTATAGGTTGTATGTAATGTTTGAAGCCTACAGGAAATGATTTCCTCTAAGGCCTATGGGCCATGTAATACTTACGCCTACGGGCCTTGTAAGGGTTCCAACTCACCCCTTGAAAGGTGGATTATAAAAAATCAATAAAAAATGAAGGACTTCGGGCTGTTGGAGGTGGATAATAGACATTATCCATATTAAGAGAAATGATTTTCTATTTCTTTCTCAACTAACCAACAAATCTATTTCCTCTAAATAATGATTTTCTATTAATATACTTTTGATCCACCTCATATCAAGACCAATTAGTATCATAAAATTCTAATAATTCAAAATCCATTCTGACTTCAATGTATTATCCTAATGTGACAGTTACCTTGAGTACACATCTTGATTATTTTAATGGATGAAAATTATTATTTCTTTCGAATAAATTAGAAGCAAGATTCTAAAAATTATTTAATGGTGATGTCTTTCTATGTTTTAATCATATATAGTAAGCTTATAATAACCCCCTATACAAGGAAGTGTCCACCGATTACCCACTGTGATGCTTCCCATGTGTTGTCCCAACTGCTATCAAAGATGACATTATTGTGGGTACATGAATATTTAATTTTATCAAAATATCTCCTTCACATTCTTCCTAAGAAATGTTGGTGTATTATTTATTTTAAATATTTTACAACCCCATAAATTATCGAGTTAAACAATAATTGAAATGTAAACCTCTAATTTCATGTGATTAGAAATTTCTACCACTAATTCATACATGTTTCTTCAAAATAATATATTACACACACAATTACTATAAATTGATCTTATTATAAATTTTTTACACTATTATTATGATCGACGCCGCTGCTTTAAAATTTTATCTTCTTCACATAAGAACCAGGTTAATACTACCAGGTTTGTGGTGTTAGCTTCAAACCATAGAGATCCTTATTTATTCTACAATCCACTATTTAATAATATCCATATAAAAATACCATTACGTGTTCAATATGGGATTCTTGTTCATGAACACCATTTCAGAATTCATTTTTGGCAGCCATCTTATAAAAATTATACCCTATTTGAATCTCATTGCCTAGGTATAACATAATCGACTCTAGATGAGATACTGGAGAAAATGCTTTATCAATATCAACGAAAAAAATCTATGAATAGTATTTACACACTAAGCCTATTTTTTATCATCATATTTCATAACTCTTCAAAATTATTTTTAAATATGCCATTTATTCCAATCATATTTTGTTTTTTTGTCTCTTAACAAGATCCCATGTTTGGTTTTTATCAATCTATATTGGTTTTTAATTCTTAGACAAAACCCATGATTCATCCTTTGTTTCTTTTTAAACATAGGTTGGTTCCAAAACTGATTGAAACGGAAAATGTGATTCATTCCTCATTCACCTAATTTATATCAGATCAGTCCAATCCAAAATGATATTGGTTTAATAAACATGTCCTCTTATATTTATTATATGATATTATGGAAGGCTTTCTTAATCAATTGTTTTCTATTCTTATTCTAATTATGAACCAACATCATTTTCGGACACCTAAATGTTTGGAAATCCTTCCATAATTTTCGTAGTTTAATTTTTCCCATGTCCACTTTATTCATCATCCTCAATCATATCTACATGCAAGATCCTAAAGATATTTATAGGTTTTTACAGAATTATCATGATAAAATATCTCTTTATAATATTTCTAAAATTATTAATGTTTCATTTCTTGGTTTTAATATTCATTGAATATCTACGTAACATCTGTTCAACACTCCACATTCCTTGATTGTCTTCCTTATTTTTGGATGAATAATTAACTTCAAAACAAACAAAAATACGTCAAATATGGATTCCTTTCATGACATATCACATATATTTTCATATTTTTCTCTTTTATAATGGCCTATAGGATTTTGACTGTATAATGCGACATGAACATCCAATTTTAGTAATGATGAAAAACACAACAATCTAACGGTATAGTTCTAGCCATATTATTCACTTACTGATTTATGCATCGAATGAACCCACTTTGATGAGGTTTCAAAATAAATATACCTATTGCATTGGAACATGTTTTTAATGTTAATATCAAATTCAATGGATGTGTATTATATTCCATTTTCAGATTGTAACATCTTGATGGTTTGGCCAGTATGATTCTCAACTCTTTGATGATATTTCTTAATGTAGGAAATAACTAATCATTTATTATATATAAATGCCACACAAGAAATTGTATTGTAACTATAAATAAAAATAATTATGTAACACTCTTTATACGTGGAATCAAAATTTATTTGACCAAAATCATTTATTTCAAATAGATGAAGTGGATTTGATGCCCTTTTTTGCATCAACATTTAAGAATTGTAGAACATCATTCTTTACAATAAAGAATCACATTCCCTTTATCGATCACCATTTATATTGGTAATGTAAATTTAAGCTTTATCTTACATAACTTATCATCTAGTATAAATTCTAAATTGTCATGTAGACATTCAGGATATAATTAACAATCAATCCATTGATAGTATAATATTCTAATTAAATGTCACTTCCTATCTTTACTCATCGAGTTTACTCATGGTCATGATATTGTTACCCAAAGCATCCACATATAGAACGTATGTTTTTATTAGCTCATCATTATGTAATTATATATTTCTATTTCCTTCGATCAGTAAGGAACCATTGTTTTCATATCTCATTGTTTCATCAATAATTTTCCAATCATTTTTCAACAAATCTATATTTTCACTCTTGTGGGATGAACATCTGCTGTCAAGAATCTAGGTGCTATTGTTATTTTTAGTTATAAGATAAATTTATTCTAGGTTGTCTTTCTCGATATTCTTCTTTTCCTTCTATGATATACCTAATTGAGTGGAGGAAAATTTGACTCTCTAATATCTTATCGACATTATTAGGTTCATCAATGTCATATTCTTCTTCCAAATGAGAATACATATTTTTAATATCAATTATTCTTAGTTAACATGTATTGAATCGTCTTAGAGATATATAGTTATTGTTCCCAAATTTTATCTACCTTCAATGAATATCTTTATAATCAATGTTAAAAAAGTGAAAAAAAAATTAGAAATAATTTCTTCTATTTGATGAAGGATATGATATCAATATACTTTATTTACTTTTCAGTTCTTCCCTAATCATATTGTTCCTTGCCTCCTCGCAGTAAGACATAGTAAGGAAAAGAAAGGAACATAATTGACATTTTATATGAGGAAATATCATGTGACTTCAATTAACCCAAATGTTAGTTTTATTAAATGTATTTTACCAATGATTATATCGGAATACATGAGGATTACTTATAGATCTATTATCAGGTTTGTTAAAATATGTATCTATTAGGGCATTAGTTTTCTTTGTGATATTTCTAAATATTAGTATCCATTTACATTTGATCTTCCCATTTCTAGCATTTTTTTATCTGTATCACATCCAATTATACTTTTTCCCATAAATGTTGGACATAGATCATTCATGACTTTCTCTACACCTTCATAACCGTGTATAGATCATTCCAAAATAACTAAATTAGATAAACTTCCAAATTAAAATTTATTCTCTATTTTCTTTGATTTTAATTCAGTTTCATGTTTACTCTTTAATTTAATGAATTATTATTCAAGATGAAAAAATATATAATATATTTTATCTAGTATCGATGTATGTTCATTGATGAATTTTTCATTCTAATCAGTATTGAGTTTAAAATATAATACTTATTGTGAAATTTCAGTAGTTGTTAAATGTTGTTTGGCCACACCATTAGATCAACATCAACATAAATATGTTCCACATTTTACTATGATAATTTTAATAAAGATCCCATGTTTCTTTTTTTTTACTGTAAATCCCAATAAAATAACCATAAGGTTCTACATTGTGATCTATAAAACCATTCGATGGATTAAATTCATCTCTATTTGGATATTTTTTTTCAAAAGTAGCCATCATGGACTATTCTGTATCCGGTATAAAATTTAGTTATAGATACATTAAAATCCATTACTACCTGGTTCTTATTTTTGGGAATTGATCTTTCTCAATAATTTATTTACCGATTTGTAATATCACTTTTGAGGGAACCTCCTTTGAGTAATACAAATGATTTATATTTAACTTTCTACATCATCAAATATCCTTGGTAATCAAGTGGAAATTTTCCCTACATTAACACATAGAAACAAATCCAAATAATCTTTCCTTCAAATTCCAATTTTCCTCTCTTTAAATTCTTGAAATACAGATAATGGAGTTTTTCATCCACATAATCTCCATCATTATTATCATTGGAGATGTATTGTTTTTATAGATATTTTAGTGATATTTCTATTATTACTATAATCATAGAATATTCTTGTTTGACTCTCATTTCATAGCACATCAATCTATTTAACATATAATCTAGTTAAATCATTAATGGATCTCTTTGATCAAGGGCTGATACATTTGGATTTCATAGAAGTGGGAGGCTCGTCAATATTTTCCTTAGAATTTTAATATCATTAACTTTTTCCAATGTCCTCAAATATCCACAACAACCATAGTAATTCTATTAAAGTAACTGTCTATATTTTTATATGGATTATATTACATATCATTGAATATATTCTAAGAAACATATTGTCTGGCCTCATTCAGTTTATTATCTCCTCCACATATAGTTTATAGTGTCTCCTGTATGACATGGATGTATTAAAAACCATAACATTCAAATATGTTGGAATATATAGTGCTACAGTAAGATAATTTAGAGATTTGGAATCTACATCGATCATTTTCTTCTCTATTTTAGTCAGATAATGACTTATTTCCCAGTAACCTAAATTCATTTAGTTATGGGTTAAAGAACATACATTACATGAGGTAAAAATTGAGATATAATTATATTGTTCCATATATAAATTTTTCTTTCATCAATGTGGGGAGCTACACTAACATTCATTTAATTCTCCTTGAATAAAATAATAGAGTAAAAAATTAACTTGTATAACATGTAGGTTTTGATACAACTTGTAGGAACATAGAACATGCTAAAAGTGTGGGGTGAATTCGGGTGCCGACATTTTCTTTTAGTGAATTAAATATTTACCCCATGCTTGTAGGAACCCATTAAACATGTTTGATGGAATCATGAAATTAATAAACCACCTAGATGAATAAATGGAAGCACAACATAGTAGTTTTAATTATATCACCACTAAGGGATATTCCATGGAGAATACATAGATAGTTTTTATGTCATACCAGAATCCACTAATAATCACTAGATATTGTGGATAAAATTATTCTTAAATGATCACTCCATGCCAAAAACACTCATTATAAGAATTTTAGGGATAACACACTGACACCATTAGATCAATTATATCAACTCTCCCATTCTCACTACCTCAATATATGTACAACCCAGTATATGGACATAAAGGTCACATCAATGAATTGGTATTTTTTTTTATCATTTATTATAATGATACATTTATTGTGCCATAGACTTTAAATGATGCGCTTGGATGAAATGTTTAATAAAAAAATATGTTCAAAACTATAGTTAATAAAGATCCTAAAATTAGAGAAACCCACATGTTGTTTCAAATATTCTTTGGCCTTAACGAACCAAATACCTTTTGTGAATCCTCAAACTTGCATGAATCTCCTAACCTTTGTGGAACACCTAAATATCATGGAGCTCTCATTCTTCCAGAATATCCTTTTTCATAAAATTGTTGAGGACAATTATTTCATAACTATACATTTTGGGAATATTTTATTCAAAAGGATTTTATGATTCGAGAATAATTCCTTTCTCTACAAAATTTTATAAAATCAATCTATTTAAATCATTTTCCCAATGTTCCCATTTCCTTCATGAGATGGGTGGTTTCTTATTTATATTCCACCTCCTTCATATAGAATTCGACATCAACATGGAATTTTTTTGAACACATATATTCACATTCAAGAAACTCCTAGTATTCAAGAATTTCTAGTTTAATTAACCATTCAAAATTATACTAAAAGTTAAATATATTACCATCATTCCATCATACATTGTGAATATTATTTTATAGGCCTTAAAATATTTGTGACACTAGGTTTATTCATGAATCTATACATCTTATAAAATATCATAATATTCATGATATTCATAAACTCACCATATATATGAAGATTAACTCCTAGAAAAATTTCTTTTGGGAAGCTTTCTCATTCCTCCAAATTTTGAGATAACATATTTTGGAAAACACTATAAAATGATGCTAATTTTATCGTTGTATAGTGTTACACCATAATATTAAATTCCAAGAAAAATTCATGATCAACCCATGTGGATTGAAAAAAACATTGATGTTCTAGTTCTGAAAATACATGGTTCCGACAAAAATGTACAACCTGAAATTGAAAATATTGAATCTCTTACTTTTTCAATGACATTTTAGGTTTATAGTTTTAGATAATTAGGGCAAGATCTTACCATAATAGATTAATACAAAACTGTTTCATAAAGATGAATATTAGTTCTCAATATACATACCTTTATATATTCCATTTAAGGTCATCATAGTTATAAATATGAGACCCTTAATTACATATTTTGTTAAACATAATTCATTATAAGAAGATGAAAATGATACATAAAAATTTTGATCACAAATTTTCATCATGGGTGCACATAAGAATTAACAATTGGATGTCATAAAGGAGTATAAAAAGATCATAATGGTATAATGAAACAATAAAAGTTCATGATTGTAAATTAAGAATATTCATACCCACAAATTCCTTGATTAGAAGCATGAAATAATATAATTATTTAAAAAAGGGATGATTCATTAGAGTCAATAATCGTGATCCATAAGACATAAATCTTGACAATTAGAAAAATTATAAACCCATAAAATGAATTTATAAATGTTATTGCTATCTTGGAAAAATTATCATTTTTATCACTATAGAATATTAAATAACTAGTATGATTAACTTCCATCTCCAAATTAACCAAATCATTGGAGGGATATACTACACCCACCTTTCCTTCTTTTATCAAGGATCCAATGTTCCTTGGTTAATAATGTTACCACCCATCCTTAATTTATAATGTAACTACTCATCCATGGTTTATAATGGAACAAACTAACATTATAAACAATTTTAATGCACCATATAATGATTAAACAAATAGACAATTCATTTCATTATAAACTCATTAAAAAATTTATTCTTTTCCAAACAGGACTTACCCATGGAAAATAAAAAGGTTCCACAATAATCCCTTGGAAACCTAATTAACCCCTTAACAAGAAAGGAGAAAAAAAATAATATAATTAAAGCATTATTTACCAATGGAAAAGAAAAAAGCTCTATAGAAATATATTTTAAACATGATTAAACCAAATAAATGAAAAGGTACACATAATAATCTCTTAAAAACATGATTAAACTTTTTAATTTAAATTAGATACATACAAATAACATTGAAACATGATTAACACAGGAAATAAACAGATACAATAAAAAAACCATTGAAACATGGTTAATAAATGGAAATTAAATAGTATACATTAATATCATGTTGTACCAGGATTAATCCCTAGAAATGAATTAGGTCCCATAACAATCTCTTTGAAGTTTGATTATCCCATGGAGAAAATTAGGTTCCATAAAAAGATATTTGAATCAATATTAATCCATTGAAATAAAGAATAATGATGGTATAATTATAAAATATCCCTTTAGGTGTGACATCCTTGACCCGAGAGCCATTAAACCGGTTCCCCCAACCATGTAATTACATGAACTCATGCATGGCAACCAATATACCAATGGTTTTTGACTAGAATCAAGGTCCTAATAAGCCAACTGAGGAGACTATAAACACTTTACTGGAGTAGTACATGAATGATAGAAAAACAAATAGTAGAAACAATATATAATAAACAACAAATAATAATAGTCAAGAATCTATTAAAACATAGAACAAACCAAAAATCCACATTAACCATGTCATGTCGTACTAATAGTACCAGAACGAAGGAACCCAAAATATGGATTACTAACTGAATCCTTATAACCATCAAGACTCCATTTTTGGAACCACATCCATACACATCCCAAGCCCAACTATTCTCTGAAAAATAGGTAATTTTTCTGTTATCCTGACATACAACCATGAAATCTACTCGGGTACCCAATGGAGGCCCGAGCAGGGTGTGATTACAATGTAGTAGGCCCACTCCAATAGTATATAAAGAATATATAGTCTAAATAGAGAGTGAATACATGTAATAAATATATTAAAAGTAAATAAAATACACACTTGTCTATTTTTATCAAACATTACAAAACCCATAATAACCATTGTCCCCAATTTATTAGGTACAACATTACCATTACATAATTTATCATCAATATGTAATCCAGTGGTTAGACATATAAACCAACTACACATGGGTCTAAGTAATTAAATTACTATGTATAAGGGGATATGACAAGTCCATGTCTCACTAGGGGGAACACAACACAGAAAAAACATTATATGTACCTCGAAGCCTCGCCCTATGAGTAATGAATCTGTTAGGGGAATAGAGCTCAATAATTTTACTAGACCTACTCATTATGAGTGTAGGTTAGAGCATCTGTCTAACTCGACCTATGGGAGGAGGATCAATCCTTTAACCCACCCCCTGAGCTATGTTCATATGCTTATATATCCATTCACCACACATATCTGGGTGGGATAGAGCTTCAGATAAAACATGACTTATGGGAGGAGCCTTATTCTTTAATACCACCAAAGACATTCCATTTCTCAATAAAACAAAACCAATAAAATTAGAAATCATATCCCTTCACAACCAACAATAAAATTAATAATATTCCATAAATAATTAACTAATTTCCCAATTATATTACATGACCGTTTATCCCACTTGTCATTCTCATTCCATAACCAATTATGTATATTCAATGATTTCCATATAATATCCAACACTCACCAATTACCACACATTATCCCATTTAGCCTATTTATCATTTAATAAGGATTTTCCTACATATTGATTTCATGTACAGTTCTTATTTAACATAGCACAACCAGTTATTACATTAAACCTAATTCCTTACCCCATTCAACATATTCATTGATTACCATATTACATATCATTTAAAATATTCCCAATTTTTTCATTCCATAATCCATTTACGTGTTCCCAATTCTATATGCACCAATCCCATTATATGTTTATAATAAAATTCATTAATCATTCGACAAAATCTCATTTTACTAATTTTTCCAAATTTCATGCAATTCCAAAAAACCCTTTCTACCATTATCAAAACCTATAAGAAAATATCAATACTCCATTTATAAATTATAATCGACATATTTATCATGTTAAACATGGGATCAATGTTATTTCAACTCAATTATACACATAAGCATACCAATTTATAGGTTTGGGAATGCCGACAGAACCCATGGGTGTCCATATATCATTCTAATAATACTAAATGAATCCCATTTGGATCATTAGTTATATAAATCCTTAATTATACACCCATTTTACTAGAATATAAACAAGGATTTAAAATCACAAAATTATGGAAGCAATATCTAGTCATATATGCACAAATCTAAAACATAACCATGGGATATAACGTATAAACCACCTTGCTCAAATTCGATGAGGAACACACTCTTAATAATAGACTTAGATCTAGATTCAAACAAATATTTAATATTTAAAGTACATTCCACTAGAAAAAAATTTAGATATTAGGAATAATATCTCCCAAGATTCAAACCCTAATTCAGAAAAGAGAAGAATGAGGGAGGCTAAGGTTACCTTATGCATCAATCCACAATCGAAGACTCTCTAAATTACCTAGAGAAGAAGGATAATCCCCCTATACTCCATTGAATGATATAGAATATCACAATGGTAAAGGGAGAGAATAGGATGAAATATTGGGTTTAACATAAAAATGATGTAATATCAATTTCTAATTTTTTTCCAACTTTACTAGGCCACACATTTTACCCGTACGATGTTCCAAACTGTGCCAATGCCACTATACAAAGAAATCTAGGTCCCATGGTTACCTGGGAATGATTTCATAGATTAAAAACTATTGACTAAATATGTTATAGGACACTATCCAGTGTTTCATGGTTTTCTAGGGTATGTAACATGTTTTACATAATTGTGCACCAACCATGCGTTTTACATAGTTTAGCCTAATTACTCATCCATTCAATCCCCAAACCACTGAAACAACCCTAAGGCCCATAAAAAACATGTTAACCTTATCCTTAACCAAAAATAAAATGTTAAAACCAAAATATACACAATTATATACATACAAAAAGTCTAGGATCATATAACCACCCCACCTTATAACGATTTGTCCTCGAACCACATTTTCAAGCATTACAAGGATTTGAAAACAAAAAGATCAAGGAACTAGGCTTGATTATCCATTACCCTAACCCATGATTCCTTTGAAACATTACCATATTACCATAATACCTGAATGAAATTCAATTTCATTCCCCATAAGACTTTTTCACTATAATCCACCAAATGGAAATGATACTCCATGAAGGACGTATCGATTTGAACCTTACAACAACCACTACGACTCCAAAGGGAATCCTAAGAAGAATTGTCTGATTAAAAACCCATGTAAAATTCAAAAATAACACCATAACATCATATTTGAACCATTAAACACTCCATAGGCCTGATCTTATTTGCAACAGATGACCTGAATTACTTGGAACCATTTTACTCAATTTCCAAAAATCTAGCGGTGACCAAAAATAGAAATCATTTGTAGTAAAACACAGGGTCATTCCATCCAAATTTCTAGACATATGTTGATCCACCACTCATGTCCCAATGATCCCCTTAGATAAACATAAATATATGGTACAACCATACTCTCAGGGGACTCAACTGATTAAACCCATGACAATTGTCACTATCAGAAACTACTCAACCAAATAGTGATCACTAGAGTTCTTCAAACCCATAAATACAAAAAAATAATTAAACAACCACTTTCCCATTATTTTATATATCCACTATCAATGATGGACCACCATAATCTCAACTAAACCTCCACATCAAACCTTTGATTTTCCCTTCTCACCATGCCCGAAAGTCCATATGCACCTCACCATGTATTGGCCTCTTGCCATGTCGTTAGAACCACCATGGAAGGAAATACCTACACCATACACTAGAGGACTAATAAAAAATGAACTCACCTAATTTATTTTTCCTTAAAAATGGTACATATCACTACAAAATAAAATCATAGGTGGGTCACACTCACCACACTCATTCATATTTACAATCTCAGGTTAGACTGCCCCGAATAGATTCTCTCAGAAAACTCATCTTACATGTATGGAATGACTCCCCTTAACCCCTTCCCAATGGAAATAAAAAAATTGATCCATATTATAATCATCCAAAATTCCTACTGAGTTCATCGCTGATATCTGTTAGATTTAAATCATCATTACATCCCCACTCTCTTAACCATCATTGCGCCCCACTACTCCCATTAACATTCCCAACACAAGAACTCATACCATTCATACAGTAACTAAAACAGAATATATTCTCAGTAACACCCATTAAGAAAATTTAAATTCCATTATCACCCTAATGCATAAACTGAATATGATTTACAACATTCTACATATGTCTCCCACTACTAGATGAGATGAAAAATCCATGAAAACTCATCCTAGAATGCTTAGCATCACCATTTCCATGACACTACATCACATATAAAAGGTTCCGTAAAACATCAAGACATTAAAATACCACAAAAAAACTTATCTAAGTATACTCCAGATTTTGTTGGAGTTACAAAACCCAACCACTATTTCCACAATCAATTTCCAATATTAATGATCCCCTTCAACAACTTTAAGACATGCATATCGAATTTCATTTGGAACTTACCTAAACATAAATACACCAATTTTCAAAATTACCCACCATAATAAAGGCCCAATAAACCTTACTAGGAGAGCCAAAATCCACCTCACAGTATCATAATTGGCATCTCATTGCTACTACATCAACTCAATGCTATCAATCCCATATCTTGGACTGGTTTATCACTCCCCACCAGTGGAATTTCATTACCATTGCTCTCTGTGAGGGATTCCAACCACCTTGTATTACACTAGATCATATGTCGAACCCCAATAGTTATATATTTTTGTCTAGAAATTCATTTAAAACAATGAAAACACCACCCATTTCCAATTATCGGCATCTATGAGTGGCACCCACGATATTCATTAACACCTGAGCCATCCTAGGGACCTAAACAAAAACTATTGATGATGAACATCCCATCATCCAACTCCAAATATACTTCCTCCATGAGAACAAACTCCAAAATTTCCCTCACTCAACAAAAATACATTCAATATTATAGTCATAAATCCATAGCTTTTCAATGTACCTATAGTGATATCAAGATATTGGGAATCAACTTCACTAGTGAGACATAATAAAAAGTTGTTGAAAAACACCACCACCATCTTATACATTACAGATGTCACCTCTAACTATGAGACAACATGATCTTATAAGGATGTCAGGATTCCCTGTTGCACACATCTCATCAGCACTTAACCACCACCACTCAAACAAGATGTCTAACCAG
Organism: Viscum album; assembly: GCA_963277665.1. NCBI lineage: Eukaryota > Viridiplantae > Streptophyta > Magnoliopsida > Santalales > Viscaceae > Viscum > Viscum album. Next base: position 1,765,252,360 of record OY728136.1, on the reverse strand, counting down.
GACTCACAACCAATCCACAACTATCCACCAAGAAGCTGTGAACCAACTTTTCGTGAAGCACAACTTCCACCCAACTATTAGAGATTTTATGGTGTGACGATAATAGGTAAAAAAATCCCAATAGTCTATAACACTAATCCAACCAATGAAAACTCACAAGAAAACCTTTACCTGATCATATCACAACACCCACAAAATATCCTAACCATGCCTCTAATCTAGTCAAATTCATCATCCCCAAGGAAATGTCAATGTATCACCCAAAACCAAACTATTTATAAAACAATCTTAGCCATGTGATCACCCTCACCTTCGATGTCACCTTTAAAACAAAATTATCTAATCATGATTTAGTTACCATTTTTTCTTTCAATAAAAAACAACAATGAGGCCACTATTAATGATGATACAAATAGATGAGAAATGAATTATTATATTAAAATCTTAGAATCAAAAAATACAATGTACTTTAAGAACTGAGCTTCCCTTCGAAGAAAACTGGGGCAAGAACATACAACTTAAAGAAACCTGATGGTAGTCATTATGCATCAGTTCCACATTTGAATCATCTCACACGATTCCCATTCCAAGGAACCTACATCACCAATGTATTAATATTCCACTTATCCACTAGGCAAAACCCACAATCGGTAAGTGTCCATGTGTCCCACTGACAATGTCCAAAACATTTACCTCAGTGACAGACACCCAAGAGTATGTGGAACCTCATTTGACCTTTCCCATATGTCATATTGATGGTAAAATTATCATGACCCGTAAAATAGAGTCACAACATTGGAAATTAAATTTTCATCATTCAAAACCATACATAACAGCTCCCAATGAAAACAATGACTATGAACGACACTGTCACCCTCGTTCTGATACACACTCTGCCTAACACACCAAAGGAACTATTATTCTATGCTCTAGACAAAAGGTATCAAAGAAATTACCATAGAACTACAATCCAAGCACCCTTTATAGGATCCTAAGCACATATTATAAGGTCCCAACTCACCCAGTCACCAAAATTGGGTACCATCCTTAGAGACCTAAATGCACTCTATATGGTCGCATCCTATAAGTGTTTCTGTGCTTTCATTACCAAACAACACCTCAGGAACCAAAGTCCCTAAACTACTAAGGATTCCATATGGACAACTGCTATTCCATATCATAACAAGTAAGGCCTCAAAATACACTTTGGATAATTATTCGCAAAGTTAAACCACAAACGTAAATGATCATACATTATCAGCCTTAAACATCACACTCCACATTGACTATCCCTGTAACATCCTAGATATGTTATGTAACTAATAACTGGATTGTAGTTTTTTAAAAAATAATGTTATGAAATATATTTTTATTTCATTTAATCCACAGAAAATTTGTCTATTTTGATTTATTATTCCAATACATCAAAATTTTTTAATACTTGATTAATAATGATTAAATTTTCTTTTATAAATAAATAAATAAATAATTATATATATATATATATATATTTGGATTTTATATCTTGTTAAATAAATCATTATTAGATTTAAATTCAAATTAATATTTTAAAATTATAAATAATAATTTTTTTAATTTGTGATATTATTTTTGTTATGTAAAACATTATCATAAAGTATTTATTTCTGTTTTTATATAAAAATTAAAATATTTTGTACAAAAATTAATTATGTTTTTATATTGAAATAAATTTGAGTTATATTATATATATTAATGATTGATAAATAATAAAAATAGAAGATGTTTTATATTTTTTACTTTTGGTATTTTGAGAAATTTATTTGTCATAATTATTAATTTATTTTAATAAGATAATCTTTTAACAAAATTAAACCGTAATAATAATAATAATATGAATATATATATATATATTATGCATTTTGATTAGTTTATAAGGAATATATAACATATTGATTACATTATGATCAAAAAAATAAGAATAATAAAATTGCTAATTTTTACATTGAAAAAAATAATTCATAAGAAGCGAGGTGAGTGAAAAAAATGATAAGATTAAAGAAATTATAAACAAAATCCTTAAAAAAGTGAATTTAAATATTATTATAAAAAAACAATATATATATATATATTAAAAATTCTATATATATAATGAAAAAATGAAATAATTTATTTATTTTAAAAATTAGTAAATTTATTTCTTAGAAAAGGACATGATTTATGTAATAAAAAACGATATATGTATATATATATTAACAAAATGCTAAAATGGTTTTAAAAAATTGATATGTTTTTTAAAAAAATGATGATAAGACTTTTGATAAAAAAGGTTAAATAATATAATAAAGTAAAAAATAATTATAATTAAATATTTTAATGTTTGAATAATAAAAAAAGTGATTGATTTTGTTGACTTTTTCAATGTGATAGAGTAAACTAATATGATAAAACCTAAAAAAGTTAAGGGAATCGTGGAATATGAAAAAGTTGAAAAATATAATGCTAAACCAATTTAAGAATGAAAAAATGACAAATGATAAAAAAACCATGCCCCATTCATAATCACGAGATTATATAAAAAATAAACCTACCCGTGATTAGGAGCAATATTTAGTTTTTCTGAAAAAATGAAATTACATTAATTCACTATGAAGATTGAAAACATGAATTTTTATATATCAGTTATACCTGGGAGAACCGCTACTCCATGGTAACAAGTCCAGAATGAAAACTCTCTATGGGTTCATGCTCTTATACAATCCTAATATTTCATTTTCCCCTTCAGGTTCCAAATGTTTGTATGGGAATTTTATTTGAATTCATGAATATATACATATATACAGAGTTATATATATATATATATATGTATATGTATATGTAAAACCATATTTTCATATTCTGTATTACAAATATAATAAATATTATTTTTCTAAATGATATTTCCATAAAAATATTATATATACAAATGTATGATTTCAAGGATCGTGTAAGGATTTTTTTAATCAAGAGTTACATGAGTGTAAATATATACATATATACACATGTGTTGTCTAATATTTACAGTATTTATATATATATACATGATATGGATTATTACCATATATTTTTAAGAACCTATGTTTGTTTAAAACCATTGTGGTTTTCAAATTTAGTTGTATATATATATATATTATTGTATATATATATTTATATATTTAAATGCACATAAGTATTAACAACCTAGGTTTGGTAAATTATTCTAATTTTTCTAAAGAAAATGGTGTTTTATAATCCCAAAACTTATGATTAATGATGTTTTTATTTCTAAAGACACCTTGGTTGCTTAAATTGCATGGGAAAAAACATATCATTTTATGTGACATTATGGAATGAGTTATCATTTCATGTGCATAACTACATCTGCATCATCTTCCATGTCATGCATGTGTAGGTATGGCCATCATCTACTCACCCATGACCTTATCACCATTTCTTATCTTGCACAAATTTAATGAATGTGACATGCATTTATGGTTCTTAAAAGGTTTCCAAGCATGGGATTCTCTCTAAATGGTTTTAGACAGTTTTTTGTAAATGTCAGTGACACTCATTTGAGTTAATTATTACTATGCGAGTGTTTTGAAAATGTATTGGGACTAAGATTAGAATGACACTTCTATGAGAAAAAGTTTTCAAAAATCTGGCACTGTTGAATTACGAGACATTATGGGGAATAAACCAGTAAGCTTAAGAGAAGACCTATGGCCTTATCTTATGGATTTTATCCACAGACTGTAAATTATTGTTAACGTCCCACAACAAAATTAATATTTTTAAAGGATAATCCCCAATGGATTTTTAAGTGTAATTATCTTTTGAAATACTATATATATATATATTCAAGTGTTTGTGAAAATATTTTTTTTGTATTATTATAGTATTTTCTGGAATTACTGAAAGGGTTTTTATCGGTTTTTTTAAAACCCCTTATTGGGAATAATGTATGATCACCATATGTATTGTAAACATTGTTTCCGGTAAAGAATTACTTGTTGCATTGAAACTCTTTTTTGGAAGTAACCACATTTTAGAATCTTTGATTTGAATTTGTGTGTTTTTGTGTGTGATGTATCTAATATTCTAGAACCTAAACTGGTAAAAGGTGCTCCGCTGTAGTAAATGATGTGTACTTATTAAGTTTTCTTTTGTATAAAAAAATTACCCAAAATTTGTAAGAGTTGAACCTGGGTTTTAGGATTGGTTCATTATAATTGATATCAGATGCACAATTTAGATTATTTTGGAACATTTAAACAAATTGAAAAAAAATTATCTATGTCTCTTATGAAACAATATTTTCAATATTTAAATGGTTGAATTGTGATGAAACAATTCAATTAAAGGGTAGAGAATATAATATCTGAAAATTTTTAAGTAATTAATAAATGGATTATAGTTTTCAGAAATACTGTTATTAAATATATTTTGATTTCATTTAATCAAAACTAAATTTGTTTATTTTTATTTAATATTGAAAGATATCATATTGTTTTAATACATGATTAATAATGATTAATTTTTCTTTTATAAGTACATATATATATATATATATCAAATATTGTTAAATAAATCATTATAGGATTTAAATTTTAATTAATATTTTAAAATTAAAAATAATGATTTTTTTAATAGGTGATATTATTTTTGTTAAGTAATACTGTATCCTAAAGTATTAATTTTTATTTTTATATAAAAATTATATTAATTTGAAAGAAAATTAATTATGTTTTGATATTAAAATTAATGTGAGTTAATATATATTTATGAGTGATTGTTAAATAATAATAATAGAAGATGTTTTATATTTTTAATTTTTGGATTTTGAATAATTTATTTGTTGTAATTATTAATTTATTTTTTTAATATAATATTTTTAAAAACAAAACAGTAATAATAATTACAATAAAATGAATTTAAAGATATATATATAATATATACCTTTTTATTAATATATAATGAATAAATAACATGGTTATTTCATTATGTTCAAAAAATATATAATAATAAAATGGTAATGGTTTCATTGATAAAAAAAATTTATATGACATGAGGTGACTGAAAAAAATGATATGATTAAAAAAATAAACTAAATCCTTAAAAAAGTTTATTTAAATATTATTATTAAAAAAATTATAAATAAGAATATATATATATTAAAATTTATATATATATAATTAATCAATTTATTTATATATTTTAAAATACAAAAAAAAATTATTTACATTATTTTATTAAAAATGGAAATGCTTTATGATATAAAAATTTAATATATGTATATATATATATATTTAAAAAAATGAACAAATGGTTTTATAAAAATGATATTTTTTAAAAAAAATGATGATAAATGTTTTGATAAAAAGTAATGTTAAATAATAATATAAAAAAATATAATTATAATAAAATTTTGTAATGATGGAATAATAAAATAATTGATTTATTTTGTTTACTTTTTCAATGTGATGGAGTAAACTAATATGATGAAACATGAAAAAGTTAAGGGAATCATGGAATAGGAAAAAGTGGGAAAAAACATAATGCTAAACCAATTTAAGAAGGAAAAATTGATAAATGTTCAAAAAATATCCACGCCATGTTCATAATCACAGGATTATAAAAATAATAAACAGACCAGTTATTATGATCATTATTCATTTTTTCTTAAAAAAATGAAATTACATAGCATATGTTAGAAGATTGGAAACCCGTGTTTTTATAAATAATTTATACTCGGGAGAACCCCTAATCCAGGTTAACAAGTCCAGAATCAAAACTCTCTACGGGTTCAAGCTCTTAAGGAATAACAATATTTCCTTTTCCCCTTCAGGTAGCAAAATAACGTATGTGAATTTTATTTGAATTCATGAATATATACATATATATATAGTTATATATATTTATAAACATATGTAAAACCATATTTTCCTAATCTATATTACATATATAATCAATCTTTTTGTCTTAAATGATCTTTCCATAAAAATATTAAATATACAAAGGTATGATTTCAATGATCAAGTAAGGATTTTTTTAAACAAGTGTTACATGAGTGTATATACATACGTATATACACACATTTGTTGTCTAATATTTTTAGTATTTATATATATAAACATGATATATATTCTTACGATATATTTTTAAGAACTGATGTTTGTTTGAAACAATTCTGATTTTCAATGTTGGTTGTATATATACATATATATAAGTGTATATATATATTTATAAATATATATTAACATAGGTATAAAAAACCTAAGTTGTGTTAATTATCCTCATTTTTCTATATACTATGCCATTTTAAAATTCTTAAACTAATTGTTAATGATTTTATTTCCAAAAGACTCTTTGGTTGTTTAAATTGAATGGGACAAAACATATCATTTTATATGAATTTATTGAACGAGTTATCATTTCATGTGAATACCTACATCTGCATCATCTTCCATGTCATTCATGTGTAGGTATGTCCATCATCTACTCATACATGACAGTATCACCATTTTGTATCATTCAAACATTTAATGAATTTGACCTACATTTATGTTTCTTAAAAGGATTCCAATAATGGGATTCTCTATAAATTTTTTTAAAAAATATTGTGAAAATGTAAGTGACACTCATTCGAGTTAATTAATACAATGTGAGTATTTTAAAATTTATTTGTGACTAAAATGAGAGTGGATGGTCTATGAGAATTTTTTTTCAAAAATATGGAACTGGTGAATTAAGAGACGTTACAGGGAGTGAACCTCTAAGTCTAAGAGAAGACATATGGCCTTATGTTATTGATTTTAGCCATGGCCTATAAAGTATTGTTAACATCCCACAAGAAAATTAATATTTTTAAAGGATAATCCCCATTGGATTTTTACGTGTAAATAAATTTAGAAATAATTTATATATATATATATATATATTCAAGTGTTTTTGAAAATATTTTTCTGTATGATAATAAATTTTTTTGGAATTACTAAAAAGGTTTTTATCAGTTTTATTGAAAACCCCTTACTGGGCATAATGTATGATCACCATACCTATTGTAAACATTTTTTCCAGGTTTAGCATTACTTTCTGTGTTGAAACTCGTTTGTGTAAGCAATCACCCTACATAATCTGTGTTTCCAATTTGTGTGTTTTTGTATGTGATGTATCAAATTTTCTAGAACATTCACTGGTAAAAGGACCTCTGTTGCAATACATGTTGTGTATTTATTAACGATTCTTTTTTATTAAAAAATTAACACAACGTTAATAAGAGCTGAACCTATGTTTTGAGTTCGGGTCATTATAATCCCCATGTACATAAACCCTCTTAGAACGCTACCCCCTACTATTCATACTATAGGTTATGGTTAACAAGGGTTAAAATAAATTACTTAATCACAAGTCTTTCATCAAACACCTTTTTAATCCACTTCCTCTTCAACAACACAAATATTTAATCTTAGGTACATTTCATATTTCACAACATGTTATAATAATATTTTTAACATATTTAAAGAATTTATTAGAAAAAAATCATTACCCATTTTACTGTTACTGTGAAAATATTTCCCTTTTGAGACACCATTCTATCATTACAATTACTACAACCAATTATTTTCTCCCAGACACAACATTTATTTATACACAATATTCCTTAACTTTTAATATTCATTACTTTCATTTTCCCAATTTCATTACCATCAATATGCATCATTTTCATCAAATTTGATTCAATCAAGTAAAATTAATTCTAATATTTATGACCCACACACCCATCTCATGTGTGGCTATCATGATAAATGCTATATATATAATTATATTACTAAAATGATGCATTCTACATATATAACTAGGTTTAGAAAATGATTCATGCTACATATATAATTAGGATCATAAAATGAGGCATGAATGAATGACCTCAAGCCATTACGACCATGAGAAAAATGCCATAAATTAGTCACAACCCACCACATATACATCAACCAAGGGTGAAATATCATAATATATAACAAAAAAACAAGAAAAACAATTCCCACCCTGGGTGACCTTTGTTACACATCATACATGGGTTAGATACTCCCATGAATGAGCTCATTGCACCAAATAATAATGCCACTTTGTAATGTCCCCAACTCAGGAGCAACTAACATGTTCCCCGAGTTATGTTGTCACATGACCTCAAGCCCTCCACCCTATATGCTAGATGTTGCCGATGGTGGAAAGATTCCAAAAATACACGTGGGTTGAAAATACCCTATTTACTTGTATAGGACACACCAATTAACAATATAAATAAGAGAAGCAATTAGTAATAACCAATAAACCAGAATTTCTAAGAATCTCCCAAAACTAGGAACATGCCATAAATCATAATTAACCATGTAAAACCACGCTAATAGTTCTAGAAAAAGGAAAATCCAAAATATGTAAAAATAGATGGATCCCCAAAATGGTCCTAGCTCCATGTTCAGAACCACATGAATGCTTTTCCCAAGCCCATATAATATCCCAAGAATATGACCTATACCATGGTCCTATCATGTGACCATGACATCTGCTCGGGTACCCAACAGCAGCCCGAGAAGTGTCTGAGTACAACTCAGTAGGGCACCACCAATGGTGTCTACAAAAAAATACACTAAACATATAGTACATATAATTAATAAATAAATAAAAAGTAAATAAATTATAGTTCATACCACTAGTAAATAATATCTACTTAACAAATACTTACCATTGTGATAAATTCTTTATATACAACTTCCTCATTACATAGTTCATCATCAACCTAAAATCCATTGGTTAGGAATATACAACAACTACACATAGTTATAAGAAAATCAATCATTATTCATAAAGGAATAATCCAAGCCACTATCTCACTAGGGGTAACAAAACCCAATGAACACATTATCCTTACCTCACAACCTAAGTCCGGGTGAAATGAATCTGTTAGGGGAATAGATCTATACCTCATTTACTAACACATGCATTGTGTGTGGAGTTTAGAGCATTAGTCTATCTCAACCTCGGGGAGGAGCCATTTTCTTTTACCCCTTACCCCAAACCATGTGAACGTGCTTATATATCCATTTACCACACATATCAAGGTGGGTTAGATTATTAGTCTAAACCCAACCCATGGGAGGATCCATAGACCTTAATCCCACCATACACATACCATATCACAACCAAACACAACCAATACAAATAGAAATCATAGCCCCTCATATTCAACGTGGAAATTAATAATATTACACAACTTGTCAAATAATTTTCCAAATACATTACATGTCTATTTATCTAACTTCTCATTCTCATTCCTTAACCCATAAATATATTCAACGATTCTTATACATTATGAAATATTCAATAATCTCTGTACATTATCTCATTTTCCATTTATCTTTTCCCAAATATTTTCCCACATATATATTTAACGTAAAATAATTTTTTCACATAGCACACACTTATTATATTTAACCAATTATTTATGCCCCATAATTCTCATGCACTAACCTATTAAACATATTCAACAATTCTTTATGACATCAAATTGAACATATTCACTATTTTCTTATGAAATTACCAATTTATAAGGTCACAATTTGATATAAACAAATCCTCTTAGGCATTTATAATAAATTTCATTACCTATTCAACATAATATCATTTTACCCAATTTTCTATTTTTTGTGTCATACCAAATTACACGTTATTCCATAATAAAAACCTTTGAAAAAATATCAATACTCGAGTTTTCAATTCCAATCAATATATTCAACGTGTTCAATATGGGATATACATTATTGAAAGATAAATATACAATTAACATTTCCAATTTCTCTGTTTGTGAATGTCAACCCACCCCATGGGAGGGCCCAAATCATTCTAATCATCCTCATCACATCTGATTTGGATCTTGAGGGGTCTAAATCCTTAGTAATTCAACTATTTAAATAAATCTCACACAATGTCAAAAATTCAAAACAATATGGGAGAAATATATCAGCACACATGCACAAATCTATAAAAAAAATTATTGGACATAATTGTGGACTACCTAAATCAAATCCGAGTATGAATACATACTTAATCGTAGCCTTTGATCTAGATTCAAACACATATTTTTTCTTTAACCATGATTCCATCAGAAAATAATTGTTTTATATATTCAGATGAATATTACCAATGATAGAAACCATAACATGTAAATAATAAGAAGGAAGGAGATTATACTTAACCGGTGCTTTTATCCTTAACATAAGACACTCCAAATGACCGAGAGATGAAATAGAATCACCTTTGGAAGCCATTGAGAGTTTTTCTTCATTACTAGAATTAATAGGGGGTGAATGAGAGGAAAAGTCATGTTTAATATAAAAATACTATAGTGTTAATTTTTTATTTTTTCTCAACTTTACTAGGTTGTAGGGTTTACACACATAATTTTTTAAAATATGTGAAAACCATAAAAAAAACTTATATCCAAGGGAAAATGAATCACACAATTATCATGAAAATCTTGCATGATTTACAAACCATGCACCAACCATGTAATATTCGACAATATAGGGTTTCACAGTTTTCCTGGGAAGGCCGCACAGTTTACTTAACTAAGCACAAACTATGTGTATTGAATAGTTTTCCAGGATTTTCCTTAATTTTGTGCCCCAAACACTAGGAACACCCCTTATTCCCCTCATAAACCTGATTAAACTTTCAAAAATACTATAAATATTTAAAAAATATATAAATTAGGAAATAAGTCCAAAAATTCTAGGTTCTTATAACCTACACATCTTATAACTTTTCATCCTCGAACAAAATTCTAAAGCATTAGTGGGCTTCCTAAATAAGGAGATCAAGACACAGGGATCTATTATACATTCCTCTTACATAATTTTACACTCGGAAATTAAAATGCATCCAAAAAACCAAACTAATGGCATTTCATTTCCCCACACAACATTCTCATTACAATCCACCACACAAGCCAGATACTACTCGAAGGACGTATCAAATTTAACTATACATCTACCAGTGAGACTCCAAGGGGAAGACAAGGAAACACTATCTAATTAAAAATACGCAGAAACTTCCCACTTGATACAATACTATCATAAAGGAACAATTTATCACCACATCAGCCCGATATTCTTTACAAAGAAAGACCTGAATCACTTCGTTCCATTTTACTCCATTTCCAACCATCTGATGGTGACTAAACCAGATAACATCAAAAGGAAAACACATGGTAATTAGAAATACACGTGTTAACTTATTTCGATCTACTAATCATTTTTCCATTATGCATCTCTAAAACTCTCCATCCAAGATGCAATAAAAATATTAGGGCACTCAACTGATTAAACCCAGGCCAATGGACAGTACCAAGGCCAACACCCACAAACAACAATCAATTAACTTATTAAAACCCAAAATTCCAATCATATCATTATCCAAAAAATTTACCATTATTTTCCATATCCATTATCAAATAAGGACATCCTATATCTCACCAAAACATCCATATCATACATGATGTGTTCCATACTCACTATTCCCTAACATCTATATTGACTTCACGCTAGACTGGCCTCCAAAAATTTTGTCAGAACCACAAGGGTAGGACATCCCTGCATCATTCATTTATGGATAAAAAAATATGTCCCACTTATGTTCTCCTTAATTTTGAATGTAACATGACTCTATAACATCAAAACTAAGGTGGGTCCCTCTCACCACACTCATTTCATTTTACCATATCAGGTCAGATAGCCCACCTGACTTGTTTCTCTCAGAACACCCATCTTCCAATATGGAAATGTAGCCCTTGTAAAATTCCCAAATAACCTACTAACTTGAAGTCGATCATTATCACCCTATCCACCTACTGAGTTCATCCTTTACCTTTGGTATAATTCCATCATCACGATATCACTTCATTCCAAACCATAATCGAGATCCACTTCCCCCATCTAATTTCCCAACATAATAAGTCTAACTATTCATACCCAAATTGAATAAGTCTAGGTTATCAATAAAACACATTCTCACAATTTAAATTTACTTTTGAACACATAAAATACAATGAAGGATATTTATAACTTTCCATATATGTCCCCCTCTCTAAGCCGAGTCAAGAAATCCATGGATGAATCATCCTACAAATCTTAATTTCACTATTTTAATTACACGTAATCACATAGAAAAGGTTCCCTCATACATTAGGACAATCCAATACCACCCAAAGATACTTATCTGAGTCTACTACCGGTCCTATTAGAGTTATAAATCCCATCATATCTTTTCACAACCATTATTATTTCTTACCAACCCCTTCTACAACTATATCATAGGCATCTCAAATTTCATTTGGAACAGACATGAGCCAAAGACACCCCATTTTTTTCAATTATCAGCCATAATCATGGACCATCTATATTCCCTAAGAGACCCAACATGTACATCATAGGTTACTCATTGGAATCCCAATGCCGATACCTCAACTCAATGTTCCCCTTCCCACATCCTTGACTAACTTATCACTCCCCACCATAAGAGTTTCATTACCATTTTTATTCATGAAGGATTCCAACCACCACATATTACACTCCGTCATAAGTTTAACCCCAAAAATTCAACATTACTATCTAAAATTTAATATAAAAAAAACTATTTACACCCATTTCCCATTCCCAGTTTCATTGAAAGGCACCCATGACGTTCTTCGACACCAGATCCATCATGGGGAACTCATAGAATACCATCTACGGTAAAGATCCCATCATCTAGCTCAACATACAATTTCCCATAATGGAATCATCTCTGATGTCCCTCACCCATCCAAAATGCATTCGTGTTGTTTGTAGTAAAACCATAACTTCTCAATGTACCTAGAACGATGTGATGTTATTGTGGTTGATCATCACTATCTGAGGAAATTTAAGATGATTTCAATGAACTCTACCACCAACATATCCATTACAGATGTAACCTCCCACTATGGTACGCCATGATCTTCCAAGTATCTCAGGATTCCCTACTACAGACATCTCATCAAACATGATTGAAAATATAGACTCACCACCAATCTATAACCATCTTCCATGTATCCATGAACAAACATTTCCTATAGAACTACTTCCACCACACTACCCATGTTATTATAGTTTTCCCATAACAATTAACAAATTGAGAATAATGTTCTACCACACCAATAAAATAAATTGTCTCTCAGAAGACATCATTTACCTAAGCATATCCCAAAACCTTCTTAACCTTTTTACCATACATCATTTCCAGTTATCCTCATTAAATACAATAAAATATCTTTAACTCACCTAATAACCAAAACATTCATAAAATTATGATCATTTACATGAACACCCTCAACTCAGATGTCACCTACAAAATAAATACATCTAACCATGCTTCATTAACCCTTTTATCAATAAAAAATAACAACATAAAGACCTATATTAATAATAATCTAAACAGATTGTCCATACATCCATACAGTACAACCCTTCAATATGAAACATAGAACCTACTATAAGAACACATGTTCAATTATAAGAAAACAAAGGAAAAAATAACCACTTATAGAAACCTAATGTTACTCATTATGCAATATTTATGCCTGAGAAGAATCTATCATGATTCTTATTCCAATGCACCCACAACACCAAACCATTATTTTTTCATATAACCCCTAGGCCAAACCTTCACTGGGTAACACTCTTTATGTCCCACTAATAAAGTCCAAAACATCAACATAAGTGACACACACCCATAAGCATTAGGAAATCCATCCAACCTCTCTCATAGGCCACCTTTAATGTAAAATGATACCAACCCTGTAAACTGGATAAAAAAAAGGAAATTTCATTGGTCATATTTCAAAACCGTGCTCATTATGACATGAACAAAAAAATGCTCATGAATGAAACCCTCACCCCCCATTCTGATACACAATTTCATTATCTCACCAAACAACCATTTATTCTAGGTTCTACACCAAAGGTCACCATACACATACATCAACACTAGGATATAAACATCCTCTAGGGTTTCTAAAACACATCTCACTATGTCCATACTCACAAGGTCTCAAAAACCTAGGCCTGATCCTTATGTTTATTCATGGGCTCCATACGTTCATGACACACAAGTGTTTCTATGACCAAATTAATAAATAATTCCTAATTACCTAAAGGCCACATCCAACTGAGTGTTCCAGAATCACAACTATTATTCCATATCATAATTAGCAAGGCCACAAAAAACACATACAAGAATGATTAGTAGGGTTAAACTATAAAACAAATGGTTCTTAGATTATAAACCTTAAACAACCCACTATGAAGTAACTATATTCATGGTCATCAACCCACTTAGAACACTATCCTATAATATCTATACTACGGGTCATGGTTAACATGGGGTAAACCAAATTTTTTAATCACAAGCCTTATGTCAAACAACTTTTTATACCATTTCTTTCTCCACAAAACAAATATTTTCTCTTAGGTATATTTACCATTGTAGAAAATTGGTAAAATCATCAGTTTAACTTATTTAATCCCCACATTAGGAAAAATTCATTTACCATTTCACCAATACTATGAAAATAGTAATCATTTAGTCACTATTAAATCATTACAACTACCAAAACCAATGATTTTAACCCAAACATAATTTTTATTTAAACACAATATTCCTTAAAAATTCATTTATATTTCTTTCCTTTACCAACTTGAAATACAATGATTAGGAATATTTTTCTAGAATCTTTTTTCATTGTTGTAAATTTTATGAAACTCTTAATTCCTTATACACATGTCCCATGTTTGCATATTTGGATGAATTACACCTATATCCTTTGGTTCCTAAAATGATGTATGAATGAACCAAATCATTTCATTACAACATGAGAAAAATGTCATAAATATTTCACAAAACAAAATTTTTGGATCAAACAATAGTGAAACATCATCAAATGTAACAACACAAAAAAGAATTGGAATTACCACCCTAGGTGACATAGATTTTCCCTCGTAGATGGGTCAGCTACTACCATGCATGAGCTCATTACTAAGTCCCAAAACATCCCAAAAACTTATCTATAATACAATGTAACAAGACCCTATAAGAGAAACCCTCTAATAGAACTTTTTAATGTCCCTAACCCGAGATCCACTAAATTAGTTCCCCACGCTGGGTAATTACATGACCATAAGTGCACCTTCCTATATTCTAGAAGTTTTTGACTACCAGTTAGGGTTTAAATAACCACATGAGAAGACTATACCCTCATTAACAGAGTTGTCCACAACCGTTTACAATATATATTGAGGAAAAAATATGTAATAACCCATAAAAATGAATAGCCATGAATCCCCAAAAAAACATGGATCAAACCACAAATCAAAATTAACAATGTCATGTCATGATAATAGTTCCATAAAGAAGGAAAAAAATAAAGACATCCAACTGAATCCCCAAAACATTCATGACTACATGATTGGATGGTCATCTAGGTATCTCCCAATACCATCTAATCTCCTGAGAATATTTCTTTTTTCCTTGTCCAGATCAGAGACCATAAATCCACTAGCACTCCCAATGGTGGCCTGAGTTGGGTGTGAGTAAAACTTAGTAGACCACCACCAATGGTGTCTAGAAAATATTCTATCTAAACAGATAGTGGATACATGCAATAAACAAATTATAAGTAAATAAAAGACTTTATGGGCCCCATGTTAACTATATTTACTTAACACATAGTAACAATTTTGCTAAATTCATTATATACATATTCCTAATTACATAGTTTATAATCAAAATCTACTCTTAGGATTAGGAATATACATCAACTACACATGGGTCTATGGAAATCAATCTCTCTGAATAATAGAATTTTCCAAGACCCTATCTCAACAGGGGTAACACAACACAACAAACACATTATCCTCACATTGAATCCTCAATCTCGGTTGAATGCATCCATTAGAAGAATAGGTCTCCGTCCTCTTCCCTAACCCATGCATTGTGGGTGTAGTTTAGATAATGGGTCCAACTCGATCCATGAGAGGAGCCTCAATCCTTTACCCTATACCCCAACCCATGATCACAAGCTTATATATCCTTTCACCACATTAGCCAAGGTGGGTTAGAGCACTAGTCCAAACCCGACCTGTGGGAGGTTCCACGATCCTTAATCCCACCACACACATACCTTATCAAAACCAAACACAACCTTTAGAAATAAAAATAATATCACATCATAATCAATATGAAATTTATTACTATTCCATAACCCAAAATAAGTCATTTTCAAATTACATTATGTTGTGGTTTAGCCCACTTATCGTTCTCATTCATTCAAACATTTTGTATGTTTAAAATTTTTATACGTTAGCCAATATTCATCAATTACCATAAATTATAACATTGGGCCCATTAATCATTTCACAATATATTTTCAGCTTATATATTTCAGGTTCAATTTTTATTTCACATAGCACAACCACTAATTACATTCACCCTATTAGTTATACCCCATAATTCTCATGTACTAACCCATTCAACATATTCATAGATTCCCTTGTTACTTAAATTTTATCATATTCCCCATTTTATCATATCTTCACCAATTTAAATGTTTATAATTTTCTTTGAACCAATCATTTTAGTCTATTCAAATAATATTCATCAAGAATTCAACATAATCTTATTTGACAAATTTTTACCATTTTTTGTTACACCAAACTACCCTTTATTCCATAATCAAAACCTAGTAAAAACTATAAATACTTAATTTGTCTTCCACTTGACATATTAAACATGTTAAATATGGGGTCAAAATTTTTGTAAGTCAAATCTACATTAAACATTACCAATTTCTGAATTTAGGAATGTCGACGCACCCTATGGGTGGACCTAATTCATTCTAATCATTCTCAATGAGTCCTATTTAGATCATGAGGGGTCTAAATCATTAAATATTTAGACAATTTCCCAAATCAGAATCTAGGTAAAAAATTGACACAAATATGGATGAAAGATCTCAACACACATTTAGTAATATATAACAAAACTATGTTATATAACTTATAAATCACATACCAAAAGTTAAATTATGAACACACTCTTAAGAGTATAATTAGATCTAGATTCGAAAAATACTTTAAAAATTTGAAATAGACTCCATGGGAAAATAATTGTTTTATATATACAGAAAAATATTTCCTGAGATACAAACCCTAATTTAGAAAAGAGAAGAAGAGAGAAGATTAAACTTATCGGGGCTTGAATCCGCAACTAAAGTCACTTAAAATGACATAATTAAGAAAGACAATAATCCATGGAATCCCTTAAAATTTATATATTTTCAATATGTTTAAGGGGGTGAGAATAAGAGAAAAAACCAGGAGGAACATAAAAATCCCACAGTGGAAATTTTTTCATTTTTGCAACATTAGTAGGATGCGTCATTTACCTACATGGTCTTCTAAATCATATAAAAACCATGCACAAAACATCTTTCAAGGGAATTTGGGTTTTATGTTTGCCTTGGAAAACCTACAATGTTTACAAATCATGGAGTAATTGTGTTATAGGCTACTATATTGTGTTGTACAGATTTCCTGGGATGACTGCTCAGATAACGTAACCATGCACCAACTATGCATTTTGAATAGTTCTGCCCATTTTTTCCATTCATTCATTAACTTAACCCACTAACCCACCCTAATACCCATTATTCACTGAGGAAACATTTCATTCACAAAAAAAAAGAGATTAAAAAAATCTATATAATTACGCATGTATATGATGTCGGTGATCTTACAATAGGTTCACAATTAATAGTAGGTTTTATTGGAGTTAAAGAATTTAAATACCATTTAAATACCATTATAATCATTATTAGAGAAAATTACCATTTAATTTTGAAAATCACTTTATAAACTAAAAATTGAAAAAAAAAATATATTTAATTGAATCAATACATGATAAAATACATTTAAAAATATGTTTAATGTGATATAAAGGTAGTTTTAAAATTAATTCATTTAATATGTGTAAAAATTAAACAATCATTTCAAAATATTTTGAAAAAAAGAGTCCAAAGTGACCAAATTTGAAAAAAATTATAAAATTTCCATTTAAAACCTATAAAAAATGCAAAGGGAAAAAAATATGTGGTTAATAAACCATTTATTTTCCACAAACATCATTTTTTTAAAAATCATTAGAAATAATGGATATCGAAGTTAAAGATACCCAATTTGAAAAAAAAATCTATGAACGATATCAGATACACAAAAATTTCTCTATTTTTCTTAAATAAATAATGTGGGAAATGTAAATTACATATGTGAACCAAATTCATAAAAATAGTATACTAAAATACTTATTTATAAATTATATAAGATGAAATATTTCAACAAAACCAACCATAAACATATGAATCATCAAAAAAATTATATAGTAATATAAAGACTTTTCTAATTTGGTAACTCTTCAATTGCGATACCCATGAAAGAATTACATCAAATAGTACATTCAATATGATAAAAATAATTATTTTAATGATAAAACATGTGAAAGGGATGAATATAATACACAAAAATTAATATATTTTGAAAGCACTAAGGTATGTATCGATGAAACATAATATGAGGAGAATATCCCTTAAGAATCATACCCCAGAATTCGGGCAATAATCAAAGAATATTTTTTTATCAAATATGAATACACAAGACAAATTAATAAAAATATAACCAAATGTTATTAGACTCACAATCATAGGATATAAAAGAAAACAAAAAATTAGTATAAACCAATGAAATGAAATTGATTTATGAAATTCATTTCCACCTGATAACATTGTTGTAAAATCCCCTTGGATGAAATAGTTCAAATTGTATCGTAAAATATAATATTGTATAAAGAAATCATGATATTACATTTAAAAGGTCTGGTATATACACAAAACAATAAAAATGAGTGTTGAATATAGTATATATCTCACAAAAATAGAATGTGGGATGAGAAAAAACCTTACCTCATGTATTGGATATACATGGGTTAACATTATCTCTCATATAATCATTTTATGTCAATTATTTGATTTATTAATAATGTTTCATAGTTTTAATTAATTATAATTAAATAATTTATTTAATTTATTTGGAATTAAATTTAAAAATTCATAATCTATTAAGGCCACGTTGGGTGTCTTGAGGACGTTCGGTTCAATGTTTCAAAATGGTTCTAGTCTATTGATTGCTATCAAACCAGAAATTTTTTATATATCTCTAAAATAATAATCATTAAATAATTATAATATTTATTAATAAATTATTAATTTAAAACCAAACATGATTTTTTTAATGATAAATGAAGTACATTACGACAGTGAAGATGGTAGGCCATATGAATTCATTAATAACGTTTTAAATTTTACGTTGTCATTATGGAAAGAAGGTGATTATTATTTAATCCTTATAAAATGATAAAAATATCATAAATACCCTGTTATTTCTCTATATATATATTTATTTATCTCATTATTTTGATATTGTGATGAATAAAAAACCATAATCACTTCATGGAGATAGCAGTTCAATTGAACAAATATGTTGTTATCATTTTTAGTGTTAGAAAGAACAAGTTATATTACATTTTAAGAATGAAAAATTTTACATTAATATAATTATTATGTCATTTATATAAAATATATTCATCAACATCATCCCTAATACCATCCATGTAATGCCTTAGTGAAAAATGAATAACATCACCTCTTGATGTGATAGTCCACCGTATGCAAAATGAACACAATCACATCCTTAATGGAAAAAAAGTTAAAGGTATACAAGATATAATAACTATAAAAGTATTAATATTTTACCAATATAATATATATACATTTAATTAATTATTACAACAAGTCATAAGAGTTTATGATTCAAAATTAAAGACATTAGCTAATATGGAAGTATCCCATCATACACAAGGATTATTAATTCGTATGATCATGGTATATGATGAATTTATGGTGGTGGTTGGAGAAATAAAAAAATGCATAGTTAGAAATTCTACCTCATACCATACCACCTCTTTATTATTTAACCTAATGTATTCTTATAATTAATTTCTTATAATAAAGTCTTTGAAGATGAGGATATAAAATTTAAGAAGTTAGTTAGAATGTTCTTTTACAATCTAGAAGGGTTTGATGGGGTAAAAAAGTGTTTGGAGGGGGTGGTCATTATAAGTGAGGTGAGTGTAAAACATGTACTTTCTTAAAATAAAAATGTGTAATAATGTTCTTAACATTAAAAAAGGTTAAAAATAGATTATTATAAATCCTTAGTCATTTTATGTTTTAAATATGTCCAAAAAATATTTTTTATACAATTTTTTATGTCATTTTTACCCTCCCCTTTTTAGATTAACAACCGATAAAGCCATTTTAACATTAACCACTATAATTTATAGTTACTGTTTTCACCATTACTTATGATAAAAATTAATGTGACATTAGTAGATAATATAAATTATTCTTATTAGAAAATTTAATCTATTTTTTCAAAATCAATTGACATAAGTGGAGAAATTTAATTTAAAATCAAACCCATAGACACTATGAAAAATATGGTCTTCAATAAGTGTATTTATCAATGATAAGTCGATTTTATATTAATTAAATGTCTAATAATAATAATTATATTGTTATTAATTAATATATATAACAAAAATTTCATTTAAATAATTTATTATTATAGGTTTTTATTAAATTAAAAAATGTAAACATTATTTACTTTAAAAATTATTTAATATTAATAATATCGTTAAACCCAAATAAAAGATAAAAGAATATAATGTTTATTTATTGGATTAAATATATCTAAATAATAGATATTTTAATTTAAAAAATATTCAAAACAAAACTGGACTTTTAAATTTTTTAACCTTTTGAGAATTAATGAATTGTTTTTAGGAAAATTAGTATTTTCCATGAAAATCAATCCTTTTTTAAAAACCCCAAAATTTCACAGAAAGTAAAATTTTCAATTCTGATTCTAATTAATTTTTATTTAATGAATTTATGTTTAAATATTTAAAAAAGTTAAATATTTTTTTCATGAATATCAATAATATTAATTTTTTGTTGAAAACATATTTTTGAAGAATATAATTAATTTACTAAAAATAGATTTGATTATTAAGTGTAAATATATAAATTATTCCTATTTTCTATTAAATTTATATATATTTATATATTTAAAAGAGTATAAAATACTATTCATACATTCCAATTTAACAGCTAGGTTGTATTGATTATAAGTTACATGGGCCACTTAATCTCGGTGTTGTATGCCGAATACACTATTGAAAAAAGTTTAATTTTATAAAATTTTCGGGGAGTTATAGTTATGATCGTACTCCATAAATCAAAAAATATAAATATCTTTGGGAACATAATCGTGAGAATTTTAGTTTAAAGTCACTATAATATAGAATTTTTATGTTTGGGTCTTTAACCCATATGTTGACAAAAAACTACATCAATTATATTTTCTAGGGGGTGAAGAGGTATTTCTATGTGTGGCACCAAAATTGGGATGTCAATCTTTATAGATGATTGGGAATCAAGAGCCTATGTTTTCTAGGCCATTAATGGTTGTGAAGAGAATTAGTATAATGGTTTTCTAATTAAATCTTTCTCAGTATGTACATGTTACCCACATTTTGTTCAATTTATCATAGCATTATCAATACTATACCAATCCATATCATTCACTCCATACAGATGGTGTAATGATCAAGGATGGTGTTTCATTTAAGAACATAGTTCTTATATTAGATATAAGACATAATACACAATGTTGGAAGAATATTAATCCATGAAAGGTGTAGTGGGAGAATATGTGATTTAAATAAGATATGTGGGAGTAGGATTCTAAAAAATAAGTCACAATAGAAAACGTATACACATAAGGTTCATGGGGATGTTTTGGGATGAAACATAGGGATTAATAACTATATAATGGGGAGGTTTTAATAACATGAACCTGGATGAGTGTGTATTTTTTAAATGATTCTGATAAGAATCCATACATTTCAATTTCTTTGTAAAAAATAAAGTTTAATTTGAATATTTATTTTCTGCCTTATGGTTTTTTATGTATAGTTTCATTTTTGGGTGTCGTATATGGGTTAAACAATTTTTTCCCAAGTTTATTGTTATCCTATATAGATGTGAGAACTGTTACAATAGGTTATGTATTAATCGATGGAATTATCCCAAGTGTATGTCGTGTTTTCTAATATTAGTTTAGCACATAAGGACAATGGGGAGGCCTTATAGGTGTTGGATTTTAGTGGGTATATTATGAACTGTTATCAATATTTTTGAGTTCTCTAAATATTTTCATAATCAATATTTGTTTAAAATATTACATATGAAATTTTTTCCTAATTATAAATTATTACATATCATTGGAGGGAGAATAATAAATATTACTTTCAAGATAAAGCATATTATGTAGGTGGACGAAAAATATTATATATTTAAATTATATATTACGTATGGCTTCTAAATTTTTTAAAACCATACATATAATACAAAAGTAAACTTATGATTTTAATGGGTAAGGGAAAAAATATATATTGGCAATAATATATAACCTAGTTGTTTTTAAAAAAATTAAAAACCTTGAGTAAACAAATATTATCAATGAGTTTTTATCTTTGTAAAATATATTATGTTTTAGGTAATATATAATGCATTGGGATTTTCTTAAGGGGAAAACCTTATATATTAGGAAAATTATATGTATGAACCTTTCTATTGAAATTTTTTTATATGTGACAGATAAGATATTATTTATCTGTTTTTTATTATGGTGTCACGATATATAGAGTGAAAACCTAACACATTATTTATATGAAATTTTATATAAAAATATTTTTCAATCTGTTTTACTAGGGGGGAAATATTACATGTTACATATTTGTTTTAAAAATAATGTTATGATAAACAGACAACCTTATATTTGAATTAAATTATATCATATGATGTTTTGAAAATATAAAACCCAAAGCGTCATAGGATAATATTGTGTATTTCTAGGATAAAACATGATTTATAGATTATATGTGATATTTACAAACAGAAAACCATACATATGAGATTTTTATTAAGAAAAAAACCTTATCTAAAAGAGGTTTAACTATGATGAACTTAATTTTATATACCTTATATGTGTGTTCCTTAGGGATATTAATAATTTATATTTCATGGGGATCTATATAATTTCAAATATCCCAATTAAAATTTACTAGCTTTATAAAAAATTAATAAAAAAATTAAAAAAAATAAAGTAATGGGAGAATATTGTATTTTCACAATTTGTGTGTAGGGACCCCATCAGAATGGGGATCTTATAAATATATTAAATGTAATGTGAAATCTAATTTTATTCATATATAGTTGACATTCCATTCAACTTGAGTGATAGGAAAATGTAAATCCATAACTCTATGAAAATCCCCTCTCGGTTCATCACAATACCTCATATTCTTATTTCAGTTTTGAATATTTAGACTCTATTTGGGGGTTTGATCAGATTCCATGGTAACATCCCTTTGATAATAGATTAGGAAAAAAAATTAGATAAGTGAAATATCAATATATTAATGTTTGTGGATCCTATTTTTTACAAAAGGTCATAACATCTTTTTGAGTTTTTCTAATGTCAGGTCATATTGAATTATTGATTAATTGACCAAAAACTTTATTAAATAATTTTTTTATTTCTACATATAAATTAAGATATTTTTCCCTTATTATCATATGAGTTTATGTTCACTAACAACAATTGGATACCATGTGGTGTCCTTTATATTTTTATAAAAATTTAAATTTATATAGAAGATGATAAGGGGTAACGTAAATTTAATGATGACATACTAAGTGAGTGTAAATTACCAATGATGATTCATAGGATGAAAACTATGGTCAATATGAGGTGCATTATAAATTATATTTAACTAGAAAATACTTGAAAATTTATAATATGTTGTTATAAGGTTGGGAGAAAGCTCACATTTACAATTATTTAGAAGAAAGGTAGAGAAACATTCTCCCCTTGAAATTTATATTGATATGTTTGAGTGTGGTGGAGAACCATTCTAATTTATTTAGGTGTTGAGTTATAGTAGTGTTTGGAACCATTTCCCAATGATATATTTTTATTGTATGATTAGAGTAGGATTCATTTATCCTATAAAGAGGTTATGATAAGAAGATTCTATGGTTTGGTTCCTTCCATCGAAAGAGGATACGATGTGATTCTAAGGTTGTGTATTATTCATCCTTGTATTTTTATAAATTTATATTATTTGGTGTCATCTAATATAGGATAAATTATCCATGGGAAATCATGAGTTTCACCTAAAAACCCACGGACCCCCTATTATAAATTTTTTATAATTCATTATTTTATTATGGAACAACATCTTGTACATCTATCTTGACTCAATATATTTATGGAAATACTTGGTGACAACATAATGTGTTATACACACACCCTACTTTGGATATAACAGATATCCAAGTAGACTTATGGGTTATATAATATGATAATGTTGGAGGCCTTATAATAAAATGATAATTTGAATTTCTAAAAATGAGGATGGGATAAGGTAATGATCCATGAATTGAGACCATTTCGGTAGTATTTTTTTTTTATTTTTTTTCAGATCATGAGGTATAATATCTTCCAAAATTAGATAATTATTAGCTATATATGACATAAATTACTTTTATATAAATAATTTTGATATATCATGGAATTTATATGTTATTTTTTGGTACATACCATGAGGTTGAGTAACTTTTTAACAAGACTATTATCATTTACACTATTTTCATTATAATTAATTCACTTTGATATGAGAGTGTACCCTCCACAATAGAAAGATAATCCAAAATTTCTTATGTCTAGACATTGGGGTATAGGGAATTGTCCATGTTATCATCTATCTCTAAGATCTATGCTATATAGTGTGAATTAAATTGAGAAATTATAGGTCTTATGTAACGTCATATACAAAAATTAAATAAACCACATCCCAAAATCTTTTGATATATTTCCGAATCAAATTTTTTTATAATCAACCATTAATTTACCATGTTATTTTTAATATAAAATACTTTGTATAATTTTATCCCAAAAATAATCTCAATTTCCTCAAAAACACATTTATTGTATCTGTAAAATTTTAAAAAACAAGATTCCGATTCACATGACACAATATGTATACTTGTGACCATTTTCACTGAAAAAAAATTTGAATTCACAAATTTATTAATCTATTAAAGTGAAACCCTTTATAATTTATTCAATTCTACTCAAACTATGAATGTATTGGTTTTGATATCTATGTAAAACATAAATCACTATGTATGTTTATACTAGGAGTGTCATATAAATATAAGAGTAATTAAATCATCACTTTCTCTAGGAAATATAGTGACAATGGGTAATGAGTATTTCAACCCAATATAACTTCTTCATACATTTCCAATTATCAATGTTCATATGAACTGGTTTTACTAATGATTCATATATATATTATTAGCTTATATGAGAGTATTAAATACCGTATAACCAAATAAATTCACACATCTTATATAGTGTCTAGGTATAACCATACACTTCATATTATATCTCAACCAAGGTATTATATTTTAAAATCATTACATGGTAAGATAAGTCCTATATTGTATATCCTCCAAATAATGAAATGAACAAAAAAACATACTATCCAAAAATTAGAAAATCTATATGTCTTGGATAAGAAATGTAGAGGAGTATGAATGTTCTGATTCATTAGTTCTCACTATCGTCAGGAATGGGAATTAAAATTTTACCATAAAACCAGAGTATACCAAATAAATAGTGTATTAAAATCCTTGTCTTATATAATTTAAGGGTCAAATATTATTTAAAACTCATTTTTAGGTCATGATAATTATCTATATTCCATTATTAAATCCAAATCATCCCAACCAAAACATTTTTTCACAATATATAATACTTTATGGTGAAGAAAAATTATGGATAACTAAAATTTTAAAAGGTTAATTCTCTTTTAACATTAAAAACTTTTTGTATCCAATGATAAAAAACCCATAAAGTTTTATATTAAATTAGTATAAATATATATAATTTAATTTCATATCACTATTAGAATACTTTAAAAAATCATACATAATGTCCCATCCAACATATCTCATTTGATAAAATATTTGATTCACCTTATGTTTGCTTTAAATTTATTGTTTTGATAAATTGATTAAAACTGTATGTAAATCTAGCTACATATGCATGTGAACAAACAATAAAACCCCTATATAAAATCGTTTAGTGATTAACATATGAAATGAAATAATTTTTTAATAATAGTAAGTTGATGGATTCATATTCCTAGTTTCCAACGCCTTGAAAAATTGCTCAAACACATTTGCTACACTATATAAAATTTTAAGTTGTTAATAACTTATATTATCTATAGATAACTCATTATAATTTTATCATCATAATTATATTTCATTGAAATTTTCTATCGAAAATATTTATTGGGATCATTTTGATAAAGAATATAACTATTTTCAATTTTCTTTTATTGGAAATCCTAATATATTTTATGATTTTTTATACTACCCAATTTGATTATTGAAAAAAAGTATTCTTTTGTTTTTTAATTAAGTATTTTATAAAGATATAATTATACCCCCTAATTTCATATATATTATAACCTCTCCAAAATTTCAATATAAGATAAAAAATCCTTATAAAATGGTATAAAAATTATTTTCATTATTGTGAATATTGACCAAATAAACTATAATATCAATATCTTATGTTTTATTCATATTTTACATAAAAATGTTTTAAAAAGAGGAAATTATTATTTATAATATATAACATTTTAGTGGTGGAGTAATATTATTCATATTTAATCAAACATAAATGAGAATGGATTTTAACATTGGTAAACATAATATCTTATTTTATTCCTATGAAAAATGTTACAAAATACAATGAAACATAAAATTTGAGTATCTAAATCCATCATTAAAAATTATTCAATAAAAATACATAAAAATAAAATAATTCTATTATGAAATAAGGAAAATGAGAAAATTATGCATATCTTTTTCACATATCCAACTCACATTGGTATTTTTTTTTTAAATAATTATTTAAGACACCTTTTCTATATAATTTGAATGAACAATAAAATATTCATCAATTACTTAATTTTTTAACTCATATATATTGAAAAAATGTAGAGAATATTAATTTAGTATCAAATATATATTATGATAAATTAATTGATTATATATTATTAATATCTAAATTTGAAATTACATAGTGTTTTAAAACTGCATTCAGCAATCTCTGAAAAATAAATCATATAGAAACAGGTTAATTCCATCAAGCCTCTACATTTAGGTTTTAATGGACATGAATGTATAGTTTGAATTTATTTTTAATACCCTTTAATGTACATTTATTATTATAGTTTTAACATTTACACATTTATATTGCCGATATAACACTAGAACCTTGACATCTCATTATTTTTTCATATATTTTGTACAATTTAAAAAAAAACAATAGTAAAAATTTTGTGACATAATTAAAAGTCCTATAACGTATACAAAGATAAATATATAATTATATTTTTATCAAGAACATGTATTTTAATTTTCCTTTCGTCTCAAGTAGTCATTGAAATACATAATCATATTGTGAATAGGATTAGACACAATGTTACCTAAAGTCATTATGAAATTATAAAATGACATTGAAGCTATATTTGAATCCTTTTATTCATCCCATGTGAATCACGATTTCCTTTATTAAAAAAATGGTTATCCAATATGGTGTTAATATTAATACATTGATGATTCTAAATTTTTATTAAGGAATGATGGTTATATTTATAACAATCGATGTTTCTTCATAAATTTAAAATTCACACTATTATATTGATTACAATGTCTTGTTTAATTATAATTAATACAAAATTACTACAATATAATACTTTATTATACTATTTTAATTATATATCATCATTTAATAAGGACATTTTTTAAATTTTATCCCATTAATATTGGTACTCCTTTATAATCACATCATAAAGATCTATCTGTTGAGATCCTGATTTTACAAATATTTGTGTCTTTATTATTTCAACCATCACTTTGATTTTTATGTAATCCATTATTTCAATAACATCATATATGAATCTGGAATGGTTGAGTAGAAAAGTCTTTTTCTAATAGATCATATGGATAAACTAAACTACATTCTTCAAGTATCCTAATAGTTTATAGAATTCCTGTTAAATATTACCCAATTAAAACATATAAGACATTAAAAAAATTATTTTAGGTAGACAAATTTATTTCTTTCCTTATATAAGATAATCTAGATTGACCCAACTCTGGCATAACCTACCAGTTTGGTTGATCGAAGTCCTCAAAAGTATACACCTCTAATTATATATTTGACATAGTGTATTTTAATAGGGATTTAATCCCCCATATTAAACAATTTATTATCTTCTAATGTATGAATTATTGTTATTATATAGTTTTGAATAGTTTTTTTTCACCAAACCAATATTTGAAAACTATATTAAGGTTTAACTATTTATATAACTCATATATTGTTTTTATAGTAAATAAAATAATGAATCAATATATATATATATATATATCCAAATTAATTCCCTACATATTGTAATTGAATCTCATATATTCAAAAAATTAAAATAATTAAAAATAAATAATCCCCACAAATCTAATACTAGAGATAAAGGTATCTAAAACCAACTTTTTTAGAATATGGATAAGCCTCCATACTAGTGTGAAATCCAACCCAAACACCCATTATCCAAGGATACATTATTAAATAGAGATATAAATCCCATAAAAACATTATAATTAATATTTAGATACTAAAATTTATCATTACAATGATGGTCATAACCTTGTACAATCCAAATTCATGTTAAAATAAATTTATTCCACAAACATAATAGTCATGTAACTCATTATAAGCATGTATGAAAATTTAGATATAGTTAAATACTTTAAAATAAAACCTACAATATATTTTGAAGGAAAAAATTTATATATTTGATTAATATAGAGAATAAAATAAACAAATGAAAGAATTAAATATTCAAAATGTGGGGCCAGTTTTCGAATAATTAATGAATAAGAACACTATAAACAATTTATAATTTTGGCATAAATATACACTAAAATTTTACATTGAACTAATATGATCATTTTATACAATGATTTTCAAGGATTTAATGTGAAATCCAACATGTTCAAATTTTAATATATTTTAGGAAACAATTTAATATTGATAAATAAAAAATTCACATAATGTAATCAATTTATATAAATAAAATATCTCATATTACATTGTTCTTAAAAATTTATAGATATATAAATCTAAAAAATAGTTTGGAATATTATAAATAAGTTTCTAAATAAGACTAAGACAAAAGAATAAAAATTCATTTATGATTTATTCTTTATTGAATAGAATCAATTTATATTTTAGAATATTTAAATTATAATAAATTTTTTATTTTTCAACCATGACAATTATGATTAAAAAATTATCATGATTTTCAGAATGGTTTTAATCGGGTTAAAATCACCCATGTAATTTCATAGGGAATAAGTTAGACCATTACTAGGAATTATTTTTATAATATAATATTAAATCAATATAAAAATAGTATACTCTACCAATTAATAATTTTTTTTTTCTTCCAGAACCACCATAATCTATAAACATTTTGGAAGTTATTTTGAGTCATGGTAGAACCATGAATGTGTGTGTTTTAGGATGACTATTTTTGTTGCTAATCTATTTTTATTATATATTTTAACAATGAAAATGTCATGAACTATATAATTTAGTTTCATAGGCTGAATCTTGACAACAATACAAAAACCATCTGACAATAATTTTTTTGAATGGTCATGTGAGACTTTAATTTCTATAAAATAACATTTATAAAAAATGACCATTCCCATGCTATTATGAAATGTTTTATTAGAAATAAAAATCTGATACAATCACTTTTAGGTGGAACAATATATTGTTTTGAATTCTTAAGAATAGAAACTGACATTTCAGCTTCAACTTTTCTAGTTTACATGGATAACATGATTTCTATTTTTCATTGTCCACATGATATTAAAAAAAAAATTACATATGGGATATAATATCACTAAAGGGTTTTATAGATATTTCAATTCTCATAAACACTGTCAAAGAGAATAAAGACATTTCAACACTTGAATCTTTCTATGTGTTTGGTATAATTGATAAAAAGAAGAACATGATTTAGGTACATTTCATAATTTGATCCAAACATTCAAGGATTTTCATAAGTGTTTAATAAAGGTCACTTAGATGAATATAAAATACTTCTTCCTATATTGTAATCTATGTATAATGGAAATACCCAAATTATTGAGTAGGATCACCCTATATTCAATTTTTGTAGAGCCTTGTATTTAATGAATATAGAGAAATGAGATACATGGATTTTTTAAAATTTTATGTGGATGAATTAATCACAATAATCAAAATCTAAGAGGCTTCGTAAGTATTACATTTAATGAAAATCCTTCTATGATAATTGTTTATCCTAATAAATTAATATTTCATACAAAATTCATATGTTTAAACATCTTGTAACATTCTATTAATTAATGTTAAACACTTAAACATTTGTTTAGGGCATTCAAACGAATCTTAATATCTATCTCAAGATGAATATCTATGTCTGATTGCTGACATGGAGATAAGGGAATGATTCCTACACAATATCATATAACCTTCATGAACATTCATCCTTTTATGGTGTCGTGACACATACCATAGCTTTATGTATCCTAATATAGACCACATCATGGTACAAAAAATGTGGCTAGTGTGTTTCCATTTGTACTCAATTATATTAGAAAACCCCCCATGGGGAAACATGGCTATGTTTGAGTGCATGTTATGTCCCACAAATATCACAATGTATACTATAGACATGAAATATAAAGGATTTATAGTTCTCAGTGGACCATTTAGAGTGTTCGGACAAAGGATTTGGGTTGGAGTTGTGATCTTACAAAATTCCATCAATGATGGATTCTCCACGAGTGTGTTGGTAGACCCAAAACTCCATATAAATATGCACCAAAAATTTAGATGAATGATATAATATTTACTGAGGATATCAATTGCAGATTCAATAAGTGACGATCATATTGGATGTAGAATTGAGATTATAGACTCTATTTTCCTAAGTAAATTAACCATCCTAGTTCTAGTTTTTATTAAAAATCTAGTCTTGAAAGGGTTGTTTGAGGTTGATGGTTTTATAATCCACTCCCATAATAACCATTTTTTGGTTCATGTCAATCATGGAGTGTTTAATGTTAGACATGAAAGATGATTAAATCCAAGGATGGATTTATTTAGGTGTCAACTGGTAAAGTTTAAAGTATAATTTAATTACTCATTTGAAATTAATTATTAATAGTCTATGTAGGTAAAAAATATTCTCATTGTGCTAATTATTAGAGAGTTATAGATTCTAGTTGATCTACTAATCGAAAATTTATCAGATAAATAATTCCCAATAATGTTATTTTTCATTCACTCAATATTTTTTATTGTGATATTTTATACCTGGTTAGGAAATTTATTAGTAGTATCATCATTGGTATAGATTATCTAAACCATTTATAACATTTTAAGGTGATTTTAAATTTCATATAATATGAAATCAACTTCCATATATAATGATTGGGACCACCATTTATAGAGAATAATAAAACCATATTGTTGTTTTATAGTACTATAAAATATTTTTTAGAATATATTTTTAAACCATGGGTGTTTTCATGGATTCACTTACTATGATTATTGACTATTACATGTTTGATTTCGTAAATGAGACCTGTTCCAGTCCATCAATAGGGGCCAACATATACATTATTTTTCTTTCTAAATATTGAACTCATGTATGAATAAGTAAAATGATGGATTCTCTTACATTATATATGGATCACATGAGCTATTTTTTCTCATTATCTAGTTTTTTGGTACAACTTTCAATATTTATGTTTGATTGTAGTATTAACACAAAATTATCAAGAGGGAGGAAAACTCTCATGGATTGTTTTTGGATTTTATGAGTCTTTATTTCATATATTTCAAGTGTATTAGTTAAATATGTAGTTGAATTTACTAATAATAGAGGACGTAGTGGTTCTTGTTATAAGAGTGTCACAATGTTGACATGTTCATTGATTCCCTAAATAGGGGATCCCATATTTAGTGTATACGGGAGGCCCAAGATGTGATAAATTCATGCATAGTAATTAATGTAATATATTTCTATAAAAACCAATATCTCATTGAAAGAATATTTTTTACTAGATCAACTGCTTTATTTTTTTGTTCATAGTGACTTTAAAGAGTTTCTAGTTGAAAAAAATTCAATAAAAAATTACAGGAAAAGTGGAAAATACATGGTATGTAACTTAGAAACAGATTCCTTATACATTTTCAAGGTATATGACTCAGTGAGATAGACTAAAAACCAAATCATTGATAAAACTTTACACAACAAGTAAATAATTATTCACAGCATGTACGTGCTTCCAGAAGTGGATGGTGGCTGATATCAAGGTTACACACTATGTATAGTGGCACCACATGCCCTGAACATCCTCCAACAGACCACATATGCAAAAAAATCAATGGGAATCATGGTATTACCTCCACTAGTGACAAAAATAAATAAATTATTTATTGGATATAGTAAATGACATGTAAACTAATTTTATATAAATATATTAGAAGATATATGAATTTTGAGTCATATATTTTAGGGGGAGATTTTTCTGCTTTTCCGACTGGATATGTCCCCAAAGTTAGTAGATGTCTTTAAATAATATTTTTCTTGTTTTAGTGTAATTATTCTCTTATTCACCACTCCCCTCACATCGAGGATAGGTATTGAGTATCAACTCAATACACAAGTTATTAACCTGGTCATCAGACGATAATTATCATTATTTTGGGGATTGAGTAAGGATTAAGTGTGTTTTAATTCAAATCATGTTGTGTTTTCTTTTCTTTTGATTTTAATTTATAATACCTTTAAGTAATTAATTATAAATTCATTATTGGTTTCATGTAAGAATTATAATGAAAAAATTTGTGAGAACTAATGGAGTTTAAATGGGAAAATCTAGGACCATTTTATGATAATTTTTCCACAATATTTTGGGGTAATGATTTAAACATTTGTTTTTAAATAATCAATCATTAATACTACGGATTGATCTTTTGAATACCCAATTATTTATTATTGGAAAATGAGACAATAGTTTAATATGATCCCCATGGTGAACCACATCATACATGATATTTAATGATAAAAAAATGGATTTTATAATTAAACAAAATAAAATTGGAACCTTGAATCATTTGTTTTCTATGTATACATCTCCCTTTTTAGAGTTAAATTATTTTCAAAAATTATTATACATTAATTTTTTATTCCCATTAAATTTGATTTTAAGATAATCAGCCAAATCTTTCAGAATTACGAATAAAAGTTCTTCGCTGCTCATTCTTTGTGGGATCGACCCCGAGATCAACAAGATATCCAGTTAGTTAGTATAGGGAATTAATTTTTTAATGTCTCACAATGGGATTCCAAATTATGGTATTTTTTCTCATGACAAGAAATAATGAAGAAGTGTGATATTTTAGTTAAATTTCTTGCTTCAGTTTTTTGTGTTTCACTTATTCATTCCATTCATGGGAATCTACACCTCACATCATCATGTATATTTATTCAAGTGGATATTTGAATAACTCTGTCAAAGTGTAATTGTATGTTTATGATCCAACATTTTTGTACTCTTATATGAAATAATATTATCCATAAACGGCCGATGAATTCTAGTATGAGAACTAACACTATAAATCCTTCTCTAAACCAATTTATTTTATTATAGAAATATCCTGGAGTAACACCAAAAAATTATTATTGATTATGAAAATATTAACCGCACACCAGTTGGAACAAAAAATGTTTTGGAAATGATTAATATTAGCTGTGCAACATTATGAGATAATTAGAAATATGGATAATTTGGTTGAGTTTGAAATTGAGTATTCTTATTCTGTATCAACTATGGTATATGTAATAATATACAACCAAATTATTTTGAATTAAGTAATTCTAAAAATTATTTTACATATAATGAAATTGAATATGATACTACATCGTATCACACAAATAATTAAATTGGTCAATTATTTGTAGTTACATCCTAATTTGATTTTATAATATCTCATAATGATTCATATAATCATTTTGAATTTTTCAATACCTTCAAAGAGGAACCCATGGAGGTGGAGTATTCATAAGACCCATCAAATAGAAAAGCCGACCTTCAGATTTAGAAAGTCATAGAGAATGGTTACAATAATATTTCTCAAGAACACCTGATGGCCAAGTAAATGTTTTCCGAGTTGAAGGTTTTAGACACATGTGGTAGATTTCACATAGAAAGAAACATCCACCCTTAGATCATGGGTAGGAGCTATTATATAGGTTTACCCAAAGACATTAAAAGGTGATTTTGGGAGGCAACAACGACTCTATCCTTCCATCTATCTCTTTGATGTCCAAATTAAATACATGGTGTCATCTTTACATTAACACACAGTGAAACACCCTTTCCTTATTTTACTAAAACTACTATTGATAACATGAATAAAATTGGACTAGTCATTGGGTGTCATATATAATAGAGTTCACTATGCAATTTGTTTTATATTATAATAGATCATTGTGTATAAATTAAAACTAACATAGTCTAGAAATAGGAATAAATTCTATTCTAATGGATAGATCATTGAATGGAATCAGAGTACTCACTAGTTCAAATACCTACACAGCCTCTTTTGGAATATGATTCATTATTTTTACCTATTTTACTATTGATACATCACATTTGATGTTTCCATAAATAATAAAATTGTTTATAAATAAAATAAAACAAATGATGGGGATAAATTGACTAGAAGGGTCCCAGCCCATAGATTAAAATACATGGGTTCGAGTCCTTCTAGCCCACTAATTTCGATCACTTTTCAGGAAAATAAATCAACAGACCATGAATTTTCATATAATCTGTGTTTCATGTATATAGTATTTTATTAATAATTTTTTTTTAAATATTAATTAGCATGATATTGATGTGGTTGATTGGTAGAATTGTATCTAGGTGTCTAGAAGACCAAATTTCAAATTCAAATAATCTCCCTCCATAATCCTTATAATAAAATATTTAAAACAAAACATCACTGATGCCCAAAAAAATCACCAATGACCACATCCTCTGATCCCCAATGTCAGTTGCTACAACAAAACCTCCACCAACTACCACAACATCATGGCATTTCACTCCAACAGATGTTTCACTGCTAGAGCTAGTTCTCATTCCAGCATAGCCCCAGCTATATCCATGCCACTTCGGTGATGAGATTTATACTTCTAGTGACAGGTTGTGATGATTCTCTTGTTGTATGATCTAGCTGAGTAGCTTGTTCAATGAAATCTATGTTTGAGTTTGACCAGGACAATGGGAGGATATTGAGGAGATAATGGGTAACAAACGTATGATTTCTATTATTTAGATCAAAACTCCAAATTCTACAGATTTACTTTTGAATTTTTTGATGTATTTCTCTTGTGGTGAAACATATAAGGATAGATCCAGTGACATGGTGACTTCAATCACATTCATGTGACGATGATGATTTTTCATGATTAATATGGCTGAGTTTGGATGAGGGTGTGGCTTTTATCAATATCCACCCACCACAGAGATTAGTTCAAACCACACTCAACCTGATACTCTAACATAAACACTGTGTTGAATGAGATTACTGGACCTAATTTATGGTATTATCCCTTCACACTGAAGAGTAGCATCATTATTTCCCCTACCCTCCATTTCATCCACCAATATTTCAGTTCCATTCATCTCCCTTCTTTTAGGAAATTAGGGTTGTGTCCAATCGATACATGGAGGTTCTTGATTGCAGTATCTAAAATTGTTACCCTAACCTCCCATTATTTACCGTCTCCTACATCAATTAATTTTTCACTAGACATTATGGTGACATGAATGAATGATTATATAAAACCTAATTTCCACATTATTTATGGGATTTTGATCCTTTTTCCCCTCACGATCACATGGGTTCTCCATTAATAATAGTGTATATAATTGTTATTCAAATGGGATTTGTTTGGAACTAGGGGGACTACTCTGTTCTCCTAAAGTATAACACATAAACCTCTATTAAAAGAGATGAAAAAGGTTACCCTATAGGTGATGTTGACCTGATACCACCTCTACTATTGGATAATCCTAATCCATCCCTTCACACTTATTAAGATAACCCATCATTTCCCCAAATTCCACATACTAAAAAATCCACATCTAACATCCAACCATATACCATGTTTCACATCCAGATTTTTCCG
Source organism: Viscum album (assembly GCA_963277665.1). NCBI lineage: Eukaryota > Viridiplantae > Streptophyta > Magnoliopsida > Santalales > Viscaceae > Viscum > Viscum album. The sequence goes on along the minus strand of OY728136.1, from coordinate 1,765,215,646 downwards.
ACCATAACACCATTTACCATTTCCTAAATGTTATGGACCCGCACATTGATCGACTATAGGGGATTATGGTTATTCAAATGTGGCACATGGTTATTTCATTTCCATCAGCTACTACTACCTAACCACATATCCAACCATGAGCCCTATCTAATAAATATATGGTTATTTCCTTTGATGGTCGATGTGGAATATCAACTATTAAGGACAAGCCTTTTTAGCCACACCCACATAGCAAGACAGGGGCCACCTCACATCAATACCCACATTACATACACTCTCCTTCCTTAACCCCCCAAATATAACAAGGAATAATCCTAGAAAACCCATTGACTGACCTTAAAAACTATTATATATATATATTAGATTTTTGATGTGATGATTTACATGCATGATTTTTTTTCTATTTTATTGAAATAATGTGTTCTTTATTGTTTTATGGGGATACACTATCTTCTTTCTTCATGTTCTTGGACTTGAAACCAAGGGAGCATAGTTTTTTCTTCTTATTTCATTATTTTACTTCATATTATTTTTTTCATTATGCATTTTTAATGGTGTGATTTTGTGCTTTTATATCCTCTTCTCCAACGTGGTGTTTCACTTGGAGAAATAAATGCAATATTATGTGTGGGGGTGCGTCGCTCAGTGTAAAAAGTTTTTTCCCTTTAAATAGTCTTTGTGTAATCATTAATTTGATGAAATATATAAAATTGTGTAATTATTTTTTTAATTATATATATATATATATATATCTGGTAATTTTAAAAGTAACAAGCTTATTTTAATTCTAAATTAATTTAAAATTATTGTTCATATAGTTTTATTTTTATATTAATTCATATAAATATTCATTTATTATACTGAGCATGCATATTCATGTCCTCACAAGATTGACCAATTTTAATCTTTATTATGGAGAGGTATTATGAACCCTTGTTCGTATTCATTATTATACCCTATTTTAGAGAGATTTTTTCAATATTCATAACTATTAGAAAATTCTTGTTTTCCTTGTTAAAAAATAATGATTTTCAATCACATTAAATGTATAAGGTATTGGATTGATATTATCATGCATATATGATTTTGAGATCCACCCTATATTTTTTATCTATAAAACCTATAGAAACCATTTACTACCTTGATAAGAAGCCATTTGACAAGGCAATTTATCCTTTTAACTATAATTCATTGATAATACTGCAATATTTTTAATTTGATATATAAAGAGTGACTTTAGTGATTCATGAAATGATTTAGTGAATTGATCAAAAATCTAATTGTGGGGTATAATATTCCTTTTTCATCTAGGAAAAAGGATATAAAAAAAATATTTCCTTGTATTCCAATGGGGTATCTTAGTTTTATTTGATATTAAAAATAGGAACAAATTCAATCATTATACTCATATATGGTATATGAACCAATGTTTCACAGTAATTGAATAGTGGTGTTAACCATTGATATATTTTGATATTGATGATTTTTTTATTTGAAATGGAATATAATGCATTTTTTAGAATTTAGACTTTTTTTTCAAACTCTTGGTACTATATTCATGTCATTCTTTACCAACCATTAGTGTTAGAAGCATCAAATAATAATTGCATGACCTCATGATATTTCTGATTTAATTTTTATGTCGATAATTATATGACATTCAAGATTATTGATAATTTTCATATACATGATATTGAGCATAACCCTAATTACATGATCATGAGTGACGATTGTATAACTTTCTTGGTGAGGTAAATAATCATGTGGTGTGAATATTTATGAAATATTGGAAAATGTAAATAAAAGACGATGAATGTATTCAATAAATTATCCATGAGGCATTATTAGAATATATTTTAAATAAAAACAAGTTTTTTTCCTTTTAAAACCCTCTTCTATATCATGTATGGGTTTTATTAATTGAATTCTTACCTTTTAGAGTGTGAACTATTTTAACTCGATGTTGAGATTTAGCTTAATGAAATGAAAATGTCTATGTGTGGGGGAGTTTGGCCTGCCCAATTTGTGTATACTAATTTATAAATTTTATTCGGTATAAGAACCAATATTTACCTAGATACATACTTTTTTATGGATAAAATGATTTATTTTAGCATTCATTGTATTTTAAGAGTGTTTTAAAGAGAAAGAAGAAATTAGAAAAAATTAGATAAAAAGTGAAAAATACATAGCAAAAACCTTATAAATAGATTTCATGTACATTTTAATGGGACACAACATGGCCATCCCACGTACACACCCATGGTCCACCTCCGGGTACAGTCCAGTTCTCGTACACTCCGCCTCGGTCAGCACTGTCCGTTGTCTGCATCCAACACCACGAGATGAGGGCATAGCCCATATAGGGGTGATTATAAAGATACTCAGTAGGGACCCCGAGACCCTCACGGTCTCACAAAATCGAACAAGGATAAACTACAATTACGAAAAAGCTGATAACCATTACTTTGGTATATGCTCGTATATATACCTATGTTATCTTGTAACCCATCTCAATTATGAGGAAAACACAAAATTCATGACTCAACTAAAACCAGGATTTTCATTATCGAAACCATGGATTCTGGAGAACTCCTCTTTAGATAATTTTGGGTCTGTCGTGACACTGAGGAACTTCCCACTAACCTTGTACTGCTGGGATACTCCTCCTAGAGAGTATCGCGGGTCTGCTGCCAACTACTAGGCGCTACTCCGATGTGGGTCTGCCAAAAAATACCAGGCGATCCCCCTAATAGCCTACATAGGTTCTTATCATATCATGTATTGCAGGTCTTCCTCTAACTACCAGGTGCTATCCTCCTTGGGTCTGCTACCAACAACTATGCGCTCCCCACTAGGCTAGTCTAATCGGTCAAGCAGTCGTCAGGTCTGTTAGCTACATTGTCTCCACACTCTGTCTACTTTTTATTTGAAGGATCTTCTCCACTAGCTAATAAGAAATACTCCAACTATCTCCAAGTCTCATGAAGAAGTATCTAAAAGTTCTACCACATCATAGGGGTCTCAATGCAACAGACTGCGCGTCAATCGGATGCTCGGTCTGTGAGTTAATAGCCTTTTAGTCCCAAGGGCCCGGTTGGTTTCATTTTCGAAACAACCTGACCTTATCTTAATTATACTACGAAATTCCATGGATTATTTTCAATGGAATGTATTCATTATAATAATATTAGCTCCGTTGACGGTTCTTCAAACGGACGCCCGTAGGCCAAGATATGGGTGAAAAGGTGTAAACATGCTATACCGGGTCCGGGTCCGGTCCGACCCTGTCTGACTGACCCAGCCCAACCCGGTCTGAACCAAGGTCTGACCTGGTTTGCAGGTCTGACCCAGTCGGAGGAAATGGTCAGGCCCAAAGTGGCGGCCCAGCTCGAAGGAGGCCCGGTCCGAGGGAGGCCCGACCGAAGGTGACCCAGCCAAGGGCGGCCTGGCAGGCTCGCCCGCATGGACAGGCTGGGCATGCCGCGGGGGGGGGGGGGGGGGGGTTGTGACTCCCCTCTTGTTTCTGAAGGAATTGGTGATAGGCACTAGTTCAGTGAACCGCAGGACCCGAGGGGACCCGCCTGTAGCGCGAACTGGCAGCCGGCTCAGCCGACTGCCATGGTTCCTCCACCGTGGCGTGACGGGGCCCCGGTCCCACTTGCATCAATGCGGCATGACATCACTACGCTCGTCGTTCGACCGCCATGGCCCTCCTAGTCATGGATCTTTTTTCTGGTGCGGTGTGACGACACTGTGCCCCTTCGGCACCGCCGCGACCCGCCTAGTCGTGGCTCGGTTCTCTACGTGGCATGGTGGTGCTTCTCCCTTATGGCGATACAGTGGCCTTGCGCCATCGGTTTCTTCGCAGCCAGCTCATTGTCGGTCGCCGCGTGTACTGCCTCCGTCATCATCCAACAAGAACAATCAAAAGGGGAGGGTCGGGCCTTTTTCGTGCGGTTCGAACCCTCCTCGTCATGGAGAACCATAATCAAGAAATTTGAAAGACGAAGAAAGAGGGTTTATACTCATATATAAAGTAACTCAAGTCCCCCTACCTTGATTTCGATGATGGTGACAGATTCGTGGGAAGGCAGCGCCATTCTGTGAATGTCGGAGGAGTAAGAGGATACTCATCATTGGTGTACAAGCGTTCGAAGGTGAAGAAGACAAAAACGATGTACGTGTTCTTCATGGGCGTCGCATCCCTTTCTTGCCCCGGTTGAAGAAGGATGAAGATGGCCTCATTCTTCTTTAGAGAGAAAAAATACTCCCTCGCTCTCCCCTTTCTCTATTCCACCTAGGAATAATGACCAACAATATGAACTAATAGGTTTGCCTATTATTTTATTATTGGCATGAATTTGAAAATGTTTAGAATTAATTAAGTTACCTCACTAATTTAATGGGTGAAGTTGGCCTAATTAATTGGGTAAGGAAGGTGATGAATTTCAACGGTTTCCCCAATATTATGGAGAGTTTCAAGGGGTTAAAGATCATGTGGGCCCCACCACTTTGATACCAAATTTTTACGACCCATCCTCAGGGCCCGTGCTGTAACTACCCCAAGCCTGACTTCCATAGGCCAGGGGCTGGTGACTAGCACCAAAGGCGTAAATCCCTATGTTGGGAAGGCATTGCCTTTATAAATTGTAATCACACCCAACAGAGTAAGAAACTGGAAGTAAAACAATAATTAAAACTATATAAAAATGATTTAATGGAAATAAAAAATGTCCAAAAATACAAGACCAACAGAAAAGTACAAGGAAAGCACAATCATGTACAACTAAAAATACTAACAGTTGGAAGGTGTCTAGAAGCTCCTAGATTGTCCACCATGGATCCTACCTGAAGGGTAGGTACAGATATCCTCCTAAATGATCCACATTTGTCTGTCTCCTCCGGGTACTGACTCGGCATGAGGTCCACCTCCGGTTACCGTCTAGTCCTCATACACTCTACATCGGTCAGCGTTGTTCGTCATCTACATCGAACACAATGAGATGCAGGCATAGCCCGTGCAGGGGGGGAGTATAAAGATACTTAGTAGGGTCCTCGAGACCCTCAAGGTCTCACAAAATCCAACAAGGATAAACTAAAAGTAAGAAACATCGGATAACCATTATTTAGGTATATTCTCATACATATACTTAAGTTATCTAGTGACCCATCTCAATCATGAGGAAAACAAAAAAGTCATGACTCGGATCAAAACTGAATTTTCATTATCGAAACCATGATTGCAGGAGAACTCCTCCTCTGTCGAGAATAGTGGGCATGTCACGACACAAAGGCGCTTATCACTAACCTTGGACTGCTGAGTTACTCCTCCTGTCGAGTACCACATGTCTCCTGCCAACTACCAGGTGCTACTCCGCTGTGGGTATATTTACAAATACCAGGTTCTCCCCCTAATAGACTGTAGAGGTACTCCTCCTGTAGAGTACCGCGGGTCTGCTACAAACTACCAGGCGCTACTCTGCCATGGGTCTGCCGTCATCTACCAGGAGCTCCCCACTGGGCTAGTCGAATCGGTCAACCAGTCGTCATGTCTGTTAGCTACTGGGTCTCTGCACTCTGTCTGCTCGTCACGGGAAGAATCCCCTCCATGAGCTACTGGTAAATAATCTGACTATATCGATGTCTAATGAAGATGTATCTCAAAGATCTTCCATGTCATAGGGGTCTCAACGCAACAGACGTCGCGTCAATAAGATGCCCGGACTGTGAGTTATCATCCTTTTAGTCTCGGGGGCCTGGTTGGTTTCGTGTATGAACCAACCTGACCGTATCTGAACTATACCCTGAACATCCATGGGTATTCTCAAAGGAACATTTTCATTCAACGAATATCAACGCCGCTGACTGTTCTTCAAGCGGATGCTCGTAGCCCAAGATATAAGATAAAAGGTGTAATAGTCCTGATCTGCTGGGACCAGCCCTGAGGAATACGAGGGTGGTTCGGCCCGCTATTTTAGGCCTGATCCACTGGGCCTATCCCAACAAACTATGAGGGTTGTTCGCCCAGCGCCGCATGGGGTGCAGCTTGGGAGGTCGGCCATCGGGAGGCCAGTAAAAGGCTGCGCAGGGCGCGGGCAGGACGTCTGAACACCTAGAAGGTCGCGGGTGCACCAAGATAGGCCTTAGGGCACTGAGAAGTGTGCCGAGTAGCGCGCACGGGTGCGGGCAGCATGCTGGGGCACCGGGCTGGCTGTCGGTAGGGCGAGAGGGTGCTAGGGAGACCACCGACACGACGTTGGGGCACCAGGCAGGGCGTCGGGGCAGCGCGCAAGGGTATGAGTAGTGCGTCGGGCGCCGTGGGGGTAGCGCCATTTCCGGAGTCCGTGGGGAGCGTAGACATTGTTCACCATCTTCATCATCGTCTCCTATTTGACATGTCATCTTCATCGAATGAGAACAAACAAAGGGAAGTGTCGGCCGAGTTCATGCAGTCTGAACCACCCCCAATGTTATGTTGATATCATATGGCATAACTAACTCTATAAATTGAATGTAGGATAACAGGAATAAAACAAACACACATCCCCCTACTAGAGTTTGAGTATAGTTTAGATTTGGTCAGGTTGGTTCATACACGAAACCAATCGGGCCCCAGGGATTAAAAGGCTAATAACTCACAGACTGGGCATGTGATTGACATGCCGTCTATTGAGTTGTGACCCCTATGATGTGGATGACCATCGAGATTATTTTTCGTGAGACTTCTTGACAGTTGGAGTATTTCCCAGTAGTTCATGGAGTGGATACTTCCAGTGACGAGCTGACAGAGTGCAAGGACCTAGTAGCTGATAGACGTGACGACTGCTTGACCGATTCGACTAGACACCTTCCAGCTGTTTGTCTTTATAGTTGTACATGTTTGTCCTTTCCTTGTTCTTTACTGTTGGGATTTTATTTTCATCCCCTTTTTCCTTCCATCAAATCTTTTCTATATTTTTTTACTTAGTGTTTTACTTCTAGTTGCGTACTCTGTTGTGTGTGTTTATAGTTTATAAAGGCAATTCCTTCCCAGCTTTGAAATTATGCCTTTTTGTGCTAGTCGCCAGTCCCTGGCTATAGAAAGCATGCATGGGGTAGTCACGACACGGCCCCCAAAGTTTTATCCTTTGATACAAATTTTTCACGAATTTTCATTAGGTCTCGTGTCATGAATACCCTATGCCTGCCTTTAATAATCCAGGGGCTGGAGACTAGCAGCAAAGGCGTAAATCCCTAAGCGGGGAAGGCATTACCTTTATAAATTGTAAACACACACAACAGAGTACAGAACTGGAAGTAAACCACTACGTAAAACTATGTAAAAAAGATGTTCTAGAAAGAAAAAGGGGTCGGAAATACAAGTCCAACAACAGATTACAAGGAAAGGAAAAACATGTACAACTAAAAAGACAAACAACCGGAAGGTTTCTACCAGCTCCTAGATCGTCCACCATGGATCCTACCTGAATGGTATGTACAGATAGCCTCCTCAGTGCTCCACATCCATCCGTATCCTCTGGGTACTAACTCGTCGTGAGGTCCAACTATGGGTACCGTCCAGTCCTCGTACACTCCTCCTCGGTCAGCGTTGTCCATTGTGTCCATCCAACACAATGTGGTTCAGGCATACATTGTGCACGTGTGAGTATAAAGATACTCAGTAGGGACCCTGAGACCCTCAAAATCTCACAAAATCAAACAAGGATAAACTAAAAGTATGAAGCACTGGATAACCATTACTTATGTATATTTCCATACATATACCTATGTTATCTAGTAACCCATCTTAATCATGAGAAAAACAAAAAAGTCATGACTCAACTCAAACCATGATTTCCATTATCGAAACCATAGCTGCTGGAGAACTCCTCCGCTGTCAAGTACAGTGGGCCTGTTGCAACACCGAGGAAACGTCCAGGCGCGAAGGGGCAGCCCGACTCGAAGGCGGCCCCGCCTGAGGGAAGACTGGGTCGGACCGGTCCCGGACCCGCTATAGCCCATTTACACAATTTCTCCCATATCATGGGCTACGGGCATCCGTTTTATGAACCATATACTACGCCGATATTATTGGAATGAAGCCATATCTTTGATAATACCCCACAAGAGTTCGGGTTATATTTGATATACAGTTAGGTTGGTTCGTATACGAAACCAACCGGGACCCAGGATTAAAATGATAATAACTCACAGATCGGGCATCCAATTGACGCGCCGTTTGTTGCATTGAGAACACTATGAAATGGTTGAACTTTAAGATAATTATTCATGAGACTTCGCGATAGTTTGAGTATTTCCCAGTAGCGCGTGGAGCAGATCCATCTAGTAACGAGAAGATAGAGTGTGGAGACCTAGTAGCCGACAGTCCTGGTGACTGCTTGACCGATTTGACTAGCCTAGTGGGGAGCGCCTGGTAGTTGGCAGAAGTCCCATGGCGGAGTAGCACCTGGTAGTTGGTTGCAGACCTACGGTACTCAACAATAGGAGTAGCTTTGCAGTCTATTAGGGGGAGAACCATGTATTTGGAGGTAGACCCACAACGGAGTAGTGCCTCGTAGTTGGAAGAAGACACCCGGAACTCGGCAGGAGGAGTAACTCCGCAGTGCAAGGTTATTGAGAAGTAACTTAGTTTCACAACATGACCACATTTCTTAGCAGAGGAGGAGTTCTCCAGTAGCTGTGGTTTCGATAATGAAAATTCTGGTTTGAGCTGAGTCATGACTTTTGTGTTTTCCTCATTATTGAGATGGGTTAGTAGATAACATAGGTATATTTATGGGCATATACCTAAGTAATGGTTATCTAATGTTTCTCACTTGTAGTTTATCATTGTTGTATTTTTTGAGACATTGAGGGTCTCGGGGTCCCTACTAAGTATCTTTATACTCACCCCTGCATGGGCTATGTCTACACCTCATTGTGTTGGATACAGACGACTGACAACACTGACCAAGGCGGAGTGTACGAGGACTGGACGGTACCCATAGGTGGACCTCACGACGAGTCGGTACCCAGAGGAGACAGACATACGTGGAGCACTGAGGAGGCTACTTGTACCTACCCTTCTGGTAGGATCCATGGCTGATGATCCAACATCTCCTAGACACCTTCCAGTTGTTTTTCTTTTTAGTTGTACATGTTTGTCCTTTCTTTGTTCTTTACTGTTGGGATTGTATTTCATGCCCCTTTTTCTTTCTATTACATATTTTGTATATAGTTTTATTTTGTGTTTTACTTCTAGTTGTGTACTCTATTGTGTGTGTTTACAATTTGTAAAGTAAATGCCTTCCTAGCTTAGGGATTTATGCCATTGGAACTAGTCACCAGCCCTGGCCTATAGAAGGTGGGCTTGGGGTATTCATGGAATGGACCCCGAGGATGGGTCCTGACAAATTGGAATCAAAGGAGTTGGTTCTACTACAGAACTCACGACTCTGATCATTTTTTTCCGTGAAGAAATAGTTTTAAGGGTACCGAGTGTGGTTTTTAGTTCAGGGAGTCCAATGTTGGTGTGGCGGCCGATGTATCCGTAGACCAGGACCATGACTTCTAATTTCCAACTCACTGTACGAAAAAACTAATTATGTGTGTGTTTCAAAAGTTTCTCTTTTTGTCAGCTCAACCAGGTCAACTCACCAAGTATAATGTTATGATCATGTTGCATCTGTTCTTTTCAGGGTGCCTCCCCACGGACGACCCATTAGATCCCCGAGAGTCTTACACTCTGACAGCCAACCGAGTGATGAGGCCACCGTGAATGACCCCTTTCAAGTTGAGTCACCAGTGGAGGCACCAGCGATACCACCACCCTTTGGGCCACCGATGCCACCAACCCCAACAGCACACGATACATGCGGCTTGGGAATGTTTCATGAGTTCCATCACCATAGCCCACCATGGTTCCGAGGAGAGACGGACCCACAGGCAGCTGAGGATTGGATGGAGGCTTAGGTGAGAGTTTTCAGGTTAGTGGGGACACCATCAAACTACATGGCGATCTTTGCTGCCAGCCTCCTTCAGGCAGTAGCAGGCAGATGGTGGATCTTGATGATTCAGGTCCACGACGAGGCGAATTTACTCTAGATAGACTTTGAAATCCTGTTCCGGATGGAGTTTTTTCCAGAAACCCTTTGAGTGGTGCAGATACATGAGCTAATTCATCTACAACTGGGTATCATGATAGTAGCACAATACTCATCGAGGTTCACTGACCTGTCTCTCTACTCCACGGATATGGTATGAGACCCATTCGTCAAGTCCCAGACCATCGACCAGGGTCTCAAGAGAGAGATTAGATCCTCGATGATCTCCCTCAGCATTCTGACACAGGCGGGAGTGTTGGAGCAAGCCTTCCTAGTGGAGTGTTTCATTTCTGAGATGTCTCTAGAAGCGAGACCCACTTCAAGTCAAATTTTAGTGGAGTCTTCTGTAGATGGAAGTAGACAAATGATGCAGAGGTCCAAGAGGACCAGACCTATAGGTGGATAACCACACGACTCAAGATCAGTTGTGCAGGGCACCCGTTTTAGTGACAGAGCCAGTTATCCAAGGAGCAGGTAGTGTTGCTCATGCAGCGGGCCTGGTCACATGGCACATGACTGTCCGACCCTCCGTACTGATGATCAGTAGTTTGTTGAGTGACCTCCCAGATAGAGGAAGATATTCGATCGTGGTGGTTCGTAGGATACAGGCGGACATGGAAGAGGACCTGGTCGAGCAGCTAGTTACGATCGACGTTACAAGGTGCTACTTCCACCACCACCAGGAGGACCACCCTGACCACAAGGAGCTGGTGGAAAGGGTAGAGCTTAGCTTCAGGCAGCTGAAGCATAGGACCATGGCACTCCAGAGACGATTTGAGGTACGATATGTGTTTACACCACCTTAGCTGTCGTTCCTATAGACACAGGTTCTAGTCACACTTCCATAGCCACTGCACTCGTTTGGAGCTCAGAGATTCCGATGGAGTTGTTGGCTCAATCCTTATGGTTAGAGACTCCTACAGGATTAGACTCGATGATTACACATGGGTGCTGGCAGTGTGAGCTTAATCTAGGAGGCAAGAGCTCCAGCTGAGAACTCCTCATAGCGGCATCGAGGCCTTATGTTGTCATCTTGGGTATGGACTGGTTATCTACAATCCATGCTCAAATCAACTGTATTAGGCGCAAAGTGTGGTGTGACCACATGAATGGGACCAGGTTCACCTTTACCAGAGTGAAGGCAACCTTTACAGCGCAGGAGAGACTTACTCAGAGGAGGGTGCAGCCGATCACTCAACAGTTAGATTTCCTTACCCTCAGAGCAGTATATGTGGGCAGTCCAACATATCCTATAGTGGTGGACCAATACACAGATGTTTTCCTGACAATGTCACAGGATGACCTCTCCCCAGATTGGTGGACTTCTACATTGACCTGTACCCCGGGACGGCACCGATATCTGCTCCAGCATATTAGAAGGCTCTTGCTGAGCTTTGCGAGCTGAGGGTATAGCTCGAGGATATCCAGGGGAACGAATTCATCTGGCCTAGTGTTTCTCCCTGGGCAGCCCCAATTATGTTCGCCAAGAAGGAAGACTGTAGCTTGAAGCTTTTTTTCGACTACCATTGCCTGAACCAGGTGACCTTAAAGAAAAAGTACCCACTTATAATGATAGATGATCTCTTGGGTTAGCTTAAGGGAGCTCGATGGTTCTCGAAGATAGAACTCAGATCATGCTATCACCAGCTCAGAGTTCGAGACGAGGATGTGTAGAAGACAACCTTCAGGTGTTGGTATGACCATTACGAATTCTTGGTTATGCCCTTTGGTGTAACCAACGATCCCACAGTGTTCATGAGTCTCATGAATAGGATCATCTAGCCTTACCTAGATCGCTTTGTCGTAGTCTTCATTGATGCCATACTGATCTACTCGACTAATGAGGAGGAGCATGCCTACCACTTACAGGTATGACTGGACACACTCTGAGAACACCAGCTTTATGGTAAGCTCTCAAAGTGCCAGTTTTGGATTGGAGAGGTTCAATTCTTGGGACATGTCATCTCGTATTCTAGAGTTGCAGTAGATCCAGCAATGATTGAGGCATTACTTTCTTGGGAGCAACACAAAAGTGTGACGAAGGTACGAAGTTTCATGGGATTGGTTGGATAATCCTAGAGGATCATTCCAGACATCACTAGAGTCACAGAACCACTATCATCTTTGATGAATAAGGGGAAAACCTTCATGTGGTCATAGAGATTCCAGCAGAGCTTTCAAGATCTAAGGCAGTGACTTACTAGAACCCCCATCTTGAGGATTCTAGAGGAAGGCTAAAGGTATGTAGTCTAGTGAGATGGATCAGGGACCGGACTCACATGTGTCCTGATGTAGGAGTGAGCTATGATCGAATATGGTTCTCGGTAGTTGATACAACATTATAAAAACTATGCTACCCATAACCTGGATTTAGCTTTAGTGGTCTTCACCTTGAAAATGTAGTAGAACTATCTGATAGGAGAACGTTTTTCTGTGTACTCTGATCACAAGAGTCTTAGTTATATCTTTTCTCAGAAAGACCTGAACCTGAGACAACTGGGTTGGCTTGAGTTCCTTCAGGACTATGACTTTGAGATAGTCTATAATCCTAAGTTGGGGAACCTTGTTGTAGATGTGCTCAGTAAGAGGACTGGTATATAGCTGCTAGGAGAGGAGACAAAACATCTGGCTTCTTTAGAGATATCCTTTGTGGATAGAGATGGGGCAGCCATTCTACAGTCTCCCATAGTCACTCCTCCACATCATTAACGAGTTAAGGAGTCACAGAATGGAGACACTAACTGTGAGACATGACGTGCTCAGATATCCACAGGGCAGGCACCTGATGGATTTTCTGATGTTGGGGAGAACATCATCCTCTTCAAAGGATGTACTATGGCACCAGTTTCACTTCCGGAGGAAGTGTTGAGATAATTTCACACCTCCCCTCTAGCGGTACATCCAGGGGTGGCAAAGATGTACCAGGACCTTTGACAACAACACTGATGGCTAGGTATGAAGATGGTGGTAGCTGAGTTTTTCTCCTGATTCCTCACTTTTCAGCTAGTGAAGGAAGAGCACCATGTACTAGTAGGCTTGGTTCAGCGTTTAGAGGTCCCAGAGTGGAAGTGGGATGGGATATCCATTGGCTTTGTGATAGGTCCTCCACATACATCCAGGATTCACGATTCGATATGGGTGATCATTGATCGACTCACCAATTTGGCCCATTTCCTACAGATCAGAGAGCAGGGCCTTGTAGAGAGCATGGGACGCCTCTATGTGTAGGAGATGGTTCCTTTGCATGGAGTACCTTTTCGTATCATCTCCAACCGTGATACACAGTTTACTTCCCTGCAATGGAAGGGGTTGTAGGAGGCTTTCAGGATGCAGCTATGTCTGAGCACCGCCTTCCATCCTCAGAAAGATGGCCGGACCGAGTGCATCAGCTAGACCCTCGAGGAAATGCTTTGTGCAAGTGTCATGGACTTTGGTCGAAACTGGGAGGATCACTTACTCTTGGTGGAGTTTTCCTAAAACAACAGATATCACTCCACCATTAGTTTGGCACATTTTGAGGCCTTGTATGATCGACCTTGCAGATCGCCACTATACTGGACAGACCTATGGGAGTCATCACTAGTGGGACCAGAGATGGTACGTTCTACCATGGAGATGGTGCCGATCATACAGAAGTGGATGAAGACTGTACAGAGGAGACAAAAGTTGTATACTGAAAGGAGACGGAGGCCTCTGGAGTTCGAGGATGGAGACCACATCTTCATACAGGTCTCACCTTTATGAGGTCTACAGAGATTTGGCCAAGGTGAAAAGTTCTCTCCGTGATTAATTATATCTTTCAAGGTCCTCGACAGAGTAGGCGAGGTGGCTTACTGCTTATCTCTTCCACCTCAGTTGCACTCAGTGCACAACGTCTTCCATGTATCTCAACTAAGGAGATACGTGCATGACCCTTCTCTAATAATCAACCATGGGGAGTTAGACATCGATGTCTGGGTGACTTTTACGAAGGTCCCAATGGATATTGTGGATAGAAAGGACTGGGTCCTACTTGGATGGTCGATACCTATGGTGCACGTTCGTTGGCAGCACGGAAACCTCTAGAAGATCACAAGGGAATGGGAGGCGCAGATGCGTGCTCAGTACCCAGATTTGTTCCCTTAGTTCGAGTTGTAGCTTACGGGGACGTGAAGCCCAGAGGTGGGGAGAATTTAAAGATCTGGAATTTCCATGGATATTTTTTTCTTAAATACATGGAAATTTTATGAGTCCGTAGTTTATGACTGCGCTTGATTTTGAGGCCTGGTGTGCCTGGAATAAAATTCTGAAGTTTTTTTGGGTAAGCGCAGAAAACATATGTTCAGGATTTTATATCTTTTGAACTGGTGCTCCGAATTGAAATCCGAGGGAACTGTTGAACTTAAAGCATCGTTGATTGCTTAGTGATATCTTCACCGTAGTTTCTTTCTAATGATAATGGTAGATATATTTGGGGGTTTTTAATTACATAAAATAAAAATAAGGTGTACTTATTTCTATTTGAGGAGGTTAAAACATCCAATGGGAGGTTATAGGTGGGGCCCACCCGCACAGAACCTCCTTTAGGAGGATATTATTTGGTGGGACACACCTGAAGTTTTAACCTCTCTTGCAATCAAATGGGTGGGACCCACATGAGCTTTAACACCCTTGTAACTCTCCATGAAGTAGAGGAAACCATTCAAATTCTTCACCTTCCCCCTTTATCTATTGTTTCGTACTTATAGTTTTTCCTTGTTAAATTTTTTGAGACATTAAGGGTCTCAGTGTCCATACTGAGTATATTTATACTCACCCCTGCCTGGGCTATGCCTGCACCTCGTTTTGTTAGATAAAGACGACAGATAGAACAGACCGATGCGGAGTGTACGAGGACTAGACGGTACCCAGAGGTGGACCTCACGACGAGTCAGTACCCGAAGGAGACAGAAGGATGCGGAGCACTAAGAAATTTTTCATGACCCGTCCTAGGGGCCCGTGTCGTGACTACCCCAAGCCCACCTTCAATATGCCAGGGGATGGCGACTAGCACTAAAGGCATAAATTCCTATGATGGGAAGGAATTACCTTTATAAATTATAAACACACACAACAGAGTAAGAAAATGGAAGTAAAACAATATGTAAACCTATATACAAAAGCTGTTCTGGAATGAAAAAGGGGTTGGAAATACAATCCCAATAGTAAAGTACAAGGAAACGAAAAACATGTATAACTAAAAAGACAAACAGATGGAAGCTGTCTAGAAGCTCTTGGATCGTCCACCACAGATCCTACTTGAAATGTAGGTACATATAGCCTCCTCCGTGCTCCACGTCTATCTATCTCTTCCGGGTACTAACTCGTCGTGAGGTCCTCCTCCGGGTACCGTCCAGTCCTCGTACACTCCGCCTCGGTTAGTGTTGTCCATCATCTACATCCAACACAACGAGGTGTAGTCATTGCCCATGCAGGGGTGAGTATAAATATACTTAGTAGGGACCTCGAGACCCTTAATGTCTCACAAAATCCATCAAGGATAAACTACAAGTAAAAAACATCGTATAACCATTACATACGTATATGCCCATACATATACCTATATTTTCTAGTAACCCATCTCAATCATGAGGAAAAAAATGTCATGACTCACCTCAGACCAGGATTTTTATTATCGAAACCACAACTACTAGAGAAATCCACCTATGTCGATAAAAGTGGGCATGTCACGACATTAAGGGGCTTCTCACTAACCTTGGACTGCTGAGGTACTCCTCCTGTCGAGTACAACGGGGTTTTCTACCAACTACCAGGTGCTACTCAACTGTGGGTCTGCCACCAAATATCATGCACTCCCCCTGATAGCCTATAGAGGTACTCCTACTATCGAGTATGACGGGTCTGCCACCAACTACCAAGCACTACTCCGTAATGGGTCTGCCTCCAACTACCAGACGCTCCCCACTGGGATAGTCGAATTGGTCAAGCAGTCGTCAGGTGTGTCAGCTACTAGGTCTCCGCAGACTGTCTGCTCATCACTGAAAGGATACACTCCACGAGCTACTGGTAAATACTCCAATTGTCATGAAGTCTCACAAATAATTATCTCAAAGGTCCTCCATGTCATAGGGGTCTCAACGCAACTCACAGTGCCTCAATCAGACGCCCGTTCTGTGAGTTGTTAGCATTTTAGTCCCTAGGGCCCTGTTGGTTTCATGTACAAACCAACATGACCTTATCTCAACAATACCCCGAACTGTTGTGGGGTATTCTCAAGGGGATGTTTTTGTTTCAAAAATACCAGTGTCGTTGACAGTTTATCAAATGGACTCTCGTAGCCCAAGATGTGGGGGAATATGTGTAAACGGGCTTTGGCAGGTCCATGTCCGGTCCGACCCAGTCGGACCGACCCGACCTGACCAGGTCTAAACCAAGGTCAGACCCAGTCTACGAGTCTGACCCTGTCCGGGGAAACATCTAGGCCTAAAGGTGCGGTCCAACTCGAAGGCGGCCCGGCCTGAGGGATGACCGGTCGCAGCCTACCCAGCTGGCCACGCCATGGGGGGGGGGGGGGGGGGCTTGGTTTCCAAAGGAACCGGCGCACGATTCCCATTCAGTGAACCGCGAGACCTAAGGGGTCCATCCTGTAGCATGCACCAGTGGTCCGGACCGAGCCTAACTTAGCGGGCCAAACCGCCCTCGTAGTCCGTAGGGCCGGGCACAGCGGATCGGGCCTAACATAGTGGTATAACCCATCCAACGAGCTGGGTCAGACCCATCAGGTCTGTCCGGATCGACCCAGACTGGTTTGGCCCAGTCTGGGTTGGGACGAGATGGTTCGATCGGGTCATACTAGACCTGGGCCCATTGCTGAACCTTTTCTTACTTTGGCCATATTTTTGGCACTGGATGTCTGTTTGACGAACCGTCAGTGGCGCTGGTAATCATGAAGAGAGATGGTCCCTTTGAGAATACCCCTCTGATGTTTGGGGTATAGTTGAGATATAGTTGGGTTGGTTCGTACACGAATCAAACCGGGGCCCCACGACTAAAATGCTAATTACTAATAGACCGAGCGACCGAATGACGCACCATCTATTGCGTTCAGATCCCATTGATGAGACAGACATTTGAGATACTTCTAAATGAGACTTCACGACAGTTGAAGTTTTTTATAGTAGCTCGGGGAGCGGATCCTTCTAGTAAAAAGAAAATAGAGTGCGGAGACCTAGTAGCTGACAGACCTGACGACTGCTTGACCGATTCAACTAGCCCAGTGGGGAGTGCCTGGTAGTTGGCGGAAGACCCATGGAAGAGGAGCACATGGTAGTTGGTAAGAGAACCGCGGTACTCGATATGAGGAGTACCTATGCAGGCTATTAGGGGGAGCACCTGGTAGTTGGCGGCAGACCCACAGCGGAAGAGTGCCAGGTATTTGGCAGCAGACATGCGGTAATCGACATGAGGAGTTCCTCAATAGTCCAAGGTTAGTGAGAAGAGCCTTAGTGTCACGACATGCCCACTATTCTCAACAGAGGAAGATTTATCCAACAACCTTGGTTTCGATAATGAAAATCCTAGTTTGAGCTGAGTCAATGACTTTTGTGTTTCTTCTTGATTGGGATGGGTTACTAGATAACATAGGTATATTTATGGGAATATACCTAAGTATGGGTTATCCGTTGAATCCTTTAATTTTTTATTTATCCTCGTTTTCTATTTTGAGATCTTGTGGGTCTCGGGGTCCCTACTGAGTATCGGAATACTCACCCCTGCACAGGCTATGCCCGCACCTTGTTGTGTTGGATGCAGATGACGGACAGCGCTAACGGAGGCCAAGAGCGCCGGGACTGGACGGTACCTGGAGGTGGAACTTTCGACAAGTCAGAACACAGAGGAGTCTGACAGACCTGGAGTACAGAGGTGTCCATCTATACCTACCCTTCAGGTAGGAACCCCAGTGGACGATCCAAGATCTGCTCTTTACTTTTCAGTCTTTTTTCCCTTTTAAAAACTATTCTTGCTTTCAGTTAAAATTTTACTTTACTGTTGGGATTTTATTTCTATCCCCTTTTACATTCTAGAACCTCTTCTGTATTCAGTATTTTTTACTGCTTGCTTCAAGTTGTGTAATCTGTTTTTGTGTGTTTACTTTTTATAAAATCAATGCCTTCCAAGCTTAGGGATTTATGCCTTTGGTGCTAGTCTCCAGCCCCTAGCCTATGGAAGCCAGGCTTGGGGTAGTCACGACACGGGTGCTGAGGAAGGCAGGGCTTAGTACAGAGCTTGAGATGCCTCTATGTGCAGAAGATAGTGCATTTTTAGGGAGTACCTTCTTCTATCATCTCCAAACGTGGCACATGGTTTTCTTCCCAGCTATGGAAGGGGTTGCATGAGTCTTTCAGGACACAGCTACATCTTAGAACTGCCTTCCATCCTCGGAAATATGGCTAGACCGAGTGAACCATCCAGACCCTCAAGGACATGCTCCGCACATATGTCCTAGACTTTGGTTGCAGCTGGGAGGTTCAGCTACCCTTGGTGTAGTTTTTCTATGACAATAGCTATCACTCCACCATCGGTATAACACCATTTGAGGCCTTGTATGGTCAACCTTGCAGATCGCCACTCTGCTGGACAGACCTAGGGGAGTCAACACTAGTGGGACCAGAGATGGTTCGGGCTACCACAGAGAAGGTGCATATCATCCAGGAGTGGATGAAGACAGCACAGAGCAGGCAGAAGTCATATGCTGACAGGAGAAAGAGGCATCTAGAGTTCGAGGATGCTGACCACGTCTTCCTACATGTCTCAACTCGATGAGGTCTACAAAGATTTGGCCGAGGCGGAAAGTTGTATCTGTGATTCATCAGACTTTTCCAGGTCCTTGGTAGAGTAGGCGAGGTGGCTTACTGCTTCACTCTTCCACCTCAGTTGCATCGGGTTCACGACATCTTCCACGTATCTCAGCTGAGGAGATACGTGCATGACCCTTCTCACATCATCGACCATGGGGAGCTGGACATCGACGACGTGGTGACTTTTAAGGAGGTCCAAGTGGAGATTGAGGATCGACAAGAGTAGGTCCTATGTGGACTTTCTATACCTCTGGTGTGTGTTCTTTGGCAGCATGGGAACCTCCAGGAGAGCACAAAGGAGCGGGAGGCTCAGATGCCTGCTATGTACCCCCATTTGTTCCCTTAGTTCAAGTTGTAGCTTATGGGGACATGAAGCCCTGAGGTGGGGAGAATTTAAAGACCGAGAATTTCCATGGAATTTTTTTCCCATAAATACATGGAAATTTTACGACTCCACTATTTCTGACGGTGCTTGATTCTGAGACCTGGTGTGCCTGGAATCAAATTCGGATGTTTTGTTCGGGTACGTTCAGTAAACGTACGTTCTGGATTTTATAACTTTTGAACCAGTGCTCTGATATGAAATCTGAGGGCACCATTGAACTCGCAGAATCAATTATTTTGTAGTGAGACCTTCACCATAGTTTCTTTCTAACGAGAATGGAAGATAGTTTTTGGGGGTTTTTAATTAAATTAAATAAAAATAAGGAGTACTTATTTTTATTTGAGGTGGTTAAAACCTCCAATGGGATGTTAGAGGTGAGGCCCAACCACACATAACCTCATGTGGGAGGATATTATTTGGTGGGTCCCACCTGATGTTTTAACCCCTCTTGCAATCAAAGGGGTGGAGCCCACATGAGCATTAACCCCCTTGTAACTCTCCATAAAGTGGGGGAAACATTTGAAATTCTTCACCTTTCTCTCCCAATTAATTAGGCCAACTTCACCCCTTAAATTAGTGAGGTATCTTAATTAATTTTAAAACATTTCAAATTCATGCCAATAATAAAATAATAGGCAAACCTATTATTTCATTTTTTTGGGCATTATTTATGGGTGGAATAGAGAAAGCAGAGAGCTTGGGAGGAGCCTTTTCTCTCTAACGAAGAACGACACCATCTTCTTCCTTCTTCATCCTAGGAAAGAAAGGGATGCGACACCCACAAATAATGTCGATGTTGTCTTCGACTTCGTCACCTTCGAACACTTGTCTGCGAATGACGAGTAACCTATTTCTCCTTTGACCTTGATGAAACGACGCCGCATTCCTGTGACTCCATCAACATCATCGAACTCGAGGTAGGGGGATTTGAGGTAATTTATATATGAGTATAAACCTCCTTTCTTCATTGAAAAAATTTCTAGATTATGGTTTGCCATGATGAGGAGGGTTCGGACCGTACGAACATGGCCCAAACATCTCATTTTGTTTGTTCTTATTTGATGATGATGGAGGCAGTACACGCGGTGACCGACAACGAGTCGGCCGTGAAGAAGTCGGCGGTGCAAGGTCGTCGGGTCGCCACAAGGGAGCGGCACCACCATGCCATGTAGAGAACCGAGCCATGACCAGGCAGGTCGCGACTGTCACACCCCGACCAGATTTAATTATTATTATTATTTTATTTATTGTGCTAATCATTATTTTGAGTTCTGGATGACTTTCTCTGTTGTGCGGTTAGTCTGCACTGCTAGAAGTAACTGTGCATTGCCCGCGTGGTTACCCGAATGGGTCAGAGTTATGGCGCGCGACCAGCACGTGGTTTATAAAGCCACGCGATAAGCGCGCAACTTAACCCTATAACCAGGTGGTTCCGGGTGGCATGGTTCGGGTGCAGTTTGCTCGACCGCGCGTCTTATTGCTGGAGAATCACGCGGTTAGTCGGCTCGAAATAAATACATAAATTATTTTAGCCGGTGAGAGAAAATAAACAAACAAACAAATAAATAAAGATAATTAGTATGAAATGTTTTTTTAATGGTTAGAAATAATAATAATATTATTATTATGATTTGTAATATTATTATTATTATTGTGATTGTTAGTATAATTATAATGATTACGATTATTAACATTCTAATTATTATATTATTAAATTTTTATTATTATGTTTTGTATTAGTATTATTTTTATTATTATGTTTTTTGGTATTATTATTATTATAAATATTATCAATTTATTATTATTATTATTATTATTAAGAGAAGAAGTAAAAAAAGTGAGAAACCATAATCTACCGAGCCAGGTGGCGCCCCCCCCTCGGAATGACGGAGCGCCCCTCCCCGCTTTCTCATCCGTCGCGCAAGCCCCCTCCCCGTCCGGCCTCCTGGCCGCCTCCGGCTCGCCCGACCATGCGCACCGTGCCTCTGGCTCCCTGGCCGGACCTTCATCCCCCTATCGCGCTGTTCCGGTCAGCTCACCCGCCGCCTCGCCGTCCGCCTCCGCCAGCCCGCCGCCGGCCCACCCCCTTCTCCCACACCAAACCGCACCGGCACTGCCCCCTCACATCAGAATGTGGTCCGGCAAACTGCCGTCGTCCATTCGCTGGCAGCCGGCGCTCCTCCGAACCCGACCCCCCTTTTTCTGACGCGTTTCCGGTGAACCCGACCACTTTCCGGCGCGTTTCTGGCGACCCGACCCTTTGCGCAGCGCCTTCTCCTTGTTCCGACGAACCCAACCCCTTCCCGGTGAGATTCCGGCGACTCGACCCCTTGCGCAGCACCTTCACCTTGTTCCGGCGTGACCCGACCCCTTTCCCAGCGCCTTCGCCTTATTCCGACGCGACACGAACCCTTGCGCGCACCTCCTCCTTGTCCCTGCGTGACCGAATTCCCTTGTGCAGCACCTCCGCTCTACTCAGACGCAGTCTCGTTTCCCCTCGCCGATATTTGGGTACGGATATATTAATACATTGTTATATATTCTTATGCTAATTTAAATGTGAATTGAGTTGCGGACCCTTGAGGTCTTTATATGGTCCAAAGTCGGTTCCTGGTTTATGACGATATGCGTCTACGATGATTTTCTTTCTTAAGTGGCAAATGTTATTTTGACGAATTGTTTAAAAATTGGTCATTTATGTGACTCATTAATTATGTTTATGTGTTTATGTACTTTGGGTTGTTGCCCTTGGTTTTTTTAAAAAAAATTAATAAATGTTAAAGTGTGATTTGGGTTTTACTTGTGAATTTTGTGATTTTTGTATGGTTGGTTTTTGATTTGTATCTTGATTTCTTTGTTTGGATTAATTTTATTTTAGGGATTTTGTGGTGTTTTGAGTCTCGGAGATCTATCGTAGGCAGTTGCGGTTGGTTTCAAAGGTGCGCACGCATATTCCCAGGTATGAATATGTATAGATATATATATATATTCTATGTGCATGTTCCCTCATGGCTCGGGGAACACGTGCATCATTTTATGGATATATATATATATATATGGAAGTGTGTGCGTGCGAGCGAGCTTCTACTTGAGTTAGAAATCTTGACGTGACCTTTGTTCAGGGTAGGTGTTTCCAACCATTTCCCTTCTTGATTCAAACCATGAGAACTTGAATGTTTTCAAATAATCCTTTTATATCATTTGCATCTCTACTGCATTTATGAAAAACATCTGACATAGTTATATTGCTGTTTTAAATTTCTGAAAGTAGCTTTTAATATTGGTTTATATGAATGACATAGGTTCTTGGTATAGTTAAATTAAGTGCTTTGTGATGTGTTTGGTTGTAGCTGATAGTGGTTGTGTTTTGGAAATGTAAGATTTTGTTTGGTGTGTTTGTTTGAAAAAATGATGAACCAATAGTTTGTTTTAGAGAAGTTTTGGAAATGGTGGCTGTTTTGAAAGACACAAATTGTTTTTATAAAGTGTTGTGAAGGAATTTGAGTTTGGATTCAATGCTAAAGTGTTTTATGAAAAATGGTTTTTATGGCGATTCTTCTAAAAACTAAATGTGCCATTTGATGTTGGAACATCCATGGGAGCACTATGTTCTCACATGGATGTGCCTCCAAATGAAGATGACACATTAAAGCTATTTTTTCTTAAAACTGGGTTTCAGAGAAAATAATGTGTTGTTTCAAAGGGAATTGAAAGAAGCTGGCCCTGTTGGCTTTTGGTGTGAGTTAGATAGTCGTTTTGCTTAAAGGCTTGTTTGGCTCATCCTACTCAATTGTAATATTTGTGTTGAATCGTTGAAAATAATGTGATTGCACTGAATCTTGGGAAAAGTGTGTGTGCCCGATTGGAAACTTAACTCATTTATGAAATGTTTTGAAACTACACAAGATGTGAAGGCCCGGTTGACACCTTGTTGAATGTGAAATAATTTCATATATACATATTTGTGGGCATCTCTACAGGGGGACTTCACTTCGAGGGTTATCATGTGGTGGTGTCTGTTTAAGGGTTTGGCAAGTGCGGTGAGATGAGTCACACGTGTGAGGGCCTCCTACTTACACAGTATTTTCGAAATCACCATGGGTTCCTGGGCGTCTTTTAGAGAATCGAGTGACGGTTTCTGGATAACCCCGATTAGACGGGTTAGTCCCCCCTTGGTAGGTAGGCCTTATGGGGTGTGCCACTGGTTGGCTGTTAGGGTGGCTAGTTGGTTATTGACTGCAGAGTACCATGCCAGCATGTAGTCTGAAACCGAGTACGTCCATGGGTTTTCTAGTGATGTTTAGGATCACCCATAGTTATTGCTTATATTTTCTTGTTTACTTCTACTTGCCCTTGGTTTCAAGCATTTACTTATTACCAGTTCTTCTTTTGAAAAAATGTGATAAACATAAAATTTGAAATTTCAGTTTTCAAGAAATGCATTGTTTTTGGGAAAATGGGTTGTGGCATGTGTTGGTTTTTATGTTGGTAAAACATGATCCTTTTCCATTAAAATATAAAAACCCTATTTTCTATCTATGTGTGTGAAAACTAGTGTTTTGGGATTGTTTCTGGAAATTAGTATTGGTTGGATTATGTGGTTTACTTTGGAATTCCTACTGAGCGTTTTTAATGCTCACCCCTATCTTTTATCATTTCAGTCGTAGGTTTCCCTTGTTCAGGTTTTCTTGGATGAGTTTCTCATTCTGGGAGCAATTTTGGCCTTGGTTGGGAGGTGACCGAAGGCTCACATGGAGGTACATCTATTTTTTGTTATTATTTCTTTCTGCTGCTAGAGTTTAGTGATTTTGTTCTGTTTATTATTATTTACTTATTTATCTTTTGGGACAAATCATTCCCAATGTTTTAACTTCGATGCCCGACACTAGTTTCCATCCTGGGGGGATCGGGAACGCCCCTCGGGACTTGCCACAGACCAGCTCGGGTGACCAACTCAGGGTCAACCCGGGCTAGTTCATGACAGCGGCGGTGCCAGAGGGGCGTGGTGTCGTCGCACTACTCTATATGGAAGAGTCACGTCCAGGTGGGTCGTGGCGGTCGGACAATGAGCGTGGCGCTGTCGTTCCACAGTGGGGGAACCAGGGCGGCCTGTTGAGATGGCCGCTAGTACGCGCTATAGGAGGGACCCCTCGGGTCCCACGGCGTACCGAACCGCTGCCTAGCACCGGTTCCTTCAGAAACCAGTGGTGTCGCCCCCCCCCCCCCCCCCGCGGCATGGCCAGCTGGGCCACGCGGGATAGCCGGCGAGGCCACCCTCGGGTCGGGCTTCCCTTGGATCGGTCCGCCTTCACGTCGGGACTCCCCTTCGGGCCTGGCCATTTCCTCAGACATGTCGGACCCGAGGACCGGGTTAGTCCCCGGTTCGGACTGGGTTAGGCCGGGTCGGTCAGACTGGGTTGGACCAGACCGAGACCCGCTATAGATCGTTTACACCTTTTCGTCCATTTCATGGGCTATGGGTGTCCGTTTGACGAACCTTCAATGGTGCCGATATTCTTATAATGAATCCGTCCCTTTGAGAATAACCCATGAGAGTTCAGGGTATAGGTGAGATATGGTCAGGTTGGTTCGTACACGAATCCAACTGGGCCCCTCGGGACTAAAAGGTTAATAAATCACAGACATAGCATCCGACCGATGCACCGTCTGTTGAGTTAAGACCCCTATGATGTGGTGGTCCTTTGAGATACTTATTCATGAGACATGGCGACAGTTGTAGTATTTCCCAGTAGCTCATGGGTCGGATCCTTCCTAGGACGAGTAGACAGAGTTCATAGACCTAGTAGCCGAAAGACCTGACGACTGCTTGACCGTTTCGACTAGCCCAATGGGAGCGCCTGGTAGTTGGAAGCATACCCATGGTGGAGTAGAGCCTGGTAGTTGGTGGCAGAACTACGTTACATGATAGGAGGAGTACCTCTGTAGGCTATTAGGGGGAGCGCCTGGTATTTGGAAGCAGTCCCAAAGCGAAGTAGCACCTAGTAGTTGGCATCAGACCCGCGATAATCGAGAGGAGGAGTACCTCAGCAGTCCATGGTTAGTGAGAAGCGCATTATTATTGCGACATGCCCAATAGTCTCAACATAGGAGGAGTTCTCCAGTAGTCGTGGTTTCGATAATGAAAATCCCAGTTTGAGCTGAGTCATGGTTTTTTTGTTTTCCTCATGATTGAGATGGTTTACTAGATAACATAGGTATATGTATGGGCATATACCTATGTAATGGTTATCCGATGTTTCACACTTTTATTTTATCATTGTTGGATTTTGTGAGACTTTGAGGGTCTTGGGGTCCCTACTGGGTATCTTTATACTAACCCATGTACGGGATATGCCCGCACCTCGTTGTGTTGGATGCAGACGACGTACATCACTGACCGAGGCGAAGTGTATGGGGACTAGACCGTACTCGGAGATGGACCTCATGACGAGTCGGTACCCGAACGAGACGGATGGACGTGGATCACCAAGGAGGCTATATATACCTATCCTTTAGGTATAATCTGTGGTGGATGATCCATGAGCTGCTAGACACCATCCAGATGTTTTTATTTTTAGTTGTACATGTTTGTATTTCCTTATAATTTACTGTTGGGCTTGTATTTCAGACCCACTTTTCTTTCCAGCACATCTTTTGTATATAGTTTTACTATGTTTTTTACTTCTTGTTGCATACTTTCTTGTGTTTGTTTACAATTTATAAAGGCAATTCCTTCCATTCATAGTTATTTACCCCTTTGGTTCTAGTTTCCAGCCCCTGGCTTATGGAAGGAGGTCTTGAGGTAGTCACGGCATGGGCCCTGAGGACGGGTCGTGACACAAATGACATTCCCTAATGATCGTACATGGATGCAAATAAGAATTTTTTTTCATATATATATATATATGATATTTGGATCATATATAATATATTACAGTTGGAATGTAAAATATTATTGGGGATTGGATATTTGGGAAAGTAATAGAACTGATGATACCTTAGATATTATTTCCTATAAATAAGATAAATAATACATGCATGAAAAATGTGATGAGTATTTATGTGAAATGGGGAAAATGAATGAATTTAATGTTATACATAACATTTTTCATATGACATGTAAGAACATCCATATGATGATGGAGTTTTTCACTATGTGATAAGGATAATCCTTGAAGGTGAAATGCTTGGTGAGTTAAATGTGGTCTTACATAAGATATTTTCATAATATATAAGATATTGAGAATTTTGATGTTTTTTATGGTACTATGGTCATTCATTGACTCCCACAACATGTATCACAAATTCATATCCATCAAGTGGGATCATGATCTTGTTTAAAAGGGATGTTACATATTAATAAGTTTTTCTGGGAGGACATATCATAAAAGTGGATGTCTTGGAATGGAACCGCGATATTGATTCATTTATTTTAGCATAGTGGAATTATTCCAGGATTTGATCCAAGGAGCATGTTGTGAGGCATGAAAAACAACATGGAATTATTATATGAGCCATATGAGTTACGAAATAAAGGGAATAACTTTCTTATATTTAGAATCATATAAGTGATAAAGTGTTAGGAATTCAAAATTAAAATTTCTTTTTAGGATTCAATATTTTTTAGACTTATTAAAAGAGAATTGTTGAGATTATATTCTATCCACTTTACTTATTTAACCTCATAAACACTTGTTGATTGAATGTGGTTTCATTATAAATTTAAGGTAAGAATTTCACCTTACTAAATTCTTCTTCATTCTCATAGGTTATTTATTTTTGTACAACCATTTTAGGTTTTGATACCAATTACCAAATTTAGTAGTTGAATCAGGTTGATATGATGGTTTTTTGGAGTATAAACACACTAGGTTATTAGTAGTTTCATGGAGGTAAATAAATATATTTATTTATTAAGGATTAATATTATTTTTTGAAGAACATTATTGATGTGTAAGAGTAAGAATATTTTGTTTTTGTTTACAAGATTTCTAAGTGGATACTAGGGGTGATTCATAAATTGTTTATGTCGATTTATTAATGAGAGATCACCCAATGTGTTGTTATTTTATTATGAATGAGTAATTAATAATAGAATTAATATCGGATAAATTATTTAAATTAATCATAATTTGTTTTATTGATTATGTTGTTGTTGACAGATTTGGGCATTGTGTTACAGGGAGATGGTTGTTTAAGACTAGTCGATAGTAGTTTTCAAGCTTCAATTTAAGTGAAAAAAAATCTAATGAGGTAGCTAGTCCATAAAAATATCCATAGGTTTTATAGATTATATTGTGTGACATATGATATGCAGAATTTCAATTTTTTTATTGAACATGAACTAAAAATTCTTTTTTGACCCCCATGGGAAGAATATATTTGACTTTGGCTTTAACAGACCATTGAAAAATATACATGAAGGCTCGATTAGATATGAAAATTAGGATGAACATAAATATATAATAGGTTATATATTGTCCTTAATGGTTTATAAATTAAATGAATTAATATAAGTAATATTTGAATTATTTAACATTAGTTTCCTCTGATTAGAGGAGTGTGATGGATTTGTAATGGTTGGATTTGAGGTATTCCCTAAAGATTATTAATGTGTAGGTTGGGTATGTGAATAACAACCCATAATGTCATGGATGTGAGAGGGATTATATACCAATCCAATTGTATTGTTCTTTCATTGTATAAATTATTTGGATTATTAGGCTATGATATGATGATGGTTATATTAATGGGCTCTCTAAACATTAGGTGAAATATTTTAAAACTACAATATTTTTAAAAGAAAAGGAAACTATAATTATGTTTTGGTATCTTTATAAGGCATATTTGACGGAAGTTGGTTCCCTGATATTTTGTTATCATTGAATAGAATTAAAAGTATGTTTCTAAATATGTTACATACTAACATCATGTGGTGATGGGTATTGGATGTGGGAATTATAGGTAAACCTTGGTAATATATATTAACATCATGTGAGATTTCATAAGCATGTGTTTATAATACATAAGGTGGTTCTGTGGCATGGGTTCTATTCCCCATTAGTGTATATATATATAAGATATTATTCTATGTTTTGGATGTTATTCACACTATTTTATAATATGTATGATAGTTCCATAGAAACATTATGATAACCACTTGGATGAAAATATAATATTTTTCTTTAGGGTTGGGGATATATCCCCCTAGGTGATGATTAATGAGATGGTTATAGGGTAGGAGAACAATTTTCACTATGGTGATTTCATATGAGATGGTTTTGGGGTAGGATGATTTTCCCCCTTGGTGATGATACATGAAATTATTCTGGGGTAGTAATTTCATTGAGGTGAACAGAATATTACATACATAAATATTACATCATTTTATATTAATAATCAAATATATAATAATAATACAAACCCATGAAATGTAATGGTTTTTTGTTTTTGGTAACTAGTTAAATAAAAATATTATTTCACGGAATATAATCAGTATATCCTTAAAAATTTGTTTCAAATAGTACAGTACATAGTCATATCCGACATAAAAGATTTCTTCATAACCTATGGAAAGGAAACATAAGAAAGGGTTGGATCTCAAGCACAATTATGGTTAAAAAGGTATATATCTTCTAATGAACACATATAAGCGTAACATGGGAATATGTGTGTGAGAATATGAGCTTAACATTTCAACATAATATCAATGAATTAATAGATCATAATCATTGAATAAGTATTTGGTAGTTCATAAGACAGAAACCATAAAATAATTAAAGATCATAGCTCATTATATTGTATAATAAACATCAAAACTTAAAATAGTAATTTGAATAAAAAATGTGGCATAATCACAATCATAAAAATAAGTTTTCAAGGATATCTTCTAGTACATTAATCACATGTTTGTCTCTTTATAAACACCTCTGTAACCACTTTTCTATTGGGATAAATTCCTATTCACCAACTTTCAGTCATCGGATAAACTCCCATGTACCCTCTATTGAGCATGGGATGACCTCTCATATACAATCTGATAGGCATATGATAACCTTATGTATATCCTCTGAGATCCTAAAAATTAAACATTACCCAATGAATTTGGAGGATATAATAGACCCACCTAATAAAATATCAAATTAAATTTTTATGTATTTTATAAGACCATGAAAATATTTATTTTTCATTAATCCAAAATAATGAAAAGGGGTTTCATCACGATTTCAATATAATGATCATCTATCAACATCCCGGAGATAATTAATATATAATACTTAGTTTATATACCCAATAAATCATTATAAACACTGATGGGTAATTCTCTATATGAAAATACCTTTTAAATATCACAAGAACATTTCATGAGGAAAATACGCTTTTGATATTAAAATAAATTATTTATAACATAAATATTTAGAATTTTTTTTGAAAAAAAATTACTATTAAACATACTATGGAAACCTTTAATTGAAGATTAAATGAAACAAGTATTCATGATAATAGGAACTTCCCTCTTCCAAAAAATGTTAAAACATAGATTCAGCTCACACATTTGTTAAAAAGTACCTCATTTAAAAAATAGTAAGAAATTTTCATTTAAAAATTATTATAGTAATTACAAAATGGGTAAAATTTTATTTTATAAATATCCATAGAATATTAAAAACATACTTCAATATATTATAAATACAACATGAATATGAAATAAAAATATTTTGAAATCAAGAGAAATAAATTTTATTTCTCAAAAAATGGTTCTTTCATATATTTTAGAATATAGAGTGGAAAACTAATTGAAAATTTGTAACCACTAGAAATAAACATGACGGATGAAAAAATATAACATTTATTTTATATAGATGTATAATTTAATGATTTAAAATTTTAGCATAATTATTCCTTGTGAAAAGTGAAACTATAATGTAAAACTCTTACTAATGTAGTAACATTTGATTCTTATCCACCCTGAAAGGAATAACATAAATTGATATATTATAAAAAATTAATACAAATATATGATGATATAACATATAAAATTGGTAGTATACAAATAAAAAAATAAACATGTTTTAAATATGACACATTTTTCAAAGGAAAAAATAGACATAAGAGAAACATATACCTTAGGTATGATTTTCTACATTAGTGATTTTGTCCTCATTTATAAATAAAATATATTTTTTATTATATTACATAATAATATCCATACATATAATGATGAAAGTGTTTTACATAAAATATATAATCAAATTCTAATTAATAATATTTCATTAGCTTTATCATTTTTGGTTTAAACTGCTTTATTTTCTAACAAATTTTATGGTTCATTTGTCATGGTATTGGAACATTGATCATGTCTCCATAATATAAATGTTATTTAAAATTTATTATTTATAATATATAATCTTTATATAGAATTTTATAATAATTTATAACATGTTTTAATGGAAATTATATCACATCACTTCGTGGTGGTGGTAGTCCACACATACACATGAGTAGCTTTATCATTTTCGAATCGATTTGAAGGTAATAAGGTAGACAATATATTATAATTAAAAAAGAATAATTATTTAATTAAAATACTATATAAACATAAATCCCATTATAATAACCATCTTGTAAATATAATGTCAGAGAATGAGTTATATAACTACCAGGAAGCAGTATTCCACATGTACACAAGAGTGATATGTTTAACTCCAAATGGATTGAATATTGTGGAAAATAATTGTTTCATAATAATAATAAAATTTTATTAAATTTATAACAGTGTATTATAAATTTTAGGATGTATAAAACAAATTTATTGAAATTTAATAAGAAAAAAAACATGGAATGATTTAGGTAAGTTGATTACATCTTCATTGAGAGACCACCTTTTTAATATAATAAAATAATTAATAGAATATTATTAGGGTAATAAAAAGTGAAAAATAGGTATTTTAATGGATCTGGGATATTTTTTGGTTGGTATTATCCAAACTAGGATGATGTAATTTATTGAACTAGGTAGGAACAGAGGTGATATTTTCTAATTGAGGGGAGGGAATACCATTAAATTAACTTAAATATTTAAATAATATATGTGAAATTTCATTTAAAGTGAAAAATTAATCAATAATTTGAATATAAGATAATATAATGTTGAAATATATTCACCCAATAATATTTATCGATGTTTATAATAATATTTTAAATATAACTATATTTTTATCCCCATTGGTACCCCCTTTTTGACCATAACTGTGGTAATAGTTTTTTTGTAGTATTTACTGTTTATTATGATCAAAATATGAATTTATATTCTTTTAAAAAATTTAAATGATGTTTTAAAATATTGATTAAATTTTTACCTATTAAATTTCTTTATATTTATGAAAATAATTTTAAAATATACACATCAAATAAAAAGAATACCGATTTTTAGAAAATTAATCTTTTATGGATAAAACTAACTTTACATTAGTTAATTTACTTGTTAAATATATTTGATTAATGTAAAAATATTCTATTGAATTTAAAATCTAAAAATATCAATAAAATCAATAAATTAAAATAATTTACTTTTTTATTAAATAAAAAACACATGACTTTCTACAAAACTGTTTATTTAAAATACCCCATTTTCTTTTAAATGATTTTATCAACATTATGAAATTATAGATAGATAATTTATTTATGATTATTAGTAAATTTTCAATATATTTAAATAAAATAATTTATAAACAGTGATAATTTTATTATATAAAAAATTAAAAAACTTTGAAAAATTTATTTCTAAATAAAAATGATTCTTTTAGTCAAGAAATTACTCCATTAAAATTTAATGATCAGTTGATAGGAATTAATAAAGACAATTGAACAGAAGAAATAACTTCATTATATATATTTCATAATTTTGTAAATCCAATTCACACCCTTTATCCAAATGGCTAGATTATAATGGCCATAATATATCATGTTTCATTTAGACTATATGAGTTATATTCTACCACCATAAAATTAATTTCAGTCCACAAATTTCAACACTCCGATAAAAAATTACTAACGATACTTATTTATCATCACATCCTTGAGTTAAAATATATAATCATCGAATATATAGTTTCCCTACATACCATTGACTAGGTGATTTGTGTTGTTTCACATAACATTCTCTCCATGATCTAGAATCTTCATTACTTGTTCTTCATAAGAATTTTAATTTAATAACCATACATCCCCTAGGTCAATTACATGTGGAGGATAGAGAATATACTACCATGAAATAGATAAGTATAACACATCATAAACATGGGAGAGGATTAGAGGAAGTTCCATGTGATAATACACTATCCCTACTCGATCCAGAATCTCAAAGAAGATAATGTTATTAATGGTTAAAATTAACTTTATTATGAATCTTGTAAAATTATCCCATATGAATATTTTTAAAAATATATACTCACTAACATCAAATTTCTTATCTCACCTCTAATTGTAATCATATTCCTTTTCCAAATTTTATATTTTCTAATATGCTACTGAATAATGATAAAATTATATTCCATTTCATTATCTAGCTTAGGCCCTAGTTGGATTCTTTCTCTTAATGCATATAGGTATGTCTATGTTATCCAATTATGTCTATTAATGAATCTATAATGTGCATATGAATTCACATGTGAAATATAT
The DNA here is from genome assembly GCA_963277665.1 of Viscum album. NCBI lineage: Eukaryota > Viridiplantae > Streptophyta > Magnoliopsida > Santalales > Viscaceae > Viscum > Viscum album. The sequence continues at coordinate 1,765,182,659 of OY728136.1, read as the reverse complement.
TTTTATATGAAAATTCAATTGGTGGAAGGATTTCTACCCCATCACATTAGAAATTTATGTAACTTAATATTATCATACCATCCAAAGATTGAATGGTTATATTATATTAAATATCTATTTATCACCTCACTTCCCTAGAACAAAAAAATGTTTACAGATTGGTGGTTTTTACTATACCAAAGGGAGTCATCCCCATGCATTACAGGATAAAAAATTGAAAAATGAGTCTAGGATAGTACCGAGGGCAGACGATACCCCCAATCAGAAAGTGAATAATAATAAATAAATAACTAGTCATCATATTAAATTCATAACCAGTAGTCCATGTGGACTGTTAACACATTCATAGAATAATGAAATGATACGAGGACATAAATACAACCATAAAATCTTGATTTCCATCCAAAATAATTCCATTTATAGTAATAAATAAGAGAAAATTAATGAAAATTGAAATAAGCAGGCCAGAATGTTTTATACAATCCATAATCCTCACCTCATCTTGTACTCCAAAACTCATTTTAGATGGACCTTATGAATCATGAAATCCAATGACTCGGTGAAAAATAAACCAATAATAAGTGATGGCTACTCGATCACACTTGTATTGTTGTGTCTCAAGCATGGTGTGAGTACAAAACATATTTGGGGACAAAAAACATGACACCATCCTAAATCGACAATGAAATGATTTTTGAATGTGATGTGATATATAAAAATATAATATCTATGAAAGTAAACATTAAACACCACCAAAAATATATTATTTTTAATAATTCAAGATTCTCTCTGAACACATTATACAAACCATTCAAACCCATTTACAAAGTACCATGAATTGTTGATCCTTTGGTTTATGACCGAAATCAACCATACCTTATTTGAAAAATTCCAAAGTCTCCCTATAATTATTATGATAACCTCACCTCATAATTAAAAAGATAAAGGTATGCCTTTTATATATACAAGTATCCAAGAACTCCCATATAGAAGTTTTCTATGTCCGGATATGTGCACGTATGTATTAGAGACCTGATTAATTTTCCTAAAATTATCAATACCTATATCATATCAACCCAAAATCTATATCCACTTTGACCACAATATTAGTATCAAATACTTACCATGTGATATTTTCTCCACCTATAGTTACACAGACCTCCCCTATAAGTTTTATTTTGGAAAATGGAATAAGGCCATAAGAATCAACGAACTCCCCAATGGGATCATTCTATGCTATTAAACAAAACATCTACAAGGTATTTTTAAAACAAAAACTAAAATACTTCTCGGGTTGGGATTTTCAGAAATAAAAAACAAAAGACCACCCATATGGGTGATTTCTAAAATTTCCTACACTATAAGAATCTTTTAATATATAAAAAACTATTCCAATGATGTATATAAAATCCAACCATAAGATAATTAAGGGACATGAGATTTAGGAATTCCTAAATCTATCATCACTATCCACCGACCATTTTACTCATATGAATGGAAAGTGTTATAATGTTATACTTGTGACCATCTATACATATTCCCTTATATGTACTATAATGGTTTGGAATGCACTAGAGCACCCAATTGTGTCCCATAGTCTAACAGAATCTGTACACCCAACCAGGGGTCCTCGATATATATCTCAAGTCTCTTTTAGACTCCTGAAAAACACTCAACATCATCAAAAAATATCACAATCTCTTAGGACTCAAGGGGTAAATCACACATTCCATGGTCTAGAGATGTTTCTCAGGATACATATAAATATATATGTCCATTGTATCTTAGTCTATATTCCAAAACCAATTATTTGATCATAAAATTACTAATTTTTTCCATTTTAAATATTGCGACATTAATTAATAAAAAAAATAAATTAACTATCTTAACAATCCATGTAGCATGGGAAACACCTTTATACCTTAAAAACAAATCATAAATTCAATATTGATAGTATGCAGAACCCCTACATCAAAACAATGATTTCCCCCTTTCATAAACTATAGAAAAAAGCCACAAACAGAGTACAAAACATACATGCAAAGATCATCTATGGTTGTTTGGGTTCCAACACCTTTAAAACTCACTAGGTTCCCCAAATCATACAACAATACATTTTGTTTAATTAATTATAGTTATTTATAATTATTTAATAAATTTATAATTAGTTAATACATTAATTTAAGTTAATAATAATCGCTAAACAACTCACTATTCCCCACAATGTCACTGAAACCATGTCCAACCACACATGGAGGGTATGTAAAACACCACTAATAGTAGACTGAGAAAAAAACCAAATAGATGAAATTTTTTTTGTCCCAAATATAATATATTTTAGGAAAATTATTTTATTAAGTCAACCATAATATAATCCTCATTGAAATGGAAGTAGATGATATGTTGAGGAAATATTGTGTTTTACACTACCCAAGACAATTTAAGGACTGTCCATGATCAAATGATCTACCATAATCGGATGAAATTAGAACAGAATCCTTAATTAGAGACACAAAAAAATGAGATAATATGGACATGATGATAAACGAATGTCAATAAAACCAAATAAATACCTCTTATCAACGTAAAACACCATCCTGTGGGAACTCCAATCAAAACCAAGTGATGGAATAAGAGGGGGAGTCAGTCCAATGGTAGTGGTCACAATATGAAGGGAAAAGAGAGGCTAATACAATAACACTGGCTAGTTTGTACCCATGTAGAATTATTCCAGCTCTCTATGGCCACATAGATAGCTGATACTACGACACCGGACAACTGGTGGTGACATCATATAATTAAGAAGTTTTCTACAATCATCTTATGGTAGGTGGAATACATTAAATAATTATATAGTAGGACTATTAAACCCACCATAATCGCTCATATTACCCTAGGACAACTCTAGACACTAGTTACTCATAAAATAATTATTTTGAAGAGTTAATACATGTGTAATTTTCATGAAACAAATTCATCAAAAATGAAATTATAGTAATTTTGTGTTTATTTTATTTATTAATAAATAAAGTTAGCTTGGTTAGTGGTTAAGTTACATAATATTTTTTAGTAAATTGTATTGATAATTAAAATTTATAGAAGTATGGTAGATCTATAAGGTGTAATATTATCATGAATTTTCATGCATGTAATAATTATAGGCCAAAATATAAAATTATGGAAATGGAATGTAATTTATGAATATTAAAAAGTTAAATGTAGGTATGAGTTATGTGACATAGATATAGTTTTTCAATTTCCTGTAATATAGATGGAGTTATGTGAGGGAACTAAGTTGATAACTATAGTCAGTTTTATATAACTATATTACTATGAAAGAAGACACCTGATTACTATGTTAGTGTGTGGATGTAATTTTCATGATATAATGTCCTTGTGTGAAAATATGATGCTACACCCTCTCCCAACATAGATGTCAGGACATAAGATATTTCTAGCTGTATTAATCATGAATGATTTGCATGAAGAAATTTCTTACATAAATCGGTGGCTAAGACATTAGATTTATATAAGGTAATTATATATAGAAGACTAAGGGAATTATATAGATAACTAAAAAGAAGGAAAAAATATAATATACCCACAAAAAACATAATTGTTTTTCATAATATGGAGTTCTGTGATAGACTAGAAATTTCTGCATAAAAACGAATTCCATAAAAAAAGAAAAAAATATCAATAAATTACGAATTCTATATTGAATTTAGGAAAATGTTCCATGGAAGTCAATATTGGGAGAACATATAGTGAATTTCCTAGATATTTTGGGTTAAATAGTATTTCATCCATTAGATCTATTAAGTGCTTTATAACACAAAAAATGAGTGTTTTATATAATCATACCATGAATAACCCCTCTCACTATGTTTAACCTATCAAAACCAAAATATTGTAACACAATTAATGGTTAAAACCATTATTTCTCAATAAGGGGATATAATAGTGGTTGCTAATAAAAATGATATTATGATCATTGACAGAACCATTTTTCAATTGTAGATGAGTCAGATGTAGCACAACTTATGACCATAACATATAGATGTATTTATAGTTTTGATTTATGTTATTTCAATATTCTTATAAATTATATCATTATGAGTAGTAGTAAAAAAAGAATTGGATACCAAGGCTATTGGAATCAATTATTCATAGGTAGCCTTATGAAATACAATTTACATGAAGGTCATGTCATGTAAGTCATTCCATGACATGTATGAAATGTATCTAAAAACATACGAGGGGGCTTAAATTGTCTGAGATTATAATTTCTTGGTTCATTGGAACATTTATGATCACATAATATTATACTTGAATGAGTCTCTTGAGGCATTCTTTGACTAGGATATTTTTGTTGTGGATGATATGCATAGTCTCAGAGATATCATTGATTATGTAAAAATCGTTAGGGAAATTATGAAAAAAATGACCCCTTTATTCAAAAACCAAGTCTCTATACAGGGTTATAATAATTCATAAGATCTATGATTGGATACATTATACAACCCTCTTGTCAAATACTAGATAAAAAATGATGAAAATGAGGCTGGGAAAAGGGGAAATCCAATGTGGTGGTATTCAAGGCCAAGAATAATATAACCATATAGGATTTTCTAGAAGAAGAATAGTTTGATAAAATAAGTTAATTACTTTCTTAATATATAAAATGTGGGAATGTAATGGTTAACAAGAAACATCCACTCACATTCCTTTAATGTGAGAAGGATGGACATATTTTACGAATGTTCCATAAGAAGATTCAAGATGATGATGTTGATGAACTTAAAATTCTCATGAATAAGTAATCATGGTATTTGAAAGGTATGATATTGATTATGTGAAATTTCATCATGAATAATAACCTTATTTCAAAATACAATGATAGTTGTGAATAAATTGACGTAAAATAAGTCGAAAACTACCAAAAAATCAAAGAAAATGCTACATTGGTAGTTGTGGGAAATTGAAATTGAATAGTAGAGAGTTATAATGTAGAATGAAATGTTATAGGAAGAGTAGATCTCTCAGATGAATTAGAATCTACTATTGTAAAGATATATGTATAGAGATACCAAATAATACAGACAGTAATGTTGTTCCTAATTAAAAACATTATACTGAGAAGAAAAAGAAGAGAAGTATATGATTAAGGATGAATTTGAAAATAACATGTATTAAATGTTAGAGAACTTAGAGATGACCATTAAAAAAATATTAATGTGAAAGAAAATATCATGGTTTTTTATGGTTTTACCAAGTTAGTGCAAGAAATGGTAAACCATATTTATGTTTAGGTAGAAGAAGTTATTGACCTATTATGAAAAGATAAAAATGATGAGGGACTCTTAGCTCCTAGTATGGAATAGAAAAAATGTCACATTGGATATAGGAGAAGGGATATTATTGAAAGGATGTATAGAAAAATAGAATAAAAATTATAAGACCAAGAAAAATACATTATTATAGAGATGTTGTGGGGCCTGATCACAAACAGAATGCAGTGATGACTGATTTCAGACAATATGTACTAACTCCGAGGTAAACTTTTTTTAGGTATGAATTATAATTTTAAGTATTAGACATACCAATGTACATTTGATCATATAATAACGACACATATGAATGAACCACTTATTAGGTGTAATTTTAATGGGAATATGTGACATTACCAATCTGTATTTTCTATATAAAAGTTATATTGAATGGACTAAGATCGATAAAATCAATCATGTAGAGTTCAATATTCCAGAAATAATTTTGATGGTCAATGTTTTTGGACTGAAGGATGTTAACAAATGACCTGATATTTCTCATAAAAAATATGGAGGAATGGGCCAAAGCTACCATAATGTGGCCAAAAGAAGCACCTCAAGAAATCATCTAATTTACTAAAAACAAAAAAATCAATTTTTATTATTGAATGATTATGTTCGTCCATCATACATTAGGGATAAATAATAATTACAATCCACAATATTCATAATGATGAAGACATCGATCAAAAAGAAAATAATATAGTATGTAAGGATTGTAGAAATTTATCTTAAAGCATCAGATCATGCTAGAATATTGATCCTTTATATTGGGTGTAAACCCCATATTATATGAAGTAAGAATCATTTCATATGCATGAAAGGTTATGTGATATATTTATTCCGTGGTTATTAATGGTATCAATCACAACATGCTAAGTGGTAGTCAATTTTGAGGCATATGGAACTTTTTAAAATTTTCCAATATGTTGTGTATAATCAATGGTAACAAAAGTGTAGATTTTTTATGGGGAAGACTCATTATGGAAATCACTACCTTGTGTGTCACACCCTAACCTATCTATTATTTTTATATTATTATTTCATATTGTTTTAATTTTTTTTCGAGGTTTGGGTTGAATCATGAACATGATTTTTGAGTTTTTAAAAAAAAATCGGTGTTTTTTTGTTGATGTCGCTGAGTGCCTCAGAAGACCGTGTTTTGAAAACCCCAAATGACCTCCCTCATTCTCCATTACAACGCACCAGCCCAGCCTGACACCCTCCTGCTGGCCGGGCACCCTTGGTTGCCTCCCTCCTTCTCCCTTGCATCATGCCAACACCTCATCCATGCACCCCTCCTGCTAGCCCACCACTGACACCTGACTTCCGTCCCACTCACCCTGCACCATGATGTACCCCTTGCTATACACCACCCCCTTCAACACACCTACTCTTACAAGCCAACTTCAGTGGCATATGTCTGCCACCTCCCCTTGGATGAACCCATCCCACGCTTTACATCCAGCCGGCCGCATGCTTCACCAGCGCACCCAGATCTGGATGACCGTTTGAACTGACATCGCTTTTACAGTACCCCTCGCACCCACCTTCTGCACCGGCATCTCCCTAACTCCTCCGGAAGAAGACTACTCCCTCCGAATCTTCTTCACTCTCAGCCTACCATTCCGGCACCTTCCTCATTCTTCCCCCACACAACACCATCCTCTCCTCTCCACTGTCAGTGCCAGCCTTATAGCTGATTATCTCCCCTACCAAAGCTTTTGTGCGGCGTGAGTCCCCATACTAGCAACCATCCAACTAGTCCGAGATCACCACAAAATTCCTTCTCTATGTCATGCGCCCTCACTGCGCCTTTTGTTGTAGTGACCAGCTATCCTCTCTCCCCTCGACCACCTTGCACGAGTTCTGCATGACTCATGTACTGCACCCACCTGCCTTCCTCCTAAAGGTCCTCGCTGGCCAGGCAGGCCGCGCCCTCACCTATGTTTGTCTGGCCACCGTGATCTCACCCAAACCTCCTCTGATTGGCGAGACCACTAACCAACCACTCTCTATCCAACCAGCACGATTCTACCTCCGACTCGCGGGACTTCTTTCCGGCTTCCACGTAGCTCTGACCAGCTGGTTCCCTCCAGTCACGCGCCTTCGACCAGTCACGTTCCCTTCGATCGGCTACGTACCCTTCTCATCTATGCGCCCCATGCCACCAACTTTTTTTGGCACCCCACATCCACTCGCCGACCTTCTAGGGTGGAAAGTCTAGCTTTTTCGGCTCCCATGTCACCTCCATTCATGTGACTAGCCGCGTGCCTTGTTCGAAATTCGGCACGTGACGAACGCTCGCCACTGAAGGCGAGTAGTTTGAGTTCACCCTGTTTCTCCTGCTCCGTTGTTGATGTGAGTTTTTGTGTTTTTTATTCATTATATCATTTTATTTCTGTGCACTAGGGTTTTTATTGTTTTTTTGATTGCTACTGCGTGTTTCAAGAGAAAGTTGGTGATACCATAGTTAACCGGTTGCGCGTGCTTGTGTGCAAGTGTAAGACATGTCGCATCGTTGTAATCAAGCTGCGAGCCGAGGTATATCTCCCATTTCACTTGCCATTAAATTTAGAATTTATTATTTACTTGATATTTTATTAATTTTAATAAATGAGAAATAGTATTAGATAATTAATTTGGTAATAATTATTCGATGTAAAAAGAGCTGTTTATTTTATACACACCACATGAAATATTTTTTTGATGAACATATGCACAAAAGTGAAAGAATTATCATTTTTCCTCTGAACATAATTTACAGAATTTCAAGTTTAGTTTTGGTTTAATGATAAATATTTTCTTCTTATGCGTGAATAGGGGTTTTGGTTCTCTTGAGAAAAGAGGTTTTTCATTAAAGTTGTTGAAGGCCCGTTTGGCACTTTAATAAAATAAATTATTTTGGAAAACATTATTTGGGGTAACTCAGGGGTGATCTGTTGTGTACGTTGATTTCATCAGTTGTGTGTGATGTTTTTGAGACGTGATTGGTTACTTGATTGACATTATTGACTCAACAATTTTTATTTCATGTGTTGACGTGGGAACCTGTCATAGTATGTGAATCTTCTGAGAATGATTTCTTAACTAGTTTAGACTACGCACTAGCTAGTGACCCATAGTAGAGAGGTGTTATGTTATTAGTGCTATGGGATTGGTCCCCTCGGTTAGGCCATGTAGGGAAACACCGGGTGTTTGGGCGTTATGATTTAATTGAGTAGGGCATCCCTTCAGGATGAGTAAGATGTATTGTATGTTCTAGATTAATCATGAGCTCCACATTTCGACCCATGTTTTATTTAGTGTTTATTTTTATGTGACATATGATTGAGTGGTCTAGTTTGGTTTCTGGCCCCTGTGTTCCACTTCTTTTCCATTTCCCTTACTGTGTTTTGTGTGTTGTGTGTGGTTTTAATTTTGACTAACAACTAAAATTTGGGTTTTTAAATTGTTTATAAAAATGTGTTTCAAAATTAAATTTACATTCTCCTTTCATGCATTAAACTTGTTGTTAAATTAATTAGGGCAATGGTCTGTTAATTATTTTATAATTGAATATGTGTGCGTGAAAACCCTTATTTTATATAATTTATTTCAAACAGGGAATTGAGAAATTATTTTTTTAATGGTACTACATTTGGAATAGTTTATTGGGCACATATAGTGATTTATAATAATCACCTCTATAGTGTTTTCTTGTTTTTAGTTTTTTTGCAGGTTTGACTTGAGCTTGCTCGCTGTGGGTGAGAGTTGGTTGTGGTTTGGAGAGTGACTGTTGATCTCTCAATGAGTTTTTTCTTGGGATCAGTTTAATGTGTTTTGTTGGTCATTCATTCATTTCAGTGTCATTTATTTACATTGTGTTATTTTAATTTTTATACTGCTTTATTTTTTTCTCTTGGTGAAATCGTTCCCATTAGTCCTCTATTAATGCCCTGGCGGTTTTCACCAGCCTGGGATGATCAGGAATGACTCTCAAGACATGTCATGGACGAGCTCGGGTGATCAATTTAGGGTCGACCCGGGTTGGTTCGTGACATTGTGAGTGGATAATAATATATGTTTATTTTATCTAATGAGGAAAAAAATTAGTTATGATCATAGTAGATTAGATACCATACCTATAACATCTAGTGAAATGTGATACAACTCTAGATATCCTCAAGCTATAATGTGATTGTACACACATGTGTTATTATTTCTAATGATTAAATACCATTAAAACTATGTTTAGTGAAAAAAATAGATTTCAACTAGTTCTCTTGAATTGGTGCATGAAAATGTGTATGGATAGATCTCACCAAGTTCCATTTATATAAAAAGTTGTATTATTATTTTAGGATTTAGGAAAGATTGCATGGATATTTATCGTGTCCAAAAGTCCAACGTGTTCAATTATATATGAAATTATCAAACTGAACAAGAGATGATACTTGTAAAAAATACACAGAAAATTTGGACTAATAATGGTTGTAAATTCATAAACAACAAATTCTAGGAATATATCATGAAAAATGGGAAAAATAAATATTTATAGGCAGTGAAATATAAATAGTAAAATAGAATGATTGAGAGGGGGAATTGTTTGATAAACAACGTGTCCAAAACAATACTTATTAAAAAGTACCTACAAATGAAATATTATAATGAATTAGTTTTGACATAAGTCTAAATTTTTAATAAATCTTTGTCATGTCAAAAATAATAAAGGATATCATTCACACTACGATATGGATAGAGTAAAAAATTAAAATACTTTTGAACCAGTTAATGTATGTGTTTTAATATCAAAACAAAGAAATATACAATATATACATCCCATTGAGATGAGGCAATACTCAATGGATACTCCAGGAAAAGTAAAATAATATAAACTATTAAAAATGTGGCTATGAAAAGTTATTTAATGTAATTCTTTTAACAAAGTATAAAAATTAATCTTGAATAATACAGTATACAATTTGTTGATGATAATGATTAGAAACTGAGTAACTAAGGGGAAGTAGTGGTGTAAAAATTGATTTAGAAGAAGATATTTATGATTATAATAATTATGTATGATATGTATCCACATAGAAGAAAAATATTCATGTTAAAATTGACATGAAAATATTATTGGTGATGGTAGAGCCCCATTACCGACAATTAGAATGAATTGTAAACAACAAAAATTTATTCTATCTATAGAATAGAAAATTTTGTATAAATAAGTAGTTATTGAAAGAAATTGAGTTCATGTTGGGTCAAATATTCATAAATAAGTAAAAGGGACCCAAAAAATTATATTATTTTTTATGCTAATAGATAAATAAGTTTTCAATACCAAATGGTTTAATAAATAAAACAAATATGGCATACTAATTTGAAAAACATTACTACTACTGTGAAAGGGATCTCCAATATTTAGGGTGTCAATATAAGTGATAAATTTTCCCCTGCCATAAGGATTGATGAAACTCAATTATTATCAGTCATAATAGTTAATAAAAAAATGATTATTCTCTATATGGATTTCAAATTTTCAATTCGTAATGGGGGTTTTAGAACGATGTGTACATCAAAACATCAGATAGAAATATTTCTCATGATGTTTATATATATGTTTTTTTCAAAAGAAGAATTTATAAGGATTGAAGCATGAATTGAGAGTGTGGTATTCTAGTCATGATTAGTATTATAAGAATTCCATTTTTCAATGTGATGGAGTTTATTTGAATATATATGTAAATAATGAGAGTAATCAATGGATGGTGGTGATTCAATATGTGTATGATAGAATCATTTCTGGATTGAATGAGGCACAATGAAAACAATTTATATAATTCTTAAAATGTAAGTTTGAAATGTAAAATATTGGGGTTATGATGTTTTTATTTAGATTACTTTTGATATAAATAATTAATGGGAACATTTATTTCTCTATCCAAATATTTCAAGGGGGTTATAATAATACATGTAATGTATAATTCAATATAGGTGAAATATTTATTGGATACACAAAATAAAATTTCTTAAGATGTCGAAGTCAAGGAGTCAATTTCCATTAATACATGAATACTAATGGAATCATATTTTACATAATAGTGGAAAGACATTACTTTTTTTACATTCTATGAGGCACAATATCAATGAAATCCCATGGAAATTAATTTACATATAGATATAAGAAAACATAAGTATATCTACGGAACTATAGATTTTGGATTAATATATAATAAGAAATATAAACCTGTTTTATTGGGTTATATAGACATATATTGGGCAGTTTCATAGATGAATGGAATTACTTGTAACATAGTTAATTTTATGTTGGTGAATTTTTAATTTCATATCTATGTATGAAATAATACATCATTTCTTTGATCACCAAATATAATGAATATATAAGAGGATCCATATACAAAATTTAATTACTATGTACGAAGAAGAAACTTGGGGATATTAATGTTGAATTGAAGTAGCCAATCATTATTCATTATGACATTAAAGGAATAAAAATCATAGAAAAAATATTTTCCGTGAATAAAAGGAAAAGAAAATTTAAATCAAATAATATTTTATCATGTAGAAGGTGGATAATGTGATTTTAAAGTTTGATTATATACATAAATAACAACCGATTATATATATTTTTATAAAGGACATTACTAATGAACAATTTCAACATAGCTGAATATTTATTTCAGTTTAATTGACTCCCCACATTTAAAAAATAGTTTATGTAGAAACCCTACCCCCTGAGGTGTGGTGTTTTATTTCTATTGTTATGATATGTGTTCGTTACCTTTTTCTATAATGCAATGTAGTGAAAAAAAATTCATTGAAAAATGGGGGAAAACATGATCATAAAATGGAGATAATATGATAAGGATAGTTGGGAAATAGGGGCATTGTGATGTTTTGAATATGAAGATGTTTTAGCATTCCGTTTAATGAAGATAATTCTAGGAAAAAGTTTGTGATAAATATTAGAACACGTGGGTTCTTTGGAAATGTGTCATCATTTATCATAGGTACGATGAATATGTAAATGTTGAGTTTTATAAAGGGGTGATTCAAGAATAAGTTGTCTCACTGGTGAACTTTTCATGCTACACTTTTTTCTCATTCCATGTATAACTCATGTGGGCTTTATGTGTGTGTTGTGTAAATCGATGATCACTATCTAATGTCTCAAGAAGATAATTGGGGTAGTAAATTAATGAGTGGAAAATATTTTCAATAAATAGGAAAAAATATTTATTTTCTCTCTAAATTGCTTATAATAGTCAATAAAACCAAATAGGATGATTGTTTGTGAAAAATACATCACAGAGGCTTTTCAGAATTTTAGATTGATTTTTTTGTTGGAGATGTTAATTGATAAGTCTTGTTTTTACAATACATTATAGTTGTTGATTTATTATATTGAAAATTTACCATGATTAATTCATGGAATCTTGAGAAAAGAGTACATAAATTTTTTCATATAAGGTACTATAATTTACCAATGTTGGATTAATTTTTTGAAGGAAAATTTTTATTAAAGAGGACATATGTTTTTTTGGAAAAGAGAATATTTTTTTTGTAAATAAAAATGATTTAGGAAATGGAGTATTAGTTTCACGATGTTTTTTTAAAGTGAAGAATCATGTAATAATCGTGAAATTATAGTTAACGAAAGTGTCTCACAAAATCACCTCATTTTATAAAGTTACGAGTTTCTTGACATTGATATAATTACTTAAAAACATGACATACAAATGCATGAAGAAATAGTGTTTTATGGTAATAGAAAAGTGATATTATTATAGTTTATGGGGTAATGAATGTTTCTTATCTTTTCTTTATGCACAATGAAATTATAGGTAGGGATGACCAAAAATATAATAGGATGATAACCCCTGATTTTAATAGTCTAAGATATTGAAGATTTTGGTGCTCTAAATATTGTATGAGTCTCCTATAGTAGTTTATTTTTAGTAGAAGTGTATAAAACCATATTTCACATTTAATGGAAATTCATTCTATATGAGAAAAGTTGTTTTGTGATAAACTTAAATGTTTCATGTCATTTTGAATGTTAGAGAAAAACTGAAAAGTTTGAGGATTGTGTGTGTTCTGAAATAAACTTAATTGATTCAAGAAAGTGGGGAATCAATGAGAAAAGATAAATGTTGTATAAATTTTGTAAATGTTAGATGAAATTATAACAAAGGTTTTTTTAATGTGATTATTGTATGAACCTATAGATAATTTCTTAGATATTATATGATAAACTAGAATTCATCAGTTATATTTATGAATTATTTCATGATGTTGAAAATGAGGTTTAAAAAATATTGATTTAAGTACTAATGGTATGAATATTATTATGGATCATTATGAACATTTTAGTAGAGATATAAAGGGGCTTTCAAATAATTATTTGTGATGAACCAGGAGGTACATTGTTTTTTCTAAATAAATTGTAATAGTAGTGAACATTACTGAAATTGTTATAGTGAAATATTTTCATTTGATTGTCCTTATATATATCTCATTATGGGTGAAACATCTAAAATTATTGTATGTCATTCATGTTTTCATTTATTATCATACATTTGTATTGGATGGGGAGAATAGGGTTATATTTTATGAAAGAAGGAAGATCTAAATAGGGGAGAATATTAATATATTATACCCTGATTAACCCCTATCATGGTATTTATCATGTTATAGTGAATAAAATTCAATTCCTAATCCATGTTATCAAAATGACCAATCTAGTAAATTATAGATTTCAAATTACATTAGGAATTCAAATTAATATGTGTACACCTTGAATTAAAATATACTCGAAGATCGTTGAAAATACTGAAACACAACTATATCTAAAGATATTGATATATCATTATCTAGAAAATTAATCTAATTTTCAGATATCGATCAGATACAATATAACATGGTACTCCATCCTACATTAAAACAAACATAATGTACATACGAGAAAGCAAATAAACATTGAAATATTCTATGATTGTAAAAAAATTACTTATATTCATAAGGAAATAAATAGTAACCAAAATAAAATTATCCCTTTTATATGTCTTAAAGAGTGGTGTGAAATAATCCAATGTGTCATTTTACCATTAAAATATAATTAAGGGTAATGGTTATAATATCACATTATACATTTTCACATGAGATATAACTTGTTAGAATACTGAGCATTGAGATAAAAACTCCACAATATTTATATTTAAGTTATCCTAATAGAATTTATCATTTAGTTCCTTATATATCTTGGTACATCCAAGATTAATAGATAATGATGATCTAAGAAATTCATAGACTAGATTCTTATTTAGTTTTCTTATAACTTTGAAACACACCATAATCATAAACCTTATCAATTCATTACAATCTAGGTTGAATTCATGAACATTTCTTACCATCTTGTGTAACTATATATCACCCTTACACACCTATTTATTAATCACATGGATAGATGTATTCACATTCATTTATGGATGATATTAATTCTACATAATCTTCAAGAATTAAATGCCCATACTTTGAAAATATAAAAATATTGGATTGTTTGACATCCTCATCATAGATATAATATCATTATCCGTTTGGCCAAAATTGGCATCTATCATGTCTACTTTCACAGGGTGGTAATCTATTAAGAATGAACAATCCTTAATCAATTAAAACTATATCCATAGGATAATATTAAACTCTATCAATCTGAATATATAATTCGATTTTTTATATCAAAATATAAGTCACACCATTCAACATAAATATTATTAATCCATATATTCAATACAAATATTCTGGAATTTCTATCTAAATCATAAGTCATTTAATTTTTCTTAATAAATTACAAATGACTAGAGGATTGAGGTATCACCATATCTACGAGGCCCCATCCTTAAAACATTACATAGTCTTTAAATAAGTCGATAATTTCAAATTAATTAACATTGAGTATCTTTTCATGTTTAGAGTTTTAGGAAATTAGGCCATTATTAATACATATTATCCCATAATTATACAATGGGTTACTATCAAAACAATATCAAATTTTTCCCTAAAAGAAACCCTTTTAAAAATTGAACATGATTTCTATTATTGATAAAATAATATTGAATTATATTTTTCTCTTACTAATACTTATACACAATAAAAAAATTTAAAAAATTAGGTTTAGCATAAAATACATATTATGGGATATAAAATATGGAATGAAAATGTTAGTCCATGAAAACATACAAGCCAATGAAATCATACTTTTCACTCATAAAACACAATATCTTTAATAATCCTGATGAAATCATATGTTTTGTAAAAAATCATTGAAATAATAAATCATAACTTATGGAATTATTAACATACTTAAACTGTAGCTATGACATCTACATAGGGAGTAACATTAATGGTTATGTTTGGAATACCTATCATAGTATATTCACTAAATATCTTCTGAGGAACATCAATGTATACATTCATTAGGTTACCTAATGTATTAGATATCTATCATGTTCTAATCCACCCTTGGTTTATCATGGAACCACTCATATACATAAACAATTTCCAAGAACCATAACATAATAATAACACATAAAACAAGCGAAAAAGAAAAAATTACATTTCAACACGGGAGTCACAAAAAATCATTTCATGATTTTCAAATAATAAAACCTTCATCAAAATAATTTTAAAAAACAAAATACATAAAATGTTATATGGTATTTATTTGATGAAGAAAATCATTACATCTTGTAGAGGAAGCCAAATTTCAAATAATGCTCGCGGTGGAGGAAAGGTTATTGTCATCACATTTGTTTAAAAAGAAAATTTCATTTTCTCATTTAGTAAAAATATTCATTGAAAAAATTCTATTTGAAAATATTTGAATGAAATTAAAAGTCAATGGGGTTGATTATATACCATATAAAATAATGTTAGGTATAAATATAAATATGCCTTAGTAAAAGGAGATAGTGATGAAGTCCCTTACATTGAATTTGACTTTCCACTTTCATTCCATAATTTCCTGAATTATAAACTTATGTTAATTTATTCTTGACTCAGAACAATTTTAATGTTTATTATTCATTTAATTTCTCTTATTACCATGTTATAACAATTAGTTTATTATTTTAGTTTGTATTGGATGTTTTTTCGATGATCTATACTTGAGTAAAAAGTAAACTTGTTTTGATGAAAATTATCTTTCTTGTAATAAGTCCATCATCTTCAGAATGATATTCATGATTTAATATCATATATATCCAGTATATATGTAAATATAATAGTTTATAAAATTTTTAAATAACAAATTAAATGAACCATTGAAAGAGACAGTAGGATGTACGTATGAATGATCATTTCTTTCATTTATTTTTAATATTAAAAAATGAAAATTAATGATTCTTATGTATATTATAATTTAAATATAATTTCTATGTTATATATGTTACATAGGTTCAGTAAAATCAAAATTTATATGTTTCATGTATGTCCTGAATGAATCATAACACTTTGAGGTGGTGGTAGTCCACACTTCCTCAAATTAAATTATAGTATTTATATATTAGGGAAAGAATAAATGCATGTTATAATAAAAATTATAGATTCATAGGTAAAATATAAACATAATATATATCAAATTTAAATAGAGTTCCATTATAATGACAACCATGATAAGTGGTAGGATAAAATTGAACAACCATCGTTTCATGAGGCAGTAGTTTGTTGTACACAGAAACAGTTTGTTCTATATCCATTAGATTGAGGTGTGTGTAAGTGTAGGTAAAAATAATAGACTAAAAAAATCCTAGTATATTGAGGATAATGGTTTTTTATGAAAGAATGGAATAAAAAGTGGTTAGGGGTTTGGAGAAAGGAAAATGTAATTGAAAAGAGGTTGAGAAAAGACATTACCTCTAAATCGGGTAACTCATTTTGATTTTACCCAAAAGGTTTTCTTGAATTTCCGTATTTCAAGGTAAGGATTATATTATGAAGGGAGGGATGTTGGGAGATATTTTTTTCATATATTTGATCAGTCATGGAGAATGAGACGTGTGAGTAAGTGGGTAGTGGTGGTTGACTTTTTTAAGAGGGAGGAGAGGCACTTTAGGAGTGTCATGAAATGTTATTTTATTATCAATTGATTTTCAAATTATAATATATAAGAAGTGATATATTTATAGGATATTATGATTATGGTTATAAAACCTATCAACCAATAAGTTTTAGATAAGTTTATGTCTCAAATTTAACTTTATCATATGGATTTAACCATTAGTTAAATAAATTAACTCTTAACATGTCTTCTTTTATTTTTACATTATACGGTAAATATAGTTACTATAAAATTCCATGTGAAAAAAAAGTAGATCATTAATGAAATTTTTTACATTATCAATGTTATTTGGTCGATTATTATATTTTTTTGGTTATACCATTTACCAAAATATATTGGTTTTAAAAACCCATTTATGTGAATTTGGACAATACATAGAAATGGATTTCTGTTAATGTCATAACAACATGATCAATTAAAAATAAAACAACATTACACCAAAGATAAAAAGTCATAACCATATGAAATTTTTTTCTCTGGTATAAATATTATCAAATTAAATTTATTTTAATATTTATAATATAATTTTTTTGAATCTTATAGTAATAAGGTAATCACTACATCAAATTTGTGTCATAAATAAATTTATTTATTTAATCTCTATATATTTTCAATAAAAAACCATGACATAAGAAACATTTTTAGATTTATAATGACTATATATTATCAAAAAAATTACTTATATAACCGTTTATAAAAATTATTTTAGTTTAAAATACATGTTAATGTTATATTTCTCTATACACTAAATTTTGTATTATAACATGTCTTTATCACAACCAAGTGGCTCTCAAAAGATGAATGTTCGGCCTGAAGATTTTTTTGGTTGACCATGACTCATCCAATACAATTAGGACTTTTGTTAGGGTAATTTTTTTTATTATGATATAATTTTGACCCTTATTTACTTAATTTATCTGTTAAGCGTGGTAAATAAAAATAATTACCGATGTTAATTTTCATAATGATCATAAATAAAAGGTACCTATTTACATAATTTGGATCTTCTTATTCTAAATACGGAATCAATTTTTCCAAATTCAAAATGAAGAACTTGAAATAATTAATTTAAATTTTTTTTCGATTGTCAAAAGATAAAGATGGATTTTTAGAAGAAAAAACTATCAAATGATTGACATGTGTTTATGCCGAATTTAAATGTGAAATTACTTCTAATGACCAAAATTGGATTTAAAGATAAAAAAATATTATAATTAATTATTAAAACCTATAAAATGGATAATTTTACTATATAAATAATTTATATGTAAATGCATTATTGAATTGAAATGTAGTGTTTTTCACTATTCATAAAAAATTATCTTTATTAGAAAAATTCCAAAAAATCAACCAAAATGAATTTTGATGTCCTACTTCTAAATAAGAAGTTTATTTTTCGACATAGCACATATAAAATTGTGAAAACTATATCTAAAAATGGTTCTCCATCAAAAGGTTTAAAAAATACCTTCTAAAAATATTATAGTATTTAATGCATAAAATTGTATTTATTTTAATTTTAAGCCTAAATAATATATTGAATAAATATAGAATCATTTGGAAAACATGTGAAATAATAATATAGTTTGTTTTTTTCATTCATTACAATTCAACATCTAGGCATTAACTA
The DNA here is from genome assembly GCA_963277665.1 of Viscum album. NCBI lineage: Eukaryota > Viridiplantae > Streptophyta > Magnoliopsida > Santalales > Viscaceae > Viscum > Viscum album. The sequence continues at coordinate 1,765,163,575 of OY728136.1, read as the reverse complement.
CCATTTAAAATAATAAATTTTGTATTGTTCTTCAGTGTAATTCAATCTTGTGTACAATGTAAGATTTTAGAAGAAACACATTGATATGTGTGGAGTATGATATAAGACATAACGTCTCTATTAAGTCTAAATTTATAACTAATTCATAAATATTAATATAATAATATATTATAATTTAATTACCTTGGGTATTACATCCTTCTCCCCTTTGGGAAATTTCATCCTCACAATATTATTCACTTATCAAATATGTGAGGGTATTTATTCCGTATAGAATTTTTAGATTCCCATGTTTCCTCATCAACCATATGGTTTTTACAAAATTCATTAACCTTATTAATCACATAATTCTGCATCACATTCTCATTACGGTATAAAATATGGACATTTTATTCTTCATAAGAACTATTATCATTCAGCTGATCTACTTATGGACTCGAAACATGAGATAAATCTGATAAATACTTTCTCAACATTGAAACATAAAAAAAATTGCACCTGAGACAATCATTTAGGTAACACCATTATATAAGAAACTGATTGAAATTTCTCCAGTATTTCATAGGGCCTAATGACCCATGGGATCATCTTTCCCTTCATACCAAATCACATCAATCTTTTCCATAGAGTAACATTTCGAATGTAATGATCACTAACCTCCAAAGATAGATCTTTCCTATGATTATCTACATCAATTTTTTCCAACATTGAGATGGACTCATGTGTTTTTGAATCCACTAAACCTTTTCCTCTATATTTTACACGGATTATGGTTCCATCATCTTCCTTTCACATACATCATCCAAAAAATCCAGCGTTCAATGCCACTATCCATATAATGCCTTAAATGGTGCAATTTTTATATTAGAATGAAATCTATTATTATAAGAAAACTCAACTAAGGAATTCTGTGTGTCCCAACATCCCTGGTAATCCATTGACCAAGATCCTAGCATAACTTCCAAGGTCTGAATTATTATTTATGACATTTCATCAGATTGGGAATGAATAGATGACATGAAATTTTGTTTAGTTCCCAATTACTTCTGAAGGATTTTCTAAAAGCTAGGAGTAAGCCAGGGATCGTGATCATATACATTAGAGGGGAACCCCATGCAACATGAATATATTTTTATTATACAACCAAGAATTTTGATCTAGATACAACGAATCTCGAATTGGAAGAGGCTGGAAATATTTAGTCAATATATCCAAAAATACCCAAATGGAATTATTTTATAGAGAATAATTTTGTATTCCCAATATGAAATACATGGATATATTATAATTTTTCCACTTTGGTACTAGAAAATAATGAAGCACCCCTTTCAGTAACCACTGTTCTTATTTCACTTATTAACAGGAAAAGTACTTCATTGTAAATCCAGTAATATCTCTTTTCATTCCATATCACAATTAATACTACTGATGGTCAATATACATCTTAGTACTTCCAGGATTAACTAAAAAGAAAAACTATGAACTTCCCAAATCAACTATTCTTCAACTATGAATCAAAAGGCACACATAATATCTTTCCAAACCATAACCCAAAATCTCTAGCAACGTTAAATTTATGTAACATACCATTTTGAATGAACTCTACCTTTTTAAAGCTCACTATCATCCTTATGAAATTTCTTAATTCAATATAATATAAATGATTGCAATAAAACGTGAAACAATATAGAAGAATTTCCTACACCAACAACATCTGTGTAAAATTAAATCAAATCATTAATCCAAGGGTCACAATCCAAATATAACATGGTAATGTATCATTACTTTTTCAAATCAAAGCATCATACACTTTGTTTTCATTCCCAAGATGGCAATGAATTGTGCAATTAAAATCATTGAATAATACTAGTCACCTTCTTTGTCTCATGTTCAATTATTTCTGATTAAATATATAATTCAAACTTTAATGGTTATTATATATTGCACATTTTTTCTATAAAAATGATATCTCAAAATTTTAATAGAAACAACAACAAAGCTACATCCAAATAATGTGTAGGATAATTTTACTCCGGAGTATTTAACTGACATGATGAATAATCAATTACCATATCATTTTCCATTAGAAAAAAACTAGGTTCTTTCGAAAAACCATATCTATAGATTACAAATTCAATATTTCTAGAAGTTAGTGCCAAAATTGAAGAATTCACCAATCTTCTTTCCAATTAATAAAAACATTCATCACATTCTGTTTTCTAGATGAACATAACACACTTTTATAGTTAACATAGTCAGTGGGCTAGATAACCAATAAAATATTAAAAAAACATCTAGTAATAACCTTATAACTTGAGAAAATAAGATTCTCAGTTATATTTGTGGGTCTTATCCATTCTTCATCAAATTTTGTTTTAACAGGATCAATAATTATTCCATTATTCAATGTAATGTGACCACATAATGAAATTTTTTCTAACAAAAACAAAATCTTTCATAATTTCTCATACATTTTTATTCATTTATTTTTTGCAAGAAAATGCATAAATAATGTTCATTCTCTTATTTACTATTAGAATATAACAAATTATAATAAATAAACACAACTCAAATTTATCCAAGAACTCAGGGAATATTCTATTCATAAAATCCATGAATATATATTGTTTATTAGTTTACCCAAATGGCAGAACTACAAATTCATAATATCTATATCTAATACAAATATTGGTTTTTGAAATGTCTAATTCCTTTAAATTCAAATGAAGTAAACCTAACCTAAAGTCAAAATTCAAAAAATACTAAGCACCATAGAGTTGATCAAACAAATAATTTATATGTGGCATATGATACTTGTTATTAATAGTGATGTTATTCAAGGTTCTATAATAAATATAAAGTCTCATTGAAGCGTCTTTCATTTTAACATACAAGATAGTAAAACCACACGACTATATGCTAGGTCGAATGAAACCTTTATCTAATAAATCTTTCTATTACATATTTAACATTAAAAGTTCAATTTGTTCCATTCGCTAAGGGGGATTGGAAATTGGATTTGTATCGCGAAACAAGTCAATAGTAAATTCATTATCCTGATCTGGTATAATACCAGGAAAGTCATCCAGAAAAACATAAATATACATATTTTCCACTGGCACATCATTAATACGAATAGTTCCTTCATTTTCAAAAATATGTGCAAGGTAACATTTATTTCTATATTTTAATAGTTTCTTAGCCTCTTTATATGTTATCAATGGCGAGGGTAATTCTTGTACACAATCTGAAATTATTTCTAAAAAAAACTTCATTAGCTCTATAGTTAATCATAGAATGGTAAACAGAAAGCCAATACATAACTATAATAACATCAAAATTTAATATAATCAAAAACTTAATGGTTTGTTGGTATATTATTTCCAAAAAAAGGAAAAAATATTCTAATAATTTATTTTTTGTCTCAACATTTCTCCCAGGTGTTTTCACAATAAGATATGGGTTTTTTTCATGAGATGGAATTCCAAATTTAATTGAAAATTTATCTGAAATAATTGAATGGGTAGACATGGATTCAACCAACACATTAGGATAATATGAATAAACAACCAATGTACCAGATACCACTTCATTTGATGGACCATCATCTACTAAATTTGTTGTAAAGGATTTCATCACATGTTTATTCTTATAGTATGGCTACCTCTCATTACTCAAATTATTCATCGAACACTCATTTTTATAATCATACATCTCATTACATTTAATGAATTTGATAGAATTCATATTAGATTTATTCTTACAATTATATTTTTCAGCGATGTTACGAGGCTTGTGGCCCATATTACCTCATCATAAGTACTTACCATAATTCAAAAGGCATTCCCCAATGTGATTTTTACAACATTTTTCACAAATTGTAAACTTAATTTTTTTACCATCAATCTTTTTTGGATAATTTATCTCATTGGTCTACAATGTTGACCTCTTATTCTACTTATTTTCAGGGAACACATGATCACTTTAATACTCTACTTACATGTTATCCTCACATCGAACATGTTTTTCATAACATTTGAACTCACATGACACTAATTACTTTCCATACATTGTGTTTATTCCTAAGTAAAAATTATTGATTTTACTATTAAGATCTTATATGAAATTTGGAGCATAAATTTCCTTTCGGGTGATTTTTTCTTCCTAAGAAGCCATAGAGTCATCCTCTTACCTCAATTCCATGAATTGTTTTTCTATTCTAATTCAAACTGCCTTGGGAAAATATATCTCAGGAATCATACCATTAAATTTAAGCTAATCAAGAGAATAAACCTCCTTACTATCATATATATTCTTAACCATCAACCACCACTGATCATCTTCATTTTAAAAAAATTAAACTACAATTCTAACCTTTTGATTTTATAACTACACCATGTCCTCCAAAATTCTTTCTAAATATTTAATACACTATTCATCTATCACATGGCCGAATTATCCTTTAAATGATGGAAGACCTAGCCTCATGAAATTCAATACTAATGACTTGTTCCCCGATGGCTAATCTTGATGATCCCACACATGGATAACACCTCCATTTATAACCTGAGTGAAGTGTTCCATTTTTGAAAAAAACAACCATTCAGTTTTGATTCTGACCATCTATAGTTTCTGATTTGGAGGGTTTTTTTCCTCTGGATTACATACTAACATAGTTTCCAGGTTTCCTCTGTGGAAAACCATTTAAAAGAAATATATCATATAAGAAGAAACATAGTAATCCGAAAATTCTATATCATTTCAATTTTACCATATATTAAAAATAATTTATGGACATTATCTTAAGAATATCATAACACTTAAAGTTATTTTAACTTCCCTCTGATACAAACTATAAGTCACCAACCTTATGAATTTTAAAAATATAAAGTTAAGAAAAAAATCTAATTTAATTCACATCAAAGATAATTTTTAGGTATAGATTTTTACATAATTATGCCATCATTAATACATAACATCCCATAATTATTCAAGGAGATACTATAAAAATAATATCCATTTTTTCACAAAGGTTTCCCTTTTAAAAATAAAACATGAGTTCTTTCCTTCTTAAAATTCATCTTAACATATTATTTTCTATTAGTCATCCATATACCCTATGAAATCATTTAAAAACATGGAATGAGAATAAAAATAAAGGTAAGAGATATAAAACAAAGGAGGAAACCATTAGTCCAATAATACATACAAACGAATGAAAGCATACATTTCACTCATAAAATATACACACTTTAAATTACCTCATGAAATCATATGTTTTCTAATAAACTCTTAGAAATTATATATCATATCTTGGGGAATCAAATACATACTTACATAATTTCATTCAAAGCTGCATAGGGAGTAACGTTCATGGATACATTTGGAATACCCATCAAAGTATATTCCATAAATATCTTAGGAGAAACATTTATGTTTACCTCAAAAAAATTACCCAATGCTTTTTAGATCTTTCACGAGCTCACCCACCCTCTATTTATCTCATAAACACTCAAATACATAAAAAATTCCAACGAACCATAACATAATTGTAAAATATAAATGAATTATAAAAGAAAAATAACATTTCCACACTAAAATTACAATAGATTATTTCATGATATTGACATAATCAATCCTTTATCAAAAACAATTTCAATACCAAAATAAATAAAAATGTGGTGTTGTATTTAGAATTATATTAAAAGCATTACACCATATAGAGAAATCCAAATATTAAATAATGCTTGCGATAGTGGAATGTTTGTTTCCACCACATATGTTAAAAATAAATATTAATTTTGTCATTTAGTAAAAAAATTCATAGAAAAAGATTCATTTTCAAAATATTAGAATGAAATTAAAATTCATTGGGTTTCATTATATACAGTATAAAATAAATTCATGTACAAATCAAAATATTCCTCAATGAATGAAGATTGAGACGAAGTCCCTTATCGTGAGTCTGACTTGTCTTGTTCGTTCTTTAACTTCATGATTAATAAAATTAGTTTAATTTATACATGATTGAAAACACATTTATATTTTATTTTTCAATTTATATCACTTATGACCATATTATAACAAATAGTTAATTATTTGAGTTCATATCGGACGTTTTGTTGATGTTCAATACCTGACTAAAAAATGAACATGTTTTGATGAAAATTAACCATGATAACAAATTCCACCTTCTCCAGAATGATATTAATGATTTTAATATCATATATATCTAGTATATATATATTTATAATAGTCCATAATATTTATATATAATCAATTAAATGTAAAATTCATGGAGACGATAGGTCGTACATATGCATGAATGCTACATTAATTTCGATATTATTTTAAAAGAATGAAACTTAAATAATAAAAATGTATATTATAATTTTAATTTTATTTATATGTTATATATGTTACATGGTTTTATTAACACCATCCTTTATATTATTTCTTTATTGCATGAACGATTCATATCACTTTGAGGGGGTTGTAGTCCCTCCATCATCAAATTAAATTATCACATTTGCACATTAAGGAAAGAATAAAGGTAGGTTTTAATAAAAATTATCTTATCATTTATACAATATAATTATAATTTATATCATATATTAAATATAGTTCTGTCATAATTTCGACCATGATAGGTGGTAGGATAAAATTGAATAATCATCATTTCATCATGTAGTAGTTCTTTGTACACAAAAACAATATGTTCTATATCTATGAGATGGGGGAGTGTGTAAGTTTGGGTATAACCCTTAGTATAAACACATAATAGAATACGAATGATACCAGTGTTGTTATAAAATAATATAATAAAAAGAGGTTATGTGTTTGGATAAGGAAAAAAATAAATGAAAAGAGCTTGAGAGAAGATGTTACCCCTAAATCGTGTTACTCAATTTAATTTGAGCCAAAAACCTTTATTAAATTTCCTTATTCCCAAGGTATGTCTTCTATGAAGAAAAGATGAATTTTGAGATCTTATTTGATCGGGTTTTTGATGAGCAACAAGGCTTGATAGGTGTGAGAAAGTGGGTAAAGATGGTATCCTTTTATAAGAGAGAGAAGGGACACTTTATGAAAGTATTGAAATATTATTTATTATAAATGGTTTTCCAAATTATAATCTCTCCAAAGAGATATATTACGAGTAAAAGATGTGGATTGGTCTAAATCCTCTCAACAAATAGGTTATAGACATGTTTATGTCACAAATGTAACCTTGTTGTTTGGCTTTAATCTTTAGTTAATAAATTAACTCTTACCACTTATTCTTGTATATTTACACTATATGGTTAATATTACTACTATTACATACCAAGAGAACCTAAAATGTATCATTAATGACATTTTTAGTATTATATAATTTTTTAGGACAATTCATATATTTTTATGACTATTATATCATTTAAAAATATAGTATTTGTTTTAAAAACTCATTTATGTCAATTTTGACATTATTTAGTAATTGATTTTCTCTAATGTAACAAAAACATTATTCATTTGAAAAAAAAACTAAACTAAATCATAGAGAAAATTCCATATTCAACCATAAAATTAGTTTATAGAAGAAAAACATTCAATTTACCAATATTTTAATATTTATAATTTAATCTATCTGAATCTTTCTTTTATATGTTAATCAAAGCATCATCATTGGGTCCAAAATAATTTAATTTATTTAATGTATAAAAATTATAAATAAAATCCCTTGATATTGGATATATTATTTTAATTCTAATTACATTTTTTTTACTATATGAGTTATATAAACCTATATTAATTTATTTTTGTAAAAAGATTCAGGTTTTGGTTATATTCCTCCATACATTAAATTAATTATTATAACATGTCATTATCACACCCAAGTGGCTTAAAAATGTCAATAATTCGGCCTATGAAATGTTTGGTTCGCCCATGACTCATTAAATAATAGTAGGAGACATGTTATGGTAGATTTATATTATTATAATATTATTATTAAATATATTTACCTAATTTACCCTTTAACCATGGTAAATAAAAATAATTACTGAAGTTACTATGCCTAATGTAAAAAAATAAAAGGGTCCTGTTTACATAATTTGGGACATATGATTCCAAATATGTAATAAATTTTTTGACTTTCAAAACCTATAATTTTCATTTAAAAATAAAAATTAATTAATGTTGTCAAAATCGAAAGTATGTTTTTAAGAAGTAAAAACTATCAAAAGATTGACATGTGATTTTTCCCAATTTAAATGTAAAATTACTTCTAATTACCAAAATTGCATTAAATTATAAAAACATAATCCAATTAAACTTTGAACTACATTGAAATAATAATCTAACTATATTAATAATATATATTAAAATACAGTTTTGAATAAAAATGTAGAATTTTACACTATTAATACAAAAATGAATTTTATCAGAAAAATACCAAAAATTCAACCAATTTGAATTTAGATATACCACCTATAAATAAAAATTTTATATTAAAAAATACAACATATTAAAATGACAAAAAATATATTTAAAAAGGTTTCTCCCTCAAAAGGTGATAAAATTACCTGTTAAAATATTAGTGTTTTTTATTCTTAAAATTGGATTTATTCTCGTATTAAGCCTCTAAAATTTATTTAATAAATATAGAAACATTTAACAAACACGTGAAATGATAATATAGTTATTTCTATTTGTTTCTACCAATACAATTACTAGGCATTAACTTCCATTTAAAATAATAATATTGTATTATTATTTGGTATAATTCAGTCTTGTGTGTAACATTATATTTTTAGAGAAACCTATTATTGTTTGTCTAGTAAGATATTGGAAATGGCCTCTCTATTATTGAAAAATTATATCTTATTCATTAATTGTTAATATAAAAATGTCTTATTCATTAATTACATGATAAGTATCAATATCAAGATGAATAATAATACATCTCAATCCATTTTTAGAGTTATCTGTATAGATCAATTGTTTTTTCATTGCTGGGTAGTGTTAGAACAGGTGCATTGAACAACCTTCTATTAAACCCATTCAAATTTATTCTCATTCCAATTTCCAATGTAACTTGGCTGCCTTATCATCTAACATAGTGGGTGGATTGTATATATATATGATAAATTCATCAAACATTTATAATAATATCTTTCTAGTTAGAAAAAACTATGGATATAAATTACAATGGATTGTGTGGGCCAAGTATCAATAACATGAACTATATTAGGATTTAAGGATATAATCTCACTCCGGATCATTTTCCCTAAAATGATACAATGTATAACCATATTTTACAGTTTCTAAATATTCCATAGTGTTTCTTCTTCTTCAGGGTATTGGACTGTATTATTTAGTGATCTTGATGATATTTTTTTCTCTTAATGTATATAATAATATCATATATAATTACTATAAAACATTTATCATTGAAACCATCAAAAACTTTATACATTGAATCTATTATGATAGTAGGGTATTAGTATGTCCAAATAACACCAAAATAATTTAATATTGTATATAAAATTTTTGATAGGATTCCTTGTGTATTCTTTCACCATTGACCCTCAATTAATAATATCCAAAATGGTGGGAAATCATGTAAAAGTATTGATATACATACAGTAGATCAAGAAAATCATTAATATGGGGTAAAACACACTTATTCTTGTTCAGGATATTTTTATGTTCTTAATAATCTATTTGGAGTGACATGCATACATATAAATTTTTAACATTAATAATTGTTGCACTGGATTGGGATATAGTTTTCCATTTGAATCCCTTAAAATTATTCATTTATTTTTTTATTCAATACCTTCATTTCAATAAGGAACATTCAATAAAGATTCTTGATAATCGGTGTGACACTAGATATGTGTTCTATTAAGAATTCAAAATCATTAAAGAGAGTGATACTACATGAATCATTACTAAAATACACAAAAAACACTCGTAGAGTAAGCATATCATAAATGTTGATTTAATTCCAACCAACTAAGATAAATATTCCTTATAAAAAGGAATTATGTTCCATATAGTGGGAGTAATTTCCATTAGAATCTCAATTTCATCCTCAAAAGGAAAACTATTATTAGTATTATCCATAATTTTAAATGTGACTTCCCTTCCTTGGTAATTGATATGGGATATATATATATAGAGTGAATAAATTCCCAAATCACATAAACTTCATCCTGAGAGAGAATAATAAGATATATAAGATTCCCATTACAATAAAATAAAATCTTAGAATAATCTTATACTAATGATGTGATCAAGACACCATTTATATATTTTAGTATATAATTAAAAATCATATAATTTTGGTTGAAATGAGATACCCTTAGAAAATTATTCATATGTAAAATTATGTCTATTAGTAGAATATAATAAAAATCAAGTAGTTACTGAGTGGATTTTATGTGTAACATTAACCACTTGATTCTCCTAACCCATACAAAAAATATCTCTCCTAGGATATTTTCCTCTTTCCTCATGATTAAGAGGTTAGTGACATCGATCAACATCATTATTGATCATATTCGAGCACTGGTTATTATAATTCTAATACTCATTTCATTTGAAATTTCAGAGTTTGAATGGATCATTTTGTGTAGAATTATCAATTTTCTCATTATTTGATGAATTATTCCCATTAAACTCAACATATGAATACCTAATGATCTTTATTTATATACTAAAATTATCCTTTAGTTCCCTTTATAGAATTTCTTACATATTTCATTTGATACTTCCATTATAAAGGGAGACTCATGTTATACCACCAGGGTTTTTTTACGAATTGATGTTTTTGAATTCCACATTTCATTTCTATTCAAATCAACGAGAATCATAGGTTACTATCATCTTCATTTCTACATTAAGAGCTCATTGAATTATTTATTTATTTATACCAATATCAATTATGGATAATTACCTCTGATGACATGGTTATAATACACTAAATAATTGATCTTTCATGCATTCTTATTTAATTAGAATACTACATGTGAACCTCATAATAGCTATAAAATTTTCATCATATAATATAATGGATTTAGCATCCATATACTTTAGATCAATTAATACCTTCTCTATTTGGAAATGACTAATTAAAGGAAATTTATTATTAAAAAATATACCACTATACTGGCGAGTAGTTTAACCAAAGGAATATTATTGGTGTCCCAAATTATTTTTACCCTAACAAGTATAGCACCAGAATGGGTTCGTTCCACAGGGAAAAATGAGTTATTTTTATCTTGTTTAACTTAATTTGAATTTTAATTTTAATGATGTTTTCTGAATTTAGAGTTGATTGTTGTTGTTTGGATAAAAAGAACAATTGGTTTATGTTTTTTTTCACAAAGTGATTAACAGAATAAGAGTAAAATACAAGAAAATTGATTTTGATATAGATAAAGAAAGACCTTTTGTTGGGGTTATGGGTTAATGAGAAGTTGATTATTAAATCAAATTTCATATGAGGTTGTGTTGTTCCTAATAACCCAACACTCTGGGTTTAAGCTGTAATAACATTTCCTTGGACATGTAAACTTTATATTTAGAACTGAAGTATCAAACTCTGTGGTCTGCTATTTAGTATTTAACAGATCTTTTTTTGGATTAATTAATTTTGAGTCGACAAATACTTCCAATGGTTATGAAATTATTCATCAGTATTATTCTTTTGAATCCTTGAAAATTCTTCCATTGGTCCGGTACATATTTTCCAGTGATACTATGAAGTGTTTTAGGAAGAATAATAAGTGGTTAATAAAACAAACACATTCATAGAAACATAATTCAAAGTAAAACTCAACATCTTCCACAACCCCAATACACTGGGTGTTTAGTTACAAATTTATAAGAAAATAAACACAAAACTCTTGATACCTGATGTGATCATGCTTGAAACATCGAGGTGAAAATGATCCTTTGGTAGACGGTGGAATGATGGTAGTATGATGACAGCGAGTCTCTCATTCAGATCATAAATCCATTCTCTATAAAATAATACACACCCCTCTCCCTTGGTCTGGAGGCCAAGGACACCATTTATCGATGAAATAAGTACACTGCATGTGGAAAAAGTACACACTGTGTACTTTTGTCACCACGTTTTTGTATCCATTTTTTCTGCTGGTAGGTGGCCTAACACGCCATCATTGACTTGGAACAAGGAGCCACTTGGTAGGTGAATGTACACGGCATGTGCGCCACCATACACAACATGTAGTCTATTATTTCGGTCACTAACCACATCTAGAAATTGTATACATGGCATGTATCAATGGAACACGGTGTGTCCCCTTCAGCCGACCACATGGGCGTGCATACTCTTCTCGTCCACCGATTACTTCTAGAATAATATACCCGGTGTGTACCAGATTTTGGTTACTTGGGAATGTACTTATCCTGGACAACCTATGTCTGAGAATGAATTTACAAAGCGTGTATATAACTACATGTCGTGTACTTGTAAATTATTTCCCAGTTCTTCCCCGTTGTGTGTATTTAGACATAAATATCTTGGAAATGAAAAAGGTCACCAAAATAAATGTATTTGTTCCCTAATAAGTGGTTAAATTTTAAAAAATTGTTCTTATTTGTAAATAGAGTATATGAAAATGTATACACAAATCAGGTGCATAAAAATCCCCCATACTAAGCCATTTTATTGCCCTCAAGTAAATCTCAACATCTAATAAAAAGAGTCTATATTTTAAAAGGAAGTAATTTAGGTAATCAGAAATGTAAATAATAAGTTACAGGAGAAAATTTTAAAAAGAATGCAAAAAAAATTCAATCCAGAAGATATTTTAACCATGGCTCATATATAATTCAATTTACTACTTTCATTTTCTTTTAACACATGTTTTATCCTTTCAAACATAAGAAATCCACTTAATTATTTACCTCACCAATAATAAACTCAAAACTCAATAAATTTTATATAAAAGTTTCTCTAAATAAAAGATATATTCACTCTGTCGATAGAATTGTAAAAAATATTGTTCTCCACTTCAGAAAAATTGAATTACAAAAAATATGAGGGCTTTTCAATAAGGATCAGATGTTTCTGTGGCTAAAGGTTGGTAGGTATAGATATGAAAATAACTATGAAGATTTAAGGAGGAGACTTAATTCTTAAAATAATAAAGCATTATATTCAAAATTAATCTCAATGTAAAAATGTCATCAACAAGCTCAAATGATCTCACCATCTCCTTTAGTTGAGTAGGTAGGGTTAAAATACCAACAAGTGAGTCTAAGGTCCCTTTGTTTATACTTTTTTTCAAATGGTACCTCTATAATTTCCATTAATAGATGTTTGGAACACTTTTTCCCCCGAATGATCCAGAGGCTTTCTTCCATACTTAATTTATTGACAATTCACGAAATTATGCCATGTGTTTCCAATCCCTTTTTTTGATCTCAAATTAATAATCATGAAAAATCATAAAATAATTAGGGTAGGAAGGGAAATAGTATTGTATTATGGCTTCTTATAATGGCTATTAATGGTATCTAAGGGCTTCACGAAAATAAAATATTGGGTCGGTCTCAAGATAAAGTGGTTTAAACAATCTAATGCCTGAATCATTTTAATGTAACTAAACAATTACTCATGTTTTGAAAAGAAAACATACAAATTCTGGTAGTTATGTATATTCTATGAATCTCTCAAGAAAGAGGGTATTAGAAAGAATATTAAAAAGGGTTTAGAATACCTCTCAGGAGTGGGAAAAACAAATAAAGAGACAATCGGGTCATGACTTGCAAATAATTAATTAGTATAATTGATGTAATTATCTAAGTATTACAAGTTTCAATTTAAATTTTATCAGCAATCATTTTAAAACATATAAATACCAAAATGAACATACAATTTTAAAATTTCCCACTTTCAACATATTATTTAAAAATATTATTATCAAAAATTGTCCACATATATTAAAATATATCTTCTAATAATGATGTCTCGTAGAATTTTTAAAGGGAAAAGACTAAAGTGGTCGAGAGATTCCCCCATACTCAAAGCCACACATAGTCCACCAAGTTCCCAAAAAGATGAAAAGGGATAGTTCAAGACACAATAGTGGATCAGGCGGAGGGGAACTAAGGAAAGAAGTAAACTAGGAAAGAAAAGTAAAAGAATACTCACCTTTTAATTAAGCGTAGAAAAACGGAACGTGATGTAAAAGTGAATCCCAAAACATCCCAGAGTACCTGTGTGGGTTGATGAATGAGAACACTTTAAGAATACACAATAGACACATGCACAAGATATCCCAATAATATATATAATGAAAAAATATGTCCCAAAAACCAGTCAAGGGGTTACCTTAGAAGAGGCATCATCCAGTACAGAACCAGTCGGGAGAGAAGGCTCAGGAGTCGTGGAAACTGGAGGCTTGGAATATTCACCCAGAAAGGAAGCTATAAAAGTAGGATCCACAGGTGCTGGACTCTGTAAAGGAATATCAGAATCCCCCCATTGAATGGAAGTAGCAGTGGCACCAGCTGGCCCCACATTAGAGAGGAGAACTGAATCTATGGCCAATGGAGTAGAAGGCGGTGGAGCAGTAGTAGAAGGTCCAGGAGTCGGGGCAGAGGCAGGTGGCGGGGGCAGTGGGATTCCAAGATACTGATGAATAAGCCCCAACATATGCTCCATCCGATCCTGGAAAATGTCGATAAGAGCCAAATAGTGCTCCATCGCGCCTAGGTGGAGGGAAAGGGTGAGAGCGGCCGAGGGTGTGGGGGTAGGTGGGGATGGTGGTTTTATAGAAGAAGGAAGGATAGACGAAGTGGGGTCAATATAAGTGGGTGGGGTGGGGAAGCTGGAGGGGGTGGGGAAGGAGGGCGTGGTGAATCGGTGGGTGCACGAGGTTCCGCAGTTGGGTGGGGTGGAGCCTGGGTAAGGACGTAGGCACCCCTACTTCCAGACCAATCCCATGCGAATAAGCATGAGATTGTCCATCCGCTAGGGTGATCCTAACATGTTATGTGGTATGGAAGGATCAAAGACCCCGAGGTGATGTGAAATGTGGGTGGCGCAAAACCAGCCCTTTAGGTTTCCCTATCGGCCTGTAAATATGGAATTGAAGTAGGAGGTGGTGAGGTATGGGAGGTCCGGGTAGTCCTTCCGAATGACACAGGTAAGAAGATCCATGCCACAACAAGTCACAACCCCCATATCTTCATGGAGGGGGAAAAGAGTGGCGCTAAAGCACCGGTGGGTAAGACGAAGGATGGGGTCAGTGATAAGGGTACTCTTCTTCGAGGTAGGGGTATAGAAGTGGTCAGGCCTAGCAATCTCCCACCACATAGAAATGAGATTAGAGCACTTGAGCCTGGTAAGAGTAGAAATATGGGGTGGGGTGATGGGATGAGGGTAGAAACCATACCCTTGTCCAAACACAGTCATGGTGAGGGAAAAGCTATGACCGCCCAGCCAGAAACGAACCACGAGTACCGCATCACTAGGTGTCTCCCATTACTCAGCTCCGTCCAACTCGAACAAGGTAGCGATCTCCAAAAATAAATCACGAAATATAAGAGCTATAACCTAGTAAATAGTTAGCAATATATTGTGTACATGGAGATCCTATAACTCTCCCTAGATGCCTAGCTGTTGAGGAACACTGCTGTCGAGGTAGCGGTCACTCAATGGAATTGGATGGAGAGAGAAGCGCCAGATCCTGTCATATGCCAAGTTGGTGACCGAGAGCACCATGAACGGGTAGGGAACACATGCAGGTCCTGGACTAGGTGGAGGTGCAGTAGAAGGATCAGGCTCTGGGGGTTGATCCTCTAATGTAGATGGAGGCCTGCTGGATGAATTGGTCGATGTGGGGCCAGCAGCTACTAAAGGGGACACATGAAGTGTGGTAGCCGGTGGAGATGAAACAATGGAGAACGGAGGCACCAGACGGGGTCATGAAGGGGTTTATTTTCTAGGCCCATCCTTCAATAATTCATTGGTTGGTGGAAGGATGTCCAACGGAGGGAGCTCGTAGACTGGAGCATTTCGGTCTGGCTGCGTCGCATGTCAGAGTCGTATCTAACGATAAATGGGCCTCTCTCCCTCATTGGTGGAAGCAGGACGCTTCCCACAGGAAGGATCTCGATCTGCCATAACCTGAAAGAGAAAGATAAACCAATCCAAATAAAAATAAAAGAAAAATAAACAAATAAAAGGTAATAAAAGTGAAAATTAAAAATACATAGCATGTACATCCAGAGTACACAGTGTATTGGGAAGGCTGAGTAGCATCCCATGTTATCTGAATAAACATGCCGAGGGATCATAAGATATACTAGGAAAGGGTACATGGAGTGTACCAAACAGACACACCATGTTCAAGAAAAGTGGACATGGTCGTGTATTAGTAATGACACGACCACATTTTTAACAGTTCTAATAATAAAGAACATTTCATAAATAGAGAAGACATGACGTGTTCTTTACCAGTGGAAGATGGCCGTGTGGGGGGGGGGGGGGGGGGCTAGACACAGGCTTAGTCGAAGGAAATTTCCTAAACGGCGTGTACCGAACACACACGACATGTACAGAAACATGGGGTGTGAGGCCGTGTGAAGTGCTACACACAGATGGGACAAAAGAAATGGAAGAAACGGTGTGTACCAAACACACACTCCATATTGATGAAAATGGTTTGTGAGGCCATGTGCAAAGGATACTCGGGCATGATGGGTAAAGGTACACATTGTGTACCAAACATACACACCGTGTATATTAAAATTTCCATGCTTTTTGTGTGTGGCCATGTAAAAAGTACACGACTTGTGTTAATCATGTCGTGGTCGTGTACCGCAGAAGCCAAATAGTTGGATGATCCTGAAATCACCCTAAATGCTTCTAATAACATGAAAGAGAGGATGTAGAAGGGAATAACTTGATCGAGGATTGAAATTCAAGAGAAATCTGAACCCGAAATGAACAAAATCCACAGATTGGAGTGAAAGGAATTCAAGTGTCATATGGGGGAAGAAACGAGAAGACGAACGGGCTCCATGGGACACAGCCTGATGCTGGGTGGTCCGCGGCTTATATACACGAGGTACACGGAGTGTACATATAGACTACATGTCGTGTATCTCAAATATTTTTTTTGGAATATATATATATCATTATTATAGTAAACTATATAATAATTAATAATATAAATAGATATATATATATATACATGATTTAAAAATAAAACAATACACGTAATGTAGTGGGAAAATACACACCATGTGTTCTAAAATTGTAAAAAGAGAAGTACAACCTTTGTTCTGGTGGTTGGGGTGAGGTTCGAACTGGTGATCGGCCGTTCTGAATGGAAGCCCTCAACAATTGGGGAGAAGGTTGTACGGCTGCCCATATTTATCATTTATATACATTTAATTTATACAACCTATACACATGGGATGATAGAAATACACGACATGTGGTTATTAATTATTCAATAAGGGGATGAAGTAGAGAGATCTGTCGAGTTCGAACCAAGGTCTTTTGGAACCAGGGCTGAGACTTTTCCAATCTGAAAACTTCATCTGCGTGAATTACTTTATAGGTAAATGTTTTAAATTTTGTAAGGATAAATATGGAACACACGATGTATATCTAAAGACATGTCTTGTGGTTTTATTAAAAGGAAAAAATGATGGAAATGGGGAGGTTGTCAGGATTTAAACCTGGGTCTTTTGGAGCAAGTTTACGATCTTGGCCAACCGATCCATCCCCACCATGGGAAATATTATAAGCTAATATATATATATGAAAATTACTAAACAATACATGTAAGAAAATATGAAAAGAAAATGGAGGAATCTCGTGCCAGATGTAGGTCAGGAGGATTCGAATCGGTGATGTTTTGGATAGACTCCATTGACCTTACCATCAGCACCGACATCATACCTGTTTATTACTTTGTTAACCTATATATTTATAATAGATATAAAAATAAAAATGAAAAAATCACACGCCGTGTGTATAGGTGGTACACGGCGTTTATCCTCTGGGATTCCTCCCAATAAGCGCCTTTATTTTAGGTCATTGGATCGACCTACTTACCTAATTTATCTGAGCTCTATGGTGGATAATGGTCCCAATAGTAGTCGTCTTGGCCTTCTAGAAATTGTAGGTTCTCTGTATCTTCTTCCACTGGAATTTCTGGAATGATAAAGTTATTATAAATAAAAGAACATACCAGATCATACACTAAGTGATCATCTATGGTAGTTATCGCATAACATTCCTCATGATCGGGGGATGATGCATTTTTGACATCCTTGAAGACATTTTAGGAGGATCTCTCATCTCCTACCTAGAAAATCTACTCCCCATGCTGTACGTCAAAGAGTTCTTTCCCAGTTTCCAAGAAAGGCCTTACCAAAATGATAGGTTCCTCCTGCTCTTCCTCCTTGTCAAGGATAATGAAATCAGTGGGGAGGATCATTATACCCACATTGACAAGCAGATCCTCCAGTAGTCCCTTCAATTGTTTGGTGGATATATCAACATGTTTAAGGGATACTCGGATAGGCTTCAATTCATTGAGCCCGTGATTGTTGAAAACTCCATGGGGCATGAGGTTTATGATGTCCCCTAAGTCATAGAGGGCATTTCGAAACTTGCAAGGTCCAATGGTACATGGAATTGTGAAAATACCTGGATCCTGGAGTTTGGGAGGAATTAAGTGCAGGACTACTATAGAACACTCATTGGTTAGGGTAATGGTTCCCAGATCCTCCATCTTTCTTCTGTTACAGATTATATCATACATGAATTTGTCATAAGTGGGCATCTTCATTAGTGCCTATCCAAATGGAATATTTATGTGTATATTCATTGAATAGTGCCCTGAATTTTCTGAACAGGTTGTCTATATATCTCTGCTTAAATCTCTCTGGGATGGGTAAAGCCGGTTCAAAGGGTTTGACATCCTCCTTCCCTTTATTCGGCGAAGCCTCCTTCAATGGAATTTTGGATGATGAGGGGTTGGTAATGTTACCTTCTTCATCAACATGTGGTGTGGATACAGATGACTGTTTTGGTTGGTTATGTAGGAGCTTTTTTCCACTCTAGAGTATAATATCATGGGCTTCCTCCCTCAGGTTCTTCTCTGTGTTCCTGGTAGAGTATCGAGTTGCCTTCCTGAATGTTGGTTTTCTAATTGGCCAATATTGATCTCTAAGCCTCGAATTGAATCCTCCTAATTAGGGAACCTATCCTCAGTAGTATATATTAATATGGTCATAAGATCCTCTAACATTAAGTTGTTATCCTTCTGAGGTGGTTGTGGAGCTGTTGGAGGTGGTGGCTGCCGTGGCTGCTGTGGGCAAGGGTTTTGATACCCTTTCTGTTGATAAGGGCACTTTTGGGGATATTGATGCCTCTTGTATTGGTTCTAATAAAGAGTCTGGTTGTAGATAGATTGTCATTTGCGTGGAGGATTCTGTAGTTCTTGTCCCCAAATTGAATTTTGTTGCTCACGCAGAGCCAAATTTTGATACTGCGGGTACCAGTTGGGCCCTCGATTCTGCACAACATAACATACATCGCATGTTTATGGAAATACAATAGAACCTAGACATTCTTCCATTATGTGGTTATCACCACATTTTTTACACAGTGGATGATTTTCCACATGTACTTGGGATGTGATTTTATGATTTAACACGTTGATCTTCTTGGACAAAGCGTCCAACTGGGCAGTTAACATGGTATTTTCATCAATGTTATAATACCCCGTTTCTATGTGCCCCACTCGAAATTCCACTGGAAGCTATTGGAAGGCATGTATTCTAGTAGTTCTAAGAGTTCTTCGGGGAAATTCCTCATTACCATACATCCAGCAGTAGTATCTACCCCAGACATGGTATTAGTTGTCAATCCTCTGTAGAATGTTTGGACTTGCATCCAATGTAGAAGTCTATGGTGTGGGAATTTTCACAACATGTCCATGAGGAGATCCCATGATTCGTATAATGATTTCGCATCATGATGCAAGAATTTGTGGATCTCGTTCCGCAGTGACACCATCATTGAAGGTGGGAAGTATTTGGATAGGAACACATGGGATAGATCCTCATAGGTGGGGATGGATCATTGATGAAAAATATTAATCCCGTATTTTTCCATATCCCTTAGATAGAAGGGGAAAAGTTGAAGATATATGGCATTAGTGGACACTCCATGGAAGCAGATGGTGTCACAGACCTCCATAAAATTGGAGATATGGGCATTGGGATACTAACTAGGTAGGCCACCAAATTGAATGGTGTTCTAGATTAACTACATGATAACATGATAGATCTCAAAATTTTGTGCATGCACAGGTGGATGGAAGATACTCGTGTCAGCTCTATGAATTGATGGAAGGTCGTACTCCATGAGAGTACGGTTTGGAGGTGGCTGCTGAGGAACCGACATGAATTGTTTGTCCGGAGGGGCATATAATGTCCCCTGACCTTGGTTGAAATAAGTTATCTGCTCTGGTTGGAATTTTTGAAGCTGCTGTGGATGGTATTCTAAAACTTGTAGAGCTTGCAGGTTCTGGTTGTAATCCAGACCTAAATGTTGTCCAGCTCCTTGGACAATAGATGTATTACCTTCCTTGTTCTGTGCTAGTGTATTGGTTTGGTTGTGTTTAGCCATTAGTGCTCATTGGCACCTCAAAAATGTCTGTTTGATCTCCAGGTAAGATGGGAAAAACCATGATGACTCCATGTTCCTAGAACACATGAGGTAGCCACTCATACACCAAAATTCCTGCATAAAACAAAACAAAAAAGCAAGCGTAAATGAGGAAAACGTATGATAAAATTAAATGAGAATGGAAAAGAAATTTTTGTGAATTTTTTATTTTTGTTTTTACTAAAACATGATAAAATTTTAATTAAAAAAAGAATAAAATTAACAATTTTTCCTAGGAAACGACGCCAAAATTTGGTGATTCGATTCACCGAAAGTATATTATCGGTTTCCTAAATAATGTTTACCCTAACAAGTATAGCACCAGTAAGGGGTCGATTCATAGGAAAAAAAGAGTTATTTTTATCATGTTTAACTTTTTTTATTTTTATTTTAAATAATTTTCATGAATTTAGATTCGATTTTTGTTGTTTGGATAAAAAGAACAATGGGTTTTATGTTTTTTTAACAAAGTTCTTAACAGAATAAAAGTAAAATAAAAGAAAATTGATTTTGATATAGATAAAGAAAGACATGCAATGGGGTTATGGGTTAATGAGAAGTTGTTTATTAAATCAAATTTCTTATGAGGTTGTGTTGGTAATAATAACCCAAGACTTTGGTTTTAAGATGTAATAACATTTACATAGTCTGGTAAACATTATATTTAGAGCTAAACTAACTAACTCCTTGGTCTGGTAGTTAGTATTTAACATAAATTTACTTGTCTTAGTATATTTCGAGATGACGAATACATCCAATGGTCATGAAATTATTCGTCTGTGTTCTTCTTTTGAATCCATGAAAATTATTCCCTTGGTCCGATACAAAATTTCTAGTTATACTATGAAGTATTTTAAGAAGAATATGAAGAGGTTAATAAAACAAACACATTCATAAAACTTAATTCAAAATTCAACTATACATCTCCCAAAACCCCAATACACTGGGTTTTTAGTTACACATGGATAAGAAAATAAACACAAAAATATTGATACCTGATGTGATCATGAATGAATGTTTGAGGTGAAAATGATCCTTGAGTAGATGGTGGAATGACGGTAGTACGATGGCAGAGTGTCTCTCCTTCAGAACATCAACCCTTTCTACAAAAAATAAAACACACCCCTCTCCCTTGGACTGGAGGCCAAGGCCTCCTTTTATAGAAAATAATAAGTACATATCCTGTGGAAAAAATACACGACGTGTACTTTTGTAAACACGATTTTTTCTCTGTTGTCTCCGCTGGTAGGCAGACTAACACGCTGTCATTGACTTGGAACACGACGCTTCCTGGTAGGTGAATGTACACGACTTGTGTTCCTCCATACATGGTGTGTAGTCTCTTCTTTCGGTCACTAACCGCTTCTAGAAAATGTACACACGACGTGTATAAATGGAACACTCTGTGTCCCCTTCAGCCGGCCACATGGGCATGTAGACTCATTTCATCCACCGACTACTTTTAGAATAATATACATGGCATGTATAGTGTGCACACAGCGTGTACCGACTTCTGGTTACTTGGGCATGTAATTATACTAGACAACCAGTGTCTGATCATGAATGTACAAATCGTGTATATAATTACACTCCGTGTAGTTGTAAATTTTTTCTCAGTTCTTCCCCTTTTGATGTATTTGACCATAAATCTCCTAGAAATGAATAAGATCACCAAAAATCAAATTATTTTTTCCCTAATAAGTAGTTCATTTCTGAAATCATGTTCATATTTGTAAATAGAGTATATGAAAATTTGTACACAAATTGGGTGCATCATAAAATCATCCCAATAAATGGTTTGAATTTCTTAATATTGTTCGGTGTTCATGGTAAGAGTCCACCATTTATAAACTTTAATTTTTAAATAATAAATAAAAAAATTAAAGTTTTTATTCTATAAGAACTGATGTGTGTAAAATATATTTATAGTGACACTAATACATTTCTCAGAAATTATTGGATTAAAATACCCATTAAAATAAGGTGGATTTTTTTGTTATGAAGGAATCAATATTACATTTTTTCCAACATTTTTAATTTATAATATCACCATGATTTGTATCTCTAAAATGTTTTGAAGCATAGAAATAATATTTTAATTTTATCTCCCATAAAATTTGGTTTCTTAAGAGGAAAATGATTTCATTGTACATTTCATTCATTTGCAATAAGAACATACCCCCAAGAGTATTTTTTAAGGTGTGAAATTTTAGTTCTACTACCCATGAACCAATAAATATCAATATACTTTTAAATATACTTCTTTAGGGTTTAAAAAAAATGAATTTGTACCACAACAACAACCACATTCTAGTTTATTGAATAGGATTTATTTTATATAAAATAAAAACCCTTTATTTATCATAACAAATGTTGAATTACTATTCTTAGAATATTCTTAATGTATTTATAAAACTATTCCACAAAAATAAAAATACTCTAATTTTATAGTAACTTAGGTTCAATTGATATTACATACATAAATATTTCATTATTTTGTATGAATATGAATAATATATAATAGCAACACATGCCCTACCTCTATAAATATTTTATTTATTTAATGAATAGTTCTCTAAAAATATTATTTAATTTGGGGTCTTAAATATCTATTATAATCTTCTTCTCACAAAAAAAAAATTTGTTTACCATACCCTAGTCAAAAACATTATTCATAACCCTAGAAAGAAAACATTACAAAGGGTGACCTTTGATGTTTAATAAGGCTTTATATGAGTGATATCTGTCAATGATCATATATAATCATAACAGAATCACATTTGTAAGAGATTATTATATAAACATTTAGAAATGAAACAGAATATTTCATAGATCATAACCATGGAACAATTATTTTATAGTTCCTTCGAAAATAATCAAAAAAATAATCAATTATCACAGGTAATGGGATACATTTTAAAGAATAATTGAAAGAAATTGAGACTAAACAAACAGGTTTTGAATTATCAAAATCATATATGTAAATTTTCATGTATATCTAAAAAGTCAATCACTACATTTTGGTCATGGGATAACCCCTCATGATCCATCCTTGGGATTGGGAAAACCTCTCATGTACTAATTTTTAGTTACAATATCACCTTCCATGTATTATATTTTGGCTTAGGATAATCTATCATGTGACCTATTTTAAAAATGGGATAATGTCTAATGTACCCTTTGAGCTCATTAATAGTAAATATTACCAAATTCATTAGAGTAATATTACATGCCCACCCAAAACACAATTATAATCCCTTCATTTGTTTAAAACTCCATGTACCAATCGTTTGGGATTTGCGTAGTCTCTCATGTGACCTCTTTAGAGAATGGGATGACCTATCTTGTAGACATTGTTATCATAAACATTAAATATTACCAAAATTATTATGGTGATATTACATAGCCACAAGTCACAAAGTTATAATACATTAATATGTATACAACTTGACCCTGGAATTATTTATCATTCTTTCATAGCTTAACCTGTGAAATAATGATTTCACTAGGATTTTTGCATCATTGTCATCAATAAAAATATAGAGAAATAATAATCATTGAAAAATTGGATTATATCCCCATTAAATCAAAATAAACATATATGGATTTTTTTATATGTGAATATACCATTAAAATATAACCAGAAAATTTCTTAATAAAAATAAACATCTCATTTTAAAATAAAACATTTAAAAAAATTAAAACTAAAATAAAATTTTATGAATTTTTATTTTACTCTAAATAAACCATGATAAATTTTAAGTAATTATTCACAGAAAATAGTAATCATTATGGGGAAATTTGTTTATGCAGTAAACATTGAATCTATGATTTGGTTCACATCAATAGCTAAAAGTACCTCCTTTAAAAAATATCATGAATATTAATTTAATTATTTTTAAAAAAATTAAAATAGTTAATGAATTACATAATCAACATATGGATAACACCATGCACAATTTATAATTTTTTTAATAAATTATGTACAAATTAAAAAAATGATTACATACTGAAGATTCAAATATGGTCATCTTTTCTTAAAACTATTATTACATGATTTTTATTATATAGAGAGGATAAAAAGATAATAAAAAATATAATATTTATGAAATACCATATGCATGGAAATTAAATGATATTTATGAATTATATTCCACACAATTTTATCATAAAAATTTAAAATATAAATAATCCCAGTATAATGTGATATTGCCACAAGAAAACCATTACTAGTGTCAAATGTTTTGAATCATTACCCCATGTAAGGAATAACATGAAATGAAACATATAATACCACATATATAATTATATTTAAGATATAAAATATAAAAACGATATTATTTTCACCACACAAAAGAAACAAGTGGTTAATATTCCATTTGGATAACATAAAAATAATAAGACAAGAGGCCCTTACATCAAGTCTGACGTACATCATATGTGATTTTAAACTCCTACATTAGAAAATTAATTTTTTATACATATATTAAAAGAACCATATTCTAAATAATAATACCATATATGGTTTTCTTATAAAATAGTATCACTCATTCACTAATAATATTTCTATATTATCATCATTTAATATGTAAGAATCTTAAGTTTTATTTTATGTTTCTGTTTGGAAGTTATAGTCCTTGCACTTTTATCACAGTTCTATAATCTCCAAGATATTAATCATTTAATAATTAAAATATTTAATAATTATTTAAATTTTCATAAAAAATCATATTAAACAATTATATGTAATGAATAACTTGACATTATTTAGGTGGCACTCTAATCAAACCCATGTGGGGTGTTATCATTTTCCAATAGATTGGAAGTTAATAAGGTAGATGGTACATTATAATTATAGAAGAATAATTTTTTGATAAATATTATATATTAATATTAAATCCTTCATACCAACTACCCAAAAAATATGTTGGTAGAAAATGAGTCATATCACTACATGTCGGTGGTAGTTCAAATGTACACATGAGCGGCACATTCATTTCTATTTTTTTTGAATGGAGAAAAAAATGGTTTTCCCTTAAATGAATAACATATAATTATATTTATATTACTATATTAATTATTTTTATATGAATAAAACATATTTCAATGATTTTTAAGAAGAAATAAACATTTAAAGTGCCATATAAGATGATAACCTCTTGTTTGAGAGACCCCCATTGGATCAGACCTTAATTTTTTTAGGATGAAAGTAGAGTACAAATATGATCTA
Source organism: Viscum album (assembly GCA_963277665.1). Taxonomy (NCBI): domain Eukaryota; kingdom Viridiplantae; phylum Streptophyta; class Magnoliopsida; order Santalales; family Viscaceae; genus Viscum; species Viscum album. The sequence continues at coordinate 1,765,137,626 of OY728136.1, read as the reverse complement.
TATTGAAACTAATTGATCATAAATATGTTTAGGTATGGTTTGGATAAATTATAAGGCTTATATTTAGAAAATATGAGAAGATAATAGCCTCACATTTATATGTGAGTGGGGGTGACACACATGGAATTACATTAAGTATTTTATGAATATAATGTTCTATTAACACCAAAGTGGAAGAAAACATAAAATAATTTTAATTTAATATATTATAAGATCTTAATATCTTCATCAAATAATATTTATATATCTTTATGTGTGACTTTAAACAACATTTATTTTTTTATCTCCCCAGTAAACCGAATTTATCCTTAATCGTGGTAACATTTTTTGAATAGTTATTTGTATTCATTATGACCAAAATTGAAAGTGGAATCATATAAACATTTTAAACTAATATTCAAAATACTGAATCCATATTATAAAACTAATTTTCTATAAGAATAAATAATTAATTTAAAAGAAATTCTAAAAACACAATGCAATCCATTATTTTGAAAAAAAACATTATAAGCCAAAAAGATTTATTAAATTCATTATTATCCTAATAAAATAAATATAAATGGTAAAAAATTTAACATAATATATAATTTATAATTTTCATTAATATTATTAAACAAAAATTATTTATTTAATTTATAAATTTTAAAAATCATTACACACATAAAGAATATTTTATGAAAAATATTTTTTTCAACTTCAAAAGATTTAATCATAATTCCTAACAATTAAATATGTAATGGAAAAATTATTATTCATATATTTTCCGTACATTTAATATATATACTTTTTACATATTGATATATATATATATTTGTTTTTATAAAAAAATTATAACACCAAGAACCACTCCATTCTTTAGAAAAATTGATATTTTAATCAGGAAATGTTTTTGTTAACAATTCGATAAATATTTATTGAGAATTAATCAATAAAATAAAATTAATTAATTCATATATATATATATATATAATTTATTTTAATTCAATTAATATAGAACAATCTAGTAACTATGTTATAAATCCCATAACACTTCATGGATCATTTAGACAGTTGGTTTCTTATAATGAATCCTATTAAATAGATTAAATTTCTTTAAAAAGAATGAATATAAAATCATAGGGTTTTACATTAATTCCCCATTGGGTTTTGATATATGTGATAATTATAATTTAAGGAAATTATTTATATCACCCAAACATTTTAGTGAAATATATTTTTTATATTTCTTAGTCTTTTCAATATTTTTCATTACCTGAAATACTGAGATTATGTGTCATTAAATGAGAAACTATGTTTACTTTTTTCTACACACAACACTCAATATATTTTTCATTACATGGAAAACGATGTTTAAATTAATCATTACATACAATTTTAAGAAATTTATTTAATATGATAGATATAATATATCTGTTGGAAGAATGTATATGAATACAATTACATAAATTATGAAAATATATAATTTACTTGTGTATGTATAATTACATCATTGTTGACCAGTTAATTTTGAAAATAAAAAATCTAATTGAATCTAAATGAATAACTTTTATAAAGAAACTATTTTAATTCACAGATACCTTTTTTACCTATAAAAATTTATAAATTCACTTTTACTGAATTATATAAATTAAAATTATATATTATATATTGAATAAAATTTTTATAATTAATCATATGTTTTTTATAAACAGAAGTTAAGAAAAAAAATTCCAATTTAATGTTTAAAAATTGTATTTTTCTTAAAAGTAGTTTCGTCGCTTCTTGAAAACTTATTTTAAAAGTAATTTTGAAAAAAAATTGAGAAAATTTATTATTAAAATTAAAAAACATTTTTTAAATGAACATTTTAAAATTTTATAAAATTTTATGTTTCAAAAAGATTTTGAAAAGTTATTTTATTTGATGAATAGTAAACAATACTTGTTTTTATTATGAATTATAATGTATTTAAAAAATTCATTATAGTAACAACTACTTTATTATGGGATTAAAAATAAAATGATTATAATTATATATCTATTAATAAAATTTATGTCTTTGAAGTCAATTTTTTCATTATATTTTTATTTAAAAATATATTAATCCTCTAAAAACATTCTCTTTCATAAAATCACTTTTTCCTCACGTCTACGAGATTAATTTGAAATTAAAATTTTCAAGACACATGAATGTAATATTGAAAAAATGAATCAATATTTACAATCATAATAATATATATTATTTAATTAGGTAAAAAAAATTTCGACCATAATGAATAGTAAATAGTAAAACATTAATTTCCGTGGTTGAGGTAAAAATGGGTTTTCTAGGGATGAAACTAATAATAAATGTGGTCAAAGACGTAGAAACTTATCCAAAACCCATGTTAAGTATATATTAATACCATATAACCAATAAGGTTTTATAATTTACCCTTTGAGGCCATGTTTTAAATTGAAAATGTTGGTACACCATTTTTTTTTCAAAAATTACATCTATGCCACCTCCCTTATATAAGCCCACCACCACTTGTCTCCTATTCAAATTTTACAATAGAACTAGTTTTTTAGATAACTATAAAAATAACTTAATATATTCCATAATATGATCATATAATCCAAATTTCGGTCATAAATAAATCCAAATAAGTCATCTAGTGCAAACAAACATAAGTTGTCTGATGAAGAGTTAATATCCCTAACTGAGAAATTTATTATATTTATTACTCAACCACTATATATTATTAATAGAATATGATGAAATAATATACTTAGTATCATATATATAATGATATTATTTAATGTTAATCTTAAATCAAAAATATATATCTGCTTCTATCTAATGGGATATAAAATCATCAATCATATTTACAAAGGATTACTGCCTCACGAACTAATGTTATTGAATTTCAATCATAAAAATTTATTGATATATAAATATTTGTATTTAAATTTTTTATATGAATTTAATTTTATTATTTTAACTATAAAATTATTATTTGACACCTACCATCTTATGTAAAAACCTATCGGAAAATAATAATGTTGCTTCTGTGTTCGAGAGGCTACCACCTCGTAAACCAATGAAATGTGTTTTTCATTTATGTTTTCCATGGACGATATTAAAGAAATATTTAATTAATATATGTCATATTTATTACATAATTTTTATTATCTAAATATCATATAACATATTAATTCTTAAATTATATTCCACGGGGTCTTTGATAACATCTTTCATGTGTACAGTGGACTACTAGCTTATTAAGAGATGTGATTCTATTTTTACTAATTCTTTTTGTGGAATCGTACAAGGGTAAATTTAATGAGTCTATTTTTTTAAATGAAAAAAATTATTATATAATGGTGATATATTATTTATCATTATTTTATTCTACTAATTGAGATAATGGAAACAATGTTCATGCATACACTCGACCTACCATATCACTGAACAATTAATTTCATTTTATATCTCTAACTTCTATAGATTAATATAAATTAATATATAATTAATAAATATTATATTTAAAAAACATTTAAAAATATTGATATTATTGATCCCTGATCCAAGTAATATGATAGAAAATATGATATCAATATATATATAAAATACAAAGTAATTATTACCCAAACATGATTTTCACATTAAATTATTGATAAACAATTAATTAATGGTAATATGTAAATCATATATGGTATTATATATTTTATAATTGTTCCTTAACTTATTTAAGATATAAATATATTTATTTTAAATTAGGTTCAAACATTTAAAAAGGAATTTGATACTTAAGGTGGGGGATTTAATTCACACTTTTTACTTCTATGAGAAACCAGACATTTTCACAATGTATTTATTTTATGGGGTGTATATAATTCCCATGAATGTATTTTATTTTAATTATCCTGAATATTATTTGGACATACATATGCATTTTATGATATTTCATTCAGGGGGTTTATAGTACAAAAGTTACCAATGCAGTATTGTATTGTTATCTGAATTTCTATTCTTTAACACTTAAATTTTTATTTGCACTTATCTGATTTAATTTAGTTTACATACATCCAAATTGGAATATAATAACATGAATTTATTAATTCTGGTGATATTTTATGTTTCATTTAATTTTAATCTTCCCTGGGTTTGATGATTTAATGTTACCAAATTCATAATTTATTTATGATACCATCTAATTGTTAATCGTGAATGTTTTTGTATAGGACTTTGATGACAAAATATTTCGACCTACCTCATATAAAACTCATGGATTTTCATCTCATATAGTTATTTAACGATAATAAAATTTTTATTAAATTTTACACTATTTTTAACTCAGGATTCCAAAATAATGTTTTTAAATTAAACTGACATCATTTCATTATTTGTTTGAAACTTCATTTTTCTTAAGCAATAATGTTTTAAAAAAATTCAAAAATGTTTGTATTTTTCAATAGGATTGATTTATTTTATTCATTATAAATTTTTAAAAAAAATTCAAAATTTTTAATAGAATACATATGTGGTTTTGATAATAGGTCCCAGTTGGATTTTACTACAAATGATAAAGGAATCATTGTTTTATCGTGTACTATATTTACCATCATCATGACCATTAAATGTTTTAAATATTCTATTATATTTTCAATTTTTTTAGATAACATTATTTACTATTTTGCAATCATTTTTCATTTTTAGGTGTTTTTTGAAATTGAAAATACTATTTTCTTCATGAAATTTTTTAAATGATTTTTAAAATATCCCATTATAACCAATAAAAGATAACTAAAAATAAAATTACTTTTAAAATTTTTTAGGTGTTAAAAATAGTTTTTAAAAGTAGGAATGATATTTTTGTTAGGAAATTTTTTAATTAAATTCCATGCTTCCTTTCTATGTTTCCATGGTTATTTTGAATGAAAAGGACATTGATAAGTATTTATTCCACTAAAAATTATTTCTTGAAAGTGTAAAGGCTATATTATTCATGAAATATTCTATTTTGACTTTAATAAAATATTTACATCAAAGTTGTCATCCTTTGATTAAATTATGATATAGTAGGTTTAATATTTGATAATACCTTCGCTATTGTTCCTCTAGATGGATATATTTTTGAAATGAAATGTTTATTAACCCCATTTATTTTTCATGGGATACATTATGATGGGTATATTTTTATAAAACCTATTTAATTTAGGAATGTTATGATGTGATGACATGATTAATGATTTACGATATTTTCACACATAAGCATTGTTTTTAATATGATATGTGTGTAATATATATCTACCTCAAATTCATTTGAAAAAGATTTATATATCCTAATATTATAATATAAATCATGTTGATGGTCTTGTTCCACTGTTGGAAACAGGTGAGTCCTGATCCACTTTGAGAAACAAGTGTGTTCGGTCCACAATGTGAGAAATATGAAAATTATAGATCCACTATATTGATGGTCTAGGTAGTTAATCATTCCATATGAATTGATTTTATACATTTATAATGGTGCCTCACATTTATGACATTTGATTATGGTTCAAGATTGATTTTTGATGATTTTTCACTATCAAGGAAAAAGTTTTCAGAGATGATTACATTTTCACCTATGAATCATGTTTACGATCAACACATTGTTTGGTATGCCCTTTACGAGATATATTCAGGATCAAATACCATTTTTCTTATATAAATAATTCATGTGATGATATTTTGATATCCCATATGATTACAATTACTAACATCTAGGCTCACACTTCATTATGTTTCCTTCCTTAGTTTATAAAAAAATGTTTAGGTAGTGTACTCATTAGAGGGTTAATATGTGTTGTGATATTTGTGGCAGATATTCATGATCATTCATGAAATAAAATTATTATGTTTCTAGTCTCTAATGAAACTAAACTATTATGCTCTGTGAGTGTGTGTTCATAAAATTTATCAAATATTCATCTAAAATTTTACAACATTAATGTCTGTAAAGATATGATCTATATAGTAGGTATTATAGGAATGGTTTAGTAAATATTTTTAGATTAGGATGAGAAAACTTTTAGTGATATTTCTATTGTTATTTATATGGATATTTCCTAGGATATATTTATGATAAATTATAAGGATGAGTATATATTTTTAAAATGTATTATAATTTTTGTAAAGGATAGAGTGAGTGTTTTCCCTGAAATTACATCAATTCTTGAATTCAATCAATAGATGTCGCTCTAGAACATAGGCATTTTGGGGAAATAATTTCAAAATGGGTTCATTGGTCTAAAAAATATTATCACCTGCTTCATTACAATGAACTTTTTTGTACATCAAGTTCCACACTTCTAGGGTAAATTCTTTAGAAATTAAAAAAATCATTATAAAACCTCAGGAAGGATTTAAATAATAACCACAAATTTCCTAGATTAAGCCTATAATTTCACTTAATGAAATGAATGTGGAATGAATTTGATATATAAGTTATTATCTATCAATATTATGTGGTCTCCCACTATTAGTATTATCACACACACTATGGTTTTTGGTTTTCTATAATATTTTGATACATAAAGAATTAGATTAACATGGAATTTGATAAAAAAAATAAATTCATGAGAATCCAAATAGAGTGATGAATAGAATAAATGAAATTTTTATCATTCCAAAAAATAAATCATAAATTTTCATTTATAGACTTCACCATAACTAACTCTATGAATCACCATATAATGCAAGGATAGAGTTCATTAATAGTTTAGGTAGTAGAGAGCATAATGGGAATATGATTGTGCATCCTCTATATTAATAATGTTGGAAAAATCACTCCATGGAATGTTTTAAATTAATTATGGAATCATTTATATGTGGATAAAAATGACATAGGGTAATAAATTACTATTGATAAATGAAGAAATTCTTTAATGAAATTGACGATAATATTGGTGTACCTACAATATCATCCATGTTTTAATGATACAAATTTGTCTTGTATGGGAAATATATAAATCAATGTCATAGGGTGAAATATAAAAATGAGGATAAAATAGTTGGTAATTGTAAAGGGTATTCAGTTAATGATGAAGAGACTATAATGACATATGAATGTAATGAGGTGTTATGGAATAAGTTGGTGAAGTCAAGTTAACTTTTTGAGAGTAAAGTAGAATAATTTATGTTTCTATATATTGGAAGTCATGAATTATGAAATATTTAATCATTGTTAATTATATTTTTTTCATTATGGGTTTCTAAGAATATATTGATTGGTGATGATAACCTAGAAAAATGATTTAATGGTGAGGTGATATTTTCTAGATATAACAAAATTAATGGATGATAAAACTTAATTTGTTATTCACATAAATATAATGATCCTAGCATAAAGGAATGATAGGCACCAAAATAATAAACTATATAGTATCAATGTCCTTGGAACTTATTAATAATTTTTTTAAAAGGTGTTTTATATTATCATTAATGGTGTTTATAATATTATTAAAATTATTTAATATATGAAATAGTCTGTAGTTGTAATCATTGAATGAGGATGTCCTTAAATTTTAATCAATTTTTTATAGTAATTATTGTTTTGAGAATATGTAAAGAAAATATATGATCAATGTATTCACATATTTTGTATGTGAAATTAATTACTTCTTTAGGTTGTTAGGGGGATTAATGTAAAGTTTATTTTAGAAACATAGTGACCTTATTTAAAATATTTTGGATTAGAATTTTGGTTAGTCATTATGGTTCATTATAGTAAACCATTCATAAAATATATTAAGTTGAAATTTCGATGCTATTGCATAACGTATTCTAATAATTCAATTTATGATAACAACTAGTGAAATAAGGAATAAATTATCATTTATCTGTTGATCTTATAATCCACTACTGATTCAAGAATAAAAAACGAATTTATTACATAATGTAATATATGATGTGAAGATTTATTGAATCATAACAAAATTATTGGATTTTTCATATGTAAGGGAATGAGATAAAGTAAGTATATCTTCGCATAAAAGTTCTCGATTATGAAGAAAAGGGACCCTAAAATTAAATTTTATCATGCTTCCACCACTTTATATGATGTCATGTTTTAAAAAACCTATTTGGTTTTTTTATTTTTACATGACAATAAAATTTATTATGATCAATGATCCATGTCACTCTCCATCATTATTTGTACATTAATAATTATTTTTATGTCCCAATAACCACTTCCAACAAATGTTCTCATATTTTCCAACATAGTATATATTATTCTAGATGAGTTTCACTCATCAAATTATTTATTTTAAAGAGTATGATTTATTTTTTGTTTTTATGATGTGGGTTTCCCACAATGTTATTTTTATATTCTAATCCCGTTTTTACGATGCTTAGGTTTAAATTATAATGGAACAATTTCTTTATGGGGTGTAGATTATAGAAACACATTATTTGGGTGAAATAGTTTTTTTCAAATAAATGTATCATCTTTAATATTTTGTATCACATGTAAAACAAATTTTATCTTGAGTTTCATTCAATATAGATAATTACTTGTATTAGACACAACACCAAGTGTAGTTTGGGTTACATGCAACACTAAGTTTAAGTAAATGTGATGTTTTAATTAAATGTTATAATTTAATATGATAGTTATCACTAATCTATTCAAATAGTGGGTATCAATATAGTTAACTATGTTATGAAAATATTTATGTCACTTGTACATAAAATGAATTATTTTCTGGACAATTAATAAGAAATTAATATAAAAACTATTTGAAAATAAAGGAAATGTATTTATATGAATTATTTTGATGAAAAAAATTATTGTTACATTATAAAAATAAAAAAATAAAATTTGGTGAGTGATTTTAATGAAAATTATTTATTACATATTTAACCAAATTTTTATAATTCAACTTATGTTTTTATGCACATGAGATATGCTTAAAAAAAATTTACTCTAAAAATTGTATTGTTCTAAAAACTAGTATTATGACTTATTGGACCATATTTTAAAATTATTTATTTACAATTTCAAGATTTATAATTTATTTTTTTAATTCATAATTTTAAAATTATGTTGGAGTGAATATTTGAGATTTTTCATAAAAGATAATTTTTTATATTAACAATGAAAATTATTGTTTATTATTATGAATTATCATTCATTTTAAAGAATTAAAAGAAATCTATATATGGGTTTAAAAGTTAAATTATAAAATTTAAATATCTATTAGTAGATTTTAGTGCTTTATATTGAATTTGATAATATTTGTATGTAATTTGTTTTTGTTATTTTCTAAAATTTTTCTTTATAAAAAAAATATTTCGTCATATATACCTGATGAATTTTAAATAATGATCATTAAAAACTCTGAATAGAATATTGAAAAATGGATTAATACTTTTTCATTAGAATAATTTATATTAAAAAAATTAAAATTAATTTTTTTCGAAAGTGGATTGAAAAATATTAAAAAAAACTAATTACCATTGTTATGGTAAAAATGGGTTTACCGGGGGAGATAAACTGAAATGATAGCAGTTAAAATACACTAAAGTCATGTAAAAACCCGTATTTTTTACCATATTTAGTTCTTATAACCTCAATGTCTAAATAATGGGCAATTTTGGAAAATTTTAGAATATAAAAAATATGGGTACACCTTTATCTTTTCAAAATTTTCAAGTGCGCCCCTCACCATACTTATAAGTTGACACCACCTCAATTTACCTCTTCACACATAGAAATCACTTTTTTTCGTATAATACCTTCCAAAATACATTATTTAATTCCCACATCACATCCTATAATCCTTATGTTTATCAAAAATCCAACCTAGGAATTATTTTAGAGAAAACAAAAATAAGATGTATGAGAAAGAGTTAATATCCCAAATATGTCATTTTATTTCATTTATCTCTCTACCACAACCAGTTATTATTAAACTATGGTTATATAATAACATCTAATTTAACCATATATTTATTTGATTCTATTTTAATATTTAAAAATTAATCCATATTTTTCTCTATCAAATTAGATACAAAATCATCATTTGAGTGTACGGCGGACTACCGCCGTGTGAAGAGAATTTATTTTTTTCTATCAAAACCACTCATTAATAAATAAAATGATTTATTTAGTGCTTACTAATGATATATATAATATTATTATACCTCAATAATTATAATAAAATATTTACCTTCTTTTCTATAAACATGTTTGAAAAAAATAATGCCACTCATGTGTATGACATACTACTTCCTCGTGAACTAATGAAATATATTTTTCAAATAAATTTAAATTGTAATTTCATAATGTTATGTTAAATTAATTTATATGAATATTTTATCATAATTATTCTTCTATAATTTTTACATGACATATACCTTCTTACTATCCATTCTTAGGGAGATACAATAATGTTGTCTGTTTGTATAGAAGACTACAACCTTACGAGGCTATGTGATTCATTTTAAAATAATTCTATTCATAGAAGGTAATTGTGGAAAATTTCATTAAAATACATTATATATGTGGATGAATAACTATAATATAACTATAATATTTTATTTTATTTTTATAAGATACTTTTTCAAGAAAAGGGAATAATATTCATGCATAAATATATCATATCGTCTCCATGAACATTGTATTTCATTTTTTATCTAGAGATTTAATGGATTAATATAAATATATATATAATTAATATATATGATATTAACATCATGGTTAAAATTATGTAGATTATTGAACCTTTATTGTCGTAATGAGAACAAAAATTATAAATCAAATCATACAGATAAATCAAAAAATCTATTACATGAAACATGATTTTAACACGGAATTATCGACAAATGAGAAAACAAAGTCACATGTAAATTAAATAATATATGATAAATATGAGTATTTTTATTTATTATATTAATAATAATCACATATCTTTTATACAAGTAGTTTTATCATGAATGGATTAATTTAATACTTACAATAAGGGATTTATAACTCACTTTTTTACTACTCTAAGGTACATGCCATTTTCACAACCTGTTTCATTTTTATAGATTATATAATTACAATTAAAGTATTTTATTATCCACACAATAAAATTAATTACTAACTAAATATCATTTTTTTGATAATTAATTCATGGGGTTTATGGTTCTTGTGATACAAATGTGGTAAATGATTTTTTTGTCTCAATTTGTATTCTTTGGGACATATGTTATAATAGAAACCTATATAATTTTATATGGTGTTTATAAATCCCCTTTTAATTGTTTTATAATTAATATATCTATTATAATGATATAAAAAGATTAATTTATCATTATTATTTCATGGGGATTAATATTAAATGTTCCTAGTATGGTAAGGGTATTAATACACATTCTCCTTGTTTATTGGGAATGTTTATGTTTATACATATGATGAAGAAATGATATAATATCTCTCTATAGATAATAATAAATTAAATTATCCAATATTAATGTTTTTTGAATAATAATTATCCCTTAATTTTACTCTATTTATGTACTCATGATTAAAAATAATGTTTTAATGGAAACTGACTTTATTTCCCTCTTTTGTTGAAAATCCCTTTTTCTTATATATCCAAGTTTTTTAAAAAATATTCAAAAAATTTTAATGATTATATGACATATTTTGAATTTATTTATACCTATTTTTAATTGTTTTTTAAAAATAAACCATCATGTTATTTTCAAATCAAGGTGCATTTAGATTTTATAGAAACTATGAAAGGAATCATTACATTAACATGTATTGAATTTCCCACTTTCATCCCAAATAAATGTTTAAATTATTTATTTAGAAGTTTCATATTTTATATTAATTAAAAATCAATTCTCAAATAAGTTATGATTTATTATTTTCAAAATTCATTTTTTAAAATCAAAAATCAATATTCCTTAAGAAATTCATTAAATAGTTTTAAAACCTTCCTTTATATATTTCGAGGTTATCTTAAAAGAATTATGTTCAAAAATTTTTAAGATTGAAACTACTTTTTTTTTCAAAATGGATAGGATTGTTCCCTTAACAATTGTTTTAATGATTATTAAATATTCATTTGTATATTTCAAATTTTATTTTCAATGATTTTTTTGAAAAGGTTTTAATTTTATAAATTTTCTTCCAAAGATGATATGCTGTTATTATCAAGAAAAGTTTTGAGTAATCTTTAAAAGAAAATTTTCAACAAAGTTTAATTATTTTAATGTTACTTGTTCTTTTTTGGGGAAAATATTGACTAGTACAATATTTATTATATCTATGGATATTTAGTGTTTATATTGATGAAATTTTTATTAAACCAATTTATTTTTCAATGGTTATGATATGGTAAATTGATAAAATGTTTCTGAAACCTATTTCTATTATATGAGTTATTATTTGATGATGTGGTGAATTTATTATGACACTATAGAACACATTCATATATTTTTCATAATGGTTTTTTTGGGAAATATATTTTAATCCAATGAAATGGATAATGTTTTATATGTCATGAGATAACTATAGAAAAAAATCAATGGGCTTGATCCAATAAGGAAAACATGTGTGTCCCGATCAACAATGGGAAATATGTGAAAAGTTATGATCTGCTATGTTGATGATCTTCGTAGATACCCTTGAAATATTTAATGGATTCGTTATTTGTGAAGGTGTAACAATTTTATGACATTATCTTATGATTCATGACTGATTTATGATGATTTCCCACTCTTATGGGACATGTTTCATGAAATGAAATAGTTTTATAACATGAATCATGATTAGGATCAATGATAGGAAAGGTGTGAAATTAATAATTTATATTCCTAATCGAAAACCCTTATATTTGTATTATTCTTTAATATGATCATAGACTGATATATCATATTTTTAAACATATTAAGCATCTAAGATCAACCTATATTACATTTACATTACCTTTTTATAGAGATTGTTTTAGGTAGGGTATGACTATAAGGATTACTACATGAGAATATAATTTTGGGATATTTTTAATTTCTTTCATAAAATAAGAGTATTGTGTTTTTAGTCTCTAAATACATTAAACTATTACTATTCCCATGCATGTGTTAATGAATAATATTGGATAATAATTTTAACGTTTTTGATATTCATGTATGAAAACCCTATAGGCTTGTAATATTCATCCCTAAGTGATGATATATGATATGTTTTCAGGGTCTAGGTATTATTCCCCATGAGTATTTATATAATAATGTTCAATGGTGTGGTTATATTCCTTCTTGGGCAGTGACATATCGTGTTCCATGATATTTAACAAGTTCTAAAGTCGATATGGTCTCAAATGTGAATAAGATAATAACCATGATTATTATATGTGTATTGTATATATTCTTTTACTTACTATTCTATGTATATAACACAATAACTGCACTATATAAAATTTTTAGGTTGGAAACACCATGAGAAGGATGTTCATAGTCAAGACTCACAACCATATGATAATTTTTTTATTTATGTTTAATTTTTTGGAGATGTGTACAATCTACCATTGGGAGAACTTTTAACTGTTTTCTTAGCTTCTGTGACATTTCTTATAGTTCATTATGAAATTAAAAATGATATTTTATTTATCTTCTATTTTGATTTCATTTAACATTTCTTTTATTGGGGTAGATATATTTAATACTAGTCATATGATATTTTGGTTATTTCTTACAATTCTAATATGAAGGTATATTCTCTATATGTTGTCAATTTGGACCATCACTATTAGGCAATATCCTCTGGTATATGAGGGGTTGTGACTTTGATCACATGGAACTCTGATCCTTTGACTATAGAGTGAACCAATATATTAAATTACAAAATAATGATTTAGTATTTTTTTTACGATTTTGGACATGAAATATAAGAAATTTTACTAGTTAAAAAATACGATAAATGTTAATTCATGTTTTTCTCCAGTACAGAGAAGAGATGAATTGTTTATTTATAAGTATTTTTTATAATTTCTTTTCTTTTTATATTATATTTGAGATAATTATACCTGAATATGGTGATTTATTTTATTTGTTTATAAATTTTTTATTTATTTTTCTTTGACATGTTATGTAAGAGTTGTGAATTCCTGTGTCATATCACGAACATAGGATGATTTGACTTTTGCATGATCAGATGTGATTTTTTCTCTAAATAATTGAAAGAAAATATTTATAGTTTTTTAATTTTCTAATAATAACATTTTTAGTATTTTCAAAATTAACATAATGGTTTCATTCTTCATAACCAATTCATATGGTAATGATTTACTTAATTCAAATATTCATAGGGTAATTCTTCCACATATACATAGATATGACATTTATCATTGAGGGTATGTAATGATTATATATGAAAATCTAGTAATAGAATCCTATAGATGGTAGTTGAGTATGATATATTTAAGGAATATATATATATATGTGTGTGTGTGTGTGTGAGATAGAGAGAGAGAGAGTGAGTGAGGTAGAGAAAGAGAGATATTGAGCGAGAAACCCAATGTTTTAGTATTGAACTATGGGGTTTTCTAGGTTCTTTAGATGGGTATATGGATAATTATCCATTAATTGCGATGAATGTGGGATGTAATCTCTGAGCTAGGTGGGAGATCTTAGTAATTTAATGATTTGTCTCAAGATAATAGAGATTTAGTGTTATGATTTTGTCATAGGAATATTTATTTTTATTGTCGTACATGATTTGTGATATACTACTGTGGCTCACTAGGGGGGGGGGGGGGGGGAACATAAGCCTTTATGTTTCTTTAGAGATGATAATTTTGAGTAGATGTTTTTTTTGAAATATATTAATGTTAGGCGTTTTCAGGATTGTAGAATAATCCTTCATGTACTGAATTTTTATATTGTTGTGGGGAAGAAAAAAGGATTGATGGTGAATTAGATGATTTTGATATGCGTGAGATGGGTATGAGTTGGTTAACTATGAATGAAAGGGGAAAATTGATGACATTAATGGTCATGTGATGTATGATTTTATAGTTGGATAGGAACTTGATCCTTGTATTGTTGGGATATAAATCATGATGGTATCAGTCACTAGGTATTCTAGGGATGTATTTCGGTGCACACATTTGTGGGTATGTTTTAATGGGGGGTTACCAAGAACTATTTTTTTATTGGTTTAATGGATTCTTTATTACCATGTAATAATATAGTGACCTCCTAGATAACCGATGGTGTAGGTGGATTAGGGAAATGTATGGGTGGTCTATGGTAGGACATTTTGGTGTTTGATTAGGTTTGAGGGGCCATAGTGACATGTGATAAATGTTAATGTGGGTATAATTTAAAATCATTGAAAGAGGTTGATTAATTGATGTCTGTCACATAACTTATAGATTGAGGTCATGATGATTAATGGATGTTCACTATGGTTTCATTTGATTCATTTATAATGAGTGGGTAATGACATTTATAAATGTACACATTTAGTCCCCTGAGAATCATTGGGTCTAGGAACATAAAACTGGTGATATGATTCAATTGGGTATTGTAATATAAATTATGAAAATACACAGTTTTCCATAATGGTTTATTGATTGGGTCAATGGAATATCACACATAGATGTTGATCATATATGAGATAATAATGGAATGGTATGAGACACCTTGTTTTATCATTATAAAAAAATAGTTTGTGGAGCATTGATGATATAATGTGTGTTAGTTAGGTATAGAGACGTTCAAGGTTATGTCTAAGTTTGTATTGACCTATAAAGGATAATGTATTAAGGTATTAATATATTTTGAGATGAGGTATCTAAAAAAATATTGTGAGATGACAAAGTGATCATGTGATTGTGGATTTTTCATGATTTTAAACTCATATAGAAAATTATTTTTGACATATTTTTAAAAGTGAAATATAATATGATTACATTGATGTGTTTTGAGTCTCAAAGTTACTATATAAATCAACACGATGTCTAATTATTCAGGGGAGTTTTCCAAATGTGAGGATTTTGAATGTAATATGATTGTGGGTTATCATGGTAACTAGTTAGGGTCTATAGTGGGATGGAACATGAGATTTGCGTGAGGGGGAGAAAGGTTATATGTAATGAGATATATTTATTAAAACATTGTTTATAGTGGTTTATTTTTACTGGAGTCCAAAATGCTTATTGTGGGAAAATTTTGTATCATTGTGACCTTGAGTAGGTATTGGGATATATAATTAATTTTGAATTACAAGTTGGAATTGTGAGTGTCAATGTTTAAGTAGATGTGTATTTTAGGGATGATTGTTGTTTTGGATCCTTGATAATGAATTTGAGATTATATTTATTTTTACATAGATAATTTAATCTTGTGGATCTCATGTCATGATTATCCATATAGAAATGTTGGGTGATGGGTAAATGGATTTTACCTCGATGTGGTTATGGTTTTGTGAGATGCTTGATTACAAGTTTCTTGATTATCTGTAGGGAATAGAAAATTACAAGATTTCTCTATCAGTTGATTAGAAATGGGTCATGTAAATAAATTATGTAAGTAATAAACATTTAATAATTTTTTTAATAAATTTATTTTTTAAAATAGAACTATATTTAATATCATACATGATATGCAACAATGAGCTTAAATAAACAATATAATACAAATATAAAAATAAGACAGTTTTTACACAGTGATTGAATTGGAAGGTATGAGTATAATTAGTCATCATTATCAAGTATAAATAAAGATAATACCGAATACATATGTATTTATGAATTATTATAATGTAAAAACTCAATTTATAGTAATGTAATTTTATTTTCAAAAAACTATAATTCTTCCAAAACTATTTTTATTATTTTTTATGAGGGAGTATTATAATTAATTTATGGAAAATTTGGAAATTGTTTTTGATAAAAATTAAATCATATTTGAAAACAACTTGTTAAAATTAACATTGATAGAGTTTTATATAATTTTTATAAAATGTTTTCCTTTTCATTTAACATTGAAAAATACTAATTTTTATTTTAAACTTTTTTTAATCAAGATTTTATAAAGTCTCATTTTGTTTTAAAATCTCTTAAAAATTATTATTAGTTAAAAAATAATATTAATATTCAAATTAAATTCCTTAGAATAAATTTTAAATAAATTTTTGTATAATCGTGGTTACACATATGAAAACACTTTTTCTTCTAGAAAACCACCATCATCCAGTTATGTTGGTTTATTTTAAAATGAATTTATTACAATTATAGTTAATTAATATTCGAAAATAAATTATTTGTTTTAATTAATTATTTAATAATTTGGTAAATATGAAACGTTTTATTTTTAGGCCTTATGAACATTAATCAAGGTAAAATTTATCCCCATGACAATAGTAAAATGTGTTAATTAGGATTAAAAATAATATGATAAGACAATTATTTCATTAAAACGCTTTTCTTTAATATCAAAAATATTTTATGATAGGGATACAAAATATGTTCTATTCTAATTTTTTATTTGCAGGATGAATATATATTTTACCATGTTATTTATTTTGAATTTGTAATGATGAAATAACTACCTTAAATTCTTATGCAATGCTAAAATTATGTTTGTGAAATCCGTAGAAATTTGACAAATTATTCTTCAAAAACCAAAAAATAAATATTTTTTGTTGATTTATATTGTCCTCTAAATGTTATATATAAATATAAAATATTTGGGATGTGTGAAAGTATATAATTGATTTTATTATTTTTCATTATATCTTTGAATCCATATTAAATTTATAGGGTCTAAAATTACAGTAACAATATTTTATAAAAACAAATTTTTATTAAATCATTAAAAATCCTAAAAATATTAAAATATGAAAAGGGGGTAAAATATTATAAAAAACATTCGTCACATTTCAATTTATGAACCAATTTTTAACTTATTAGTAAAATTATAACCCATTAATATTAAAAAATAAATTAACACGATTATGATTAAGACTGTTTAACCAACATGTTAAATTAAATGATAGTATTTAGAAATATATATAAACCAATGTTAATTTGATTACAAAATTATAATAAGAACATATAATCCTTGTATTCTAATCAATTTTTTCGACCTATTTCATATTATTTAGAGAAAAATTATACTGTAATATTTCCTATATTTAAAAAAATGAATTTTTTGATATTTAAAAAAACAATATTTTTGTAAATGATTAAAAATTCAAAAAAGAGCTATAATCAAACTATTAAATGGGACGTGGTTAAAATGTCATACTTTTCCCATTTTTGGGTCGTTATTACTTCACTAGTAACTTTATTGGCCCCTAATGGATACAAAACATAATATCATAAAAAATAAGAAGGTTTAAAAGGGGGCTGACACAACGGTATAAGGGTGGAATATAAACAACACTTTTCAAATAATGCATGTGATGAGTAAAACTCAATGTAACAGACATTATTTTAAAAAACCTATTTTGTTTCTCCTGATTCAATTTTTTTTACAAAATCCATTGAATAAATTTTTTTAAAACTTATATGGTATAAGTTGATTTCCCACATATTTTAGAAATATTTTATTTTAAGAGTCCAATACAAGTCTACAAGGTCATATTAAATACAATATATTTTTTAGTATGTGCGCATAATTTGTAATATAAGTGAATATAAAATGAGAATTATATTTTCCTCATGTAATGTTTTTATGATGCAATATTTCATGTTTTATTATTATGTTATGGTTATTTGTAAATTTTTTACTATTACAATTGATACCATAATAAACTAATGATATGTTTTTCATGATAAACAAATTCTGGGTGGTTTCATTATAAAATAATGGAACTTGGTTCCTGGAGAAATAATTAATGGGTGGTATCATTATAAACCGAAAATCATTGTGTAATTTAGATATAATATTTGATCATATTGGCTATTTTATTCTAATTCTATTATAAAAAACTATGTCCCAAGTTTCCTATATAAATTTTATATTTTTTCTTATGAGTTATTATGGAAATTTTCTGTTTTTTATGTTGTGATTACAAAATAAAAAAATATATATATGATACCATTTGAGGTAAAAAGTAATGTTTTATGAAATATGTTTTTCATTGGATTCAATGTTTTTCAATGGAATAACATATTTTTACTTTTTTTGTGTCAATTACTGAACTTTTTATGACCATCCTACAATATAAAATGTTTTCAAAATGGATTTTAAAATTATTAATGATTTCGATGTGGTCCAGATAATGTTTTGGAATATGTGTTAAGAATAGAAATATGTTTTTATAAATATTTGTTTGGAAGTAAAAATGATTTTTGAGTATAAGTTTCGATATATTGTTAATTTGTATATTATGAATGTTTTTTTCTAAATATATAAAACGATAAGCCTAAATAATATTTGGGTATATAATAATATATATTCTAGTTAAATTTACTATAATATATAATGTTTATATCTGGGTCCTTATAATATATTATTAGTGACTTAAAAATTTATTTTTGATTTTTTGAAAAAATATTTTACTATATTTTCATATTTTTTAGATTATATTTGATAATAAATATTTTATTTTAGGAATAATGATAAAAATAAATTTGAGAAGGAGTTAGTTTTTATATTGTTTCTTATTGTTAGTATTTTTTTAGGGATTAAAATATTTGATATGTGACATTACAATATTCTTCTTGTAGACTGGGAATAATATTAAATCTGATATTGGAAAAAAAAGAAGAAATATGTCATCTTTTTGGGATTTTAATTTCGTGATGAATATTTTAGAGGACTCATATGGTTATCTATTTATAGATTACTTTAATTTGAAATATGGTTGTTATTATTGATGTTTCATAGAATAATTTATTATATTGATCCAATTTATATAAATAATGTTAAACATTTTCGGTTTGGTAAACATTTTTTGATATAAAGAAGTATTTTTTATTCTTTTATGGAACATATGATATGATAAATTTTAATTTTAGTCCTTCAAGCATAAAAAAATAATATTGAATATTCATTTTAAGAAGTAAGTGATGAGGTATAAAGTCAACATTGCACAAAAAATGATGATATTTTGCTTATGAAATGGAAAAAAACCAAGTAAGATCATTTTATCATGTCCCCTATAATGAATGTAAAGTGATTCCTAGTGTCACTAAAATTATCTCAAATTAAAAAGTTTCTCGTTTTTCTATCATTTGTAATGAATGGATGGTTTTCTTATACCTCATTAATTTATGGTTTTTTTAATTATAATTATCATAAAAATTTTATCTATCACTCTATATTAGTGATTGATCATTATTGTTCTCTTTTATGTCTATATTTTAGGTCCTCAAAAATTTTATCTTTATCTGTGCACCAAATAAGTGATATTTCTGGTAAATCTTATTTCTCATCCTTTCTGTTTTAAAAATTAATTTTTATTATTACTCTATGTGATTTTGGTATTCAAAAAATTTGATACATTTATGTTTGAGATAAAATTTGATAGTTAATTTTAGTTAAGAGGTTAGAATATAATATCACTTGATTTTAAAAGTATACTATGTTCAATAAAATATAAGATATGCAACAGAAATCTTAAATGAACCAAAAATATAATTATTTATATATTATTATTATCACAAATCCACTGAATTTTTATATTTTAATTTTATTAACAATCATTATATAATTTATATAATGGTACAAATATATAAAAATGTATTTAGTATTTCTTAGATTATAAAAACTCATTTTTTATTAATGTCATTTAATTTTTCCAAAATACGTTTAACTCAAAAATAGTTTAATATAATGTTTTGAGAGAATATTATAATTAATATTATAATTTTATATCAAATTATTTTAAAATAATTATAAAATCTTGAAATTACTATTTATAATTATATTAACTAAAATTTCTGTGAGTTTTTAATAACATTTATTTTTTAAAGAGTAAGGAAAACACATATTTTTATTGAGAACATTATTTTTTATTAAATATTTCCTAATTCCCCTTTTAAAATATAAATTAAAAATTAATAATAATTATTTTTTATAATTAATATTTAAATTATGCTCATTGGAATTTATTTTACATGTACTTTGATTTAATGTGTTTTATACTAAAGAAGACATTTTTTTCTAGAAACCCAATTTTCATAATCCTTTTTGGGTTTGTTTAATAATTTATTTCCAATACTTATAGTTATTTAATATATAAAAATTTATTCAATATTTTAAATAATTTTGTTTTAATTTGGTAAATTGTCCCTTTATTTCCATGCTTTATGAATAGTAAAATTCATAATTTTTATCTCATATGTGAAGGGTAAATAGGTTAATTTGGGATAAAACTAATGAAATAAGACCTCAGATTAATATAACACTTTCACATATTTCATTAAATGAATATATTTTTCCCTTTATAATTGAAACATCATGAATATGACCTTTTATTTAATTTAACATTGATTTTAACCATTATAATATTTAGGTAAAATATAATGTAAAAAATGATGCTTCATGATTTTAATAACAATTGTATGTTGTGATTTTAATAAGACCAACTTATTTTCAATTATAATTTTTTTGGTAATATTAAGTATTTTTCATATCATGATATTTAATATTAATTTTCAGTGAAAGAATAATTATCTCACACTATTAAACATTTATAATATAGTGCTTGTGTAGGTATTAAGAAAACAAGTAGAGTATATTTATAAAAAAACAAATATTTTTTCATTAGTTATAGATTCAATATAACACCCCAATATTTTAAAATATATATCTTGTTAAATAAATTCAATTTATTTGATAGCTTATGTTTCACAGAACACTGATCTTAAATAGGCAATGATATGTTATTAAATATAAACATGGAGATTAGAATTTTAATGTGACCTTTATAAATAGTAACATGGCTATTTGAATAATAATATGACCTATGAAGGTAAAAATAATATTTATGTATCCCATAAATTAGTATATTATATATTTATATCATGGAATAAGTAAATAAAAGTTTTAAATTTGATAACTTATGTGATGATATTTTTGGGAAACAAAAATGATTATTTATAATTTTTTAGTTAATATAATTATTTAATAGAAAATTTATTATCAAAAAATGTATTCATAATAAAATATACTATTTCATTATAATTATAAGACAATTTTATGAGACTAAAATTAATATTTCAATGTTTCATAAAATCAATTATATTATTGAAATTTGCGTTTTTCAAATAAAAAGAAAATTTATTTAAAAACTGAAAATTTCATATTTAGTTAATTATTTTCATAAAATGGAGTCTATTTTTAAATTATACATATAAAAAATCGGGTAATTTTTTTTTAAAATAGTTGGTTTTTTTATGAATTGTGAAATATGATAATTTACATTATTTAACATTATAAGTTAAATACATGATGTTTTGAGTCATTTATGATGAAATAAAAAAATATTTATAACTCACATGATCATTTTATTATACTTAGTCACAATAATAAACACTATGGATTGTATTGAGCCCAAATAATAAATAGATAAATAGATAAATAAAAAATTCCTCCCATCCCAAATAAATACCACCCCTCACCACCCATTATATTTATAACTTATAAGAAATTTATATTATCTAAACTAATCACAATATCCTTTATTATCCACTTCCCCACTTCCAATACACATTGGTATTACCAAATGTCTAAATCAAAGTGTCTTAAGTAGGTTCCAAAGGAGACGATATTCATGAGGTAAAATCCTTCTCTTTTTTATTTTTTTTACTTTTTTTATCATATCCTCACCTACCCTGTACAATAGATAATGTTAAATCAAGTATGATATATATATATATTATTTATATTATTTTAATGGATTTTCCATCATCAAATTCCTTCCCCTCTCTTTTATTTTAGAAAAGAAAACATCATATGTGATGTGTCAATTCATCATCTTCTTGGATGATGAGTTTTCATTTTAAATTATAGATTTCAAGGATTGAAATAAAACCATTATTATGGTTAAATAATATTATAATATACATTTTATAAGTTATATCATTATTAGAATCCAATATATGAGCATAATGTTAAATAAAATTAATCATGATAATGATGTTTGTAAAAATCAGCAACATAAATTAAGATATTTTCAAGAAAATGTTTTCTAATCGATCATCATCATAATAAATATCCAAATGATATATAATAAATTTAAAATTTTTATGTTCATTAATACTAAATGATTTCATTTCTGTAGAAGTTATTCCCATTCTTAGAAGAACTCTCATATTTATACTTAAGGGAACTTACCATAAAACCCGAAAATAATCATTCTTGAAAGAATAAAATTTAAAATTATAACTCATAAAAATATACAAAAATTATCATAATAAAATTATAATAAATAAAATAATTTTTGAAGATGTTCTTGATCATGTATTTAATTAATCTAATTTTATTATGTAGTAAATTAATTTGAATCACAAAATGCTTCCGGCCATAAGGTATGGGTTTCTCATCTCACTTTTACTTTTTGAGAAATATTCCTTATACAACCCTAATTTATCATGGTTGGTGTACGTAATTACATTTAATATATACTATCATTAATACCTTTATCTGAATGGAATTAAATTCATCATTTTATGGAAATTAATTTTATAGGGGATATGGTTCGAATGGTTATGAAGTGATAATTTAATTATTAACACAATTCTATTATTTTGTATAAGATTCAACATAATTATTATGTCCTAATATGATTATGTGTGAAATGACTTCTTTATTATCCTGTACTTTATTTGGACTTGTTTTATGTGGATTTAGAATTAATACACCTAATTTATTCACTTGGATAACACTCAGACATTATTTTAATAATAATCTTTTAAAAGTATCCTTTTCTAATTTTAAAAGGAATGTTTTTTAAATCATATACAGAATGATAGAATTTTCCAAATATTATTATTAATTAATTTGTTGAGGAATACATTAAATTTTTTTGAGGTTATTTTAAATAAAATATTTTTTATCATAATTTGAAATTATTTAAATAAAATAATTCCAAATAATTTTTAATTTATCCCATGAATTTCTCAATAATATTATTAGTGTATTTTCATCTATGTCAACACCCTTTATTAGATATTTTTCATAATTGAGGTGGATATTTATTTAATCATCTACCAAATTTTATTTAATTTTTAGTGATCCGTTTTAATATTGATGTTCTATTTTAATACCATTTATCATATTTCACTGGATGGTTTATGATTATGTTTGTTTTTTGGGAAAAGTTATTAAGAATTCATATAATGGTTTATATATTAAAGTATATATTTATTATGATTCACCTCTTTTCGTATATGGATTAAATTGGACATATTAAGTGGTGATCGGGTCCCCCTATCGCCCCACGATGCGTCGGTAGGACTCATGAGACAAAATAGTTGTGGTATTGGCTTATGTTTTAATTGATTATGTATGGTGTCTTGTATGATGTTTGATAGTATGTTTATGATATAACCCATTATAAATTCCATCATTATTAGATACGTTATTTATATTCAATGTGATTATTTTATAAGTTGAATATGCATAGTTAAGTTTAATTCTCATGTGATTGTTTATAAAGAATAATTTAATTAGCTTTTATTCATAATTTATTATTCTCAGGATTAGATATGCATCATATGTGTCTTTTGTTATTCATATTTCATTATAATTTATATTTATTTTTTATATCACTGGATTTATGATTACCCTTACCGAGCATTTGAGTTCATCCATTTTTTATGTTTTATTTTCCCCAGGATTCCATATTATATATTATGATTGACACGTAGGGGTATTCTAGGGGAATATGGGTTTTTAAGATGGATTTACTATGTTTAATTTCATTTCATGATGTATTACAATTATTATTTTTGTATTAGTTTTCCAAAGAAAATAAATTATTTGGTACATTGGGATGTAATTTCTAGTTTATTATGCCAATATAATAACGTAACCGACTCTGGGATAATATAAAATATTAATAAAATTCCCCCAAACAATTAACATAATCATAAAACATATTTTTTCATAGGATGAATGGTATAAAAATAACCCATACAAAGTCAAACTAAACATAAAAATGTGGGTAAATATGGTAGATGGTATAATAAGATATCAACCAAAAGTAATCCAATGATCCAAAAAACAGTGTTTACATAGATGAAAATACTCTAATAAATTCAATGATAAATTCATTAGAGAAATATATTGTTACATTGAAATAATTTGTCCAAAAATATGCACAGTTCTAAACAAAAAAGATTTTCTTTAAAATAAAATTTTCATCTTATAAGGGATTTATCGAAACATTAATGAGTAATGAAAGTTTGAAAATATTCTCATTTCATATATGTTTTAAAAACATTCCTTTTAAATTTATAAAATGAAACATTAAAAATTGTATTTTTGAATGAAATTATGAGCATTAACCGAATTTATTGATTATGTGTATCAGCATTAAATCCACAGAAAAAAGTGGAAATACAAAATAAGATAAACAAAAGTCCTTTCTAAAAATAATCATAGAATGACATAATCAGTAGAGTAGATGTTTAACTAAAAGTATGAAAATGGGGTTAAGAACTCCCTTACAAATTTATAATCAGTCAAAATGTATGCCTCATAAAAATAATGATAATTAAATGATACTTTTAATTCCATGAAGAGAAATATATTAATGACATTTTATATAAAGGGTTTTAGGTACACAATGCAAGAGAAATAAAATATTAATAAGTAATATCTCTCATAGAAGTAAGTGTTATATTAAAAACACTTTCCTTATGTCCTAAAGTGTTTTACACTTTTATTTGATGTACAAACAATAAAGGTCCCCAACCTAGTATCCCAGATCCTATTCCATAATTTTTCAAATTGGAATATTAAAAAATTCATCACATCCTAAAGTAACAAATAGTTTAGTATCTTGGAAAAAATAGATACACACACAATTTTTACATTACTACATGAAAAGAAATATAACATAGTAACTCCATTTGAAAGAACCTTATTCTTCTTGATTATCCTTGCAGTCAAACATAATATATATCTTGGATTATAGGAAAAAATAAAACCTAATAAATGGGTGAACATAGATACTTATGAAGGGAAATAATATAGAGGAATCTATCATAAATAAACATAATCAATAAAAAAATTTGAATAAAAATGTCAAATTCCATTAAAACATAACCATGAGTATAATATAGATGGAATAAAAGATGATCAAATAATTATATATAATTAATCACATTAAAATGAAACTTAATCATGGTTATTATACTATTTTATTAATTAGATGGATTATCAATAACTAATTTCATAATTATGGAATTCATAATGCATGACATCATAAATATATAATCAAGGCTTTGGCAAAGACACCATACATAATCTGGTAAGACATCAGCCAATACCTAAACTATTTTGTCTCATGATATATACTAATTCATCAAGGGGTTATAGATGAAACCAAGCATAACCTATTACATACAATTCTTTCCTCCACTGAATGGGGTGATACATAATCAATAAATAAATTTTTATGGAATTTAGTATTTGAAATGTTCATAACTTTCCCTAAACAATTAACATAATCTAGAACCACCCAGTGTAATATGATGAATGGTAATAGAACGTCAAATCCAATTTCAAATTGATCATAATCAATTAAATAAAATCTTGTAGATGTTTTCATAAGATATCAACCTCAATTAATCTAATCATCAATCAAAGTGTGTTTACATAGATGAAAATTCCCAAATAAAATAACTGATAATTTTTTTAGATAAGTATTAAATTACATTGAAATAATTTATTAAAAATGAATTTAAATAATAAATTAAATAATTTCCCTTGAAGATTTACTTTGAAACATTTAACAGATTCATCATCACATTAGTTCATCATAAATTGGATAACTGTTTCATGATGATTATGTTTTAAAAAAACCTTCGTTGTAAATTTTGAAAAGAAACATTAAAACTAGAAATTTTTAATTAATGAGTAAGAGTTAACCAAAGAAATAGATTATGTTTATTAGCTATAAATAAACATAAAATAACTTTGAAAACAAATTAAGACAATGAAATTTTATTTTAAACATAACAATGGCATGAAACAATCAATGTGGTATATGTTTAACCCAAAGAATGGAAATTGAGTTATGAATTACCTTAGAAAATTTGTAATCAATCGAACCATATTCCCCATTAAATTAACTGAAATAAAATAAATATTTTTTTAAATGAATATATTTAGTTTCATAGTGTTATACTCTAAATATCATTACTTTCACCAAACACAATAAATATGGGTATAATAAGTAATATATCATACAAAAATAAAGTGATACGAGAAACCATTTCCTTATGTCAAAAAGCATTCTATGCATATATTTAAGGTCCATGATAATCAATTTTGATTGATTGATATCTTAATTACTATCCTATTAAACATATAATTTATATATTATAATTTTATTATGTTTATTTTGTTCCATTTCAATGAGTTAAAAATTTTAATTTCGTTGTTTTGAGAGGGTTTGTTTCTTGAATTTATGGTCAACTTACATGAGAATAAATATGTGAGTTCTTGTAAAATTTTACTAATATCTATTAAATTCTAATTATTAAGTATTAATGAACTTTTGTGAATTAAAATTATCTCATATAACATTTTATTATATTTAATTACGATGAATCATTAGATAAAATGTTGATTATAATGTCTTAACTTACGTTGACCATTTTCATAGGCATCATGAAATTGCGTCATTTTATTTAATGTTATTTATATATATTGTTTCATGAACATGATAAAAGTTATAATATATATTAAAATATTATTTTTCCATAATATGGTTATTATTATATTCATTGAAGGACGTATAGGAAGATTAAAACTCATAGTTCACAAAGTCGGTGAATCGACACATCACATGTGATGTTTTAAATATAAAATTAAATAGTAGAGGATAAGGGATTTCATAAAAGAAAATACATTGAAATTTTTTTTACTATATATATGACATGATATTTTTAATTTTACCATTTATATGGTAGGATAATATAGGATAAAAAATGGAACTAAATTGAAAGAGAAATAAGAAGGATTTTACCTATTGAATTTCGTCTACATAGGAACCACTTTAAGACACAGGGATTTGGTATTTTGGTAATAATAGTAGGTCCTGGAAATGGAGAACTATTTTCCAAAGGTAATTGGTAATAATTTATAACATATAAATTGATTAGATGGTGTGGGGAGAATTGGTGGTGAGGCGTGGTTTTCATATGAGAGGAGAGGGGTGTTTGTTTGATTATTTTATTCATTTAATTATTATTATTTCTCAAGATGATCAATATTGTTGGTTATTGTGACTAATTATAGTATATAGAACATCTGAGTTTTAACTAATTGATTTCTCGATCATTAATGTAACAAAAAAATCATGTATTAACTTATAATGTTAAATATAAAAAATTACCATATTTTACATTTCAAAAAAATATTTTTTTTAGAAAAATATAAAAATTACCATAAATGTTTTTCAACACATAGATTTAAAAAATAGCCATATTTTTATTAAAATATATATATATGAGAAATATTTTTAAAAAAAATAATAAATTATTCAGAAAATAAATATTTTAAATTTATAACTGATTTTAGGACACATTGAAAAATTAAACATGTCTCATAAAATAATCATATAATTATAATGAAAAAATATTAATTTATGAATTCATTTTATAAAAATATGTTATATTTTTAATCATTATATAAATTATAAAATTGTAAATAAACATTTACATTTCACAAAATACCAAAACATTATTTATAATATTTTAAAAAATTTATTTAATAATTCCATGACATTAATATATCATATTTTAGTTATTGAGATAGATAAATTTGAATTTTAATTTCATAGGGGAGGTTTTTCATCTAATGGATATATTACTATTCTTAATGGTCGTATTAATATTCCAATGGTCGTGATAGAATTTAACAGTATGTCATGGTTTCTTTAAGCTTGATGTTTCATGAAACACAAGATATAATATATATTGAATTTATTTAAGAAGATACATAGCAGAAAATATTGGTGTGTTATATTGTTCCCCCCAAAAAATTCATTCCACAAACTTTGCATGATTATTACCTTTGAAAAATATTAGGGTGGTTCTTCTTCATAGGATCATCATGGTCAGACATTATATATATTTTTTAATATGTTCTCCAATGAAATATTAGTAGTATTGTTATCCAGTTACTCAATACATTCTCAATAGTGTAATAAATATCAACATGATCTTCTTAGTAAGAAAAATCATGTCTGAGTTCTGTTTATTTATAGGTGAGTGTATGCATTGGGTCTGGTTTTTACTTTTTTAACAATGAGATTTAGAAAACAATGTGCACATTATAAAGGCCCGGTGGTATCACTAAGCAATAATCCATGGATACAATTACTTTTATAATTTCATATGGTCTGATGTACCAGGAGCCCAGTTTCCATTTTTTACTAAGCCTTATGGCACCCATCCATTGAGATAATTTTTGAAATACATGATCTCACACCTAAAACTCCTAATAACTTCATTGATTGTTAGTATAATTCCTTTTCCTAAGGTTATGTTTTTTAATATATGTGTGATTATTATTTATGTATTATTTTGTATAATTTATATGTTATAGGTATAAAGGTTTCCTTTGACCAACTTCATCCCAAAAATTTAGCGCTGATATCTATTTCTATATAAGGATTTATACCATGTCATTTGAATACTTGAATGGAAACTATTATTATAGGAAAACTATAAAAAAGTAAATAATGATACCATATGCCTTGAATTTTATGTGATGATTTTCTAAATACGTCTTCTAATGTTTCAATAATCCTTTCAGATTATCCGTTTGTATGAGTTTGAGAAACAATACTGAAAGGAATATTAGTATACAAATCCTTGTGAATACTCTTATATATTTTTGATGTAAAATAGGGATATCGAATAAACATAAAAGATAGAGGTTTACCATTAACTCTTACAAATTTATTAATATAGAATCATGCAAGACATCATAGTGGAAGTACTCCATCATAGAGAGGAAATGTGCATATATATTATGTTTACCTACAATTACCCACATTAAATAATTATTTGTTGGAGTATTTAGTAACAGTGTCAAAATACATATTAATTTCATCACATTTCTATGTAAAAATTAGTACCGGTTTCATTAATCATCTAGGATGTTTTATTATATCTATAACATGTTGAAAAATTAATCATATTCATAGATAATCAATAATTAAATATTTCATATTATCCCACCAAAATTGTTCTTTAAAATGTATATACATTATAGTGTTGCCTGAGTGTATAGAGAAATTAGAGCTATGAGAATCATCCAATAACTCCATTTTAAACATGTGAAAAAAGGGAACACATAGCTTCTTCACAAATTTCAAAATGCCACCGTCACATAATAATTCTACAAATTTCACATCATTCTCACCATTAATTTTATTTTGAAAATTCCCATCATCAAACTAACAACATTATATCTTTTCCAATAAAGGTTTTTTGGAAACCATTTTATAAAGTAGTGATGTTTGACCTTTTTGGATAATTCCCATATCCATCATTACTAGATCCATGAACAATAGATACATGTAAATACTTATTTAATTATAAAATCCTTGATTCTTACTTCTTAATGCATCTTTTACCTTATTTTCTTACCCTAGGTGGTAGTGTGTCAAACAAAATTAATCATTGAGTAGCTAGGGCCATTGGCATTTCCCCACATTGAGTTCTTTTTGTTAGAAGATATATTTAAAACTCTTGTGATCCTTATATATATAAAAACATAATTCATATTTAGAAAATTATTTTTATAAAATGGAGTTCATATTTTTAATCAACCTATTAATAAAATATCAGCGAGAATTTTTTGGATTTTTGTAAAATAATTGATTTTTTTAATAATAATTAAATACAGTAATTTACTATATTTGACATTATAAGAAATATATAGAAATTGTTGAGGTATTTATTAATTAATAACCCATTATTCTAAAAAAACATGCACTATATATTGTAGCTAGCCATAATAATCAATTCTATTGATAGTTTTGAGGCAAAATAATAAATAATTGAATAAAATAAACAAAAAACATACATCTCCCCCTATAAATAAAAATCATCACCACTCCTTTTCCTCACACCTTCTAACTCTTTAATATTGTATAAATAATTAAAAATTACATTATAAATCAAATTATTCTCAAACTAGACCTGTTGGTATTACCAAATGACTAAATCCAATTGTATTAAAAAAGTTACCATCAAAAAATATTCAAGAGTTAAAATTTATTTTATTTGACTGTTAATTTATGTTCTTTTTTCATCACATCCTTACCTCACCTATCCAAAATGGAATGGTAACATTATATTCATATATATAGTTCAAAATTATCATGATAATGGATTATAATCCATCAAATTCCTTCTCGTATTCTTTTAATTAAAAAATTAAAACATCATCTGTGATGTGTGGATTTAACAACTTCATGGATGGAGAGTTTTTATTTTCCATTACTGCCTTCATGGTTGTTCATAAAATCATTATTTATGTTAAATAAAATTTTAATATTCATATTATATGTTATAAATTGTTTTATAACCAATATATAGACATAATTATAACTAAAATGAAACAAGTTTATTATGCTCATAAAAACACCCTAATTAAATTATGATAATTCATCAAAATTTTATTTAATGTATCATCCTAATAACATATAAAAAAATGATATATGTGACCATTAAAATTTATATATTTTCATTAATACTAAATAATTTAACATCAATTGATGATATAAAAATTTGAGATGAACTCCCATAATTTTACTCAAGGGAACCAACTATAAAACCATGAAACGAACAGTACTAGGGCAACAAAATTAAACATTATAACTCATATAAATGGAAATAAATAAAAAATTAAAAATTATAATAAATAAAATATATTTTAAATTAGTTTTTTATTAGTTAATTAATTAATCTAATTTTACTATCTAAAAAATTAATTAAAAGTAAAAAATTCATTCAAATATAAGGTAA
This sequence comes from Viscum album, assembly GCA_963277665.1. NCBI lineage: Eukaryota > Viridiplantae > Streptophyta > Magnoliopsida > Santalales > Viscaceae > Viscum > Viscum album. The sequence continues at coordinate 1,765,105,452 of OY728136.1, read as the reverse complement.
GGTTTTCCCTTATAACTTTTCGTTCTGTGAGATATATTTCATATTCCACTATTATTTCTCATCTGTGGTTTAAAAAATTATAGTTAATATATAATATCATGAATCTATTTATATAAATTTAATTTAATGTTTCATTTGTTGATCATAAATTTTATGGGGAAAATTGTTTGATTGATTAGAAAATGGTTAGTGAATTCTTAATCCATTTTTCATTTTTTGGATTAAACTTCTAAACCATTGATTCTGTCATGATATGATTTTGTGTGAAACACATTTTTATTTTATTATGTGGTATTTCACTTGATTTAGTTGTATTTAATTATGATTCACATAAACAATTAATATTTATATTTCTCAAACATTATTTTAAAAATAGTAGTTGAGATTATTCTTTCTCATAATTTAAAAGGAAATTTTTTAAAAATATATGGCATGACTTTTATTTTAATAATTTTATGAAAACATAATTACTTGAGGAATCATTTATAAGTTTTCAATGTTATTTCAAAGGAAATTATTTTTCTTATTATTGTATCACTTTTTAAATAATTTATTTCAATGTAAAAGTGGAATATCTCTCAAGAAATTAGCAATGATTTTATTATAGTCATTTCACCCATATCGACACCCTTTTAGGGATATTAATATTAATTTAGGCTGATACCTTTTGATACCATATACAATATATTATTTATTTGTTTATGATTATTTTTACAGTGGATGTGCTATTTTGATATCGTTCATCATATTACACTAGATGGTTTATTATTATGAATATTGTTTGGGTAAAGATATTTCATATTATTATTTAAAATTTAATAAATATGTATAATAAATTTTTTCCTCTTTATTAATTGGAATACTATGGACTTATTATGAGAGTGTTGGGTCCCACTATATCCACTAGATGCATCGGTAGGTCTCATGAGATAAACTAGTTTGGCTATTGGTTGATTTCTTACGAGATTATGTATGAGGTCTTGGTTAGTGCATTAATGATATGTTTATGATGTCAAACATTATGAGTTCTCTCATTATGATATTAATTATTAATAATCCATGTGATTATTTTACTAGTCGAATATCAATTGTTATGTTTCATTCTAATGTGATTATTTACATAGAATTATTTGATCAAATTTTATTCTTTCCATATTATTCTCAAGAGTATGTTTTAATGGAATGTGTTATTTGTAATTAACCATTCCTTATTTTTTATGTTTATTTATCATAACTTCTGTTATATTCCTACCCTTGTTGAACATCTAATCTCACCCCTATCTTACGTTTTATTTTTCACTATGATGAGAAGATATATATTATGAATGACATACATGGATAATCTAGAAGAATCAAGGTGTTTATTTATAGTTTCACAATTAATAAATTCATTTAGAAGAAAATTTTATTTTCATAAAATAGATTTATAGATTAGTATTTTGATTCATTATAATAATATTATTTTCTGAGATCAAAATTATTTTTTCAAAGTGTTTGAAAATCAGTTATAAAATAAAATAATTTTTATGAATAAATGATGATTTTATTTAAAAATAAAATGTTCACATTTATAAATTTAGAGAAAAATTATAAAGGATTCACATTGAAAAATAGATATGGTTATTTTTTTGTTCTTTTATAAAATAGATGAATTTTTTATGAATAATGAAATACTGTAATTTATGGTACTAATCATTATAAGTCAAATATATGAATTTTTGAGTCATTGATGATGTAAGAACCCATTAGTTTAAAAATAATTCAATGAATTTACTATAAATAGTAACATTAATCAACACTATTTATAGTCTTGATATAAAATAATAAATAAACACCCCTCTCCTCCCCAATATATACAACACCTCACCCCCTTCTATCCACACCTTCTAAGACGTTAACCATTTATAAATTATATAAAATTATTTTATACAAGCCTATTACACACATCAAAGACCTTATAATCTTACCAAATGACCAAATCCATGTTTACTAAGGAGGTTTCTAAGGAGACAATATTTAAGAAGTAAAATCAAAATGTTTTCCCCTTTAATTTCCTTTCCTTTATTATACATTCCTCACACAATATATTTAAATTGGAATGGTTACCCCATTATTATATATATTCTATAATTTTATTATGATAGATTAATATTGATCATCAAATCCCTTATCTGCCCCTTCAATATTAAATATGAAAATATGGTCCCTCATGTGTCGATTCATCACATTTGTTGATGATGAGTTTTACTTTTCTATTACTACCATCATGGATGGTCATAAAACTACTATTATGATTATCTAAAACTTAATTCTAAATATTATAAGTTATGTAATGTTTTGGAACAAATATAGAGATATAATATTAAACAAATTACATATTTTTTTGTTGGTGATAAAAAAGTCCAAAATAAATTCATCCATTTTCAACAAAATTTTATACAATGAATCACCCATATACCACATAACCAAATCTTATATGAGACCATTTAATATTTTGTGTGTTAATTAATAATAAATAATTTTACTTATTGAAAGTTAATTCCCTTATGAAAAGAACTACAATATTTAAACATAAGGGAAATAACTGTAAAGGCATGAAACAAATGCTCTAAGAACAACAAAATAAAACAGTATAACTCTTAAATATTACCATAAATATACATATTAGAATTATAATAAATAAAATATTGTTTAAAGGGGTTTTGAATTAATTCATTAATTAATCTATTTTGATTATAGAAGACATTATGAATAGGGGCAGAATTATTTTATGCTCGGTGTGCCCGGAATCATTTTCCAAAGTTTAGCACAGGTACGTTAGTGAATGAACGAGCGGGTTTTCCTAAAATTTGAACCGGTGCTCGGAATCGAATTCTGAGGTCACCGATGGAATCGTAGTGCCGGTAATTGCTTAGGAACACCTTTTATGGAGTTTCGTTTACTCGGGTGTGGTACTTAAACTTTTTGGGTTAAGTAAAAGGATAAAATAAAATGGTGCAACCAATTTTATTTTTCTTAAAGTAGTTTAACCTAAGCTAAGTTGTTGGAGTGGGACCCACTATATCCTACTCTGCTAGGTAGGATATTTTTGGGGTGGGGCCCACACGAGCCCCACCTTTTCATTTCTTCAACCCCCCCTTAAATGAAATTCAACCCATGCATTTATGTGGATTAATAAATGCCACATTAATTGGGTGGTTTAAACTTCTCAATTAATTCAATTAAATTGAATGATTCAATTTTTGAATTTCAAAACGTTTGTCTTGTGTGTTAATAAAATAAGACAAGTCTTATTTTATTTAAGGGGTTCATTGTGCGAGAGGGCTTGGGATAATTACTCGGAGCCTAGATCCTTTTTCTTCCTCGACGAAGAAGGCGAATAATGCGAAGAATGCCGACCTCCAAAGAAGATCGAGAAGAATGCCGAATCCTCGGAGATTGATGACGCGATGCCAACAGATCTTTTCTCCGCAACACGAAGATCCTCCTTCCGTGACGCCTTCTTCCGTGACGTGAAATTCCGCGACAAACCTTTAACTTTTTTTTTGAGGTAGGGGGTTTATTTCTTTTTTTTCGTGCTTACATTCATCGATGTTTATCATCTTATTTGGGCCGCCTGTTATCGCAATAACGGGAGGAGATCGGACCGTACGAACACGACCGACCATCTTCCCCCTTGTTTGTTTGATTTTTTTTGTGGCACGAACAAGGAAGCATAGTGCCGATGCACAGTGGGGAAAATAATAAAGATGGGTCGATGAAGCGCGACGTCGTCTTGTCGTGCCTTTGAAGTCGAACAAGCCGCGACGCCGTCGCGCCATGCCGAAGAAACCAGAAGAGACCGCGGACGGAGCAGGGCCATCGCGGAGGGGAGCAGCACCATCGCGCCGCGCCGGTCAAACCAAGGCCGAAAACTTTTGCCGCAGGAGAGCAGGAAGTGACGACCGGCTTCCGGCCGCCAGTGCCGGGGCAGGAGGGCGGGACCCCGGCGGTCCTGCGGTGGTAGCAGCATGGCTGGCCAGACGGGCCGGCCGGCTTCCGAGGAGGGTTGGGGGTCGTAACCACCGGCTGGCCAACAGGAGCGCCCCCCTCCCCCACATGGGGGTCACAGTTACAAAGGGGGGAAGCCCCCCCCCCCCCTCCCCGCACTCCATCTTCTCAGCCGTTACGGCCGAGCTGCCTAGCTCACCCGCCAGGCCGGGCCGCGCCCAGGTCGGGACGAGCTGCGCCCAGGCCGGGCCGCGCCGCGCCGAGGCCGGGCCGAGCTACGCCCAGGCCGGGCCGTGCCCACCGGGCCGGGATGTTCCCCAGCGGGCCGGACCTAGACCCGAGTCGGGTCAACCCGGTTCGGGCCGACCCCGGGGATATCGGGCCGGGTCGGACCGGGCCCGAACCCCCTTTTCGCGGACCTCTTTTGGTCTTTTACCTATAACATGGACTGCGAACCTCTGATCGATGCACCGCCAGCTGAGATGTGATCCTTGGATCAAGACAGTCGTTTCAGTATATTACACTCAAGGTTTCAGAGAACTTTGGGTTCGGCCAGGTTGGTTAGTACACAAAACCAACCGGGCCCTCGGAGCGGAAACACTTATAACATGAGGTCCGATCATCCGATTGACGTTCCGTCAACTTTGTTGGATTTTTCTTGATGAGACAGAACATTTGGAACACTTCACATGATTTTTGGATACAGTTGGATAGTGGCCGGGTTGGATTGAACCCGAAATCCAACCGGGCCCCTGGAACAGAAAAGCTGATAACTTACAGACCAGATTTCCGTATGAAGAACCGTCAGCGGCATTGGTGATCACGTTGAGAAACGGTCTCTATGAGTATACCTTATGAGAGTTCGGGGTACATTTGAGATATGGCCGGGTTGGTTCGCACACGAAACCAACCAGGCCCCTAAGATGAAAAGGATAATAACTCACAGACCGGGCATCTGATTGACACGACGTCTGTTGCATTGAGACCCTTATGACGATGCAGTCCTTTGAGATACTTCATCATGGAACTTTTTGATACTTGGAGTATCGACCAATAGCTCGTCGAGAGGACCCTCCCGGTGATGAGCTACCGGAGTTCAAGGACCTAGTAGCTGGCTGAGACTTGACAACTGCTGATCTATCGACTTGGTGTGTTTCGGATAACCCAATGGGGAGCGCTTGGTTGTAGCGGCAGACCCACTGAGGTGGAGCGCTTGGTGGTAGAGGAAGACCCGCTGTACTCAATAGAAGGAGTACTTTTGGAAGATATGAGGGGGAGCTCTTGGTTGTAGCGGCAGACCCACAGCAGAAGAGCACTTGGTTGTAGAGGCAGACCCACAGTACTCAATAGAAGGAGTACCTCTGGAGGCTATGAGGGGGAGCGCTTGGTTGTAGCGGCATACCCATGGTGGGAAGCGCTTGGTTGTAGCAGTAGGCCCACAGTACTCGAAAGGTGAAGTACTACAACAGTCCAAGGTTAGTGGAGCGCGCTTGGTTATAGTGGTAGGCCCACTGTACTCGACAGAGGAGGAGTTCTCCAGCAGCCGTGGTTTTGACATCATGAATAAAATCCTGGTTGAGCTGAGTCTATGACCTTTGTGTTTACCTCATGATTGATATGGTTCACTTGATAACTTAGGTATATGTATGGGCATATACCTAGGTAGTGGTTATCTGCTGATTTCATAACAATTGTGTTTTCTCATGATTGAGATGGGTTACTTGATAAATTAGGTATAAGAATGGGCTTATACCTAAATATGGGTTATCTGTTGAGATCCTTCTTTGTGGTTATCCTTGTGGGATTTAGTGAGAAATTGAGGGTCTCAGGGTCCCTACTAAGTATCATATACTCACCCCTGCACGGGCTATGCCCGCACCTCATTGTGTTGGTTGCAGACGACGAGCAGCACTGACAGAGGCCGAGTGTTCGAGGACTAGACGTTATCCAGTGGTGGCCCTCATGACGTGTCAGTATCCGGAGGTGGACTTCACGGTGAGACGATACTCAGTGGGGGTCAACAGATGAAAGCTTTGTGGAGGATATCTATACCTACCCTTCAGGTGAGATCCGTGGTGGACGACCCAGGAGCTACTTCTTCTCTTCCAGCTGTTTGTCTTTTCTGTTGTACATTCGATTAGTTGTAGTTGTACTTTCAGTTGGGTTTGTATTCTGGACCACTTACTTTTCATCTCTTCCTTTTGTACTTATTGTATTACTTCCGCTTGTATTCTGTGTTTTTTTGTTTGTTTACTCTTATAAAGGAAATGCTTTCCCAGTTATCAGGATTTACGCCTTTAGTGCTAGTCGTCATCCCCTGGCCTATGGAAGGCTGGCTTGGGGTAGTCATGGCATGGGCCCCGAGGTTGGGTCGTGACAAATTGGTATCAGAGGATTTTGGTTCTACCGCAGAACTCAGGACTCTGATCTTTCTTCTATGTAAAACAATAGTGTTAAGTGTATTGATTGTGGTTATCAGTCTAGGGAGTCCAGGGTTGGTGCGGCGGCCGACGTATCCGTACACCAGGACCCTGACTTCTAATTTCCGACTCAATGCATGAAACCATTGATTTCATGTGTGTTCTAAAGTTTTTCATTGTGATTACTTTGTGTGAGCTCAGCAGGTATAATGTTGACGGTGGAACACCTATTTCTTTTCAGGATGGCCCCACGATGGCAGCCAGCAAGGGTTCCGAGTTTTGTACATGATGACAGCCCACCGAGCGACGAGGCCTCGGTGCATGGCCCTTTTTGGTGGAGGCACCGGCGGTACCACTACCCGCCGATCCACCGATGCTAATAGCCCCAGCCGCTAAGAGTGCACGTCGCCTTGGTGCACTGCACAAGTTTCAGCATCAGCGACCGCCCAGGTTCCACGGGGAGACATACCCTCAGGAAGCTGAGGATTACCTGGAGGCAGTTGTACGAGTTTTCAGGTTAGTGGGGACACCAGCTGACCTCATGGTGATCCTCATAGCGAGCCTCCTGCATACGGTATCAGGCAGACGGTGGAGCTTGATGCTCTAGGTGCACGACGAGGCATCTCTCCTCTGGACGGACTTTGAGAGCATCTTCCGCTCGGAGTTCTTCCCAGCCACCCTCTGTGCGGTGCACATCCAACAGGTACTACAGCTGCTGCAGGGCCGCATTACCATGGCCCAGTACTCTTTAAGGTTTACTGATCTCTCACGCTATTCCACGGACATGGTACGAGACCCATTCTTCAGGGCCCGAACCTTCGATCAGGGGCTCAGGCGAGAGATCAAAGATTTAGTTGTTTCTCACAGCATCCCGACGTAGATAGGCGTGTTGGAGCGAGCCCTCTTAGTGGAGAGTTTCCTTGCTGAGTAGTCTCCAGCAGCAAGACCCACAACTAGCCGGCATGCGGCAGAGTCTACTGCAGCGGGCAATAGACAGATGACTCAGAGGTCCAAAAGTACTATACCTACAGGTGGTCGACCACATGACATTTGATCTTTTGTGCGAGGCACCAGGGGAGGAGAACCACCTACCATGAGCGGACAGTGTTACTCCTGCGGAGGGGTTGGTCACATGGCTAGTGAATCTCCCACCCGCCATACAGATGATCAACAGATAAATGATGGACCTCCCAGGCAGAGGTAGAGGTTCGATCGAGGTGGACCGCATGGAGTAGGAGACCGTAGCATGGGAGTTGGCCATGCAGGTGGAGGTGGACGATGCTTCGAGGTGTTGCCACCACCACCAACAGGAGGTCCACCCCGACCGCAGGGAACAGGTGGACATGGGAGAGCTCAGCTTCAGGAAAATGAGGCCTACGATCATGGAGCTCCAGGAGCAGATGGATAGGAGTGGGACTAGCTCCAGACCTGGAGACCTTTGTTCATGTTTCTTCTAGCTTTGTTGATGTTTGTTTGTAGATGCTTTTTGTCTTTGTAATTTGAGCTGCAGTAGTAAAAGACACATTTCTTGTGGTGTTTACCTTCTTGTCCTCTCTTTATCTTGATACTAAGAGGTTCCGGTTTAAAAACCGTTGACTTGAACCTCACTTTGAGATACCTACAAGAGGAGACCCAGTGACCACACACTGATGCCGACAATGTGACTCAACCCTTGGAGGTGAGAGTAACGATTGGATCACTTGGTAGTAGCGTCGAGGCCTTACGATGTCATACTTGGTATGTATTATTATCATCCATGTTGGGATTTACTGTATTAGGTGAAGAACGTGGTTCATCCAGGGGATGAGACCAGATTTCTCTTATCGGCGAAGTCGAAATATCAGCAGCTCTTATAGAACCAGAAAAAGGTCCAACTCATCCAAGAGCAGATGAGGAAAGCTTTGAGCCGGCAAAAGTCTTGTGCTGACAAGTGGCAAAGACCACTAGATTTCAAGGATGGAGACCATGTTTCCCTACAGGTCTCACCTCGACGTGAGTTACGGAGTTTTGGCTGGGGTGGAAAGTTGTCTCCGTGTTTCATTGGACCCTTCGAGGTCCTCAACCGGGTAGGCAAGGTGTTTTACCGGTTGACCCATCCACCTCAATTGCACCGGGTACATGACGTCTTCCACGTATCTCTGCTGAGGAGATACGAGCACGACCCGGCACATGTCATCCACCATGGGGAGCTTGACATTGATGATGGGGCGACTTTTATGGAGGTATCTGTGGAGATTGTGGATTGACTGGAGTGGGTCCTATGTGGACGGTCGATTCCTCTAATGCGCATCAGATGGCAGCACGAGAACCTCCAGGAGAGCACTTAGTAGAAGGAGGCTCAGATGCGTGCACAGTACCCACATTTGTTCCCCTAGTTTATGATGTTTCTTTACGGGGACGTAAATCCCTGTGGTGGGAGTAATGTAAGGACCCGTAAAATTCAAGGTAAATTTTTTTCTTAGTTTTCTTTGTAATTTTACAAGAACGCAGTTTCTGACGGCACCTTATTCCGAGGCCCGGTGTGCCCGGAATCATTTTATGCATTTTAGCTCGGGTACATTCAGTGAACGAACGAGCGGGTTTTCCTAACTTTTGAACTGTTTCTAGGAATCGAATTCCAAGGGCACTGATGGAATCGCAACGCCGGTAATTGCTTAGGAACACCTTTTTTGGAGTTTTGTTTTCTCAGGTGTGGTACATAAAATTTTTGGGTTAAGTAAAAGGATACAATAAAATGGTGCAACCAATTTTATTTTACTTAAAGTAGTTTAACCTAAGATAAGTGGTTGGAGTGGGACCCACTATATCCTACTCTTCTAGGTAGGATATTTGTGGTGTGGGACCCACAAGAGCCCCACCTTTTCATTGTGTGAGAGGGCTTGGGTGAATTACTCAAAGACTTGAACCTTTTTCTTCCTCGATGAAGAACGCGAAAAACACCGACCTCCAACGAAGGTCGACAAGAATGCCAGATCCTTGGAGATCAATGACACGACGCCAACGAATCATTTCTCTGCGATGCGACGATCCTCCTTCCACGACGCCTTCTTCCGCGACACGCAATTATGTGACGAACCTTCAAATTTTTCATCGAGGTAGGGGTTTATTTATTTTTGTTCGTGATTACTTTCATCACTATTTATCGTCTTATTTGGGACGCCTATTATCGCAATAAAGGGAGGAGGTCAGACCGCACGAACACGACCGAACCTCCTCCCCCTTGTTTGTTTGATTTTGTTTGCGGCACGAACATGGCAGCGCGGTGCCGATGCACCGCGCAGAAAATAATAAAGATGGGGCGAAGAAGCGTGGCGCCGTCGCGCCGCGGTGTGGAAGTTGAACAAGCCGTGACACCATCGTGCATCGCCGGAGAACCTAGAAGAGACCGCGGATTGAGTGGGGTCGCGACGGAGGGGCGAGGTGCCATCGCGCTGCGCCGGTCGGACCAAGGCCGCGGCCTACGGCCTCGGCGGAGCAGGAAGCATCGGCCGGCTTCCGGTCGTCGGCGCCGAAGCAGGAGGGTGGGACCCCGACAGTCCCGCGGCAGCAGCAGCACAGCCGGCCGGCCGAGCCGGCCGGCTTCTGAGGAGGGCCGGGGGTCGTAACCCCCGGCTGGCCGACAGGAGCGGGCCCCCACCTAGGGCCCGTAGTTACGTAGGGGGGGGGGCAGCACCCCCCCTCCACCCGCAGTCCATCCGCTCGGCCGTTACGGCCGAGCCGCCTGGCTCGCTGGCCGGGCCGGGCCGCGACCAAGCGGGCCGGATCCAGACCCGATTCGGGTCGCCCCGGTTCGGGCCGACCCCGGGGATATCGGGCCGGGTCGGAGCGGGCCCAAACCCCCTTTTCGCGGACCTCTTTCGGTATTTTTCCCATAACCCGGGCTTCGGACCTTTTATCGACGCACCGTCAGCTGATATGCGATCCTTGGATCGATACGGTCGTTTAAGTATATTACACTGAAGGATTCGGAGAACTTTGGGTTCGGCAGGGTTGGTTCGTACACAAAACCAATCGGGCCCTCAGAACGGAAATGCTTATAACTTGAGCTCCGGATGTCCGATTGACATGCCTTCGATTTTTTTGATTCCTCTTGATGAGATTGAACTGTTGGAATACTTCGACTGAGTTTTAGACATAGTTGGATAGTGGCCGGGTTGGATTGAACCAGAAATCCAACTGGGCCCCTGGAACGGAAAGCCGATAACTTACAGACCGGACGTCCGTATGACGAACCGTCAGCGGCGTTGGTGATCACGTTGAGAAACAGTCCCTATGAGTATACCCTATGAGAGTTTGGGATACAATTGAGAGACGGCCGGGTTGGTTCGCACACGAAACCAACCGGGCCCCTGGGACGAAAAGGATAATAACTCATAGACCGGGCATTCGATTGACGCACCGTCTGTTGCATTGAGACCACTATGACATGACGATCCTTTGAGATACTTTATCATGGAACTTTGTGATACTTGGAGTATCGACCAGTAGCTCTTGGAGCGGACCCTCCCGGTGACGAGCTAGTAGAGTGCAGAGACCTAGTAGCAGGCTGAGACTTGACGACTGTTGATCTATCGACTCGGTGTATTTCGGAAAGCCCAGTGGGGAGCGCTTGGTTGTAGCGGCAGACCTATGGCGGAGAGTGCTTGTTTGTAGTGGCAGACCCGCGGTACTCAACAGAAGGAGTATCTCTGGAGGCTATGAGGGGGAGCGCATTGTTGTAGCGGCAGACCCACGGCGGAGGAGCTCTTAGTTGTAGTGGCAGACCCGCGGTACTCAATAGAAGGAGTACCTATAGAGGCTATGAGGGGGAGCGCTTGGTTGTAGCGGCATACCCATGGTGGGAAGCGCTTGGTTGTAGTAGTAGGCCCATATTACTCGACAGTTGGAGTACTACAACAGTCCAAGGTTAGTGGGGCGCACTTGGTTATAGCGGCTGGCCCACTGTACTCGACAGAGGAGGAGTTCTCTAGCAACAGTGGTTTCGACATCATGAATAAAATCCTGGTTGAGTTTAGTCTATGAACTTTGTGTTTACCTCATGATTGAGATGGGTCACTTGATAACTTAGGTATATGTATGGGCATATACCTAGGTAGTGGTTATCCTTCGATTTCATGACCTTTGTGTTTTCTCATGATTGAGATGGGTTACTTGATAACTTAGGTATAAGAATGGGCTTATAAATAAATAAGGGTTATCTATTGAGATCCTTCTTTGTGGTTATCCTTGTTGGATTTAGTGAGACCTTGAGGGTCTCGGGGTCCCTACTGAGTATCGTATAGTCACCCCTGCATGGGCTATGCCCGCACCTCGTTGTGTTGGTTGCAGACAACGAGCAGCGCTGACAGAGGCTGAGTGTTCGAGGACTGGATGGTACCCGGTGGTGGACCTCGTGATGAGTCAATATCCGGAGGTGGACTTCACGGCGAGAAAATACTCAGAGGAGGTCGACGGGAAAAAGCGTTGTGGAGGCTATCTGTACCTACCCTTCAGGTAGGATCCGTGGTGGACGACCTAGGAGCCACTTCTTCACTTCCAGCTGATTGTCTTTTCTGTTTTACTTTCATTCAGTTGTAGTTGTACTTTTAGTTGTGTTTGTATTCAGGCCCACTTACTTTTCAGCACTTCCTTTGGTACTTTTTTATTACTTCTTCTTGTACTCTACGTTTTTTTGTTTGTTTACTTTTATAAAGGCAATTCCTTCCCAGTTATCTGGATTTACGCCTTTGGTGCTAGTCGCCAGCCCCTGGCCTATGGAAGGCGGGCTTGGGGTAGTCATGACACAGGCCCTGAGGTCGGGTCGTGACATAAGATTTTCATGGAATTCAATGATTCATTTTATGACCGTCAATATTATGGGGCATATATTTTGACTGATTAAAAAGTGGTATGGGAATTATTAACCCAATTTTCATTATTTTGGTTAAAGATATAATCCATTGATTATGTAATGTTCTGATTATGTGTGAAACATATTTTTATTATATTATGCTGTATTTCCACTTTTTTATGTGTAATTATATCTGAAATAAATAATCGATTCATTTGGAAGAAAATTTAATCATTCTTTTGAATATACACTTTTAAATGATTAATGTTACAAATTTAAAAGGAATAATTTTATAAACACATTAAACATGAGAAGATTTTGACAAATTCATGATGACATAATGTGTTGATGAATAATCTATATGTTTATAAGGTTACATTAAATGAAATATTTATTATATAATTACAAACCATTTTTTAAAAAAAATACTGAAATTTAATGTGGTATTTCAATAAAAAATTTCTCAATGATTTTATTAGAGTATTTTCAACTATATACACACCATTTATTGGATATTATTATTAATTGAGTTTAATTTTTTAAGATACTATCTACCATATTTTTTTTATGATCGGTTTGACTATGGATCTGGTATTATGATATCATTCATCATATTACATAATATGGATTATGACTATGTTTTTTGTTTGGGAAATGTTATAAAAATTTTGTATTATAGTTTCAATATATATGAATGTGATGGTTATGTTTCACCCAAATCATATGAGGAATACATTGAACTTTGTAAGAGATCAGCATTCCCCACATACATTTCATGAAAAACTAATATTAAATGAACAATGATTCACAATTAATTATGAACATAACCATTGGAGTAGTAATGTGAATATTGATAATATTATTGTAACGCCCCGGCCCCAGCTACCCAGAGTCGGTGCATTACTTCGTAACATTGGCATGATCACAAAAGATCATGTCTCAAAAGACCGATTAGTTTAGTAGCCTTGGAAACACTAGATACATTCATAAACATTACATTACATCATAAAAATGAAAACTACAATAACATGGTCTCCCTACTCCACACTCATATCCTCACTGACTATTCTTGCAAGTCAGTCATAATACACTTCTTCACATCCTGGGAAAAATAAAACATTGAAAGTGGTGAGCTCAAATGATCCGTAAGGATAACAATATAGCGGAAACTTTCATAAGAAAAAATAAGCATTTAAGGCAATGTATAACTAAAACAAAAGCCTTATTGAACTTGAACTTCAGCATAAAATGGAAAAATTAAAATAAAATAATGCCATTACTTACTCACATGGATATTCTACTAGACGAATAATCACATGAAATATCAATAACCACTTTCATATTGAGGGAATGTATAATGCCAGACATTCTGAAACATTTTGTCAAGGCCTTGGCCAAGTCGTCTAAAATGATTAAGGCCTCATCCAAAACCATAAATCAAATTGGGAAAGGGCCTCGGCCAATTCCACGTCTAGTTGTCTCATGAGACCTACCGATGCATCGAGGAGCTATAGCAGGATCCACCCGTCACTTATTAAGTCCAATACATTCCTCATATGAATAGGTTTAAACATAACATAAATATTCTTATTAAAACTAGCATACGAAATGTCAACAGTTTCTCCATAAAATATGGATGGTATAAAAATAACACATCCACAGTCAAATTTTTCACAAAATTCTCAATGGAAGTTGTGTATCATAAATCAATTTCAAATAAACTTAAAACCCATCAATGGATGTTGACATGGATGAAATCAAAGATATTTGAGAGAAATATCTCTCTTTTTTGAAATCATTTAAAAGTCCCATAATTATAAAATAATACATTTACTTTAAAATATTATTATAAGCTTGTAAGGGAAACTTCGACGAAGTTATAATGGCAGAAAATAGCTGCACCCGCCGTATAAGTTAAAAAAAACATTCTTACCTTAAATTTGTCAAAAAGGTCAAAAAGTACATTGTTTGGAAAAAGACAGTAAGATTCCTTTCAAAAACTTATAAGGGTATAAATGACTTTAACCCATTTTCCATTTAATAGTAAAAATGTTTTGAAACACATTTTTAAGAAACATGGATGTGGATGATAACGAGGTCCCAGTAGATAATTATGTATAAACAACCTTGGATAATGAAGAGGTTGTGAAGTAAACCCTTAACTTATACTTTTCCTTGGTTGGGGTAGGTTAAACTTCTGTATAATGGTGAAATAATTGTTATTAAATTATACATGAATCATATACATTCATATGATATCATATATGATCTTTAAACATTTCTTTGTTAACAATATCTTAGATTTATCGTTGTTTCGGGTGTTAACTTACTCATTTTCTTTTATATGTTTTGTTACGTAAGTCTTGTTTTTCATGGATAGGTTGTATCTTATTCATATCCATAATGATATCAAGTCCTTAAAAATTATTTTTAAATCATCAAATGATAATTATACTTGAATGGATACGACAGAGAATGAATCTCATCGCGTTCGTGGAGACGGTAGTCCGTACGTAGGCACGAGGGACAATATAATTATTTTGATATTAAAATAATATATAATTGGATAGTATATCATATATACAGAATCATTATCATGTTATATTTATTATTTACATGAATTACATATCATTATTATACCCATCTAAATAAAAAAATATTGAATAACAATTACACCACGACGTGGAGACGGTAAGCCGTACGTACGCACGTATGGTGACATGTCATTCAAATGATGGGTAGAATACTGAATATGGTTGTTCCATATTTATAATAACATCACAGTATATAGAAGATACTGGAGTTATAATATTATAATTGAAATAATAAACAAAGAGGGAGTGGAAGAAGAATGAAACTTGAAAGAGGGTGATGAAAATGTTACCTCTTCTTCGGGTTCTTCCTTTTGATTTGATCAAAAGGACTCCTTAGGATGGCTTTCTGACTAATGTAACGCTTCTAGGATGAAGGGAGGGAATTTGGGAGAGTATTTTGGCAGAGTTTGGCCGAACCAAAAGTCTTTAAAGTGTGAATAAGGTGGTAGAGGTGGGGGCCTTTTATAAGAGGAGAGGAGGGGCTCTTTTGGAAAGATTGAAATGATACATTATTATACAATGATTTTCGGATTCTAAAGGTCCCACAATTATATAATTCGTGGATAAGGTGATAAGGGTTCTAAATCTACCCATCTAATAGACTTTGGACAAGTGTATGCCTTGGATTTTACATTATCTTTTCATTTTATTAAAATCGTTAAATAATGAGGTCATCACTGCATCATAATGATGTCATAAATAATTTAACTTATTTAATGTCTAAAAATTATAAAAAAAACTATGATGTAAGAAATATTTTTAGCTTTATAATGAATATTTATGGTCAAAATTTGGACTTATGTAACCTCACTTAAAAACTGTTTTAGTAAAACAACTCATGTTTGTGTCAATTTAATTTTTACATTAAATAAATATATATTATTGTCATTTTCCAACCAAAGTGGCTCCATGGGATCCCCAAGTTGACCCATGGGTTGTCTTGGTCGGCCATGACTCATCCAATAGGAGTAGGACAAGTGTCATGCTCATCTCATATTATTAAAACATTATTTTTACCTTAAACTACACTAATTACCTCTAATCGCGATTAAGAACTTAAAAGTTACTATTCACCACAAAATTATTTTAATCTCATTGAACCACATTTTACTTCTTAATGACAACCATGTATGTCGGATTTTTTAAAATCAAATCACAGAAGTTGTAATATTTCATTTTAACGAAAAATCAGTTTTTAACAACCACTTAGTGGTTTCACTATTCATCAAAAATTGAAGTTTTTCAGAATAAGGCCAAAATTTCACCCTAAGCTATAATTTATATTCTGAATTCAAAAATCATGTCTATTTTACAAAATTCCAAACATATAAGTTGCATTAATTAATTTTATAATTAATTCCCGCTGGTACAACAAATAGCGCGTTTTTAAGAAACAATTTATATCAAAAAATGGGCAATTGTTTATATCCAATTTCAATGTTAAATTAATTATAATGACCACCATTGGATAAAATGGTAAAAATATATTCTATTTATACTTTAAAACCAATAAATAGTATAATTTATCACTATAAATTATTTTGATTAAAATAGTTGTTTTTAAGTATTTTTCACTATTCATAAAAAATTAGAAGTTCTCAGAAAAATACCAAAAATTCAACATAGGCCAATTTCGATATTCCGAATCCAAAAATGAAGTCCATTTTGATAAATAAAATTTATAAAATTTCAAAAAGTAGGTATTACTATTCATAACCGTTAGTTTAATTAGTTGTGGTGTGTGTTAGAGCTCGAGGTTGCGTACCACACACGCTATTGCATTATTCGAAGGGAAACGTACTGTGGAAGCTTGGGGTGTTACATTCTCCCCTCCTTCAAATAATTGCGTCCTTGCAATTTCTAGGGTATTACTGCATAAAAAGACTCGGGTGGTTCTTCATCATATGTTCCTCAGGTTCCCACGTTGCCTCTTCCATTTTATGATTTCTCCACAAAACCTTTACCAGACGAGTCGTCCGGTTTCTCAGCACCTGCTCCCTCACATCAAGAATTCTGATGGGCTCTTCGCAATAAGATAGATCGGGTTCCAGTTCTAATTCCACATAGGTAAGTACATGTGTTGGGTCGGGCATGTATTTTCTCAATAGCGATATGTGGAAAACATCGTGAACTTTGGAGAGATATGGCGGCATCGCCAAACGAAAAGCTACAGCCCCAATATGATCTAGAATTTCAAAAGGTCCGATGTACCTGGGACTCAACATACCCTTCTTACCAAAACCTATAACTCCCTTCCATGGAGATACCTTTAGGAAAACATGATCTCCCACCTGAAATTCCAAAACCTTTCTTCTGTTATCGGCATAACTCTTCTGCCTACTTTGAGATTATTTGATGTGGTTTTGGATTACCTTCACCTTTTTCATTGTTTCTTCCACCAGTTTTGGTCCCACAAGTTTTCTTTCACCAACGTCATCCCAACAGGTTGGTGTACGACATCTCTTTCCGTATAACGCTTCATAAGGTGCCATCTGAATGCTTGAATGGAAGCTATTGTTATAGGAGAATTCTACTAGTGGTAAATATTGATCCCACATACCCTGAAAGTCAAGAGAGAATGATCTCAACATGTCTTCTAAGGTTTGAATAGTCCGTTCTGATTGTCCATTTGTTTGAGGGTGATAGGCAGTACTCAAACGAAGTTCAGTATCCAAGGCCTTTTGAATACTTTTCCAAAATCATGAAGTAAAACGAGGATCACAATCAGAAACAATCGATAGGGGTACTCCATGAAGTCTTACAACTTCATTAATATATAGTCTTGCTAGACGTTCAAGTGGTAGATCCTCCCGTATATGCAGAAAATGTGCTGACTTAGTAAGACGATCAACAATGACCCATATTTCATCATTCCTTCTAGGAGTCTTTGGTAGTCCCATGACAATGTCCATCGTAATATTATCCTATTTCCACTCAGGTATGGGAAGAGGTTGCAATACTCCACTAGGATGTTTCCTTCCAGCTTTCACTTTTTGACAAACCATACACCTCGACACAAAATACGCAATCTCCCTCTTCATATTGTCCCACCAAAAATGTTCCTTCAAATATCTATACATTTTGGTGCTCCCAGGGTGTATAGAGAAATTAGAACTATGAGCATCATCTAGCAATTCCATTTTTAGATCAGGTATATCGGGAACACAAAGTCTCTTCCCGAATTTCAAAATTCCATCCTTATACACAAAGTCCCTCAATCTTCCATCATTCACATCTTTAATCTTCTTCTGAAATTCTTCATCATTGGTCTGAGAACTCTTAATCCTTTCTAGTAATGATGGTTTGGAAACCATTTGAAAAAGCATTGATGTTTCACCTTCCCTAGTTATTCCCATGCCCATCTTCACTAGATCCATGAAAATTGGATCCCTTTCAATTCTCATCACATTCAAAACTCCATGGTATTTTCTACTCAAAGAATCTTCCACCTTGTTTGCCTTCCCCGGGTGGTAATGTATCGTGCAATCATAATCCTTGAGTAGTTCAAGCCATTGCCTTTGCCTAATGTTGAGTTCTTTTTGTGAGAAAATATACTTCAAACTCTAGTGATCAGTATAAATCTCACAATTTTCACCATAGAGGTAATGTCTCCATATCTTTAAAGCAAAGATCACAGCTTCTAACTCAAGATCATGAGTAGGATAGTTTTGCTCATGAATTTTTAGCTGTTGTGATGCATAGGAAATAACCTTATCATTCTGCATAAGGACACAACCAAGTCCTTTCTTCGATGCATCACTATAAATAACAAACCCATCATTCCCGATGGTAGAGTCAATACAGGGGAGTTGACTAATATTCTCTTCAGTTCTTCAAAACATTATTCACACTCTTTTGTCCAGAAAAATTTAATCCCTTTACGTGTGATCTTTTTCAATGGGTTAGCCAATCTGGCAAAATTTTGGACGAAACGTCGATAATAACCTGCTAAACCAATAAAACTGCGTACCTCAGTTATACTTGTCAGTGCTGGCCATTCTTGGATTGCCTTGGTTTTAGAAGGATCAACGAAAATTCCATCATTAGAGACAATATGGCCAAGAAAAGAAATATCCTGAAGCCAGAATTCAAACTTGCTAAATTTCCCATATAATTTATGTCTTCTAAGAGTCTTCAGGATAATGCGTAAGTGATTTTCATGATATTCGTGGCTTTTGGAGTATACCAAGATATCATCAATAAATACCACTACAAAGTCATCAAGATATTCCTTGAAAACTCTATTCATTAGATCCATAAAAATAGAGGGTGCATTAGTCAATCCAACAGGCATTACTGTAAACTCATAATGCCTATACCTTGTTCGAAATGCTGTCTTTGGAACGTCTTCCTTCTTCACACACAACTGATGGTATCCAGACCGAAGGTCAATATTTGAAAAGTATTGAGCTCCATGCAGTTGGTCAAACAAATCATCACTGCGAGGTAGGGGATACTTGTTCATTATTGTTATAGCATTGATCTCCCTATAGTAGATGCACAACCTCATAGATCCATCTTTCTTCTTAACAAAAAGAACAGGGGCTCCCCAAGGAGAAACACTAGGGCGAATAAATCCCTTATTACTCAATTCCTCTAGTTGTTTCTTTAGTTCAACTAATTCCATAGTGGCCATCCTATAAGGGGTCTTCGATATGGGCCTTGATCCAGGAATTAAATCAATGGAAAACTCAACTTCTCGTTCTGGAGGATGTCCAGGTAATCTTCCGAAAACACATCAACATATTCTCTAACAATAGGTACATCCTCTATTTGAATATTCCTTTCCTCACCCTCAGTAATTTCCTTCTCTTCCTCCCCAATAATTGAATTTAGTTGAGCTACTGGGGGTGGATCTAGATAAGAATTATGTGGCGACGATTCTTCTCTAAAGATAAGGTGTTCCTTATCATCATCATCAAGAATCAAAACCTCTTTCATCTTAAAATAAATTTTTGCATCATGGTCCGAATTCCAATCTATACCGAGGATTATATCAAATTCAATCATGGGTATGACGATGAGATCAGCAGGTAAAGAACATTTAGGTCCTCTAATGGGAACTAATCGACAAAACTTTGTTGCAAAAATACTTCCCTTACGGGTTTTGACCGATAACTCCCTTGTTAAATCAAATTGGAAATATCTAATTTTCTTAGCAAACTGGGAAGATATGAAACAATGCGATGATCCAGAATCAAATAATGCATTTTCTAAACTTGAGGAAACCATTAAATTACCTGCCACCACGTCTTTCGGAGCTTCCACCTCAGTAGTAGTGATAGCATAAGCCTGGCCCTGATCCCTTGGCGTCTTCTGAGGAAAGTTCCCCTGACACATAGGACATTCATTTGCATAATGTCCCTTCTCTCTACAATTATAGCATTCCACGTTGACAGCCGCTTTCTTTCCCTTGCATTCATGAGCTTGGTGGCCTTTTTCACCACACTTGTAACATACTCCTTTTCCTTTTAGACAGGCACCAGGGTGCTTCCTACCACAATTATCACAGGGTGGAAATTCATTTCTACCCTTCTTCCCTGTTTCCTTATTTCCTTTCCCAGAGTTTTCAGCAGATCTCTTCTTATCTTGCTTTGATTTAAAGTCATAATACTTAGAGAATTCCTTTTCCGCCTTGATGGCGCACGAGACAATATCTTCGTATGAAGAGAAGGTTTGTGATACTAAAGCTCGACGGAGAAATGGTTTTAACCCATCAAAGAAACGATCAGTCTTACTTCTTGGGTTATGTATGTAATCTGCAGTATACCTTGCTAACCTTGTAAAGTTAGCCTCATACTTTGCGACATTCTCATCCTCCTTCTGCCTCAGACTCAGAAATTGCCTTTCCATATCCGCTCGATGGTCTCGAGGAAAGTATTTTTCTAAGAACAACTCTTTGAACTCCTGCCATTCCATGTTTGTTAATTCATCATCTTCCTCTGTGTTTTGAATTAGTGACCACCATTTATTGACATCTCTAGTGAGGCGGTAAACTGCCATGACAACTTTCTCCCTTTCACTACTCCCCAAGGCATGGAATATTTTCTCTAAGGAATTTGTCCATTGCTCAGCTACTATAGGATTTTTACTCCCATTGAAGGTTGGTGGATGTTGCCTCATGAAACGGTCTAGCATTGATCCTCCACGTTGCGGATCAAGGTGCTCTATACGAGTAAGGTTGTTATTCATAACCTGCGTGAGTTGTCCCAGTATGGTGAGAAGCTGATCAGCACCAGTTGTATCACTAGCTCCACCATAATTATCTTGAGCAGGAGGGCAATCCCTACACGGAGTGCGTGCATTGATACGGTTTCCATTCCTTCCACTAGGCGCCATTTCTAAATAATGGCATAAACTAGATTAGTTTATGAATCAAAATACATAATTCCATACTTGTAAAACACTTAACATAAATTGAACTAATTAAGGATATAATCCATAATTATAAAAATGTTTTATTTGAGGAAGTATATACTCATAACCCTTCATAGTGGTTTGTAAAAAAATGGGAATTATCCTAAGCATATCCCCCGGGAGTGTCGTAACCAAGAGTGCATCAAGGCCCGTTGTCGTGCACAAGTTCCCGTTCGAGTCTAGCTCAAAGCGGTGTTTTCGGGTTTTACCCCTAGGTACATCTGTTCCAGAGCCGCCTCTACCTGCTCGTATCCAGACAGGGATGTATTACTCGGAAAACTCACTAAATCTCTACAATACCAAAATTTTAGGAAGTTCTTCTATACTAATCCTCAAAGTTCATCTTAGGTCTACGTGCTCTAATCAGAGTTTGTCTAAATCTAGCTTCCATGGTTAGTACTAAACTGCCTCTGATACCAAATGTAACGCCCCGACCCCAGCTACCCAGAGTCGGTGCATTACTTCGTAACATTGGCATGATCACAAAAGATCAAGTCTTGAAAGACCAATTAGTTTAGTAGCCTTGGAAACACTAGATACATTCATAAACATTACATTACATCAAAAAAATGAAAACTACAATAACATGGTCTCCCTAGTCCACACTCATATCCTCACTGACTATTCTTGCAAGTCAGTAATAATAAACTTCTTCACATCCTGGGAAAAATAAAACATTGAAAGGGGTGAGCTCAAATGCTCCGTAAGGATAACAATATAGAGGAAGCTTTCATAAGAAAACATAAGCATTTAAGGCAATGTATAACTAAAACAAAAGCCTTATTGAACTTGAACTTCAGCATAATATGGCAAAATTAAAATAAAATAAAGCCATTACTTACATGGATATTATACTAGGCAAAAAATCACATGAAATATCAATAACCACTTTCATAATGAGGGAATGTATAATGCCAGACATTCTGAAACATTTTGTCAAGGCCTCGGCCAAGACGTCTAAAATGATTAAGGTCTCGGCAAAAACCATAAATCAAATTGGGAAAGGGCCTCATCCAATTCCACGTCTAGTTGTCTCATGAGACCTACCGATGCATCGAGAAGCTATAGCGGGCTCCACCCGTCACTTATTAAGCCCAATACATTCCTCATATGAATAGGTTTAAACATAACATAAATATTCGTATTAAAACTAGCATACGAAATGTCAACAGTTTCTCCATAAAATATGGATGGTATAAAAATAACACATCCACAGTCAAATGTTTCACAAAATTCTCAATGGAAGTTTTGTATCATAAATCAATTTCAAATAAACTTAAAACCCATCAAAGGATGTTGACATGGATGAAATCAAAGCTATTTGAGAGAAATATCTCTCTTTTTTGAAATCATTTAAAAGTCCCATAATTATAAAATAATACATTTACTTTGAAAATATTATTATAAGCTTGTAAGGGAAACTTCGACGATGTTATAATGGCGGAAAATAGCTGCACCCGCCGTATAAGTTAAAAAAACATTCTTACCATAAATTTTTCAAAAAGGTCAAAAAGTACATTGTTTGGAAAACGACGGTAAGATTCCTTCAAAAACGTATAAGGGTATAAATGACTTTATCCTATTTTCCATTTAATAGTAAAAAAGTTTTGAAAGACTTTTTTAAGAAACATGGATGTGGATGATAACGAGGTCCCAGTAGATAATTATATATAAACAACCTTGGATAATGAAGAGGTTGTGAAGTAAACCCTTACCTTGTAATTTTCCTTGGTTGGGGTAGGTTAACCTTCTTTATAATGGTGAAATAATTGTTATTAAATTATACAAGAATCATATACATTCATATGATATCATATATGATCTTTTAACATTGCTTTGTTATCAATATCTTAGATTTATCGTTGTTTCGGGTGTTAACTTACTCATTTTCTTTTATATGTTTTGTTACGTAAGTCATGTTTTTCATGGATAGGATGTATCTTATTCATATCCAGAATGATATCATGTCCTTAAACATTATTTTTAAATCATCAAATGATAAGTATACCTGAATGGATACGACGGAGAATGAATCTCATCGCGTTCGTGGAGACGGTAGTCCGTACGTACGCACGAGTGACAATATCATTATTTTGATATTAAAATAATATATAATTGGATAGTATATCATATATACAGAATCATTATCATGTTATATTTATTATTTAAATGAATTAAATATCATTATTATACCCATCTAAATAATAATATATTGAATAACAATTACACCCCGACATGGAGACGGTAAGCCGTACGTACACACGTATGGTGAAATGTCATTGAAATGATGGGTAGAATACTGAATATGGTTGTTCCATATTTATAATAACATCACAGTATATAGAAGATACTGGAGTTCTAATTTTAGAATTGAAATAATAAACAAAGAGGGAGTGGAAGAAGAAAGAAACTTGAAAGAGGGTGATGAAAATGTTACCTCTTCTTCGGGTTCTTCCTTTTGATTTGATCAAAAGGACTCCATAGGATGGCTTTCTGACTAAAGTAAAGATTCTATGATGAAGGGACAGAAGTTGGGAGAGTATTTGGGCAGAGGTTGGCCGAACCAAAAGGCTTGAAAGTGTGAATAAGGTGGTAGAGGTGGGGTCCTTTTATAAGAGGAGAGGAGGGGCTCTTTTGGAAATATTGAAATGTTACATTATTATACAATGCTTTTCGGATTCTTAAGGTCCAAAACTTATATAATTCATGGATAAGGTGATAAGGGTTCTAAATCTACCCATCCAATAGACTTTGGACAAGTGTATGCCTTGGATTTTACATTATCCTTTCATTTTATTAAAATAGTTAAATAATGAAGTCATCGCTGCATCATAATGATGTCATAAATAATTTAACTTATTTAATGTCTAAAAATTATAAAAAAAACTATGATGTAGGAAATATTTTTAGATTTATAATGAATATTTATAGTCAAAAGTTGGACTTATGTAACCCCACTTAAAAACTGTTTTAGTAAAACAACTCATGTTTGTGTCAATTTAATTTTTAAATTAAATAAATATATATTAATGTCATTTTCCAACCAAAGTGGATCCATGGGGTCCCCAAATTGACCCATGGGTTGTATTGGTCGGACATGACTCATCCAATAGGATTAGGACAATTTTCAAGCTCATCTCATATTATTAAAACATTATTTTTACCTTAAACTACACTAATTACCTCTAATCGCGATTAAGAACTTAAAAGTTACTATTCACCAAAATATTATTTTAATCTCATTGAACCACATTTTACTTCTTAATGACAACCATGTATGTTGGATTTTTGAAAATCAAATCACAGATGTGGTAATATTTCATTTTAATGAAAAATCAGTTTTTAACAACCACTTAGTGGTTTCACTATTCATCAAAAATTGAAGTTTTTCAGAAAAAGGCCAAAATTTCACCCTAAGATATAATTGATATTCCGAATTCAAAAATGATGTCTATTTTAAAAAATTCCAAAAATGTAAGTTGAATTAATTAATTTTATAATTAATTCCCGCTGTTACAACAAATAGCGTGTTTTTAAGAAACAATTTATATCAAAAGATTGGCAATTGTTTATGTCCAATTTCAATGTTAAATTAATTCTAATGACCACCATTGGATAAAATGGTAAAAATATATTCTATTTATACTTTAAAACCACTAAATAGTATAATTTATCACAATAAATAATTTTGATTAAAAAGTTGTTTTTAAGTATTTTTCAATATTCATAAAAAATTAAAAGTTCTCAGAAAAATACCAAAAATTCAACATAGGCTAATTTAAATATTCCGAATCCAAAAATGAAGTCCATTTTGATAAATAAAATTTATAAAATTTCAAAAAGTAGGTATTACTATTCAGAACGGCTAGTTTAATTAGTTGTGGTGTGTATTAGAGCTCAAGGTTGCGTACAACACACGCTATTACATTATTCGAAGGGAAACGTACCGTGGAAGCTTGGTGTGTTACAATTATTGTTTCCATTAGAATAAAATCTTAAAAAAGACCCCAACACATTTATCTTAGATCCACTAACTTACTTTTTTACAATGTCCTATTAAACAAGGAATCACATCCCAATAGACCGAATAGATTATTAGAATTGGAAAATTAGATGCGAACATAAGTATTATATTACATCTTGAAATGAAATAGAACACAGTGACTATATTGAAGACATTCATATTCTCCTAGAGTTTTCCTTAATATCATCCATAATATATATCTTTTTATCATGGATAGAATAAACCATATGTAAGTGTTGATCGTAAGTTCTCTATAAGTGTAACTGTACAACATAATATATCATAAATAAACATAAACTATAAATAAATTTGGATAACTAATAACACGTTCCATTAAAAAATAATCTTGAGCATAATGTGGATGGAATACAATAATACTAAATAATGACATATAAATAACATTTGAGAATGAAACTTGACAATGGATATTCTACTACTCGAAAAATCACATTTATTACCAATAATTATTCTCAGAATGAGGGAATAAATAATGTTGGTCATCATAAACAGACCATCAATGCTTCAACTAAGACACCCTACTAAATCAAGCAAGACATCATCCAATACCAAAACTAGTTAATCTAATGAGACATACTGATTTATGAAGGAGTTATATTAGGAAAAAATCATAACATACATTTTATCATGCATTCATCATATAAAAGGTGTGAAACATATTCATGATATACATTCATATTTAAAATATAATATGAAATATCATTTGGTATGTTCCTGGACATTGTGGAAGAATGTTCATGTTTAAATTTCTGTTTGAATTCATTAATGATTTCTAATTAAATAATTACCAGTTGTATGACTGGTCTTGGGAGTGCTAGGAGGGTTCAAGATATGAATGAAAGGTAAACCTCTCTATCATGTTCATGTGGCATGTTTATCACATCATAAGTAGAAACTATTCAAGGGGAGAGGCAAAACAATAAAAACTTGGACATAGGCATTCCATTTAGATCACACATGGAATTTCAAAATGAGTAGAATATTCATGTAACCATGTGACCCATCCCCTCATAGATAGAATTAGGTGCACAATTTTCACATTATTTAGAAAAACGTAATGTCAAACCATTTTTTACATTAAAAAGCGATAATTTACCAAATTTCACCCTTGGAATTTAAATTTCATCACCCTATTTTATCAAAATTTCATTTTTCTATAGCCCCAATGAAGAAAATAAACCCTCATGACCTCCCAAAGAACAATGTTCATCGATTAAAGGAAGTTTGGACTGTCATTGGTTGTATATCGATGTTCTGGGTAAGTCTAACACTCCTCTTTCACCTCTTTTCAAAATTAGGACTTGTTGTTTCATTGTTCTTCTTCTAATGCCCAAAAACCTGCCTTTTCCACTGGATAAAATGTTGCGAATTCAACAGGTGCATGAAGATTAGATATGTTGATAATGATAATAGCATATTCATCTATATATTTGAGGTACAAGGTATATATTTATATACAATTATTTTCATAATTTGTGCTTGTGTGGTTATGATATTGCATCCAATTTAATGCGAATTTGTTACCATGAGTAGGATATGAAAACATAGCTAGATAAAAGTAGAATTGATATCATCATGGTGCCTATTGGATGTATTGATATTGTGTAGACTATATTAGGTCCACACATGGGGTGTGCGAACATTCATGATTATGAAACAATTATAATGTTTTGTATAAAATATCACTGTGATAATGTAGAAAATGTATTGAACATGGTGAAACATTAGTTGAGGTTTAAGGGGAATATTAATGAATTTTTCTAGAAATTGATAAAAACATAAGGGATTTGGTGGAAAAAATTTAAATTGTATGGATAATATAAATTCATTTTTATATGTGGATTATGAATTTCCCATGATATTCATAAGATTATAAATGCTTGCAAATAGAATTGTTGAAATGGGATAAAGAATGGGAATTGATGAATCATGAAGAATGGGTTAATGTATGATAATTTTTTAATATGATAAAAGGGTGAAGGTAAGAAAAATGAAAATGGTATAATAGAATATCCCAAGAAAATACTAAATATGTAAATGGATTAATTCATAAATTTGATGTATGTGTTAAATGAAATTGAAAATGGGAATGTTATGTGTATTGATTATATAAAATTATTTATTAGGTAAATGTGGTAAATGGATAATATGAATCTTCACATGGCTTAATGGTGTTGGATAAATGACTAAGGCACCTCCCAAGGGTTGAGTGGGACTAAGGGTCCAAACCCCACCCTTGAATGCCCGAGTTTGGGGGCATACTAATGCTCTAGGCCCCTAAAGGTTGAAATGGATGAGAATACCTGGACTGAGGCTTCAGTATAATTATTTTAGAATTATTTATGAAATATTTATCTGTTTTGAGATAGGGTACTTGAATTATTCCTTTATTCCTTATAACTGATTATCTTAGGCCATAGTATAAATGATGTACATGCATCATGCCTGGAAAATGTGATGAAAATTAATTTATTATTTATAATGGTATAAGTGATGTAATGGAATTAATGATGGATTTGTTTTTAGTGAATATTGTTATCTGATGACAACTGAGTTGTCATTTGTTTATATTTTCATATATTTTTTATTTTCATTCATTATCCGTTTAGGGAAGATATTTTTTAGACACTATTGGTAGTGGCCTACATAGTTTTAATAACACCCACTCTAGCTACCATTGGGTACTTGAGAAGATTTCAAGGTTTTATGTCAGGACTAGGGAAAAAGTCTTATGATAGATATTTGAGTTAGGAATGGATGTACACAGATGAGGATCCATACATGGAGTCAGGACACATTTCGAGGATACAAATAATTTTCATTATTATGCAGTTTTGTCACTTTTGGCACTATTATTATGACACGGTATATTCGTTGTTTATATTTGGTTTATAAAATGTTTGGGAAATTATTGGAAATGGATTTTATGGTTTATTTTCACTGTTTATGTTAAATTATATTCTATCTATTGTGTCTACTCTATTAAATATGGTACAGTACACCCACATGTTTTATTTTTCACATTATGCAAGTTAACGTCCTCTATAATATGGGGAGGAATGCATTTGGTTATGTGGAGATCTGGCTCAGGGTAAATGTTTAGTGCACCCCAGATTAGGGATATTACAATGTGTATCATATGAGTTAATTTTTATGGTCTTATTATTTGGGGTTGATAGATAGTAGAATATGATGTGTAAAGTGATGGAAATAATCTTGTGTTTGGTAGTATCAAATCCATGTATGAGGTAGAACCCAAGTACTCAGGGAGTGAATTATTGTTTTTGATATGTGTTGTTATAGGTGAATGATATTTCAGAATTTGAAGGTGTATTTTTTTTTGATGTGACTATTTTATTTTATTTTTCTCAAGGAATAGACAGAACATGATTTTGAATCCATGTATAATTATAGGATCCCAAGTACTAATGTGTCATGCATCATGATAGGAACACACATGATGGGTGTGTGGGACATAAAGGTTGGAATGAACATTACATCAGAATTTTTTTTTATTAAATTGATGTCTAATTAAATTGATGAAATTTGGTAAAGAGGAAATAATTTTAAAGAATGGGTAATAAATATTGTTTAATAAATTATTTTAAATGAGTTAAAATTTTGGTTGAAAGATGTTTTTATATTTTAAATGTTTCTAAAAGAAATATATTTGTGTGTGAAAGTGGAAATTGTATAAAAATGGGTGTCTAAGGAAAGACATGTGATTAAAAACATTACATTACCCCATGATATCCATTGACCATGTTAGGGATAATCAAGTGTAGTATTCTAGATGTAGAGATATTAGTTGGGATAGTGTTTGAGAAATGTATTCATTATGGCTAGTGGAGATCCTTATTTTGTGAAAATTGTGGATATTGATGTTATGTGTTCTGAGAAGTGTTATTAAAGTTGTACATAAATGTTTCCACAATTACATGCATTGATTAAGATACAAGATTTTGTTGTTGATAATTCTCTTCTAGAAATATTGAATTTTTTTTGGTTTATTATAATATAGGATATGATTCGTTTCAGGATAAATTTTCTCATTTGATACAGATGATTGAACAAGACCTTCAGTGGGTTGTGCCTTGTCTGTTTGAGAAGACTATGGAGCTTCAACTACAACACCCTTAATCTATTTTATGGGTCTGTAGAATTGATGCAGTTGAATTTTGGATAGTTTCCATTCAGAAAATTCTGGATTTCATAGAGAGTATTCCTAAGAAGTGATGAAATCTAAAAGCATAATTGTTGTGGGGTCAAGAAAATTAATGGTGTCTTGTTTTTGTCTAGAATAAAAATTCCAATTGAAATACATTGAATTATTTAATTGAATGTACCCAGAACACTTCAATCTGATGACATTTAGATTATATAATGTTGTTGAATTTATGAGGTTGTCCCAGATATCTATGTCAGTGATAGAGTATCATGTCTGCTTCACTGACTGGAAACACATCATTTGTTTGTTGGCAGGTGATAAGTTAGACATGGAGATATGTTTTCATGATGTAATTCATTATAAGATCAAGTCATAGGTAAATGTATTCCATTTATAGAGGATTTTTAATGTAGTATATCAAGACCTTATTTTAGAAGGGAACTTCAAGGATGCTTCTAGTGGGGGGATTCATTTCCAGTTAAGAAAACCAGTGGTGTTGATTATAATGAATAGAATTTCCACTTTGAAAGTATAAAAGAAAGAATTGATGGATGGTGTTATTAGAAGAGGGAACTATTTTGTTAGGTTAGTGTCTTATCCTTCAGTTATTTGTATGGTTGGACGAGTCACATGCGTGGCTAGTTTTTCTAACCACCAGTTGAGTGTTGATCTTTAAAAAGGTTCGGCCATGTGTAGTGGTTCTATAGGAAACCATGACTGTTGTTCATAGATGGGGGTCAAAGGTTGATTCTTAGTGCAAGAGGGGGGGTCAGTTACCCCATACCATGAAGAAAGTTGGAGCTCGACCCGCTGTAATTTTTGGGGGAGTGGATGTGGTTCTTTAGAGAGTGTGTTCCCACATCAGTAGGATAGTGTGACCCTAAGAACTAAATCTAGGACCTAGGTAAAAGGGGTCGGTCGGATTCATACATTTCAGTCTAATCATAAAGGACGAGGGGTTGGATAATTGACTGATCAAGTTCTTATCCTTGTGTCTTCTAGGCTTTAAATTGCTTTATTCAACACAATTCTAACACATTTATTTAATTCTGATCATTATTCAGCTATGTTGGGTCTATTGGGGTATCATTTATGTGGGGTTATGTCAATTGATACATAGTTAGGGGTACAAAAATAAATATCTAGTAGTGTATAGGGTGTGTACTAATGGATGGGGGTACCATTATCTATGCGACTTGTTTTTGATGTAGATGTCATGTTTTGATTTTATTTTGCGCATAGACTGGTTAGCATTATTCCCAGACCATATTTAATGTAAACATCATAAGGTAACATTCAGGTCTCTTGGGGGAGACACGTACATCCATCACGGTGAACGTGATATCTGGGCATGCTGTGTAGGCCAACATGTCAGTGGTTGGTTGAACTCACAACCCAACTGGCTTGTCTTGTGGTTAATGATGATGGAGTAGAGAAGATATCCTTTCATCCTATGGTGGATCAGTTTTAGGATTTCTTTACTGAGGAATTATCAGGGATACTGCCAGAGAGTGATGATCAGTACATGATAGAGTTGATGTTAGTAGCATAACTAATTTCCATTCATCTTTTCAGAATTTTGATTAAATACCACTCAGAATATAAAATTTGGTTATTGTAATTAGATAATAAGGGATTTATCCATCCTAGTATATCACCTTGGGCATATCTAGTGTTATTTTCCAAGAAGGGTTATGGATCCATGCAGTAATGAGTCAATTTTAATAATTTTAATATGATTAATGTTAAGAATACATACCATCTTCCTTGAATCTATGATCTATTCAAAAAACAATGGGATGATTTAGTTTTCCCCAAGATTGATATGAGATCAAGGTACCATCAACTATGGGTGATTTCTTTTGATGTTCTGTAGACTTCCTTTACAAAAAGGTATGGGTTTTGTGAATTTTTTGATGTTTCTCAGGTTCACTGATGCACCAGTAGTTTTTATTTCCCAATTGAACCAAATAATTCAACCATACCATGATTAGTTCATGGTTTTATTTTTCAATGACATCTTAATGTACTCGTTAGAATCATGAAAATCGTGAAAAACATCTTGAAATCAACCTAAGTACAGTAAAAAACATAGGAGATACACTAATATATGCGAATTTCATTTTGAGATCAATATGGTTGATTTCTTCGGTCATATCTACTCTAGGGAAGGTGTTTCATTGGGTTGAGAGAATGTAGATGATGGTGTGTCATGGTAAAAACCTAACAATGATTCTGATGTTTTATGTTTTCGAGGATTGGTCAGATATTGATATAGCCTCATTACAGACTTTTACTATTTATTATTACCATAGGTATGACTGAATTAGAAGGGAACCATGTTTGAATGGTCTGTAGAATGTGAGAATGATTTCAAAGTGTTAAATAAATGGCTAACTACCTCAACAATTTTGATTTTACCCAATCTAGGTATGGTTTATATCATATTTTTTGATGCATCTAGTGTAGGTATTAGAATAATATTGTTATTTTATAATCAGGTGGTTTCATATGGTTCATGTAACTTGAGGTCACAAGATGGAAATTACCATAATATAGATATCCAGATAACCAATGTGTTTTATACCTCCATGTGTTGGTGGAACTTCTTTTTGGGAGAGCTGTTTATGGTGTATACAGATCATAAAATCCATGAGAATATCTTCAAATAGTGTAACATGTATCTTAATATGTGAAGATGCTTAGAATAGATGTAGTATTTGTATTTTATGTTTGTTTACACATGATAAGGGGAACAATGTTGTATATTCATTGATTTAGAAGAATCAAAATCAAGTAGTTCAGGAATATAGTTCTGAGTGGAGGATGGTTTCATTATTGACTGAGATACATCTAGTGGTGCATGATGGGAATAGAAATATGAAGCTTCTATCCCTGGTAGTTTAGTCTAGAAATTTGAGCTAGATCAATTAGAATGAGTTTGAAGATATATAATAAATTTCATTGAGAATAAATTTAAAAGGTGGAAAGTCACCTTCTTGTTAGACCTTGGAGATGATAGAATCCTTTTTATGTGGGTCTATTTTGTTGTACCCACTTTTATGTTAGAATAGTTTATGTGAAAGATTTATTCATCAAAGTGGAAAGTGAATTCGTATTTACCTAAATTTATCATGATATCGGTGGGAAGTATTGTTGACAAGAGATGAATAAGGAGGATTTGAGTTTTTTGGCACGATGCATTAATTGTATGCAGGTTAATGTTGAGCATCAGTGGCCAGTTTTTATATTACATGAATTTCCAATTCTATAATGGAAATGAGATAACATGACTATGAATTTTTTGGTAGGTATTCCGAGGATTGTTTAGATGAATAATGTGATCTAGGTAGTTTTGGATTAGTTGAATAAGGTTGCCCCTTTATTACCCATTAGATAGGCTTTAACCATTAATATGTTGGGTGAGTTTTTTTGTTCGAGTTGTAGTGTCGTTGCATGAGGTGAAACATACCATATTTTTAGACTATGATTCAAATTTTACATCATGATTCTAATATTAATTACAAAATGAACGCCGTACCATGTGGTTTTTATGTATGATTTTTTCCCAAAGACAGATAGGCAGTCAGAGCATACTATTCGGGTGGTGGAACTTATTTTTACGGATTGTGTTCTAGATATTGGTGGATCATTGGAAATGAATATGGAACATATTGAGTATTCATACAATAATTGTTACCAGGCCAGGGAACATATGGAATCATATGAGGTGATATATGATATAATGTGTAGATGTATGATGTGTTGGATGGAGGGTTATGAATCAATGTTTTTAAGACTGAGTCTTGTGTAAGAGGTATTAGAGAAGATTCATTTGATTTGAAAATATAATGAAATAGATAAGATTTGGAATATGTCATATTTGAAACTAATTCATGGACTTATTGAGTTTATGGTGGTTGATAACATGTTTCTTCAGGTGTCACCAAGGATGGGTCACCCTCTAATTCCGAAGTAGGTTATGTTGGAACCCAGGTATGTGGATCTGTTTTATATTAAGGCGAGGATCAAACCTGTAGTCTACCAGTTGGATCTTTCATTGTTTTATATTGGTATGGATGATTTGTTTTATGTGTCACAACTTCAATAGTTTCACCTCAGACCATCTTATGTGATTAATGTTGATTATGTTTAGCTTGAGGCTAATGCGTACTTTATTGAGTCTGATGTTT
Organism: Viscum album; assembly: GCA_963277665.1. Taxonomy (NCBI): domain Eukaryota; kingdom Viridiplantae; phylum Streptophyta; class Magnoliopsida; order Santalales; family Viscaceae; genus Viscum; species Viscum album. The sequence goes on along the minus strand of OY728136.1, from coordinate 1,765,071,798 downwards.
GTATTTTCAATCATAGTGAGAATTTTTTGAGTGGAAATATTGTGCATTTGGTTAGTGTTTTTTGGTTGAATTGTAATGTTCAGGAAGAAAAATTAGAGATATAGAGAGTTGAATATACATTCTTAATGGACCAATCTCTTTTATCTAGATTATTATTGATTCTTTGATGTGTGGCTCAATGATGAGCCATTATAAGGTGGGCCGGATGTAATATCCTGATAACATAGAAATATTTTGTTATTTTTATATTGGTTAGATTTTTTAAATATGGATAATTTTAATTTTTAATATGTGTATGAGAGATAGTGGGGTGCTCTATGGGTTCATGACATTAATGAAAGGAAAATTATGCCATAATGTGCATGTTGCATGGTTAGTGAAAACAATGCAAAGGGAGAGGCTAAACTTAGAAAACATGGACAGTGGCATTCCACATGATTAGTGCATAGTTTCTCAAAAAATTTAAATCCCATGGTAACTCTGAATCCTATCCACTTTTGGATAGATGAAGGTGCAAAATTGGCACATAGTTTTCCAAAACCATGTTGTTGAACCATGTTCACCGTTAAAAAGTGGGAATTTACCAAATTCCCCCATAGGGTTTTAAGGTCCCCACATGATTTTATCCCCATTTATTCCACCTCTAGACATAATGATTAATATAAACCCTTAATACCACCCATGGATAAATATATTTTGTTTCAAGGATATTTTGAGTGTCGTCTGTTGAAGGAAAAAGCTTGGGGTATGTCTAATGCTCATATTTCATTTCTTTTTTTGACAAGGGATTTAAGATTATTTATTATTATTCTAATGACCTAAAACCCACATTTCCAGTGTATCATTGGTTAGGTCTTCAAATGGATATTGAATCCATATCTAAGGGTATGATTAAAAGTGTTTTCATCTATAAGTTCAGGGTAGGTGGTCTTAAAGTCATATTAGAAAGTTTTTTCATTGATTTGTGCGTATGTGGATATGATATTTCTTCTTTTTATAGTGATTTTCGTTGGTTGCATATGATTTGGTAAAATGGTTGGATATATTATGAATTGAACATTTGATGGTCCTCATGGGATGCATCAAGATTGGTATGACTAGATTGGTGAAACCAATGGGGTGTGCCAATATTCCCGAATGTTGAAAAATTGTAATGTTAAGCGTAAAATTAATTTTTAATAATTTATATCCCATAATGAACATGAAAACACTTGAGTTGATTATAAAGGGGAATATATATAGGTGTTTATAAATACTAATAATTGAATAAGGAATTGTTTAGGAAAATATAAAAATGGTTAGGACAAAATAAATTGGTTAATGTATGGTAATTGTTGAATATTCTAAACGGGTTAAGGTATGTGATGGAAAAAGGGTTAAATGAGTTATGTGATGTGACTAGTAAATGTGTTAATGGATTACGGATTCAGGATGATTTATGTGTTATAAAAATGGAAAATGTGAATGTCATGTGTATTTATTAAGTATGTTTTGTGCTATGGTAATTGTGGTAAGTGGATAATAAGCATGTAAACATTTATTGGTGGCGTGGTATAATAATCTATGGCTCCCCCACATGTCGGGATAGACTGAGAAATGAAACCCAACCCATGGATGCACGAGTTATGGAGTTGGACCGATGCTCTAGGACCATAATGGTTCAATTGAATGAGACTACATATACTAAGGATCCAAGTTAAATGTGTTATGATTATTTATAAATATTTTATACCTAGTGGGACATGGTACATAACATATTCCCATTTTCATGATAATTGATCGACTCAGGTCGTTGCATAAATGTTGTAAACATGGAACATGTGATGAAAAAGAATTTATTAATAAAGATTTTATAAATGATGAAATGGTATTAATGATGAATTTTAAGTGAATATTTTTATCTATTGTAACATGAGTTTTCTTTTGTATATCTAGTCATTTATTTAGTACTTTCATTCACTATTTTTTTAGACTTGACATTTTTTAGGTAATGTTGATCATATCCTACTGAGGTATACTCACACCCTTCTCAATCCTCCATTGGGTAACCAAGAAAATTTCTTGGATTTAGTTTAGTATAAGGGTAAAGGTCTCATTATATGGAGATGAGTTGGGATTGGGATGTGCATGGATTTTGATCTAGACATGGATTCAAGATATATTTTCGGGATTAAAATACTTCTCTTTATTTTGGGTTTTCATCACTTTTGGAATTGTTGGAATGTCATGGAAAATTTATTTTTGAGTTTTGGTTTCAACCCTATTTGGGAAGTGATTGGTAATCCATGTTCTGGTTCATGTTCATTGTTTCCTTTATTTCATATGGAATCTACCGAGCCTTACTATTCTAAAGAGGTTAATGTCACCCATGTGACTTATTTGTCCCACGCTACTTGTTATAAAACTCTACATTATGGGGATTCATTGTTGAGGTCATGTGGTGACCTAGCTTGTGGCACCCGTTTAGTAGACTCCATGTCGGGAATGTTACACTTTCCCCAAATATATTTATAACCATAAACAATATTGTGTAATATGATGAATCGTATCCAAATATCATAACCACATTCAAATATGTCGTGAATAAATCAGGAATATATTGTACCCAATATCATAAGTGGCTAAAATCCAATATTCATAAGATCCAACAGATGGTTTTGATATTGATGAAAATAATCTAATTAAATCATTTTGAAATTCATGAGAGAGATACAACATTTTCATTGAAATAATTTTTTTAAAAAAACACACAATAATAAAAGGAAAAAATTTCTCATAAAATAAAAATTGTAAATTGTAAATAATTCATTAATACATTATTGTTTCTTGGAATTGGGAAAATCTTCATCATTCAATATATTTTAAAAAAATATTCTATTAAAATTTTTAAATGGAAACAATTAAATGAGAATTGTTAAAATAATACGTGAGAGATAACCAAATGAATCGATTATGTATATCAGATGTAAATGAAAATATAATAATTGGATATAATTTATATGTTATAAAAAATTTATTTCATACATAATTGTAGCTTGAAATAATCAGTGGAGTAGAAGGTAAACCAAAATAATAGTACTTGGGTTAATAATTTTCATTCCACATTGTAATCAGTCAAACCATTTCGCCATAAAATTAATGACAACCCAATGAAACATTCAATGAAATGGAGATAAATATATTCGTTATATAATATATTAACGGTTTTTATTTAATTGAAACACAATAAACATGGGTTTAATATGGAATATATCTCAATGAATTAAATGTGAGATGATAAAGACTTAATTTATGTATGAAAGCATTCGTCTTGTGTACTTAATTTCTTATATTATCAAATTATAATCATTAATTACATCATTCCAAACCATTTTAACAAATATTTTATTTATTATGATTGTATAAGTTCATTTATTTTTATTTTGATTTGATGTAACATTTAAATATTTTTTTTGTAGAGCATTTATTTTATTGTTTTACAGTGGGTTCCATTGAGTATAAATATTGGAGTTCATGTCAAATAGTAATAAAATCACCAGAAGAAAAATTATTTGGAATTAATTTACATCTAGAAGGTTAAATGGTCTCATACATAATTTGGTTATATGGTATAAGGATTATACATTTGATAAAATGTTGATGAAAATGTATTAATTTATTTTAGTGCTTTTATAAAAAAATGAACTTTTGTCATTTAATTATTATTTTTGTTTATATGTTGGTTCCACAACATGGTGAAACTTATAATATGTATATTAAAATCTTAATTAACAATAATAATGGTTTTATGACTAGTCTTAAAGGTATTAATGGAAAATAAAATTTCATCATCCATGAAAGTGGGTAATAGACACATAATGGACGATGTTTTCATTTTAGAAATAAAAGAATAAGAGAAGGGATGTTGAGGGTTGGTATTTAAAAGGGAATAGAGGGGTGTTTATTTATTTTATTATTCATTTAATTATTATTTTTTATTAAATTATCATTATTGTTTATATCTAGGATAAAGATAAATTACAAGTGCTTGTGAGTTTGAAGTAATGGGTTCTTAAATCAGAAATGACGAAAACATTTATGTAATTAACTTATAATGAAAAATTATATAAATTTTCATATTTCACTATTAATAAAAAATTAATCTATATTATAAAAATAAAAAAAAAATCCTAAATACTTTTGGTTATCTATATTTCACTTATGTATTCCATTTAATAAAATAATTTTCTAAACATGAGAAATTTATTTTTTAATTAAAACCATCAATTATTCAAAAAAACATTTCAATATTATAACCTATTGTATGAAAATTTATAAAAATTAAATATGGTCTCATGAAATCAAATTATAATTTTAATGTCAAACAATATTAATTTATGAATCTATTTTATGAAGAAAACATTTAAATCATTATATTAATAATTAAATTGTAAATGTACTATTTCTTTTTAGAAAAATACAAAATCATAAGTATTCATTTGTAAATTTTTTTTACATATTCTATGACATAAATATATCATATTTTAACTTAAGAGCAATAAATTTTTTTATACTTTCATTGGTGAGTTTAATATTCTAATGTGTCGATTAATATTTCTAACAGTCACTTTATTATCCTTATGGTTATGTTAATATACAATAATATATCACAGATTTTTTAGTATCGGTGTTGCGTGTAAAAAAATATACCAATAAAACTAAATTTATTTAATAAGATACATACTGTTAAATATTTTTGTGTTATATTCTTCCCTCATTCCAAAAATTTCCCCCTCAACATTTTCATGAGTATTATCTTCTAAACATATAAGGGTGGTTCTTCTCTGTATCATCCTTTGGTTCCTATTTTCTTATTCCATTTTATAGTTTCTCCAATTAAATTTTTCTAGTTGTATTATAGGATTTCTCAATACCACATCAATAGAGACATAAATATTTATAGGATCTTTGTAGTAATAAAAACCATGTTCCAATTATTTGTCTTCATAGGTGAGTAAATTTTTTGGGTTTGGATTGTACTTCCTTAATAAAGAGTTGCAGAACAAAATGAGTTCTTTAGAAAGAAAGGTGGAATCACCAAATTATAATCCACAACTCCAATTATTTCTATAATATCAAATTTTCTAATTTAGATAGGGATCATATTTCTTTTCTTACTGATACTTTTGAAACATTTCCATATATATTATTTGATGAAGACATGGTATCGCACTAAAAACTCCAAATCCTTTTTCGGGTTGTTTAAATAAATCTTCTGACAATTTGAGCAGCATTAATATGGTTTGAATCATTTTTATATTTACTATTTATTCCTAAACGTGTTATGTCCTAGAAATCATCATTTCTCCAACTTCATCCCAACAACTTATCCTCGACATCTCTTACACATAATGCTTCATATTGTTCAATTTGACTACACCCATGGAAATTGTTGTTTTAGGAAAATTCTTCAATAGGTAAACAATTATCCCACAAATGTTGAAGGTGAAGTGATAAGGACCTCAAAATTTCTTCTAATGTCTGAATAATCCTATGAAATTCCATCTATTTGATGGTGATAAGAAATAATCAAAGGAATCATTGTATAAAAATCCTTATGAAGACACTTCCATAATTTTTATATAAAATTGGGCTCTCGATTAGACAAAATATATAGTGGTTCACCATGAATTCATATAGCTACATTATTCTAGAGTCTTATATGGTGGTCTAGTGGAATATACTACCTTATCAAGAGGAAATGTTATGATTTGTAATCTGATCAATAATTACCCATACTACATCTATCATTCTTGTATTATTTAGTAATCCATTGAAAACACCCATAGTAATGTCATAGAATTTCAATATAGAAATAGCTATAGCTTACAGAAGCCTTTTTGGATGTTGTCTTTCATGATTCACCTATTGAAAAATAAAAATCTTTATAAATTATAATAATTTCTCACTTCATATTACCCCTTAAATAATATTACATAAAATATATATACATAGTATTGCTACCAGGGTGTATAGAGAAAGTAGAGTTATCATCATTACCCAATAATTACATTTTTAGATCAATAATAGAGAGACCAAAAAGTATCTTCCCAAATTTCATATTCCCCCTTCATATATGAATTCTAAAAATTCCCCATCACTCAATGATGAAATTTTATTTTGAAAATCATCATAATCATAATGGGAACATTTTATCATTCCCTATAAATATTATATGGAAACCATTTTATAGAGAAGTATTGTATCACCTCCTTAATAATTATTATATACATATTTAATAGATTTACATACACAAGATCCCTTTCAATCATTATTTTTTTCTGAAATCCATGATCTTTTCTAATTAATGCATCTTCTATCTTATTTTCATTCCCTTGTTGTAATTGTATTGAACAATAATTATACTTGAGTAGTTTGAGCCATCACCCTTCTCTAATGTTTTTTGTTTTTGTGAGATTATATACTTCAAACTCTTACGATCTATATATATCTAACATCATTCACTATAAATAAAGTGTATCCATATCATCAAAGAAAATATTTAATCTAGTAACTCAATATCATGAGTTGTATTGTCATGGTAATGTGTTCTTAACTACCTTGATCCATAGGTAATAACTCGAACATTATTTATATGGACACAACCATGTACTTTCTTCAACGCATCACTAAAAATCACAAAAACACCATTTCCCATTGGTAGAGTTATGATCCCAGTATTCATTGTTACCTTCTTCAATTCTTAAAATAATTCTTCACATTCCTATTCGTAAAAAAATATACCCCATTTACGAGTATTCTTGGTTAAAAGTTCTGCTAATAAGAAAAAATTATATAAAAAATTTTGATAGTAACATTTCATACTAATGTAGCTACATTCCATGGTTTTTTTCATTGGGTTTGGACATTCATGGAATACCTTTATATTCATAGGATCAATATAGATTCCATAGTTGGATACAATATGACCAAGAAAAAAATTTTATTGAGGCTATAATTAACACTTTCAACACTTCCCTAATAACTATTTTCATATAGGAGTCTCTAGAATAATCCCCAAGTTTTGACCATGGATCATGTAGCTTTTGGTGTAAACAAAGATATCATAAATAAATAAAACAAATAAAATTATCAAAATATTCCTTGACTAATATTCTCATTATATCCTTATAAATAGTGTGTTCATTAGTGAATCTAGATGGAATTAATTTAAAAATATAATATCTATACCTTGTTAGAAATGATGTCTTTAGAGTATCTTCCTTATTTACATAAAATGGATGATATATGGAAAAAATATTAATATTTGAAAAGTAATGTGATATATGATGTTGATCATATAATTAATAATGGAGTGTAAGATGATACTTTTATTTACCATAATATAACTAATCACCATATAGTCGATGCATAGACTCATAGATCCATCTTTCATCTTAAGAAAAAGAAAATGAGCTCTCCTAGGTAAAACACTGGGAATTAAAAACCTCATACCACTAAATTACACTTTTTTATTTTACTCTAGTAACTCAACCATGACCATTCAATATAGAGTATTATATATAGTACATTCATCAAGGATTAAAATCAATAGGAAACTAAACTTCCCACTCCGGGTGATCTTTAGGTAATTCCTTCATAAATATATCAATGTATTCATGTACAATTTATACATAATTAATTTAATATAAAATCTTTCATTATTATGATTTATGTGCTCTTCTCCTCGAAGAATATCATTTAAAAGAGCTCCTTGAAGTGAATTTAGTTATGAATCAGTGTCTTCTATCTAAAGTTTAGAAACTACATATCTTTATCACATATCATAATTTTCTCATATTTGTTGAAATGTTTTTAATTATATATTTATATAAAGTCCATATAAAATATTATATCATAATCATCCAATAAAATTTTAATAAAATAATCAATTAGAGCACATTTATGGGAAGTAATGGGAACATCTTGACAAAAAAAATTAAATAAGGTTTCCCGTAGGATTTTTGTCTCCCAAAGAAATTTTTCAGGTAAATTTGAATTATCTAATTTTAATATAAAATAAAGAATATTTAGAAGAATGAGATGATCTTGAACCAAATAAAGATTTATCAAAATAAGATTAGATAATTAAAGTACTATCCTCCACATCAATATGATCGTTAACCACAAAAATTTTGACATTATAAACATTAACTTTTTCCCTTGGATTTTTAGGTAAATTTTCTTTGATATATAATTAAATAATTTTCATAGTGTATCAAATCATTACATCTAAAACATTTCACTTTTCTAACTTATTTGATTCTTGTACAATCACGGGTCTATTAGCCTTTTTCTCGGCATTTGTAACAGACTCCAATTATCAATATTCATGTTCTAGGATATTTCATTCCACATTTATTAAATGTTGGAAATTATATTCTTTCCTTCACCCATTTTCTTTATTATAATTTCAAGACTTATAGTCAATCGTATTCTTGAATTCCATCGCTAAAAAGTCATATGGATTTTAAAATTCCTTCTTTGTGTTGATGGAACATGGTAATATATCCCAGAATGATAATATTATTTTGTATACTACATACCTTTAGATAAATGGATCACGATCATCTATTAAATAGTTAATAATTTTTTCCTATTACATATATAGTCTCTGTAATTCCTTGATAACCTTATAATGATATCTTCACACTTATCAACGTTTTTAGCCACTTTTTATATATGAATCAACAGTTGTATGTCAATATTCTCTATTTGTTTATAAGGGAAATATATTTCAATAAAAATATTCATAAAAAACATTTATTATATATTTTACCCTTCACCGCCTCATATGTGTTTTGAATTAATCACTCCCATGGATTGACATCTCTTGATAAATGAGAAGTTTCCTTGATAAATGTACCATTATCATTACATCCCAACATGAGATATATCATCCCACAAGAACTAATCCATTCAACAACAACAAATGCGTTTGTAGTCCCCATTGACCGATTGATGTTGTTGTCTCATGAAGCGGTATAACATTGTTAGTCAGCATTGAGTATTGGGGTACTCTATGTTGGTAAGTTTATTGCTAATAACCAGAGTTAGATATCTATGTATAGTTATAAGTTATTCAGCTCATGTTTCATCTCATGGACCGACATCATTAACTTTCATAAGAGGGAAACCCCTACATTGAATATGTGTGTTGATACGGTTTTCATTCATTCCACTTGGAACCATTTATAAACAATAAAATACACTAGATTAGATTATAGAATTTTAAAACTATTGAAGAACATAAAACAATTATTTATAACTAATCCCAAAATCAGATTCTTGGTTACCTTGAGAATATTTCCCAAGTTAGTTATAGGGTAATATTTCCCTAATCTATATTTTCTAAAATATAGTTTTCAATGTTTATAAAAAAATTTCTCTGATATCAACTATAAATAACTCGGCCTTAATAGCCTAGAGTTAGTGACATACAGAATTACTTTGAAATAATAAATTAGTAATAACATCCCAAAGGACCAACTAATTATGTCGCTCTGGAAAACTAGTTACAAAAATAAGTATTACAATACCACATGAAATAAATTAAAATAATGTAACTCTGTTGGAAACACCCATTTCACTTATATTATCATTGCATGTCAATCATTATATATATCTTAGCATTTTAAACAATATAAAACATAATAATGTGGTGAGCATAGATGCTCAATAATGGTAAGTGAACAATCTAAGTTATCATAAATGAATAAAAACAATATGTAAATGTGGCTGAATAAAAATGATGTCATTAAAAAATTATATTGAGAATAATATGGAAGGAATAAAAGATGATAAATAAATTCCTTATAAATAATCACAAGAGAATGGATCTTAACCAAGGATATGTTTCTAGTAAAATAATCATATTGATTATCAATAACTAATCTCCTAATGTGTGTATTCATAATTCAATAACTCATAAACATACCATCAATCCATTGAACAATAAACCATACATAATTGAGATAGTCATCATCCAATACCCAAATGACTATATCCTATGTGACCTATCGATGCATTGAGGGGATATAAAAGGGACCTCCCAATATATAATAAGAATAATCAGTTGTTCATATAAAGGGGTGCAACAAAATAAAGACATAAATTTATATTGAAGCTAGCATATGAACTAACATTCCCAAATCAATAAACAAAATGACAAATAATCTAGGGAAAAATGATGAATAATATAAAAATATCATTTACACATTCAATCTAATAAAAACATATTCAATAGTGTTTAGAATATTGTATCATAAGATACCGAAATCTTTATAAATATGATCTAAAAAGGGTGTTGACATAAACGATAACACTCTAATAAAATTAGTGAGATTTTTTTTAGAAAAGTACCACTTTTACATTGAAATCATTCATTAAAGAAGATGCACATTATAAAACAAAAACATTTACTTGAAAATAACATTGTAAACATATAAAGGATACTTTAAGGCATTAAGTAGCTACAATATCGAGAAATCACCATCATGCAATATATGTTTAAGAAAACACTCAATCAAAAATTTGAGATGTAAACATTTAACGATTTTTTTTACAACAAAGCGTGAGCTTCAACCAAATGAATTGAATTTTTTTATTTGATTTAAATCAACATTAAATAAGTAGAAATACAACCTATTAAAATCAAAATACATTTCCCAAAAAATAATAATGTGTTATAAAAAATTGATTATAACTTTATTATAAATAATTTAAATTGGGTTAAAAATTCAGTTATGACATTACAATTAGTTAGACCATACTCCCCATTAAATAAATGATCATCAAATGAAACATTGAATTATAGGGAGATAAAGTGATTCATGAAATGATATATTAATGTGAATCTTGTGATCCATAAATAAAAAATAGATTTCGAATAAGGAATATATATCCAGATAAAATAGTGATATGGAAAACCCTTTATTGTATGCCTTAAAGCAATTTGCAGTTTTACTTAATTTTCTTCATAATCTAATTGGATTCATTAATTATTTAATTTATAACCTCTTTGAAAAATGATTTATTTATTATAATATTATGATGTTCATTTAATGTCCACTTCAATGAGATATCTTGTTTAATTTCATTATTCTGGGTGTGATTGTTTCCTTGTAAAATGGTCAGCTCCGTTGATTATAAATATGGGAGTTCTTTTCTGAATTGAAAAAGTTTACCAGAAGCAAAATTATATTGTTCCAATGATCCTAAAATACTGTAAATGGTCTCATATATTATTTGGTGATATTTTTTGAGGATGATTCATTAAATAAAATGTTCATAGATATGTAATAATTAATTTTGGAGGTTTTTTGACCATCTGAAACATGTGTCATTCTATTTAATATTAGGTCTTTATATTGGTTCAAGAAAATGATATAACCTATAAAATTTATATTAAATCATATTCAACCATAAAAATATTTTTATTACTTGTCTTGATGGACATAATAGAAAATTAAAACTCGTCATCTCTGAAGGTTGTGAATCAATACATCAAAGATGATGTTTACATTTTTAAAATAAGTGTTGAGGGGAGGGGATGGTGAGGGTGGTATTTATAGTGGATTAGAGAGGTATTTTTTATTATCTAATCTATTTATTTGTTATATTTTCTCAATACTATTAATAGTGTCGATTCTTATGACTAATTATAGTAGTTCAAACTAATTGGTTCTTTTTTAAAAAATGACTAACAAATCATCTATTTAAATTATAATGTTAAATACTATGAATCAATATATTTCACTCTTAATAAAGAATTAAATGATTTTAGAAAAATCCAAAAAATTCACTCTGGATATTTTATGACGTATATATTTCAAAAACGGACTCCATTTAGTGGAAATAATTTTCTAAAAATTAGAAATTATGTTTTTTTATTACACATTTATTCGAAAATATTGATTTTAATATTACAATTGTTTTTACGATTGTTTGAAAAAAATATGGACACATACAATTATCTTGTAATTATAATGCAACAAAATAAAAATTTATGAATCTAATTTATGAAAATAAATTTTATATTCAACCATTATATAAACTATAAATTGCAAATAAACATTTATGTTTAATAAAAATAATAATACGTAATTTATAATTTTTAAGTAATTTACTTACATATACCATGAATTAAACGTATCAAATATTCATTTATAAGATATCCAAATTTTATCTATACATTTATAGGTGTGGTTATAATAAATCTGGAATGATTAATATTCTTTATCTTCACATTACTATTCTAGTGGTCATCTTGATATTTAATTGTGTATCACTGTTTTTTTAAAATCAGCGTTTAATATAAAATAATATATTGTGAAAATTGATTATATTTAAAAAATTTATTATTGTAAAAAATTGGGTTGTTATACAGTAATATCCCTAACCATAGATTCTTAGATTTTGTGCCTTACTTTTTAAGTTAGTATAATAAACAAGGAATCAAATCTGAAAATAACTGTATAGTTCATTTTATTTGAAAAAGTAGTTACATAAATAAGTATTACATTTCAATGAGAATGGAAACACTATATAGTAACTCTATCCAAAACACACTTATTCTTTGGGATTATCCTAGCATGTCAATAATAATATAAATCATGGAATCCAAGGAAAAATAAAACATAATAAAGGGGTGAGATGAGATTTTTAGTAAGGGTAATCATACAACGAAAGATATTATAAATAAACACAATCAATAAGGTAGGGTGAATAACTAAAAAATTCCATTAAAATATAATACTGAGCATAATATGGGTGGAATAAAATATGATCAAAAAATTTCGTATATATAATAAAAGGAGAATGATTCTTAACAAGGGATATTCTATTAGTTGAATAATCACAAGTATTATCAATAAATATTATTATTATGTGGTAATACATAATTTGGGACCTCAAAAAAATACTATATTTCCTTTATCCAATATACCATATATAATCATGTTACACATTAGCTAATACCGATAATAGTTTGTCTCATGAGACAAACTGATGAATCTAGGGGCTATTGTGGGCCATGACCGTCACATACTAAGTCCAATGTATTCCTCATATGGAAGTACAAAATTATAACCAAAATATAAATTAATATTGAAATATCCTATAAAATTTTTATTAATTTTCCCTGAATAATAAGAAAAATCATAAATCATAAAGTGTATATAATTAATGGTATCAAAGTAACACATCCATAGTAAAAATTCTCATAAATGTTTTAATCAAATATGATAGATGGTGTCATAATAGATCAAAATAAATTAATCATAATTTTCAAAAAAAGTTTTTGACATTGATGATAATAATATAATAAACTAATTGTGAAATAATTGAGAGAAATGACACTTTATATTGAAATCATTTATGTAAAAATATATAAAATTATAAAGGAAAATAATTTCTTTAAATATAAAACTGTAAGCTATTAAATAATTATTTAATGAATTAAGTCATAATAATATTAAGGGAATATAAATTATTCCATATATGTTTAAAAAACATTCCTTTTAAATTAGGGAAAAGAAACATTTAAAAGAGTATTTTTAAAAGAATGTGTCATATTTAACCAAATGAATTGAAGACCTGATTTTGAGAAACTAAAATTCCCAACTCAGTCCTTCAGTTATTTTGTCTTTGGTGTTTCTGATATCGAGAATGACGGGCTGTGGAAATAATGGCAAGGGATTGAGAAATGGTGGAGTCAAGCATCATAGGAAGGTTCTATGAGATAACTTCCAGGGTATCATGAAGCCTGCAATTCGGCACCTGGCCATGAAAGGCGGCCTCACGATGATCAGCGGCCTCATCTATGAAGAAACCCATGGTTTTCTGAAGGTATTTCTCGATAACGTCATCCAAGATTCGGTGGCCTACACAGAGCATGTGAGGCATAAGACGATGACTGTCATGGACCTCTTATATGATTTGAAGAGGTAGGGTAGGACTCTCTATGGATTTGGCAGTTGATTACGCTAACTGTGAGCATAATGTTTTTGTGTCGGTTTCGATGTTTCTTCCTTCTAGTTTTTGTTTCATGAATCCAGTCCTTTTTCAGAAGGCATCGTTGTCAATAAATCCAAAAAAATTGTTTATTTTTATCATTGTTAAATACACAAAAACTAGTGTAAATAATAAATAAGTTAATAAAAAATCATTTTCATACATTATCATGTCATTACATAATCAATTTATTAGATGGTTAACCAAGTCAATGGAACATGGGTTAATAATTCCCATACCAAATTGTAATAAGTCCAACCGTATCCCCAAAAAAGTAATTATTATAATTTGAAAAATTAAATTGAATTTAGATAAATAGATTAATTATATGATATATTAAAGGTTATTATCTACTCCACACATAAGAAATCAATGTTAAATAATTATTATAACTGAATGAAATAAATGTAAGAGGATAAACCCTTACATTATTTTTGAAAGAATTCTACACGTGTGATTAATTTCATAGATAATAAAGTTATATTCATCAAATACATAATTCAGAACCTATTCAACAAATATTTTAATTATTATAAATTTATTGAGTTTTTTGTCCCTTTTTATGAGTTATAATGTTTAATTTTATTTTTCTAGGAGCATTCATTTCAATGTTTTAAGCTCAGTTTCCCTATGTATAAATATGGGTGATCTTTTAAAAATGGATTCACCTATTCAGTGGTTAAATTATTTAGTCTTAATGAACTTTCAGTTGATTAAACTATCACATATATCACTTGGTTATATGGGTTGAGTAGGATTCATTAAATAAAATGTTGATGAAAATGTATTAATTTATTTGGTGGTAATTACATCCATCATAAACTTGTGTCATTTTATTTTATAATATATTTATATAATAGTTTTATAAAATGATATATCCTATTATATGTATATTAAGATATGATTAATCCAATTTAATAGTTTTATGACCAGACTTGATACCGATGAAGTATAATGAAAAACATTCATCTATAAAGGCGGTGTATTGACAAATCATGAATTATGTTTTTATTTTAAAGATAAATTGAATGGAGAAGAGATATGATGAAAGATAATAGATTAGAATAATAAAATTATAGTATATATATAAAACAAGAGTTACCATTCCACTTTGGATAAGGTATGCATGGAGAGGATAAGAAATTAAATGGAATTCAAATAGAAATAAACAGGATTTGACATTTTTAATAACATCAATTGGGAAGCTCTTTGAGACCCTTGGATTTGGTCTTTAGGTAAGGGCATATTATCTATGACATACAAATGATTAATGGGATGTTAAATGGGAATAAGTTTTACAATATTTGAGGCTTATAATTTTTGAGGATAAGTGGTGGTGAGCAGTAGTATTTATAGGGGAGGAGAGGGGTGTTTTTTGATTTTTTGTTCATTATTTATTTTTTTGGATCAAGACTATCAAAAGTGTGGATTCGTGTAACTAACTAGAGTAACTGGTGTTAATGAATTTGAAACAATGGGTTCATACATAAAAAATACTCAACAATTAATGTATTAAAATTATAATGTTAAATATCATAAATTACCTCATTTCGTTATTCATAAAAATCAACTATTTTCAGAAAAACTCAAAAAATCACATGATCTGTTTTTTGTGGATATTTCAAAATTAGATTCCATTTTATGAATATAGTATTATATTCATCAATATATAAATTTTTAATTTAAACAATAATTTATATGAAAAATTCTATATTTAATATTATAATAGATTTTGCGACAATCTGATAAAATTAATTTTTTTATCCTTAAATTATATTATAAAAAATGAAAAAAGGTAAAAATTTATGTATATATATTATGAAAAAATATTTTTTTTCTAAAAACAATCAATTTATTTGATATCTTATGTTTCACACAACACCATGCTTAAACAAAACGTGATATACTATTAATTATAACATGGTCGTTCGAATAGTATTTTTATTATTAAAGCACGATAATCTTTCGATTAAAATATTAACCTCACCTATAGAAGTAAAAATAAAATTTATACATCTCAGAAATGAATATATGATATATTTATATCATGGAATAAGTTAATAAATGTTTTAAAATTGATAAATTAAGTGATGATATTTTTTTAGATGTAAATGATTATTTACAATTTTTTAATTTATATAATGATTTAAATAAAGTTTATTTTCAAAAAATGTAATCATAAATTAATATTTAAATTCATTAAAATTATAATATATTTTGATGATACCATTATTAATTTTTAAATGTGTTGTAAAGTCATTTATAATATTAATATCAATATTTTTTGAATAAATAATAATTTTATTTAAAATTAAATTTCTATCATATCAAAAATTATTTTCATAAAATTGAGTCCATTGGTGAAATTTTATTGTTGAGAAACTATTAGGGTTTTTTTTTGAAATTTCTGAAATAGTTGAATTTTTTTGGATAGTAAAATATGGTAATTTACGGTATTTAAATTTATAAGTTAAATACTTGAATTTTGGGGTAATTTCATATTTAATAAGCCAATTTTTCAAAATAAAATAAATTATTTATACTACATTTTCAAATGAATCAATATTATTGATATTAATGGGAAAAAATAATAAATAATAGAATATTATTATAAAAAAACTCACATCTCATCCCTTATAAAGACCACCGCCAACAATATCTTATTCTCATACTTTATTTTCCCTGAATCTGTTAAAATTTATTTTCAATTACCTTCAAAAGTCTCTTCCACACTTATATTACTTAATTTTTTTACAATCAGTCTAAATCCTATGTCTTATGGAGGTTCACAAAAGACAATATTCAAGAGGTAAAATCCTTATTCTAACTATTTTAATTTCATTTCTCTTCTTATCCTCTCATCACCTACCCTATATAAAGTGTCATGGTAACACCATTATCATATATAGACTTTTTTATTGTGGTAATATATTAAACATGATAAAATCCCATATCATTTCTTATTAGTTTACAAATGCAGATATCATTTTCATATGTCGATTCACTACCTTCATGGATGACAAATTTATATTTTCCATTACCAACTTCAAGAATGGAAATAAAACCATTATTATTGTTAAATAATATTTTTATATAAATATTTTAAGTAATATCATGTTTTATAACCAATATATAAACATAATGTAATATAAGATGACACCTGATCATGATGGTTATAAAAACCTCCAAAATAAACTAAGACATTTTCCTACATTTTATCTAATGAATTATCATAATACCATAAAAACAAATCATATATTATACCATTTAAACATATTAAATTTCAATAATACTAAATGATTTCACTTATTTATGATTTATTACCATTTTACATGAACTCAAATATTTATATTCAAGGGAACATACCATTAAACCATGAAATGAATGATCCCGGAAGAAAAAATTTAAACATTATAACTAATAGAAATGACCATAAATGTACTCAATAATAATATAATAAATAAAATATAACTTTACTAGGATATTTATTATTTAATTATTTAATATAATTTGATTATCCATGATGTTATGTACATGTTCAGAATGCTTTCATAAATATGTTAAGGGTTTATAACACGACTTTTACTTCAATGAGATATATTAGTTATTCAAAAAATATTTCTCATATGTGGTTTACATAATTTCCTTTAATACATCATATCATGAATCTATTTATATTCATTTCTACCAATATTTTATTATGTGGTCAATAATTTTATGAGGTATACAATTCAATTGATTAACAATTGGTTAGGGAATTCTTTACCCAATTTATATTCATTGAGTTATCCATATACTCAATAGACTATGTAATTATACTATTTTGTGTGAAATGTATTAGGATTATATTTTTTTATATTTCAACTTCTTATTTTGGATTTATAGCTGATACATACAATCAATTCAATTTTTTAACGCTCACACTATCTTTTAAAAAATATTAATTTAAATGTTTCTTTTTAAATTTTAAACAATTTTTCGAAAACATATATGGTATGAGAGTTTTTTTACCACATTAATTACACATTAATGTATTTATTAGTCTTTTACATGTTTACAAGGTTATTTTCAAAGATAATGTAATCTTTATTAAATACATATCTTTTTTAAAAAATTATTTTAGAGTAAAGTGGCATTTCTATCAAAAAAAACTATCAATGATTTTATTTGAGTATTTTCATCAATGTAAGCACCCTTTTTTGGATCGTATGATTTATTTTGGTCAATTAATTATGATACCTTATTCTATATTTTATTTAATTGTTTAAGATTACATTTACTATGGAGGTGGAATTTTGATTCCATTTATCAAATCATACTAGATGGTTTGTGATTATGATTATTGTTTGGGGAAATTATTAATAATTCATATTATAGTTTCAATATGAATGTATACATTTATTATCATTCTACCCTTTAATATAATAAAATCATTATACTTAGTATGTGACATGTAGGGCCCACTATTTTCTATCGATATTTCTGTTGAGAAAAACTAGTTTTAGTATTAGCTGATATTTTACCCGATTATGTATTGTGTCTTGGTTGATGCCCTGATAATATATTTATGAGCTCCCTAATTATTCATCCTCCCAATATGAGATTAATTATTGATAATCTATTTGATTATTCATCTAGTATAATATCCATGGTTACGTTTCCTTCTGATGTGATTATTTCTATGGAATTATTTGATCTACTTTTATTAGTACCATATTATTCTCATGATAATGTTATAATTTGATGCGCCTTTAGTTATTAAACCTGATATATCATTAAGTTTTATTTATGATAGATTGTGACATCTGGTTACCCTTACTTAGTATCTAATCCCGACAATTTTTATCCAATATTCTTTGAAACACCCCGACCCCAATTACCTAGATGCGGTGATTTATTACATTACATTGACATGATCACAAAAGATAATGTCTCAAAAGACCTATTAGTTTAGTAGCTTTGAAAATACTAGATACATTCATAAGTTTTAAATTTTATTATGAAATATAAAAATTCAACAACATAGCCTCCATAGGGCACACTCATATCCCTTAGACAATCTTTGTAGGTAAGTCATGCTATACTTTTTTTCATCCTAGGAAATAATAAAACATAAAAAGGATTGAGCTCAGATTCTCAGTAAGTATAAAAATATACTATAAACATTCATAACTAAGTATAAACATTTAAAAAACTTTGTAATGTAGAGATCCGGTTTTTTCCCTATAATACATTGGAAAATTTCTACATATAATTCTAGTGCTATGTGAGAAGACGACGTACGATTCCGAGGCCTGGTGTACCTGGAATATATTTTAAAAAAAAGTGTTTTTATACTATGCATGTGGTGGGGTTGGGTTTCCACTGAAATGGTATCTCAGATCAGAAATACTATGGAACAGTTGTGTCCGAAGTGTGCCTTTTACCCTATTAGGGGAGTAAAAGTTGCGAGTGCGGGCCTGCTGTGAGAGATGTCACCCAGGGGAAAATCATCATTTTAAAATAATGACTTAGTGATTTTTATCACTAGAACTCTTTTCGAATAACTTTCAAACGAAGTCTCAGAATTGAAATCTGAGACTTCCGTTGAGTTCTAAATGGGGGGTTTTTCATAGGTGTGGTATAAAATAGGATAGCGCAGAGGTTTCAGAATCCATGCCCGTTGAGAGTGTTTCAGTGAATTTTTATAAATTTACTTATGTATTGGGAGGGGACAACCTATTTTTCTCTCTCCACTCTCTCTCTCATCTGTTTAGTGTTCTTCATCATTGTTCATTCGAACGAAGTGAAGTCTTTGCCACAAATTTGGTGAATCATGGAAGGAGCCTCACAGACGCATCACATATGACATGCATAAAAAACGAGGTAGGATTTCTTTTACTTTTATGTTCCAATTCATGTTTTTAAATTAAATATCATTCGCTGTCCTTGTGTTTTTTTATTTATCGTTATTGATGGATGCACAAACACGGCCATAGATCTATGTTTAGAACCCTGTTCCTGGTTCCGTTCTTCGCGAACACCCACTATAATTTCTGGATGCATCAATCGACTGTCGAATCATCGATCAGAGGTAGGTGCTGAGAAGGTCCCATCGTAGGGATCACAAAAACTTCCTCGGATTTGGAATCGGGTGTCTGATCGAGACGCATTGATCTGCCAAAGGGACTATGGGAGTTTTTCCACCGGTGGCGGCGGAGCACGACAGACCGTTCACGAGGCGCGACAGAGGGGCCAATGGCTAGGGCAGAGGTGTCGCGCAGCGCAGGGAAGTGTTGTAGAGCGGCCAGAGGCAGCGGAGCATGGTAGCGCAATCATGGGGAATAGGGTGGTGTGGTTGAGTGGGAGAGGTGGCAGAGCACGACTGCGCGAGTAGGGGCACCCGGGGGTTCGGTCGAGCGGCCACAGGTGGCAGATCACGACAACTCGATAAGGGGGCACCGGGGTGGTGCGGTCTAGTGGCATCATGCGGCGAGCCAGAGGTAGCGGCAGAGCATGGGGATTCAGTGGAGAAGGTAGGCGACCAGGTTCCGCTGGGCCTCAGCGGGAGCCAGGAGCTTTGGTGACATCAGCGGCGTGTAGGGGGCGCGGGCGGCCCGTCCTGTCGCGGTCGGTGGAGAACACTGAGGCACTTACCTGGGGGTGCGCTGTGAACAAAGACCCACACATCGCGGGTCCTGCTGGGCAACGAAGACCGGCCAGAGGGCCGGTCGGTTGAGAAAAAACAGAACCCGAGTTGGATCTGGTGCTGTTGGGCAGGCCGCGGCCAGCGGGCCGTAGCGTGATGGGCCGGACCCGTGGCTGGGCCACGGGTCGACGGTTCGGACTGGGCCAGCCGGGCTGAACATGCCCGGTTGGGCCCCCTTCCATTTAGGGGTCGTATCATCTAAACAACATGTCCTCTTGCTGATCCGTTTGTGGCTTCGGGTTTGTGTTGGCAAGACAGACTTTTCAAAGTGAGTTTTGGAGTTTTTGGGTTCTGCGCCCAAAGAAGGGTGGCCCGAGGAGATTTAACATAATGATAATAAATTATTATTTAAGTTTCAACGATCGTGGCTCATGAGACGGACGTTCGTTTGAGGTGGTGTTAGAGGAGCGGTGGCCCCGGAGCTGAGACGGTTCGTCCGAGTTGGTTCGGAACTTTTGCGGGTTGGTTTCGTTGCTCAGTGGCACGAAACGCTAAATTTGAATAAATAAATATTTATTTATTTATTCTTATGTCGAACCTAACTCCTGCTTGGGATGTCTGATGGACGCGCCGTCAGCGGCAGCGGGACCCCAGTCCTCGTGCAGACTTTTTGAGATGCTTTACTATGTGTTCGGGTTAGAGAAAATGTGTGGGGCCCACAGGGCCTAGTTCACATGTTCTGCGGTGAAACACCACTTTTTCACCTGAAAGCTGTTTGGTGTGATTGAGTACTCTTTTTTTGAGTGTTTTTCCGAGGGGATTTGAATGGCGTAATCCGCCGGCCTAAATTCGGACCTGAGACATGGGCCCGACGAGGCAGATTTCAGATGTATGCTGCAGTTTTACAACTTATGCTTCATATGTCCTTTTAGGGAAAATGAATAGCCTATGACACATTGTTATCTACAAGGAACACAATGGTACGTTTTTATGACGTGTTTCGGGGTTGAGGTGTGGGCCCCATAGGTCCCAATTTGGATATAACGCAAGGAGTTGCAGCTTCTGCACCCGGAGTCTGTTTTAGACGCTGTCAGCGGCGTTGTGGCCATGGCATCGAGATGAGGTTGACCAGGGTGGTTTTATGCGTTCAAGCCGGAGTTGGGGCGTGGTCCCCATGGGCCGTATTTTGAGCTGTGTGCAGTGTACTTTGAATTTTTCATCAGGCATCTGTTTGGGGTGTATGAATAGTATTTTTGACCTATTTTTTATGAGAGCATCGCATTGGCGCAGTTCACCCGACCTCTCTCAGGACCGAGGTGTGGGCCCCACGAAATTCTGTAGGGGCATAGAGCGGTGTTGAATAACCATTCCACCGGGATCCCGTTTCCACGAGTAAGTAGTCTATCTCGCGTATTTTTCTGTGAGGATTACATCAGTGTAATATCTTTGGGCGTGCGGGGACTCTTTCGAGATCTAATTAACTGTGGAAACATAATGAGGCATTTGTTGGAGGTTCTTTTGATGTACTCCTAACCAATGCACGGTAGTGGTGTTAGTGACACCCAGTAATGGAACGATCAGTGCAGAGTTGTCTAACCAGTTATGGGGTTTTCCCCATGTGGGGCTAGGAAGTTGGTTACCCGTTGACATTAGGGTTTACCCTCAAGAAGGGATGTGCAGTGGGTTACCCAACGACCTCTTGTGGTTTACCCTCCAGTTGGGCTTGGCAGTGGGTTACCTGATTTCCTTTTGTGGTTTACCCTTTAGTAGTGCTGGGCATTGGGTTACCTGACAACCTCTTGTGGTTTACCCTCTAGCGAGGCTAGGTAGTGGGTTACCTGGCCACCTTTTAGGGTTTACCCTCCAGATGAGCTGGCCAGTGGGCCACCTGATAATTTATTATGGTTTACCCTCCAGCGGGGTTGGGAAGTGGGTCACTATCGACATATTTAGGGTTTACCCTCTAGCGGGGATAGGTAGTGGGTCACTGTTGATATATTGGGGTTTACCCTCTAGTGGGGCTGGGCAGTGGGTTACCCAATGACTTATTTCAGACTCAATCCTTTTATATGAGGCTAGTTAGTTTTTTTCTCCATGATTACTGGGGTGGGACCCTTGGTGGTATGGTTTAGCGATGAGGCCTCCTGACGTACGCGATTATTGGGCACCAGTGATGGATGTCCTTTGACCTGTTGGTGTTTTATCTTAGGATGAGCATGGAGTTATATATCCCCTAACACACTCTTTCGGGTTTCTTTTGGAGCCTATATATACACCCTACTTTTGTTTCCACTCATTGGGTTCAGTTACTCCTCTTCTAGGAGGGGTAAACACGCATGGAGTATGCCACGTGCTTTCCGTGTCTAGATCCTATTGGTTGGGAGAGTCAACTCTCTTTCAATTAGTATCGAAGACTCAATGAGATGTTTGTCTTCCCACCATTTCTAGCTCCTTGTGTTCGGACAAGTCATCTGCCTTTCTCTTGTTGGGTTGAGCTGCACGCTCTCTTTCATTCTCTTGCACTATTCTTTGTTCTCTCTACTACTCAACATTTGAGTACCTCCTTTGTTTCTCCCTCATGATTTTGGTGCATCTTACTGAGTATCTTTATACTCACCCCTTCTTGGGCTTTTACTGCACTTGGTGTTCCCTTGCATACGACAGACAGTTCGATCGAGACTATGGAGAAGCATATAGGACACAGGTGCTTGGGCTGCGCTCAATGGTCATAGGAGGACTTTTGGGTATGAGACTCACCAGCTGTTTAAATATGTTTTACCTGTTGATGGGAAGGGTCACGTTTATGATTTGGTGTGTGTTTTTCCCCATTTTTGTTTAGTTTACATGTCAGCACTTTACTTGTACTAGTTAGAGGTCTATGCATGTATGTTGGTTACCCTTTTTGTAGAATTGTTGTATCTTGCATTCCTTTCTCTGCACTTTTGCATTGAGTTGGCAGTGAGTGTGTGTACAGATTCTTAGGAAAAGGCCTCATCTAGTTTTTTGTGCCTTCAGCTCTAGTTTCTAGCCCCTGGCCTATGGAGGTGGGCTTGGGGTAGTTACGGCTCAAGCCCCGGTACGGGTCAGGTCGTGAAAAAGTTGTATCAGAGGTGGTTCGTTCCTTGGGGCATTGTTCAGAAATCCCTAAAAATGGATTGGTTGAGTTTTGGATCAATAGTTTCAATGTGTCTCGAGAGTGACTCTCAGACCTGGGAGTCCAGTGATGGTGCGGCAGCCGACGTATCCTTTCGCCAGGGCCCTGATTACCGGATTGTCGAATCGGCACATTAAGACACTTGTTGCAGGGAATTTGGTGTGCGTATCATATAGGATTGAAACTTTGGCTGTCCTACTTGAGTTAGGTCTCCATCGTTGTTGATATATATATATGCAAATTTGACTGTGGTACTCCTTGATCGGATTCAGGATGTCTCTGCGATGATAGCCATCCAGGATACTTGCTCTGGTTCATGACGAAGACTCTGTGAGCAACGAGGCCTCAGTTAAAAATCCATCATATGATTACACATTCTACGGGAGGACAGGTAGTGGAACCTTGACCTATGGTCACTTATAGTTCTCGAGGCAAGGGTCGATGATGATCACGGGCTGGGAACACTGTGTGAGTTCCAACGTCAGAGACAGTTGAGGTTCCATGGTGAGACATACCCTCAAGCAGTGATGGTTGGCTAGAGTCGGTGGTTCGCCTCTTCAGGATTGTTCGGATACTGAGAGATTAAATGGTGGCGTTGACAGTTAGTATTTTTCCATCAAGTGGTTTGGTGTTAGTAGAAACAGGGTTACTCAAATGCACGATGAGTTGGTACTATCATGAGATGACTTTTAGCAGCTGTTTCGTGAGGAGTATTACCCCTTATTATTATGCTTTTTACGGTTTCGGGAGCCATTTGGGCTTCAGCTGGGAGTGATGGCAGTGGATGAGTATGTGACTGAGTTTGTAGACCTTACTCGGTACGCTTTGGATGTGGTCCATGATAGAAACTTCTGAGCATAGAAGTTCAGAGAGGTATCTGTAGAGGAGATTCGTTCTAGCGTAATGACCTTGTGCATCCTCACCAATCCCGGGGTGCTGATCCTGGCATTGGTCACAAAGAAATCTCTTTCTGGGGGACATTGATCAGCAGGGCCACAACACTGGAGGTCTCCCCTTGACGAGACTCAGGCTCATGGTCGGGGGCAGTGCAGTGATCCGAGATAGCCCAAGGAGGCTAGGTGCTACGTTGTGATGTGAGAGGTCACGTGGTGTGAGAATATCCGACCAAATGTGCTGGGTCTTCCAGAATGTTGTAAGATGCACCGCCATGACTGGGGCAGTGTCGTGATCAGAGGACCCCTGGGTGAGGACAGGGTGGTCCCCAAAGAGGCAGTGTTGGCAGAAAAGCAAGAATAACTGTGGTTTGAGGATGACTTTTCGAGGTCCTTCCACCAGCATTAGGCGTCCCATGTTAGGCTCAGGGAGCAGACGGACAGGGCCGTGGGCGGTTGTGTGCTATGGATCTCTACAATCCTGCAATGCATGAGATTATAAGAGGTGAGATCTGTGTCTTTTCAACTTTTTTCAGTTGAAATAGTTAAACACTACATGAGGTACACTTTTATCATAAATCTTTGTTCGAGGGGTTACCGAGGGTGACACAAGGCCGTGGTGTAACCCTATGTTGGTGTTGTTCGATGTAGCTTTGAATGCATGGGAAAGAGGTGTTCTTCCCTCACTAAGATGAATTTTTGTGATGCGATCAAAACCATGAGGGAGAGTTAGTACCAGCCAAAGTGGATAGTATCGAGGTGCGGTGGATGAGTCCCTCTAACATGTGCATTCATGGTAGGGTTGTGCAGTGGAGTGTCAGAGCAGGATGTGGATTTTCCAGTGGGGTTTTTTTGTATGACCTCCATTTTCTTGAGGTGCCACTAGTGGGTTTGGAAGAGTGCCTACTTAGGGGATTAATCTCCTTCCGATAGGTGAAAAGACATGTAGGGTATGCCATATGCTGTCCGCGTCTAGCCTCTGGTAGTTGGATGAGTTTTCTCACCTACCCTTTTCGTTGGTACCTTTCATTTTTAACATCCTTCTTGATATCGTTATCAATTAGAAGTCAAGGTGATGGATACCCTATAAACAGAACAATGTGTTTCACTATGTGGTGCTGCTGGTGGTGGTTCTTTCCCAGCGAATGTAGCGACGCTATCTTCTGAAAGATCGCTTTGTGGTTTGCTCAGACCACCACTTTCTCAGGTGCGTCCTCACCCTGAGACACTTGAACCTGAGTCGATGGTGCTGGTTTAAATTTCTAAAGAACTATGGATTTGAGGAAGTCTATGTTCTAGTAAAATGGCAGTGTTGTAGCAGGTTCCCTTAGCAGGGATTCCCAGACTCGTTAGGCGTGGGAAGTTTCGTAGTAGTTAGCTTCCCTGCGGATGACCTTGGTGGGGAATGAGGGTACAACTTTCCTACAGTCGATGGGGTTGACCACTTCGATCCTTGAGCATGTGAAAGAGTCACAGCTTAGGGGATGTCAACAGAGAAGTACTGCGTTATCAGATACCCACGGGCGACGCACCCAATGGGTATTCTGAAGGAGGGAATCACGAGACCATGTTATAGGAAGAAACCGTGATTTCGATCGCAACATGGAAAGAAGAGACTCGGCCGGGGAAGTCCCCCGAGTTTCTTTGGGCCGTTCGGGAATCATGAAAGCAGTTGAGAGGTTGCCTACCATCATTCCCTACCCTCCCAACAGTAGGATTGAGGGCACGATGTCTTCCAAGTGTTGCGTTTGATGAGGTGTGTAGAAATTCCTATGCATGGAATCGAAAGTAACAAACCTTGTTAGTAGGAACCATCTCCTTGGTTCGCATGTTGTACCAGCATAGTGTTGTGCATGTTTTCTTGGGAGTGGGAGAGCTAGGTGTGAGCTCTGTATCCCAAGTTTTGTTTCCTAGTTTTTCTTTTTGGGGACAAATAACATGAAGGATGGAATGATGTAGAGACCCGGTTTTTTTCCTGGAAGACTTTGAAAAATTTCTAAATATAATTCCAATGCTAGGCGCGAAGATGGCATGCGATTTCGAGGCCCGGAATAACTGGATTAAATTTTATAAAAAATTATGTGTTTTTATACTATGCATGTGGCAGGGTTGGGTTTCCTCATAAACAGTAGCTCAAATCGGAAATCCTAGGGCACATTTGCGTCCGGAGCGTGTCATTTACCCTAGGCGGGATGTAAAAGTTGTTAGAATGGGACTACGGTGAGAGATGTCACCCATGGGAAAATCATCATTTTAAAATAATGACTTAGTGATATTTATCACTAGCACTCTATCCAAATACCTTTCGAACGAAGTCTCAGAATTGAAATCTGAGACTTCATTTGAGTTTGAAATTGGGTGTTTTACCTAGGCGTGGTATAAAATAGGCGGGCGCGGAGGTTTTGGAATCCATGCCCGTTGAGAGAGTTTTAGGGAATTTTTATAAATCTGATTAAGTGTTAGGAGGGGAAAACCCATTTTAATCTCTCCACACACACACACACACACACAGTCTCTCTCTCTATCTATCTCTCAACTATCCAGTTTTCTTCATCATTCTTCATCGGATCGAAGTGTAGCCTTCACCAAAACTTTTCAAAATCAAAGCAGGAGCCTCATGGACGCATTACCTATGATGTGCATCAAAAACGAGGGAGGATTTATTCTACTTTTACGTTCCAATTCATGATTCTAAATCTAATGTCCTTCGTTGTCCTTTTGTTTTTTTATTTATTGTCATTGATGGATGCATGAACAAGGACATTGATCTACGTTTGGAACCCCGTTCTTGGTTCGGTTCTTCGCGAATAGCCACTATAATTATCAGATGCATCAACTGGCTATTAAATCATCGATCAGAGGTAGGCGCTGTGAAGGTCTCATCGCAGGGATCAGAAAAATGTCCTCAGATATGGAATCTGGTGTCCGATCGAGTCGCGGTGATCAATTGAAGGGACAATCGGAGTTCAGCCGCTGGTGGTGGCAGAGCATGGTAGACCGGCCAGGAGGCACGGTAGAGGGGCCGGTGGCCAGGGAAGAGGGGTCACACAACACAGGGATGCTTGGTCCAGCGGTCAGAGGCGGCGGAGCAGGGTGGCATGAGCATTGGGAAACGGGGCGGTGCGGTCGACCGGTCAGAGGCAGCAGAGCATGGAGGCGTGAGCAAGGGGCACCGAGGCGGTGCGATAGAACAGTCGGAGGGGGCGTAGCACGTCAGCGCGAGCAGGGGGCACCGGGGTGGGGCGGTCGAACGGGGTCATGCGGCGAGCCGAATGCAGCGGTGGAGCATGGGGATTCAGTGGAGCAGGAGGGCGACTAGGCGGCGCGAGGCCTCAGCGATAGGTGGGGGCTTATGCGGCGAGAAGGGGGCGCGGGCGGCCCGTCCTGTAGTGGTCGGTGGAGAATCCTGAGGAGCTGACCTCGGGGTGTGCCGTGAAAAAGGACCCACGCATCACGGGTCCTGCTGGGCGACGAAGACCGGCCATTGCGCCGATCGGTTGAAGAAAAACTATACCAGATGTGGGTCTAGGGCTGTTGGGTGGGCCGCAACGGGACGGGCCAGACCCGCTGCTGGGCCGCGCGCCGGCGGTTCAGACCGGGCCGATCGGGGTGAACCAGCCCGGTTGGGCCCCCTTGCATTCATGGGGGGGGGGTATCTTCTAAACGGCGCGTCTAATTGACGTGACGTCTGTGGCTACCTGTTCGTGTCAGCAAGACGGACCTTTCAATGTGAGTTTCGGAGTTTTTGGGTTCTGTGCTCGAAGACGGGTGACCCGAGTAGATTTTACATCATAATAATAAATTATTATTAATGTTTCGACGAACGTGGCTCGCGAGCCAGACATCAGTTTGAGGTGATGTCAGAGGTACTGTGTCCCTAGAGATTAGACGGTCCTTTGAAGTTCATTCAGAACCTTTGTGGGTTGGTTTCGTTGCTCGGTGGCAAGAAACGCTCAATGTGAATAATTAATTAATCAAATAATTAATTAATTATTATTGCATCGGACATAACTATTTCTTGGGATGTCCGATTGATTCGCTGTTAGCATTAGTGTCACCACATACCTCATGAAGATTTTTTGAGATGCTTTTTGAAGCGTTCGGTTTGGAGACCTGGTGTGGGCCACAATGGTCCTAGTTTGCACATTTAACAGTGAAATGCCACTTTTTCACATGACATCTATTTGGGGTGTTTGAGTGCTCGTTTCCAAGTGTTTTTTCAAGGGGATTGCAGCGACACAATCCATCTTCCTAAATTTGGTCCCGAGGTTTGGGCCCCATGAGGCAGATTTCAAACATATGCTGTGTTTTTACGACTTATGATTCATAAGTCCTTTCAGGGAAAATGGATAGTATACCACGCATGGTTATCTACAAGGAATGCAATGGTACATTTTGTGAGACGTGTTTTGGGGTCGATGTGTGGGACCTAAAGGGGCCCATTTGGATATAACGTGGGGAGTTGAAACTTCTATAACCAGAGTCTGTTTTAGGCGTTGTTAGTGGCATTATGACCCTCACATCGAGACAAGGTTGACTGGGGTGGTCTCAAGCATTGAAGCCAGAGTTGAGGCGTGGTCTCCACTGGCCGGGTTGTGTGAAGCGTACTGTGAATTTTTCATCAGGCTTTTGTTTGGGGTGTATGGATTGTATTTTAGACATCTTTTTCCAAGAGCATCACGGTGGCACAATTTTCCCGACCTCTCTCGGGACCGAGGTGCGGGCCCCCCGAAACGTCATAGCGACATAGAGCGGTGTTGAATAACTTTTCCACAGGGGCCCGTTTCCAGTGAGTAAATAGTATATCTAACGTGTTTTTCCATAAGGATTACAAATGTGTAATCTGTTTGGGCGTGTGGGTCCTCTTTCAAGATCACATTAAATGTGGAAACATGACGGGGCATTGGTCGGAGGTTCCTTTGACGCACTCGGAACCTACGCACGGTAGTGGTGTTAGTGACACCCAGTGAAGGCACGAGCGGTGCGGAATTATCAAACCAATTATGGGTATTCCCTCTAGAGGGGATGGGTAGTGGATTACCTGTTGACTGTAGGGTTTACGCTCCAGTAGGTATTTTCAGTGGGATACAAAATGACCTCTTGTGGTTTAACCTCTAGCGGGGCTAGGCAGTGGGTTATCCAATATCCTTTTGTGGTTTAACCAACAACAGAGCTGGGCAGTGGGTTACCTGATGACCTCTTGTGGTTTACCCTCTAGCGAGAGTGGGTAGTGGGTTACATGATGACCTTTTATGGTGTACCCTCCAGCAGAGCTGGGCAGTGGGTCACC
Source organism: Viscum album (assembly GCA_963277665.1). NCBI lineage: Eukaryota > Viridiplantae > Streptophyta > Magnoliopsida > Santalales > Viscaceae > Viscum > Viscum album. The sequence continues at coordinate 1,765,041,781 of OY728136.1, read as the reverse complement.
TGATAATTTATTATGGTTTACCTTCCATCGGGGCTAGTCAGTGGGTCTCCGTCGACTTATTTAGGGTTTACCCTCCAGTGGGGCTAGGTAGTGGGTCACTGTTGACTTATTGGGGTTTTCCCTCCAGTTTGGATGGGAAGTGGGTTGCCCGATGACTTATTTAAGACTCATTCCTTTTCTATGAGGCTAGTTAGTTACTTTTCTCCATCATTACTAGGGTGGGACCCTTGGTGGTATGGTTTAGCGAGGAGGCCGCCTGACATACGAGATTGTTGGGCACCAGTGATGGATATACTTTGACCTGGTGGTGTTTTCTATTAGGCTATGCTTGGAGATATAGAACCCATAACAAAGTCGTTCGGGTTTCTTTTTTAGAATATATAAACACCCTACTTTTGTTTCCACTCATTGGGTTCAGTTACTCTCCTTCTATGAGGGGTGAGGACGCACGGGGTGTGCCATGTGCTTTCCATTTCTAGCTCCTCTTGGATTGGTGAGTCAACTCTCCTTCTATAGGTAGCAAATACTCGATGTAAAGTTTGTCTTCCCACCATTTCTAGCTCCTTGCGTTTGGGCGAGTCTTCTTCCTTTCTCTTGTTGGGTTGAGTTGCACTCTCTCTTTCAAACTCGTGCTATGTTCTTTGTTCTCTCTACTGCTCACCATTTTAGTACATCCTTTGTTGATCCCTCAAGCATTCGGGGCATCGTACTGAATATCTTTATACTCACCCCTGCTTGGGCATTTCCCTCACTTGGTGTGCCCTTGCAAATGATAGACAGATCGATCGAGACTACTGAGAATCATAGAGGACACATGTTCTTGGGATGAGTTCAATGGTCAGTGGAGGACTTCTGGGTGTGAGACCCACCAGCGATTTACATTCGTTTTACCTGTTGATGGGTTGTGGCACCTTTATGATTGGGCGCGTGTTTTGCCCCTTTTTTTGTTCAGTTTACTTGTCATCACTTTACTTGTACTGGTTAGAGGTCGATGCATGTATGTTGGTTTTCCTTTTTGTAGAAGTGTGGTATCTTCCTTTCCTTTCTCTACAATTTTTCAATGATTTGTCTATGAGTGTGTGTATAGATTATTAGGAAAAAACCTCGCCTAGTTTTTTGTGTCATCGGCTCTAGTCACCAGCCCCTGGTCTATGGAGGCAGGCACAAGGTTGTTACGGCTCAATCCCTGGTGTAGGTTAGGTCATGAAAAAGTGGTATTATAGGTGGTTCGTTCCTTGGGGCATTGTTCAGATGTCCCTAAAAAAGGAATTGGTTGATTTTGGGGGCAATAGTGTCAACATGTCTCGAGAGAGACTCTCAGGACAGGGAGTTCAGTGGTGGTGCGGCGGCCGACATATCCATTCGCCAGGGCCCTGATAACCCGCTTGTTGACTCAGCACATTGAGACACTTGTTGCAGGGAATTTGGTGTGTGCATCATATAAGAGTGAGTCTTTGGTTGTCCTTCTTGAGTGAGCTCTCCATCGTTACTGACATATATATGCTCATTTGACTGTGGTACTCCTTGATCATATTCAGGATGTCGCTGCGATGATAGCCAACCAGGATACTAGCTCTGGTTCGTGATGAAGACTCCGTGAGCAATGAGGCCTCAGTTCAAAATCCATTATACGATTACCCTTTATCCAGGAGGACAAGCATTGGAACCTCCACCTGTGGTCATAGATAGTGCCAGCAGTGAGGGTCGATGACGATCATGGGATGGACATTCTATGTGAGTTCCAGTGTCAGAGACCTCAGAGGTTCCACAATGATTCATACCCTCAAGCATTCGAGGGTTGGATAGAGTCGGTGGTTCACCTCTTCAGAGTTGTTCGGATACTGTCAGATTAGATGGTGGCTTTGACAGTCTGTCTTTTTTCCACCAAGAAGTTTGGAGTTAGTATGGCCATGGTTACTCAAATGTAAGATGATTTGGTACTATCATGGGATGACTTATAGTAGCTGTTTTATGAGGAGTATTAATCCTTCTACTTATGCTTTTTACAGTTTCAGGAGTTGTTGGGTCTTCAGAAGAGAGTGATGGTAGTGGCCGAGTATGTGACTGAGTTCGCAGACCTTACTCGGTACTCTTTGAACGTGGTACATGACAAAAACTTCTGATCATAGAAGTTGAGAGAGGTATCTCTAGAGGAGATTCATACTAGAATAATGACCCTTTTCATCCTCACCCATCTTGGGGTGCTGAGGCAGGCACTGGTCACAATGAAATCTTTTTCTGGGGGACATTGATTGGTAGGGTCTCAATGTTGGATGTCTCCCCTTGACGAGACTAAGGCACATGGTCAGGGGCAGTGTAGAGCTCCTAGATAGCCTAGGGAGGCCTAGTGCTATGTTGTGATGTGTGAGGTCATGTGGTGAGAGACTATCTGAGAAAATGTGTTGGGTCTTCCAGAAAGATGGTAGATGCACTGCAACGACAGGGGCATTGTCGTGATCAGTGGACCCCTGGGTGAGGACAGGGTGGTCCCCAAGGAGACGGTGTTGGCAGAAAAGCAGGAAGAAATGTGGTTGGTGGATGACGCTTTGAGGTTCTTCCACCACCATTAGGTGGCCCATGTTAGGCTCAGGGAGCAGAAGGACTGGGTCGTGGGAAGCTGTGTGCCATGGATGCCTATAATCATGCAACACATGAGATGATAAAAGGTGTGCCCTATGTCTTTTCTACATTTCTATTTTGAATTAGTTAGGTGCTACGTGGGGTACTCTTTTTTTCTTAACACTCTGTTCGAGGGGTTACTGAGGGTGATGCAGGGCGGTGGTGTAACCCTGTGTTGGTGTTGTCCGACGTAGCTTTAAATGCACAGAAAAGAGGGGGTGTTCCCTCACTGAGAAGAATTTTTGTGATGTGATCAAAACCCTGAGGGAGAGTCAGTACCACCCAAAGAGGATAGTATCGAGGTGGGGTGGATGAGTCCCTCTGACATGTGCATTCATGGAAGGGTTGTGCGGTGGAGTGTTAGAGTAGGATCTGGATTTTCCTGTGGGGTTTTTTTGATTGACCTCCCTTTGCTTGAGGTGCCACCAGTGGGTTTTGTAGAGTGCCTATTTTGGGGATTAATGTCCTTCCGATAAGGGAAAAGACACATGGGTTATGCCATGAGCTTTCCGTGTATAGCTTGTGGTCGTTGGATGAGTTTGATCACCTGCCCTGTTCGTTGGTACCTTGTATTCTTAACTTCAATCTTGATATCGTTATCAATTACAGGTCGAGGTGATGGATACCCCATAAACGAAACTTCTTCATTCACTATGTGGTGATGGTGGTGGTAGTTCTTGCCCTGAGAATGTAGAGATGCTATCTTCTGGGAGATCGCTTTGTGGTTTTCTCAGACCACCAGTTTCTCAGGTGCGTTCTCACCCAAAGAGAGTTGAACCTGAGGCGATGGTGTGAGTTAAAATTTCTGAAGGACTATGGCTTCGAGGTAGTATATATTCTGGGAAAATGGTATTGTTGTAGAAGGTTCCCTTACCAGGGAGTCCCAGACTCGTCCGGTGCGGGAAGTTTTGTAGTATTTAGCTTTCCTACGGCTGACCTTGGTGGGTAATGAGGGTACAGATTTCTTGAAGTCGATGAGGCTGACCCCTTCTCTCCTTGAGCATGTGAGAGAGTCGCAGTTGAGGGGATGTCGATAGCGATGTACTGCGTGATCAGATACCCACGGGCAACAGACCCAATGGGTATTCTGTAGGAGGGAATCACGAGAACAAGTTTCAGGAAGAAATCGTGATTTTGCACGCAACTTGGGAAGTAGAGATTCGGCCAGGGAAGTACTCTGAGTGTTTTGGGCCATTCGGGAATAGTGAAAGCAGTTGAGAGGTTTCCTACCATCTTTCCCTACCCTCCCAATAGTAGGAGTGAGCACATGACGTCTTCCACGTGTTTTTGTTGTTGAGGTGTGTGTGTATTCCTACGCATGGAATCAAAAGTAGTAGACCTTGTAAGTACGAAGCATCTCTTTGGTTCGCGTGTTGTACTATCATTGTGTTGTGAAAGTTTTATTGGGAGTGGGAGAGTTAGGTAAAAAAACATGAAGGATGGAATGATGTTGAGACCCATATTTTTTCTGGAAGACTTTGAAAAGTTTCTAAATATAATTCCAATGTTATGCGCGAAGACGTTGTGATATTTAGAGTCCTGGTGTAACCGGAATAAATTTCATAAAAATATTAAGTTTTTTTATTCTATGCACTTGGTAGAGATGGTTTTCCTCATAAACTGTAGCTCAAATCAGAAATATGAGGGCACATTTGCGTCCGTAGCATTCCGTTTACACTAGGCGTGGTGTAAAGGATGTGATCACGGGCCTTCTGTGAGAGAAGTCACCCAGGGGAAAATCGTCATTTTAAAATAATGACATAGTGATTTTTATCACTCGAACTATTTTCAAATACTTTTCGAACGAATCTCAGAATTGAAATCTGAGACTTCTTTTGAGTTCGAAATGGGGTTTTTTGCCTAGGAGTGGTATAAAATAGGTGGGCGTGGAGGTTTCGGAATCCACTCCCATTGAGATAGTTTCAGTGAATTTTTATAAATTCACTTTTGTGTTGGGAGGGGAGAACCCATTTTTATCTCTCCACACACACACACACACATGCTCTCCCTCTCTCTCTATCTCTCTATCTCTCATTTGTCCAGTGTTCTTCATCGTTCTTCGTCGGATCGAAGTACGGTCTACACCAAAACTTTGCGGAATCACGACAGGTGCCTCACATACGCATCACCTTTAACGTGCATCAAAAACGAGGTAGTATTTCTTCTACTTTTAAGTTCCAATTCAAGTTTTTAAATTAATTTTCGTTCATTGTCCTTTTGTTTTTTTATTTATTTTCATAGATGGCTTCATGAACAAGGACATTGATCTATGTTTGGAACCCCGTTCTTGGTTTCGTTCTTCGCAAACAACCACTATAATTTTCCGATGCGTCAACTGACTGTCGAATCATCGATCAGAGGTAGGCGCTGCGAAGGTATCATCACAGGGATCACAAAAATGTCCTCAAATCTGGAATCGGGTGTCCGATCGAGTCACAGTGTTTCGTCGAAGGGACCAATGGAGTTCAGCCGCCGGTGGTGGCGAAGCATGCCCGACTGGCCAGGAGGTAGGACCGAGGGGTCGGTGGCCAGGGCAGAGGCGTCACACAACACAGGGAAGTGTGGTCCAGCAGAAGGAGGCGACGGAGCAGGGTGACCTGATCATGGGGCACCGGGGCGGTCTGGTCGACCGGCCAGAGGAGGCGAAGCACGGAGGTGCGAGCAAGGGGCACCGAGGCGGTGCATATTAGCGTCCAGAGGCGGTGGAGCACGATGGCGCGAGCAGGGGCACCGTGGCGGGTGGTCAAATGGGGTCATGCGGCTAGTCGAAGGCTGCGACGGAGCGCGGGGCATTAGCAGAGTAGGCGGGCGACCAGGCGGCGCGAGACCTCAGCATGAGTCGGGGGATTCTGTGGCGAGCAGGGGGCGCGGGCGGCCCGTCCTATCGCAGCCGGTGGAGAACCCCGTGGAGCTGACCTCGGGGTGTGCCGTGAACAAGGACCCGCACATCCTGGGTCTTGCTGGGTGATGAAGACCGGCCAGAGGTCCGGTCAGGTGAGAAACAAATGTACCCGAGGCGGGTCCAAGGCTGCTGGGTGGGTCGTGGCATGCGGGCTGCGTCGAGACGGGACGGACCCATGGCTGGGCCACGGGCCGGCGGTTCGAACCGAGCCGACTGGGGTGAACCAGCCCATTTTGGCCCCCTTTCATTCGGGGGGCCGTATCTTCTAAACGTTGCGTCCGTTTGAAGCGACGACTGTGGCTGCGGGTTTGTGTCAGCAAGACGGAACTTTCAAAGTGCGTTTCTGAGTTTTTGGGTTCTGTGCTCGAAGATGGGTGACCCGAGTAAATTTAACATAAGAATAATAAATTATTACTAAAGTTTCGACGAATGTGGATAGGGAGCCAAACATCTGTTTGTCGTGTCGTCAGAGGCACGGTGGCCCCAGAGTTGAGAAGACCCTTAGAAGTTCTTTCAGAACCTTTGCGGGTTGGTTTCATTGCTCAGTGGACCGAAACGGTAAATGTGAATAATTAATTAATTAATTAATCAATTAATTATTCTTGCGTTAGACCTAACTCTTTCTTGGGATGTCTGATTGATGCATCGTCAGAGGCAGTGTGACCACATTTCTCAGGAAGACGTTTTGGGGTTCTTTCTAAAGCATTTGGGTTAGAGGCCTGGTGTGGGCCCCATAGTTCCTAGTTCGCACGTTTAATGGTGAAACACCACTTTATCCCCAGACATCTATTTGGGGTTTTTGAGTACTCAATTCTGAGTATCTTCCAAGGGGATTGCAATGGCGCAATCTGGCCGCCTAAATTCGGACATAAGGTGTGGGCCCCACGAGGCAGCTTTCATACGTATGTTGTGTTTTTACGACTTATGCTTCATATGTCCTTTTAGGGAAAATGAATAGCCTACACCGCATGGTTATCTGCAAGGAACACAATGGTATATTTTGCGTGATGTGTTTTGGAGTCAAGGTGTGGCCCCTAAAGGGCCCCGTTACGATATAATGTGGGGAGTTGCAGCTTCTGAAACCGGAGTCCGTTTTAGGCATTGGCAGTGGTGTTTTGACCATGGCATCGAGACGAGGTTGATCGGGGTGGTGTCAATCGTGGAATCAAGAGTTGAGGTGTGGTCCCCACATGCCATCTTTTGAGCTGTGTGCAGTGTAATGCGACTTTTTCATCATGCGTCCGTTTGGTGTGTTTGAATTTCCTTTTCGACGTCTTTTTTCACGAGCATCATGGTGGCGCAGTTCTCTCGACCTCTCTCTAGACCGAGGTGTGGGCCCCACGAAACGTCATTGGGGAATAGAGCAGTGTTGAATAACTTTTCCACTGGGAGCCCGTTACCAGCGAGTTTGTAGTCTATCTCACGTGTTTTTCCATGAGGATTACAACAGTGTAATCTGTTTGGGTGTCTGGGGCCTCATTCAAGATCTCATTAAATGTGGAAACATGAAGGGGATTTGGTAGGAGGTTCCTTTGACGCACTCTGAACCTATGCACGATTGTGGTGTTAGTGAAACCCAGAGATGGAACAAGCAGTGCGGAGTTATTGGACCAGTCTGGGTTTTCCCTCCAGCGGCGCTGGGCAGTGGGTTACCCATTGAATTTAGGGTTTACCCTCTAGTGGGGTTGGATAGTGGGTTACTTGAAAACCTCTAGTTGTTTACCCTCCAGCGGGTCTGGGTAGTGGGTTACCCGACAACCTTTTGTGGTTTACCCTCCAGAAGGTCTGGGCAGTGGGTTACCTGATGACCTCTTGTCGTTTACCCTCCAGTGAGGCTGAACAGTGGGTTACCTGATGAACTTTTAGGGTTTACCGTTCAGCATGGTTGTGCAGTGGGTCACCTGATAATTTATTATGGTTTACCCTCCAGTGGGGCTGCGCATTGGTTCACCATCGACTTATTTATGGTTTACCCTCATGAGGGGCAGGGTAGTGGGTCACTGTTTACTTATTGGGGTTTAACCTCTAGCGGGGTTGGGTAGTTGGTTACCCAACAACTTATTTCAGACTCAGTACTTTTATATGAGGCTAGTTAGTGACTTTTCTCCATGATTACTGGGCAGGAGCCTTTGTGGTATGATTTAGCGATGAGGCCGCATAACGTACATGATTGTTGGTCACCAGTGATGGATATCCTTAGACCTGTTGGCGATTCCTCTTGAGCTGATCTTGGAGATAGAGATCCCTTTATGCACTCTTTTGGGTTAATTTTTGAGCATATATATACACCCTACTTTTGTTTCCACTCATTGGGTTCAGTTACTCCCCTTCTAGGAGGGGAGAAAATGCACAGGGTATGCCATGTGATTTTTGTGTCTAGATCCTCTTGGTTTGGCGAGTCTACTCTACTACTATAGGTAGCGAATAATCGATGAGAAGTTCGTCTTCTCACTATTTCTAACTCCTTATGTTTAGAAGAGTCAACTACCTTTCTCTTGTTGGGTTGAGCTGCACTCCCTCTTTTGTGCGCTTGCATTGTTCTTTGTTCTCTCTACTTCTCACCGTTTTATTACCTCCTTTTTGCTCCCTCGAGCTTTCAGGGCATCCTACTAAGTATATTTATACTCATCCTTGCTTGGGCTTTGCCCTAACATGGTGTTCCCTTGCAAACAATGAATAGGTAGTTCGAGACTACGAAGGAGCATATAGGACACATGAGCTTGGGCTGCATTCAGTGGTCGTAGGAGGACTTCTGTGTGTGAAACTCACCAGCGGTTTACATTCATTTTACCTATTTCCATGTTGTGGAACCTTTTTGATTGGGCGCATGTTTTCCCCTTTTTTATTCAGTTTACTTGTCATCACGTTACTTGTACTGGTTAGAGGTTGATGCATGTTTGTAGGTTTCCCTTTTTGTAGCAGTGTTCTATCATGCTTTCCTTTCTTTGCATTTTTGCATTATGTTGGTTGTGATTGTGTGTACAGATCCTTAGGCAAAGTCCTCCCATAGTTTTTTGTGCCTTCGATGCTAGTCACCAGCCACTTACCTATGGAGGCGGGCTTGTGGTAGTTGTGGATCGAGCCCCGGTACGGGCCAGTTCGTGACATATAAGACTAAAACAAAAGCCTTGTAAACTTGAAAATCAACATAATTTAGAAAAGCTAAATTCAAATAATTCCATTTACTTATTCACATGGATATTCTAATAGTTAAATTATGAAATGCAATATTAACAGGCACTTTATTAATGATGTAAATCATAATGTCAGACATCATAACCACATAGTCATGGCCTTGTGCCAAGAATAAAAATAATATTTATTCAAGGCCTTGTGCCAAGACACAATTTTTGTCTCATGATACCTACTGATGAATCGAGGAGCTATAGAAGGCTCCACCCATCACTTACTAAGTCCAACCCTTTCCTCATATAAAAAAGTTTAAACATAACATAAACATTTTTATTAAAACTATCATATGAAATGTAAATAATTTATCCACAAACTATGATTGGCGTAGAAATAACACATTCACATTCAAACATATCACCAAACCATCAATACAATATGGAAGTTTTGTATCATAATAAATCAACTTCAAATAAGTTTGAAATCCATCAAAGTATGTTGACATAGATGAAATAAAAACCTTTTTTAGAGAAATATATATTTTTATTTTGAAATCATTTAAATGTCATATAATTATAAAAGAATAAATTTATTTTGAAAATATACCTATATGATTTTAAGGGAAGATTTGATAGTTTTATAACGGAGGAAAATTGCCACACCCGCCGTATAAGTTCAAAAAACATATCTACTTTAATTTTTTCGAAATTGTCATAAGGTGCCATATTTGGAAAACGACAAAAATATTCGTTTCAAACCATTTTATAAAAAGCCAAAAAGGGGTATAAATGACATTAACCCATTCTATTGTAAATAGTAAAAAAAATTTGGAATAAATTTTTATGAAACATGGATGTGGATGATAAAGAGGTCCTAGTAGATACTTACCTAAAAAAAACCTCAGATAATAAATAGATTGTGAAATTAACCTCTACCTTGCACTTTTCCTTGACCATGGGTATATTAACCGCGAGTATAAAAGTTCAATCATTTTTATTAAATTATAAATTAACTATATACATAAATATTAAATCATATTTGATCTTTTAATTTTCCTTTGTTAATGATATTTTATTAGTATGATAGTTTTTGGTGTTAACTGATTCTTTTCTCCTTTATATTCCATGTTACAAAAGTAATGTTTGTTATGGATATGATATATCTTATCCATGTTCATAATTATAGTAAGTCTTTAGATATTATTTTTAATCATCAAATTAATATTATTGTTGAATGGATACGACGGGGAATGAATCTCATAGCGTTCGTGGAGACGTTATTCGTACGTACGCACAAGTGACAATATCATCCCTTTTATATTACAATCATATATAATTGGATGGTATATTATATATAAATAAACATTATAATTTTATATTTATTATTTATATATTTTATACTCATTATTATACCCAACCAAATGATGAAGTATTTGAATCACAAATTACACAACGACGTTGAGACAGTAATCTATATGTACGCCCGTATGGTGACATTTTCATTTATAGGATGGATAGAATAATGAATATGGTTGTACCATTTTATAATAACATCACATTATATATAAAATAATGGAGTTATTATTTTATAATGGAAACAATAACTAAATAAGAAGTCAAAGAAGACAAAAACTTGAAAGAGGTGACTAAATATTTACCTCTTCATTGGGTTCTTCATTTTGATTTGATAAAAAGGTCATCTTTAGGTTGTATTTATGACTAAAAAAGGCATCTAGGATTAAGGGAGAATAGTTTAGAGGATATTTGGGCAGGGTTCGTCTGAGCCACATGGCTTTGATGGTGGGAATTTGAGGGAAGGGTGAATGCCCATTTATAAGAGGGGTGATGGGAGCCTTAGGAAAAGATTGAAAAATTATTTTGTAATAAAATAATTTTTTGTTTCTAATGGCTCCAAAATGATTTATTTCTAGGATAAGGTGGGTATGGGTAAAAACCTACTCAACCAATAGGTTTTAGATAGGTTTGTGTCACTATATTTACATTATATTTTATATTTTACTCTTAGATAAATAGTTGGACATTTACCAAGTCTCTTGTTATTTTTGTATTATATGGTCAATAATCATTATATAAACGTCCAAGTGAACCTCAAGTGGTTCATTAATGACATATATAATATTATTTATGCCATTAGTCCGAGCCATATATTTTTAGGAATTGAATATGAATTAATAATATAATATTCGTTTTAAAAACTCTTTTATGTCAATTTTGACACTATTTGGTATTTGGTATTAGTAAAATTCATAACAGCCTTTTTTCTTCAAATAAAATTCATTTAATCAACCCTAACATGTCATATTAATATATAAAATTAGTGGAATTCATTAAAAGTCTCAAATTATATTTATTTTGATATTTCTAATATCAATTATTTTAATCATTCATTAATAAGGTAATTACTGCATCATCATTGTGTCATTAATAAAATTTATTATTTATTGTATAAAAATTATAAATAAAATACGATTATGTAGGAAATATTTTTTTAATTTAAATGATTATTTATAATCGAATTTATATTGTCTGTAACCTATATTAAAAATGGAGCAGTTATTAAACATGGAATTTAACTCTTTTAACACTTCTTTAAATAAAATAATAATAAAAGTCCTATTCTAATTTTTGTGGACCAAAGTTGTGCGTATTTTATTCCTAAGGTTGTTTTTTGTCAATAAATACTTATCTAATAGAATTAGAACACGTGTTAGGGTAATAATGATATAATTTTTAACCTTAATTACCATATTTACTTTTAACTGTCGTATAAAAAAGTAAAAAGTTACTATTCACCACAAATTATTTTCATCTTATTGAACCACATTTTACTAACTGATATTAACCATGTCTCTCAGATTTTTGAAATTCAACTCTTAGAAGCGGCAAAATTATGTTTTATGCAAATTTTAAAATTCTCCTAGGAGTTGGGTAAAAGACGGTAAAAAGTTCAATAAAATTTTTATATATCCAAACTCAGTATATAATGACTCCAATGAATTAAATTAAACTTATATATCTATTATGTATCTATTTTGACATAAAATAAATTTCAATAAAGTAAATTTAAATAAAATAAATAATTATTTAAATAAAAAGTTGGTTTTAAACAATAACTCGGTTATTTTTTACTATTCATCAAAATTTGAATGTTTTTAGAAAAATACAAAAAATTCACCCTAAGCTAATTTTTATATTCTGAATCCAAAAATGAATTCCATTTTGAACGATAAAATTTCTAAAATTTAAAAAATTGTGTATTACTATTTATAACGGCTAGTTTGATTGTGCGTGGTGTGTTAGAATCTCGAATTTGCGTACAAGGAAAGCTATTGCATTATTTCAAGGGAAAAATATCGTGGAAGCTTGGGGTGTTACATTCACCCCTCCTTCAAATAATTTTATCCTCAAATTTTCTAGAATATTAATGCATAAATATATTTATGTGGTTCTTTATCATATGTTCCTTGGGTTCCCACATTGCCTCTTCCATCTTATGGGTTCTCCATAGAACTTTTACCAAATGAGTAATCTGGTTTCTCAGCACTTGTTCTCTGGTATCAAGAATTTTGACAGGTTCTTCATAATAAGACAGATCTTGTTCTTAGTCAATTTTGTCATAGGTGAGTACATGTGTTGGGTAAGGCATGTATTTTCTCAACAGTGAAACGTGGAACACAACGTGAACTTTGGAGAGACTTTGTGGCATTTCCAAATGGTAAGCTATAGCCCCAATTCGTTCGAGAATTTTGAAATGTACGATGTACCTGGGACTTAGTTTACCCTTCATACCAAATTGTATAACTCCTTTCCATCTATATACCTTCAAGAAAGCATATTCTCCTACCTAAAATCGCAAATCCTTCATTCAGTTATCGAAATGACAATTCTGCATACATTATGCTACTTTTATGTGGGTTTGGATAACCTTAACCTTTTCCATCATTTCCCCAACACGTTCTGGGTCTATGAGTTTTGTTTCACCAACATCATCCTAACAAGTTGGTTTGCGAAATCTCTTTCCATATAACGCTTCATATGGTTCCATCTGAAAACTTGAATAAAAGATATTGTTATAAGAAATTTCTACCATAGGTAAATATTGATCCCACATACCTTGAATGTCTTTTGAGCAAGAACTCGAAAAGTCTTCTATGGGTTGAATAGTCTGTTCTAATTGCCCATTAGTTTGAGGGTGGTAGCCATTGCTCAAAAGAAGTTCAGTATCCAGGCCCTTTTGAATACTTTTCCAGAATCATGATGTCATATAGGGATCATGGTAAGAAACAATCGATATTGGTCCTCCATAATGTCTTACAACATCAATAATATATAGTCTTTCTAGACGTTCAAGTGATAAATCTTCTCTTATTGCAATAAAATGTGTTGACTTGGTATGACGATGAACATTGACCCATATGGAATCATTCCTTCTAGGAGTCTTTGGTAGCACCATGACAATGCCCATCATAATATTATCCCATTTCCACTATGGTATGGGATGTGGTTGAATGACTCCTATAGGCTATTGCCTTCAAGCTTTCACTTGTTGACAAACCATAAATGATACACCCCAGGTAAATAAAGAATACGACATTTTCATATTTATCCATACTTGTGAATAAAATATTAATATGACTTTAAAGGGGACGCTATGCTCGATGGCGTACCCAATACGCAACAACGAGTTTCTTGGGAATCTTACGTTGCACTCTAATAATAAAATAATATTATTTTAAATGGTAGTTAACATGTAGCCGTTGTATTGGCGGGAATGGATATAAATAACTAAAATATGATTATATATGTTTTTACATTTATCCAATAAAAGCTAAAGGCTTAAAATACGGAAAGAATTCAATTTTAGGCGTATATGCCCTAGTTTTCACAAAAGGTTCACTTATCGCCTTTTAATGGAGAACTGTCATTAAATATAGTTTTGATCACTCTTATATATTCTTTTGGACCAAATCAAACTCTTATTAAGAATCGGGACATCAAATTTTACTTTGTGTAATTTTTTGGTATTTTTCCGATAAAGTTCATTTTTTAATGAATAGTGTAAAATGTTGTGTTTTAATTCAAAACCTCTTTTTAATATAATTTATTTATATGATTAGATAATATTTTGAATTGGTTTTAAAGTGAAATTAGAAGATATTTTTACCATTAAATCCAATAGTGGTCGTTGGAATTAATTTCACTTTGAAATCAGACTTAAACTAGTGTCAATCTTTTGATACTTATTGTTTTATAAAAACACGCTATTTTCTATGACAGCGGGAATTAATTTTTAAATTAATTAATTTGACTCATATGTATTTAATTTTTTAAAACGGACTTCATTTTTGAATTCGGAATATCAAATATAGCTTAGGGTGAAGTTTTGGTATTTTTCTGAAAAACTCCAATTTTTGATGAATAGTGAAACCACTAAGTGGTAATCAAGCAAACTGATTTTTCAGTTAAATGAAAGATTACCACTAATGTGTATTGAATTTTGAAAATCATACATACATGTTTGTCATTAGTATGTAAAATGTGGTTCAATGTGATGAAAATAATTTTTTGTTGAATAGTAACTTTTTTTTTCACTAATCGCGATTAGAGGTAATTAGTGTAATTTAAGGTAAAAATGATATTATAAGAATGTGAAAACACCATGAAACTTGTCCTACACCTATTGGGTGAGTCATGGCCGACCCAGACAAGCCATGGGCCAACTTGGGGACCCCATGGAGCCACTTTAGTTGGAAAATGACAATAATACATTTTTATTTAATGTTAAAATTAAATTGACACAAACATGAGTTGTTTTACTAAAACAGTTTTTAAGTAGGGTTACACAAGTCAATATTTTGATTATAAATAGTCAGTGGAAAGATAAAAATATTTCCTACATCATAGTATTTTTTTTATAATTTTTAGACATTAAATAAATTAAATTATTAATGACATCATAATGATGCAGTGATGACATCATTATCTGACGATTTAAATAAAATGGAAAGATAAAGTAAAATCTACAACCTAAACATGGCCAAAAACAATTGGATGAGTGGATTTCGAAGCCTTATCACCTTATACACGAATTATATCAATGTGGGACCTTTTAAAACCGAAACACATTTTCAAATAAAGTAATATTTCTTTACTTTCCAAAAGTGCCCCTCCTCTCCTCTTATAAAAGGCCCCCACCTATACCTCATTTCACACACTCCTCAAGCCTTTGGCTCGGCCAAACCCTGCCCATTTAATAACTCAACATCCCTCTCCTCATCCTAGAGGATTCCCTTTGGGCAGAAACCTTTAAAAGGAAGCCTTTATGCTCAAATCAAAAGGAGTTACACTTTTAAAGGTAATTCATTCTCTCATGTTCATTTGTTTTATTTTTCTTCTCCAACCCCCTAGACTATTTTTATTTACTTATTTTGTAACAACACCAGTATATTAAATATACTATGATGTTGTTATAAGATTTATTCTAGCTACACTCTCACACAACTACATCAAATGGTTATAGAACATACGGTTTCCGTGGATGGCGAAATTCTGCCTCCCGAAACGATGATTGTTCAATACTCATTTAACACCTTCAAAGGTGGCCATTATGATGTCACTATTTTTATATATGATATATAATATGTTTATGTTTTACTTATTCTTCTGTATTTTTCATTTGTGTGTTACCTTTATGGCTTCCATTATGGGTATACACGATATCTTCATTTTAGAAAGTGCGGACTACCGCCCCCTCAAAGTGATGTGATTCGTTAATGCCATATGTGGGACGTATAAAGGATGGATTTAATGTTATTATATATGATTTTATACTGGAATTATTATTTACCTCTATATCATTATTATTTCTTTCCATTAAAGTATGAGATTGAAATGAAAGTAGCGTTCATGCGTACGTACGGCTTACCGTCTCCATGAACGGTGCATTTCATTTCTTATCCCCAAATGTAATGTACTATTATAAGTACATATATATAATGGATATATATGATGTATGATAAATATAAATGATTAATATAATTCTGGAATTAAAATATACATACCTCTCATATAGTTTTAATTCCATTAATACGACATAGAAATGAAAGTAGCGTTCATGCGTACGTACGGCTTACCGTCTCCATGAACGGTGCATTTCATTTCTTTCCTCTAAATGATTATGTGATTTTATAAATACATGTATATGATGGATATATATGATATATATGATATCCAAATAAGGAATGTCATTTTGGATATAAAGAACCTTTGACCACACGAACAACATATAATTGTCTGAAGTCCACTTTTGACTTAAGAACCAAATATCGACAAAACAATCATTATTAACATAATGATTACATAATGTTTATAACATCTAAATAAGTGATATAAAAGGAATAATAAGCTTGAAAAAGGTTCTTAGTCAAGTAGAAATTAACTCAAGTTTATTATTCAGGAGATTAAAGAATGATCGAGTCAAGTCGGACCCGAGGTAAGGGATCCTACTCCTCTCTTTCTTTATAAGTACACACTTTTATGTCATTCTTTTTAAAGCTCATATTTCCTGTTATTGGGATGATCTTTTATATTACACATACTGTAATTTTTATGTTCATGTGATGAGAGACCCTATTCTCTCTCATCAATCCATTTTGGAAGTTTTGAGTGGCGCTGTTAGGCTGCCGAACTTTCGTAAGAGATCTAACCTCTCTCTTTCTTTTTAAGTACTCTCCTTTATGTCATTTCTTTTAATCTCCTCTTTGTAATGTTTGGGGATGTTCTTTTATATTCCTATTTCTGTAAATTTTATTTTAATGTGATGAGATACCCTATTTGATCTCATCAATCCATATTCGGAAGTTTTATGTGGCGTCGTTAGGCTGCTGAGTTTTTGTAAGTGATTTTCATCTCACTTTTATTCCCGTGAGATTTATGCTACATTTTCCACAAATTCCATTGAGTGGTGTATGTACTTCCCATTATTCTACTCTTTGTGTAATATAATTTTGTTTATGAGTATTTACATCAATGATCTATTGTCCTTCTTTCATGGGGTGTATGTTTTGAAAGATACCCAAGTCGGTAAGGGAACCTTTCACCCTCCTCTTTTTTAAAAGACTTATTTTGTTGGTTCTTTTAATTTTCATATTCTTATGTTGGGATATGATATCATATATCCTTATTGATGTAAATCTTATTTCCAAGTGATGAGATACACTTTTTATCTCTCATCAACTCATTTTGATGTGATGCCGTGAGGCTGTCAAGGGAACTTTTTAACCCAATTTCGATTTCTTTGGGTTCAACATGTAGTCATTGAATATGTCATCCATTGAATATCTGTGAATGACCTTTTATTGTTTTAAACTTAATATCCACTTATATTGGGTGTATTTATATTTTTCACACATATTTTTGAGATTGATTTGTCCTTAATTTAAGGATACTTTCTTTGTAAGGGATTTCATCACATTTGACATTTCCATTGAGGGTTCATTGTTGTTATGCACCAATTCGCTCTTATATGGTGTATATACTCTCCTTTGGAGTATTATATCATGAATCCATTTATTCTCATGATATTATAAAGTTATGACTAAATGTTATTCCTCAATTATTGTATTCAAGTGTCTCTAATTTTGGTAAAACCCCTTTAACCAAAATGTCGTTTTAAATGTTTTAATTATTTGTTCTTATTAATATCCATGTTTTGAAAATGGTTTTAAGGATTTATTTATATGGATATTAATGGTTTGAAATTTTAAGCTTCAAGGTGGTATGGGACACTTTGATTCAAAAATCACTTTATTAAATGATTTAAATTGTTTTGAAAATGGTTTTAATAAAGGATTCTATTATGATATATTGTGATGTGGAAATGTTATCATTCATTTATATTGGTTTTATGTTTTATGATTTTATATTGGTACTTGGACATTTTAATGGGTGGTTACGTTATAAACCATATGACAGGTGGTGCCGTGAATACCAGGACGGTTGGGTACGTTATAAACTCCAATGCATTGGGTATGGAAGTCAGCCGTATGGCTATTCCATTAAGTATGTATGGAAATTGGCCGTATGGCTATTCCATTAAGTGATATGTGTGGAAGTCGACCGTATGGTTATTCCACTTAAGTATGTTTATGTCCCAAGTTGCCTTTATATATGTTATGTGTTCTTTATATGGGTTTTATGGTAATCCTTTGGTTACAAAAAGGTAAGTAACGATAATTTTTTTTCAGTGAAGATTTTTTACTACTTCATAAAGGTGAAAAGTATTACATTGATAAAGTATTCATGGATTACTTGTTGTTTTGAAAAACTAACAGTTTTCATTCATTGTGTATCCCTTACTGGGCTTCTTATGCTCATCCCAAGTTTTTGAAATATTTTTCACAGGACTTAGCATGGAATAGGGTCAAGGATGGGATCAAGGGAAAGTCATGCTACCTAAAACATGGAGCTATACATGTTTCTTTTTAATAGTGTTTATTTTATGGAAATTTAGTAGAAGCGACTACTTTGTAATCTTTTGAGATGTAATAGTTATGTCCTAATTCTCTAAAACACTAAACCTGAAAAGATCCTCAATGTGAATTACTCATTTAATTCAATATTAAGTAAGGTTTAAGGTTAGGGCCATATAGTTGGTATCAAAGGTCGGTTTAGATAACTTTAGAGGTTAGGTTATTCTTTAAGCATAAGTGACATTACCATAATGGTTAGGATTTCAGAAAGAGTCCTAGTTTTAGATAAAGTGAATGAGTAAGTGTATCTTAGTGTTTACCTTCCTCATTAGTACATGATGGTTTTGTTGATATACTCACACTGACATTTCTATTTTTAGTGAATGGATGGATCTAGCAGGCACCAAAGAGAAAACAGGTTTGAAGGAAACTGTTGTGGTTCTCTGATTAAGATACTAGATAAAATGGAGGATTCAATGAGGAAACTCGTGGTTGTTCTAAACCAAAGATCAAGGAGTCGTGATCAACCACTTGAACCTTGGTATGATCTTTAATGCATCATGTATGAGATGACCAATCCTTGTGGAAGTTCAGGTAATAATTATAAAGGTAACCATTAGAGTTTATATGATCCTTACTTTTGAGGTAATTATGGGTTATTATATGATATGATGGAAAATGAAAGGCATGAGATAAACTTGAGGTTAAAATATGTTATGTTTATTTTTGAAGATTTTATCTCTTTTTGGGGAATGTTTTAAGAATTATATAGTTTTAGAAAAAGGACAACACGCAGACCGTGTGACAACCCGTCGCGTCGGACAAAGCTGCGGGAATCGAACCCACAACCAAAGTGCGACTGGTATTTATTGCCTACCACTGGACTACGTGAAGTCCCTGGTTTGTTTGACTGATTCTTTTTAGTTATATGATTTTATGAATTAAGAGTAAGTTGATTTTGGGTTATTTATGAAAATGATTAACCTATCATGGAAGATATGTGATTAGGATAATTACTTTTCAATACGAGACTTTAGGAGCAACTGATGTTGTTTGGAGATAAATGTTACGATTTAACTTGGAAGACTATCTGACTAAATCCTTCAAATATTTGGGTTTCAATCTTATATTGGTTTACTTTGAATAATTTTATGGACAAATTGATTATAGAATGGTTCTCGTTGATCTTTGGGTTTTGTTGGACAAATTTTGGAGATTAAGAATAGATTTTATTTTTATAAAGGGTTCTCCTTTTCTAGATTATCTGACCTTTTACTAACCTTTTTGGTTTTGGTTTTGGTTAAAGCCTAAATACATGGGATGTATATAGTTCTCTTTGTTGGATTAGGTGATTCTCTAGAAGTTGATTATAGTACTCTTAATGTGAACAAGTCTCCCTAAATACTCGTCTTTTGGAAAAAAAATATGAGTTTGATTAAGGAATCTAGTAAAAGTTGAAAGTCAACATGATAAGTGATTATGTTTATTTATGAATAAATTCATCAATAAAAAGTAACTTAAAACAAAAATGTTGTCTATTAACTTTTCCTACTGGGGAACCCAACACCGTTTAACCCATCAAAAGTTTGTGATTTTCTTATTGTTAACTTTCTCCAAAACATGTTTTCTATCACTCTCTATCAGAACATGACCCTATGTTTTCTCCTCCATGTCCATGTTTTCCTACATGGAGTCCTAGTATGGGTTAACTCGGGTGACCTCTGTACTTATCTTTCTTTATTTTAAAGTTATTGTTTTACCGACTCTTGTTCTGATGTGGGACTTTCAAGGATGTTTCCAAGCGCAATTTTAAAATTGAGAGGACGCAATTTCCAAAAGGGGGGAAGGATGTAACACCCCAGGTAAATAAAGAATATGACAATTTCATATTTATCCATACTTTTTAATAAAATATTAATATGACTTTAAAGGGGATGCTATGCTTGATGGCGTACCCAATACGCAACAACGAGTTTCATGGGAATCTTACGTTGCACTCTAATAATAAAATAATATTATTTTAAATAGTAGTTAACATGTAGCCGTTGTATTGGTGGGAATGGATAGAAATAACTAAAATATGATTATATATGTTTTTACATTTATCCAATAAAAGCTAAAGGCTTAAAATACGGAAAGAATTCAATTTTAGGCGTATATGCCCTAGTTTTCACTAAAGGTTCACTTATCGCCTTTTAATGGAGAACTGTCATTAAATATAGTTTTGATCACTCTTATACATTCTTTTGGACCAAATCAAACTCTTATTAAGAATCGGGACATCAAATTTTACTTTGTGTAATTTTTTGGTATTTTTCCGATAAAGTTCTTTTTTTAATGAATAGTGTAAAATGTTGTGTTTTAATTCAAAACCTCTTTTTAATATAATTTATTTATATGATTAGATAATATTTTGAATTGGTTTTAAAGTGAAATTAGATAATATTTTTACCATTAAATCCAATAGTGGTTGTTGGAATTAATTTCACTTTGAAATCATACTTAAACTAGTGTCAATCTTTTGATACTTATTGTTTTATAAAAACACGCTATTTTCTATGACAGCGGGAATTAATTATTAAATTAATTAATGTGACTCATATTTTTTGAATTTTTTAAAACGGACTTCATTTTTGAATTCGGAATATCAAATATAGCTTAGGGTGAAGTTTTGGTATTTTTCTGAAAAACTCCAATTTTGATGAATAGTGAAACCACTAAGTGGTAATCAAGCAAACTGTTTTTTCAGTTAAATGAAAGATTACCACTAATGTGTATTGAATTTTGAAAATACGACATACATGGTTGTCATTAGTATGTAAAATGTGGTTCAATGGGATGAAAATAATTTTTTGGTGAATAGTAACGTTTTTTTTTCACTAATCGCGATTAGAGGTAATTAGGGTAATTTAAGGTAAAAATGATATTATAAGAATGTGAAAACACCATGAAACTTGTCCTACACCTATTGGGTGAGACATGGCCGACCAAGAAAAGCCATGGGCCAACTTGGGGACCCCATGGAGCCACTTTATTTGGAAAATGACAATAATACATTTTTATTTAATGTTAAAATTAAATTGACACAAACATGAGTTGTTTTACTAAAACAGTTTTTAAGTAGGGTTACACAAGTCAAAATTTTGATTATAAATAGTCATTGGAAAGATAAAAAGCTTTCCTACATCATAGTATTTTTTTTATAATTTTTAGATATGAAATAAATTAAATTATTAATGACATCATAATGATGCAGTGATGACATCATTATCTGACGATTTAAATAAAATGGAAAGATAAAGTAAAATCTACAACCTACACATGGCCAAAACCAATTGGATGAGTGGATTTCGAAGCCTTATCACCTTATACACGAATTATTTCAATGTGGGACCTTTTAAAACCGAAACACATTTTCAAATAAAGTAATATTTCTTTACTTTCCAAAAGTGCCCCTCCTCTCCTCTTATAAAAGGCCCCCACCTCTACCTCATTTCACACACTCCTCAAGACTTTGGCTCGGACATCCCCTGCCCATTTACTCTCTCCACATCCCTCTCCTCATCCTAGAGGATTCCCTTTGGGCAGAATCCTTTCAAAGGAAGCCTTTAGACTCAAATCAAAAGGAGTTACACTTTTAAAGGTAATTCATTCTATCATGTTCATTTGTTTTATTTTGCTTCTCCAACCCCATAAACTATTTTTATTTACTTCTTTTGTAACAACACCAGTATCTTAAATATACTATGATGTTGTTATAAGATTTATTCGAGCTACACTCTCACACAACTATATCAAATGGTTAAAGAACATACGGTTTCCGTGGATGGCTAAATTCTGCCTCCCGAAACGATGATTGTTCAATACTCATTTAACACCTTCAAAGGTGGCCATTATGATGTATATCTTCATTTTAGGAAGTGCGGACTACCGCCCCCTCAAAGTGATGTGATTCATTAATGCCATATGTGGGACGTATAAAGGATGGATTTAATGTTATTATATATGATTTTATACTGGAATTATTATTTACCTCTATATCATTATTATTTCTTTCCATTAAAGTATGAGGTAGAAATGAAAGTAGCGTTCATGCGTACGTACGGCCTACCGTCTCCATGAACGGTGCATTTCATTTCTTATCCCCAAATGTAATGTACTATTATAAGTACATATATATAATGGATATATATGATGTATGATACATATAAATGATTAATATAATTCTGGAATTAAAATATACATACCTCTCATATAGTTTTAATTCCATTAATATGACATAGAAATGAAAGTAGCGTCATGCGTACGTACGACTTACCGTCTCCATGAACGGTGAATTTCATTTCGTTCCTATAAATGATTATGTGATTTTATAAATACATTTATATGATGGATATATATGATATATATGATATCCAAATCAGGAATTTCATTTTGGATATAAAGAACCATTGACCACACGAACAACATATAATTGTATGAAGTCCACTTTCGACTTAAGAACCAAATATCGAAAAAACAATCATTATTAACATAATGATTACATAATGTTTATAACATAGAAATAAGTGATATAAAAGGAATAATAAGATTGAAAAAGGTTCTTAGTCAAGTATAAATTAACTCAAGTTTATTATTCAGGAGATTAATGAATGATCGAGTCATGTCGGACCCGAGGTAAGGGATCCTACTCCTCTCTTTCTTTATAAGTACACAATTTTATTTCATTCTTTTTAAAGCTCATCTTTCTTGTTATTGGGATGATCCTTTATATTACACATACTGTAATTTTTATGGTCATGTGATGAGAGACCATATTCTCTCTCATCAATCCATTTTGGAAGTTTTGAGTGGCGCCGTTAGGCTGCCGAACTTTCGTAAGAGGTCTAACCTCTCTCTTTCTTTTTAAGTACTCTCCTTTATGTCACTTATTTTAAGCTCCTCTTTGTAATGTTGGGGGATGTTCTTTTATATTCCTCTTTCTCTAAATTTTATTGTAATGTGATGAGATACCCTATTTTATCTCATCAATCCATATTCGGAAGTTTTATGTGGCGCCGTTAGGCTGCCGAGTTTTTGTAAGGGATTTTTCATCTCACTTTTATTCCCGTGAGATTTATGCTACATTTGCGACAAATTCCATTGAGTAGTGTATGTACTGCCCATTATTCTACTCTTTGTGTAATATAATATCTTTTATGAGTATTTACATCAATGATCTATTGTCCTTCATTCATGGGGTGTATGTTTTGAAAGATACCCAAGTCGGTAAGGGAACCTTTCACCCTCCTCTTTTTTAAAATACTTCTTTTGTTGGGTCTTTTAATTTACATATTGTTATGTTGGGATATGATCTCATATATCCTTATTGATGTAAATCTTATGTCCAAGTGATGAGATACACTTTTTATCTCTCATCAACTCATTTTGATGTGATGCCGTTAGGCTGTCAAGGGAACTTTTTAACCCAATTTCGATTTCTTTGGGTTCAACATGTATTCATTGAATATGTCATCCATTGAAAATGTGTGAATGACCTTTTATTGTTTTACACTTAATATCCACTTATATTTTGTGTATTTATATTTTTCACACATATTTTTGAGATTTATTTGTCCTTAATTTAAGGATACCTTCTCTGTAAGGGATTTCATCACATTTGACATTTCTATTGAGGGTTCATTGTTGTTATGCACCAATTCGCTCTTATATGGTGTATATACACTCCTTTGGAGTATTATATCATGAATCCATTTATTCTCATGATATTATAAAGTTATGACTAAATGTTATTCCTCAATTATTGTATTCAAGTGTCTCTAATTTTGTTAAAACCCCTTTAACCAAAATGTCGTTTTAAATGTTTTAATTATTTGTTATTATTAATATCCATGTTTTCAAAATGGTTTTAAGGATTTATTTATATGGATATTAATGGTTTGAAATTTTAAGCTTCAAGGTGGTATGGGACACTTTGATTCAAAAATCACTTTATTAAATGTTTTAAATGGTTTTGAAAATGGTTTTGATAAAGGATTCTATTATGATATATTGTGATGTGGAAATGTTATCATTCATTTATATTGGTTTTATGTTTTATGATTTTATATTGGTACTTGGACATTTTAATGGGTGGTTACATTATAAACCATATGACGGGTGGTGCCGTGAATACCAGGACGGGTGGTTACGTTATAACCTCCAATGCATTGGGTATGGAAGTCGGCCGTATGGCAATTCCATTAAGTATGTATGGAAATTGGCCGTATGGCTATTCCATTAAGTGATATGTGTGGAAGTCGACCGTATGGTTATTCCACTTATGTATGTTTATGTCCCAAGTTGCCTTTATATATGTTATGTGTTCTTTATATGGGTTTTATGGTAATACTTTGGTTACAAAAAGGTAAGTAACGATATTTTTTTCAGTGAAGAGTTTTTACTACTTCATAAAGGTGAAAAGTATTACATTGATAAAGTATTCATGGTTTACTTGTTGTTTTGAAAAACTAACAGTTTTCATTCTTTGTGTATCCCTTATTGAGCTTCTTATGCTCATCCCATGTTTTTGAAATATTTTTCACAGGACTTAGCGTGGAATAGGGTCAAGGATGGGATCAAGGGAAAGTCATGCTACCTAAAACATGGAACTATACATTTTTCTTTTTAAGAGTGTTTATTTTATGGAAATTTAGTAGAAGCGACTAATTTTTAATCTTTTGAGATGTAATAGTTATGTCCTAATTCTCTAAAACTCTAAACCTGAAAAGATCCTCAATGTGAATTACTCATTTAATTCAATATTAAGTAATGTTTAAGGCTAGGGCCTTATAATAAATCTTGACACAAAATTAGCAATATCTCTCTTCATGTTGTCCCACCAAAAATGATCATTCAAATATCTATACATCTTAGTGCTACTATGGGGGTATAGAGAAATTGTAGCTATGAGAATCATCCAACAATTCCCTTTTTATATCTTGTAAATCAGGAACACAAATCCTCTTTCCAAATTCCAAAATCCAATTTTAAAACATGATGTCCCCCAATCTCCCCTCATTCACAGCATTAATTTTCTTTTAAAACTCCTCATCGTCAGTCTGAGAACATTCAATCCCTTCTAGTATAGATGGTTTGGCCACCATTTAAAAAATAATTCATGTTTGACCTTCAATGGTTATTCCCATATTTATCATTACTATATCCATGAAAATAGGATCCATATAAATTCTCATCTTGTTCAAAAATAAATGATCCTTTTTGATCAAAGCATATTCCACCTTCTTTTCCTTCCCTGGGTGGTAGTGTATAGTGCAATCATAATCCTTGAGTAGTTCAATCCATCTAAATTGATTCTTGTTGAGTACTTCCTATGAGAAAATATACATAAAAACTCTTGTGATCGGTTTATATCTCATATTTTTCACCATAGTGGTAATGTCTCAATATCTTCATAGAAAATATTACAGCTGCTAACTCATGTTCAAGAGTAGGATAGTATTGCTCATGATTTTTTGGCTGTCATGATGCATAAGAAATAACTCTATCATTCTGCATAAGAACACAACCAAGTCCTTTATTTGAAGCATCACTATAAATAACAAACCCATCATTACTCGATGGTAGAGTCAAGATAAGATAATTGACTAATATTCTCTTCAGTTCTTAAAAATATTATTCAAACTCTTTTTTCCAAACAAATTTTACCCCTTTACATGTGAACTTTGTTAATGGGTTTTCCAACCATGCAAAATTTTGGACGAAATGTCGATAATAACATACTAAACCAATAAAACTACATACCACAGTTATACTCGTCGGTGCTATCCATTCATAAATTTATTTGGTCTTTGAAGTATCTGTTGAGATTCCGTCCTTAGAGACAATATGGCCAAGAAAAGAAATCTACAAGAAGCCAGAATTGACACATGCTAAATTTCTTATATAATTCATTTCTTCTAATAGTCTTAAAATAATGCGCAAGTGATTTTCATGATCTTAGTATCTTTTAGAGTATACTAAGATATAATCAATAAATACCACTACAAATTCATCAAGATCTTCCATGCAAACTCTATTAATTAGATCCATGAAGACAGAGGGTGCATTAGGCTACCCAAAAGGCATTACTGTAAACTCGTGATGCCCATTCCTGGTTCAAAATTCTTTTTCGGAATGTCTTACTTTTTCACACACCACTAATGATATCCATATCGAAGGTAAATATTTGAAAAATATTGGGCTCCCTGAAGTTGGTCATATAAATCATCAATGCGAGGTAGGGGATACATGTTCTTTATTATTATAGAATTTATCTCCCGGTAGTCAATACACAACCACATAGATCCATTTTTCTTCTTAACAAAAAGAAAAGGGGCTCCCCATGGGGAAACACTAGGGAGAATAAATCCATCATTACTCAATTCCTCTAGTGTTTTATTTTGTTCATCGAATTCCCTAGTGAATATTATATCATGGGTCTTCGATATGGGCCTTGAACCAGTAATTATATCAATCGAGAACTCAATTTCTCATTCTGGAGGATATCCAAGTAAATCCTCTAGAAAGATAACAACATATTCTTTCACAATAGGTAAAACCTCAATTTGAACATTCATTTCCTCACCCATAGTTATTTCATTCTATTCCACCCCAATAATTGAATTTATTTGAGCTACTGATGGTGGATATAGATAAGAATTAGGTGGTGACGTTTCTGCTCTATAGATAAGGTACTCCTTATCATCATTGGGAAATTTAATATCCTTCTTTTTACAATAAATTTTTGCATCATGGTTAAAAATCCGATCCATACCAAGGATTATATCAAATTTAATCATGGGTATGATGATGAGATCAGCAGATAAAGAGCATTTATGTTATCTAATGGGAACTAATTCACAAAACATTGGTGTAATGATACTTCCCATAGGTGTTTTTACTACCAACTCCCTTGTTAAGTCAAAATAAAAATTTCTAATTTTATTAGAAAACTGGGAAGATATGAGATAATGTGATGATCCCAAATCAAATAATTCATTTTCTAAACATGATGAAACCATTAAATTATAGACCAATACATCTTTTAGATCTTCAACTTCAGCAGTAATGATAGAATAAACTTGGCCTTAATAGCTTATCCTTTTCTGAGGTCAGATTCTTTGGCATTTAGGAAATTCATTTGCATAATTCCCTCTTTCTCTACAATCATATCATTCAACATTGACAACCTCTTTCTTCCCATTTCAATCACAATCTCGGTGGAATTTTTCTTCACGATTGTAACAGATTACCATTACCTTCAGGAAAGTACAAAGGTGTTTCATCCTACATTTACCATAGTATGGATATTCAACTTTTCTGTTCTTCCCCCTATTTCCTTTTCTAGAATGTTCAGCAGATATTTTCTTCTCTTTCTTTTATTTAAAGTCATAATATATAAAGAATTCCTTTTTTTTGATAACACATGAGACAATATCATCTTACGATGAGAAGGATTGTGAGACTAATGCTCGATAGAGAAATGGTTGTAACCCATAAAAGAAATGAACAATATTACTTCTTGGGTAACATATTAAATCTGCAGCATGTCTTTCTTACCTTGTAAAGTTATCCTCGTATTTTGTGATATTCTCATTCTCATTTTGTCTCAGACTCAAAAAAATGTCTTTCCATATCTGCTCGATGGTCACGATGAAAATATTTTTCTAAGAAAATATCTTTAAACTCCCTCCATTCCATATTAGATAATTCATCATCTTCCTTTGGGGTTTGAATCAATGAACACCATTGATCTGTATCTCACGTGAGGTGATAAACTGCCATGACAAATTTTTCCCTTTCACTACTCCCCAAACGTGGAATATTTTTTCTAAATACCTTATCCATTATTTTGCTACAAAAGGATTTGTAGTCCCATTGAATGTTGATGTTTTTTGTTTCATGAATAGGTCTAACACAGATCCTCCACATTGTGGATCAGTGTGCTTCATATGGGTAATGTTATTATTCATAACCTAAGTGTGTTTTCCCAGTATGATGATAATCTAATCAGCACCAGTTTCATCACCAACACCATTATAATTATCTTGAGTATGATGGAAATCCCTACATGGATTACATGCATTGATATTATTTTCATTCCTTCTACTAGGCTCCAATTGTAAACAATGTCATACACTATATTAGTTTATGAATTGAAATACATAATTAAAAAATTGTAAAACACATAACATAAATTGAATAGTTCATGGATATAATCCATAATCATAAAAATGTTTCTTTTTAGGATGTATATACTCATAATACATTAATAATGGTTTGAAAAAAAATTAGAATTGTCTTAAGCATACCCCCTAGGAGTGTCGTAACTAAGAGTGGAACATGGCCCATTATCGTGAACCAGTTCCCATTCAAGTCTAGCTAAAATCTGTGTTTTCGGGTTTTACCCTTTCAAACATATGTTCTAGAGACACCTCTACCTGCTCGTATCGAAATATTGATGCATTTCTTGGAAAACTCACAAAATCTCTATATTATGAAAATTCTAGGATGTTATTATATCTAATCATCAAAGTCTATCATAGGGTAATGTTCTCTAATAATCATTTTTCTAAATCTATCTTCCATGGTTTGTACTTAAAATCCTCTGATACCAACATTAATTCCCTGACCCTAGTTAGCAAGATTCTATGCTTTATTACATAACATTGGAATTATCACAAAAGATCAAGTCTCAAAAGACCGATTAGTTTAGTAGCCTTGGAAATAATTGATACATTCATAAGTTTTACAATACATTATAAAATGAAAAACTACAACAACATAGTTTCCATAAGCCACAATCATATTCCTTAGTCTATCCATGTATGTCAGTCATAAAATACTTCTTCACATATTAGAAAAAATAATACATATAAAGAAGATATCACAGATGCTCAGTAAGGATAACTATGTAGAGGACACTTTCTTAAATAAGAATAAAATTTAGGGAAATTTATAAGACTAAAACAAAATACTATTAAACATGAAATACAGTATAATATGGAAATGATAAAATCAAATAATTCCATGTACGTATTCACATGGATATTCTACTAGTCGAATAATCACATGAAATATCTAAAGCCACTTTCATAATGATGGAATGCATAATTTCAGACTTCATAACCACATAGTCAATGCCTTTTTCCAAGACAAAAAATATGATTTTTTCATGGCCTTGTACCAAGACAGTAGTTTGTCACATTAGACCTACCGATGCATTGAGGAGCTATAGCAGGCTCCACCCGTCACATACTAAGTCCAATGCATTCCTCATATGAAAAGGTTTATACATAACATAAACATTTATATTAAAACTTGGTTACTAAATTTAAATACTTTATCCATAAACCATGAATGGTGTAGAAAAAACACAGCCACAGTCAAACATATAACAAAACCATCAATATAATATTGAAGTTTTGTATCACAATAAATCAACTTCAAAAAAGATTAAAATCCAACAATGGAAGTTGACATAGATGAAATCAAATCATTTTTTAGTGAAATATCTAATTCTATTTTAATATCATTTAAAACTCATATAATTATAAAAGAAAAAATGTACTTCAAAAACATTATTATAATCTTTTAAGCGTAGCTTCGACAATGTTATAATGGAGTAAAATAGTCACACCCGCAGTATAAGTTAAAAAACATTCTTAAGTTAATTTTGTCAAAAAGGTCATAAGGTACCTTTTTTGGAAAACAACGAAAATATTCATTTCAAACCATTTTTATAAAAAGTAAAATATGGTTATAAATGAATTTA
This sequence comes from Viscum album, assembly GCA_963277665.1. Classification (NCBI taxonomy): domain Eukaryota; kingdom Viridiplantae; phylum Streptophyta; class Magnoliopsida; order Santalales; family Viscaceae; genus Viscum; species Viscum album. Next base: position 1,765,011,826 of record OY728136.1, on the reverse strand, counting down.
TCCAATATTCTTGTACATAATAAAAATGTTTTGGAATACAATTTTAAGAAACATGGATGTAGATGATAAAGAGGTCCCATTACATATTTATGTAAAAACAACCTCGGATAATAAATAGATTGCGAAATTAACCCTTACCTTGTAATTTTACTTTTTCAACTATACTTTAACATCCTGTATAATTTTTAAATCATTGTTATTAAATTATACATGAACTATATACATAAATATGATATCGTATGTGATCTTCTTACATTGCTTTGTTAATGATATTTCAGTAGTATCATCATTTCGGGTGTTAACAGATTCATTTTCCTTTATATAATTTGTTACATAAGTAATTATTGTTATGGATAGGATATATATTATTCATATTCATAATGATATTAAGTCTTTAAAAATTATTTTTAATCATAAAATAAGAAATATTCTTGAATAGATATGATGGGAAATGAATCTCATCGCGTTCATGAAGACTGTAATCCGTACGTACACACGAGTGAAAATATCATTTTTTTTTGTTATTGAAATCGTATATAAATGGATGGTATATAATATATACAGAATAATTATCATGTCATTATTATTATTTATGACTTTAATACTCATTATTATACACATCCAAATGATGAAGTATTTGAATTACAAATTACACCACGACGTGCAGACGGTAATCCATATGTACCCACGTATGGTGAAATTATCATTTATAGGATGTAGAGAATAATGAATATAGTTGTAAAATTTTTATAATAACATCACAGTATATAGAATATATTGGAGTTATTTTTTCAGAATGGAAACAATAAAGAAAGGGGATGTGGAAGAAGAAAAGAACATTAAAGAGGTGATGAAATATTTACCTCTTTTTCGAGTTTTCATTTTGATTTGATCAAAACGGATTTTTAGGTTGGCATTATGAATAAAGTAAGGCCTCTATGTTGAATGGAGGATAGTAGAGAGGATATGTGGGCAGGATTTGGCCGAGACAAATGGCTTTGAAGGTGTTAATTTGATAGAACGGGATGTACCCTTTTATAAAAGGGGTGAGGGGTACATTAGAAAAATATTGAAGTATTATTTTATAATAAAATCCTTTTCAGTTTATAATGGATCTAAAATGATTTATTTCAAGTATATGGTGTGTATGGGTCTAAAACCACTCAACCAACAGGTTTTAGACAGGTCTGGGTCACTATATAGGGCTTATCTTTTAGATTTAACTCTTAGTTAAATAGTTTGACATTTACCATGTCTCTTTGTATTTTTATATTATATGGTTAATAAAATTACTATAAACTTCTTGAGAATGACAAGTGGTTAATTAATGTCATACATAATATTATTTATGTCCTTTTTATGAACCATAGATATTTAGTAATAGAATTTAAATTAATAATATAATATTTTTTTAAAACTCTTTTATGACTATTTTGACACTATTTGGTATTTTGTTTTTGTAAAATTCATAAAAAATTTATTAATTTGAAAAAAAAACTAATTTAATAGACTCTAACATGTCATATTAAACTAGAAAATTGTTGGAATTCCTTAAAAGTCGCAAATAAGATTTATTTGGATATTTGTAATATTAATTATTTTAATCTTTCACTAATAAGGTAATTACTGCATCATCACTGTGTCATAAATAAATTTAATTATTTAATGTCTAAAAAGTATAAATAAAATACCATTAAATAAGAAATATTTTTGGCTTTATTATTAATATTTATAGTCCAATTAAAATTGTATGTAACCCTATTTTAAATATGGTTTAGCTATTAAAATATGAATTTAACTCTTTTAACTATTCTTAAATTAAAATATTAATAAATGTCTTAATCTGATCCAAGGGATAAAAGAAGATAATATTTTATTCCTAATGTTTTTTGGTCGAATTATACATATCCAATAAATTTGGACATCTTTTAGGGTATTTATGATATCATTTTTACCCTTAATTGCCCTATTTAATTTTAACCGTGGTAAATAAAAGAAAAAAGTTACTATTCATCAAAAATTATTTTCATCTTATTGAACCAAATTTGACTTATGGATATTAACCGTGTCTAACAGAGTCAAAAATTCAACTCACATAAGCAATAAAATTCGGTTTTAGGGAATTTTTCCAATTCTCAAAAGAGGTGGGTAAAAGACGGTAAAAAGTTCAATAAATTTTTCTATATCTATACTAATTATAAAATGACATCAATGAAATGAAATGAACATATATAGGTATTATGTATCTATTTTTCCCTAAAATAAATTTCAATAAAATAAATAATTATTTAAATAAAAATTCAGTTTTAAACAATAACTAAGTGTTTTTCACTATTCATCAAAAATTGATGGTTTTCGTAATAATCCCAAAAAATCACCATAAGATAATTTTAATATTCCGAATCCAAAAATGAAGTCCATTTTGAATGGTAAAATTTAGAAAATTTAAAATAGTGGCTATTACTATTCAGAATTCCTAGTTTGATTGGTCGCAGTGTTTTAGAATCACGAAGTTGCGTACAGTGAATGTTATTACATTATTCAATGGGAAACGTACCATAGAAGCATGGGGTGTTATATTCTAAGATATATAATATGATTGAAATTCGTATATAATCTCATAGAATATGGAAGATGTTGGGGAAATAAATCTTATTGGCCCAGAACATGTAGAGGAAACAACATCATTTGTAAATATTATTCAATACCATATTAAAGAAGATAAAATTAGTAAAATGAGTAATGATGATGTAAAGAGAAAAGATTTTGTGTTTCCAGTAGAAGATCATATCTTTCTGAAAGTATATCCATTGAAGGGTGTCATATGTTTTTGTTTGAATGAAAAAAAGGGCCCCAAACACATCATAGCATTTCAAATTCTATAATGAATTTTTTATGTGGCTTATCATTTGGTGATTCCACTCAGCCATTCTAAAGTACCTGATGTGTTCCACGTATCTTTTTTAATGATGTACTTGAAAGACCTACTATAATTACACACCTATGAAAAAATATAATTGGAACCTAATTTGTCTTACTGAAAAGTACTTATCAAGATTCTTGAATGTAGAGATAAATGATTGAGAAATCAAAAAACTTGGCTGGTAAAAGTACATTGAAGAAACAATAAAATTAAAAAAGAAATGTGGGAACCAAAAAATTATATAAACATGAACAACAATAATTTATTTAGATGATAATACACTTGAAATCTTTTTGGGTGAATGTTTTTGAATATACAATAATATAACACCACAATATTTTATCATATATATCTTCTTAATTAAATTCAATTTATTTGCTACCTTACGCTGCATGCATCATTGATCTTAAATGAATCATGATATACTATTAAATAATTTATGTAATTTAAAATTAAAAATATGATATATTTATATCTTAGACAATGTAAATAAATATTTTAAAAATAATATATTAAGCCTCTGTATTTTTCTAAAACATATATATTTATACAATTTTATAATTAATATAAAAATTTAAAATGATATTTATTTTCTTAAAATAGTTTAAAAAATTAATAATTTTATTATAATTATAGTATAACATTAATATACCATAATTAATTTTTAAAATGGTCATAAAATTAGTTAAAATATTAAAATCAATATTTTTTTGAGTAAATGATAGAATTATTCAAAAATAATATTTATATTATTTAGAAAATTATTTTCATAAAATGGTGTTTATTTTTTTAATTTAATTGAAAAAATTGTTAGGTAGATTTGTTGGAATTTTCTAAAATATTTGAATTGTTTATGAATAATGAAATACGATAATTTAAAGTATTTAGCATTATAAGTTAAAATCATGAATTTTTGCACCATATATGCGGTAATGGGTTAAAAGTTTGAACTAAAATGAACTAGTTACTATTCTTAGTCATAAAAATCAAAACTACTAATAGTCATGAGCCAAAATAATAAATTAATGATTAAATTATCAAAAAAAAACTCTCTCCTCGCCTATAAATACCATACCTCACCACCTCTTCTTCTCACACCTTATATGTATTTAAAATTACCTATACTCTTCCAAATTAAATTCCCAAGTATTTTCCCCACTTCAATGACCTTATAGGCCTACTAAAAGTCCAAAATCATTTGTCTTAAGGAGGTTCCCCATGAGTCAATATTCAAGAGGTAAAAATTGTATTCTTTCTCTTTTCATTTTTTTTATTTTATAATACCCTCCTCCACACCCTAGAAAAATTGTCATATGAAATAAATTATCACATATATAATGGAGTTATTTTTTGTTAATTTATTTTCCTTGATCAATTCCCTTCTCATCAGTAGTTATTTTAAAAATGAAAACATTATCCATGATGTGTCGATCCATCACCTTCATGGAATGTGAGTTTTCATTTTCCATTAATGCCTTCAAGGCTAGTAATATCACAATAAATATTTTAAAATAATATTATAATATACATATTATATGTTATATAATGTTATTTTATTAGTATATAAATATAATATAAGATACAATGACCGAATCATTTGATGGTCATAAAAATAACCAAAATAAATTATGATATTTTCATCTACAATTTATGAAATGAATAATCCTCATTCCATGAATCCAGATGATATATTAGGCCATTTAAATCTTTTATTATTAAATAATAATAAATTATATCACATATGGTGAAATTATTACCTTTTCATAAGAGCTCCCATATTTATACTCTAGGGAACAAACCATAAAACAATGAAACGAACACTCCTTGAACAACGAAAATAATCATTATAACTCTTAAAAATGGTAAGAAAATAAAAAAATAAAAAATTAAATTAATAAAATATATGTTATATAAGATAATAATTAATTTAATAATTAATTTAATTTTATTATCTATGACATTATGTTCAAGTGAATAATACTTTCATACAAAAGAATAGTGTTTCTCATCTAACTTTTACTTATATGGGTTTTATTCCTTATTAAACCCTTTTTTGTGTGATGTACAAAATTAGATTTAATATACCATATAACGAATCTATTTATTTTCATGGCATTCAATTTTTTATTTTATAATCATTAATTTCATGAGGAATTCGGTTCAACTAATTACAAAGTGGTAGGGAAATTCCTGACCAAATTTCCATTATTTGGATTAGATTTCCACTCCAATTATTATTTTAGGATATGATTATGATTGAAATGAATTTTGATTATATTATATGGTATTTCTAGTATTTTTATATGGATTTTAAACTGAAACATACTATCAATTAATTAGGATAATTCTCACACATTCTTTTTAAAAATATGATTTATTTAAAACTCAATGGGAATTTTTTCTAAAACTTTTATAAAATGAGAATAATATCATAATTTTAGGATTAAATAATGTGTTGAAGGATTTAGAACACTTTTAAAAATAATTTTTTCCTTGAAATTTTATTCTTTTATAATTTTACATCTTTTAATATAAATTATTTAAATGTATATTTGTATTTCTCTAATTAATTTGTAAATGATTTTATTAAAGTATATTCATATATGTAATCACCACTAGATGGATCATAATATTAAATGTGGTTTATGACTTATGATACTATATAAAATATTGTATTGAAAATATTTAGACCAGTTTGATCATGGAAGTACTATTTTGATTCCATTCATCGTATTACACTAGATAGTTTATGATTATGATTTTTTTGGGGAATATTATTGAAATTATACATGCTTGTTTTCATTTTAATTTATATGATGATTATGATTCTCCACTTTAATTTAAAAAATTCATTGAATATAGTATGTAAATTTTTTGGCCCACTATAGCCTCTTGATGGATTGGTAGGTCTCACGAGACAAACGAGTTTGGTTACTGCCTAATGTTTTACCTAATTATTTATGATTTCTTGACCTGAAACTTGATGGTATGTTTTTGATATCCCACATTATGAATTCACTCATTATAAGATTAATTATTGTTATTTAAAATGATTAATCATTTTGTAGGATATCAATGGTTAAGATTTATTCTTATGTGATTATTTATGTGGAATTATTCAATTTCATTTATTAATTCGAAATTATGGTCAATATTTTGTTTTAATTTAATGAGTTTTCAATTATTAAAAATTAATTATTATTAATATTTATTTATAAAATCTTCCAATGTAAACATACCATTACTGAGAACCAGATCTCTCCTCTCTCTTAGGGTTTATATTTTTCTAGGATTCCACGATGCATATTATGATTTACATCCATGGATGTTCTAAGATAATAAGGTTGATATTTGTGTAAGGAATATTGTAGTCCTAGAAAATGGGGAGTAAACTATAGAAAAGGTAACAGCTATTCAAGCCCATAATATATCTTCTAATAATATGAAAATGAGTTAAGTTAACAAATAGAGAAAGTATTTGGAGTATAATGCGAGAGACTATATCATTTTGAATATAACACTATGGAAGGATTTCATAAGGTTTTGTAAGAAATAAAAATTGAGAGCCTAGTATATTATAAGATTTGAGATTCTAGAAATAAATAGAAATGTGGCATTTCATTTGGAGATTCCACGAACCCTTTTAAAATTACATGATGTTTTCAATATATCTTTTTCATATAGTTACATGTCGCAACCAACACATGTACTCATCTATGATGAAAATTAATTGGAACCTAATTTGAATTACTATATATATATAATATAATGATTCAATACATAAGAGAGAATTTATTGTGAAATCATATTGTTCGGTAGGTAATGGTACTTTGGGGAAACCATAAAATGTAATAAGTAATGGGAGAAATAAAGGATTATATGAAGAATAAAAACTATCACTAATTTAGATGGTAATACTCATAAAACATAATAGGAAAAAATTTCTTAAATGATAGAGGGATATAACACCCCAGTATTTTATGGTATGTATCTATTTAATGAATTCAATTTAATCAATATCTTAAGTAGCACGCAACAGAGAGCTTAAAGGTAATACGATATACAATTAAATTTTAACATGACTTTTGGAATATAAATGTGACCATTTGGAATCGTAATATGGTCATTATAATAATATCCTCACCTATTAAAGTATAAAAAATTAGGTATACTATATATAAAAATATTATATATTTATATAATAGAATTAGTATATAAATGATATAATGTTGATAAATTAATTGTTTCAATTTTTGTGAAACATGAATTTGTATATATAATTTTATATATTATATAATGATTAAAAAAATATTTTCATAAAATAGATTCACAAATTATTTTTTTCATTATATATTTAATAAAATTCTATGAGATCATAATTAATTTTACATAGTATCTTCAAATGGGTTATAATATAAAACTCAGTATTCTTAAAATAATTGTTGTTTTTATTTAGACATTATATTTCTCATTTTTAGAATATTATTTTTATAAAATAGATTCCATTTTATAAATCTAAACTTCTAAAAAATGTTTGGTGAATTTTTTTTAATTATCTATAATAGTTTAATTTTTGATTTATAGTGATATATGATAATTTACGATATTTGATATTCTAGGTTAGATACATGAATTTTTTGAGTCATTGATGACGTAAGTCCCCATTATATTGAACTCACATGCACTAGTTACTATAGTAGTCACATTAAAGGACTCTATTGGTATCCATGATCCAAAATTATAAATAAATGAATAAAATAATAAAATACTCCCCACAACTCGCCTATAAATGCCACCCCTCACCACCCATTCTCCTCACACCCAATAAATCTTGAATTGGGTATTAATTATACCCAATAAACATAACAATCCTCTTTCCCATGTCTTATACATTATGGTATTACCAAAAAACAAAATCCATTTATCTAGTGGCGATTCCCATTGAGATGATTTTCTATAGGTATTATCCTCCTTCTTTGTCTTTAATTTATTTTATTTTCTTATCACATCCTCACCTTCCATATCCAAAGTGAAATTTTAACTCTATTATCATAAATATTCCCTAATTTTATATTATAATGGATTATCCACCATCAAAAAATTTCTTCTCTACTTTTATTTTAAAAATGAAAACATCATCTACGATGTGTTGATTCATCACCATCATGGATGACCAATTTTCATCTTTGATTACCAACTGAAAGGATAGTCATAAAAACAGTATTGTAGTTAAATAATATATTAACATGAATATTATAAGTTATATAATATTTTTATTCAATATATAAATATAATATTATATAGAACAACACAAGTTTTCAATGGTTGTAAAAACTGCCAAGATAAAATATTGGTTATTAATAAACATTTTATCTAATGAATCATTCCAATAACATAAATTTTTTTATACTATACCATTTAAACTTGTGGATGTCCATTATTACAAAATAATTTTACATCTGGATATTTTATTCCCATTTAACAAGAACTCCCATATTTATAGACATGGTAAACAACCACAAAAACCTGGAATGAATGCTATCGGGACAACAAAATTAAAAATAATAAATCATATAAATTTCCCTAAATGAACTTTATAACATTTTAATAAATAAAATATGTTTTTAATACTATATGAATTATGTAATTAATGAATCTAATTTGATTATCCAGAATATTAGGTTTATGTGCAGAACACTTTCAGATATTAGCTCTGGGTTTCTCATCTCAGTTCTACATCTGTGATATATATTTCTTATTCCACCAATATTACTCACGTGTGGTGTAAACAAAACAATTTAATATATCATAAAATTAAACTATTTATCTTTATGAAATTCATTGTTTCAATTAATGCTCAATAACTTTACAGGGAATATGGTTCAACTTATTTAATAGTGGTATGAGAATTGTTAACCCAATTTTAATTATTTGGGATTAATTTATAATCTATTGATTATTTAATTTTATGATTATGTTTTAAACATAATTTCATTTTCTATGTTGTATTTTCCTCTTTCTTATGTGGATTTATAATTGATACAAGTACTCTATTCATTTTTTTAACACTCACACTTTCTTATAAAAAATTTATTTTATTTGTTTATATTTTAGAATTTAAATGGAAAGCTTTTTGAAATATATATGACATGAGTAGATTTTACCAATTCCAAGAAGAATTAATGTTTCTGGGAATCCATTAAAAGTTTACAAGGTTATTTTAAATTATTTTTTTATTTTATAATTTCATTTATTTTTATATGTATTATTTCAAATTATTGTGGAATTTTTATCAATAATTTATCAATTATTTTAATAGTATTTTAAGATATGTCAAACCCCTTTTTAGATATATTTCTTAATCAAGATTTATCTATTATGATACAATCTACCATATTGTAATAAATTTTTTGTGGTCTATTTGAATGTGGTTGTACAATTCCGATTCCATGCATCATGTTATAGTGGAAGGATTATGATTGTGTTTATTTTTGGGGGAATGTTATTAAAATATAATATGATATTTTCAATATGAATGTATATGTTAATTATGTTTCTCCGCTTTCATATTAAGAATTAATTAGACATATTAGTTCAGAACCATTTCCTTACTTTATCAAATTGGAATAATAAAAAAGGAAACACATCATAAAGGATAAAAAAGTGTAGTATCTTTGGAAAACTAGATACATACATTTGAATTAATTTTCAGCATGAAATGAAATATAATATAGTAAATACTTTGGAATCATCCAAAATTCTCCTATATTATCCCTACATGTCAATAATTATATACATTTAGAATCATAGGAAAATTAATACATAAAAATGTGGTGATCCTTGATTCTCCATAAAGGTAATCATATATATTAAGACATCGTAAATAAATATAAACAATAAGTAAATTAGAATTAATAAAAACGCATGGCATTAAATCATAATCTTGATCATAATATGGAATGAATAAAATCTGATCAAGTAATTCCACATAAATAATCACAGGATAATAGAACTTTACCATGAATATTCTCCTAGTAAAATAATTAGATAGATTATCAATAAATTTTCATATAATAAGGGAAGGAATAATGTGGGACATTATAAACATATAATTAAGGAATTGACAATGTAACCATTCTTAATCGGGTAAGACATCAGCAAATAGAAAAAGATTTTCGTCTCTTGAGATATACTGAAGCATCGAGGGGATATAATAGGTCCCTCTAGTCACATAAAATGTCAAATTAATTTATCATCTGAAATGGGTTAAGGAAATTCAGAATATACAATAATATTTAATCATGTATATAAAATGTTAAAAACATTCCCCAAATAATAAGCATAACCATAATCTATCTAGTTTAATATGATGAATGGTATCAAAACATAACATCCATAGTCAAATTGATTATAAAAAATTTAATTATATATTGTATATGGTATCATAAGTGATCAAACTCAATCAATCATAAGATATATCATTGATTGTTGACTAGGATAAAAATACACTAATAGAATCATTGAGAAACACTTGAAAAAAAAATACTTTGAAAGAATTTGTAGAAAAAGTCATAAAATTATAAAAAGAAATCTTTTTCATTTAAAATAACATTTTAAACATGTAAATGACTCCTCAAAACATTGGGGAATAATTAAAATTGAAATATCCTATCATTCAGTATAATATAAATGATCCTTCATTTAAAATAATGAAAAGAAATATTTAAAATAGTATTCGTAAAAAAGTGATACCGTTAACTATGTCAATAGATCATCTATATCATCTTTAAAGAGACATAAAAAATTTGAAATAAATAATGAGAAACTAATATGTAATTTTACAAATAATCATTGCATCAAAAAATCAATTAGTAGAATTTTATTCCAAAAAATTAAAATTGGGTTATGAATTCCCTTAACACATTGTATTCAATCAAACTATAGGCCATATAAAACTAATGATCATCAAATGAACAATTGAATTCCATGATGATAAAGATAATAATAACATTATATATTAATATTTATTATGTACACCACTTGTGAGAAATAAGGGTTTAATAAGGAATATATCTCACAAAAGTAAATATGAGACGAGAAACCCATACTCTTTTTCCAAAAGTGTTCTATAATTATACTTAATATCTTGGATAATAATATAGAATCCATAATTAGTGAAATAATAAAATTTTAAACATTTATTTTTTTAATATAATTTATTATGTTCATTTTGTCCATTTTTATGAGTTATAACGTTTAATTTTTTTCAAGAGCATTCATTTCACATTTTTGTGATCTTCTCCCTTTAATTTAAATATGAGAGTTCTTTTAATATGGGAATAGATAATATAGAAGTAAAATTATTTATTATTAATGAACTGAGATAATTGTAAAAGTTTTTATATATAATTTTGTTTTGTGTTTGGAGGATGATTCATTAGATAAAATGTTGATGAAAATGATGTAATTTATTTTGGCGATATAGATGACCATGAAAAACCAGGGTCATTTTAATTAATATTATGCTCATAAATTAGTTCATTAACTTGATATAACAAATAATATGTATATTAAAATTTTATTTAATAATAATAATGGTCTTATATCCCCCCTTTAGGGGGTTATGGAAAATGTAAACCTGTCATCCACAATGGTGTTGAATTGACACATCATAGATAATGATTTGATTTTTAAAATAAAACGAGAGGGGATGGGATTTGATTATGGATAACACATTAGAAAAATAACATTATAATATATATATGATATTAATGTTACCATCCAATATTTTATATTGGAGGTTAATGAGAGGATAAGGAAAAAAATTAAAAGGGAAAAAAAGAATGATTTTATATATTGAATATCATATCCTTGGGAACCTCCGTAAGTCATTTGGATTTGGCCATTTCGTAAGACCAATATGTCTTGGAAATGGGGAAAAGGCTTGTGACAACAATGGGGTATAATTAACACAATATTTAGGGCATAAATGGTCCGATAATAAAGGTTAGTGATAGGTGATATTTATAGGAGAGGAGAGAGGTGTTTTTGGATTATATTATTCATGTATATATTATTTTGGATTGATATTATCAATACAATGGATTATTTTGACAATTTATAGTAACTAGTTCATGTGAGTTTAAAATTATGGGTTATTTCATCAATAATAACTAAAAAATTTTATATATATAACTTATAATGTAAAATACAATATATATTAATATTTTAGTATTCATAAAAAATCAATTTCTTTAGAAAAATTTAAAAAATTCATAGTAACTATTTGGTCAAGATTATATTTCAAAGATAAATTCTATTTTATACGAATAGATTTATATTTATTAGAAATACATGTTTTATGTAAAATAATTATTTATTCAAAAAACAAGGATTTTGTTATTATAACAAAATTTATAACATCTTAAAAAACTAATTATTGTCTCATAAAATTATATTATAATTATAATGAATGAAAATACTATTATATGAATCGATTTGACGAAAAATAATTTTAATTTAAATCATTATATTATTTATAATGTTATAAATTAACATTTATGTTTCACAAAAATACCAATGCCTAATTTATAATTTTAAAATATATATTTACATATTAAATTATATGAATTTATTATATTTCCATTTATAAGACACGAAAATTTTAATTATTCATTCTTAGGTGGATTTATTATTTTAATGGAAAGATTATTTTTCATAACAATTTCATTACTATACCAATGGTCATTTTAATTTTTAACTATATATCATAGTTCGTTTAAACTTGTTGTTGCATTAAACCTAAGCTATCAATTGAATTGAATATATTTAAGAAGATACATACATTAAAATATTGGGTTGTTATATTAATGTAACAATTAGGCCCTAATGATAACACATACAACCTGGCTTAACATTTCTATTGGGCCCCGGCACTTGAGACACCACCAGTTTCCCCACAAATACATTGACACCTCCCTTAGTACCACCCACGTGCCCGAATGGGACATATAAATATTTAGTGACCCCATCTATCAAATGTTTTTTGTTTTTGTGTGCATTTCATTATAGGGAAATAAATTCACCACAGTTACAACATGATATCATCGTTGTTGACCCTACAACTCAACCCATGTATCGACACCACACTTAAGTCTGGGTTCATTTACTGACACCAATGTAACAATTGGGCCCCACTGATAGTACATACACCTTCACATAACATGGGAATTTTGTATTTTCCCTCTATGCACCACCTGATTCCTTATATACAAATGGTCCCCTCCCATTGACAACCCACGTGAATATACGATTCATCAGACTAATGATTCTCCCTAGAGGACAATACATGTTTTTTTATCGTATTCCATTCCCTCAATGGTGTAGACCCTATGAATCATCACATAAGTTCACCCATCCTGATCAATACTCCAAGCCACACATGCTTAAATGTGGAGTTCTTATCAAGTAGGATCCCAAATATGGTGGCGAACATTATTTACATGAGTCATATGATTTTTCCCATCAACCAAATATCATTATGGGGTTTTATATTCACCCCCCTAGAACAGAACATCTTCATTATGGACCATAAAAAAAAACCTAGATTGTGCCACCACACATACAGATGGTTTTCTGCTCTGATTCTAATGTACCAAGTTGGTATCATCGATATCACATATACCCCAAATTAACATGGGAATCAGGTTCTAGTGTACCATGAACTAACACTTTCCTCAAAGACCCATGTTCCCATCACTTAGGCCCACCCACCTACCTAAATGGTTCTGCTGAAAAATGACTAAATCCACTGGCCAACACATGTCCACTTTAGTGTGAATTTTCCTCACCCACACATACATTAAGAAACATCCTAGAAGGTCACCCATCATGATCACTATTCCAAACCAATCACATTTAACTGTGTGGTTCTCATCAGCTGGGATCCAAAAAATAAAAGTTCACCTTGTTGACATGAGTCCTATCATTTAGACCATGCTCACAAATGGGTTATTTTTCTTTTTGAGACAAATGAATATAAATAATTATTTGAATAATTTTAGAGGAGATTATTGGATGCTCTAATTTTGACTATACCCTTTGAATGATGGATTTTTTATTGTTATTGATGTATCAAAGAAATGACATGATTATTTCCTTATCTAAAATGATTTATTTGTTTCTAATGAATCAAGTCAGATAAAACCATTAGAATAGTAAAATCCAACTCCTGATCATGAGTAGGCAGCTGTAATATTTTCTCTAAAGACATTTAGACACTATAATTATAGTATAATAAGTGAGATATATATAGATCACAAGATTTTTAAATATATCTTTTCATAGAATGAAATAAATATGAAGAAAAGGGGATGGATTAAGTTACTCAGTGATTATGATTTTTCAATACACTACAACCCAATGAAGAAAAATAAGGAAGAATATTCATTGAGAATGAAAGATAATAGAGTAATAACCAAATTAGGATTTATAGGGATATTTAATACATTGATCTAGTAATGATGGATATGGGAATTAGAAAGGAAGGTGAAACATCACTACATTTTCAACTGGATTCCAAAACATCTTTATTTGAAAAGATAAAGAGTTTTCATTTATTAGGGAATAATTTTTAGAGAAAATTAAAGATGTTAATGATGGTAAACTAGTAGAATTAAATGATACTATGGAATCCAATATCCCATCTACCAACCAATTATTTATCCAAAGGATGAAAATTATTTTCAATTCAAACAAGTTCTCTAGTAGGTGTAGTAGAATTATTCATAAAAAACTATGTATTCCAAGGAATGACCTACTAATTGTGTATCTAGGATAACCTATATCATATGGATAAATTGAAATAGTTTTTTCAACACATCATAACTCATGTCACATGAAGTATTCACAACTCAAAAAATTATATGCAATGATTTTGTAGGCGTATAACCATGGTTAATAGTTTTTTAATATTTATTCAAATTCATGTTATGTCTATTCTAAAAGAAACAAACTGTAAAATAGATAGGATTATGTTTTTTTGAAATACATAATTTGGGATGGAAAATATTCTTGGAAATGGAACTCAATGTAGTTGAATTGATTGACCAAACTAATGGCTGAAGGAGGTGTTTTCTTATGAGTGTTTCAGAAATAATGCATGTCATGAATGTGGGGATGGAATCAAAAATCGTTTAAGGGAAGATGTTGTGGGATAAATTCATAGTGGTGATGTATGGGTAAAAGTGGAACCTATAAGGGAATAGAATGGGAGGCTTTCTAGCCTTGGTAGGAATATGATTATCCATTTGGATATTTGGAATGATGATGTTTGGTGGGTGGTGGTCAATTGATATATTAACTGTTGGGATGGATACTTGGATAGTGTGGAACTTTTCATATAATGATATCATGTTCTAGACATTTATTTCATTAAAGCATGTTGATATCAATTATTTATCAGCATTACTATTTACCACCAGAAAACAATTCTATATGATAACATATTGATGACTGATGAACCCGATAAATGTTTCTAAACAAGATCACCTAAAATCTTGTTCAATATTCATCTGTTCAAGGTTGCAAGGTAATGGGGTTGTCTCTCAGTAAGATTTAAAACATATATATTATTGAGATGATGTTGAATTCTGGTGTACTGATCTAATTTTAGAAATGAAATGTTATACTACCATGGGAACAAACTTAAATGTTTATAAACTGACATAGGATCATTGAATTAGAAATTAATGTCAAGAACATGTGGAGGGGAGTAAGCTACATGGCTAATACTCTATAAAGAAAAGGGGATAACAACAATGGTATTTCTTTTTGTTAATTCATCAGGTCCCTTCAAAATAACTTCCATATTACTATAAGGAATGAATCCCCTAGGATGCATTATTTCCACCCCCTTAACCATGGATTTATTTTCCTATCGATAATAATAAAAATGGATTTTTTGAGTGAAATTTACCCAAAGGATTGTGTTCTCTTTACTCCAAATCTAAAAAAGGAATAATAATATGATGTGAATGGGTAAAATTTTTCTATAAACCATTGTATGAGTAAGATGTATAGGGATTTTGAGGAACATTTTTGTAGGGTAATATGAAGTGGGAAATTTTTAACTATGGATCAATTTATTTAGTGTTTAACAAGAGAATGATGATATAAAAAATTTTAGAGGATTCATGGAACCTCTAACTATTTTTATGTAGATATGGTTTTACATTACCTTGAATTTTTTCATTGGATTACCAAATAATCCATGGAAGAATGATTCAATAAATGTAATTGGTGGTCTACTATCAAAATATATGATTTTTTCACTATAAGTGATGATTTTACGTTAGGTCTATATGACCGACTCATTATTAATGAAGTATTTAATCTTTAAGGTGCACCTATATAGATTGTGTCTGATCCAGATCCCGATTTTACACCTATATTATAATGGATTATTCAAAAGGATTTGGATACTGAGCTTCGTCTGAGTATTTTATATCACCCTCAAACTGAAGGGAAACCTAAATAGACTATTTAAACATTATATTACATGTTGAATTTATTCTAACTTGACTATCATGATACACAAGATTAGTAGTTACTTTTATTATAGTTTCTCTACAAAAACAAGTTCTATTCTAGTATCCAAATGGTTCCATTTGAATCGTTATATAGAAAAATAATGCATGCTACAACATGTTGGGATGAAGAAGGTGATAGGAAACTTGAAGTCCAATTAATTTTGGAGGAAAATAAAATATTATTAAGGAGTATTTAGGATCATATTAAAATATATAAAAATAGGAATAAGAGTTATAATGATAACTAGAGAAATGATCTAGAGTCTCAAGTGGGAGATCATGTATTTCTAAATCTATCTACATAGGATGGCGTCATAAGGTTCAGTAAGAAAGGAGAACTAATCACTCGGTACATTATAAAATTTAAAATTCTAGAATGAATTGGAGTTTTGTATTTCTGTTTGGTGATGCAACTTATCCATTCTTAATTAAACGATGTATTTCACATCACTTTTTTAAACATGTACATGTCATACCAAATGATTGTACTCGCCTATAGTGATATATAATGAGAAATTGATTTTCGGATTTTGAAGATCCTATTGAGATTCTTGACACTAGAGAACAGGTATAGATAAATTGTAAGAATGTAATTATTACCATTTTTGGAGAAACCATAAAATGTGAGAAGAAACATGGAAAACAAAGGATGTCAAGACAAAGTACCATCCTAATATTTTTAGAAAGAAATACAGAAGACAATTTAGTATATGGAATTTTTTGATGGAGGGAAGAAAATAAAACCCCAATATTTTATGGTTTGTAACATCATAAATGAATTAAATTTATTTGGTAACTTATTTTTAACCCAACACCATACTTAAATGAACAACCATATACAATAAAATATAAACATGATCATTTGAATAGTAATGTGGCCATTATGAATAGTAACATGGACATTAGAATAATATCCTAAACTATGAAAGTATAAATAAAACACTGGTATCTGATAAATGAATATAGGATATATTTACATCATTGAATAGTTAAATTAATGTTTTTAAAAATGATTAATTTAATGGTCATATCTTTGTGAAACGTCAATTTTTATTTTAAATTTATTGAATAATATAATGAATTTAAAGAATTCATGTTCAAAAAATTGATTCATAAATTATTATTATTATTGATTATAATTATATCATAATTTAATGAGACCATAATTAATTATTCAATGTGTCATAAAATTGGTTATAATATTAAAATCTATATTTTTGGAACAAATGATTATATTATTTAGTAATTAACATTCTCATTATAGTGAAAATATTTTCATAACATTTAGTCCATTTTTGATTTCTACATGTCAAAATATGTTCATGAAGAATTTTTTTGATTTTTCTAATTTTTTTTAATTTTTGACAAATCGTGAAATACAATAATTTCTAGTATTTAACACTATAAGTTAAATTCATGAATTTTTGAGTCAGTTATGATGTAATAACCCATTACACTGAACAATAATGAATTATTTACTTTACATAGTCAAATAAATCACCATTGTTGATAGTATTGCGAGAAACAAATAATGAAATGAATAAAATAATCAGAAAACACCCCTCTCCTCCTATATAAATATCAACACTCACCACCCATATCTACAAACAGTTAATCCTTGAATATTTAATATGTTCCAACCAATTCACAAAACAAGACTCATATCCATCTTCAGGAAAATATGGACTTACCAAAAGGCCAAATCCAGGGTATTAAGTTGGTATCTATGGAGATGATATTCAAGAGTTAAAATCCTCCTTCTTTATATTATAATTTAAATTATCTTCGTATAATCTTTCCACCTACCATATACAATGTGGAATGGAAACTACAGTATCAAATATTAATATATATTTTATTTTTTTAATGTATTATCCAACATAAAACCCTATATTCTCTACATTTATTTTGGAAATGAAAACATAATTTGTGATGTGTCGATTCACCATATTTATGGACAACGAGTTTTCAATTTTTATTACCACCATCATAGATGATCATAAAACAATTAATATGGTTAAAAAGGATTTTAATATAAATGTTATATATTATGTAATTTTATGTAATGAGTAAATAATTATAATATTATATAAAATGAAACATGTTCATAATGGTCGTAAAAACCAAAAAAATAAATTAAAACATTTTCATCAAAATTTTATCTAATGAATCATCCTTACACCATTAAACAGAATAATATACGAGAAAATTTAAACTTTTATATGTTCATTAATACTAAATAATTTCTCTTCTTGAGAATTAATTCTCAATTAATAGTAGCTCCCATATTTATACTCAATGGAACAAACCACATAACCATTAAAAAAATTCTCTTGAAACAGAGAAATTAAACTATACAACTAATCAAAATGCTCAAAAATGAACTTAATATGATTATAATAAATAAAATACAAGTAAAATAAGTCATGAATTAGTTAATTAATTAATCTAATTTGATTAGCCATGACATTAATTTCAAGTGCATAACACATTCTAATATAAGGTAAGGGTTTCATGTTTCACTTTTACCCAAGTGAAATATATTCTGTATTCAAACCATATTTCCCATGTCTGGTGAACATACTCCCCGTTGATATATAATATCATGTATAATTTTATCTTTATTTTAATTAATGTATCATATAATGGTTATTAATTTTATAAGCAATATGGTTCATATAATTACAAAGTGTTAAGGGAATCCTTGAACCAATTTAAAATTTTTGGGCTAAACTTCTAGTCCATCGATTATGTCATTATATGAATATGTGTTAAATGAATTTTTATTATCTTTTGTTGTATATACACTTATATTTTGTGGATTTTTAGTTGATATACATAATCGATTGATTTGATTAACTCTACCACTTTCTTTTAAAAATAATATTATAAATTATTTTTTAAAAAATTTAATGGTAATATTTTTTGAGCTTATATGGAATCAGATGTTTCTCTCAATTTTAGGAAACATTAATTTGTTGTGTAATAAATTAAAATATTAGAAGAGTATTTGTTTAAAAAAAATTATATCATGTAAAATTGAACAACTTGTTATATAAGTTATTTCAATATAAAGTGAAATTTATCTCAGGAATTTATGAAAGATTTTATTAGAGTATTTTCATCTATGTCAACACCCATTATTAGATATTTATATTTATTGAGGTTTATCTCTAATAATGACATATTTTTTTGAATTTTTTCATTATATTGTTTACTGTTCAGGTTTTATTTTGATTCCATTCACCATGTCAATGTAGATGGTATTTATTATGTTTATTGTTTTTGAAATGAATTGGAGTTGTAGTATAAGGACCCAGCCTTAAACATTACATAATATTGAATTAAATGAATAATTCACATTGGTGATATTTTTAGGTTTAGAGTTTTAGATAATTAGGACATAACTATTACATCTCAAAATATTACAAGGTAGACATATCTACATAGTTTCCATTTTTTTCATAAATTAAAAACTCTTGAAAAAAGAGTCAGTTCTAGTTCCTGTTTTAGACAGCATGACTTTTCGTTGATCCCATCCTTGACCTTATTCATCTTTAAGTCCCTTGAAAACATTTCAAAACAAGGGATGAGCATAAAAAGCACAATAAGGGTTATAAAACAAAGAATGAGAAATTTTTTTCATAAATACATACAAAATATGAACTCTTTTACTTCCATCATGAAATAATAAGATTTATGAAATACACATAGAAATCATAAATCATAAAGGTAACTTGTGGCATCCATATCATACTTACATTGTAACTATCACTGCTACATAAGGAGTTACTTTTGAATAACCATCACATTATATTGCCTAAATCTATTAGGAGAAACATTCATGTTTACCTCCATCATGTTACCCAATGCATTGGAGAGCTATCTCAGGCTCACCCTCCCTTGGTTTATCACAGAACCACCCATATATGTAAATAATGCCCAAGAACCATAACATGATCATAACACATAATATAATCATAAAAGAAAGATAATATTTCCACATTGAAATTAGAAAATATCATTTCAAGATATTGAAATAATAAATAAATTCTCAAAATCATTTTCAATACCAAAATACATAAAAAGATTATATGGTTTTATTTTAACTTTTAAATACATTACGGCTTGTTAAGGAAGAAAAAGATCAAATTATACTCGCGGCGGCGGAAAGGTCATTGTCACCACTTACGTTAAAAAACATTCATTTTTATCATTTAGTAAAACTATTTGTATAAAAATATTCCCTTTTAATAAAATGAAAATTCAAAGGGGTTTATGCACCGTATAAAATAAAGTCGGGTATAAAAAAATTCCTCAATGGAAGAAGATTGAGACGAAGTCCCTTAGCTCGCGTCCGGCTTGACTCGATCATTCTTTAATCATCTGAATAATAAACTACAATTAATTTATACTTGCTTAAGAAAAATTTTCATGTTTATTATTCCTTTTATATAACATATTAATATGTTATAAACATTATGTAATCATTTATGTTAATAACGTTCATTTTGTCGATATTTGGTACTTGAGTATAAATGAACAACTTATATTTACAAGTTGTCCATTTGGTCAAAGAATAATTATATCCAGAATGATATTCATGATTTGGATATCATATATATCCAGTATATACATGTTTTTTTATAATAGTACATAACATTTAGCAGTAAGAAATGAAATGCACCGTTCATGGAGACGGTAAGCCGTACCTATGCATGAACCCTACTTTCATTTCTATTTATTATTTTAATGGAAATAAAAAATAATGATACATAGGTATATTATAATTCATGTATAATATCATATATAATATTGTTAACTCCATCCTTTATACATCCCACATAAGGCATTTAACGAATCAAATCACTTTGTGGGGGCGGTAGTCCAAACTTCCTCAAATGAGATTACCGTATTTACCCACTATGGAAACCATAATGGAAAGATATAAATGGGAAGTACAGAAGTATAAGGAAATAATAAACATAATATATATCATATATAAATATAGTTCCATCATAATGGCCACCATAAGAGGTGGTAAGATGTAATTGAACAATCATTGTTTCGTGAGGCCTTAGTTTTCCATCCATAGAAACATTATGTTCTTCATCCATTAGATGGAGTTTTGGGTATGTTTAGTTCGAATAATTATCATAACAACATCGTAGTATATTTATGATACTGGTTTTGTTACAAAATAAAATAAATAAAAAGAGTTTTGGGGTTGGAGAAGTAAAATAAGAGAAAACAATTTAAGAGAAACTGTTACCTTTAATTTTGGTAACTCCCTTTGGTTTGAACCATAAGACTTATTTAAGTGCCTTATTCCTAAGGAAAGGCTTCTAAGAGGTGTATAGGGATGTTTAGAGCTTAATTGGTCAGATATTGGATGTGAAAAATGGCTTGAGAGGTGTGTGGAATTGGTTAGAAGTGGTCTCCTTTTTTAAGGGGGAGGAGGGGCTCTTTAGGAAAGTGAGAAACTATTATTTTAGTATATAATGATATTCGGTTTATAATGGTCCAAATATCATTATATTCGAATATAAGATGAGTCATGGTCGAAATAAAATAATCCAATCAGAATTTTACATGTTTTGAATAATATTGTAATCATTATAATATTATTTTTTAAATCATTTATTAATGAGGTAAATACTGCATCATTATTGTGTCATAAATAATTTTATTTTTTTGATGTCTAAAAATTATAAAACAAATACCATGATATTGGAAATATTTTTATATTTCCAAAGAATATTTATAGTCTAAAATATTACTTATATAACACCATATAAAAATTAATTACTAGAAGATATTTGTTTATGTCATTTTGGCCATTACATTAAATTAATTAATCTAAATTGTCATTATCACATCCATGTGGGTGAAATGGGTCCCAAAATAGACCCAAAGATGCCAATGGTAGTTAATGACTCAAAAAATAATGTTAGGACAAGTGTTATGGTAATTTTGAATTATTATAATATTCTTTTAACCTTGAATTACCTTATTTACCTTTAACCGCAGTAAATAAATGTCAAAAGATACTATTCACCGAAAATTATTTTATCTTAATGAATCACATTTTACTTCTTCATAACAACCATGTATGTCCAATTTTCGAAATTCAATTCACATAAGTGGTAAAATTTCATTTAAATGAAGAATTCAGTTTTTTAACTACCACTAAGTGGTGTCACTATTAATAAAAAATTGAAGTCTTTTCAGAAAAATACAAAAATGTCAGCCTAAGAATAATTTGATATTACGAATTCCAAATTGATGTCTATTTTTCCATATTCAAAAAATATAAGTGGAATTAATTAATTTAAAAATTAATTCCCGTTGTTAAAACAAATAGCATGTTTTTAAGAAATAATAACTATCAAAAGATTGATAGTTGTTTATGTCCAATTTCAATGTGAAATTAATTACAATGACCAAAATTGGATTAAATGGTAAAAATATATTCTTATTAAACTTTAAAACCAATTAAAATGTTAATCTAACCATATAAATAAAATATATTAAAAGGTTCTTTTGAATTAAAATACAATATTTTTCACTATTCATTAAAAAATGAACATTATCAGAAAAATACCAAACAAATTACCCAAAGTAAAATTTGAGGTCCCCATTATAAAGAAGGATTATATTTGGAAAATTAGAACATATAAAGGTGACATAAACGTGATTTAATGAGGGTTCTCCATTAAAAGGCAGTAAATCAGCCTTTTAATATAAATTATTCTTAAAATTAGATTCATTCAAATTTTAAGCCTCTAATTATTATTGGATAAAAGTAAATACATATAAGAAACATGTATAATAATATTTTAGTTTGTTTTGTTCATTCCATCAACTACAATGGCTAGAAGTTAACTACCATTTAAAATAATAATATTATATTATTAGTGTGCAACGTAAGATTCCAAAGAAACTCGTTGTTGAATATCAGGTACGCTATCGAACATAGAAACCATTTTAATGTAAAATTAATATTTAATTCAAAAATATTAATATGTAAAAAAAAATATTATTCTTCATTTACTTGGGATGTTACATCCTTCCCCCCTTTTGGAAATTTCATCCTCGCAATTTTTATTCACTTATCAACATAAGTGGGGGTATTTATCCCTCAATGAATTTTCAAATTCCCACGTTCCCTCCTCAACCATGTGGTTTTTCAATAATACATTTACCTGGTGAATTACCTTTTTCCACAATACTTGTTCTCTATGGTCATGAATATGAACTGGTTGTTCTTCATAAGAGAGATTCTCTTCCAACTGAACTACCTCTGGGCTCAAAACATGAGATGGATCTGGCATATACTTTCTCAACATAGAAATATGATAAACATTGTGTACCTGGGATAAACTTGCAGGTAAAGCCACTCTTTACGCAACTGATCCCACTTTCTCCTGAATTTCATAAGGTCCAATGAACCTCGGACTCAACTTTCCCTTCTTACCAAAACGCATCACACTTTTCCATGGAGAATCCTAGAGAAATACATGATCACCTGCCTTAAAGGAAAGATCCTTCCTCTGGTTATTGGCATAACTTTTCTGTCTGCTTTGAGCTGTTCTCATGTGATTCTGAATCAACTGAACTTTCTCTACCATCTATTCTACCAATTCTAGTCCTGTTAGCTTCCTTTAATTTTCTTCATCCCAAAAAGATGGAGTTCGACAACGCTTTCCATATAATTCCTCAAATGGAGCCATCTGTATACTTGAATGAAAACTGTTAATATAAAAAAATTCAACCAAAGAAAGATGTTGGTCCAAAATTCCTTGATAATCAATCGAGAAAGATGGTAACAAATACTCCATTGTCTGAATTGTTCGTTCTGACTGCCCATATGATTGAGGATGAAAAGATGTCCTAAAATTTAATTCATTACCCAATGACTTCTGAAGGCCTTTCTAAAAGTTAGAAGTAAACCTGGGATCACAATCAGATTCAATGGAGAGGGGAAATCCATGCAAAATAACTATCTCTTTAACATACAACCGAGCAAGTTGATCTAGAGACAAAGTATATCTAATAGTAAGGAAATGAATAGATTTAGTCAATCATTCATCTATATCCCAGATTTCATTATTAACTCGAGATGTCTTCGGTAATCTCACAACGAAGTCCATGGATATATTTTCCCATTTTCACTCTGGTACAGGTAGAGGCTGAAGCATCCCTTTCAGTAACTGCTGCTCTGCTTTAACCTACTAAAAAGTCAAACACTTCAATGTAAAATTACAAATATCTCTTTTCATTCCATCCCACCAGTAATACTCATGAAGATATCTGTATATCTTAGTACTACTAGGATGAACTGAAATATGAGAACTATGAGCTTCATATAACAGCTCATTCTTCAACAGTGAATCACATGGTACACATAATCTCTTCCCAAATCTCAAAACACAATCATTATCAATGCTAAATTCAGGAAACTTACCCTTCTGAACCAACTCTACCCTTTTCTGCTACTCACTTTTTTATTTCTGCGCTTGCTTAATTTTGTCTGATAGAGATGATTTCACGGACACCTGAATCAAAACAGAAACATTTCCTGCAACAAAAACTTCTATTCCAAATTTCATCAAATCAAAAACCAAAGGATCTCGTTCCAAACGTATCATGGATAATGAGACATTACTTTTTTGACTCAAAGCATTGGCCACTTTATTTTATTTTCCCGGATGATAATGGATCGTGCAATAATAATCTTCGATTAATTCCAACCATCTCCTCTGTCTCATGATCAATTAATTCTGAGTGAATATATACTTCAAACATTTTTGATCAGTATATATTTCACACTTCACTCCATACAAATGATGCCTCCAAATTTTTAAAGCAAAAACAACTGCAGCTAATTCCAAATCATCTGTAGGGTAATTTAACTCATGTGGTTTCAAATGACGTGAACGATAAGCAATTACCTCATCATTTTTCATTAGGACCATACCAAGTCCTTTTAACAAAGCATTAATGTAGATAAAGAACTCACCATTTATGGAAGGCAATGCCAAAACTAGAGCATTCACCAATCTTCTTTTCAATTCCTGGAAACAATCATCACATTCTTTTGTGTAGATGAACATAAGACTTTTTCGAGTTAACTTAGTAATTGGACTATATAACCGTGAAATTTTTTCAAAAAACCTCCATTAATAACCTTACAAACCAAGAAAACTACGTATCTCAGTTATATTTGTGGGTCTTTTCCATTCTTCAACAATGTTTGTTTTAGTAGGATCAACAGTTATGCCATTTTTTGAAACAATGTGACCAAGGAATGAAATTTGTTGTAACCAGAACTCACACTTGCTGAATTTCCCATAACGTTTCTTTTATTTTAAGGTTTTCAGGACAACCCTTAAATGACATTCATGTTATTTTTTAATTTTGGAATAATCCAAAATATCATCAATGAACACAACCTAAAAATTATCCAAGAACTCATGGAAAATTATATTCATAAGATCCATGAATACAGAAGGAGAATTTGTTATCCCAACAGGCATAAGTACAAATTCATAATGGTCATATCTAGTATGATACGCGTTCTTTGGAACGTCTGCTTCCTTTACATTCAACTGATGCTACCCCGACCTCAATTCATTCTTTGAAAAATACTGAGCTCCCTGGAGCTGATTAAACAAATCATCGATATGATTCAAAGGATACTTATTCTTAATAGTGATGTTATTCAATGCCATGTAATCAATGCAAAGTCTCATTGTACCATCATTCTTTTTAACAAACAATACAGGGGAACCCCATGGTGACATGCTAGGTCAAATGAAACCTTTATCTAATAACTCCTGTAATTGCTTCTTTACCTCTAAAAGTTCAATTTTATCCATTCGATAAGGGGGTTTTGAAATTGTATTAGCATCAGGAATTAAGTCAATAGTAAATTCAGCTTCCCGAATAGGTATAATACCAGGAAAATCATCCGGAAAAACATCAAGGTACTTGTTTACCACTGGCACATCATTAATCTGAACAGTTCCTTTGTTTTCAAAAATATGTGAAAGGTAACATTCATTTTCATCTTTTACTAGTTTCTCAACTTCCTGATATGTTATCAACAGCAAGGGTTCATTTTTTTATACAAACTGAAAATTTTTCTGAAAAAAAACTCTTTAGCTCTGAAATCAATCTTATCTTGATAAACAGAAATCCAATCTATGCACAAAATAATATCAAACTCTACTAGAGGAAAAATAATAAGGTTCGAAGGTAGATTCTTTCCACACACATAGACATGAATGTTCTTATATTTTCTTTTTGTCTCAACATTTCCACCATGTGTTTTTACCGTAAGTTCTGTATTCACATCTTGAAATGGAATTCACAATATACTAGAAATATTCTCAGAAATGAATGAGTGTGTAGACCTTGAATCAAACAACACATTATCATAATCTGAACAAACAAACAGTGTACCAGATACAACTTAATTTGATGGCCCAACATCTGCTGAAGTAGTTGAAAAGGATGTCGCCACCCCTTTCTGCTAGTAGTCTGGATGGTTTCCTTCGGTTGAGTTCTTTATTGGACACTAATTTTCATAATGACCAATTTAATTTCACTTAAAACATTTTACTGACTATAAATCAGATTTTTTCTTACCATTAACCTAATCTTTTTCAGTGTAATTATGAGCCTTATTATTTATTTTACCACATCGGTATCACTTACCAAAATTCAAAAGACATTCCCCAACATGCTTTTTACCACAATTTTCACAAACTGTAAACATAAGTTTCTTACCATCAGACTTTTTCTAAGAGTTCATTCCTTTCACCTACCTCCTTGACCTCTTATTCTGTTGTTTGTCAAAGAATACCTGATCATCGGAAAACTCCATTTCCGACTTCTCCACACAACATAAGAGTTTTTCATAACTTTTGAACTCATGGGAAGCTAAATCCCTTCGATACTTTTGCTTTAATCTTTAGTAAAAATGGTTGATTTTACTATCAATATATTGTATGAAATTTGGAGCATACCTTTCTAGTCGAGTGAATTTTTCTTTATAAGCAGCCACTATTCCATTCTCCTGCCTCAATTACAGGAAATATTTTTTCATCCTAAGACGAACCACCTTAGGAAAATATTTCTCAAGAAACATAACTTTGAATTTAACCCAATAAAAAACATCAATCTCCTCACTATCCCCGATATTTTTCTCCATCGACCACCACTGTTCATATTCACCTTCAAAACGGTAAACAACAAGACTAACCTTTTGATTTTCTGAACAACCCATGACATCAATAATCTTTTACAGTGCTTTAATCCACCCTTCAGCTGGCACAAGGTCAGATTATCCTCTGAATGATGTGGGATGTTTCCTCCTGGAATGCTATACTACTGAAATGTTCCTCTGTGGTTGATCAAGATGATCTCCTACATGGATACCACCACCATTTATATCCTGATTCAACTGTGCCATCGCTGCAACAAACTGTTCAGTTCTAATTCCGACCATATCATGTTGCTGATTTGGAAGGTCATCTTCCTCCGGATGTCGTCCCAACATAGCTGCCCTCTTTCCTCTACGGAAAACCATTCTAAACATAGAAATATATTAGGCGAAGCTACATGGTAATCTGGAAATTCTATATGATGTCAGTATTAACATAAATTACTTTATGGATATTACTTTAACAATACCCTAACACATAAAGTTATCTAAACTGACCTCTAATACTAACTATAAGGACACGACCTTAAACATTAAATAATATTGAATTAAATTAATAATTCACATTGAGGATCTTTTCAAGTTTAGAGTTTTAGAGAATTAGGACATAACTATTACATCTCAAAATATTACAAGGTAGACATATCTACATAGTTTCCATTTTTTCATAAAATAAAAACTCTTGAAAAAAAGATTCATGTCTAGTTCCATGTTTTAGACAGCATGACTTTTCCTTGATCCCATCCTTGACCTTATTTATCTTTAAGTCCGGTGGAATCATTTCCAAACCCGGGATTAGCATAAAAAGCTCAGTAAGGGTTATAAAACATATAATGAAAACATCTGTTCATAAATACATACAAAACATGAAATCTTTTACTTATCTCATGAAATCATAAGATTTATGAACGACACATATAAATCATAAATCATTAAGGTAACTTGTGGCATCCATATCATACTTACATTATAACTATCACAGCTACATAGGGAGTTACTTTGGAATACCCATCACAGTATATTCCTTAAATCTCTTAAGATAAAAATTCATGTTTACCTCCATCACATTACAGAATGCATTTGAGAGCTATCTCGGGCTCACCCACCCTAGGTTTATCACAGAACCACCCGTATACGTAAATAATTCCAAAGAACCATAACATGATCATAACACATAATATACGCATAAAAGAAAGATAAAATTTACACATTGAAATTACAAAATATCATTTCAAGATATTGAAATAATAAATTCATACTCAAAAACATTTTCAATTCCAAAATACATAAAAAGAGTATATGGTATTTATTTTTCCTTCTAAAAAAAATTCACCTTGTTATGGAAGCCAAAGATCAAATTATACTCGCAGAAGAGGAAAGGTCGTTGTCACCGCTTACGTTAAAAAAACATTCATTTTTTTGTTTAGTAAAACGCTTCGTATAAAAAGATTCCCATGGAATAAAATGAAAATTCAAAGGTTTTTATAAACCATATAAAATAAATTCGTGTATAAAAAATGGCTCAATGAAAGGAGATTGAGACGAAGTCCCTTACCTTGCGTCTGACTTGACTCGATCGTTCTTTAATCTCCTGAATAATAAACTAAAGTTAATTTCTACTTGCTTGCGAACCTTTTTCAAGTTTATTATTCCTTTTATTTAACTTATTACCATGTTATAAACATTATGCAATCATTTAAGTTCTAACGTTCATTTTGTCGATATTTGTTACTTGAGTAAAAATGAAAAAATTATATTTACAAGTTGTACATGTCATCAAAGGTTCATTATATCCAGAATGATATTCATGATTTGGATATCATATATATCATAAATATTTATTATATACATGTGTTTTATAATAGTACATAACATTTAGAGGTACGAAATGAAATGCACCGTTCATGGAGACGGTAAGCCACACGTACGCATGAACACTACTTTCATTTCTATTTCTTATTTTAATTGAACTAAAACATAATGATACATAGGAATATTATAATTCCAGTATAATATAATTTATAATATCATTAAATACATCCTTTATACATCCCACATAAGGAATTTAACGAATCAAATCACTTTGAGGGGGATGTAGTCCGCACTTCCTCAAATGAGATTATCGTATTTACCCACTATGGAAAACAAAAAGGCATGATATAAATGGGAAATACAGAAGCATAAGGAAATCATAAACATAATATATATAATATATAAATACAGTTCCATCATAATGGCCACCATGAGAGGTGGTAATATGTAATTGAACAATCATTGTTTCATGAGGCCTTAGTTTTCCATCCACAAAAACATTATGTTCTTCATCCATTAGATGGAGGTGTGTGTAAGTGTAGTTCAAATACTTCACATAACAACATCCTAGTATATTTAGGATACTTCTTTTGTTACAAAATTAAATAAATAAAAAGATTTTATGGGTTGGAGATGTTAAATAAAAGAAAATAATTTAAGGGAAATTTTTACCTTCAATTTGAGTAACTCCCTTTAGTTTGAACCGAATAACTTCTTGAAGTGCCTTCTGCCTAAGGTAAGGCTTCTAAGAGAAGGAGAGGGATGTTGAGAGCTTAATTGGGTATAGTTTGGACAAGCCAAATGTCTTGAGAACTGTGAGGAATTGGTTAGATGTGGTCTCCTTTTATAAGGGGGAGAAGGGGCTCTTTAGGAAAGTGTGAAACTATTATTTTATTATATAATTATATTCGGTTTCTAATGTTCCAAAAATCATTATATTCGAATATAAGATGATTAATGGTCTATATAAAATCATCCAATCAGAATTTGACATGTTTTGGATAATATTTTAATCATTATAATCTTATTTATTTCTATCATTTATTAAAGAGGTAAATACTGCATCATTATTGTGTCATAACAAATTTAATTTATTTTTTGTCTAAAAATAATTAAAAAATACCATGAGATATAAAATCTTTTTATATTTCCAAATAATATTTATAGTCAAAAATAGGACTTATATAACACCATATAAAAATTAATTACTAAAAGATTTTTGTTTATGTTATTTTGGCATTTACTTTAAATTAATTAATCTAAATTGTCATTATCACTTCCAAGTGGATCCAAGGGGTACCAAAATAGACCCAAAGATTCCCATGGTCGTTAATGACTCCAAAAATAAGGTTAGAACAAGTTTTAAGGTAATTTTGAAATATTATAATATTTTTTAAACCTTGAATTACCCTATTTACCTTTAACCGCGGTAAATAAATGTCAAAAGTTACTATTCATCAAAAAAATATTTTCATCTTACTTATCCACAGTTTACTTCTTGATAACAACCATGTATGTCATATTTTTGAAATTCAATTCACAGAAGTGGTAAAATTTCATTTAAATGAAAAATTCTGTTTTTTAACTACCACTAAGTGGTGTCACTATTCATCAAAAATTGATGTTTTTCAGAAAAATACCAAAAATTCATCCGAAGAATTATTTGATATTCTGAATTCAATATTGATTTCTATTTTTCCAAATTCAAAACATATAAGTGGAATTAATTAATTTAAAAATTAATTCCCGTTGTTAAAACAAATAGCGTGTTTTGAAGAAATAATTATTATCAAAAGATTGATACTTGTTTATATCTAATTTCAAAGTAATATTAATTCCAATGACCAACATTGGATTAAATGGTAAATATATATTCTAATTACACTTTAAAACAAATTTAGAACATAATATATCCATAAAAATAAATTATATTACATGGTAATTTTGAATTAAAATACAATATTTTTCACTATTCATTAAAAAAATGATCTTTATCAGAAAAATACCAAAAAATTACACAAAGTAAAATTTGATGTCTCCATTATCAATAAGGATTTTATTTGGTCAATTAGAACATTTAATGATAAAAAAACATGATTTAATGAGGGTTCGCCATTATAAGGCGGTAAATCAGCCTTTTAATATAAATTATGCTTAATATTATATTCATTCACATATTAAGCCTCTAACTTTTATAGGATAAAAGTAAATACATCTAATAAAAATGTATCAGAATATTGTTGTTAGTTTTTTTCATTCTATTCACTACAACGAATATGAGTTAACTACCATTTAAAATAATAATATTATTTTATTAGTGTGCAATGTAAGATTCCAAAGAAACCCGTTGTTGCGTATCGGGTACGCTATCGAATATAGCAACCCTTTTAAAGTAAAATTAATATTTAATTCAAAAATATTAATAATTATAAAAATATATTATTCTTCATTTACATGGGATTTTACATGTAGCCTATTATTGTGAGTTTCCAGCTATACTTTATCAAGTACATGATGTGTTCCACATTTATTTTTTTAGGTAGTACATTATAGACCCAACCAATGTAAACACCCATGAAGAAATAGAACCGGAACATGACTTGTCTTACTGTGAAGAGCTGATCAAAATTATTAAAACTACATAGAAAGTATTGATAAATCGAAATACTCGATTAGAAAAGGTTCTTTGGGGAAACAATAAAATCTAAGAATAAATGATGGAACCTAAGGATGTTTTGAAGTATAACCACCTCAATTTATTTTGAAGATAATACTCATGAAAATTATGAGGGAGAAATTTTTTGTATTAGGAATGAATATAACAACCAAATATTTTATGGTATGTATATCTAAAATAAATTCAATTTGTTAAATAGCCTTCATTTTATGAAGTATCATGTTGAAAAAATGATGATATAAAATTAAATTTTAACATGACCATTGTAATAATAATATGAAAATTATATATAGTATGTTCTTGAATTATAGGGTTAACCTGACCTATTAAATAATAAATAAAATGGAGGTATCACATAAATTAAAATATGATGTATTTATATCATGGAATAAATAAATAAATGTTTTAAAAATAATAAATTAAATGTTGAAATTTTTTTAAAATGTAAATGTTTAATTACAATTTTAGGATTAATAGAATGATATAATATAAATTTTTTTTCAAAAAATAGAATCATAAATTAGTATTTTGTTTCATTATAATTACAAGATATTTTTATGAGTCCATTCTTAAATTTTCAAATTGTTGTAAAATGAGTTATAAAATTAAAATCAGTACTTTTAAAATAAATGATTATTTTATATAAAAATTGCATTTCCCTTATATAGAACACTATTTTCACCAATATGATTCCATTTCTTAAACCCACATATCAATAAATGGTTAGGGTGAATTTTTTGTATTTCTCTAAAATAATTGATATTTTGATGAATAATGAAATGCATTAATTTATGGAATTTATCATTATAAGTTAAATAAATGAATTTTTGATCATTGAAGATTTAATAAACCATTATATAGAACTCACATTCACTATTAATGACAAATAGTATCCTTAATCAACACTGTTGATAGATTTGAGCCAAAATAATAAATAAATGAATAAAATAATCCAAAAACGTCCATATGCTCTCTTATAAATACCACCCATCATAATACATTATAATACCACCATAAAAGCCTTTAATATTTTGTAAATTTTAAAAAATTATTCTATAAAGCCTTATCTCCTATATACTGGACCTACTAGTCTTACCAAAATTTTAAATCCCAGTGTCTTAAGGAGCTTCCTATGGAGATGATATTTAAGAGGTAAAACCCTCCTTCATTCTCCATTAATTTATTTTATTTTCTTATCATATATTTCCCATAATATATCATAAATTTTTAGGTAACTATATTATCATATATATATTATAATTTTAATATTTTAATGGATTATCCATCACCAAATCTATTCTTCACTTCTTTTATTTTCAAAAATTAAAACATCACCTATGATGTGTTCGTTACTTGGATTCATGGAAACATGTTTTAATTTTTCCATTTCCTCTTTCACGGTAGTAAATGATAAAATTATTATGGTTATATAAGATATTAATATACATATTATAAGTCGTGTAGTGTTTTAAAACCAAAATATATAGGTAATTCTAAATGAAATGACATAATTTCTCTATGGTCGTAAAACCCTCCAAAATAAATTAAGACATTTTAATAAATATTTTATCTAATTAATAATTATCATACCATATATCCAAATTATATATGAGGCCATTTAAACATAAATAATTTAAATAAAACAAAATATTTTTAATGCAAGAGAATTTACTCCCATTTTTAAATAAATCCCATATTTATACTAATGGGAATCAACCATAAGACCATGGAACAAACAATCCTATAATAAGGAAATTAAACATTTTAACAGATAGAAATGGAAATAAATAACCAAGATAAAATTATAATAAATAAAATAAATGTTTAAATGGTCATTGGTTATGTAATAAATTAATATACATTTATTATACACTACATTATGTACAACTAAAGACCATATTCACACAGAGGGTAAGGGTTTATCATCTCACTTTTATTTGTGTGATATATATTATATATTAAACCATTATTTATCATGTGTAAAGTAAATAATTCCATTTAATATATAATATCATTTATAATATTTTATTCATTTAATTCAACGTTTAATTTGAGGGTCATTAATTTTATATAGAAAACATTTCCCCTAATTAAAAAGTGGTAAGAGAATTCAAAACCCAATTTCCATTTTTTGGGTTAATATACTAATAAATTTATTATGTAATTCTATTATTATGCTTGAAGCTAATTTTTAGTATCATTTGTTGTATTTTCTCTTGTTTTATGTGGATTTCAAGCTGATATACATAATCGACTCATTTATTAAATTCCAATGTTTTCTTTTAAAAATAATTTGATAAATGTTACTTTTTCAAAATGTAAAAAGACTGGATTTTCCGATATTATTTTTCACCCCATACATAGGATGAATTAATTGGACATTTGATGAGATTTTTGGGGCCCACTATACCCACTAGATGCATTAGTAGGTGTCATGAGACAATCTGTTTTGGGTATTAGATGTTGTCTTAGGTGATTTCGTAAAGTGTCTTGGTCGAAAAATTGAAAATATGTTTTTGATTCCCCATATTATGCATTCACTCATTATGATATTAGTTATTTATAATCCATGTGATTAATTGTCTAGTAGAATATTAACGGTCATTTTTTTATTATCTTGTGATTATGAATATGGAATTTTTTATTAGCTTTTATACATGCCGTATTATGCTAAATATTATGTTTTAATGGCTTGTGTTATTAGTTGATAATGTTTCATTTTTGGTTTATGTTTAGTTATTTTTTATTCTACTATATTCCTACCCACATAAGGAATATAATATCACCGCTTTCCTATGTCCAGCATGTATATTGTGAATTACATGCATAGAAAATATATGACAATTGGGGAATTTTAAATAGAGGTTATATGTTGTATTTAATTTAAATATGTAAATGAATTATTAATATTTTATATAGTTGTCCAAATATACTAAACAATCTAGTCCATTATGATGTGATCTGTTGAAATTAGTACAAATGAAATAAATCTACCAAAGACATTGGCCTACTTGGTGTCATGGACCTTATAATTGGTTTCATAATGAGGGAATGCATAATGTAGAACATCATAAAAATTTTATAAAATATCCATCCAATAAACCATATATAATTAGGTATGACATCAACCAACACCCAAACTGGTATGTCTCATGAGAGCTACGGATGCTTCGAGGGGTTATTATGGGCCCCACCAATCTATTAATAAGTCCAATTAATTTCTTTTTATGAAATGGTCGAAACAACATAATATTATAAATTACTATTTAATATAGTAAATGAAATGATAATTACATCGTGAAAAATACATAATCATAAACTATATAGTGTAATATGATGAATAGTATCAAAATAGCACATCAATAGTAAAACTGATAAAAATAATTAAAATGAAATATGGTTGATGGTATCATAATATAACATCCTATATTATGAATCATATCCAATAAAGGTTCTTGAAATAGATGAATATACTCTAATAAAATAATTGAAAATTCTTGAGATAAATACAACTTTACTTTGAAATAATTTTTTTTAAAAGATTCATGTCTATAAATGAAATAATTTTTTTAATATCAAATTGAAACTTTTAATGAATTAATCATCAAATTTAGTTTTTATAAAAGCTATAAAATAACCTCATAATATATATGTTTTAAAAATTCAGTTTAAAATTGGAAAAAAATTAGTTAAAAGAATATTTTTGAAAGAATGAGTGATCTGTAACCAAAATAATTGATTATGAGTATAAGCTATAAATAAATATAAAAAATCCTCATTAAAAAAATATAAAAAAAATTCACTTCTCAAATAATCATATCATTACATAACCAATGTAGTAAAAATTTTACCCAAATAATGGAAAATGGGTTCATAATTCCCTTTCAATTTTTTTTTCAGTCCAACTATATGACCTGTAAAATTAATGATCATAAAAAAAATTAATATCCTTATTAAACAAAGATTTCTGATAGGCTATATTTAATGCAATTTTTACTCTACACAAAGTAAATAATATTTAAATAAAAAATGTATCTCACAGATGTAAAAGTAAGATGAGAAACCATTATATTATTTTTGAAATAATTCTTCACGTGTACTTAATTTCATGGATAATAAAGTCATATTAATTAATTAATTAATTAATTATAAACCTATTAAATAGAAATATGTTTTGTTATAATTTTATTATTTTCATTTAAGAGAATATCTATGATTAATAATGATAAATTTTGTTTTTAGGGTTCTATTTTCGTTGTTTTATTGTCAGTTACCTTGATTATAAAAATGGGACATCATGTAAAATGGGATTATCCATAACTGAATTTTTTTACTATTAATAATAATATATATGTTTAAATGGCCCATTATTTCATTCAGATATCTGTTATAAGGATGATTCATTAAATAAAATGTTGATAAGAATGTCTTAATTTATTTTGGTTCTTTTTACATCCATCCCAAACTTGTGTCATTCTATTTAATATTATTTAAATATATTGTTTACAGAACATAATATAACTTATAATATGTATATATATATATATTAACCATAATAATGTTTTTATGACCATTCTTGATTGTGGTAATGGAAAACGGAAACATGATACATACGAAGGCAATAAATCAACACATCCGAAAAGATATTTTCATTCTTGAAAAAAAAAATGATGAATAGATTTAATTTTAAATAATCCATTGGAAAAATAAAATTATTGCATATATATGATAAAAGAGTCTCCATTCTAAATTTTGTAAGAGATGTGAGGATATGATAGGAATAGAAATAAAATTAAATAAAAGAGAACGAGGATAGACAATACATTATTAGAATAATAATGGTCGCATAACCCGCCTGAACGGTGGTAATGGAAAATAAAAACTTGTCATCCGCGAATCAGGTGAATCAACACATCACAGAAAATTTTTTCATTTTTAAAATAAATGGACAAGATAAGGGACTTTATTAAGGATAATAAATTTTCACAATAAAACACCAATATGTATATATATATATATATTATACCATAGATACCATTTCACTTTGAATAGGGTATGTGGTGAGAGTATATTAAAATAAAATAAATTAAAAGATGATGGATTGTGACCTTACCTTTTTAATATTGTCTCCATCGGAACCTCCTATAAACACTTGTATTTGGTTATTTGGTATGAAAATATGGTCTTTGACATTTAGAAGAGGCTTATGAGGGGAATTTTAAAGAATTTATACATGATTAACAACTAATGAGGTGTGAAAATAAGGTGTGATATTTGTATGGGACAAGAGGGGTATTTTTGGAATATTTTTAACATTTATTTATTATTTTGGATAAAAAATAAAAATAGTGATGATTATGGTGAATAAGTATAGTAAATAGTGAATTTTTCTTCTAACTAATGTGTCACTATATCAGAAAATTATGAAAAATTATTTTATTTAACCTATAATGTTAAATAACATTAATTACTATATATAACTATTCCTAAAAAATTCAACTATTTTTAAAAAATCACAAAAATTTACCCTATCATTTTATTGATGTGTAGTTTTAGAAAATTGATACCATTTTATGAAAACATTATAATAAATATGTGAAATTTTGTTTGTAAATAAAATCATTGTTTATTACAAAAGTACTAATATTAATATTATTATTGATATTACGACACGTTGAAAAATTAATTATTATCTCATAATAAATTCTTATAATTATATTTAAACAGTATATTATTTTATGAATCTATTTTATGGAAATAATTTTTATTTCAATTAATTTTATTATTTATAAAATTACAAATTAACATTAATGTTTCACAAAAATAACAACACTTAATTTATCATGATTAAAATATTTATTTACATAGTCCATGATATAAATATATCATATATTCATTTATGAGATACCGAGATTTTATTTCATACATTCATAGTTTAAGTTAATGGATAAATATCTATTCCTAATGATCACATTAATATTCCAATAGTCATTCCCATGGTAACAAAGACTATGATTTTAAGATTATTTATATATAAATTCTAATGTAGAGTATGTGATTGTTTTGAAATGGTTCCTATTAAAAGTAATGTAAACTATATCAATGAATGTATTCTATGTAAGGATATACCTCCTATTAAAGATAATGTTTTTGGAGCAATATTTTCAACTGGATCTGATCAACTTATAACTATAATCAGACAACTGAGTAACATTATGGGAATCAACCATACTCACATAAAGAAACCCATTGCACAACATAATGTAAAAATATTAGGACTCTAAATTGAATAATAATCTCTTTCATTCAATGCAACTAAAAAAGTTTTTTATTTAGTAAAAAATATTATCCTTAGAGAAGATCTTTCTCACATTGGGATGTAACAAAAGGGAGATGGTTATCATTGATGTTTATCATATTTGGTGAGATTCAAATCAATGGTTGTCATTAATTCAAATAAATACAGAGGAAGAGGAAATTTCAAAATTGGAATGATTTAATTTTATTGAAATTTTTTTGGAAACATTCTACCCTCATGAATAAAGAGCATATATGGAGAGAAAATTCATTCTTCTGAGACATAATGATGATGAAAACATTGATGGCTAGGAGTCTAAATTTACTTGGCTAGAAAATCTTGATGTTTAATACCTAAGTAATCTTAAGAGTAAAAATGACAATTTCTTTTTTTGGACTTAATCCTATTTTATGAAGGGAAATAGTCTCCCAAATATTCTCATGATATGTGGATATAGTATCATGTATCATCATGATGTATAAAAAACATTCTTTCCAAAAGTCTATATGGGTAGGAATGGTATGAAGAGGGATTCTGAGTACTCTGGAAAAGAAAATAAGGGAATGATTGAATGGAATAATAGTTTTTAAAAATTTCAATAAATGTAGAAGGGAAAACCAAAAAACATACTTATTGTTAATGGAAGTTTTTTACATGTTTGTATGAAGGGACATTGGGCCTATGATTGCAATTGAAAGAATGAAGTTACAAAGGTGTTATTCTTTAGCTGTAAGGATATGGGACACTATGCATATGATTTTTCTAAAATTCAACCAAACCTATCATAGAAAACCAAAATGGAATAAGGACATGATTCTTCCATCCCAGTTGGTGTGGTTTGTGTTTATAAGGATTTGGTTGTAGGTTCTTCGTTCATGATCTCATATATAGATAATGAATTTTTGGATTTGAGATTTTCACATTCTATTATATCCACCTTGTTTTCAATAAAAATTATATACTTCCAATTCACCATAACAAGAGAGTTTTCAATAATAACTCCTAGTGGAATTTTTTTTGCAACAATTGTGTATCAAGTAGTTCATATTATGACACAAAAACATGATCTAATTGTTTATTTTATTATTATACTTATGGTTGATTTTGATTAAATCCTATGTATGGAATGTATACCAATATATAATAAAAAATTTTATTATAAGGGGAATTAAATTTTTATTCCAGATGAATATATTAAATTTATCATCTATAGAGGGAATAAAAAATAATTTGATTCATATATGAATCCACATACAATAGATCTTCTAAATAAGATTCACAGATAAGAAGAGTTGACAAATCCAAGTGATGAAAAATTTGATCCTTGAATATGGTATGTACCTATTATAATTGAATACATTAATTAATTTCCATTGTAATTCCCTTGACACTATCTAGATTAGGAAGTCGAGTTTTCTATTTAATTAATTCATGTAGTAGAAGTTATATCAGAGAATACCCATATAATTCCCATGGTGTATTTAAAAGAGTTAAAGAAACAAATTGAGTAATTCTAAAGACATTGGGAAGCTCATACTGTTTTCTTTAGAAATAATGATGGAACTATTAGGTTGTGGATTGATTATAATGAGATCAATGCTATTATGATAATGTATATGTATCATCTACCTCCAAGTCATTAATTATTTACCAACTTTATAGAGCTTAACATTTTTAAAATATTCATCTTATTTATTAATTTCATCAATTTCATTTAATGAATGAATAAATTCCAATTATTTTGTTTAGAACATGTTATGAAAATTATAATTTTATCATAATACCATATCTAATGACTAATGAATCCTCTATTTTAATTTATATAATGAACAAATAATTCATAGAATATATTGATAATTTTTTGTGTTATTTATTTGTGATATCTTGGTGTACATAAAACTCTATAAGGACTGTGAGAACAACTTTAGGGTTGTTCTGGACACTAAGAGAAAAAAGTGTTATATGTGAACATTATAATGTGTGAATCATGGAATAAAAATCGTTCTTCTATGGGCCATATTGTCTCCAAGGTTTTAATCCCAGTTGATCCTAAAATGAAAAATGTAGTGTAGGGATATGGCACTCCAACGAACATAACCGAGGTATGTAGTTTCATTGGTTTTGTAGGTTGCTATAATTATTTAGTTCAAAAAATTTTCTGATGAGCTAACCAATTAAACATGTATACTCATGAAGAGGTTACATTTATTTGAAAAAAGTATTGTGAATAATTCATTGAAGAATAGAATTAAATATTATTTAATTATACAATATTGACTCTACCATCGGGAAATGAATTATTTGTGATTTATAGTGACTAATCAAATAAAATAATGGGTTTTCTCGATATGCAGAATGATAATGATATTGACTATGCATCAACGAAGTTAAAAACTAATGAAATGAACTATGTAACTCATGATGTCGAGTTACCGGCTATAATATAGGCTTTGAATATATGGATAAAATATATCTATTGTAAAATTTGTGAGATACATATGTTAAAATTTATTTAATTATATATTCTCGATAAAATATTTCAATATGATTAAATGATGATGTATTTATCTACTAAATTATTGTGATTGTTTAATGTAGTACCACCCGAAAAAGAAAATAATTTAGTAAATGCATTGAGAGAGAAGGATCATCGTGTTCTGAACTAAATAAGGATTTACAGGGATCCTATGTACATTGACTTAGTAAAGATGGATATGAGAATTTTCATGGATGGTGTATCATAAGTACATTTTCAAAAATTTTAAAAACCATATTTATTGGAAAATGTAATGAGTTCTCAATCAGATGATGAAATTTTCAATATAAAATTATTACTACGAATGATGGGAAATGAAACCACATATATGAGGATGATATTTTTAAAAGGGAATAATTAGATGATGCTCATAGCTCAAATTTCTCTATACACCCTAGTATCACTAATATGTATATAGATTTGAAACACTATTTTTGTTGAGATAATATAAAGCTGTAATTTTCAAGTTATACATCTAGATGTTTTGTTTATAAACAGGTGAATGGTGAAAGAAAAATACCTTGAGGATTCATGAAACCACAAACATTATCTACATTAAAATAGGGTTACATTTCTATGTATTTATTCACTATATTACCAATGACTATAAGAAATAGTGATGTAATATGGGTAATTGTTGATCAACATACAAAATCTACACATTCCCTCACCATGAGGTAGGATTTGGAACAAGAGAACCTTTCACAACTCTATATTTATGATTTTATAAGTCATTATGGTGCACCACTATTGACTATGTGTTATTGAGATCCCCATTTAATTTAAAAATTATAGAAGAGTCAT
Source organism: Viscum album (assembly GCA_963277665.1). Lineage (NCBI taxonomy): Eukaryota > Viridiplantae > Streptophyta > Magnoliopsida > Santalales > Viscaceae > Viscum > Viscum album. The sequence goes on along the minus strand of OY728136.1, from coordinate 1,764,969,957 downwards.
TAGTATGATTTGGATACTGGGATTTATTTGAGTTCTTCTTATCACTCTATAACTAAAAGAACGTATGGAAGGACAATTAAACTCTAGAAGTCATGTTGAATTCCTTCTCACATGACATTCATTGTATATGATATTATTATTTACCATTTGGTAGAGATTTCCTATAATAATATTTTCTTATCTAGTATTCAAATTGATCCATATGAAGCATTGTACTGTGGAAGATGTCATTCTCCAATTTTATATGATGAATTTGGTGATAAAAAAATTTTAGGAAATAAATTTTCAAGGAATTACCATAAAAGGTAAAGACTATTCAGGTTTATATTAATGTTTCTAAAAGTAGGTAATAGAGTTTTTCTAAATATTGTAGAAAGTATTTTGAGTTTCATATGGGTTATCATGTTCTTTTAAAATTTTCCATATGGATGGGTGTCATAAGTTTTGGTAAGAAAAGATAACTAAGCCCTAGGTACCTCATACCATTTTAAATTCAATATATAATTGGTTATTTTTTCTAACATTTCGTGATTCCTCTATTCATTTCTAAAGAACATGATTTTTTCCAGACCACATTGTTATTGAAGTAAATGCTAAAGCCAATGCAAGTACAAACCAATGAAAAAATAGAAATAGAACCCTATATGTATTAAAGCGATGAGCCTATTCATATTTTTGACAATAGATAGAATTTATTGTGAACTTGGGTGACTTAAGAGGTAAATGTTCTTTGGATAAACCATAAAATAGAAGAAGCAATGTGGAAACATGAGGATGCTATGAGGAAAAACCAACCTCATCTTTTTATAAAGTAATACTTATAAAAATTTCAATGATGAAATTTTTTGAAGTGGGGAAGAATAGAACACCCTAATATTATATAGTATATATCTTCTATAATTAATTTAAGTTATTCGATATCTTACATTTCGTGAAACAATAAGCATTAATGAGCTGTGATATATTAATAAATAATAGTATGACCATTGGAATTTAAATGTGACCGCTAGGAATAATTATCCATCCATTAGAATAATAACCCTTCTAATTAAATTTTAAATAATATTACATATCAAAAATATGAAAATTTGATATATTTATATCATGGAAGAAGTAAAAAATAATTTTAAAAATGATAAATCAGGTGTTGAAATTATTGTGAAATGAAAATGTTTACCTATAATTTTATAATAAATAAAATCATCTAAAATAAAATTTATATTTATAAAATATATTATTAAATTAATATTTTGTATCATTGAAACTAAAATGTAATTTTGTTATTCCATAATTAATTTATCAATGTTTCATAAAATGAGTTATAATATTAAAATAATTTTTCATTAAAATAATATTGATTTTATTTGAAAATTAAATCTTTCATTTTACGAAAATTAATTTTTATAAAATGGGTTAAGTTTTTAAGAACTAAATGTTATAAACTATTTTGGGTGATTTTATGATTTTTTCTAAAAATAGTTGAATTTTAATGAATAGTGAAATACGATAATTTACCGTATTTAACATTATATTTTTCATATATGAATTATTGATTCATTATTGATGTAAGAACCAATCCATTCTAATTCACATTCATTGGTTACTAAAAATTTCATAGGAATTGACACTATTCATAGTCTTGATACAACTTAATAAATTAATTAATGCAATAGTAATAAAATTCCCCTCTTTTCCCCTATAAATACCACACTCACCCCCCCTTCCTAACTTATTAAAAGCCTTTAAACCTATCAAAATTCATCCCAATTACCTTAAAAAGACTCTTTACTAAGTCAATGATTTTCTGGTATTACTAAATGACCAAATCCTAGTGTGTTAAGTAGGATCCAAATTAGACGATATTCAAGATCAAAAATCCATTATCTTTTTCTACTAATTTCTTTTATTTTTGTTTCATTTATTATCCTTCCATATCCATAAGTCTCAGAGAAACATTAGTATAATATATATATATATATATATATATATAAGTTTTAATATTCTAATGTGTTTTCTATCATAAAATACCATCACCTCTCAATTTATTTTCATAATTAAACCATCATATGTGAGGTGTTGATTCATCACCTTCGTGGATGATGAGTTTTCATATTTTATTATCGCCTTTGTGGGAAGTCATAAAACCAATGTTACGGATAAATAAGATTTTACTATACTAATTATACATTTTTTTGGAATCAATATTTAAATATAATATTAAAAAAATTGACACAAGTTATCATGGCCATAAAACCACAAAAACAAATTAAGACACATTCATCAAAATCCTATATATTGAATCATAATCATACGATATAACTGAAATATATGTGAGGCCATTTAAACATAAATATTTTCATTAATACTAAAAAAATTACTTCTAGGTATGTAATTTTCATTTGGAATGATCTACCATATTTATACACAAAGGAACTAACCACAAAACTAAGAAATGAATGCTCTGATAATGACGAAATTAAACATTACAATTCATCAATATGGAATGAAATTAAATTAAAAAAATTATAACAAAACCAATATTTTTCGAATATGTTCTGAATTAATGTGTAAATTAATCTATTTTTATTATCCAAGATATTATTTATAAGTGGAAAAAGCTTTCAAACATAAGGTAAGGTTTAATCGTCTCACTTTTACTTCTGTGAGATATACTCCTTACTCAAACATTATTTATCATGTGTGGTGTACAAAATTATCATTCATATTTCAAATCTTGAATATATATTTCTCTATGTAATTCAATTTTTCATTTGATTATCATTAATTTTATGGGGCGTTAGATTCGACCGATTACAAAGTATTAAGGTAATTCTAATCCCAATATCTATTTTTGTGTTAAACTTATACACAATTGAATATTTCATGATATGATTATATGAGAAACAATTTTTGATTAAATAATGTTGATTTTCATTCGATTTATATTGACTTATATCTGATACAAATAATTTCCTAATTTGGTTAATGCTCGCACATTTATTTAAAATTATTCTTTTAAATGATTCATTTTCAAAATTTAAAGGAATGTTTTTCTAAACTTATAATACATGAGCTAATTTTAATAAATTTATTATGACTTAATGTGTTTAGTGATACATTAAAATTTTATGAGGTTATTTTCAAATAATGTTTCTTATTTTATAATTTTTCATCTTTTTAATTAAACTATTTCAAAGTAATGTGGCATTTCTCTTAATAATTTAACATTTATTTTATTAGAGTATTCTCATACATGTCAAAACCCTTTTCTGACTCATATTCTTAATTAAGGATAACATATTATGATAACATATATCATATTTTGATGAATTTTTAATGAATTGTTTGATTGTGGATGTGCCATTTTGATAAAATTCATTATATTACACATGATTTTATATTATTATGATTATTGTTTGTGTAAAATTTTATTAATTTCATATTATAGTTTATATTTGAATTTATATTTCAATTATGTTTCACCCAAATCATATGAGAAATGAATCAGAATTAGTAAGTGATTGGTAGGGCCCGCTATATCCCCTTGATGCATCAATAGGTCTAATGAAAAAACTATTTTTTGTATTGGATGAATTTTTAACGTATTTTGTATGGTGTCTTGTAAAATACTTGAAAACATATTTATAATGTCTCTCAATATGAAGTCCCTCATTATGAGATTATTTATTGATAATCCATGTAATTATTCAACTTATATAATATTCATGGTCAGTATTCATTGTAATGAGATTATTAATATGGAATTATTTTATTTCCTTTTATTCCTACCACATTATGGTAAACAATCTATTTTAATGGAATATGTTATTAGTTACCCACATTCAATTATTATTTATTTTCATTTGTGGTTTATTTGTTTTATTCTCACTATTACTAAGCATCTGATCTAACCCATATCTTATTTTTTATTTTTCCCTATGATTCCATGATGTATATTATGATCAAAGTGCATGAATAATATAATAGATTATGTGCATTTCAAATGGATATTCTATGTTGTATTTCATTTTAATATTCAACTTAATAAATATTTACATATAATGTTATCCAAATCTAATATATTATACAGTACTTCGGGATGTGATTACGTTTTTATTATGCCAAGGTAAAAATGTGAGGCACTGGCACCAATCTACTTGGGTCGGGGTCTTTATATTAAATTAATTTTATAGATATATATAACATAGTAGGGGTTTGTTAAAGGTTTATATTTTAGTTCTACATATTTATTTATTTCATTAATGTAAAGTTAAATACATAGAGTTAAAACAACATTAATGACATGTAATGAACATAATTTTTTTATTAAAGTATAAAAATATTAAAAAACATATAAATATGTAAATGGGGATAAAATATAGTCTAAAAGAACATTTATGCTACATTTAAGTGATATTTTTTATGTTATATGCAAAATCATTTTCCATTAATATTGAAAAATTCATGACTATGGTTTAGATTAAGCTGGGTTAACCATGAGTAAAACCAAAAGATAAGGTTTAAAATGATATCTAACCCAATCTAAATATAATTTAGTAATTATAATAAGACCATTTTAACCATATAATATATCCCAAGTAATTTTAAATCCATTATAGATGAGGTAAAAATATATTATATAATAATATTTCTTGTATTTCCAAAAATTAAATTAATGATAGTTATAATATTCAATATTTTATTAAATGGTTTAAAATTAATAAAAACTTATTTTAATCCATGTTAATTTATAATGGTTTAAAATGTCGTCCATTTTCTATTCAAATTTTTAACCCCTTATGAGTAAAAACGTCAATATAATAGTAATTGGAAGAAGGGATAATGGGGATTAAAAACTAAGAGATAAGGGTTGAATCAAAAACAAAACTTGTCCAAATATTATTGGATTAGATGATATGGACAATTTTACAATGTTTGAGTTCTGAATTTTAAAAAAAATTATGATTTCCATAAATATACAAACATTTCCACTGTATTTTATAATCTAATAACATAGAATTGTTTTTAATCCATTAATATTTATATATATGCACACACTTTTATACGAACACATCTTCTAGATTTGGAATAATCAAATCTCATATCAATATCACTTTTCATGATAGGAGTGTACCTTTCATTCATATTTTACAATCATAAAACATATAAATTATAAATTATTTTTAAAAAAATTATATAAGATAATATGTTATCAATAAGACATAATTTTATACTAATAATAAATAATAGTACATGCATGATATGTCATGGACTCTGTTTATGGAAAAATAATATACAAATTATTACATTCATGAATGAAAAAATACAGTTCTCACATGGAATGATAAAATCTATTAATTAAATACTTGTTTTAGATAGTAAATAAACAATAAATAATACCCTTAATATATTTCAAAGTAAAAAATATCAGTATAAGTATGTTAGAAAAATAAAATACCCATGTTGAATCTGAATTATAAGAAATAAAATGAAGTCTATGTAATCTTATGTCAATGAATCTTATAAATATAACTCCCTTTTTAAATAAAACCATTTTTATAATATATATATATATATATATATATCAATAGAGGGATTAAAATTTCATAAAATAAAATTAACAAAATCAATCACAAATAAATTAAACATAGAAATATATTTAAATTAATTATCCTTGAAACTCTAAATTATATTCCCTTATAATTTTTAAACATAGATTTATAAATACTAAAATCTAATAATATTTTCAAAACAAATATGTTTCATTAAAAATAATAAAATAAATTTTATACGTATCAATTATAGAAAACCGTAAAATAAAAATTATAATTTTAAATAAATAAACAAACTATAACTGACACATAATTTCCAAAAATGATGAATTTTTTAGTTAAAACCCGTAGGAGAATAATTTTAAAACAATTCAATTTCCTATGCAATATAATATTCAAAATAAAAATATTGGATACAAAATTTTCTTTATAAAAAAAAAATCTCATACCATATATGTAAAATATAATGATTTGAACCAATAGTTGATATTGGAAAATGTTATAGAGAAGGATTTAATGGAATATTTTTTATAATCCCAGAAGGATTCTAACAATATTTATAGGATTAAGCCCTACTGTGGTTACTATCAATTCACCAAAAAATATATATATATAATATAAACATATTTTAGAGATATTTATCTCAAGATTTAGATTCTTTATATCATTTATATCATCTTATAATGTAAGAAATTTGGTATGTATATTAAATTTTCAAAATAATAATGATTAATATATTATTTATATATGTTCTCATGTATTTTGTAAACCAAAAATAAAGGATAACAATTTATTACACCGAAAATTCTACATAGTTCCTGTTGATGGGTAAATATATGCATATTTTATACCATGAATGTAAACCATGAGAAAATAAAAATCAAGATAGAAATAAGGCTGTCTTGATGATTGATCTCTTTAAACATTATGGATACACCAATTGACATGTTCTTATCATCATTGAAAACTCAAAAATTCCTTTTTCCAAAAAATTAAAATCAAATTGAAATAGGATGAGATGTAGATAATGGTGGAGAATAAGATAAACATATTTATTACTGATACCAACCGAAATCCAGTTTAAATGAATATAAACATTTTAAAAAATCACTTTATTAATCCCAAATGAATAATAATGTGAAACAATATAATCCCTAAAAACAAGATGATAACTGATACAAATTAAGAGAAAAATGATTAAAAAAATAAAGAATAACAATTCCAAGTTGAATGTAATATTTTAATGAAAATTGAAAAACATTAATACTAAGATTACTAGATGTCGACTATGAATCACACTTTTTTATTCAAATCCATGTTAAAAAACTCCATTTTTATTTACATCTATCCAGAGACACTCATCGGTGTTCAAAACGAAATCCATTAAAATCATTTAGTTACTCCAAACATGGTTCCTCTTTTTCTGGCCTCCTTCTCAGTCAATTTCATCCGCAGTGGCTGATTTCTAATTTTGCTTGGACTGATCAACTTCCACTAACCTTGATTATATCTGAGTAATGTGGAACCAAGAAATCTCTTTCTTCCAAATTATTCTTTTATTTTAAATTTGTTTCTATTTCTATATCTCTTATTCAAAATATCAATATAGTTTTTTAAAATAAATTGAAATAATTTCATTTATTTTAATCATTATTCCATTAAAATTTCATATCACATATTTTATAAACTAGATTTGTTAATATTGATTATATTACAATAATTTTATATATCATCATGTGCATAATTCAGTACATTATAAATTAAATATAATGACTTTAATGATTTAAAAATAATGATATGTATTAATTTTAATATTCACACACACATAAAAACATATATATATATATATATTCATAATTGTCGTAAATCATAAAATATTTCCATTAATATTATTAATTATGAGCATTGAAATTTGTTTTATCACTCTCCTTATAAAATATTATCCTTAATATTCATAATAATATTTTTAAATATAAATCATTTGTTAATTTCTTATTTTGGAAGTAAATAATTTTAATTAATCATTTTTATTATTTTATTATAATTTTTTAAGACTAAATATTGAAATTACTAATAATTTTTTAATAAATATATTATAATTATTTATTTCAAACCATTTATGTTACAGATATCACGTTGGATTACTTTTTTAAAAATTCAAAATCATGGTCATGATTTTTTTAAGAATTTTAATTTAATATCCCCATTGTGATTCCTTATTTTTTATGATATTTGAATAGGGGTGCTTGAGATCATATTATATTCATATTTCCCCTTTCAACCTCCATAATCCCCATCAATTGATAGTGTTTTGTTTTTTCCTTTATAGGATGACTTACTCATCCCTCATTTATTATTTTTCATCTTCATTACCAAATTATTTTATTATAACTGGGATTGGGTTTTATGTACATTCCAATAGAGCATCGTAAAATCTTGATTTTATGATGGGTGTTTCATTTTTCAGACCAATAAGAAAATATATGTGGTTAAATACACTTTATTTTTGTTGGATTAATACAGTTATGTCACTACATTTTGTTATTTTGGAATGAAAATGAATGTTGTGTAATTGATGGAGGTGGTAGAATAAGAATTTTAGGGTTATGTGTTATAATAGTCCATCAAGATATAATTGTTCATGCATTCCCCATTACTGATGGTTCAACCGGGAGAGATTACGAAGTGAGTATTTTTTTTGACTATATCCTAGTTATTAATTTTGGAATTTACATTATTGTAATGTTGAAAATAGTTTTATACATTGTATTATTTTTTATTTTTTATTTTATTGATAAGGGGCTCATGTTGATGGTCAATGATCGGTTTGTCTATTCTAAAATTTTTTGTTGAACTTCTTTTGTAATGGCCCGGACCTCTCCGGCCCATTCCTTTGTCAAAAAGAAGGCCACAAAGTGTTCTAGAGGGTAAAATGGACTTTTCCCACACTTTTCAGAATTTTGAAACTACACGCCGTGTAGTATGAGTACACATCGTATACCCCCTTGCCTGGTATACCCCGTGTTCAAGGCCGTGTCCTTTCCGTGTGAAACAAATGGGTACACGCCGTGTGCCCCATACTACATGCCATGTAGTCCCTCCCCGCGTACGTGTTACCCTCAAATCGTGTGTTGACCAGTCAATGACTATGTGCCGTGTTGGAGCCATGTCCTTACAGTGTGAAATAAATGTGTACAAGCCGTGTACCCCATACTACATGCCATGTAGTCCCTCCCTGCGTACGTGTTACCCTCAAACTGTGTGATGACCAGTCAACGGATGTGTGTCGTGTTAAGGGTTGTGTTGGAAGCCGAGTGGTGACCATGTGAAATGGACGAGTACACATTGTGTACCATAAAGTACATGTCGTGTACTTTTGTTTTTCTCACCTATAAAAGGAGGGTTCCCCTCCTCCTTTTAAACTTACCCCTCCCCTCCCCATTTCTCTGAGTAGAGCTATCCCAAGAGACTCCGACGCTCCGTTTCTTCAATAACTTCTTCGTCCGATCTCCAATTTACGATCCGTCAGTGGCCACGGGATCATAACGATGAGTAGAAACTTATAATCTTGGATCTGTTGTCTTTACTTTAACCTTTCATTTCCAACTTCCATCCGAGGAGGTTTTTCCGGGACTCGACAGAAGTGACGAACGCGGACGGACGTCTTCTAAAGTCGATCTGAGGGACCGTTGTGATCAGAACCTTTTGAGGTAGGGATTTTACCTTCATCTCTCTAGATTGTGCATCATGTGGGGTGGGTGTCCTCTTGTTTACGTGAAACACATTTGAACTGGTTTAATAAAGATAATAACTGGCTTATATAACGGGGATGGGAAGTTTTTGAATGCAGTTACATTATTTATATCCTATGATATTATGTTGTGAATTGAATCAGATTCTTCCTACTAAAAATCACAGTTGTTGGGGGCCTTTTCTTGTGCAATTAAATGTTTCCCTATCTTTGTAGACCATTTTTGTGGATGGAAACTTTGTTTAATGTAGAAATTTGGTTAATCACGTAAAGTTGGATGATTTAAAATCTGGAACCCTTGTGTGATCACCCCGGTGGAACAAATGGAATAATGAACATGTGGGTGTTGGCTTGGTTATGGGTTGGTGTGAATGTTATAGCGGGGCTGCGATAAATGTTATTAAAGGGATAATGATGTATGGGTATTGGTGTGTTTGTGGTTATGGTGGTTGGCAGCGGGGCTGCAGGGATGGGTTTGAATGTGAAAGAACTATTGGTTGTCAATAATAAATAAAAATTGGAAGAGTTAATGAATGGTGGGTCATGGTAGTATAACAGAGATAATAATCAATGGGGTTGGTTTGTCAATAATAAGGGACTTTTTGTGTTGCTTGTGTTTTCCTAACTTGATTTGTGGATGGAAGGGATATCTTTCTCGAACGATTGATATGGTTGGTTGCGGTTGGTTTCCCAATAGGTAAGGAACTAAATAAACTAATTCTGTTGAAACGTGAAAACCTAAATGGGGTTGGGGTTGTTTGTTGTATGCATGCTTCGTAGTAGCAGTGCTGAGGCACGTGCTCAGTTTCTCTGTTTAGAAGCCATATGTTGGGCTATGTGATTGGTATACATATATGTATCTATATCTTTTGTGTTTTATCGCAGGCCACCCATGTTGAGCAGTTAGTGCCAAACACTCCCATTTTATGGGAGAGGGTGTTCCCCTTTGCTACTAGCTTCTTCCTTCTCCTTCTTCCCTAGGCTGTGATAGCTTGAGGTGACCTTACACCTAAGACCCTTTAGGTAGGTTTTGATTGGGGTGGTTTTAGCCCAAGAATCTTCGGGCAGGTTTTACTGTTTCCCAAGAATTTTCAAGATGAGGCCCAGGTGTGTACGGGCGGGATACATGGTTGTGAGGCCCAAGTGTGTGCGGGTGGGATACGTGGTTGTGAGGCCCATGTGTGTGCGGGCGGGGAGAGTGTGGCAGCGTCAGGACGTTCTCCGTTAGGAAGAGAAGCTAACTAATGGGAAGGGGTGCGGGGTACCCAATACTCTTATTCATATACTACTACGACCTGTTGTGATTGTGTTTTTGGTGAGTGTGGCTGGTGAGGTTGGGTGGATATATCTCCCTACTGGGTTTCTTCTGCTGTTCTCACGGGACATTAGGATGTCTCCCCACCTGTGCATGAGAGCTTTAGGTTTCCCTACTGAGTATAATTGTATTCTCACTGTACGTTTACTTTCAGGTTTTCAGGAGGACTACCAGGGCCGTACGGGACCCTACTAGTTGGGACAATTGGAGTTTTTGCAGTTGTTGTTCACTTGTTTCTTTTGGTATTGTACTTTTGAGCTTTCTTTTACTTGTACCATGTTTCAGAACTATTTAAACATGCATGTGGGATTGGTTTGGGTTTATTTCAATACACTTGTTATTTTTATTTTGGTGGTTGACTTGTCCTATTTCCTGATATTAAATAATAAAAAAGGGTAATGCCTCTTATATTTGTGAAAACTCATACCCTTGGTGCTAGTCGCCACCACAAGGCCTACTGGAGGCAAGATTCAGGGGTCATTTTCTCCCTTTCACCATTTCCAGCTTAGGAGGGTCATCTTTGGTGGGAGGGGGTCATGATAGAATGGTATCAGAGCTGATGGATGAGAGATAGGATGGAGTTAGGCATAGTGAGGATTGCATGGGATGGTAGGGAAATGGTTTTGGATAATCTTGTTGTGTGACATAGTCCAGGGAAGACCGGCTAGGACACGAGATTCAGGCGGTCGATCAGTTGAGGATTGACCGAGCGGAGGAAGATGAGTAGTGGCAGAGGACTCTCCATTCTTTCCAGCGATAGAACCTCATGAAGTACGAGGGTAGTACTTCGGATACGGAGACAGAAGGGTGTCTTGAGGAGATAGGGATCTCTTTTACCTTGATTCGTGCTCCGAGGGAGTACTGGGTTCCCCTAGTAGTCAGTCAGCTGAGAGGGGCGGCACGTCATTGGTGGAAACTCTACCTCAGAGAGAGGACAGAGACAGAGGTTCCATGGGCTAACATTGAGAAGGAATTCTGAGAGGAATTCCATTCTTCCAAGATCAAGGCGGAGAAGCGGTAGGAGTTACTCTCCCTTCAGCAGAAGAGTATGTCCGTATGAGAGTTGGGGATCATGTTCAAGGATCTCTTGTGATTTGCACCAGATCTCTTTCCGGATGAGGAGTCTCGGGTGAGGCGTTTGGAGGAGGCGCTTCATCCTTCGCTCCAGTATGTTGTCACCCCCTTCACCATTCCGACGTACTTGGCAGTACAGAAGAAGGTAGAGGTTATAGAGATGATGCACTCATAGGGAGGTCCACCACGTGAGGGGATCTAGCCAAGTTCGTTGAAGGGGAAGGCAGTCAGCAGCAGGTCTCCTACGGCGGGACCTTCTAGGATCATGCCAGTGGGGAGCAGGCCCCAGTAGTTCCAGTTTAGATCTTCGGGTCCTTTTCCCTTTTTCACGAGCCCAGGACCGAAGTGTTTTTCTTTTGGGGGTTTCGGGCACATTCAGAGTCGGTGCCTGACCCATGCTCAGTACGGTGGAGGTGGGCAGGTTTAGCACCCACCTCACCAGCACCAGTTGCCGGAGAGGCCCTTCCAGCAGCAGTATGACCATGCTCCTCTAAGGGTATACTTTGCTGGAGGAGGCCGACCTCAGGGTGCTCCTCAGTGATCTCGAACAAGGCGCGGTCAGGGAGGTGGACGACATCAGATAGGCAGAGGAGTTGGGCATTGACAGTTACACGCAGTAGAGTTGATAACTCTGGTAGGACCAGAGGTTGGGCGAGGTATGATTTGTTTGTTCAGCACTCTCGTATCTGCCTTGTTCGATTCGGGAGCTTTTCACTCCATTGTTGCACCTGGTCTAGCCCATGATTTGGGACTAGACGTAGAAAGACGTTACGTACCACTGGTGCTGAGTGCACCAATTGGAGGCAAGAACATCGTATCTTGGGTTTTCCGGGGATGTGGCCTGATGTTGGGACCACATCGATCTAGTGGGGACCTTCTTCTGTTACAGATGCAGCCATACGATGTCATCCTAGGCATCGATTTGTTGGTTTCCGTTAGTTCCGTTATCGACTGCTTCCGAAGAAGGGTCAGGTTCTCTGACGTGGATGGAAAACATGTAGCTTTTGTTGGAGAGAGGAGCTATCTGGTGGGAATCCAACCTTTGGAGCGTCTCCTTTCATTGTTATGTGGGTTATAAGTGGATATAGATGATACATAGATGATGGATGTCCCGGAGGTTGTTGGGGAGTTCCTTGATTTTTTTCCTGAGGAGGTTGTGTCTCTACCCCCCGACGTGACAATGAGTTCGGGATAGACTTACATACTGGTGCCCATCCGATTTTGATGGCCCCTTATCGGATGTCACCTTCGGAGTTGCAGGAGTTGTGGATTCGGATTGACGATCTGATGGAGAAGGGTTTTTCTTTACCCAACGTATCACCATGGGGTTCTCCAGTTTTGTTCGTGAAGAAGGAAGATGTTGGTCTTAGGATATGCATAGACTACCGAAGGTTGAACCAGGTAATGGTCAAGAACCTTTACCCCCTTCCAAGGATAGATGATCTATTCGACCAACTGAGGGGAGCAGGTTGGTTTTATAAGATTTATCTACGATCTGGATATCATTAGGTGAGGGTAAAGGACATTGACATCTCGAAGACAGCTTTCAGGTGCAGGTATGGGAACTTCGAGTTTGTAGTGATTCCATTTGGAGTTACGAATGCACCGGCTGTGTTCATGGGACTTATGAACTTTGTCTTCCGAGAGTTTCTGGACCTGTTTTTCGTTGTGTTCATTGATGACATCCTGATCTACTAATGATTAGAGTACGAGGATGTTGAGGATCTTAGGGCAGTCTTAGAAGTCCTTCGACACCACCATCTTTACAGTTAATTGTCAAAGTGTATGTTCTTGATGCAATAATTACACTTCTTTGGGCACGTGGTGTCTCAGCATGGAGTGTCGGTGGACCCGTCGAAGGTGGAGGCAGTTGTTTCTTGGGTAGCACCCAAGAGCATGGCAGAAGTTCGTAGTTTCCTGGGGTTATAAGGTTACTATCGGAGGATTGTTTCGTACTTCTCTCGAGTTTATGCTCCATTGAAAGCTATGACTAGGATGAACCAGGTCTTTCTATGGAGAGAGAAATGCCAGAAATCTTTCAACTACCTGAAGGATAAGTTGGTCCGTGTTCCATTACTCAAGTTTCCAGAGGAAGGGTTGTTGTGTGAGGTGTTTTGTGATGCTTCTGGGCTTGGTCTGTGGTGTGTGATGATGCAGAAGAAGGGAATGATATGTTATGGGTCTAGGTAGTTATGCCATCACGAACATAACTATTCCACCCATGATCTAGAGCTTGCAGCAGTAGTGTTCGCACTGAAGTTGTGGCGACATTACCTCTTTGGGGAGCACTTTGTAGTCTTCTCATATCACATCATCCTGTGTTATATCTTCTCTTAGTATGACCTGAACATACGGTAGCAGAGATGGGTTGAGTTCCTCCAAGACTATGACTTCGAGATCTCTTACACTGAAGTTAAGGAAAACGTTGTGGCTGATGCCCTGGGCAGGAAGTCGCATATGGAAGTGGTTCGGGAATCCACTGATTCTTGGAAAGCGATGGGAGAGTTGGCTTCCTTGCACTTAGATTCAAGGGTAGAAGGTGTTAGAGGTTGTTTGTTTGAGATTATGGTGTAGTCCTCTTTGTTGCGGCAGGTGGAAGAGTCTCAGTTGGGGGACTCTGAGGCAAATGTAATGCGGGATTGTATCGATCGAAGACACGCTCCAGAAGGATGTTCTGAGGACAACCGACATCGGATGCTTTTCCATGGAAGGTTGTTTGTTCTGGAGATGATCCGTGATAGAGTTATCTGTGAGTTCCATGGCTCAGCCTTGGCGGTACATCCAAGAGTTTCAAAAATGTACTGAGGCCTGAGGGAACAGTTTTGGTGGCCCGGGGAGAAACAGGGAGTGGCAGAGTTTGTTCCTACATGCCTAGTGTGTCAGCAATTGAAGGTTGAACATCGTGTTCCTAGTGGGTTGTTGCGTCCTTTAGATGCACTCGAGGGGAAGTGGGATGAAATCTCAACGGACTTCATCACAGGACTACCCAGATCTTAGGGTGGTTATGATTCTATCTAGGTAGTGGTGGATCGACTGACAAAATCAACTCACTTCTTAGAAATTAAGGAGTCTGGACCGGTGAGTACCATAGCACAGAGGTACGTAGAAGAGGTGGTGTGTTTTCATGGAGTTCTGGAGACTATCGTCTCAGATCGGGATACTTGGTTTACCTCATGAGTCTAGAGGGGGTTACAACATGATTTTCACACCGAGTTACGCTATAGAACTAGTTTCCACCCCTAGACCGATGGGCAGACAGAGCGGACTATCCAAACGTTGGAGGACATGTTGCAAGCATGTGTTCTGGATTTTGAAGGATCATGGGTACGACACTTGCCTTTAGTAGAGTTTGCCTACAACAACATCTTCCACTCTACTATTGGCATGTAACCGTTTTAGGCTCTATATGGAATACCATGTCGTTCACCCATTTGCTGGGCAGAGGTTGGTGAGACAGGTGCTCTTGGGCCAAAGGTAGTGCAGACCAGCACAGGGAATGTCCAGCTTGTACGTGAGATGATGAAAACGGCTTAGGACCGACAGAAGTCTTATGTTGATCGTCGGAGGAGGCCCTTGGAGTTCGAGGTGGGGGATCATGTTTTCTTGAAGGTTTCCCCTTGACGGGGGCAGCAGAGGTTTGGGAAAGGGAGAAATCTCTCACCTAGGTTCATCAGACCTTTTGAGGGGCTGAGGTGAGTTGGCGAGGTGTCATATCAGCCAGCCTTGCCACCTCAATTAGAAAAGGTTCATGACGTCTTCCACGTCTCCCAGCTACGTCAATACTTAAAAGGCAACTCTCATGTTATCGACTGGGGAGAGTTAGATATGGGACACGACGTGACCTTTGAGGAACAACCTCTTCGAATCGAGGATCTTAAAGAGAATGTGCTCTGTGGATGAACCATTCCCTTGGTTCATGAGTTGTGGAGGCATGGTGGCCTCAAAGAGAGAACTTGGGAGCGGGAGGCCCAGATGCATGCTTAGTACCCGGAGTTATTTTGACTTTTGTTTTTCCTTGTTCTTATGAGATTTTTGTTGATGTTATACTCTGTACATTTGATATATGGAATGCTTGGCTTGTCGGTTATAAGGCCTTTTGTTTCCTTGTTCTCTGGAAGTATGTAGCATGTCCGGATGTGTGGGGAAAGGGAAAAAACCGGACTCTTAATCGAGACGCATTAATGAGGATACGATTGAACCCGTGCGGGCGAGTCAGTGCCACCTAAATCGGATAATATCTCGACATAGGATAAGGAATTTTTCCCAAACCACATGTTTGGGCAGTGTATTGGTTGTGTGGTCTTGGGGGTAGTGCAAGTTGGAAAATCCTAATATATGGAAGTTGGAAGGCCCAATCCTTAATTGAGACGCATTACTGCAGATGCGATTAAAACCATGAAGGCGAGTCAGTGACGCCTAAAGAAATTAATATCTTGACATAGGAGAGGGAATTCCTAACACCTATTATTAGGGTTGTTGGTTGGGTTCCTGTTATAACAAGAACCCTAAGATGTATCTTGTTTGGTTCCTCTGGGTTGGTTTTTGAATTCTCGGGGATGATAATATTTTATGTGGTATCTGATGTAATGGTTCGGACCTCTCTGACCCATTCCTTTGTCAAAAAGAAGGCCACGATGTGTTCTGGAGGGTAAAATGGACTTTTCCCACACTTTTCAGAATTTTGAAACTACACGACGTGTAGTATGAGTAAATGTCATGTACCCCCTCGCCTGGTATACCCCATGTTCAAGGACGTGTCCTTGCCTTGTGAAACAAATGGGTACACACAATGTACCTTATACTACACACTGTGTAGTCCCTCCCCGCGTACGCGTTACCCTCAAACCGTGTGTTGACCAGTCAATGGCCATGTGCCGTGTTGGAGTTGTATCCTTGCTGTGTGAAATATATTGGTACAAAATGTTTACCCCATACTACACACTGTGTAGTCCCTCCCAGTGTACGCGTTACCCTCAAACCGTGTGTTGACCAGTCAACGGCTGCGTGCCTCGTTAAAGGACGTGTTGGAAGCCACGTGGTGACAATGTGAAATGGCCGATTACACGCCGTGTACCATAAAGTACACACCATGTACTTTTGTTTTTCTCACCTATGAAAGGAGGGGTCCCCTCATATTTTTCAACTCACCCCTCTCCTCCTCATTCCTCTGAGCAGAGCTCTCCCAAGAGACTCAAAGGCTCCTTTTCTTCCATAACTTCTTCGTCCGAGCTCCGATTTACGATCCGTCAGTGGCCATAGGATCGTAACGACGAGGCAGAACTTCTGAGAATGGATCTATTGCATTTCCTTCAGCCTTCCCTTTCCAACTTCCACCCGAGGAGGTTTTTCCGGGACTCGACAGAAGTGACGAAGGCTGACATTCGTCTTCTAAAGTCAATCCAGGGGAGCATTGTGATCAGAAACTGTTGAGGTAGGGATCTTACCTTCGTCTCTCTTGATTGTGAATCATGAGGGGTGGGTGTCCTATTGTTTACATGAAACACATTTGAACCGATTTAATAAAGATAATAACTGACTTATATAACGGGAATGGAATGTCTGTGAAAGCAGTTACATTATTTATATCCTGTGATATTATGTGGTGAATGGAATCAGATTCTAGCTACTGGCAATCTCGGTCGTTAGGGGCATTTTCTTGTGCAATTAAATGTTGCCCTATGTTTCTAGACCGTTTTTTTGGATGAAAACTTCATTGAATGTGGAAATTTGGTTAATCATGTAATGTTGTCTGATTTAAAATTTGGAACCCTTGAGTGATCACCTCGGTTGAACAAATGGAATAATGAACATGTGGGAGTTGTCTTGGTTGTGGCTGGGTGTGAATGTTATAAAGGGATAATGATGTATGGGATTTAGTGTGTTTGTGGTTATGGTGGTTGGCAGCGGGGCTGCAGGGATGGGTTTGAATGTGAACGAACTATGGGTTGTGAATAATAAATAAAAAGTGGAAGAGTTAATGAATGGTGGGTCATGGTAGTAGAACAGAGATAATAATCAATGGGGTTGGATGGTCAATAATAAGGGAAATGTTGTATTTCTAGTGTTTTTTTAACTTGATTTGTGGATGGTAGGGATATGTTTCACGAACGATTGATATGGTTGGTTGAGGTTGGTTACACAGTAGATAAGGAACTAAATAAACTAATTCTTCTGAAATGCGAAAACCTAAATGGGGTTGGGGTTGTTTGTTATATGCATGCTTCGTAGTAGCAGTGCTAAGGCACGTGCTCAGTTTCTCTATTTAGAATCCATAGTTTGGGCTATGTGATTGGTATACATATATATATCTTTATCTTTTGTGTTTTATCGCACCCCACCCATGTTTAGAACTTAGTGTCGAACACTCCCATTTCATGGGAGAGGGTGTTTTACCCTTAGTTAATAGCTCCTTCATGATCCTTATACCCTAGGTTGTGATGGCTTGAGGAAACCTTACACCTAAGACCCTTCAAGTAGGTTTCGATTGGGGTGGTATTAGCCCAAGACTCTTTGGGCAAGTTTACTATTTCCCATGAATATTCGGGATGAGGACCAGGTGTGTGTGGGCGGGGGATGTGGTTGTGAGGCCCAGGTGTGTGCGGGTGGGACACGTGGTTGTGAGGCCCAGGTGTGTGCGGGCGGGATACGTGGTTGTGATGCCTTGGTGTGTGCGGGAGGGATACGTGGTTCTGAGGCCCAGGTGTGTGCGGTCGGGGAGAGTGTGGCAGCGTCAGGACATTCTCCGTTAGGAAGAGCATCTAACTAGTGGGAAGGGGTGCAGGGTACCCAATACTCATTTTCTTATACTACTACTACATGTTGTATTTTTTTTTTGTGAGTGTGGCTGGTGAGTTTGGTGGATATATTTCCCTACTAGGTTTCTCCTATTGTTCTCATGGGACATTAGGACGTCTCCCCACCTTTTCACGAGAGCATTAGGTTTCCCTACTGAGTATACTTGTACGCTTACCCTACATTTACTTTCAGGTTTCCAGGAGGACTACCAGGGCCATGCGGGACCCTACTAGTCGGGACAGTTGGGTTGTTGCAGTTGTTGTACACTTGTTTCTTTTGGTATTGTATTTTTGAGCTTTCTTTTATTTGTACGTTATTTCAGAACTATATGGACATGCATGTGGGATTGGTTTGGGTTTATTTCTGTACACTTGTTCTTTTCCTTTTGGTGGTTGACTAGTCCTATTTCCCGATCTTAAATAATAAAAAAGGGTAATGCATCCCATGTTTGTGAAAACTCATACCCTTGGTGCTAGTCGCCACCCTGGGGCCTATTGGAGGTGGGACTCGGTGGTCATTATCTCCCTTTCACCATTGCCAGCAGAGGAGGGGCATCTTTGGTGGGAGGGGGTCATGACATATTTTATGTGGAATAAAATTGAATGAGGTTCGTGGAATCAATAAATATACATAGGTTATATGAATTATGTATTGTTGAATGTGATTTGTGGTCTCTCTTTCTTCTTGAATCAACAATATATATGATATATTTTCTTTTCTTTTAAAATTTCCTATAAGATGAATTTTTGTTTTTGGTCCATGAAGAAACAAATAACTCTAAACTCGATTCCTGAGACACCTATTTCCATTGAAATGATTATAAAAACCTGGTATGTGATATTTGTAACATATATTGGTAAATATTAAATTAAGTAACATAAGAAACTATTGAATAGGTATATTTAATTCCATTAGACCATTAGAGTCTGATAAATTTAGAATGGTTTTATTAAAGTTATTTTTCTAGAACTAGTAAGAGCCATCCCATAAAAAGACAACCAATTTGTTTTTTATGAGGCTCAATGAGATACTATGGTCCTTATTGGTTTGAAAAAATAACCCCGGAATTTCTGAATTAGCACTGCGAATTAATTATCCCTAATTGAAAAAATGAAGTTTCTTCCATGAATAAGGGGATATAAATAACAAAATTGTCAATATGATGATTAAAAAATCTAAACATGTATGTAGCCGAACAATATAGATCAAAATATACAAAATGAAAAGATAGTGGTTCCACAATGAAATTAAAAGTTAAGGATTAAAGGTGAAATGAAAAAAAATATAAGACTAAAACACATCACCATGTTACATGTGGGTGAGAATCCTACTATACGACCACTATAATAAGAAAAATCACTAGCTTGAATACCCACCACCACCATGTGATTCTATTTTTACACTAATATAAAATATGAAGAAGTCTATATATGCCCATTTTAGGTATGAAATGTTTGATCTCAATATCCCAAGAGGGTCCCCCCATGTTTTCTATAGATAATTATAATTTAATAATACAATTATGGTCATTTTATATAAATAAATCACCAAGTGAAAATATTTTCTAAATCATGAAGAATTCAAGAATTTAAAAAAAATTAGTTTTTAAATAAAGGTAATAAGAAAAATAATTCATAATTTTAAAATAAAACAAGTTGATCATCCATTTCATGAAAATTTTCAATGTATATATGATTAAATAATTGTTCAAACTAGATGAAATATAGAATTGTGAATTAAAAAAAATTATAAAACAAAATTACACCATGATATGGAGTCCTATTTAAATTGGATAATGATTACACAGGATAATGACATCTCACATCACTAAGGAACATAATACAAATGATTTTTTACTCATCGGATATCATCTTCATGTTTCTCCCTTCTTCACTAATGTTTAGATACAGTTTTTATATACGTCCAAAATATGAAGGATAACCATAACATTCATTGATTATATAAAACACACCACCTAATACCCAGGATAATATATTCCTTTACAATTTTGATAATTCATAAAATTTTATTATGCAATTTATCCTTCTAAATCCAAATTTTTGTCAAAGAATATAAATATAGTCCCAAAACTATGGATAAACATGAAAATAAACCATTTTTTGCGTCAATTAATTTTCCTTGTCCAAATATGATCTTTGGGGAATAAAAACATGTAAAACACTTATATTTTTATGAAATTTATTTTTAATTACCTTTATTTCTTTGATAAATTTAATTTATTGATACACATTATTTTAAATTTTTTACACACAACATGATATTCACTTGCGTTATATAGAACAGTAAGTTTTAATGAAGAATTACTTTATAATTGTAAATATTTAAACAAGGAAATTATAACATAGAAATTAGAATAGAAGGTATCAACATGATTAAATGAATTTTGAAATTATGGTTTACACATAATTATAATATTCTTTAACCCATTAAATATAAATAAATGTAAAACCAATTTTAAATTAAAAGGAATGGTTTTTCTGAGAACCCATTAAAAAGATCACAATTATGTTTGACCCCAATAAATTAAAAATTAACACTTTTTGGATTATATTAATTATATATATAGATATATATTCAATATAATTTCTAATATTCATCCTATGTGTTCTCTAGACATGATATAAGAACAAATATAATACTACTTATAGTAGATATATTTTTAAGAAGGACTGTTTTACCACCTTTTGAAAATGTAGTTATTTTAAATCTATTTTGAGAAAATATTATAAATTATATTTGACAAGAATAATTCTATTATTTTAAATCAATATATTAAAATTATTAATGGTTGATTTTTTTATCATTTTTCTGTTATGTTTAATGTTTTGAAGTATAGTGAAAAATATTTTATTTTAATTGGAGACACATTTTTCATCTAAATAATACATATTGTTAAATTATAATTTTAATTGGTTTTAATGTATAATTAAATAAATTTATAATCATTGAATCCAATTTTGGACATTGTAATCAAGTTATCATTGAATTTGAATATAAAAACATTTCAATCTTTTGGATGTTTTCATTTTGAAAACATTTTTTATTATTACTTCCACAAGATTAATTTTAAATTAATTTTAAATTAATTTTAACCAATTTTGTGTTCTGAGTTGTGAAAAATGGATTATATATTTTGAATAATAAGTTCCATATATAATAATTATGTCCCTTTATGTTTTGGACAATATGAAATGTAACTCTAGTAATTTTTATTACCACCATTAAGGGTAAATCCAGTAATTAAGGGTTAAAATAACATTATAAATATTAGAAAACAACCCTAAGACAATTAAAAACTTTTTTAGGTTGTTAATTAGATCCTTAACACATTTTATATAAATATAATAATATAATTAAAACTTTTCTATGAAAATGACTTATTCTATTAAACTCAAAGGTATTTACAACATGTGAAACTGGTTCTTTTAAAAATTATTATATTTTAATATAGGAATACATTGAATATATGATCAAAAATATATATTATTTCTAAAATAAAAAGGTTTATATAAATAATGTATTTTTATTTAATTTTATTAAATAAAAAATTTTCATAAACAATTACACAATTATAATGCAATAATTATTCAATTATTGAAACAATCAATTAAATCATATTATAAATATTAAAATAAGTATACATTGAACTAAATATGGTGATTCAAGAATTTATTAGATTAATATGACACATTTTAAGGGTGTATTTAAATATTTTTTTCTACATTATCTTACAGTATCGAGTTTCTTAAATTCAATGTAATTAATAGTGTCAAAATTGACACTTACTATATTTTATTAAAATACAATATTATTTAATTATTTAAAAATAAAAAAAATATTAAATAAAGAGAAGTATATGATATATAGTCAAAAAATATTTTAAATTGGAAATTTATGATCTAATTTACACTTTATATGTACGAATTACATAATCATTATATAACAGACTTTGTTACCTTATTTAATTTTAAAATGCATTAATTTAAGGTCAAGAAAAATGAAAAGGTTTATCATTACAAAAAAACATTTCTAATATATGTTGTTTGATGAGATTAAAACCATATATTATATTATCTTCAAATAATATTTGGAGGTATTTGCATTGAGATTGAATTTACGATAGATTAATAATTTTAGAAATTCCAAAATATTCCCTTCCCTCTCTTGTAGAATGAAACCACTACTTATATTATCTTGACACTTCACAAAATATTTTTTAAGAGAAACACTATAAAAATATCTACAAAAATCATCTACCTTCATCCTAGGAGGAAATATTTGTGAATTAAGCCTATTGAATAACTCCTTCTATTCAATTCAAAAGGATATACCAAAAATGATGTAATGTTCATCAACGAACGTTTTTATTTTATTTCTTATGTTAAAACATTAAATTAAATTTAGATTAATGTTTATATAATGACCTTAGTATCATCAATATACTGAGATATTTATAAATTAGGTGTTATACACAACCTCACAAACACTTCCATCAAATTGGTAATAAACATAATATTATTGTGTACGAAAATAAACTGTTGCTCGAAATAATGTTGTTCATTTTTTGATTACCACCGATCACAATATCGAATTTTGATGAAAACTATATTCTCGTATGATATATAAGATATTTATTATTTTTTATTCTTATTTAATTTTATTATAATACAAACCTTCATTCAAACCATATTTTTATAAAAACAATATCGTTGTTTGTGGATGTGTTGATGTCCTCCTCCTCAATGCGTTGTCAGTCTTTCACACTCAACATAGAATGTATTAAGGATGGTTTCAGTAAATATTTATGATATATAAAACAAAATAATGGAACTTTAATTGTTATATATATATATATTTAATTTATATTCATTCTTTATAAATTATAAATTAAATTAAACAATGTTAATACATACGTACGACCTACCATCTCTATGAACAATGTATTCCATTTAACTTTTATGTATTTTATAAATTATTGTGACTATTTATGTACTGAATATATAATATATTTATATAATAACTTACATTCAGATAACTATTCATTCAAGATCCATGTATGAGTGTCATGAATTACAATTCAAAACATATACAACGTGGATACTACCTGAAACATAACATTGAAATGTAATTTTTATTAATGGGGTTATATAATGTCATAATAAAATAAAATATTGTATCATATATAATAATATGGTTCTATGGTATATTTAATATAAACATCTATATGTTATATATGAGTTTTGAATGAGTATGAAGAGTGTCAATACATAAGGTATGTGACTTTTGTCTAACTTTATATTTATATGGGACTCTTACCATATAAAATACTTGTTTCTTTTTTGTAGTATACCTATTTAAAAGGAATTTATTTTACCAGTGTTATTATGATTTTATGGTATTTTAGTATCTATATAAAATTATTTATTTCACACACCATACTATTATACATATTATAAATTGAAATTTGTTTATTTCATAATCTCATCAATAATCAAGATTGTTTCATTTTAAATCTCCATTGTGGAATATTTTTCATCAATGTCCATGTTATATGAAAATATTTTCAATTTTTTGTGTATTATCCTATCAGTAATTAATGTTATTTTATCAATGTTTTAATTTTTTAAAATGGGTTGAAAAGAATATATTTTTTGACTTCCAAAAAATGGTACCATGTTTCTAGAGAATGTATGAAAGGAATGTTTCCTCTAAATTATACATCATGAAAATATTATTGCACTTTTATTATTCGTTATTTACAATATTCTTATCATATAACCCAACAAGGTATTTCTCATATAAAATTTTTTCCTTTAAAATGGACTGAGATTTTAAGAATAGAAATTGTTTTCAAAGACAAAAGTATATTTTCCTCAAATAATATATCATGTGATCTGGAAAAATCATTTTCCATCTAAGAAAATGATATTTGATGTTTCTTACATTTTATGGGAGATGGGATATGTTGATAATATTCTTATACTTTATTTAACATTTTTATGTTTATGTTAGAATGAAATTTATTAAACCTATTTATTTCCCTGAGTGATGTTATGATGAAGAGTTTTTGGAAAATCATTTCATTACATGGGTTCTGAAATGAGGAACGATTTATTATTTTATAGAACAAATATTATTTGTTTTAATATATTGGAGGCTGGGACCTATATCCCCCTCTAATGCATTGTGTAATGCTAAATTTTATATGATATCAAAGGGTACACATGAGGTCATTATAAGCCCATAGAAAGAGGGTACATGTGAGGTCATCATAATCTCACAGTATGAGGGTAAAATGGAGGTCATCGTAAGCCCATAAAAATATTATACACGGGAGGTCATCCAAGAACCACAAAAAAATGTAACATGAGAGATAATCCTAAGCTCAAAACTAAATGGAAAACAAAAGGTTCATCCAAATCCTGAAGTAGGTATATGGGTGACTAGATCATGCCTAACCTAAAATTAATGTCTTTGTAGGTATAATTGATAGATGATATTCCAAGAATATGTGCATGCCAAAAATTTAACATCTTATGGGTTATATATACACTCATTTTTCATGTGATTTTATTTTATTATGATACATGACTTATGAACTATCAATTTGTCTTCTGTGACTGATGTATATGATATTTGATATGTATGATATGATATTTAAATGTTATTATCAACTTTTTTACCATTGTTTCATGTTAGTCATACTTATCTTCAATGTTTACCATTAATAGGAATTTGAGATCACCATTTCTTATGTTTCTATCCCCCTGGATATAGAAATAGTTTTTATGTACTAGTAGAAATGGAGAATATCATTATGTGAGATGTCAATGTTCTCTCAAACAATTATAAGAATGTGTTTCGAGTTTCCAAAGGCACTAAATTATTATGGTTGTCGACCATGTTTTGTTTAATTTAATGAATATGCTTTTAAAAAGATATAATATCCATATATAAGAAGTGTGGGTTGTTATATTTTTTATCAAAGGAAATAATTAGTCAGTCTATGGAAACACACATGAGAAAATAGTAGTGATATCCCAATGGATATTTAAAAGTATATGTAAAGGGGTATCACTTAGGATAAGACTAATGTGTATTAGATTAAATAATATGACATAATTAAGACATACTATTGTAAATTTTGTTATAGTTATGTGGTTTTAATATAAGATTAGTATTTCCCATGCTATGATTTCATGTTATTGTCATTGGAAGAAACTAGTAAGAAATGAGTTAACATTGACTGTGTTGAAAAATTTACTAACGAGAAGATATGTGTGATGATAACTATGTTGGAGGAAATTATGATAATTCATACCCCGTTTTCAAATATCGTG
This sequence comes from Viscum album, assembly GCA_963277665.1. NCBI lineage: Eukaryota > Viridiplantae > Streptophyta > Magnoliopsida > Santalales > Viscaceae > Viscum > Viscum album. The sequence goes on along the minus strand of OY728136.1, from coordinate 1,764,944,109 downwards.
ATAAACAACATGTACCGTGACAAATTTTTAAACTCACCCATGAATAGAAAGAAATAATTTTTTGAAAATTTTGGTAATTTATACCTAAGAGGTATGCAGATTTATTTTACCTTATTCCAAGAATGTGGGATGAAACACCCAAATGGTTATATAAAATGACTTTATTTTATTATGGAAAAGGATGCAACGAAAGTAACTACAAATGGGAAATGAAAAGGTCAATTAATACAATGGATGAAAATTTCCCCCCCTAAGTTGATTTAAATTTCAAAATGATTTAAATGTGGAAATAATGGGTTTTAAATAGATATATTTCTTAAGTGGAATGTCCTCAAGATAATCAGAAAGGTAGTAAAAGAATTGGTTATATTTTGGATGATGATGAGACTACTTGTGATGTGTGACAAGAAATATGTATTAGGAAATATGAATAGTTATCATTGTTAATGGGTTATGGATGAAGTTAAATATTAAAACTATTTATGTATTTGGATTCAACAATTTTGTGAAATACTTAAGAATTATTCATTTTATGTTTTTCTCTAAGTATTTACATGAATATGATTAATGATTCTTATGGAATAAAATATGTGATATAATTAAAAGGTGATATTTATATGAAACTCTTGATTATGGGAAAACAACCCTAATTATGTTTCGGATGAAAAGTTAATGATTTTCGGATAAGGTAAATATAACGGTAAAACTATGTGAAAATTTATTAAAAACATTTTGAAAACTAATATTATGTAATAATTGATTATGTTTATCAAATTTTTCAGTTATGTAATATATATGATAATATTTGGATTGAGGAAACATGTATGTTTTCAAATTTTTTTGGTAAGTCAAGTTAATATCATGTTTCAAGAGAGTTCATGATGAATGTATTAATATGTTTGACATGTGATAAAAAAGATATACTTTTTTATATATGGGGGATCAATGTTATAGTGATTTTGATAAATTTAGTGACCTTATTTCTAAATATTTAGACTTTCAACATCCAAAAAGGTTCTAGGGTACACCATTTATTAAATAATTTATGCTAATAACTGAATGAGATTTTAGAGTTTATTGTAGTATCTCACCATATGTGGATTTAAATTTATTGGATTACTTGTAATAATTTTTTTGGATAATTAAATTCGTAATGACAAGTCATCCTATTCTTAAAAGAAAGGACAAAGTAGAAATTGATCAAGGAAAAATTAAGGGCGATATTGTGATAAAATCAAGTAAGTATATCTTCTCAAAAATTTTGAAAATTGTTTTGAAATATTTTTTTTTCCAATTATCATCATTTATAATGATTTCAATTACCTTTTTTATGAAACATTCAGTTTTAGATTTTTGATCATTAACATTCTCCTATTCATGTTCTCTATCACTCTCCATCAGAACATAATAGTTAGATTACTCATTCATGTCCATATTTTCACATTCCTCATATGTTATCCTATACGGAAACCTAGTTTTGAATTACATTGGTTAACAATTATGTTCCCAAACTTCTTTTTATAAATGAAGATTAATCATTTAATTGTACGATGTCAGTTTCTACAAAAGGAATATTCATCTATTCAACCTTTGATAACCCGGTTGAATTTAAAGGTATAAATTCATTTGAAGGGGGGTATAATGTGACACTCTAAAATTTTAATGAAATTTATTTTTAAATAATTATATTTTTGGGTTTTTTTTTCATTTTACTCCAAATTAATATTTCATTCCACAAAAAACCAGCTTAACATGCGTTAGGTGAAACACTGAGTCTCTATGATACATTATTTTATTATTTTAATTATTAAAACAAAACAATTAAAAAATTGTTGTTAGAATGGGAGAGATGAAAAAGATTCATTTAATTAAGAAATTAGGGTTTAAACATGTATATATAATTATTTTACCAATTAATTATAAATGAATGTTGAACCCTTTATGAAATAAAAGGAAATGTTTTTTCTGAAAAACTATTCAAATGCGAAAAATTATGTTTCATACCAATATATAAAGAATTTAATATTTTTGGATTATATTAATTAAATATATACATATACAATTAAATTAAATTTTTAACAATCATCCTATGTGTTTTCATGAAATAATATAAGAACAAAACCAAATTTAGGTATAAAAGATATATTAATAAAAAAACTCAGTTTTACAATCTTTTAATGGATCTCATGATGAAAATATAGTTTATGACACTTTTATACATTATATTTGAAAAGAAACATCTTATTTTAAATTGGTATATAAAAATTTACATTTGATTAATTTGTCGTATTTTTATGTGAAGCATCACGTTTTGAGGAATAATGAAAAATATTACATATTAATTGAAAACAATTTTTTCATGTAAATAATTTATATTAGTAAATAATATTTAAAATAAATTTTAAATTATAATTTGATAATTTTTTTATCATTTCAATCAAATAGTTCACTGGAATCAATTTCCCATGGAATTTGAATCTAAAAAATTTCTATCATTTTGACATTTTCATATTAAAAACTAGTCCTCTAAATCCTTCACCTAGAATAATTATTTATTAATTTTATCCCATTATTTTTTTATAATTATGAATTATGGATTCCATATTTATGATCATAAGGTACAATTTTATTAATTAGGTCCATTTTGTTTTTCTACAATATGACTTGTAACTTTAGGAGTTTTTATTACCATAATAGAGGGAAAATCATGTAATTGAGGGTAAAAATAATATTAGAAATTTTAGAAAACTACAATAACACATTCCAAAATGTTTTTATATGAATTAAATTATACCTTTAACAGATAATGATATAAATTTAAAAATTTTAATAGATGGATATCTATGAAAATGATTAATATACTATTAAACTCAAAAGAGTGAAAAAATGTCACAATATTACTTTTAATAATTATAAAAATAATAATATAGGGATACATAGAAGATAAAATCGAATATATTTTTTTCATGAATAATAATTGGTTTATATACATCATGTATTTTAATTATTAAATTTACTTGACTAAGTAATTTTAATTAATAATTTCACAATGAGGATGCATTAATTATTCAATTAATGAATCAATAACATAATTGTAATTGGAAATTTTAAAATCAATATACTTTTAATTAAATGAGGATATAAATGATTTTTAGGTGAATATCACATGTTTAATGTGTATTAAATTTATTTCTCAATGCTATTTTACAATATTGACTTTGTTAATGTCAAAGTAATCAGTAGTGTCAAAATTGAAATTTATGATATTTTATTTAAATAATACATTATTTATTTAATGAAAATATAATACATTTAATAAATAAGGACTTTTAGATTAGATATGGTATAAAATATCTTTTGTTAGATATTTTTGGTATTATTGAAAATTTATTTGTAAAAATTACATCATCTTAATATAGATTTTTTTTACCTTCGATAAAAATAAAAAAAGTTGATTAAGGATTAATATAAATGATACACATTAAATTTAGACTATAGTAATTTATTAAATATATTGTTTGAGTATATTACAACTTTATTATATCATAGATTTAAATTATTGAACATTTTAAGGTATTTGAGTGATATTGAATTTATTATAAATTAATCTTTTGAGAAATACCAAAATTGAACCTTCCCACTCTTATAAAATTGCACTTCTCCTTATTTTAACCTCACACGTCACACCCTATTTGGTTTAGCCTAAAAATTCCCAAATATGATCCAAAAATTTATATCATTATCCTAGAATACATAATTTAGTATGAAATCCAACCAAATGACAACAATTTTAAAATCAAAATCATATACAACATTTGTGGAAATCAACAGGATATACCCAAAAAAAGATGTTACAATCATCAAAAAGAATTTTTTTTAAATTCTTCCATACACCTATTTAACTATTTTTATTCCATGTTTATATAATAAAATAATTATACAAAATATAAACAGATATTTTTATATAAAGATTTTATTCTACACTCACTCACACATCCATCCAATTTTAATGAACATGCATTAATTGTGTACGGTGAACTACCGCCTCATGAAATGGTGTTCTTAATTTATATTTTAACTCCTCACATGGTTGGAAATTATGATGGAAACAATATTTTAATATAATTTCAACAATTTTTTTGATGTATTTACTCTTTTGTAATTATTATACAACACATATGATCATGCTTTCAATTTTATGCATGTACAATATCTACGTTTGTGGACGTGTGGACGTGTGGACTCAAGGCTCCTCAAAGCAAGGTGATTCATTCACAATCTACATGAAATGTTTTAAGGATGCTTTTAGTCAATATTTATGATATATAAGACATAATAATGTTAATTTAACACATATATATATATATATACAGATTTATATTTTATTTACATTATTTCTTTAGAAATAATAATTAAATGGAAATATCATTCATGTGTATGTAAGGCCTACCATCTCCATAAAAAATATATTCAATTTCATATTTCAATATTTTATAGATTGATGTAAAAATTTTATACCTAATATTATTGATATTTATATCATTTTTTACTTTTCGTAAAAAATTAAATCATGACATAAGTTATAGTATCAAGAATAACAAGTCAAAATATATACAACACATATATTTACTAAGACATAAAATTAACATGGAATTGTTAATAAATGTGTAATAAAATATCATAATACAATTTTATATGTTATTAAATATATGAATATAATTCTATGGGAAATTTATAATAAACATATATTTATTATATAAGAGGTTTGAATGAGTTTGAAGAGACACAAGACTCAAGTTAATGTATTTTTGTCTCACTTTTATTTTTTTTGGGACACATGCCCTATAAACTATGTTTTTCATTTTTGTAGTGTATATAATTCCCACGAATATCATTAAAATATTTATTATCAATATTAATATATTATAATATCCTTATTATTTTCTTTTTTTATGGGAAATAAAATTTTAATGAATATAAAGTGATATGTGATTATTTCCCAATCTTCTTAATAATTTGGATTGTTTCTTTTTATATCATCGTGGTGGATTTTATTCCACATCCATGTTTTCTAAAACTATTTTCAAATTTATTTCTATTTATCTTTTAATATAAAAAATTATTTTAACATATTTTTCACTTTTTAATAAATTAATTGAAAGGAATCTATTTTTTTCATTTTCAAAAAAGGTACTTTGTGACTTTTTTAGAAAAAGTACAGAATGATTTTTTTTACTTATACTGTATGAACTTATATTTATGTAATAATTATTCCGTTGTTTCTTGAATCATCCATTACAAGATTATAATTTTATTTTCATGAAAAAAAACTTTACTTTAATAATTTCCTGAAATATTATGAAAAGACATTTTTTCTATTGAATAATGATATTTTCCTCAAAAATTATTTCAAGTGATATTTCAAAATCAATTTCTATATATCAAAACATAATTTTATGTTACTTATTTTTATTGGGAATATGATACAATTATAATATTATTTTTTATTTTTATTTATTGTATATTTTTATGATGGAATGAAATTTTATAAAATATTTATTTTTTATGAGTTATGTTATGATGAAGTGTTTATGAAACACATTTATCTACATGGGTTCTGATGTGATGAAATATTAGTGATATTGTAGCACAAATATTTATAGTTTTCATTAATTTATTGCTGGGATGTATATCTACCTCTAATGTATTGTGTAATGAAAAATGTTCTATGTGCTCTAGGGTACATGGTAAGCCATCCTATTCCCATACTAAAAGGATAAATGAGATTTCATCCTAAGACCATAACAAAACGGTACACGAGAGGTTATCCTATTCTCATAATAAGAGGGTACATCGGTGATTATACTAAGATCATAATTACAAGGTACATCAAAGGTCATCATAATCCTGAAACTAGAACATACATGGGTGGTCATCCTATGTCTGACGTAGGTACAAAGATGATTAGCCCAATCCTAACAAACTATGAATGTATTTGTATGTATCTTTGAAATAAGATATTCAATGATTTTTTTCATGCCACTTATTCCATGTCTTATGGAATTTTTATACTCTCATGGTTCATATTTTTTTACAATCTTTTGATTCATATGTTATGGAATACCATTATTTATTAAATGAAGCATGTAAATGATCTTAGATATTTAGTGTATGACCTTAAAATTTTGTGGTCATACATTAGTAACCTTATTCTCATATTATTCTTATATAAATTAAATTTTTACCGTTAATGAGAATATGATATATTTGTTTCTTATGTTTCTAATCATCAGGGGTATAAAGAAAGGTGTTCATTAGGATTACTATATGGGAACATATTTATTGGAGATATTGAAGATATTTCACCAAATTAGAATAAGGTGTTAAAAGTTTACAAAGGATATAAACTATTATGACACTGAATTATTTTTTAAATTTAATGAATATTACTCTAAAAATATGTAATATCCATGTACGAAGAGACTGGTTTGTTATAAAACCAGTAGTTTTTACAATATAGAACCACATTAAAAATAATAATTCAATAAAGTGTCATATGAAAAATTCTTTTTTGAAACCACCTATTTCAGACACATTTCATAAATTTTAATTACATCGGATGCACACAAAAACAGATGAGAGAAATGTTAGTAGGCAATATGACTCCCATAAACAAAAAACCCTTGTTAGTATTGTATAGATCCAAAAAAAATAAACTCCCATATACCTATGGTCACTCGAAAACATATGAGAAAAGATAAAAGTTCATAAAGGATGGGGAAACCACAAACTAAGATGTACCATGATGATCTGTGGTGAATCCCCACTAAGAACACACCATGATTCAATATAAGAAGGATTTGTTATGAGAAAGACTTTGGTAGGCTCATGTATGACCAAAAGAGTTCACAAATATGTTAAATTGAACCACATGTATAATTAAGAAAATAAAATCAATACATATTGGATGATTGGTTTGTGACATGAATCATGGATTCAAATTATGAATTATTCATTCTCAATTTGGTTCATGAACTAGAATGTTGTAAATATTTGAACCAAAGTTAAATAACATAGTGAATGTCCACCTCAATAAATCATGAAAAAGAATATCAGTAATTCTTCATTCATTTAATCAAATGTTGCAATAGAAGTGCATAAACTCACTCTATGTGCCAAAAATAACAAAATATAGAGAGTATTTACTAAGGTATAAAAAGAAAAGGTAAATGACTCTAAATACTTGAAAAAAAACTGAGTTGTCTCAATCACCTCATTATATGGGTTTCATCCTCTAGAATGATATCAGGAAAAATGTTGGTCTCAAATATGTGAGGCCATAATAACATTATGATCAATTCTCTCACCAATGTTTATTTAAATTTTTTTTATGTGCTGCTAAAACACACGAATTAACAAAATACCTCCCAAACGTTGGATCTTTTCCTGTAAATCGACAATCTAAATTGGTTAGTCGAACCCCAACACAATTGGATCCATGTTAATCTATATATTATATAAAATGTTTGAAGGGTAAGGCTTTTAATTATTGATCCTATATAAATGAAACCCGGTGTTAATATATGTCAATTTAGATGGTAATGGAAAAAATATACCAGATTTCATATCCACTCAATGTTCTCAAAAGGACCGATGCATCTCAGACCTAATATCACATTCTTCCCAAACTACGAGTGTCCAATTGAGGACAAACATTAATGAATAGGTAGTCTCTAACTAAAATATGAAAGTATGACACTAATGTTATACATAAGATTTATTCTGACTCTAATACATTACAAAATAGTAATGTATCATTTGGATTAGTTACATCAAATCCATAATAATGACCCACACAAATAAAAAATATTCACTATAAACAATCCAATAAATGGTTAATCTATAACGATGACCAAATAATGATTCACAATGATCCATTATAATGGATGATATTTAACTATTATTTAACAAATGAAGAAATTCTAAATAAAAATCGAATTTATATTCAGATCCAATGAAAAAATAGGAAGTATGAATTTTAGAAAATTTTAAACTAATTAGGTTCTTCATAAGTTTGAGGATGGTACCATGTGATTATAAGTACTACAGAAACCATCACTTATGAGAGGCCTTTCTAAAATAAATATTTCAACAAGGGACTCTATCGAAAATGGTAATGGAATGAGTTCCATGAAACCTAAAAATTAATTATATGTACAACCTTATTATGTCTTCAACCATAGTAGTATATAGAATTTTAATAAAATTGAGCTGACGGGGATAATCATTCTATCAAAAACCACTTGAGATTATTAATTTAGGTATTACATATTAATAAAATGATGAAATCAATGTACACCACATTATACTTTCATATTGGTAAATGAAGCTTTTCAAGGAAACCAAGGATTTTGGTTCCCAATGTTAAACTATATACCTATATAAAAAACGGATCCAAATCATTTATTTTATACCTAAAATTGGTCCTTTGATATTATTTATTCATGTTTGAATAAATATTAGAAGTTACGAGGTGAAAAAACAACCTTGATCAATAAAACATCAACATCACAATATTATAAAAGGTGAAGGAACATCCCACAAAATCGGTATGAAAACACTACCCTTCAGGGATAAATTCCACTCAGTTATGGTCTCCCCACAATAAAAATTATTCATGAAACTCTGTAATTATACATATTGTATCCATTTATAGAAAATTAATATAAAAAAATGTTGTGAACTGTATACTCACTAGATAAACATTAATCCCTTTATCCATTGAAACAAATTCAATTCTATAAAAATGAATAATGATGATTTATTCATCATTTCACCCAATCATAGCTTGAGAAGGAAACAATCCACTAATAGAAATAAAAAAATATTACCCATCCATGGGGTGTAGGTGATTGAAATATAATAACAATGAATATACTCTACCCAATACCTCCACATGAGGTTTCAGTTACTTTGAGATAAGATGTAGATAAAACTCTTATTGACAATAATACTGGTGAAACATTCCTAAAAATTGTAGTGTTACCAACTCTTATGGAATTGATTACATGATTTATCATCCTATAATCAATGTAAAAATGATTGGTTCCATCTTTCTTCCTTAAAAATATGGTTAGAGATGATCACTATGATATAATTTGATAGATAAATCCCTTGGATTCCAAATACTCCAACTAAAAAATTGTCTTTATTAGTTCATTTGGTTCTATATGGTAAGAAGGGATGAATATATATTGGTTACATGGTAATAAATAAGTCAATAATTCAAACTCTCTTAGAATATATAGAATAAGAAAATTGTGTGCAAATGCATAGGTTTATCCTTTTACTAGTTGAGAAGGTTATAAAATATGAGTTTTTGTATCATTATTAATTGAGAATTATGATAATGTTTTTGTAATACTTTATAGTTGTAGTTACATTAAAAATAATCCTTGGATACCATTTTCCATGAAACAACCATGTGTTTCTATTTAGGTTAGTAAAGGATACCCACAGATGATAGCCATCAATAGAATCTCTATGGGTAATCATCTAACACCTCTTAGTGATGAAACAAATTATATTCACATCATGAACTAGGAAAATGAAAACTAGCTCAACCTCATATATTTTAAAGTTGAATGTGTGGAAATCAATATCACGTTACCTTTTATTTACATGAGATGTCACTGTCCCCATAAGATATGTCATCATTTTTGTTGGGATATTAAAATGATTCACAATATGGGGTGACATTTAGGAGTTTTAGGAACCTAAGTTAAATAAAAATGTCACTATAGATGATGTGAAGAAACTAGTCTCTCACACAGTCACATGACTAACCTCTACCTCCAATAGAGATTCTACCACTACATGAAAATAAATCATAATAGAAGATGAGCCCTTGTTACCCCAATAATAATATTGTGAATATTTTAGATGAATAATAAACCCACAAGATAGTATTTCATTTGGTGATATAAATGAATAATATTTATTGTTACCTATTATTCAACATTGGTATCATGGTAGAGGTCCTATTATAGAAATTTTAGATCGAATATAATGATTAAGTGGCTAGAAGCCACACACACTTGAATTTTGAAACCCATTTTGCGTCCTATTCATTCTATATGGTCTACTATAACATCCACTAGAAATGGTTGAAATTCAATGTACTCGTGAATCACCTTACATATTAATTTCATTCACATTCACTCCATCAACTACCTCAATATAAGTGGACTGTTCTATCTTGAAGTCCTGATATTATATTTATAGTTGTAAACACATTAGAAATCATTGAGACATCATATTTTCATTCGACATAAAAAAAGTTAAAAAAGGAAAAATTTAGAAAAATTTGTGTATAAAAAATTACAATTAAGTCACCATATTAAAGTGTTTGGAACATCAAGGACTCGTCCAAAATAATTTTTTTTGATAAAAGTGATGGGGATAGATGGAATTAAATCTCTTATAATCCATACCACCATTATATATTTATGAAAAAACTAGTCCCCCCACCATAGAATCAGTCCTCTAATATTATTGATGGGAAATATTACCATACCATAATCTAGAGTATCTAAGAATTCATTGATCTATTCAAGTTTTAAAAAAATACTACTCTACTACCTAAGGAACATACACCACTATAAGAAATGATATTTCTAGTAAAAAAATCTCTTCAGATTGATTCATTTCCTAATTATTACCTATATCTACATTAGTTTCTTGAGTAGGAATTAGATGTACACATTTTTTCATAGAATATAATATGTGACCAGTAGCCTTAAAAAGATTCTGATCATCCAAATAATTTACCAATGAGAATTTTTCATGGAACCCTCCATAATTTTCAATAAATTTTTTCAACGCGGAATGGTACTACAAAAGACCATTGAAAAAGGAGAATAAATTAAATGAGGAAAAATAAATCATAATAATATTTGAAATAAAATAAAAACACATATCAAAAATATATATTCTCAGACATCACATGGAAACCCGTGAATCTCTACTACGAGAGATGGCTTAGAACTCACTCCCAAATTACCACTTCTTTCATTTATATATTAAATCTAATATATAGAGACATCCAAAACCAAATTGATTTAAAAATAAAAATCATATCAAATTTTCATGAATCAACCCATATCCGCTCTAAAAAAGAAACCCATGAAATTCGGTGGAATATCACCAGGGGAATTCCTAATCCCAACAAGAAGGAGAAAACACTTTTTACAAAAAATAACTGTTCTGAAGGATTTCACCATAAAGGGAAAATAAAAACCACTATATATCTAGAATAATGAGAAAAAAACCTATCCTAATATATATAATAATTAAAAATATGAATAAGTATATATTGAAACAAGGTATATTAAAATATAAAGATAGGATATGGTTGCCACAAGTACAATACAAATACTAGGATTAGTGTAAAAGAAATCAATATAGATTATTATAACATATATCCACATGAAATGAGGGTTAGTATCCCATCATACATCTACCACAACAAAAACATGAACTATTTCAAGTATCCATCATTTCTAAGAGGTAACATTATATATCCCAAAACAAAAATGACTAAATATTTATACAACCATTGTATTTATGCATGTTCCCAGCACAGCAACTGGTTAGGGTATCACAATGTTTTTTATCATTTAGTATTTCAATATAAATAAATGATTATCAATATAATGAAATCAATAAGTATGAAATAAAATTTTCATAATCATTAAAATTAAAAAGAAATTAACCACATCGAAATATTTTGAAAATGAAGTCCAACAGAATATTTTGTCATAGTTTTAATGAAGAACACAATAATCATCCATTTCTTAACAATTTTTAAATTATATATGAATAAATGAATTTTCAAACAAGAATAAATAACTACTAGTACACTAAAAACTTTTTAAATAAATTTTTCTCCATGATAAGTATTCCTAACATAAATAAGGTGAGGGATTTCTTGAATACTCACAATGCACGAGTCTATAAAAAATATATGTGGCACTCAATGGAGATCAGAATCCATTTCTCCCTACCCTATTAATTTTTAGTTACATTTTTACTATAAGTAAAATTCTTTGGTCGTTAACCATACCAAACCATGGTTTTATATGAATACCCACACAAATCTGAAGCATCCATGGGTGTCACTATTTTAAATATTTAAAACATTTTAAATGGATATTTTATCAACCAAAATCATACTTATTAATATAATTAAAAATTATCCTATAACCGGGCATACACATGCCTTCAATTTCATTTTCATACAAAATTAATTTTCCCCATTCAAAATATATTTTAGAGAAATTAAACAATGACTTTAATTATATAAAATATATTGAATAAAATTGATAAATATTCATATTAAAATCCATTTGATGATACTACACACCTTAGAAACATGGAAGAACTAACAATTAGATGGATCCCACCAACCAATGGAAGAGACCACCCTTAAAAGATGAAAAGATTACATATTCCCCACTCCACCATAAATATGGTATAGATATAATAATATCTATGATTTCGTAGGCCTATATTTATCCAAAAAACATGAAAATAATAAAAGGATCATGTATATTTGGTGAAACCACTTACCATAATATCACTTGAAGATATTTTCGGAATCCCTAGAAAAAGCACACAATTGGAGTGGGGTGGAAAGTGTTTATAAGATAAAGACCCAAAAAAGATAAAGCATATCAATAAAAAGAAATAAAATAATTTAGATTAATCCAAGGGTAGAAAAGGGAATCCCAAACTTAAACATATGGGTTAATAGGATCATGACCCGAAAAATGATTCACCCCATAAATCATTCCCACCCGGTTCAATATGTGAATGAAAATGTTGTTCATCTAAAATAATTATGTAACTCAGGGATATATAAATAAATAATTCACAACCATTCAAGGTATGAATACCTCTTTCACATTATTAAATTCTAAAACATCCATGATACAATAGAATTTTTATAACTATTTTAGTGAAAAAATTATAAAATTCAAGAAAATATCAATTAGAGAATAAAAAATATATATGGAATTTTTGTACGTGAAATAATATCTAAGATGTGATAATATTCAAAAAAATGTGATTGATATATAGTTTATTTTTCTTATGACTAATATAGCCAGTCTTGGAAGATTGTGGAATGATATGGCTTTGTATTTGTACTGTACTTATATTATACATCCTATATGAATGATTTGGCCATGATGGAATCACAGATACATTAATCGATACTATAAGAATTGAGTTATTAACATTAACCATAGATCATTGGAAATATATTATTATAGAAAAATATTATTTATAGTCATTGATGTAACCTTGGAGAGAATTCTAGGTTCCATTATCTTTTTTTAAATCAAAAGATAATAATAAATATGGTGGTAACCCAAATTATAACCCATTATGATGTGGTATTCAAAATAGGTTGTGGAAACGATATTCCAAAATACATAATATATATTATGTATGATCGAGTTGGTAATCCTTATGTTCAAGATATATATGTTTTTTCCTGGAATGTTAATTATCCATTCATGAGAGTATTTGTGTTTGTTATATTACTAGGGTTGGGGTTCTATTCCACCAAGAAGATAATGATATTTTTTTATGGTTCCTATGAAGGGGTGTTATTCCCGTAAATTAAATATCTGATGGATAAGGGGTAGTTATTTATAATAGTTAATGATATACTAAAATGTTTTAGTGTACAAGATCTATCGCCCCTTAGAAGACGATATATTTTCTTGTTCTAGGGTTGTGGAACTATTAAAACTTTGTGACAATATATAAGATTCTTCAAGGGTTATGATGTAATTTCCCTCTAGGTTTTTATATATGTAATTTTTTAGGACATGTACTTTATTCCCATTAGGATATTATAATTGATATATTTTCATGGTTGGTTAACCACTACCCTAGAGTGATGATATATGAGATGGTTCCATGGTTAGAGAACTATTACCAAAGGGTATGTATATATATATATATATGAGATAATTCTAGGGTGGGGAAAATTCCCCCCAATGTTGTGATATATAATATTAGCAGTCATTCATCACAGGTTAGTGTATGTGTGATCATAACCAAAATCTGAAGATAATACCCATGAGTATAAAAGGTAGTTTCTATAGAATTATTTATTTATTAGTCTCATTATATCATATTGAACATTCAAAAAGTAAACTTATTATGTGAGGTACAATATTAATTTAGTATACTTTAGTTGTACTCACACCCTACTTGGGAAAACATAGAATTCTATTGTGTTAGAAGACCACATTATTTTAGACACACTTACGTTAGAAACCAGGCGTAATATTACTAATCTATAATGTTTAGAAACATTAAATATATCAGAATGATTCAATACATGGTATTGAGTTGTTTTAGTTATTTTTTATTTCTATTTTGGATTAAGATGTATTTTATTTTCCTAGGAGTGATCTTCCTGGTGTCATCAAGGCTCATTTGGGATTTCGTATTGTCCATTTTAATAGATAGTATGATTTTTTATTTACTCATGGTGGAATTTTTTCAGAATATTTATTCCATAGTGTATGTTGATGATCAAATCGTTGATATTTTCCATATTTTTTAATAATATGATATGAGGATTAGATTTTCTAGGGTATCCCCTTAAAACATCACTACTAGTCAGCATAATTTTCCATAGAGGTTCGTTTGTCTAATGAAACATGTGGTTCTAATATAGTTTATCTTGAGTGAATTGGGTTTAGATTTTATATGAATATAATGTTAATGTTGATATAATAGACTTGGGTTGTTGGGTATTCTTTGTAGATTAACTAGAATGTTATTAATTATGATGGGGAGTATGTCATCCAATTCAACTAGTGTATTGAGATAATACACTTAAATGTCTTAAAAGATTACTATAATGTCCATTTTTAGAGAGGACCACCCTAATGGAATATTTTCATCAATGGTGTATGCCTATAAATTCAATTTATACCTTTTAAACATAAAAACACAATCTATATAATGGAATATGTTTCTTTTTTGGTTGTGTTTTTGGTTTCTCATATTATCAATGATTTTTTCCTATGGTTTATGGATAACATATTGGGGTCATATATATATTAATGACCATATATTGGGATTTTGGATTAATGGGTCACTAGTGAATAGCGTGATGTTTTTGGATAGTTTAATGGGTATTTTTATTTAACATAATGTGATTATTAAGATATTTTTAAAATGCGTATTGTAATAATGAAAATAAATTATTTAAAACATTGAATATAATCTATTATAGATATCATAGTAATAATGTGATGCGATAAAATGTTATTTAGTAAATAATTAAAACAAACAACCCTTATTTCCCTATGCCCTGTGAAGGTCACTTCAAATTTTAATCCTTATCATTGAGTGATGATGTAATATTGAATTCTACGAAATAATCAGTGTAACATGAAAATAATATTGACTTGATACTGAATAAACATATTTTGATTAGTAGTGGAGTTGAATATGTATAGTTCTATCCCATGGGATAGTTATTTTCAACACTCCCTAAAGGTTGGTAGTGCAACACCCCAATAAGTGGTACCTTTAATGACAACCCATTTTGGGGTATAATATAGTAGTTTTTATTTTTGTTTCATTACATGTAGTTGGATGAAATTATATTGAGAAATTATTTTAGCTGTGAAGGCTATGAAATTTCCAAATTATGTAATCATAATATTATACTGTGATATTAATTCATATGGATTAATTTCATTAACACTTTTTTTGAAGTGTAAAATAATGGATTAAATTCTAGATTGATTTGATGAAAAGACTATTTTCCATTATATTATGACAATTAATTGAGATAACCTTAAACATTGAATTATTAAGGTGACGGAAAATCATGCAAGGGTATATTGTCTTTCCATACATGGTTTTATTATATGTCATTGAGTATTATCTATAGGTGTTTCCATTTTAAGTATGAAATATTTTAAATTAATTAGATTTAAATGATATATATGTGAAGAAATTGTCGAGGATTTTGGGGCAATATAGTCATTATACTAATTTTTTTTTATTTTACTAAGGGGGATTGTATATTATACTAATCACTATGAAACTAAAATCATTTCAATTATAATGAGAATCTAAATATCAATGTTATATTAGAAGGATACTATTATTTACTAATCCCAACATATTTTTATAAATGTTTTACTCCCTAATGATGATTTGGTATGCTATGAATCCTTATTTTCTTATGGTGACATGATTTATGGATAATTTTGATGAGGATAGTGGGTGATGTATTACATGGATAAGAGCATCTTGATGTTTTAATTTTGGACATGTGGTGATAAATTTGGTTGTGGTTATTTTGGAAGTGAATCTTTTGATATATAATTTTATTTATTTTTCTGAGTTTAATTTTACATCTATCATTTGATTTTTGGTAATGACTCATTCAAGTTATGGGAGTCACCTAAATGTGGTTTTTTGAGTCTTTCATTATTATGGATTATTACTTTTATTTATACAATGATACATCAGTATACTCAAATCACAGCTCTATAATGTTTTAAAATTAGTTATCTAAAATGTATTCTTATGCTCATATGATATATATATTTATATTTTTACAAGATCATATGTGATTAGGGTATTATTACATATCTCATATATCACTTAGCAGAAGTTATTGTAACATCAATTTTTAATGAAGAGAGCTTTGAGTTATGTCAAATTTTATAGGAGATGTAATAAATGTTATTTTATGGATATATTGATTAATATTTGTTAGAAAATGTTTATTAAATGAAATATAACTCAATAGTTATATTTATTCAAGGAATTAAACTAGATATTTATCATTGAAGATTTAGAAAAAATCATTGAACCATTGTAAAACAATAGTATATTGTTTCTACTAAAGCATGTGAATAGATACTATTAATTAAGAAATTACATGAAGACCTAATCATAAAAAATGTTATACCTTTTATAATTGGTTATGAAAATCTATGTGTAATAAATTGTCAATGATTTTTCTTTGATAAATGATATTAAAATATAAATATATCAAATATCATTTTTTAAGAGTGGATTTATAATGGAATTTATAATCATAAGAATCATCCTAATATAGAGAATATAACATATCCTAATCAAAGACACTAACCAGTGATTTTTTGGAGTTAAGGATAAAATTTAATGATTAAACCTAATATTTTGAGCAAGGTATGTGACAATATCCTCCTCCCTATATAATTATCTAGAAGAAATTTCCAAATACGGTGAAAAATGTAATTTATATGTCACTTCATATTTTGATATATACTATAATAAGTGTAATGTAAAACATTTTTTCAAATACTAGTGGAGTGAAATGGGTTATTTTAATTGAATTTGAAAAAAATATGTAAAAAATAAAGATTTCAATGAGAAATTAGTAAGGCCTATGAATTTCTACCATAACCACTATTATAAAACAATATTGTTTTCTAATTTTATCTTTTTATTTTTTATTATATAATATTTTTATTAAAGGATTATATCTTGATAAATTTTTTAAAAAATTAGAATAAATAATTTTTATTATAATTGGTATAAAAATAATTACATTTCTACATCTGGAAAAATTTATGTCCTATTAATATAAGAATATACACTTATAATATTGGGAAAATATATATGTGGGGAAAATTAAAAATCCTTATATTCTAAGGGGGAGATTAAAATAAACATGCATGAGTATTAATGGAGATGAGGTGATATATTGTTTAATGTATATGAATGAAGTTAGATCTATGATGAATCCATTTATTTACCTCAGTTATATTTTTATTAAATATATAATGTGAAAAAATAATTAATGACATGATTTATTAATGTATACATCATAAATTATTAATACTGATTTTTTGTTATATGTTTGTTTATATGATTGTTGGATTTTTTCTAGTATTTTTTTTAATTTATAATGAAATCATTCTTTAGAAACGAAATCAATGAATTGGAAATGAATAAAACAAGTAAATGTATAAAAGGGACTATGAAATTTATAGATGTTATTCCGCCTTGTGATGTGAGGAAATTTACAAATTTTAATGAAGGAAAATAATGTCATTGTTCCTTTTGGGTGAAGGGACCGTGAGTGAAGGTATCATAAATATAATATATTTATCATTATTTATACATGAAAAAGTTGTAGTTATTATGTCATTAATATGATGTTATTGTGTGTAAAATTTAGAAAATGGGATATAACTATTTTGTTGGTATAAATTGATCATGTGTTCGAGTTTTAAAATTTATAATTTACTTTCATTAAATATAAGAGGACATTAATATAAATTTACAAAGGGGAATTAATTTTGAGACTAAATATAATTGATGATAATTTACATACGAACATTTAATGAGTAATTATTTAAAAAAAATTGTACTTTTAAAAAAATAAAATATTTAGCTTACACAATATTTTTTCATTTTGAATTTAATTTTTTTAGTTTTTCAGATACACTTAAATGTACCATAATATCCAACCAATTATAATTTATAATTAAAAAACCATAAATTAAGATAGATATTTCAAAGTTAAAATTTCAAAAAAAAATATAAACACCAACATTAGGATGGGTTTGTTTTGGAGAAATCTAATGTCAACTAGATATAAAAATTCTTAACTCTTGTGTTTGATAAAGAATAAGGTCATAATGCCCATATTAAACCATGTCATTCTTTATTACCACATTCCATTAATGAATCCATCATATCGGAGGGAATGGAATTATCAATATCAATAGTTTAATTATAGGTCAATGGATGTTTGATGAAGAGTGTTAGAAACATATATAGAATAATATAAATCCATAAATATTTATATTGAATTCTAGGAAATCCATTATAGAATAAATGACTTAAATTGTTGGGGAAACTAATAATCATAGAACTAATATAATCTCCAAAAACATTATCAAATTAAACCATCCAATTCTAAATTAAATCGATGTATTCTGGATGAAAAAAGGTATATGTAACTAAAAAAACAAATATCCTTCACTAATTTTGGATTATGAATCACTAAGTATTTTTCAATACATAATAAATCCTAAAGTTATTACAATGTAAAAAACACACACCAATGGAGGGTATGATACTAAAAAGTGTTAAGCCCCATGAACGTTATAAAATATCATAAAAGACATCCCAAAACCGCATTAAAACCATCACACCATACCCAAATCTAGTTAATTTTAATGAATCAGGATCCTTGAGTAGGCGTCAAAAAGGATTAGGGACTCAAAATTGTGTGATGACCATAGGATACAAAATCAATGGATGAGACACAGAAAACAAGGTCATTGAATTCCCTTGAAAAAACTTTAAATAATAAGATTCATTTTCAACTACAAATCACTAGCATGTCAGACAGGATATGGGATTAATCATGATTTATAGGATGGCACTAGAAGATATTGGGCTGAATGATGTACTTATTTTTGATAAATGATCAAAAAAAGAAAATAAACAAATATGATAATGTAATAAGAAGTTACCATAAAACTGTGAAGAAAAACAATTCGGGATTTCAAAATTTTATTTAAAATGAATATGTTATTAATGTTATAGAGTTTGAAAAAATAGAGTGTTATATAAAAAATTCATTAGTCCATGTGTATGTAATAGATAAACTATTATATAGTTAACATCACATTGGGGATATTTTTTCTTGATATTATTGAATATATCTTATATTTCTACATTTTGAATGTGTACACATTTTATAATAATCATATTATCTTATTTTGTGTTTATATAAAACATTATAGTGATATTTTAGAGTAAAGATTTTTTATTTTTAAGAAATATTGTGAGACATTTGTTGGAATTATGGTGGTATTCAATTAATATTGATCAAATTTTAAAGATATCAATGGAATATTTTTATTTAATTTATGAATGGTTTGGATAAACATATGGTTCAGATAATCCCAAATATTATGTTTTTAGTCATCTAAATTGATTGAAAACCATTTAAATACATTATAAAACTATGTTTATATTAATTTATTCACTGGGTTGAGGGATTGAAAATTTTTTAATGATAGATCCTTGTTCATAAAAATAGTCATCACATGCGTGATAAAATAACTATTAAAAGTGGAAAGAAGATATTCACACCCTCTCATTTTTAAATCCTCACTAAAACCCGGGGAAAAAAAAATATTTTTTAATGAATATAAATACATAATTATTTAATTTTATTTTTGAAAAATTAATTAAAAAAACATTTTAAATATATTTTTAAAGAGAAAAAAAATAATTATTTTTCATACTTTTATATTGACATAATTTTTTATAAATGTAAAAAAATGATTTCTTGGAAAAATTATAGTAATTTTTCTAATAATTATTTTTTTAAATTATAATAAAGGATTTATTTTTAATTAATAATTTTTAATAGTTTTAATAAAATGTAATTACAAGCTATTTTACCATAGAACATAAATAACCAAATATTGTGTTTGTGGTAGGGGTGAATTAGGGTGTGATAGATAGAAAACTACCCCTTATGATCTTGTTTCATCATTAAACAGGACACCATTCTCTCCCATAATCATTTCAATATATGAATAGATATGAAAGTACGTATGAGAAATTATAATTTTATTTGGTTGACCTGCACTATACTATGTCCAATGAGAATACCAAAAAATTGTTTCTATGTAGAAAATCTATTAAATCATTCTACTGTTAAAAATTGGAAGCAGACTCACTAAACTCATGGTGTAAAACAAAATCACAATTTTAATTCTCCCACCCATCTCAATTGAAGGGTGATCACTCCACCTTCAAAACATTCCACATTTGATCAGTTGAATCTATATGTTTTACACCTCATTTGGTTCCTAATTATGTCCTATTGTCATATAGTTGGTGGAAACCACTTTACCATTGAAATAATGAAAAATCCCTTCTCTTTTTCTTAAGACATACTTTTGTGAAACCATTTTTCCAAATTTCATGACTGTATATAATTATTTAAAAAACATTATAATTTCATGAAACACACAGAATTTATCAAATTTAAAACCTTAAAATAACTGAAAATATTCATGATTATTGTAATGTTTTTTCAAAACACCATTTCTTTACAAAACTATTGAACTTTAGAAAACCTTTATGCATGAAAAATCCTTCCTGAATCAATTTTGGGAATTTAGAGGCTTTGAATTTTCATTTAGGATTTTCTTATTTAGGTAAGGGGGTTAGAAGCATATTTTAATATGTTTCATCCCAATCTCAAAACATTCAAGCTTCCGACAACCTTTTCACAATACTATTCATTATTTTCCATGAAACTCACATTTTCATGGAACATCATTGAAATTTTCTATTCCTAGAACATCTCATAATCGAATAATTTATTTTAATTACATTTTGAATTATCTGAATATCGAATAAATACCAAATATTCATGAATCAAAAAAATTTAATGATTATCCAATCATTCATTAAACACATATCTTTTACAAAATCCATTTATTTTCCATATTTTAAAAACGTAGCACTCAAGATGATAATTTCATGAAATATAGCCATTCATCCAAATTTTGGACCACAAAAATTTGTAAAACACGGGGAAATGACACCACGTTGCACGTGATTTTTTAGAACTTATAGAGCATTCATACTAATTTCTTGAATCATTTTCAACATAACCAATAAAAAATCAAGCTGGAACTCCATAATTGACCATGTCAACCCGTTTTGGAAACAAATAAAATCAACTTAAATACACTACAATGTTAACTTGATTGATATTTTCAAAAAAAGTATTATATAATATATTCTACAAGTTTATATTACTAAAAAATTCCTAGACATATTTTAAATGAAACATTTATACTTTATTAATGTCTTATATTTTTACATTTAGGAAAAACAATTTTTATTGTAATTGTTTCCATTCATAATTTTTTTAATATAACTAATTTATTTTCATGAATGAATGAAACATAATGATCACATTTAATGTAGGAATGTGGAAGTGGGTTCTAGGTTCGAGAAACAATAATTTGATATTGATCATTGAAAATAGTTTCATATTAAAATATTACTAATATATTATTATATTTCTTAAATAAATAAATAGATTAGATAAACTGTCATCATTATTGTTATAAAATAATGAACAATCCTCCCCCAATATCACTACAAGAGGATATTGAGTCCATCTATATTTTCGGGTTATATTTTCAAATGGAGGAATGAAAATATTAATATGGTTCCCATAAAACATTTCAAATAAATGATTATTTAAGAACTTTATATCTTTATTCAAAATATCATAGAACAAACAAAATTTTATAATATAATGAGATAACATTGACACAAATTATGTATAGACATTAGTGAAAAAAATTAGTATTTATATAATTTCTGTATCGGTATATTTGGTTACTAAAAGAATATTAATTAATAGTTAAACAAATATAATCATATAAAACAAATAATACAATTTACAAAAGTGAGTCTACTATTTTCTCACAATGATAAACACAAATAATAATTAGTTATTGTAAATATACTAAGATTAATTAAAAAAATATGGCTCATTAGAATAACTGATAATAAGTCAATGTAATATAAAAATACAACATTCACATTACCCTTGTTTAGATGAAAATTTAAATCCTCCAATCTCATTTTTAAAAGTAATATAATAAAAATAACAATATCTTTATGTATATAATTTATGTTTTACAGGTTGGTCTATAATTAATTTTTCCATAATACATAAACATTATGAGAATATAAATTAATGTAATAAACCACAATACATTCAAAATATTGGATTTCTGGAAATAGATGTATAGAATATATAATATTTTGGTAATCATTATATTTCTTTTAAACTATACTTTCAAAATAAGCTAATGTTACACACATAATTATGAAATATTATAGATATTTATTTTTTCATTAAAAATCACAATAATAACAATGAATATAATGTGATATATTATCATCATTCATGTCTAAACTATTTATTCCATAACACGAAACATAATATGAATATGTTTTTTGACACTACTTGTCATGTTCTTTTTGTAAAATAAAATTAAATCTTGGATGTTATTTAATATATTCAATTTTAAAGACATTTAATTAAAAATTAACACTCATTAAATCACATTCATTATCCCCATGACGTGGAATAATTATTTTAATATTTAATATGATAGTACAACAATATATAAGTATTATTTTTGTGTTTTTTAAAGAAATAGTATAATTGAATAAAAGAAAAATTATCTATAAGTAGGTTTTATATTAATTTAACCTTAGATATTATAAAATTATAAATAATTTTTTTAAAGAGAATATATCATCATATAATCTTTTATTAATCCTTTTTATCAATTTTAATAATATAATTTTACATATTATTTATATATTAATCCATTCAGTGGTTTATATGGTAAACTATATATGTCCAAAAAGTATATATGATATTTTTTATGAACTAATTCCAACATATATAATCATTAAACTATTTTTTATTTTTATTTTTTATTTTATAATCACTGGGAAAAAATATTTGATACTACAAATTCTTAACTGATTAATCATCAATATTTATTTAAGGATAACTTATTTTTTTACAAAGCTGAGAAAAATATTGCAAATAAATAGGGATACAAATGGTAAAATTTTAAAGTGTTCAATATATATCATTTTAGAGGCACCTTATTTTCAATTTTAAATATTGGATTATTTTAAATAAGGTTTCTGGAGTTAGTTGCAGAGTCAACGTGGAGTTCTAGGGCATGTGGAGCCTTGATGCCAATATATTTATAATACAAAATTTGTTATATCAAGAACACAATTATATTCAGAAATAATGGTTTATATCTTAAATGGTGTGTAACATGTGAAAAATGAGATCTCTACTAAATATAGTGAGTGTGTTTAACCCAAAGAATTGGCATATGTCGTGTCAGTGTCTTATTCATAGATTGGTCACTGTCATTGGTGGGTTAAATACATTAAATAAATATATTATGTTAATTTTCATTTAATTTCAACCCCTAATGTAACTAATTTATAAACACATATTTGAATAATTCCATATGGTTATGTATATACCTATAGGTGGAATGAGGTGATGGAACAAGCTTTGGTGGAGATCGTGTTAGCGAGTGATATGGGGACTGAGGATCAATAATGAACTATCATGGAGTTTTTTGAAGCCAATGAAAAATGTAATATGTCGCATAAATAAATTCAATGAGGATTTTACATTTAATAATGATATATCTATAAATTATTATGTAGGTTTCTTTTTTTATTATTATTCAAATTTATCAGTTTTTTATATAAATATTAAATACTTTATATAAAATTATTTTTTATCTATCTCCATTGGTTTTCACAAAATTTGTTTTTTCCTTCCAAGAATTTGTATTATTTATATTTATTTGACTATGAATTTATTGATCTTATAATTTACCTATATTTACGAATTCAAATGATGATGGAAATAATGAAGAAAATATTCAATTTATTATCACATTTTGTGTGTCTTTCCCCCTAATTTCATTGATGTTTATGATTATAAAATTTTTGTTCATTATTTTGATGATTACTAGGGCACTGATGGGTTTGAAATCATTCATCGGTGAAATAGATCATGTTTACAATTTCAATTTTAGGGTTTAAGAAAGTGAAATATTATTGGAGATGAAAAATTTAATTCAATGATGGTTTGTCGATGGTGATTTTGTATGTAGATATGAGATTTTATCTCTAGAGGTGTCATGATAGAAGATTATGAGCAATTGGTGACCATAATATGTCTTCTAATGATGATGGTGAGACAATGATGGATTTTATGAGGTAGATTCATAACCGGAGTAGTTATGTTGCTTCAATAGAGTTACAATGGTTGATTCGTGATCAATAGTTAGGGGAAATCTAGCATCTGATGACATTTAAGGCTCAGTCAACATAGATATTGGATGATATAAACATGTTTTCTTGATGGAGTGATGTTGTATGATATCTTTATATATATACATGAATTAAAAACTTTTTTATGCATTTCCATAATAAGTAGAATATATTTTGAATGAACACATTTCGGGTAGACCCCTCTATGTGGTAGATACAGTTTATATGGTGTGATAAATATCACATGTTCTGTAGGTAACTCACATGCCCTCTAATCCTTTTCCACATATGTAGGATTCAATATGGAGTACACTTCTAAGAGGTTATGCGAAATAACATTCCATGTGTGATATATTAACACTCTACTTACTTTGGTGTGTTCAAGTTCTTTGGAAGGTAGGACATACCAAGTTCCCACCCAACCTCTACACACTACAATTTCTAAAAACATTCTTTGTACATAATGTGGTACATTTATTTTTTGACTTTAAGACAAATGTAGTGTTATAATAAGTTATACATACCATTTACCGAATGTTTCCTGACTTTTATACATTCTAGGGATCTTTAGGGACATTTTTTTAACTCATTATATCTTTCATATGAGATTCATTGAATTTCATAAAAACATTTTAGTGTGGTTAAATTCATTTATTCCAACCATAAGAGGTTATAATGTGGTATCCCATTCTATGAATATGATATGATATCCCAACATGGGATAGTTCTATATAGGTTTATAGATCCATCTATGAGGCTTGAGTTGTGATTCTATATCATTTTTTCCTATGATGGTTTTCATGACCTATTCCTGAAATCCATTGTGCATGATCGCCTTCAAAAAGGATAAATGTTGTTTAGATTATGTATCAACCTTTGGCTCGGGGAATGATCCCATATCTATATATTAGTATATAATCTGTTATTATAAGGTTAATTATAATTTAGTGAGTATGTTAGCGAAGATATATTAGTTCCTTATTGCTTCTTCATGGAATGGCCCAAGGTGTATGGTTTCATAGATTATTTCCATCAATATAGAGATACATAAAGAGTGAGTAATACTAAATGAATTATACATTAGATCCTTGAGTATAATACTAGGCTTGAATTGAGGATGATACATCACATTGTGACGTGGAGTCTTTGTTTGTGAATAACTAGGATATCTTATTTATTCCTCAGATATTTAATTTAGATCTTAGTCTCTATCTGATTCTTCTTGATTAGTGATTTCTATGATTCCTAATGGGAGTATTTATGCTCACCTTTAAATGTGATATGCCCAATATTATAATATATTATTTGGATTATAGGAATTTCAATTTCTTCATACGAAGAATAGGAGTAGGTTCATTATAGTCATCTTAGATAGTCCACTGATGGTTTCAGGAGTAGAATTTAGTAGTAATCCCCCTTTAAATTAGCTTGTTGGTATCTTTTACAGTTTCGGTGGGTTGTTTTTGGATCATTTTTTATGATTTTCTATAATCAAACGTGCGATTAGTTGTTATTTATTCAATTAATGTATCATTTATATATTTTCCATAATATACATGTTGATATAGATCTGTTCATGAGTACATATACATTACTCTATGGCCTACCATTTATGTGATATGCCTACTCGAATATAGTTTGTAGCCCATTACCTATTAGAATAATCATTGGGGTGTCATTATTAGCATACAACATCTTATTTTGGTCTTGATGGGTCTGTTTGTGATTGTGTGTTATCATAGAAGGTCATATTAGGTCAAAATTTGTTCATAGCCTATCTATGAGGTTTTGGTATGGGAGATGGGGAAATTATTGTAATGTCCCCTAGGATATACTCTTAGGCCTGGGAAAAAGTATTGGTGTTGAGGACAATGTATATATTTACCAAGACTGTGATAAATTACGTGTTAACTCATCACGTGTAGGCTCTCGATGAAATGAAAAAATAGTACATGCATTATATAAGATTGATTTTTGTTTTTTTTATGTCCTTCATGAGTTAAAAACAAAAATATTTCCTTTTTTACTATAGTGTATAATGGGTTATTAATGATTTGATCCATGAAGAAATATATCTATAATAACCATGTAGGATCCTGATTATGACCTACATAGTGATGAGTCAGTAATCTACTGACCTCTCTATAAGGTTGTTCCTCCGGCTATATATCGACCAGTGCATTCACCCATTGAGTTTCATGTTGAAAATATCTAGTGTATTAGGTATAGGATCCTTTTCCGGTTGATATTCATTTTATTCCAATGGTACTGATAGAATATACATCAATGTTGAGTATAATCCAGGATTTTATGAGACATATTCCTCAAAGAGTTTTTGTTGATTCAGACCCCCTTATCAATGGGTTCATTGATGGTGTGAGTCTATGGTACATGTGTTGTTCCTAGTTAGGTCCATTCTCAATGGTGGTCATGGTGGTGAAACTTCTATAGAAGGCACAAGGAATTGGTGAACCCCTATTTTAATTATGTATTATGTGGCTTCATTCATGAAAATTATAGGAATAGTTCCCCAGTTGAGTCACATTCTCTTAGGTTAAATTTAAATCTAAATTTTTTAGTATGTACCACCCAATGTTAACAGTTTAAATATGTAATTGATGTGTTCCTTTATTTTAATGTTTAGGACTATTTTGAATTACTATGTTCATAGGGATACAATTTTTGTGTCTAACAGGTGAGCATGGGAAATGATAGATGTGGTCTATATAGTCGGATAACACATAAGTTTTAGTTGTTATCTAACGAGTGACCTTTTACTTATCCAATTTTAGTTTATTTTTTGTACATTTAGTTTTGGGTAACTCTTTCCTTGATATATCCATTTTTATAAGACCTAGAGTTCTTGGTTTATCCATTAGTACCCCTTTATTCTTAGAAACTATTGATGATGATGCATGGAAATTACACTTCTTTTTTTAATGTGTGAATTGAAACATGTAGGTGAGCATTGTATGGGATCTCACCATTATTAGAATCAGTCCCTATGATGTTTTCTTCAGGATATATTGGTTCTCTACTATCCATTCCCAATTTGACTACTAACAATTAGGGTTGATGTGTGTGAATGTTATTGGGTTGAAATTTTTCAACATTCATGAGAATGAAACCCAAGTAGATCTGAATGAGATCCTATGAAAGAGGATACCACTATCTTCCTAAAATTTCTCAAGTAGGACCATTGATTTAGTAGATGTTATTATATTTCAATTTCCTTTTATAGTGGAGGAAGATGAGGGAGTATTCTCTAATGGTTTTCTAGGAGTATATAGTTAAAGAAAGATAAACTTTTTCATAGACCTATACCCAGATATATCTACATAACAAACCCAATGCATCCTGAAACCTCATAGAGTTGTGAAAGATGATGGGGGTAGATAGATGTTTTAAATAGAAATGGCTTTTTAGACCTAATATATTTCCTATGGAAGACCAAGTGTTTTTATCCATGAATAAATATGTGAGTTAGAGGTTGAACTAGGTGAATTTAATGGAGTTTTATCCTCCTACAATGACTGTTAACTTATTTGACTAATGCATATGTGTCCTCTGGGATTTATTTCCTCACGAAACTTATCACCAGTTCTAGGATTTAGTGGAATATATCCCAAATTTTCCTTTTCTAAACTGTTATTATTTGGTTGAGTTCTTGGTGATTACCTTTATTATGTTCAACACTCCATCATTGTTTATATAACTCATGAACTAGTTCTTTTATATAATTTTAGTCCTGTTCATAGTAGTATTCTAATATGACATCTTTATTTACTCGACATTGGTGGTCTTTCACATAAGATATTTACAGATGGACCTAGATAAATCTAAGATAACTGTGTATAGATGGATCTCTAAATGTATTAGTTTTGGATTTGATGGTTCTACTTATAGGGACATGCCATATAATAATAGGGAGTAAAAGTGGACCCATCAATGTTTTAGAATGATCTAGATTAGCATTTTTATAAGAGTGTGAACAAGGTGGTGTGGTTCCTTGAGATGGATGGATTTCATCATAGATTTTGTGACCCAAACATCAAGAATCATGAAACCATTGATTGTTTTTACCTGAAAGGGGATACCTTTCATGTAGAAAGAGATTTAATGGAAAGATTTTATAGATCATAAATTTTTGTTGGCAGTCAATCCAATCTTGAGAATTATGTAGAAGGATATTGAGTATGAGTTCATTTGTATTACCTCAAAATATGGGATTGAACGCATGTTGATATATATGTTAGTAGTGATAACTTTTTGGGTCCTAGAATCGTAGCCCATAGGGGATGTAATACATAACCCAAGTCATACATCTTTCATCATCATTTTTTACATTCAGGTCATAGAGATTCATTCTTAAGAGAGATCATGGTTGTACAAATATCCATTAATCATACATCGTATGAAGTCATAATGGTGGGGAAAACACCATTTTTTTAGATGTATATTTTTTATAGTCCGGATATTATGGGTTTTATAGAGGGATTTTTTTAAAATTCCTCATAGATGTATATCCTATAGTAGTGAGGATTTTTTAGGACCTTAAACGTCAGTTTTTGGTAGTCAGGAATAATTTTTTGAGTTTCTGAGTTTATCTCTCAATGCCCACCTTCTAACAGGTGGATGCATATGTGCCGTTAAATAATTATAAGTGGGATGGTGTCAATATGGTTTTTTATAGGACATCTATGATCAAAAAAAGGTCACAATGTTGTCTGGGTGATCATTGACTAACTCTCTATGTATTCCCATTTACAACCCGTCTGAGATAAGAATTTTAGAGATTGATTATGATTCTCGTACGGGTTATAGATAGTCCAACTTCATGATGTTTTGGTTATGATTATTTCATATCAGGATGTTAATTTCAAATCATGATTATAGATAGGATTGCCTATGTTTTATAGGATCTATTAAAGATTATCATAGTATTAAAACCCTAGGAAGATAACCAGTTGGATCAGAACATTCATGTTCTAGAGGAAATTCAACGAGATATCTTTTTGGATTTTTACTTAGTTGAAAGGTTTATGCACCCATGGTGTAGTTTTGAATAAAAATAGTTATCTTTACACTATTTTATTTCACTATTCGTGGGAATGTATGTGGGAACCTTAGGGTCACCCTTATGCTGGCTAGATCTTGGAGTGCCATATCTCATTGGAATAGAGTTATGAAAAGTGAAAAATTAGAAGGTGTATCCTTCTAGTAGTGGATAAATACTTCCCAGATCAATAATAATTAAATCTAATATAGAAAAAAGATTCCTTTCGAATCTGATGATGGAGAACAAGTGTTATAGAAGTGTTACATCACAAGGATTATTATGATTTTATAGAGGTGAAACTTATATATTATATCAATTGGAATCATCCAAATACAAAAAAATGGTTGGAAAGCTAGCATACTACATTTTAATTCTACAAATGTTTCATCTCGTGCAAAGATTTATTCCATGTGTTTTGGTTGTGGTGATATGTGCAAAACCCATAAAAAATATCAACTTGGGTGAGATGAAAATTGAAGATGGATTTACCTATTTTGGGCCCCTAGTGATGTTCAAGGAATCATCATTAGAATAACAGTTATGGGTGAGTGTTTTATTAGGTGAGTGTTTCTAGAAAGAATGAGATCCTCCATCAGAGCTCCTGGGAGTAGAGCGACCATACATTATCATAGTTTCCTCAAATTTATAACTAAATTATCAATTTAATGGTTGAATATCAATAATGATGGTAAGAAAAAAGTGACTCAAAAATTTCTATTTGGAACATTAATATATTCTAAAAAATATTTCTAGAGTTTAATGTGACGTAAAAAAGGATCTATTGGGTCCATAGATTTGAGGTTTATTAATAAAAAATATATTAAATCTATTACAACATGAATTAATGAATTTTTAAAAATATTATATTTTCTCTTGAATGATGATTGATATTGCAAATATAAGACCACCATTAAATCCAAATAATAGTTTTTATCCTATGTGTGACATAATTATTTTCAATATTGGATGGTTTGATATGGTGCATTCAAAGGTAGGTTAATTAAATTACCTGATTTTTTTAATTTAATTACGATTTTTAATGGAAACCCATAATTAAAAACCTTTCTAAACAATATTTGGATAATTCCATTGGGTAAACCGTATAACCCTACACCTACTGAAAGAATGGATATAGATGTATTGTAGATATTGTTGTCAGGAGGTCTCTTGGTCGATGATCAACAATGAATGGACATGGATTTTTGGCACCAATGAAGAATATGATAGACCTCATAAAAAATTCAACGTGGGTTCATTCATCATAGATGATCGATCCAATCATGTGGTAGGATGGTTTTTGTTGTTTAATTCTCCAATCATGTTTTTTTTGAGATGCACAAGAATAAGTTCATTTAGAAATAATCTATAGATCATTCATTTTTAGTTTCACAACATTTGAATACAATTTTTTGAATTACGAGTTTGATATTTATTGATCTATGAATTTGTTGGTGTGATAATTTACCATATTAATTGGATGCTATAGATAATTAAAAAAATAAATATGACTTTGATTTGATTATGAATTTGGTATTTCATTCCATTCTCCCACTATTTATCGATGTTCATCATTAACAACTTAATTGGTATATTTTCCAATGAAACCATATGTATATATCAGTGTATAATCATTAATTCACACAACATTTCAGGATTATCAGTTCAATTTTTGGGGTTGGATATAAGAAAGACATTCTGTGTAAATCACAAGAATCAGATGATGGTTATATCTATTATTTTTCCATAAGATGTATTGAGAAGGTATCTCTAGAAGTGATACGACTATAAATATCATAAAATTGGTGGAAAGAAGCTAAAAATGGAGACAAAGGTGAGTTAGTGCTTGGGAATTTAATGAAGCATTCATAACATGTTCCATGCGGGGATTCGGGACTGTGATGATAAGTAATTTTTGATCAGGGGGTGGCATTAATCCATTCACTCATGACATTTAAGGATCAATGAACTCAAATATGTGATGTTATGGCCATGTTCTACCATATCAGTGATTTAGGAAGCATAATGGTAGGATACACATGATGACTAGATGTTTATATGAAATTCTAAATTGCAAGTTGTTTACATGGGAAGAACACAAAGTAGATAGACCCCTTTTTCCCTTCAAAGGATTATAAACATAGATAAATATCACATTCAATATGGTTAAACCTCACACAATGTGACCCTTAGGGATCTAGATAACCATGGACAATACGTATATTCCCTAGAGGTCATGTTAACCCCTATGAAATGTGTTATAAAAGAAACCAGGGTACTTTGGGAAGTGTAATGGCTTGGAAAGGCACTACAATCCTAGTGATGTACTGACCTATACATGTCGTGTGTCATAATAATGCATCATGTATATATGTATTATATTACTTGTGATATGTTAGGACATGGTATGTTCCAAATGTAGTGAGACACACCATGTACCCTAGGGGATACCAAGAGTAATACTTTCAGGGTAGGTTAAATTAGTCGTTCCTCTCTTTCCAATTATTCTATGATCATGTTTTATTTTCCATGAATTGTGTTAGTTTGGGGGTGTTACCTTAGTCCATCCGATAGATAATATATCGAGGTATCCCTTCTTATACAAAGGATGAGAAATACCAACTAGAGATTTGTTATATATTGAGTTATGTGTCCCTTAAAGAGACTCATAAAATGGCCCTCAATCATTATTCACAAAGTATAGTAAATTGTCCCATTTCTAACATCATTGGTGTATGATCCACATACATGTGGTTTAATTAGGGTAGGATTATATAACCCCCGTATTCTCTTGGAATAATCCCCTATATATGTAACAAAATCTTTTGACTTATGGTATATTATAGTTTGGGCTAGTGAGTATATTTTATGATACCTCTCAATTCCATCATGATTCTCCATAGAATTGGATAATAGGTATGTCCTCTTGGATGACATCCATCTATATAGTGAGACATGAATACATAGTTCACTTTGGATGAATGTTACCTTGGAGCCTGAAGTTGAATTCCAGGTTGGCAGTGTGGTTTTAACCTCACAATGAGACTTGTAGTTTTACATTTATCATATCTAGTTTATATATTTTTTTCCTTTTAAACGATATTTAGAGTTACCTCCCTCGATTATTATTTGGGTTTGTGGATTTTGGGGTGTCCAATAGGGTATTTTAATACTAATCCCAACAAGGGATCTATTCAAAAATTTCATCCCTTATGTAGTTTAAATTTTATTCAATGGGTTCCTAAGTGGACTAGGAGTAGGAGAATATTATTCATTCTAGATACAACACTGATGGATTAAAGGATTCATTTTGATAGTAGTCCCCATTAAATTATCTTGTTGCCTTTTTGTAGTATTTTGGGCTTCTATTTAGAGGCTTTTGTTTTCTTGTACCCCACATTAAAATTTGATATGAGATTAGTTTTTATTAATTTATTTCTAGTGTATTTTTCATATATTTTCTACATTATTATGGTGCATTGATATTTACACATGTGTACATATACTCTAGTAAAATGCATCCCATGTTCATGATATTTCTACTCTGCAGTAGTAGATAGCCCCTAATATATTTTATATGGTATGAGAACATCATTCTCAGATTACTAGTATTGATGAAAGTCCTAGTGGTTTTTGTCATGATATTCTATGTCTTAAAGTGTTATATTTAAATTTTTATAATAGATAATATTCCTCTTCTTTTAAAATGTAGATGTTCAAAAATTATTTGTACACATATGGATGTATAACAGCCCTGATCTTTATTACAAACATAAAAATGATTTATTTCATAATATTTCACTAAAGACAACTCTAAAGATAGATATATCTAGTGTATTGGGAAATTAAGAATATTACATAACAACATATAACATATAACACAACATCTTTATTGAAAAATTATTTTACATGGAAAGAACATTCCTTAGCATTTCCTAGGATAACCTGAGGACCTATATACAAAAATGATGACCTATAAAGCCCATAAAGGGAGTAAACATGTAATAAAATGAAGAATAAAATATATGTTAAGAATTTTGTGTATCAATTAAAAACAAGAGAAACATGAACATAAAAACATGATATAGAATTATTATCAAAACATTGAAATGTGGCAACAACATTTAACATGATATTAGGAAGACCCAGGGATCATTACACAAGGATCATGAGTAAACCCTAATTTCACATGAATTAGCATGAGTAAACCTCATTGCATATGAATTATCATGATACTACACTTTACCCAATTCATTGGAGCGCTATTTGTGCACACCCATCTTAATCACTTCATTTCACGCATAAGTGTTCCACATAGATAATAGAACATGTATTCAGAAATATTCATAATTTATACCATGGATAAATTATATGGAATACATATATTTATTTCCCCAATCAACAATTTCATGTTCATAAGGGTGAATACCCTTGATATAGAAAGAAGTATTGTATTCACATACATGATGATTTTGGCATTGAAATATTGGTACAACACCGATAACATAACGATATAAAATAGAGATCGTAAAATGAATTGATGACAGAGAACGCTGTATATCCTCATTTATAAATTAAATTGATTGTAACGGGGTCAGGGAATATAATATCCCAACATATTTAATGGAATTTATATTCATAATATATAATAATTTCTTGAATGGAAATGAGAAGAGAGAAATTCATTACGGAATTTCCTCATTGAAATAGGTATACATTGGAGGCATTAATGATAGAGAAAGGAGTCTTGCATCATCCAAAAATAAGAATAGAATTCGTGGGGGGGGGGGTTCTAAATCATACCCCAATTTTTTTTTGGAAATTAAAAGGGTATAATTAAATAATGAAATTTGGACAAAATGAGAATTTAAGAAAACCCATACAGGGATGTGTGATACCAGAGGTTTGGAAGAGGCTTGAGAGTGAATTCTTGAGAGATTTAGGATCCTTGTTAGGATTCTAGAGAGAGTATGGTAGGGTTTGGTAGTGCTCCAAATGGTTTTGAGTGAATAAACATGGGATAATGGGTGGGTTTATATAGAAGATAGAGGGAATTATTTATTATTTAGTTTTTGGACACCACACATTAAACTAATCAAAACCACAAACCAATCCATGGGTTTTTTCAATGATATTTTACAAAGGGGAGTGGAAAAAATTATT
This sequence comes from Viscum album, assembly GCA_963277665.1. Taxonomy (NCBI): domain Eukaryota; kingdom Viridiplantae; phylum Streptophyta; class Magnoliopsida; order Santalales; family Viscaceae; genus Viscum; species Viscum album. Next base: position 1,764,908,906 of record OY728136.1, on the reverse strand, counting down.
TTATAAGTTCAATGTCCAAAATTAATAAAAAATTAGGATTGCTTATGTGGATGTGAGTCACACTTTAAAGGAAATCATTTTAAAATGTTAAAATGTTTTATAAGTCTTTGAGGGTCCTCAAAGACATTGTAAAATAAATAAAACATAGCTAAAATCAAATTATTTTAATGGGAAAACATATATTTGCTGATAAACCCATTTATAGTATTTTATTACATTACTATTCTGTCATTATGATGTCATAAAACACATTATATTTTTTAAAAGGAATTTAATTTGTACCAAAAAATTCAACTATTTCAGAAAATTATGAAAAAATCAACATTAGATAATTTCGACATCTTGAATCCAAAAATAATATTCATTTTTTCTATTTTTTTATTAATATGTGTATTTTCACTTTTAAAATAAAAAATTGACATTTATAAAATATTCATAGGTTTTGAGAATAACATCATTCAAATTGTAATACAACTTTTAATTGTATACATAAAAATTATACGATCATTCATTTTTAAAAATTAATTTAGTAAAAATATTTTATTAAAATATTTTTTAATTCAAAAATATATTTATTTTTCAAAATTGATTTCTTAATTTAATATTAACTAAAAAAATATGTGTTCTTCAAAAACCATTTACAAATTAACAATTATAATATGAATATATATTCATTATTATATAAGAAACTAATCAACATAATCATAGTTCTACGGTCTTGTTACATAACCCCTTATAATAGCCATATATGACATAAGGGTAATGTGTGTGTTGGTAACAAACTATTGGGGTGGCTCAGATAACATCGCTCGAGTGGTAATCTCTATAAACTTCCACTTCTCCCATAGGTAATTTCATTCAAGAATAACGTGTTGAAGCTCGACTTGGGCTTCGTATAGAGTGAATCCCAATGACGCTAACTCCATTTACTGATCTGGCCAATGGGCTTTGTATGAATCAATTCTACTGGATGAGGCCATCACTTCTTTTGTCTAAGTAAAATGGATTTGTTAAAGCCCTATATTTATACTGGTCTTGTGATCACTGTTCAACGGCTACATTAATAATGGTAAAAAATCTTAATGGTATTTCAAAATCCAGAAACACAAAACCAAGGATATGAATATGTTTTATATAACCATTTTACATCATTATAAATTTAATTAGATCGGTAGGAATTTACATTAATCAATGTTTGGGTCATTAATTTCATCCCCCTTTAAGAATTGTGTCCATCAAAATATCCATTTCCCATACTGAAATAGATCAGGGTAACTCTTCTTCATCACTTCCTCTGATTCCAACATTGTTGATTCAGAAATGTGGTCTCTCCACAACACCTTGACGAGGGGAATTGTCTTATTTTGAAGAACATTTTCTCTATGATCTATGATCTTTACTGACGTATCTTCATAGAAGAGGTCATTCTCCACTGGTACCACCTCTGGATTGAGTATATGTGATGGGTCAGGTAGGTACTTCATCAAAAGTGATACATGGAATACATCTTGTGCTTGAGACGGGTTTGGTGCGAGTTCTACTTGATAGACCACTTCTCCGATCCGATCAAGGATCTCAGAGGGTCGATGTACCTTGGAATAAGATTTACCATCTTCAAAAATCTCATAACTATCTTCTACGGTGATATGCGGAGGAATATCATGTCTCCGACATAAAACTCTATGTATCGTCGATGATTATCAGCATAGCTCTTTTGTTGACTGTAAGTAGCTTTAATGTGCTACTATATATTCATAAACTTCTCCACCATTTCTTCAACCATTTATGGACCAATGAGTTTTTTCTCTCCAACTTCATCCCATCATGTCGGTGACCTGCATCTCTTCCCATAAATGGATTCTTAAGGAGCCATATGGATTCTTGAGTACCAACTACTATTGTATGAGAACTCATCTAGAGGATGATTTTGAAACCACAATCCGTTGATGTTCATTGATCATGCTCTTCACATAACCTCAAGTGTTTGGATAATTATCTCAGAATAGCCATCAGTTTGATAATGATTATCCTGCTGATGTTTAGATCAGTATTCGGAGCATGTTGGAGACTCTTCCATAACTTATAAGTGAATCTTTGATCTTTGTCCGATACAATAGATAGTGTTAGTCCATGACTCCTCACCACTTATCTAATATAAATCCAAGTCATTGGTCTAATGAGAGTTCCTATTGAATAACAATGATTGTTTTAGTCTTTGTAAGATGGTACAGAACAACCATGATAGCATCATTTCCTTTGGATGCCTTTGGAAGTCTGGTGAAAAAGTCCATGGTGATGTTATCCCATTTCTATGTCGGTATGGACAATGATTGTGTCATACCCTTAGGCTATTGACTCTCACCCTTCACTTATTGATATACCATGCACTTTGATGTATACATAGCGATATCCTTCTATATGTTATCACACCAGTAGTCATCTAGAAGATCTCGATACATCTTTGTGTTCCCTCGGTGAATGGAGAAATTTGAAAAATGTGCATCATTCAAAATATCATTCATTAACTTTGGAGTTGATGAAAGACATTGTCTTGACACAAATATTACAATTCCTTCTTCAATAAAATTTAACTATGGGGATTTTCCTTTTTTGATAGTTCCCAAATTCTTAGAAATTAACACATCATCCTTTCAAACTTCCTTTATCTAGTCCAAAAGAGAGGTGTGAGAAATAATTTGTGAAAGGGCTTATAGTGCTCCCTTATTATGATTCTGTTGTCCATATTAATCAAAACTATGAAGATTGGATCCTTTTAAATTCACATCAATGATAGAATCGCTACGTCCTTTTTTTATTAGAGCATCAGACACCTTGTTCTCTTTCCCAGGGTGGTAATGGATTGAGAAGTCGTAGGATTTGATCAGCTACATCCATCGTCGTTGGAACATATGTAACTCTTTATGTGTGAATATATACTGGCGGCTTTTTTTGGTTTTTATATATGTCACACTTCTCCCCAATGAGTTACTTTCATTAAATTATCTAAGTGAATATTATTGAAACTAACTCTAGATCATGTGTTGGATAGGTTTTCCCATGGGCATTCAACTTCCTTGAAGCATAGGAAATGAATTTATCATTTTTCATCAACACACATCCCATTCCCTTCTTTGAAGATTCACTGAATACAACAAAAATTTATCCAATTGTGGTTAATGTGAGCACATGCGCAGTGATAAGCCTACTTTTCAACTCCTTGAAGCTCTCTTTACATTCATTACCCCAAGAAAACATGACTCCCATCCGAGATATCTTGGTAAGAGGGTTTGACAATCCTGATAAATTTCTCACCAATATGTCAGAATATCCGGAAAAACCAATGAATCTACTGATATCTTCCACATATTATGGCCTCATCCATCCCTCAATTGTAGCTGTCTTGTAGGGATCCATAGATATACCATTTCTTGTGTTGATATGACACTATAATGATACCTCTATCAACCAAAACTCACACTTTCTATACCTTTCATAAAGAATCTACTTTCACAAGGTATATAGCATAGTTTATAGATTCCCCTCATACTCCTTGGTTTTGGATTATATTAGAAAATCATCGATAAAAAATACCACAACTTTGTCAAGGTAATATCTAAAGACAATATTCATTAATTACATGAATATTTTTGGAGCATTAGTGAGTCCAAAATTCATTACTATGAATTCATAGTGCCCTTACCTTTCACTAAACACAGTCTTGGGTATATCTTTCTTCTGAACCCTTATTTGTTAATATCCCAAACACAATTCCACCTTTGAGATGTATTGTGATTCTCATAGTTGGTCAAACATGTCATAAATTTGGGTAATATGATACTTTTTCTTTATCATGATTTTGATGATCTCACGATAATCAATACAAAGGCAGATTGACCCATCCTTCTTCTTGGTGAAGAGGATAGGTGCACCCCATGGTGAAGAACTGGGGTGTATAAACCCTTTATCCAGATTATTCTGTAGTTTTTTTTTCATCTCCTAAAGCTCCACAACATCTATTCTATGCAATGTTTTGGAAATTGAAAATTCCTTAGGTATATGATGAATTGTTAATTTGACATCTCTTATAGGAGGAGGACCAATAAATTCCTCAGAAAACGCATCATTAAATTACCTCAAAATAGGCATGTCTTCAAGGATGGTTGATTCAATATACTCAATCATATGAGCAAGATACGCGTGCTCATAGGACAGTAATATCCACTTTTGAGATGATGGTTCAAAAGAAGATTCATCGTCCTCCTTTCACTTGTACAAAATCGTGGGTTGATTGTTCATATTGAGAGTAACTTCCCTCTCATTGAAATTTATGTTGGCTCCATATAGGGAAATCCAATAAATACCATGAATTGAATCAAATTCCACTAGAAATAGTATGATGTGGTTCTCTGGGATGTTTAATCCACAGACTGTGATAGGGGATGAGTTATATTCATGGGATGTAATGATTTTCCCATTTTCCATTTTCACTGACATCTCTACTACAATGATTTTTGGTCGTGTTGGGATTTTTCTACTAAACATTCTAGATATAAAGGAATGTGTAGAACTAGAATCAAAATGTATGATCACTATTATTGAATGAATGACTAGAGTACCAATCACCACATCATTGACAGGAACTGTTGCAATAACAGTAATGGAAAAATATCTCCCTTACTGCCTTGGAGGTTCTCAGTTACCTCTGAAAACCCATTACATAGTTCACTATTTTACAAAGTACCCTGATTATTTTTTGTTGTTGTAGTTAACAATGCAATGTGGGTCGAATGAAGTTTTCCTATTCTCTATGGAAACAATGGGTTTTTCATATGGGTTGTTAATATCCTGGTGGTCTTCTCTTCCACACCTGAAGCATTTAATTTTCTCCTTTAGAATATTTATAGGGTTCTTAATTCCACACCTTTAGAAAGTGGGGTGTTAGAATTTTATAGCACTATTGTATTTATCCATCGGAACACCAGAATTACAGTCCACCTTTCACTTTTTATCCCCATGATACGCCTGAGATTTTATGATCTTCTTTTGAACATTTATAGAACATCAGACAATATCGTCATAGCTCTTGAAGTCACGAATTGCTAGGGATTTCTATAGGAAATGTTTCATCCCACCAAAGAAGAAGTCAACATTGCATTCGGGGGTAATGACAATGCTGGAGGCATATCGTGCAATCCTGGTGAAATTTTCCTCATACGTTCTAATGGATTCATAATTTTTTTCCTTTACGGATAGGATCTCACTTTTTATCAAAAGTCTGAGGGTTAGTAGAAAATATTTATCAAAAAACATTTTCTGGAAATCCTTCCATTATGATGCCTCGATATCCTCATTAGTCTTTGTATTTTTCATCAATGTCTACCATTGATCAGCTTCACCCTCTATACAATAAGATTCAAAAAACCTTATGTTGTTCAGAACATTTATGTATGAAGAAGATCTTTTCAATAGATTTTATCCACTTTTTAACGATTGAGAGATTGGATGATCTATTAAAATTAAAAGGCCTTTGTCTCATGATGCACTTGATTTTGCATTTTTCTTTCTCGGGGGGGGGGGGGTGAATGTTCCCCTTGAACCATGTTTCTATTCATAACCTTATTAAACTAAGAGTGTATCATGACAATGTTTTTTATTCCCCCTCCCATCGGATTGGGAATCTCATCAGAACAATCATCACATTGATCATCACATCAGCTATTTTCCTATGTTCTCTTATTTTTGGACATTGGCTGGAATAAAAGGGAAGTTAGTTGTAACACATAAATGGGAATCTAAACACAAAAGGGATAACTTCTAAATTAAATTTATTTTTTTTAACTTATTATTTTATATGATTCAATATATCTTATCCATGTTCTACTTACCAACATATATATTTAGAGGAATTTTTTTATTCCTTTCAAAATGGTTTATAATAAACTCTTGAATTTACCAAAGCATATCCCCTGGGAAATTCATAACCAAGAGTCCATCAAGGCCCTTTTTCGTGCACCTATTCATGTTCGCGTCAAGCTCAAATCGGTGTTTTTGGGGTTTACCCCTAGATACATCTGTGCTAGATCCTCTTCTACCTGCTTATATCCATACAGGGATGTATTTTATTCATAAAGAACTTACCCAATACCCACCAAAATTTCAGAGTTTTTTATTGTACTTATTGTTATCCCAAAGGATTTCACTGGGGTTTTCTAATCCTAATCCAAAAAATACTGAAACCTATACTCTAATGCCAACTATAACAACACTGCTCATTATTGAAAACCCAAACATGATTTATTACATAATATTTCACTTCATATAACTCTGAGTATTTAGAAGTATAGTTTCATGGTAAATTAAGAACATTATATAACAACATATAATATAAAATATATCAACAATATTGAAAACATTTTTTACATGACCATAACATTTCTTAGTACTTAGCATTACATAGGATAATCTGGGGGAATGCATAAGAAAAGGATGAGATATAAAGTTCATTCAGATATTAAACAAGACATAAAATGAATACTACAATACACAATAATAATTAGTCATATCAACAGAGAAAAAGAGAAACATGAACATAAAGGCATGATATAACATGATTATCATAACTCGGAAATGTGTCCATAACATTTAAAATGATATTATCATGAACAAAGGCTCATTGCACATGGAGAATTAGTAAGCCCTCATTTCAGTTGAATTATAATTAGTAAACCCTTGTTCCACTTGATGTATCATGATGATACTCTTTACCTATTGCATTGGAGTACTATCAGGGCACACCCTTCTTAATCATTTCATTTCATGCATAAGTGTGTCACATAGATCATTCAACATGGATTCATTAAATATCATTATTTATAACATGAATAATATATTTTAAATACATAAATGTATGTTATCAATCAAAAATTTCATGTGCATAAAAGCGAGTAACTTTGATAGAGAAACGAGTATGGTATTCACATACATGATAATTTTGGAATGGAAATTTTTGTATCACTTCAGCAGCATAACAACTTAAAATTGAAATAATAAAATTGGTAGATGAGATAGAAATGGATCTATAATCATTTATACATGAAATTGAATGTAAGGGCGTGATGGAAGATAATATTTGAACATATGTAATGGAATTTAGATTCATAATATAAAACAATTTTTAGAATTTAAATGAGAAGAGATAAATTCTTTACAGATTTTTGGCATGGTAACAGGTGTACATGGGATGTATTAATGAGAGATAAAGGGGTCTCTAATAATTTAAACATAAGGAGGGATGTATGGGTGAGGTGGTAAATCATATGCCTCCATTTTTAATTGAAAGTAAAAGGGTATAACAACATAATGAAATTTGATCAAAATGATAATGGGAGAAAACCTTTACATGGAAGTGTGATCCCAATGGCTTGGGAGAGGCTGAAGAGAGGCTTATTGAGAGCTTAGAGCACCTTATGAGGATTATAGTGAAATAAAGGAAGGTTTTCGTTGAGCTAAAAAGTTTTTTATTGATGATAAATGGGATATTATGTTGGATTATATAAGAAGAGTGAGGGAATTATTTATTATTAGGGTTTGGGACACCACACATTAAACTAATCAAAACCACAAACCAACCCATGGTTCTGGCCAATGTTTTTTTGAAAAGGGTAGTGTAAAAAATTATTTTATAATTCCAATTTATTATGTTATTAAAATATTAGGTTTTATTTTGTGGAGGTGAGTCACACTCTTAATGAAATCATTTTAAAATGTTAAAATGGTTTATAAGTATTGGAGGGTCTACTAAGACTTTGTAAAATAAATCAAACATACCTAAAATCACAATATTTTAAATATAAAACATATATTGGCCGAACATACCATTTATATTATTTTATTATATCACTATTTTTTCATTATGATGTCATAAAAAACATTATATACTAAAACAATATTTGATTTTTACCTAAAATTCCATCTCTCAAAAAATTAAGTACAATTCAGCATTAGATAATTTGAACATCCAGATTCCAAAAAAATACTCATTTTATCTAAATAATTTTCTAAATATATGAATTATGAAATTTACAATAAAAGACTACACTATCAATAATTCTTGGTTTTGGACAAAAATAGCTTTTAAATATTCATAAAAATTACATTTATATTTATAAAAATTATATGATCAATTTTATTTAAAAATTATTTTAGTAATAATAATTTATTAAATTATTTTTTATTTCAAAAATCTATTAATTTTTGGAAATATATTTCTTAATTTAATATTAAGTAAAAATATTATTTGTGCATTAAAAACAATATATAAAGTAACAATAATAAAATGAATATATAATATCTACTCTATAAAAAACTAATGCACATACTCATAGTGCTAGGATCTTGTCACATAACAACTTATAACTGATGTGTAATACATAAGGGTGAGGTGTGAGTTTGTGAATGACTCTTGGGGTGGCTTATATAACATCGCTTAGGTGATAATCTCTATCAACTTCTACTTCTCCTGTTGGTGGTTTTGTTCAAGGTTAACGCGTTGAAGCTCAGCTTGGGCTTCATCAAGATAGAATCTAAATGAAGCTACCTATTTTTTGAGCTCCATCAAATGGGGTTCGAATGGAGAAATTCTACTATATGAGGCCATTTCATCCTTTTTCTGAGTAAATTGGATTTGTTAAAACCCATATGTGAATTAATCATGTGATAACTATTCAACGACTATAATACACAACTAAAAAATCAAGCACTGCTACAAACCTGTAGCCACATTTTTAAAACTCTGGCTATTGGTGGCTATATCCATTGTTTTAAAATCGTGGCTATAGGTGGATTTAGACACAGTTATGTGGTATGTAGCCACCGTTTTAAAATTGTGGCTAAAGGCCTATTTTCTATGGCCTATGGCCACTGTTTTCAGAACTGTGGTAATATCCCTTGGCAATTGAAATGGTTTTTTGTCCAACGGCCACAGTTTTCAAAACTATGGCCATATGGAAAAAAATTTGATGCCCTATAGCCATGGTTTTCTAAAACCAAAGCTATAGGGATCCCACACATCCGCATGAATAAATATTCCCCCAAAAAATTTGGTAGGAAGCCTTAAAAACACTATTTTGAGTATCTTCCCATAATTTTTATTAATACATATAACATAATATATATATAAATTCCTGAATTGTGGCATGGTTTAGTGGTAAGTGTACTGGGTTGAAAAGTGGAGGTGCAGGGATCAAAACCCACTAGGGAAATTTTTCATTTAGGCTATTTCCATGGTTTTATGAGGCTATTGCCATGGTTAAAACCATGGAAATATCCATCTATAGCCATAGTCTAAACCATGGATATAGTTTAACTTTCATGGGGTCGAATTTGGAGGCCTATTGACACAGTTTTCAAAATTGTGGCAATAGGTCAGGACCTACTGCCACGATGATATCGACCATGGTTGGCCAAAACAATGGTCGTAGCCTATGGCCACAGTTTTGGGGCCTATGGCCACAGTTTTGGGGCCTATTACCATGGTTTTGAACCATGGAAATATCCATTTTTTCAGTTGTGTTAGTATGGAAAAAGGTCATAACAATATTTTACAATCAAAAAACATAAAACCAAGGAAGTACATATGTTTTATATAACAATATTAAATAATAATACATTTAATAATATTAAGATGAGTTTTAATTACTGAATTTTTGGGTCATTATAGGGAGTATACATCATTGACAATTAAAGTCATATGCAAAGAATACTAATCTTGAAAAACATCTGATAAACAATTATTTTAAAAAATACCATTAGAAAAAAATTCTTCCTCATCATAAATTAAAACTGAGTCCAAAATATATAATTGTTTAGGAGAGATTTTTTACATTTAATCTATAATATTAAAAGGTTTTATGTCACCTATAAATACACAATAAATTAATATGGTGTTAGTTTTTTCTAAAAGAATTTTTAAACATATATAAAATTATTCATTATGTGTTATAATATTTAGAAATTTCGGTTTTATTTCTATAGTTCATATCCTTCTTGATATTGTTTTGTGAGTATCATTGTTATTCTAGTACATTAGATATAAATTTACTTCTCACCAATACAATGAAAATATTTATTGAAAATGGTGGATATTTATTATTATAAGGTTGTAAAAATCATTAAAATCATAAAAAATGAATTTTAATGTTTTCTGGCAAGTTTATGTCCAAAAAAACAAATTAATCATAATTTCACAATTTAATTTCAATTGATTAATTTAATATCATGATAATGGTGATTTTATATATATATAAAAATTATATGGTTGTAACAATATGGGTATTGAATGCATGGTTTGATAAAAACAATTATATTTTAATGTAGTTTTAAAATTTACATAAACATTATATTTCCATGTATTTTCCATAAAATATGATTTTTTGTTTATTTTTTAGACTTTTAATTTCCCAGTAGTAAAAAAATAATTTTTTTCTTTCAATAATTTGATTTTCCAAATCATGGTTGGAGAGGTGAATTTACCTTTTATGTTTTCTCTTTGTTTACTTTCTTTTATCACCAAAAATATTTTTTATAAATATTATCTTTTTAATTACATATTCAACATTTTTCAATTATTGTAATTGATTCATCGATGACATAATTGTGTTCTAGATTTATGTATTGGATTGAAATCATAGTGTTTTCTATGATGTTTTTTCTGATACAATGGATTTGTTTCCTTATTAATAATAAAATTATTTCATAAATTTTTTAATAAATTCATGAATGTGATCTCTATGTGAAATTAGATGATACTAAATATTTTATAGAAAATATTAATATATAAAATAAAATTATAATATTAAATATCCAATGTAAAATATTTTAAACTATTCACATGTATTGTATATTAATTCTTAGATATTTAGTTAAAATTAGTTCATGTCATTAATGTAATTTCATTATACATATCTCATTAATTTGGATTATCTCATTTGAAATAAATTGTTTCCTTTTTATACAAAAATGGATTAGAACTCATGTCAACCAGTTCATTATATTTATTATTGAAAATGTAAACAAACATTACATGAAAATGATACAATCAAGGAACACACAACATCGTTACTGTGTTACGGGTTATCGTGTTTTTGTGCATAGAATTTTTTTCACTTAATATGAATCAAAAACCACCCAATATATAATGAGAGAACTTCTAAAAAGGGTGGGTCATGTAGTTGAACAATAAGTCCCTCCTCACATTCCATGTATAAATGATTGAGGGGTGGGGACTGGTTTTCAAATAGAAGTACCCTCCTTGCATTCCAGGTATATAGGTGATTTTAAACTATACAACATCACAAATTAACTCTATTATGTCTCCCTATTGATTATAAATGAAGAAACTATTTCTAGAAACACCTACTGTATTGTCTCATAAGTCATGTGGAAAAAAGTTCCTTTCAGCTGGTCAAGTGTTCCAATTTATTCATCTGGATTCTCTCATAATGAATTATCTTTTAATGATGAATGAAATGTTCATTGAATTTCCGCGGACACACCATCAGATGAGTCTTTATTTCATAATAAGGATCCTTGGGATTGTCCGTGATGTAATTGTAATTACTCATGATAGTAGAAACAAATAGAAGAAAAATGTAACTAAGGATACCCAACAACAAACAAAGAAAATCATATATAACACCCCTCATTTCTTCATCAAGAAGTGATGAGTAATAACTAGGGTACTGAATGGACCACATTGAACATGTCTCAAAAATCGCTATAAAATGATTAGACTACATATAGAACTATACATTCATAAAAGTATAATATTTAATTCCCCTTCTATTTCCCTTTCATAAAATGTGTTTTTGAAACATTGTCCTGTGATTTATTTTGGAATAATATTTAACATTGTAATTAAATCATTTAATAAAAAGGTATGACATAAATCAATAATTTTATAATCTATGCAAATTAAATATGGGAAATAAAAAATGATTGATTTTTAGTGCATTATATATGTGATCTATATTGTTCTTAAATTCAAATATCCATATCAACATTTCATAAAATACCAATTTTATAAGTCCCTTTTAATAATTTTTTTCTTGAAGACCTCAAATTAGAAAATGGGTTTGTTAGGTGATGAAAAAACAACAACTAATATTTGATAATATATTGATGAAAAATATCATCTAATATTAATAGTTAGGAACTCATATGGGAGACATTAATATGATAACATAAAAAGATTAATTTTGTTTGGAAACATAATTTGATAAATCAATATAAGTAGTTTTACTCTTAAATAATAAATAGTTTCATTTAATGATAATTTTTATCATTAGAGTATTTCAATAGAGAATTTAATTTCAAATATTTTTAAAAACGTAAAGTAATTTTTTCAATAAAAATTGTATGTAGGGTTATTTCATGACCCAACCCGTACTGGGGCCCAAGCCACATCTACCATAAGCCCGCCTCTATAGGCTAGGGGTGGGGACTAGCGTTGACGGAACAAAAAACAAGGGGAGGTCATTTCCTTAGTACTTTTATACACAAACACGACCAAATAGATGAAAAGTACCAAGGGAGAGAATGTAAAAGATGCAAACTACTCTAAAAGTAAACCCAAGCATGTGAGGACCATTATAATGGTGTGAGTATAATATTGTAAAAAAAATGGGAAAGGGGGGAAAATAAACACCCAACAAATATAGTGTCCCAACCTGATAGAAAACTGAATGTAAACTTCTGAGGAAGCCCTACTCTAAGAATCAAACTATTACCATTATATGTGGCCTAAACAAATGTTATACTGATCTCCCTAACATCCTGAACAAACTAGTCCATCATCTGTGAGACGTAAGATACGTGTATGAAAACCAATGTAGGTGTCATCATAAAAGTACTCAGTAGGACACCCCAAAGAGGAGGGGGAGCAGTAATAGATACAGAGTAAAGGAAGTAAAATAGATAGAACAATTGTATAGTAAATGAGTGAAGATAAACCCCACATGGAAGTGAATAAAGTTAAGGAATACATGAGGAGCTAGATATGGTGGGAAGATTAACATATGATTGAGTCATTGATACCTCTAGTAGGAGAGTAGGCTCATATAACCACGAGAATATAAACATGGAATGCACAAGGCATACCTCGCACATCTTTTCCTCACTTCTAAGGAGAGAAACCAAAACCCAAATAGTGTGTGCTACAATAGGGTGTGATATTATATATCTATATATGTTTGTATATATATATTCTCAAACTAAAGAAAACCAGACGAGAGAGAGTAAGGGGATATCCAACTCAATGCTAATCCCTGGTAAGGAGTCTCCAATATTTCTGCATGTAACCACCATTGATTCTAAAATTGCACTTGTCTACCTTGAACTATAATTCAATGGTTCTAAAACACCACACCTTGATACTATCATCTTAGGGTAGGTTTATTTGGACTATATAGTTTGTAGGTCACATCATCAGGATGCTTCTTGGTGGGTAAAGTGGCCCACTTAATTGAGATCCTGATATAGTATCAAAACATGCCTCTTCATTGATTCATCGATGAACACCACATCCCAGCCACACTAAACGGTGACACACTAGAGGGTAATACCTAAAGAGTAACTGATGAACCTCACTACCCATCCCCACTGGAGGGTTAGTCCTGAAGAGTAATCACCGAACCTCACTCCCCAACCTTGTTGGAGGGTAAGCCCAAAAGAGTAATTATTAGATCCCACTGGCCAGCCTCACTGTAAGGTAAGCCCAGATGAGTAAACTATGAAACTCATTTCCCAACCTAACAGAAATTAATGTCCAAAAAGGAAAACGGAGAAACTCACTACCCAACCCCACTAGAGGGTAAGCCAGTACTACTATGGTGATTCTGAAATCATCACAACCATCATCGAACGCTGCTAGATTAGAAAAAAGGTCATAACAGCTCGCTTTATAACCTGGATGTCAAAATTATGGTAATCATCTTGTTCTATGAAGAAAAACACACAGGATAGGCAATTTTATTTAGCAAAATGGACAACGGGTAAAAATGGCGCTTTTCAACACCAAACAAATGAACTGGTCAAAGTGGGGCCCAAATTTCGATCTCGAACATTAAATTCTAAATCATATTTCAATATGTCTGTATTAAATAGGGTATCTTGTTTCTTTAGATGACACATCAAATAGACACCTGGTTAAATGTTACAGGTGATTGAAAAACCAAGAAGTGGGACAAAGGGTCGGTGGATAGACTTGTGGTCAATCGACCGACTAACCGTGCCCCAAGATGTGGTGGCTGCTGCAATGGTCGAACGCTATGATGGACTATGTATCGTCGACCAACGACCAACCGCGGTCAAACCAGGATGCGAACCCCAGTGTGGGACTTGGCCTATTTAGCGGATCTAACACATTTAGCTGACCCAGTCCACTACTAAAATTGGGTCCGACCCATAGTCCAATTTCTAGATGAGTCAAAACAGCTAAACGGTCATGGGAAAGGTAGTTGAAGTCACTACTTATTGTCGTATGGCGCTACCCTTCCCGGCAGAAAATTGGGTGGCATAGTGTGTCCACAACCCAGCACTAATGCTACTAACATGACATTGTCACTCCACGATCAGCTGATGGAGTGGCCCGCCATTGAATGTCGCTAGCGGCACCCCAACGGTATGTTCCGTGAACCACTGGGATCGATCGAGTTTTTTTATCGTCAATTTTTCAGCATATCAGTTACCCTTGTGAAGATGAATTCCCTAAAACGGCCTCATATCGACTATCAACTTATGATTTTGTGCGCCCAAAAATATTCGGTCAATAACTTGAAGAACACACAAAAAATGACAGTTTAAACACATATTGATGGCCATGTTCATGTAGCTATTTATTATTTGATGAGAGAACAAAAAAATATTCCAAAAACTGAATATTTAATAGTGAAATTGAATTGGAATAAAAAATGTGATAAATCGTACTTCGGTCCAGCCACTTGATGTAGTTGATTCATCTATGGTGTTGATGCTTCGATCCACCAAATATTTGGTAGAGTTTGTTCCCTGTTCTAGAAATGAATGATGGTGAAAGATCTAGAGGGAGAGAGAGACTCTCTAGAGAGAGGAGTGATTAGTGTTAAACCTAATCCCAATCACTAATCATTCTATTTATAGGATCTCCCCTCAGTGATGATTCTAAAAATATTGCACCCTCTCATTTTATGTCGGGCCTAGAAAAAATAGCCCACTATAAAATCAACAACGGTCTCATATTTCCAATTTGAGCTTCCAATTGAATGTATTTAGCACAACATCATGGTTAAAATAGTTACATTTAATTATGATTCTGCACCCAGATAGCTTTTTATACAAGAGTCTCATGCCAACGAAAGTTATTCCCCACATAGGGTAAGAACTGTGTTCTAAACTCATCCATGGACAATGATTTATGATTCAAGATGTCATTTAAAAGTTATCCCATTTCTATTGCCCGAATAGTATAAAGAATATTTAAATTTTATATAATTAATTCTGATAACATCTATCCTCAATCATGCACAACATATGGATTCCTAAATCTAAAAATATATATTAGAATATTACATAGTGTTACAATGGTAAAATAGTGTTCATAAATCACTCCCTCATTTAATATTTTCATCCATAAAAAGAAAAAAACTAGGAAAAATTATCAAGATAATCAGCCCACTTTTAGCCCTCACATTTTGAAGATGCCTCTTGAAAGTTTTTGTGCTCCCATAAAATACAAACCATGGCAATAGCCCAACCATGTAAGGTTCACTACTACCAATCCTCCATCGCCAATGGGTGCTCGACTAAGGTGGCTCCATCCTTCCAGCCTATCTCACCCTAGTCGATGATGTGCATAGAATCTTGTAGGTATCGCCTCAACTATGACACGTGGAAGACAGTGTGCAGTCTCTATAGATGTTGTGGGTAGGGAAAGGTGGTAGGAAACCCCAATTACTCTTTATTAGATCTAAAATGGCCTAATGAATATCGGGGATAACATACCTCCCTGGACAGACAACTACATTTCACATCATGGAGGTCTCTCAAGAATACGTGGTCTCCCTGCTCGAACTCTAAGGGCCTACAACAAGAGGTTGAATATTAATTTTTTATACTCTAGGAAATCTTCATTTGTTCACTGATGATCTTCCCCTTTTCCATTGTGGCTCGCACCAACTCTAGGCCCACAAGAGACAATCCTCCAAACACTATCTAGAACAAAGATAAACTTCTAGATATCCCCTACAAGTCCCCATATATTTCCACTACAATAGTAGGGTGGTAGATGTTTTTGAATAAATATTTACTAATGGTAGGTGATCCTACCATCTCAGTCTGAAATTTAATATAAAGTCCCACAACATGTCCTCTAAAACCTGGATAGTGCACTAAGTCTTCCCATAAATCTGGGGGTGAAAGGTTGTAATAATTTAAAACCTGGTCCAAAATTCCTCATATAGGCCTCTCCATATTCATGAGGTAAACCACACTTAACAATCAGAGAAAATCGTCGAGGGTACACAATGGAGGAAGATAATCTCCCATAAGTACAACTACCTACAACTCTACACCAAAATCTGCACCAAAATAGCATGTAAGTGTGACGAATCGGTGAGTTAGTAAACTATCACCCAAAGGGTTTCATGTCCCTTTTCTGTGAATGGATTAAATGTGATGATTTCGATTTATATGTTATCCCACTTCCACATCAGGATGTCGAGAGGCCGCAAAAAACCCAATGGAACCAAATGCGCAGCCTTCCCCTACTGACTGGTAAGGCATCATGAGACGAACTCATCAGCACCTCATCTCATTACTGATCAGAAAAACTAATTCTAAAGGTCATTGTACATATTCCACAGAACCGGATGTATAGGTGAGGGTGATGTATGTATCCCTCGCATAACATTTTCTCTTATCACAATCGGAATAACTGTCCACCACTAAAACATGATCTCATGATTACCTCCTATATAATGCACATCAGGTGTTTCATCCATGGATAACTGTTCACATAGAAACTTGAAGTTGATATCACCTTGTTGGAACTCTCTCACCTGATCAAGGAGCGATGGCGTCAGCACTATCGATTGAAAAAAAAATCATTCCCTCGCACTCTACCCGGGTCAGGTGTAAGGAGGCTAACTACTTTAATGCATTCTGCACAAGGAAAGACTATGACATAATGCTAATGGAATCTTCTACAATGCTTCCATTCTCTGGCATATAAACAATCTCAAATTCATAGTCCTACAGGAACACAAACCAGTGTCACTACCTCTGGTTCAGATCTCTGTGCGTGAAGATATACCTGAGGCTCTGGGGGTCTGAGTAAACTACAAAACACTCACGCAATAGGTAGTGACTCCACATTCTCACGGTTAAGACAACTGCAACAAGATCCAAGTCATGAGTAACAAAATTTTCTAATGGGGTCACAATTGAATTGACATGTATGTGATGACTACATACCATTGCATCAAAAAACAATTGATTCCTTCTCTTAAGGCATCAAAGTACACTATGAACTCAATTTCCCCATCTAGTATACTCATAACTAGCGTTCTCATCAATATCTACCACAACTCCTCGAAGGTCATCTATAATGACCCAAACAAGGTAACCAATTATCCCTTTCATGAATGAGTAGTCAAAGGGGTTGCAATCCTGGAGAATTCTTACACAAATATTTGGTAGTACCTTTACAAACCCTAGAAAACTCCGCACCTCTAGTGAATTATTGGGTGGTTCACAACAATGAACATCCTGGATCACTATGGGATCAACATATATACCCTATTCAGTGATGAAATAGCATATAAAGTGAACTTCATGTATCAAAAATGGACACTTCATGATCTTTCCAAAAATAGAGTGCTCTCAGAGTAAATCAGGGGCCATCTTCAGGTGCTCTGTGTGATCCTACTCTAACGTTGAGTAGAAGAGTATTTGATTCATGAAGAAGACATCTAACTATTATATGTATGGCCAGAATTCCTAGTTCATCAATTCCATTAAAATGTCAGGGGCAGTTGTCACACTTATGGGCATCACTAGGAACTCGTAATGCCTGTAACGACATCAGATGGAAAACATCATAATATAAGCCTTGAGAACCCATAGCAAGTGGTAGCCAGATCTCTGACCAATCGTGGAGAAACACCTCGCACATTGAAACTAGTGTAGGAGTTTTTTTATCATCATTATGGGGTATCTATTATTTCTCTTGTCCTAGTTAGGGTGATGATAATATACACAATGCCAGAAACTCACATTTTCCTTCATCACAAATAAAGCTAGAGCTGTCAAGGGGGACACATAGGGTCTAATAAAACCCATACCATGTAGGTTCTCTAAATACAAATGTTGATATCATATCTTAGTTGGCACCATCTGATATGATTTAAAATATATTATGGTTTTCCAAGGTTACAAATCAATGAAAAACTCCAATTGTTGCCTCAGAGGTAGCCTTGGGACATCTTCGAGGAAGACGTCCATGTAATCCCCCACAACTGATGGAACCCAGGTGCCTGAACTTTCTATTGCACTAAGGGTCACACTTTCTAGCTGAGGGCAAAGAGGTTGCAGTCTCTTACTCAGGACACTCATTTACCATACAATGAAGCTTCTTTCACCAAGAATGTTGATCCACATCCAATCAATATGCAAGCATATCACTACTCTGAAATGATAGTAAATATGGGAACAAACCATAGAAAGAAAATACCTGCCCACGATGATGTCATAAAGAGCCATCATGATGACCAGTATGTCCCACAAGAACATTTCTACCCCAAATGAAACCTTTCACAACTAGAAGATAAAAGAAAAAAAAGAGGTGAGTCCCAAAGGAACCTCGTGACAAAGTCCCTATAATAGTGCCTCTACTGGGAATACCAACTCCGGTACCAGGAGTAATGAGTTAAAATAATGACGTTCTCTTAGGTCTACTAATAATGAAGCAACAGTATAATAAACATAGAGAATACCTCGGATCATCTTATGTGTTGGAGGATCACGAAAGTCTATAACATGTAGTTGCATGCGACCCTTACTCATAGTCCCTTGAGACTGATGTGGGTCTCATGCCGGTAGAGGTTGTGGTGGGAACTCGTAGAATCATCCACCACCACATGGTACTCCTGCTCATACTCTTATACTGGAACTGCCTCCCTAGGGAAAACCCTCATAACAATGTTTCCTATGTCGTGTTCATCCACCTGCTGCGTGATCAGGATGCTCAGCTCACCGGGTCGAGAAGTCCCACACAAAGTGACCACACCTGTCACATGAGTAGCGTCAGCCCTCTCCAACCTATCCTGGAGCTCTATGTTTCCATACTTCCATAAAACCACATGGTCAATCGTAATCTTGTAAAGGTTCCATGCATATCATCTTTGCTACGTGACATTTTTCACCTTCATTGAAGGTATCCACTATAAATAAGCCACTACCAGTCCCAACTGACTGGTGACCCTGTTCTAGGAAACTCTCTATCATGATTCCCCACTTCAGAACCACTGAATAGTAAGGGATACACATTGTCACTATGTTCGCACAGATATCTCTTTGCAGACCCTGCTCCAAATTCTGTGCTCAAAAGTAACTGTCATGGATCATAAACAGTGAGTAGAAGGTAAGATGAGTAAACCAAGCTGTGTATGCAGTTTCTATCATGGCTTTATGCTACTCAAGTAGAAATTTTTAAATCCTAAAAATAATCAAGGTCATGGGGATGTACTAATCATTTAAAGGGTACTGAAACTCTTCCCATGAAATAGATGTCTCTTCATCCATCAGAGTAACTAAACCCCACTAGAGCCCATCCGGTATGAGAAAAAGATTGGCTTCTAAAGCTACCACCATGTCTACCAGATTTTACACTAGCCTAAACATGTGGATCACTAAATCATTCCAGTATTATACCACATGAGGGTATGCATCATCATAAATCTTCATGGGTATTAGTAATTAGAACTCACAAAGAGAACTTAGGTTGTGCTCTTCATCGTCTGATGCTTCCAGTACTAAAATATTCTCCATTGGTGGTGGTACAACTGCATGTCCACATGGAGGAGGGAGATAGCATGATTTCCTTATAATTGAGGCCACACCACTCATGGCATTGTCTTCATGGGATGGAGTAGGTAACCTAGCTTGTTGTCTTTATAGAGGCATCCTGAAAACTTAGTAATGATTACCGTAGTAAAATAAGTATATATATATATATATATATATATGATAAGAACAACAACAAAAGGGGATCTTGCTCAATAGGGAGAGTCAATGAATCGATATTATATAATGTATATACCATTAATCCATGAAACAAGTGTCTCATCATGTCGAGTCAACATATGTAATATCAGGGTCCTGGTGTATGGCTACATTGGATGTCGCACCATCACTGGACTCTATGGCCTAAGAGCCTCTCTCAATAAATTATGACATTGTTTCCTTATACCCAAAAAATTACTTTTCAGGGAAACATCCGAACAAATTTCGAAGGGGAGCACCACATTTGATGCCAATTTTTAATGACCAGGCCCTTACCGGGTCACAAGCCGCAACAACCCCAAGCCCACCTTCATAGACCCGGGGGTGGGGACTAGCACAGAAGTAACAAAAAGCAAAGGAATTCCATTTCCTTAGTAACTACAAACACAAAAAAAACAAATCGATTAAAATTACAGAGTGAGACAATGTAAATGATGAAAATTGCAATAAAATTAATCCCAGGAAAGCATGGGCCACTAATATAGTATGAGTATAGTAATGTAAACAGAAAGGAAAAAAGGGAAAAAATACATGCACCACTAGTAAGATGTCCTAATATGACGGAAAATAGAAATTAAAGCTATTGAGGAAGCCCTGATCTAGTCATAATTCTATGAACACTACACAAGGCCAAGAATACTTTGATGTTGAGATCCCAGATATTCTGATCAAACCTATTCATCGTTTACATGAAGCAGGACACGTGCAGGAAAATCCCAAGAAGGGGTGAGTATAATAACACTCAGTATGATTCCCCAAAGAGGAGGGGGATCAGTAAGATTTTCAAAGAGAAGAATGTAAAAATGATATAAAAATTGTATTGTAAATGAATGCAGTTCAACCTAACATGGAATTGAAGAACGTTCATCCAGAAACGAGGATCCAGATACCGTGAGAAGGTGAAATTATCATCGAGTATCTGTTACCTCTAATAGGGGATTAGTCCCATTTAACCATGAGAAGATATACATGGAAATCATGTGGCACACACCAAACATCTCCATCCCTCTTGGAAGGAGTGTATAGAGAACCCAAACAGTGGGTGTTGTAATAGTGTGTGAAAATATATATATTTTCTAAAACTAAATAATCCTAAACAAGAGAGTGTAATCATATCTCAAAATCAAAGCTCATCCCACTTAAATAGTTGCCAATAGTTCTAGAAGTAACCACCACCAATGCCCAATGTCCAAAAATCTTCCCAAAACTACAATTAAAAAGGGATCAAACACCACACCTTGATAATATGTACATTGGGTGGGTATGCCTCCTATGTACGGTTTTTAGGTCATGTATCCATGATGTGTCTAGGTGGGGAAATCACCACTATTTCAAGACATCTCAATATAGCTTCAAAAGATGCATTGTCACTGAATAATTGGAAAACACCACTACCCAGCCCCACTAATGGGTGATAGTATGTAGAGTTATCCCTAATGAATAAACGATGAACCAGACTGGATAGCCCTCCTGGAAGGCATGACCTGAAGAGTAGTTGGTGAACCTCACTACCCATCATCGCTAGATGGTAATCCTGAAATAGTAATTAGAGAAAATATCTATCGATCCTTAATGGATGGTGAACCCATAAGTGTAAAAGACGAACCTAATTTCCCATCCTCACAAGAGGTTATGTCCTAAAGGGAGAATGGTGAAACTCATTTCCCATCCCTCCTGGAGGATAAACCGGTATTTCTCTGGTGATTTTGAAATCATTTGTGCCATAACTACCCTCATCGGACACTGTTTGATGAGAATCATGTTTGGAACACCCCACTTTATAACCAGGATGTCAAAACTATGGTCTCCATCGTGTTATATGGGGGGAAACACACAAGATATGCTATTTATTTTCCTAAAATGGAGAACCGATGAATATTTACATGCCATAAAAACCTAATCTGGTCATAGTGGGTCCTGCATTCCCACCATGAACATAAAATTATCAAATATACCTTAACATGTCCATAATAAATAGAGAAACACACCGATGAATATGGTACAAAAAATAGACACCTGATTTAAAAGTTACGGGTGATTGAACAACCCAAAAAATGGGTCACTGTGTCGGTGGACGACTCGTGGTATGTCCACATACCGTGATGGTTTTCTACCTCAGTCGAACACCATGTCCAGTCCGGTCTATGGTTGAACTCACCATAGTCGACCAACTAGCCACACCCTGAGATATGACAGCTTCCATGGTGGTCGACCCGGGTCTTACCTGGTTTGCTAGATCCAACCAACTAGGTTGAACCCTACCCCTTTTTTAAACCCAGCCCACTACCAAGAGTGGGCTCAGGCCATGGTCCTATTTTTGGCTATATCAACGTGGCCGACTAACCATCATAATGGTGGAACCAGTCACCACCAGGTGTCACATGGAGTGACCCCAACTGGCCAAAAGTCGGGGCACATGGCGTGACCACGTCATGGAATTGCCGCTACAGCGGTGCCGCTACCACTGTGCCTCTGCCGCTCCATGGTCTACAGGAAGAGTAGACCACTGGGCTCGATCTGGTCACCCATTCATGAATCTATTTGTGGTTAAGGGACCCTTGGGATGACACCATCCATGTAATAGACTCAGATTGGCGATCTACTAATGATAATGTGCGCCCAAAAGTCATCGACCAAAATCTGGAGAACAGATGCAAAAATGACGGTTTAAATGGAGATTGATGGTCAAGTTCGTCCGGACATTGATGATTTGATTAGAGAACAAAAAATATGTACAAATAAATTTAATATAATAATGATAAATTGAATTAATATTTAAAAACATGATAAATCTTACCTCGATCTGGATGCCCGATATATGTGATTCATCCACGGTGCTCCCGATTTGATCCGCCAAAGATTTGGCGTAGTTTTCTCTTTGATATGGCCATGAGCGATGAAGAAAAAAATTGTTAGAGAGATATATATATATTTTTTAGAGAGAGAGAGAAGGGGTTGAGGCTAACCCTAATCCCAAAAACATAACATTATATTAATAGGAGCTCCCCTCATCACGGAACAGAAACCACCACACCCTCTTATTTTATGTCGTTCCAAGGAAAAACACTCCATTATAAACTCAACAGTGGTCACTAATTTCAAATAAAAGCCACTTTTTGAAATTTATTTAGCATGAAATCATAGGTAAAATTGTTACATTGAATTACAATTCTAACCCAGGATAGAGTTTTCTACAAGAGTCCCACACTGACGAATGTTATACCCCAACAAAGATAAACTCTGCATTCCAAACTCAACTGTGGCCTCATATTTCCAATATGAGATACCGTTTAAGAGATATCCCATTTTTATTTCATTTAAAATATAAAACTTACATAGATTTTATATAATTTATTTCAGGTAGACCATACCTTTGAATTGCACGCCGTTTGAACACATTACCCTCTAAATACATATATAAATATTTCAAAGTGTTATAAAGTGAATACCATGACTCTACATGTATAAAACATTAATTATGCAAGGGAACCTACTATTTAATAATCGAACATGTGTCTCATTAATTAAATATGTGTTTATTGTCAAATTATATCTTTTATATGTTACCTTAAACATAGTGAAGCCAATTTTTTCTACTATTTCAATCAAATTATTATGAAAACACAATAATGTGTTTAGTTTACTCTGTAGCCAATAAATAATCATCTATCCAATTGATCAACCAATTTATCCATGATCTTTCCTTTAAAATTGATTATAAAAGGATTTACAAAGACATTTACATTTAAAATATTCATATTATTATCAGAACCCATGATTTTATAGTATATATGTCTTTGAATATTTTAATTTTTCCAATACCATGTGATACATGAAAAACCGAGATTATAAGAACCACAATGCACTATTAAATTATTTTCCATTAAATGTTAGAGATATAACAAAGAAGATAAGTTGGTGAGTATAAATATAAGTAACTAAATTATTAAAATTATATGGTTGAAACATATGAAGAAAATTTAATGTTTCTCTATTAATTATAAATAAAATAAGAATCATTTTAAAAAAATAATTCTTTTTAAAAAACTATTATTTTTAAAGGGGTTCTGTTGTGCTATGTGAAAAAAAATATTAGTTTTTACCAATTTTAGGAATTTTATTTCTAAAATTAAATTCATTTTATAAATCAGTAATAAAATTTATATTCGGATTAATTTGTGGAAATTTTGAGAAAAGGATAATTTTTTGATAAATAGTGAAAAATACTGGTTTTATAGAAAATTTCCTTTTTGATTAGTGAATCGAAGAGTCCTATTTCGATATAAAATTGTTTTAAAAGTAAAATGATTTATGTTATATAATAAACAATCCAATTTAAGTAATTTTTATAAATTACATGTTCAATTTAGATATAATTTTTTTTCACTTTTGAAAACATTTCCATTGGGAAACCATTTATTTTTCTCTTCTCCAAGTTTAATTTAAAATTAAAGTCAACTAGTTATATGAATTTAATTTGTTGATTTGGATTATATATTAATAATCGTAATAATTAATATTATATTATAAGATCATAATAATTTTTTTAATGCATAGTAAAAAATATAAAAATTAACTTCCACAATTATGGTTAAAACAAGTTTACTATGGGATAAAACTAAATAGATAATACTTAAAAATGACCTAAAACATATCTAATTTATATATTATATATATAAAATTACCCTTATCACTTTATTATTTATTATTATGATATTTTTGGACACTTTTCTCATAAACTCATCAATATAATATTTTAAGAATATAAAATGATATAATGTCACGATAAACCTTTAAAATTTAAATTATTTGTTCACAAATGGACAAAAAAATTTATAAAAATTAATATTTATGGGAATATGAAATTAATGAATCTATTTTCATGAATTTAAATTTTTATTAATAATTATATTATTATTTTAATTTTTTATGCAACATCGATCTAGTAATTATGTAACTAATAGAAAATTAAATAAATGAAAAATATAAAATTACTCTAACCTAAAATAATTATTGTTTTACACAATTTTTTTATAGATGTTTGATCTGGTCCAAGTTTCACAATAATGAATTGGAATTTCATATTTTCCATTATATTCTATTTTCAAAATAAATTCACATTGTCAAAATTATCATTGTTGATATTTTATGATAAAAAAAAGTTTATTTAATGATTTAAAATTAATAATATTACAATATTCATTCAATTTGTTATTAAATTTAATAGAATGTCAATAATGGTCCATTCATGGAAGTATAATTCTATTATATATTCTATATTATCCCCAAAAAATAGAATCATTTTTACTACGGTTATGGTTAAAACATGGGTTTTGAATGTTATGGGATATTATGATAAAATTAATTTTCAAAACCCATATAATATTAATCTAATAAATGAGATTTCATATATAATCTAGTGGGCCCAAATTAATGAATAATTTTTAATTTTATGGCTTATAAGATAAATTACCAAGGTAGACAAACTAATTACCATATTGAAAATAAAAATCATAACCTTTAGTAAACATAAACGATAATGTATAACATATAAAAACAACGTTTTTTTTTGTTTTTGGTGGAGGTTTGGATAAATAATATATTCCTTTAAATTTATTATTTACCAATTTATAGTCACTTTTAGTGATAGTGACTTCCCTATATTGAATAGATTTTGTTCTTTTAAAAATTTACACTTGTCAATTATAATATCAAACTTCCTCCCCCACACATTTTCACACCGGAAAATACATTTTTCCTGACCAATCACTATTGAAATCCTTCCCTATAATCCTTTTCCACAACAAATAGATATGGATCTTACCAAATTAATTACCCTTGGGTCCTTAATAAATGATCCAAAAGAAGTTTCTATAAAGGAAGCTAATTGTCTCACTAATCTCCTTCATTTTATCTTCTTCTCTTAACAACATAATTTATTTAATAATAATTCAAATATAATAACCCAATTATATAACATATAAATAATTTTATTATGTAAATTGAAATATTCATATTAATATCATTTCCATGAAATGGGAAATAAAATCATCGATCGTTTGTATGAAACAGTACCACCACATGAACCGATGTAATTTTTTTCCTTCATCACCTCTAATGGACTGATATAATGATGGATTTAACATGTTTATTTGATATTTATGTTATCTACATAATCTATTAATTATAATATCACATTTTACTTCTTACCAAGAAATTGGTTGTAAAATAATAACATTGATCATGAGTACATGTAGACTCATACATCCTCATAGATATGTGATATATTTTTCATTTTATATTGGAATTGGTTATAATAATGATATATTTGAGGAATATGAATGATATATTTGAAATAATATTGGTTTTGGTGAGTTTAAATGTTATTTATTCTTGTTCCCATCTATTTTTTTGGAAAAATAAAAACAATTTCATGGAGTACATATGGACTACCATCTCCATGAAAGGATTAACTCACATTACATACTCTATCTTCTACTGACTATTATAAATATTTATATAATAATTAAATATAAAGGTAATATAATGGTTTATGTTCATGGTGTGATGGAATAAAGATCAGATTCAATGGAATATAATTACCTAACTAAAACATACATGAACAATTAATCAATTGTCACACAAAATAGTGATTTGTATGAGAAATGGTTCATAATATTGTAGTAAAATACTTTAAGTAAATAATTTATTATATGAAATATATTATCCTTTTCTTGTAATATATTAATAAAAATATATATTAATTATTCCATCTATACAGGAAGATATGATGGAAATCATGATAGATGTAAGAGTTTATCGTCTCACTTTTACTTCTTAGAGGTGTATGTCGTATTAACCACATAGTGTAAAGTCCCGTGTTTTTTAACCAGGATTAAATATGAAGTTTTTTAATTTTTTTTACTTATCAAAAAGTCGATTTTTAATCTATGCTCCAGAACATTATTATGAGTGTTGGAACAATAATGGGTGTTGTATTTGGACTTGGGTGAATACCCAGTAATTTTCACAAGTGTCCCAATAAGTCTAGGGACCACCGAATCTAGAAAATCCCAATTTAATGTATCTACATTGGATGTGTATGGTTGTCGTCCAACCAGTGTAGTTTATACTGCTTCATAAATTTTATATTTTAATTAAATAATAGTATGCGAGAGATTGTGATTAATTAAATGAAAGTCTTAATAATAAAAATATTAATGTCATTATTTTTTTGAGGTTGTTTAGTTAAATTATTTTTAACGAATTAATTAAATGATGGATGATGAAATTAATGATATTTTTTGGGTTAACTAGAAATGATGAATTAATTTAGTAATTTCAAAGTTAAAGAAAAAACATAATAATTATTAATATGTGGTTATGGGTTGGCATTTTTATCATTAATATCATATTAATTATTTAACAATAAATGGGAGGTTATGGTTCAACACTTTTGATTATATTAAATAAAAATTAATTAATAAGTGTTATTTAGTTTTTAGTTAATAATAATAGAATATATGAAAGGCGGCCTTCTCCTTACTCTTATACAGGAGGTGTACATGATAGCCCTTGTAGTTTTAGGCATGCACCACACCTATGACATGCTACCTCCTCCAGGAAACTTCTTCTACATGGTCAGATATTTCTGGGACGAACCTCCTCCTCCCTGTGGTGAGACCTCCAGCAGCGCAACCCCCCCCAGTATCTCCCCGCGACGCGCATGGACCTCCCTCTACCATACCTTATTTATGCACTTGACCCCAAGACAACCTGCAGTGGTGCACACGTGGCCTCATCCTTATAGTGCATCTTCCATCCAGACACAATTCACACCAGGTGTGTTAATCCCAAATGGCATGTAGTGGCATGTGTGACTCTCCTGACAGAACTACGATGCATGAAACCACCTCGAGATTCTTCACCCATTGATGTTTCCCTCCCAATTTCATTGTGGGTTTGGTATGATTCAATGAGTTACGAACTTCTCTCATACTCTCCTTCATCGATTTAGAGTTTCATCACATTTTCAATGTCTGAATAGGTGTTAGATTAAACCCTATAATCCTTGTTTAATCCGGTTGTTCCGTCCTTATAATTTTAGGGTATGAGGGTAGTGTATCATGGCCTGTTGGTCCATGTTTCGGCATCATCTACCAAGGGTGAGGCGGATGGACTCATTTATCTATGCTTCCATGTTTTGGGTAAGGTTATTTAAGAATGGTTTTTTCTAACATCATTCATTTTAGGTTTTTATATTTTATTTGAGACCCTGGTATATAATATTGGTGCATTGAACTTAATTTCACTATTTATGTTTGTCTATTTTGTTATAGTTTTTGTTGATCAATGATAGAGTTCAATCACACACACACACACACACACATATATATATATAAAGGGGATTCATGCAACTGAAGATCGATGGTAATTGTTTGTCATCATGTGAGGAAATGTGGCGTGTTCTGATTCCACCCCACGGTAGGGTCCCAAATCTCTGTCACTTTATTTAAGAATTATTTTCTTATTCAAATAATTCAATAATTCGAGTTTCCTTGATCAGGGAACTACTAAATTTTATTTAAATGATGTTTAAAGATAAATTCTTGGTTGCGGTTAATGTCATATCATGCTTTCTTATGTCTGGGCATCTATACGTATCTCTGTTGATGTCGACATGTGATATGTTTATGCAAGACAATTTATGTTATTTAATGATGATTTCCATGAGTGATAAATGAGGAAATTACCATGTTTCAATGTTAGTAATGTATTTTTGGGTATTAAAAATGTGTTGAGCTTATGCCCTAAATATTAAATTGTTAAATAGGAATGACCTATGGGACTTCCATGTAAACGAGACAAAAATGGCATTGGAATGGGACATCACTAGGTGCACCTTTTTAATCCATGTCATGATGTTTTTATTAGGAAAATGAGGATATATCAGTTGGAGAATTAAATCATTGAATGGGACATGATGGGTAATAGGGTAACAAATTGAGAAATTAATTATTAAGGCTGGAGTTGGAAATTATTTGGCATTTACCCAATATTGAGAATATTGAATATTTTGACATGTTTGGTATATAAATTTGATACTCATAATAATTAATGGATGGATTAATTATTACATGATAAATTTCAATTTTTTAATTAATTGATGAACTGGTTAAAGATATTTTATTTAATTAATTAAATTTTGAATTTATTAATTTTCAATAATTAATTTATGATTTTGAATTGATTGATTTTCTTGACTATTAGCATAAAATAAAATTTGATGCATTTTTCTTTTTCATGCCTTATGTTTTTTATGATGGAGTTGTTTAAATATATGATATGTTGTGTGAGATGGTTTCTTAATATATGGGCGATGTTCCACATGTTTGACTTGTGATGTTTATGATGGGAATTTTAATTGTTAAAGTCCTACACGAACCACTACTTCAGTGGACGAGTGTAGTTTTGTTAACGAATTGGGAAAATTAAATGCTGAGTTAATTATTTAGTTGGCTTTATTGTGGATAAGAATCATTATTTTTTAATTAATTATTAACTTTTGAGATGATGAATTGTTATTTAATTGTTGAGATAATTGACAAGATATTTATGTTGTTAATTAGTCTTTGAATTAATTAATAGATCTGATTAATTAATTTATGAGTTACTTAATGGATGGTTTTGGGGTGTTAGACATGAAGTTATACACCAATGATAAATATATATATGAATGATTGATAAATGGGCTCTGAGATGGGTACTGATGCTCCAAATACTAACAGGGTTTTAGACATGGTGTTCTACACCCAGTGTGCAAGGGAATATTCTTTTCTCAAATAGGGACTAAGTCTCCAAATACCTATGGGTTGTGAGAATATTACTAATGCTCCAAATACTCATGACAGTTCTAGACATGATTTTTTATGCCCATTAATTTACATTAGACTGTTGGTCCAACTGGTCTTATATGAAATGAAAAAATGTTAAAGGAATGATGTGGTGACATAATCATTTAAGAATTGAATATGGGAAATAGTTCAGACCCTTGAAAATCCTAGGCATATATTATGATACAAGTTTCCAAGGTAACCAAAGGGTTTATAAATTTAAATAAAGAATATCAATTATCCTAGAATATATAATTTAAAGAGGCTTGAATTATAGAAAAATGAAAATGAATGGGCGATGAATGTTGTGTATTCTTGAAAAATGTATAATGAAGATTTAGACACTAGATGAGGGTTGAAGTAGGTGATTGGGTATATAGTTACATTGTACTACTTACTTCATTTATGCATGTTTTTTCAATATTTAAATTATTTATTCAATTTCTTTATTGGGGGTAGATACTGGTTGTCCCGACCTAATGAGATTTATATCCCAAACTCTACTCAGGTCACCACTGCACTAGGGTACCCGAGTAGATTCTATTTAGTTGTAGGATTATGTTGTTTTCATATACAAGGGAGATAGGAGAAAAGGACCGAGTAGATGCCCGTGAAGAATGAGGAGATCTCCATTAGGGATTTTAGTCATTTCATTATTTCTATACTGAGATGTAAAACATTATTTTTTATAGAATTCAAATTTGTATTAATAACATGTCATGAATTCATGTACTGTATAAACTGGTATTTTCCAATTTTTTTCATGATTTATAAGAAATTTTTTTCCACTACTTTATAATTTATTACACTACTTATGTTATTTAAAGATATTGTCTATTATTGAACTCTAATAAGAGGGTATATTCTTCCCACTATCACATCTAAAGACCCTTGTTGCTTGTCCGAAACCTCTAGAATATGTGGACACGAGATTGAGGTCATGTGGTGACTTGTCCGGTGAACAGTTTATGGGTGAGTTGGGTCGAGATGTAACAATGTGGTATCAATGGCTTCTTTTCCATTGTCGTTCTATTTTTGGGTTGATAGAAAGGATACTGAAAATGTGTAGATGCTTGGGTTAGTAGTCGTGGTTGGGACTGATCACCCAACGTATTGGAAATAACAATGTGGTCAAGGTTTGGATTTCTATTCATGTTGTTCCCTGTAACAGTTGATATGATTTTACCTTGAGTGACTGATTTATTTTCCACTACTAATTGATTATGATAATTTCAAAGACAAATTACATTGGAATGATATGGCAAGGAAGTTACATCACATGCATCATATTAGGAACTTAGAGATAACATGCCTTGTAGTTTGATTATTAGGTTCACTTTTGATTTTTATTGTGTTCCATGTGCATTGACATGATTTGATTTTGTTTAGCATGCCTTTGTAGATAGTATGGTTCAGTAATAGATTTAACATTCTTGAGTGATTATATGCCATACTAGCTCAGTTATTAGCAAGTTTTGTTGTCGTGCCATGCTTCCGGGTTATAGAATGTTGTTGATTTACTGTGTCTGACAACATTCTAGAGATGTTTTGATGTGTGAAATAGATGTTATAGTTATAATGTTTAATTAATGTTGATTGTGATAAATTGGAGCCAAATTCGAGCAATAAGGTGTATGAGAACCTTATCAATTTTTATATTCCCACCCATGTATTC
The DNA here is from genome assembly GCA_963277665.1 of Viscum album. NCBI lineage: Eukaryota > Viridiplantae > Streptophyta > Magnoliopsida > Santalales > Viscaceae > Viscum > Viscum album. The sequence goes on along the minus strand of OY728136.1, from coordinate 1,764,877,025 downwards.
AAACCTTATTTAAAAATATCTGTTTGTAAATTTTTATAAATATTAAACAGCTGGGTCTTGATTGAAATGAACTATTGTTGGGTCGATTTTTAGAGAACCCAGATTGAATAAATGGTACCCTTAGAGGTCTCATTTTTGGTAATATGAACTTAGATGGTATATTTCTATTTTATATTTTGATAACACTATATGTAAAATTTATAAAAATGATGTTTGTTATATCATGTCTATTTTTCATGTGGAGCATTGATTGAAAACCATGTGACTTGTAGTGAAAAAGTACATGTGTATTAGCTAGAATTAACTCAAATGTTTAAAGGTTGAAATGATTTAATTAAAATGGATAGGATGAGAAAAGATATTTTTAACCTCATCATTAAGTTTTTACATGACAAAGAGAGAGGGTAATCATTTGTTATTCATAAGGGGGATAACCTGTGGTAGGTAGTACCCTTAGAATGTTTTGGGAGTTATTGTTAGTTCGTCCCACTACTCAGGATGAATTTTTGGGACTCAAGTTTTTTGAGAAACTGATAGTATTATGTTATAGATTTAATGATTAATGTAATACATGGTGATCATGATTAGGAGAATATCACACACATGCATTAAGGTGTTCTGAAATACAATGATGGTGAGGGGATGTTCTTATATTTCAATGTCATGGAAAATCCTAAATTGGGTAGTTTCACATTGATTTCAGTAAACATGTCGGCAGGGGACACCAAGATTTTTGAACAGAGTCGTCCGGTAGTAGTGTGACTGATCTTTTAGTGACCTTGTTTTTCTCTTAGTGTGCTCTTCTGAATGTGACGATCATGTACCCTATCATGACCTCGTCATATAGACACTAATATATCATTGATCTAACGTTGTGAAAAAGATTTCAATGTTGTTGATCATTATTAGTTGTTGTTATCTAGTTTATATGTGGGATGAGTGGTTTCATTGGGCTACACCTTGGTTCATGATGGGTAATGATAGTTTTTAAATAGCGATGTGAATGCTTAACATGGAAATGTCAACAAAAGTTGAGTAAGGGATTCAGTGTATATGTGGTTGGTTTATGATGTCTTTGGAGGAAATCATGAAAAAAAATTTCTATTTGTTGATAAAGATTCGATTTTTTCGTTGATGAGGTCCCTCAAATGGCCTTAGCTGTAAGCTCTAGTTCAGTGTTTAATTGGTAAAATGATCTTTTTATTAGGTTTTAAATTTTTAAATGTTGTTTGGCTTGTGAAATTGGTTACAAATGACTTCGGGATTTCCGAACAATACATGAAACTTATAAAGTGATTAAATGAATTTGGTGGGGTTTTGTATTAGTTCTATATGGATTCTAGTTGACAAGTTGTTTTTAAGGTGGGTATATTGTAAAGTCCCATGTTTTATTAAATAGGTTTAAATACAATGGTTTTCAAAAAAAAATCCATTTATCAACAAGTCTGTTTTAAACCGAGATCTGAAACATTATTCTGAATGTTGGAACACCTAATGGTGTCATTTTTTCGACTTGGGTGAATACCCAATAATTTTATTGGGTGTCCCGATATGTCTTGGGAGCACAAGATCTAGAAAATTATACTTAAACGTATCTTCATGGGATGCACATGATTGTCGTCCCACCCGTGAAATTTACACTACATAATAAATTATTTATATTAATAAAATAAGATTATATAAGAGAGTGATATTGATTATAATAAAATCATAATAATTATAACAATGATATTATTATTATTATTATTTTAGAGGTTGTTTAATTATATGAATTTTAATGAATTAATTAAATGATAGTTACGAAAAATTATTAGAGTTTTTGGGTTCACCAGAAATGTTTAATTAATTAAGGAGTTTCAAAGCTAATGAAGAAAAATTAGTATTAATAATTAGTGTTTATTGGATGGATATTTTATCATTAATATCATATTAATTATATTACAATAAATATGTGTTTATACTTTAAATATTTTTATTATATTAATCAACACATAATTGATATGTTTTTTTTGGTTTTTTGGTAAAACAATAAAATACATGAAAAGAGGCATTAACCTTCTTATTTTACAGGAGGTGAGAGTGATACACCCTACAACCCTTGGTGTGCACCACACCTTCAATCCACTACCTCCTCTGTGTGACTCCTCATAAATGACTTGCAACGGCGTGCACGACTCTCTTAGAAGAACTGCGACACGTGACAACCCCCTTCAAGGTTCTCCGTCCACATATGTTTTACACCAAATTTCATTGTGGGTTTGGTCTAATTCAATGAGGTTCGAACATCTCTTATACTATATTTCATCACTATGGAGTTTCTTTACATTTTCAGTGTCCGAATTTGTGTTGTTTGAAACCATAAGATCCATGTTTCATTTGGTTGTTGCGTTATCCTATTTTTACAGTATGCGGGAGGTGTATTATTTCTCGTTGGTCCATGCTCTGTAATTTTTCACTACGGGTGATGTGGATGGAATATTTCCTCTATACTTCCATGTTTCAGGTATGGTAATTTATCCGTTGTTTTATCTCTCATCATTCATTTAAGGGTTTTTATAATTTCAGACTCTGGTATATAACTATAGGTGCATTGACCATAAATGAAGTATTTATGGCTATCTATTTTTTTATATTGTTTGTTGATCAATGATACAATGTATTAATATATATATATATATATCATGGTACATATAAATAAATGTATGTGTGTGTGACTATGGACCGATTGTAATTTTTTTCCGACGTGTGCCAATGTGCGGCATGTCTTGGTTCAACCCCAAGGTAGGGTCCCAAATCTCAATCACATTATTTAAGAATTATTTTCTTCAAATAATTTGAGAATATGAGTTTCCTTTAATGTTAAGATACTAAATATTCTTTAAATTATGAATAAAGTTAAACTGTTGGTTGGTGGGAATGTGATATAATGCTTTCTTATGGTTGGAATTTTTTATGTATCCATGTTGATGCTGATATATAGTATGATGATGCAAGACTTTTGATGTTATTGAATGATGCTTTCCATGTGTGATAAATGAGTAAATGACCATTTTTGGTGCTATTAATGTATTTTTTCCTATTAAAAATATGTTGTTCTTATGCCCTGAATATTAAATGGTTCAATAGGAAGAACCAATAAGTCATACTTATGAACAAGACTTAAATGGCATTGGACCTGGGCACCATTAGGTGTGCCTTTTTAACCCATATCGTGGAATGTTAATCCTAAAAAAGATGATATATTAGTTGTAAAATTAAACGATTGAATGGGGAAGGATGGGTAATTGGGTAATTAATTGAAGAATTAATTCTCAAGTCATGATTTGGAAACTTTTTGGCATTTACATAATATTAATAATATTGAATGTTTTGAAATGTTTTGAATATAAATTAGAAACTGGAAATAATTAATGGAATGATTAATTATTACATGATAAATGGTAAATGGTAAAATAATTGATGAACTGGTTAATGATTTATTATTTAATTAATTAATTTTTTAATTAATTTATTTATAGTAATTAATTTAAGATTGTGAATTGATTGATTGTTACGACTGTTGGCAAATAATACCTTTTGATGCATGTTTTTTTCCAAGCCTTATGTTGTTTAGGATGGAGTTGTTTAAAAATATTATATGATGTGTGAGGTGGTTGTTAAATATATGGTTCTTGTTGAACATGTTTATCCTGAGATGGTTATGAATTTCATGTTAATTGTTAATGTCCTGGACGAATCACTGTTTGAGTGGATGAGGTCAAATGTGTTAACGAATTAGGATAATTAAATTTTGAGTAAATTATTTATTTTACTAGATTGTGGCTAAGAATAATTAATTGTTAATTAATTATTAACTATTGATAAGTTATATGGTTAATTAATTATTGATTTAGTTGAAGGGATATTTATGTTGTTAATTAGTTGTTGAATTAATTAATGAATTTGATCAATAAATTTATGAGTTAATTAATGGATGGTTTTAGGGTGTTAGGAATGGTGTTCTACACGAATGATAATTATATAAGTATGATTGATAAATGGGATGTGATATAGAGACTGATGCTACAAATACTCATAGGGTTCTAGATAGGTTATTATACACCCAGCTTGTTGGGGGATTTTTTTATGGGGCAATGACTGATGCTCCAAATACCCATGGGTTGTGAGACATGGACTAGCTAACTAATCTTGAGGTTTCTAGACATGTTTTTCTGAAAAAATTAATTGACATTGGACTGCGGGTTCAAATAGTAATAAATGAAATGAATTAAATGGATAATTAAAAGATGGTATGACATAATTAATTGAGAATTGAATATGGGAAATAGTTCAGACCCCGACATAGTCGATGCAAGTATTGCGATATGGGTGTGCAGGGGAACCCAGGGATTTATGTAGTTAAATAAAGAATATTTATTAATGAGGGTTATATAATATAATGATGATTGAATTATTGATAATTTAAAATGAATGGGTGATGACTGTATTGTATGCATGACAAATGTATAATGATTATTCAGACACTAGATGAGGGATTAAGTGAGTACTTGGGTATATAGTTACATTATACTTCTTACATTATTTATGCATATTTTGACATGATTTAAATTATTTATTGAACGTTTGGATTTGGGGTAGAAAATGGTGGTCCAGGCCTACAGATATTTATATCTCACACCCTACATAGGCCACCATTGCACTGGGTACCTAAGTAGATTCTATTTGGTTGCAGGATTGTGTTTGTTATATACTTGGGAGATAGGAGCCAAAGATCAACCAGATGCTCATAATTCTTGAGGAGACCACCCTCAAGGCTATGAGTCTTTTCTTTATTCTAATATTGTGATTTAAATCATGTTTTTTTTACTTTGTTCAAATTTTTAACAATTACATGTCATTCCCACATCTACTTTATAAACTGGAATTTTCGCCTTTTGTTCAAGATTTATAAAAAGTATGCCTTCTAATGCTTTATCATTTATTAGACTTCTTTCGATATTTAATGATATTTTATATTATTTATCATTGATAAGAGGGTATATTCTTCTGAAAAAACCTCTAAAGATACTCACTGTAAAGACTCATAATTTCTGTCGAATTTTTTTTCTTAAATACTTGGTAATTTTACGAGTCTGCAGAAAAGACAGTGCGTGATTCCGAGGCCCGGTGTGCCCGCGATCAATTTCTGAAGATTTGTTCATGTACGTTCAGAAAACGTATGAGTGGGATTTTATATCTTTTGAACCGGTGCTCGGAATTGAAATCTGAGGGCACCGTTGATCTCACAGGGCCGGTATTCACTTAAAAAGACTATCACCTCAACGACAGTATATTGAGATTCAAATATAGTTTTTGTGTTTTTAGAGAATAAATTAAATAAATATTAAGTGTCTTTGGCTTATGTTTTATTGTTCATTAAAACATACTCCTGGATGTTCAAGGTGGGACCATCACACCTTAACCTCTCATGAGATGTTAGGGTGGTGGGACCCACACAAACACAACCTCCCATGTGAGGATTAATGTGGTGGGGACCACCCGAGGTAAAACCTCCTGAACCCCCCATTATGTGGGAAGAAACCCCTTGATCTCACCACTTTATGTTTCCAAATACTTTCGATTAATTAATTGAGCACTACAATTAATTAATTTCAATCTTTTTGAATTATATTCCAATGATTAAGTAATAGGTAACGATAATCTATTATGTGGGTTGGAAATTTTCTCCTGGGAGAGGGGAGGACATGGGAGGAGAGCACGACTTCTTCCGAAATGAGATGTGTCTCTCATCAACATTGATTTCATATCATAGGCGAAGTCACGAGGAGAGCATGACTTCTTCCGAAACGAGAATCAGGGCACCAGAATTCATCCAGTGACCCGCAGAAAGATCGTCGGTGGATAGAACTGACAATCGTCACCGCATGGACAGCGGTGGCACAACCATGCCACCAGAGGAAAAGTCCACAGCCGACAGGCCGTGGTGGTGCAGTGGTGGCCGGCGTAATACTGGATGTGAAAGAAACCGGCTGCTCGAGCAGCCAGGTAACCGAAGAAGGTGGGGCCCAACCGTGCCACATGGTGGAAAAGAAGGAGTCAGAGCCTTTGGTGGCAGTAGTGCAACGACGGCTGGCGCAAGTCCATCCACGAGGATGACTGGCGGCCCTAGCCACCAGGTTTCCGGAGGAGGCGTGGCACAACCGGCACCACGCGAGAGGCACCTAGCCGGTCGGCCAGCCGGGAGGAGTGGTACCCCTTGCTAGATCCCGCGTGACATGGACCGGTGCTACGTGGCACCAGTTTTGGAGACCATTGGTACTGATAAGATGTTCAGGAAAATAGGCGGCGTGGCCTCCCCCCTGTAAATGGCTAGGGCAGCCCCCCAGGCCACCAGGCCATACACAACACTGGCCGGACCCAGTGCGAGCTTGTCCTAGCGCGGGCCGGACCCAGTGCGGGTCACTCCGCCAGTGGGGGCCGGGCCGCCCCCATGGGCCGAGCCGTACTCGCAGGCTGGGTCGTCCCTGCGGACCGTGTCGGTCCCACGGACTGGGTCAAACCCCAGTCCGGACCCATTCGAATAGTTTGCAGTCTCTTTCCCATAACATGAGATACATGCATCTGATTGTGGAATTGTCTATGAAAACTGAAACCTTGGAAGGATACAGATCTTTAGGTATACCCCACTTAAGTTTCGGACAATGTTAGGGTTTGGTCGGGTTGGATCGAACGTAAATCCAACTGGGCCCTTGGAACAGAAATGCCAATAACTCTCTGACCAGGCATACGATTGATGTTCCATCTGTCGTGTTGAGTTTCTTATGGAAAGACAGAGATTTTGAATACATCAACTTGGTACATGTGGATGTTTATGTATCAACACATGGATGTGCTCTGATGACTGTTCCTGGATCCTTTGTGGGTTCGACCGCACTGACTACTATTACTGGATCCTGTGTGGGTTTAACGGAACTGACTATTATTCCTGGATCCTGTACGGGTTCGACAACTCTGACTATTATTCATGGATCATGTGTGGGTTTGACATTTCTGACTTATATTGCTAGATCATGTGTTAATTTGATTGAATAACTGTTCCTGGATCCTGTGTGGGTTCGACAGTTCTGATTTTTGTTCATGGATCCTGTGTGTGTTCGACATAATGGATGATTTAGTGGCTACATATAATCATAACTATCTCTCTTCAAAAGTTTTATAATTGTGTGAGTTGAGTCAGTAACATTGTGTTTTCATCATAATTGAGATGGATTACAAGATAACTAAGTTATATGTATGGATACATACCTAAGTGGGGTTATCTGTTGATTTCATACCTAGTGGTTTATCCTTGTTAAATTTGGTGTGACCTTGAGGGTCTCGGGGTCCCTACATAGTATCATTATACTCACCGTTTCATGGGCTATGCCGGAACCTCATTGTGTTGGATGCAGACAATGGGTAGTGTTGTCCGAGGATGAGTGAATGAGGAGTGGACGGTACCCAGAGGTGGACCTCACGATGAGTCGGTAACAGGTGGAGACTTGCAGACTTGGAGTGCTAAGAAGGCTATCTATACCTACACTTCAGGTAGTAACCATGGTGGACGGTCCAGGAGCTGCTTTTCACCATTCAGTTGTTTTGTCCTTTTCAGTTGTACTTGTACTTTACTGTTGGGCTTGTATTTTCGGCTCCTTTGCTTTTTAACAGTCTCTTGTTATACAGATTTGAATACATTTTTGTATTCATCTGTGTACTCTGTTGTCTATATTTTTAGTTATAAAGGCAATCCCTTCCCTGTTTAGGGATTTATGCCTTTGGTGCTAGTCACCAGCCCATGGCCTATGGAAGGTTGGCTTAGTGTAGTCACCAAATGGGCCCCGGGGGATGGGTCATGACAAATTGGTATCATAGGTGTCAGTTCTACCACATAACTTAGTACTCTGATATTTTATGTGAAGAAATAGTGCTAAGGGTACTGAGTGTGGTTTTCAGTTCAGGGAGTCTAGTGTTGATGCGACAAATGACGTATCCATACACCAAGACCCTGACTTCTGATTTCTGACTCTATGCATGAAATCACTGATTGTGTGTGTGTTTTGAAGAGTCTACTTTGTGATATCTTTTGAGTCAGCTAAATAGGTATAACTTATTGACCATGGAAAACCTATTTCTTTACAGGATTCCTCTACGCAGACATCCATCCAGGGTTCTGAGAGTTGTATGAGATGGCAGTCCACCGAGTGAGGAGGCCTCGATGCAGGGCCCTATTACAGCATATGATCCAGTGGTACCACTACCTCTTTGGCCACCGATGCCACCATCCCCAGCAGCAGAGAATGTACACCACCTAAGTACATTTCATGAGTTCCAGCGCTAGAGGCCACCCACGTTTAGGGGCGAGATGGACCCACAGGTAGGTGAGGATTGGCTGGAGGCTATGGTGAGAGTCTTCATACTGGTAGGGACACCATCAGACCTTATGGTGATCCTTGATGCGTGTCTCCTTCATGAAGCAGCATGAAGATGGTGGAACTTGATGCTCCAGGTGCATGACGGGGAGACACTACTCTGGGAAGATTTCAAGAGCCTGTTTCAGGTGGAGTTTTTCCCAGCCACCCTACCTGCAGTTTAGATACAAGAGCTACTTCATCTACAGTAGGGTAGCATGACTATGGCATAGTACTCAGTGAGATTCCCCATCCTCTCACTATACTCCCCAGATATGGTACGAGACCCATTCCTCAGGGCCCAGACCATCGAGTAGTGGATCAGGTGAGAGATCAGAGCTTCGATGATCTCCCTAAGAATCCTGACGTAGGAAAGGGTGTTGGAGTGAGCCCTCTTAGTGAAAAGTATCCTTGATGAGTAGTCACCAGCAGCGGGACCCACCACTGGGGGTCACGTAGCAGATTATTCTGCAACAGGTAGAAGACAGATGTCGCAGAGGTCCAAGCGGACCAGACCATCTGGTTGACAACATCATGACACGGGTTTGGTTGTGCGAGGAAAATGAGACAAATCAAGTAATTTGAGGAACAAGCAGTGTTTCACATGTGGCGGGCTAGGTAACATGTCTCGTGACTGTCTGAACCGCCATATGGATGATCAGAATATAGTTAAGGGACCTCCCATGTTGAGGTAGAGGTTTAATCGAGGTGATATGTAGGGCACAAGCAGACATGGAAGAGGAGATGATCGTGCAACTATTAGTGGATGATTTTACAAGGGGATACCACCACCACCACCAGGAAGTCCACCTCGACCACATAGAGCAGGTGGAAAGGGGAGTGCTCAACTCTTGGAAGCTATGGCTTATGATCACGGTGCTCCAGAGATGATTCCATGTTACGATATATATATACTCCACCTTGGCTATAGTTCTTATAGGCAAAGGATCCAGTCACTCTTTCATTTCCACTAACCTCATTCGGATCTCGGAGATTCCGAAGGAGCCCTTGGATTGATCCATATAGATAGATACTCATACAAGAGTAGACATAAATATTACACACTGGTGCTAGAAGTTTGAGATTACTCTAGGAGGTGAGAGCTTCGGCTAGGATCTCCTCGTAGCGGCGTCGATTCCTTAAAACATCATATTGGGTATGGACTGGTTATCTACATTCCATGCTCGTATCGACTGTATTAGGTGAAAAATAAGGTGTGTCTTCACGGATGGGATAAGTTTTACCTTCACTGGTGAGAACGGAGCCTTTGCAGCATAGGACGAAATTACTCAAAGGAGGGTGAATCCGATCACTCATCAGTTAGCCTCCCTTACCCTCAGAGCGGTAGATGTGGAGAGTCTGACTTATCCTCTAGTGGTGGACCAGTACGCAGATGTTTTCCCTGATGAAGTTCCAGTTCTACCTCCTCATAGAGAGGTGAAATTTTATATTGAAATGTACCCCGAGATGGCACTGATATCTACACCAGCATATCGGATGGCTCCCGCTGAGCTTCGTCAGCTACAGGTACAACTAGAAGGCTTGCAGGGGAAGGGATTCATCCAGCCCAGTGTTTCTCCCTAGGAAGCTCCAATTCAGTTCACCAAGAAGGAAGATAAAATCCTGATGGTTTGTGTCGAATACCATCACCTAAAACATGTGACTGTAAAGAACAAGTACTAACTCCCAATGATTGAAAACCTCTTTCATCAGCTGAAGAGAGCACGATGGTTCATGAAGATAGACCTCAGATCAGGCTATCACCGGCTTAGAGTTCGATATTATGATGTGCAGATAGACGACCGTCTAATGTCGGTACGACCACTAAGAGTTCATGGTTATGACTCTCGGCGTAACCAACGCTCCAGTGGTGTTCATCGGACTCATGAACATGATTTTCTAGACATACCTCAATCGCTTTATCGTAGTCTTGATTGACGACATTATGAAAAAATCGACTAATGAGAACGAGCATGCCTACCATTTACAGGTGGTACTAGACACACTCTGAGAGAACCAACTTTATGGAAAGCTCTTGATGTGCCAGTTTTGGATCCGAGAGGTACACTTATTGGGACATGTCATCTCAGAGGCTGGAGTTGCAGTGGATCCAACAACTATTGAGGTGGTACATTCTTGGGAGCCACCCAGGAGTGCGATGGAGGTAGAGGGTTTCCTAGTTTTGGCTAGATATTACCGGAGGTTCGTATCAGACTTCTCTTGAGTTGCAGCACCACTATCAACCTTGAAGAAGAAGGGGAAACCCTTCATGTGGTCAGAGTGGTTCCATCAGAGATTTCATGAGCTGAGGTAGAGGCTGACTAGTGACCCCATATCGAGGCTTCCAGAGGAAGGCATAGGGTACGTAGTATACTACGACGTGTCAGGTACCAGACTCGGGTGTTTCCTGATGCAGGAGCAAGAAGTGATCGCATATAGTTCTCGACAGCTAAGATAACATGATCAGAACTATACTACCCATTACCGATAGTTAGAAGTAGTGTTTTTCGCATGGAAGATGTGTCACCACTATATGATGGGTGAACTTTTTACCATATAATCTAACCACCAGAGTCTCAGGTATATCTTCTCTTAGAAGACCATGAACCTAAGACAACGACAATGGCTTGACTTACTCAAGGACTATGAAATTGAGATAGTTTATACTCATTGGATGGGGAATGTTGTAGCAAATGCACTCAGTAAGAGATCTGGTATACAACATCTAGGAGAGGCGACAGAGTAGTTGGATGCTTTATAGATATCCTTTGTGGCCCAAGATGGAGTAGCATTCCTTCAGTCTCTAACAGTCAGTCCTCCACTTCTTCAGTGAGTCTGGGAGGCACTACGTAGAGACGTTGACTGCGAGACACAACATGCTCGGATATCCAAAGGACATGCACATGATAGATTTTCTAAAGGTGGGGAGCACATCATTCTCTTTAGAGGAAGTACTATGGTGCTAGTCTCACTTCAGGAGGTTGTTTTGAGAGATTTCCACACATCCCCCTAGAGGTACATCCAGAAGTGGCGAAGATGTACCAGGACCTTCGACGAAAACAATGGTGGCTAGGTATGAAAAAGGCAGTAGTGGAGTTTCTCTCACGATGCCTCACTTTTCAGTAAGGGAAGGTGAAGCATCAGGTACCAGCAGGCTTGGTTCAACCTTTATAGGTTCCAGAGTGGATGTGGGAAGGGATATCCATGGAGTTTGTGACAGTTCTTCCACGTATATTGAAGGGTCATGACTCGATTTGGGTGATCATTGACTGACTCACCAAGTCGCCTCACTTCATACCGATCAGAGTGTAGGGTTCAGTAGAGATCTTAGAAAGCCTCTATGTGCAAGAGATTGTGCGGCTAAATGGAGTACATTCTTCTATTTTCTCCAATCGTGATGCACAGTTTACTTCCTGGATATGAAATGGGTTGTAGGAGGCTTTTAGGACGCAACTTCGACTGAGCACCGCCTTCCATCCTCAGACGAATGGTCAGACTGAGCAGACCATTTTGTCCCTTGAGGACATGTTGCGTGCTTGTGTCCTTGACTTCAGTCGTAGTTGGGAGGATCAATTACCTTTTGTAGAGTTTTCCTACAACAACATCTATCACTCCACCATTGGGATGACACCTTTCAAGGCGTTATACGGGCAACCTTGCAGATCCCCCTTCTGCTGGACAGACCCAGGGGAGTCAGCACTGGTGGGACAGGAGATGGTACAGGCTACCACAGAGAAGGTGCAGATCATCTAGGAGCATATAAAGACGACATAGAGTATTCATAAGTCGTATGCTGACAGGATAGGGAGACCTCTGTAGTTCGAGGATGGCGACCATGTCTTTCTACGGGTCTCACCCTGATGACGTTTAAGGAGATTTGGCTGACGAGGTATGTAATCTCTGCGTTTCATCGGACCATTCCAGATCCTCACCTGAGTTCACGAGGTGGCATACCGCTTAATTCTTCCTCCTCAGTTACACCAGGTGCACGATTTCTTTCATGTATCCCAATTAAGGAGATATGTGCACAACCCATCTCACATCACGGACCATGGAGAGATGGACATTGACAATGGGGCGGATTTCATGGAGGTTCCAGTAGAGATTGAGGATCGACAGAAGTGGGTCCCACATGGATGGTCGATACCTCTAGTGGGTGTTCGCTGGCTGCACGGGAACCTCCAGGAGAGCACATGGGAGCTGTAGGCTCAAATTCATGGTCAATACCTCCATTTGTTACCCTAGTTCAAGATGAAGAATATGGGGATGTAACGCCCTGAGGTTGTGAGAATGTAAAGACACGGAATTTCTGTGGAATTTTTCTCTCAAATACTAGGAAATTTTACGAGTCCGTGAAAACTTACGGCGTGTGATTTTGAGGCCGGGTGTTCCAAGAATCAATTTCTTAAGTTTTCTTCAGGTACGTTCAGTAAACATACGAGTGGGATTTTATAAATTTTGAATCGGTGCTCAGAATTGAAATTTGAGGGCACCGTTTATCGTGCAGTGCCGGTATTCGCTTAAGAAGACTATCACCTCGACGACAGTGGGTTTAGATTAAAAGAATGTTTTTGGGATTTTAGAGAATGAATTAAATAAAAATTATGTGTGTGTGGCTTAAATTTTATTGTTGTTTAAAACCTCATCATGGAAGTTAGAGGTGGGACGACCACAAATTAACCTCCCATGAGAGGTTATGGTGGTGGGGCCCACCTGAACTCAACCTCCCATGTGAGGATTAAGTTGGTGGGGACCACCCTTGGTTAAAACCTCTTGAACATCCCATTAAGTGGGGAGAAACCCCTTGAGCTCCCCACTTTATGTAGCCATATCCTTTCAATTAATTAATTGAGCACTACAATTAATTAATTTGAATCTTTTGGAATTACGTGCCAATGATTATGTAATACGTAAGGATAATCTATTATGTGGGTTGAAAATTGTCTCTTGGGAGAGGGGAGGACTTGGGAGAAGGGTCCCAACGTAGAATGCTCCCACCAATGAAGAATTTCGACCTATATTCCAACTTCGACATCCTTCCTCGGAACCTCCTCGACATAGGACGTGTTCCATTACAGGTGAATCGACGTCCTCCCATCCATGAATTCTTCAACGATAAATAAACAAGGTAGGGGTTAATGCTTGGTTAATTGTTTCACGTTCTATGCCTTGCTTCTAGGATTAAGAATCAATGAAGTTTGCTACCACCCTAACGCATAGGGCGCGGGCCGAACAAACACGGCATGACCCCTCCGCCTTTATTATGGAATTTGACACACAATGCGGAATGAGTCTAGGTTGGGAATTTCTCATTAACTTTGATTGAGGATTGAAGGAGATGTCCCGAGGAGAGCACGACTTATTCCAAAACAAGAATTGGGCCACCAGAACTCATCTGGTGACCCACAGAAAGATCACCGGCAGATGGAACTGACAATCATCGCCGCATGGATTGTGGCAGTCCAACCGTGCCACCGGAGGAAAAGTCCGTGACCGACGGACCGCGATGGCACGACGATAGTTGGTGAAAGGCCGGTCGCGAAGGAAGCTAGGGGCTCGAGCCGCTGGGTCACTGGAGAAGGCGCGGCGCAACCATGTCGTGCGGTGGAGAAGAAGGGGGTGCACAAGTGTAATGGCAGCCGACGCATGTCCAGCCGCGAGGAAGACAGGCAGCCCAAGCCACCGGGTCGCCAGAGGGGGTGCGACGCAACTGGCGCTGCGCAGGAGGCGGCTGGCTGATCGGCCAACTGAGAGGATCGAGACCCCTTGCTGGGTCCCGCATGACATGGACCAGCGCCATGTGGTGCCAGTTTTGGAGACCACACGAATAGCTAATCCGTCTGAGAGACCAGGGGGTGCGGTATCCCCCCTGGAAGAGGCTAGGGCAGACCCCATAGGCCGCCGGGACGGACCCAGCATGGGACAAACCCAATGTGTGTTGGGCCGCCAGTATATTCCGGGCTGACCCCATGGGTCAGGCTGCCCTTGCGGGTTGGGTCAGTCAGACTGGGTAGGACCGGACCCGGACCCGTTTGAATAGTTTCCACTATATTGCATGTAACATGAGCTACAAGAGTCCGATTGACGAACCATCTGTGGTGACTAAAACCTTAGTAGGAGACAGATCCTTTGGTATAACACACTCTAGTTTTGGACACAGTTGGGGTACGGTCAGGATGGATCAAACATAAATCCAACAGGGCCATCAGAACGGAAATGCCAATAACTCTCAGACCAGGTGTCCCACTGATGCGTCATCTGTCGCGTTGAGTTTCTTATGGAAAGGCGGATATTTTGTATACATAAACATGGGAATTCATGGAAGTTGATTTAGGGAAACTTGGTTGCTCTCTGACGACTATTCTTGTATCATGTGTGGGTTCGACAGCACTGATGACTGTTCCTGGATCATGTGTGGGTTCGATGACACTGATGACAGTTCCTGGATCCCATACTGGTTCGACAGCTCTGACTGCTGTTCCTGGATCCTGTGTGGGTTCGACAGTTCTGACTTCTGTTCCTGGATCCTGTGTGGGTTCAACAGTGCTGATTTTTGTTACTTGATCCTCTACGGGTTCGACATAATAGATGATTAAGTGGATACATCTGATCATATCTATCTCTCTACAAAAGTTGTATACATGTGTCATATGAGTAAGTAACTTTGTGTTTTACTCATGATTGAGATGGATTACTAGATAACATAGTTATATGTATGGGAATATACCTATGCGGGGTTATCTGTTGATTTCATTTGTAGTGGTTTGTCCTTGTTTGATTTTGTGAGACCTTGAGGGTCTCGGGGTACATACTAAGTATCGTTATACTCACCCCTGTGTGGGCTATGCCCACACATCATTGTGTTGGATGCAGACGATAGGCAGTGCTGACCGAGGCTAAGTGTGTGAGGATTGGATGGTACCCGGAGGTGGACCTCTTGACGAGTCAGTACCCGGTGGAGACTGACAGACTTGGATTGCGGAGGAGGATATCTGCACCTAACAATCAGGTAGGATACGTGGTGGACGATCCAGGAGCTGATTTTCACCTTTCAGCTATTTTTTTCTTTTTATTTGTACTTATACTTTACAGTTGGGCGTGTATTTCTGGCCCATTTACTTTTTAGCACTATCTTGTTATACAGTTTTGCTTAGGGTTTTGTATTCAACTGTGTACTATGTTGTGTGTGTTTTGAGTTATAAAGGAAATGTCATCCCAGTTTAGTGATTTACACTTTTGGTTCTAGTTTCCAGCCCCTGGCCTATGGAAGGTGGACATGGGGTAGTCATAGCACGGGCCCCGGGGCACGGGTCGTGACACTCTTTGCTAATCAGAATCCTTAGGCATATGGGGAGACGTGCATGAGGTCATGTGGAGACTAGTATATCCATCGGTTCATGGGTGAGCTGGGTCGAGACATTACAAATAATTACATTGCTTATTGTACATATTTATGCATTGATATATTTTTATCATTAAATTCCATTATAATAAATGTATTTGTAGTTTCATTTATTTTTATTTTTTCATGGGGATTATGATTTTAATGTTCCCAAAGGGTCATGTGTTTATGTTTTAAGCTCCATATTATTCGAGATTTATTATGTTTGACTCTCCATTTAGAGAATTATTTTGTAACTCTATCATAAACCTAATTTATTTATTATCTAATTTTTATTTCTTGAATATATAGGTATTCCACTATTTTTTATTCTTTTAGGAATAAAAGTGGAGAAAAAGAATGTTTTTAATGACAAATGAATTCATTTTTCTCTTTAAGAGAAATTGAATTTTATTATGTAATATGTTTTTACATTTTTTTTGAAGAAAGTGTTTAATATAATAGAAAATATTTATTTATGATAATTTTACACATATTAATAATTTTAATATAAAATGAAAAAATTAAACTTCCTATAGTTTTCAAAACATGGTACTTTTTTGAATTTTCATACAAAATTTTCAAATGATTTTTTAATGTGTACACCATGAAATAAATTTCCCACCACCATTAAAACTAAATTTATTAATGATTACTTCATATGTTATGAAATTCATTGTCAATGTAAAGTACTTTAATTTTTTTGGAATTTTTTGTTTTAAAAATGTGATTCTCGACATGAAATGGTTATTTTTCCTATGTTGTTTTTAATGAAATAGTTATGGTAATTATATTCATTAATAAAAAAACATATTATACTTATTCTCTATGGGGAATATATTTTTATGATTCCATCAATGTTATTTATTTGGATGTTTTATGATCATTTTATTGGAGATTTACTATTTTGATACTATTCTCCATATTACATTGAATGATTTATGAGTTTGAATATTTATTAGGAAAATTATTAAAATTTATTATGGGATATTTAAAATATGATTTTTTTTGATTTTATTCCACCCCTTTCATACATGGAATGCATTGTACAAAGAATGTGGTAGGTAAGGAATATTATATCTTCTTGATAGATCATTTTATCCAAGGGGACAGTCAAGATTAGTTTTAGATAGGTAATTAACAATTTATATAGACATCTGTGAATAAGTCTTCAATTTTATTTATTATTTCATGAAACTAGGCCTCAAAAATATGTTTTTTATGTCTGAAATTATACATTCCATCAATTTAAATTAATTTATTTATTTTTATGTAAGTTTTGTAATTTTTATGATATCCATGGATGTGTTTCCAGATAATGAGATTATTATATGGAATTATTTTATCATTAAATATTCATAAAATATTACTATAAATGATCATGTAACTGATTTTATATCAATTTTTTAGTTATTCACCCATCCATATTTATTATACCTTACTTATTCATTATAACATGAATTTTATGACTTCTCTCATAAAGCATTAAAGATCACTTCTTTATCATGTTTCCATTCCCTTGGATGAAAATATATTCATTATAATTGACATGCATGGATACAATAAATAGATTTATGGTGTTCCATGCGAGTGCTTGATTTTGTATTTATTGTATCAAATGTAATGTGAATTTCAATTATGTATCACGTTTTCAAAGTCTACAAATCTATTAAATCCTTTGGGATATGATTAATTTTATCTAGAACCAATCTATGGAAGCGACCACTAACTATGGGATACTAGTTTTTAGGTTAGTATAGCTATTTTCATAGAATATTTTATAGAAAAATTATGAATTAGATTTATGAAAATAGTGATTAGGAAATACAACACTCAGATTGACATTGAGGATACATATTAAAGAACATCCTTATGTTTTGGAAATGTTGATATTGTATGGATTTCCTAGATATAATATAAGGACCTAGCCTGAATCATTACATAATCTTGAATTAAATGAATAATTCACATTGGGGATCTTTTCAGGTTTAGAGTTTTAGAGAATTAGGCCATAACTATTACATAACAACTTGAATATTACATTTAGACACTACTACTCAGTATCCATTTTTTCATAAAATAAAAACTCATAAAAAGACACATGTCTCATTCCATGTTTTAGATAGAAGGACTTTTTCTTAATTCCATACTTGAACCTATTCATCTTTATGTCCTGTGGAAAACATTTCAAAAAATTGGGATGAGCATAAAAAGCTTAGTAAGGGATACACAAAGAAGTAAAACTATAAGTTTTCGAAACAACAAGTAAACCAAGAATACTTTAACATAAGTAATAATTTTTACCTTTATGAAATAGTAAATACTCTTTACTAAATAAAAGATCATTAATTACCCTTTTGTAACCAAAAGATTACCATTAAACCCATATAAAGAACACATAACTTATAAATATAACATGGGGCATAAACATACTTAAATGGAATAACCATACGGTCGAATTCCACAGATATCACGAAATGGAATAGCCATACGACCGACTTCCATACCCAATGCATTGGAGGTTATAATGTAACCACTCGTCCTGGTGTTTACGGTACCACCCGTCATATGGTTTTATCATGTAACCACCCATAAAATGTCCAAGTACCCTCATAACACATAAAATATTTCAAATTTAAACATTTCACCAATAACATTTCATTTTCAATCACAAGAAGTAATTTCAAGATATTGAAATAATCAATCAACTTTCAAAAACCATTTTAAAAAAGATTTTTGAATCATAGTGTCCCATACCACAATGAATCATTTAATGGAATTATAATTTTAAAACCTTAATGTCCATATAAATAAATACTCAAAACTAATTTTAAAACATGGACAATAAAGATAGAAATTTAGAATGATTAATCTTTAAAAAATTTAAAAATGTTATTTTTTTAAAAACTTTTTAACAAAATGAGAGACTCTTGAATACAAATAATTGCGGAATAACTTTTAATAAGAAATTTATAATATCATTAGAATAAGGGGATTCATGATATAATATGTAAAAGGACAGTATATACACCATATATGAGTCGATTTGGTGAATAACAAAAATGAAGTCTCAATGGAAATGTAAATTGAGGTGAAATCCCTTATAAAGATGGTATCATTAAATTAAAGATAAATCAATCTCATAATTATGTGTGGAAAATATAAATACACCCAATATAAGCGTATATTAAGTGTAAAACAATAATAGGACATTCACACATATTCGTAGGATGACATATTCAATAAGTACAAGTTGAACCCAAAGAATTGAAATTGGGTTAATAAGAGCCCTTGCAAAAATTTGACGACCTAACAGCATCACATTACAATTCAGAAACTTAGTTGATGAGAGGGAAAAGGGTATCCCATCACATGAGCATAATAATTACATCAATAAGGATATATAAGAACATATCCCAACATAATAAGATGTGAATTAAAATACATAACAAAAAGAATCCTTATTAAAGAAAGGAGGGTGAAAGGTTCCCTTACCGATTCGGTAACTTACGAAATATACACCACATGAAAGAATGATCATAAAATGAAGATGTAAATACCCATAAATTAAATTATCTTACACAAATAATACAATAATGTGCATTACATACACCACAAAAAAGGAAATAGGGGAAAATATAGCATTAATCTCACGGGGATAAAAAGTGAGATGAAAACACCCTCACCACGTTGCAATCAATTGAGTCATATGACCCAAAGTTAATAACCACAAAATTAATCAAATAATACCATGAATATAATGATGTTCAAGATGATATATATCAAAAGTCAGTACAAAATACACCACATGCAATAAATAAGTGGAAAACAATGGAAATATCAAGTAATTAAAAGTGAGATAAGAAATCTCTTACAAATATTCGGCAGCCTAACGACGCCACATAAAAATTATTAAAATGAATTAATGAGAGTAAGAGGGGGTCTTTAATCATATGAAAATAAAAATTACAGTATTGTTAATATAAAATAACATTCTTCATCATAATAACATGATGAATAAAAGAAATGACATAAAAGATAGTACTTGAAAATAAAGAGAGAGGTCGGATCCCTTACCTCATGCCTGACTTGACTCGATCGTTCTTTAATCTCCTGAATAATACACTAAAGTTAATTTATACTTTCTTAAGAACTTTTTCCATGTTTATTATACCTTTTATATCGCTTATTACCATGTTATAAATAGTATGTAATCATTTAAGTTAATAACATCCATTTTGTTGATATTTGGTACTGGAGTCAAAAATGGACTTCTTATAATCACATGTTGTTCACGTGGTCAATGGTTAATTATATCTAGAATGATATTCATGATTTGGATATCATATATATCATATATATCCATTATATACATGTATTTATAATATTACATAACATTTAGAGCTATAAAATGAAATGCACCGTTCATGGAGACGGTAAGCCGTATATACGCATGAACGCTACTTTCATTTCTATTTCTTATTATAATGGAAATAAAACATAATGATACATTGGTGTATTATAATACCAGTATAATATCATATATAATATCATTAACTACATCCTTTATATATCCCACATAAGGCATTAACGAATCAAATCACTTTGAGGGGGCGGTAGTCCGCACATTCTCAAATGAGATTATCGTATTTACCCACTATGGAAACCATAAAGGCGTGATATAAATGGA
Organism: Viscum album; assembly: GCA_963277665.1. Classification (NCBI taxonomy): domain Eukaryota; kingdom Viridiplantae; phylum Streptophyta; class Magnoliopsida; order Santalales; family Viscaceae; genus Viscum; species Viscum album. The sequence continues at coordinate 1,764,856,507 of OY728136.1, read as the reverse complement.
AAATACAGAAGCATAAATAAAACATAAAAATAATATATATCATATATAAATATAGTGTACTCAAAATGGCCACCTTGAGAGGGGTTTGGAGATATTTTAGCAATCATCGTTTCATGAGGCGTTAGTTTTCCATCCACAAAAACATTATGTTCATCATCCATTAGATGGAGTCGTTTGTATGTGTAGCTCCAATACCTCTCATAAAAACATCCTAATATATTGAGGATACCGATGTTTTTACAAAAAATGTAATAAAAAGAGTTTAGGGGTTGGAGAAGTAAAATAAAAGAAAATAATTTATGAGAAACTATTACCTTTAATTTGGGTAACGTCCTTTGGTTTGAACCAAACTGACTTCTTAAAGTTCCTTCTGACTAAGGTAAGGTTTTTAGGGGTAGGATAGGGATTTAGATAGATTAATTGGTCAGATTTTGGAAGAGCCAAATGTCTTGAGAGGTGTGAATAATTTGTTAGATGTGGTCTCCTTTTATAAGTGGAAGGAGGGGCTCTTTAAGAAAGTGTGAAACTGTTATTTTATTATATAATTATATTCGGTTTCTAAAGGTCAAAAAATCATTAAAGATGAAGATAAGAAGACTCATGGTCAAAATAAAATCCTCCAATCATAATTTGACATGTTTTGGATATTATTTTAGTCATTATAATCTTATTTATTTAAATGATTTATTAATGAGGTAAATACTACATCATTATTATGTCATAAATAATTTAATTTATTTTTTGTCTAAAAATTATAAAAAAACTACAATGATGAATGAAATCTTTTTAGCTGTCCAATTAATATTTATAGTCGAAAATATGACTTATATAACACCATATAGAATTAATTACTAAAAGATTGTTGTTAATGTCAATATTGTCATTACATTAAATTAATTAATCTAAATTGTCATTATCACACCCAAGTGGCTCAATGGGGTCCCAAAATCGACCCAAACGTTTCCTTGGTCGTTAATGACTCAACCAATAAGGTTTGGATAAGTGTTAAGTTAATTTTGAATTATTATAATTTTCTTTTTACGTTGAATTAAACTATTTACCTTTAACCGCGGTAAATAAAAGTCAAATGTTACTATTCACCAAAATTTATTTTCATCTTAATGAACCACATTTTACTTTTTTATAACAACCATGTGTGTTGTATTTATGAAATTCAACTCACAGAAGTGGTAAAATTTCATTTAAATGAAAAAGTCAGTTTTTTTAACTACCACTAAATGGTTTAACTATTCATCAAAAATTGAAGTTTTTCAGAAATATACCAAAAATTCAGCCTAAGATATATTTGATATTTTGAATTCAGAAATGAAGTATATTTTTCCAAATTCAAAAAATATATTTTGCATTAATTAAATTTAAAAATTAATTCCCATTATCATAACAAATAGCGTGTTTTTAAGAAACAATAACTATCAAAAGATTGATACTTGTTTATGTCCAATTTCATAGTGAAATTAATTCCATTGACCAACATTGTATTAAATGGTAAAAATATATTATAATTACACATTAAAACCATTTAAAAAGATAGTCTAACCATATAAATAAATTAGATTAAAACACAGTTTTGAATTAAAATACAATATTTTTCACTATTCATTAAAAATAAACTTTATCGGAAAAATTCAAAAAAAATACACAAAGTAAATTTTGATGTCCCCATTCTAAATAAATTTTTTCTTTTGGTCAAATAGAATGTATTAAAGTGAACAAATTTAGATTTAATAAGGTTTCTCCATTAAAAGGTGATAAATTGGCCTTTTAATGTAAATTATGCTTAAAATTAGATTCATTCACATTTTAAGCCTCAAACTTTTATTGGATAAATGTTAATACATTTAACAAACATTTATAATAATATTGTATTTATTTTTATTCATTCCTGCCAATACAACAGATTGGAGTTAACTATCATTTAAAATAATAATATTATTTTATTAGTGTGCAACGTAAGATTTCAAAGAAACCCGTTGTTGCGTATCAGGTAAGCTATCGAACATACAGACCAATTTAAAGTAAAATTAATATTTAATTCACAAATATTAATAAATATGATATTTTCATATTCTCCATTTATCTGGGATGTTACATCCTTCCCCGCTTTTGGGAATTTCATCCTCGCAATTTAAAAATTGGGCTCGGAAACTTCATTGAAAGCCCCATATAGAAAAAAGAGTCACTAAAAGTATTACTTTAAAATAAAGGAAGAGAAGTACAATGGTTAACCTAGTCAACAGATAATAGGATTCCATGAAAACATAGATATGGAGGGGAAAAACATTCATGTTCCGATGGAGAGTGATAGAAAACATATTTAGGAGAAAGTTAACCACCAGAAATTCACAAACTTGTGATGGGTTAAACAGTCTTTGATTCCCCAGTAAGAAAAGTTAAAAGACAAGGTTTTTGTTTTAAGTTAATTTTCATTGAAGAATTTATTTATTAGGATAACTAAAAACATAAGGAAATATATTTACTTTTCATGTAGACATTTATCTTTTTCTAGATTTCTAACACAAAATCATATTTTCCCCAAACGATGAGTATTCAGGATGACTTTTTTTTACATTAAAAGTGTTATAATCAACATCGAGAGAATATGATAATACAAAAAGTATGAACTATATATTTCCCTTGTCTTTAGATATTAACTTAAACAAAAAAATTTAGTACAAGATCAGATAATCCCCCGAAAGGATAAACTTTAACATAATGAAAAACTACTCCTAATCACCAAAATTTGTCTAACAAATCCCAAAGTCAACAAAGACCATTCAACAAAATGTTGTCCTTAAAATTATTCAAAGTAATCCAAAGTAATATTGAAACACAAATCTCTGAAGGATTTAATCATATTGTCTTCCAAGATAAAGATTAACATTTATCTCCAAATAAAATCAGTTATTCTTAAAATCTCATATTGAAAATAAATTATCCTAATAAAAAATTCTCCATGCTAGGTTAATAATTTCCATAGATAACCCAAAATAAACTTGTTATGGATTCATAAAATCTTCTAACTAAAAACAAATAGTCAAACTAACCAGGGACTTCACGTATTCCAGTGGTAGGCGATAAATACCAGTGGCACTTTGGGTGTGGGTTCGATTCTCATAGCTTTGTCTGACACGACAGGTTGTCACACGGTCTGCATGTTGTCTCTTTTCAAAAACTATATAATTTTATAACATTCCCAAAATGATATAAATTTATCAAAAATAACCATTTCATATTTTAACCACGAGAGTTTTCTAATAACTTTTATTTTTCATCCCAAAAATGTATTAACCTATAATTTCCTCAAATTCAAGTATCATATAAACTGAAATGATTCTTTATAACTATATTCACAAAAGAAAAGATAATTATTCTTTGAATAAAATTTTCATATATCAAACTTTAGTGTTACACATATGATAAAAAGTCTTCTAATGTAATTCCCATCATCAAAAATGCCATAATACTTATAAGCATTTCACCATCCTAAAATCTACCATAACTCTTGAATCCCTTATATGTTGACTTCATACACATTCAACATTATTCAAGACCCATTAACCATTCCATTTCAACATATTCTGAAGTAATTATTTCCTAAAATCATAATCATGAATCATATCCTAAGATCTAATAATATCAAAACATTTTTTAAGAAATAATCCATACCTTTCATTGGTTGTTGTTAGTTTCTTCATCCTCAATCGGAATGGAATTAGGTATTGGTAAAAAAATATTTGTATGATCTTGGTGATCCCCTTCCTAAAACATCTTCATAGGACACCTGTTAGTATAATGGCCATACACACCACATTTAAAACAGTCAATTAATCCATCAGAAATAACTTCTTTCCCTTTCCTAGAGTCAACTAGATGCTCCCATTTTCCATGGAAGGTTCTTGCTTTATGACCTTCGTTCCCACATTTATATCATATTACCGTCCCTTTGAATCATTTTCCAAGGTGTTTCATTCCACATCGTTGAAACATAGTTTTTTTAACAAAATTTCATTTATGATTATGACATGAAATTCTGTATGGGTTTGTTTCCCGAATATACGATTCCTTATAAAAATCACCAAGTTTCATGATTTCATTCATGACTCCAGATAGTTCGTTGAGAATAAACACAAGAGTTCTCATTGAATCTGTCATTTAATTCAGATGCTCATTCAAAAACCCATCACTGTTTTCTTCATATCCACTTTTACTTTGGTGCCTGCTAGATCCATCAATTTACTAAAAACAAAATGGTCATTGTGAGTATATTAGTAAAATAATCATATAATATCTTATGAGGAGTTTAAATACTTATTCATGTTATCTTAAACACATTCAAAATAACTACGACTCTTTCTAATATGATAACAATTATGGTTATGTTACTTATGCTTAGAAAACACCCTACCCTTTAAAGTTGTCTAAACCAACCTCTGATACCAACTATAAGGACCCAGCCTTAAACATTACATAATCTTGAATTAAACGAATAATTTACATTTGGGATCTTCTTAGGTTTAGTGTTTTATATAATTAGGCCATAACTATTACATAACAACCTGAATATTACAGGTAGACACTACTACTCAGTATCCATTTTTTTCATAAAATAAAAACTCATAAAAAGACACATGTCTAGTTCCATGATTTAGATAGCATGACTTTTTCTTGATCCCATACTTGAACGTATTAATCTTTACGTCCTATAGAAAACATTTCAAGAACATGGGATTATCATAAGAAGCTTAGTAAGGGATACACAAAGAACTAAAAATGTTATTTTTTCAAAACAACAAGTAAACCATGAATACTTTAACATAAGTAATACTTTTCATTTTTATGAAGTAGTAAATACTCATTACTAAATAAAAGATCATTACTTACCATTGTGTATCCAAAAGATTACCATAAAACCCATATAATGAATACATAACTTATAAAGGTAACTTGGGACATAAAAATACATAAATGGAATAACCATACAGTCAACTTCCACACATATCACTAAATGGAATATCCATATGGCCGACTTCCATACCCAATGCATTGGAGGTTATAACATAACCACCAGTCCTGGTATTTACAGCACCACCCGTCATATGGTTTAATCACGTAACCACCCGTAAAGTGTCCAAGAACCATCATAACACATAAAATATTTCAAATATAAACATTTCACCAATAACATTTCATTTTCAATAATAAGAAGTTATTTCAAGATATTGAAATAATAAATCTATTTTCAAAAACCATTTAAAAAATGTTTTTTGAATCAAAGTGTCCCATACCACGTTGAATAATTTTATGGAATTATAATTTTAAAACATTAATTTCCATATAAATAAATACTCAAAAACATTTTTAAAACATGGACATTAAAGATAAATATTTATAATGATAAATATTTAAAACATTTGAAAATTATATTTTTTTTAAAGAGTTTTTAACAAAATGAGAGACTGTTGAATAAAAATAATTGTCTAATAACATTAAATAAGATGTTTATAATATCATGAGAATAAAGGGATTCATGATATAATATGTCAAAGGATAGTATATACACCATATAAGAGTGGATTTGGTGCATAACAAAAATGAAGTCTCAATGGAAATTTAAATTGAGATTAAATCCCTTATAAAGATGGTATCCTTAAATTAAGGATAAATCAATCTCATAATTATGTGTGAAAAATATAAATACACCCAATATAAGTGGATATTATGTGTAAAAAAATCATATGTCATTCACACATATTCATTGATGACATATTCAATAAGTACAAGTTGAACCCAAAGAATTGAAATCAGGTTAAGAAGCTCCCTTGCAAAAATTTGAAAACCTAATGGCGTCACATTATAATTCAGAAACTGAGTTGATGCGAGAGAAAAGGGTATCCCATCACTTGAACATAAAATTTACATCAATAAGGATATATAATAACATATCCGAACATAAAAATATGTGAATTAAAATACATAACAAAAAGAAGCCTTTTAAAAGAGAGGATGGTGAAAGGTTCCCTTACCGATTTGGTAACATACGAAAAATACACCACATGAAAGAAAGATCATACAATGAAAATGTAAATACCCATAAATTAAATTATCTCACATAGAGAATACATTAATGTGCAGTACATACACCACACAAAAGGAAATAGTGGAAAATATAGAATGAATTTAACGGGGATAAAAAAGTGGGATGAAAAACCCCTTACCACGTTGTAATCAATCGAGTCGTATGACCCAAAGATAATAATCACAAAATTAATCATAGAATACCATGAATATAATGATATTCAATATAATATATATCAAAAGGCAGTACAAAATACACCACACGCAACAAATAAGTGGCGAACAGTGGAAATCTCACAGAAATAAAAGTGAGAAAAGAAATCCCTTACAAAAATTCGGCAGCCTAACGGTGCCACATACAAATTCTTAATATGAATTAATGACAGTAAGAGGGGGTCTATCATCATATGAAATTAAAAATTACAGTATGGATAATATAAAATAACATCCTCCAACATAATAACATGGAGCATAAAAGAATTGACATAAAAGAGAGTACTTGAAAAGAAAGAGAGAAGTTGGATCTCTTACCTCGTGCCTGACTTGTCTCGATCATTCATTAAACCCCTGAATAATAAAATAAAGTTAATTTATAATTTCTTAAGAAAATTTTTAAATTTTATTATTCTTTTTATATCACTTATTACCATGTTATAAACATTATGCAATCATTTAAATTTATAACGTCCATTTTGTTGATATTTGGCACTGGAGTCAAAAATGGACTTCTTATAATATCATGTTGTTCACGTGGTCAATTGTTCATTATATCCAGAATGATATTCATTATTTGGATATCATATATATAATATATATCATATATATATATATATTATATACATGTATTTAAAATTGTATATAACATTCAGAGGTAAAAATTAAATGCGCAGTTCGTGGAGACGGTATGTCGTACATACGCATGAAGGCTACTTTCATTTCTATTTCTTATTTTAATGTAAATAAAACATAATGATACATAGGTATATTATATTTCCAGTATAATATCATATATAATATCACTAAATCCATCCTTTATAAATCCCACATAAGGAATTAATGAATCAAATCACTTTAAGGGGGTGGTAGTCCGCACTTCCTCAAATGAGATTATCGTATTTACCCACTATGGAAACCATAAAATCCTGCTATAAATTGAATATAAAGAAGCATAATAGAAAAATAAACATAATATATATCATATAAAAATAATGTTTCATCATAATGGCCACCATGAAAGGCATTTGGAGATATTTTAACAATCATCATTTCTTGAGGCATTTGTTTTCCATCAACAGAAACATTATGTTCTTCATCCATTAGATGGATTTCTGTGTAAGTGTAGCTCGAATCCATCTCATAAAAACATCCTAGTATATTTAGGATACTGATTTTATTACAAAATAAAGTAATAAAAATATTTTAGTGGTTGGAGAAGTAAAATAAAAGAAAACAATTTTAGAGAAACTGTTACCATTAATTTGGGTAACTTCTTTTGGTTTGGACCAGAATGACTTCTTGAAGCACCTTCTACCTAAGGTAAGGCTTCTAGGGGGAGTATATGGATTTATGTAGCTTAAATGGGAAGAGATTGGACGAGACAAATGTCTTGAGAGGTTTTAGGAATTTGTTAGAAGTGGTGTCCTTTTATAAGGGGGAGGAGGGGCTCTTTAAGAAAGTGTGAAACTATTATTTTATTATATAATTATATTCGGTTTCTAATGGTCAAAAAATCCGTAAAAATGAAGATAAGAGGAGTCATAGTCGAAATAAAATCATCCAATAAGAATTTGACATGTTTTGGATATTATTTTAATCATTATAATTTTATTTATTTAAAAGATTTATTAATGAGGTAAATACTGCATCATTATTATGTCATAAATTAATTAATTTATTTGTGTCTAAAAATTATAAAAAAATTAAAATGAAGAAGGAAATATTTTTATATTTTAAATGAATATTTATAGTCTAAAATATGACTTATATAACACCATATAAAAATTAATTACTAAAAGATTGTTGTTATTGTCAATTTTGTCTTTACATTAAATTAATTAATCTAAATTGTCACTATCACACCCAAGTGGCTCAATGCGGTCCCAAAATCGACCCAAAAATGACCATGGTCGTTAATGACTCAACCAATAAGGTTTTTACAAGTGTTATGGTGTTTTTTAATTATTATAATATTTTGTTGACCTTAAATTAACATATTTACCTTTAACCGCGGTAAATAAAACTGAAAAGTTACTATTCACCAAAAATTATTTTCATCTTAATGAAGCACATTTTACATATTGATAACAACCATGTATGTATGATTTTTGAAATTCAATTCACCGAAGTGGTAAAATTTCATTTAAATGAAAAAGTTAGTTTTTTAATTACCACTAAGTGGTTTCACTATTTATCAAAAATTGATGTTTTTTAGAAAAAATACCAAAAATGCAGCCTAATATATATTTGATATTCTGAATTCAAAAATGATGCCTATTTTTCCAAATTTAAAACATATAAGTGGCATTAATTAATTTTAAAAATTAATTCCTGTTATCAAAACAAATAGCGTTTTTTAAGAAACAATATCTATAAAAAGATTGATACTTGTTTACTTCAAATTTCAAAGTGAAATTAATTCCAATGACCAAAATTGGATTAAATGGTAAAAATATATTCTATTTAAACTTTAAAAACAATTAAAAATATAATATAACCATATAAATAAATTATATTAAAACACAGTTTTGAATTAAAATACAATATTTTTCACTATTCATTACAAAATGAACTTTATTGGAAACATTCCAAAAATTTACACAAAGTAAATTTTCATGTCCCCATTATAAAGAAGGATTTTATTTGGTCAAATAGAATGTATTAAAGTGACCAAAATTACATTTAATGACCGTTCACCATTAAAAGGCGGTAAATCGGCCATTTAATGTAAATTATGCTTAAAATTAGATTCATTCACATTTTAAGACTTTAAATTTTATTTTATAAATTTAAATACATTTAACAAACATGTATAATCATATTTTAGTAAGTTTTATTCATTACCTCCAATACAACAACAAGGAGTTAACTACCATTTAAAATAATAATATTATATTATTAGTGTGCAACATAAGATTTCAAAGAAACTCAATGTTGCGTATCAGGTACGATATAAAAAATAGAAACACATTTAGAGAAAAATTAATATTTAATTCAAAAATATTAACAAATATGAAAATGTAATATTCTTCATTTATCCGGGATGTTATATACAAATCATTATAAAAGATATAATAAGTGGAAATGGGTCTAGCATAAATGTACTTATGTAACATCCCAGGTAAATAAAGAATATTAATTTTTCATATTTATTAATATTTGTGAATAAAATAATAGTTTATTTTAAAGGAAACTCTATGCTCGAAGTCGTACCCAATATGAAACAATGAGTTTCTTTGAAATCTTACGTTGCACTCTAATAATAAAATAATATTATTTTAAATGGTAGTTAACGCCTAGCCTTTGTATTAGAGGGAATGAATATAAATAACTAAAATATGATTATATATGTTTGTTAAATGTTTTTACATTTATCCAATAAAAGATAATGGCTTAAAATAGGAAAAGAATTCAATTTTAAGCATAAATACTCTAAAATTCACTAAAAGGTCGATTTATCGCCTTTTGATGGTGAACCCTCTTTAATTTATTTTTGTTCACTCTTATAAATTCTATTGGACCAAATAATATTCTTCTTTAGAATTGGGACATCATAATTTACTTTGTGTAAATTTTTTGTATTTTTTTGATAAAGGTCAGTTTTTAAGGAATAGTGAAAAATGTTGTATTTTAATTCAAAACCACTTTTTAAACTAATTTATTTATATTATTAGATTATCTTTTTCATTGGTTTTAAAGTACATTTATAATATATTTTTACCATTTAATTCAATAGTGGTCATTGGAATTAATTTCACTTTGAAATTGGACTTAAACTAGTGTCAATCTTTTGATATATATTGTTTCATAAAAACACGCTATTTGTTCAGACAATGGGAATTAATTATTAAATTAATTAATGCAACTTATATGTTTTTAATTTTTTAAAATATATATCATTTTTGAATTCATAATATCAAATACATCTTAAGGTGAATTTTTGATATTTTTCTGAAAATCTTCAATTTTTGATGAATAGTGAAACCACTAAGTGGTTGTTAAAAAACTGATTTTTCGTATAAATGAAACTTTACCACTTATGTGATTTGAATTTCAAAAATCTGACTTACATGGTTGTAATTAGTATTTAAAATGTTGTTCAATGGGATTAAAATAATTTTTTGGTGAATAGTAACTTTTATGTTTTATTAATCGCGATTAAAGGTAATTTCTTTAATTTAAGGAAAAGATAATGTTATAATAATATGAAATGATCTTGACACATGTCCTACCCTTATTGGATGAGTAATGGACGACCAAAAAAAACATGAGTCAACTTGGGGACCCCATGGAGCCACTTGGGTATGAAAATGACATTAATAACTTTTTATTTAAAGTTAAAATAAAAATGTCACAAACATGTATTATTTTACTAAAACAATTTTTTCATGGGGCTATAAAACTCATATGTTTTACTATAAATATTAATTAGAAATTTAAAAAGATTTCCTATATCATGATATTTTTTTCATAATTTTTAGACATTAAATTAATTTATTTATATATGACACCGTGATGATGTAGTGATTACCTCATAGATGATCAATTTAAATAAAATGAGAAGATAGGGTAATATCTAAGTCTTAAATTTGTCAAAAACTTATTGTATGGGTTGATTTATGAATCTTATCACCTTATCCTTGAATTATATCGTTTTGGGACCTTTAAAATCAGAATATCATTTTATAATAAAGTAATATTTTATAATATTCCAAGAGTGCCCCTCCTCTTCTCTTATAAAAGGCCCCCACCTCTACTACGTTACCCACACCTCTCAAGCCATTGGATCGGCCAAGATCTGCCAATGTTTTCTCTCCACATACCTTTACTTATCCTAGAAGCCTTACTTTAGGCAGAAAGCTCTTCAAGAAAACCTTTTGGTTCAAACCAAGTGGAGTTACCCGATTTAAAGGTAATGTATTCCCTAATGTTCTTTTTCATTATTTCGATTCTAAAACCCCCTAAACTCTTTTTATTACATTATTATGTAACAACACCAGTATCTTTAATATACTAGGATTTTTTTATAAAAAGGATTCGAGGTACACTTACACACACATCCGTCTAATGGTTAAAAAACATATTGTTTCTTTGGATGGTGAATTTCTGCCTCACGAAATGATGATTGTTCAATATTCTTTTAAAACCTATAAAGGTGGCCATTATGATGTCACATTATTTTATATATGATATATATGGTATTTATGTTTTCTATATGCTTCTGTATTTTATATTTAAAACATACCTTTATTCTTTGCATGTTGTGAAAATGCGATAATTTCATTTGAGGAAGTGTGGACTACCGACCACTCAAGTGATGTGACTCGTTAATGCAATACATGGAATGTATAAAGAATGAAATTAATGAAATTATGTTACATATATAACATATATATTATACTGGAATTATTATATATATATATATATCTCTAAATTATTTTTAACTCCATTAATATGACAATGAAATTAAAGTAGCGTTCATGCGTACGTACGACATACCGTCTCCATGAACGGTGAATTTCATTTCTTTTTATCTACAAATGTTATGTAATAGTATAAAATGAATATTTAATGGATATATATGATATTTAAATCATTAATACTATTCTTGATATTATTTACTTATAACTACATGGACAATCATTTTAAAACAAGTTCATTTTTGACTCATGTACGAATCATCGACAAAGACATCTGATATGAACTCACATTATTAACCAATTATTATAACATTATAATATGTGATATGAACTGAATAATAATATTTAAAGGAGGTACTTAAGAAATTATAAATTGAACAAAGATTATTATCCAGAAATTAAAGAAACGAACAAGACAAGTCGGACTTGAGGTAAGGGATCCTACCTCTCTCTTTCTTTTTAAGTACTCTCTTTTATGTCATTCCTTCTAAGCTCATAGTAATTATGTTTAGGGATGTTCTATTATATTCTTAATTATTTAATTTTTATTTTAATATTATTAGAGACCCTATTTTATCTCATAAATCCATTATTGGAAGTTTTAAGTGGCGTCGTTAGGCTACTGAGTTTTCGTAAGGGATTTTTCATCTCACTTTTATTCCAGTGAGATTTATGCAACATTGGCCACTATTTTCTTTTGTGTGGTGTATGTACTGCACATTATTTTAATATTTGTAAAATATACACTCATTTATGGGTATTTACATCTTTATTGTATGGCCTTACTTTCATAGGGTGTACTTTTCGAAAGTTTCCCAAATCGGTAAGGGAATCTTTCACACTCCTCTTTTTAAAAGACATATTTTGTTATGTCTTTTAATTTACATATTTTTTGTTGGGATATGTTATTCTATATTCTAATTGATGTAAATTATATGTCCAAGTGATGAGATTCCATTTTCTCTCTCATCAACTAATTTTATGAATTTTAAAGTGACGCTGTTAGGCTGTCGAATTTTACCAAGGGAACATCTTAACCCAATTTCTATTTCTTTGGGTTCAACGTGTATTTATTGAATATGTCATCCTATGAATATTTGTGAATGACATCTGGTTGTTTTAAAAATAATATACACTTACATTGGGAGTATTTATATTTTTCACACATAATTATGAGATTGATTGATCCTTAATTTAAGGATACCTTCTTTATTAGGGATTTCATCTCATTTTACATTTCTATTGAGACATCATTGTTGTTATGCACCAATTCACTCTTAGATGGTGTATATACTGTACTTTGGAATATTATATCATGAATCCCTTTATTCTCATGATATTACAAAGTTCTGATTAAATGTTATTCCTCAATTATTGTATTCAAGTGTCTCTCATTTTGTTAAAAACACATTAACTAAAATATCGTTTTAAATGTTTTAATGAATTATTATTTTAAATATTTATCATTAATAACCATGTTTTAAAAATGGATTTAATGATTTATTTATATGGATATTAATGGTTTAAAATGTTAAAATCTTCAAAGTGGTATGGGAAACTTTGATTCAAAAATCTCTTTATTAAATGTTTTAAATGGTTTTGAAAAGGGTTTTTAGAATGGATTCATTATTTCAATATCATAAAATGTTATATTGTTATTGGTATATGGGAATGTTATCTTTCCTTTATTCTTAAGTTATGTGTTATGATTATGTTATGGTTCTCGGGCATTTTTTATGAAGACGGGTGGTTCTGTGATAAACTAAAGGAGGATGAGCCCGATATAGCTCTCCAATGTATTGGGTAACGCGAAGGAGTTAAAAGCTAAGGTTTCTCTGAAGAGATTTATGGAATATACTGTGATGGGTATTCCAAACGTAACCATGAGGGTTACTCCCTATGTAAGAATGTTATTAATGCCTCAAGTTACTTCTATGCCTTATGATTTCTATTGAGTTATGCATAAATCTTATAATTTCATGAGGTATGGTAAATTGCTTATGTTTTATGAGTAAAGTATGATTTCATTGATTCTTATGTATACAAGGACTAATGTTTTCTTTCCGTATTTTTATAACCCTTATTGAGATTTTTATGCTCATCCCATGTTTTTTTGAAATGTTTTTCACAGGACATAAAGTGGAATAGGGTCAAGGATGGGATCAAAGAAATGTCATGTTGTCTAAATCATGAACTAGACATGACTCTTTTGTTCAAGAGTTTTTATTTTGTGAAAAAATGGAAATTGAGTAGATGTGTCTACTTTGTAATCTTTGAGATGTAATAGTTATGCCCTAATTCTCTAAAACTATAAACCTGAAAAGATCCTCAATGTGGATTATTCAATTTAATTCAAGATTAAGTAATGTTTTAGGGATGGGTCCTTATAGTTGGTATCTAAGGTCGGTTTAGACAAATTTAGGGATTTAGAGTTTTTGTTAAACACATGATTAGTCCCTATGTTTACTATCTTAGTTAAATCCTTGTTTTATAACTTTTTCAGATCAAGGAAATGGAAGGAGGAGGATATCAAACTTCCTTCTTTATCTCTTCGTGATGACTGGCTTGCAATAATTATTGTAAAGTCATGTTCGGATGATTGTGAAACATTTTCTAGCATACAACTCACTTTAAAGTATCTGCTTGAGATATCAAACACCTTCACTATACCTCATTATCATCGTGGATAATGGGTTGTATTTAGAAAATTCCCATTTTCACAATATTCTCATATTTTTAAGAAAGGTAGATATTATCAAGGTATTTTAAAATATTTTACCTTATCACAAGATTTTGAAGCATATTATGATTTTAATGAAGGTTCTGAATAAGGATACCCTTTTGCAACCTATTTATATTTTCTTTTAAATATAGTTTCTCAGTATATACCTATGCTATTTTAAAAGGGCCATTAATTGAAATTTTCAACTCAAATTCAGTGAGACTATTTTATAGAAATAATATCTTATCAGATGTCTTGAAATTATATGTCATACATGATTATTTTCGAAAAATATTTTTCTGTGAACACCATTATGGCCCATGTTGTACAAGGTGCATTTGGATGGAGGAAGAAAATGATTTTGAAGGATCTCTAAATCATTTTTGCAATGCATGGACCTTATACTTATGTGAACATGATGAAGATGAAACCAAATGGACACCGTGATCAAGGTATGATGTTCGTCATTTTTGGGAATCATTTTATTTTACCTTGTGGTGGTGAAATAAGACATCAAGGATTAAGGTGTTGAGATCGTAATTAATTTTTATGAAAATGGGAGGTATACAGAAACCATTGAGGTTAAAACATGTTAGGGTTATTTTTGGAGTTTTATAAAAAGGAAAACCCATAGGTTGGGTGACAACCCGTCACATCTGGTAAGGCCGCACGAATCAAACCCATAACTTAAGGGTGACAAGGGCGCATCGCCTAACACTGGACTATGTAAATTCACTGGTTAGTTTATCTTATTATTTTTAGTTATATAATTTTATAAATCAAGAATAATTTGATTTTGGGTTATCTAGTAAAATATTGACCTATCATGGAGGATATAGGATTAGGTTATTTACTTTTCAATATGAGAATTTAAGAGAAACTGATGTTATTTTAAGATAAATGTTAATTTTACATTGGATGACTATGTGATTAAATCCTTCAAATATTTGGGTTTCAATATTATTTTGATTTAATTTGATGAATTTTATGGACAAATTGTTTATCTAATGGTCTTCGTTGAACTTTGGGTTTTTTTGGACAAATTTTGGAGATTAAGAATAGATTTTCTTTTTATAAAGGAATATCTTTTTTGGGTATTATCTGATCTCGTAGTAACAATTTTGGTTTTTGTTTTTGTCTAATGACATGGGAAATATATAGTTATTTTTTTTTGGATTAAATGATTCTCTAGATGTTGATTATAACTCTCTTAATGTGAGAAAGTCATCCATAATAATCACCATTTGGTGAAAGTATGAGTTTGTGTTAGAAATCTAGTAAAAGATGAGAGTCTACACGACACGTAAGTATGTTCCCTTATGATTTATTTAAGCTCATAAAAAAATTCCTCAATGTAAAGTAACTTAAAACAAAAATGTTTTCCGTTAACTTTTCCTACTGGGGAATTAAATACCATTTAACTCAACACATGTTTGTGATTTTCTTGTGGTTAAATTTTTCCTAATCAAGTTTTCTATCACACTCCATCAGAACATGACCCTTTGTTTTCTCTTCCATGTCCATGTTTTCCTACATGGAATCCTAGTATGGGTTAACTCGGATGACCTGTGTACATCTATTTATTTCTTTTAAATTGATAGTTTAATTTACTCTTTTTTCGATGTGGGGCTTTCAATGAAGTTTCCAAGCCCAATTTTAAAATTGCGAGAACGCAATTCCCAAAAGGGGGAAGGATGTAACATCCCAGGTAAATAAAGAATATTACTTTTTCATATTTATTAATATTTGTGAATAAAATATTAATTTTATTTTAAAAGGAACTCTATGCTCGATGGTGTACCCAATACGCAACAATGAGTTTCTTTGAAATCTTACGTTGCACTCTAATAATAAATTAATATTATTTTAAATGGTAGTTAACGTCTAGCCGTTGTATTGGCGGGAATGAATAGAAATAACTAAAATATGATTATATTTGTTTTTTAAATGTTTTCACATTTATCCAATAAAAGTTAAAGGATTAAAATAAGAAAAGAACTCAATTTTAAGCGTAAATACTCTAAAATTCACTAAAAGGTCGATTTATCTTCTTTTGATGGTGAACCATATTTAATATAGTTTTGGTCGCACTTATACATTCTATTGGAAAAAGTAAAATTATTATTTGGAATCGGGAAATCAAAATTTATTTTGTGTAAATTTTTGGTATTTTTCCGATAAGGTTCATTTTTTTAATGAATAGTGAAAATGGTGTATTTTAATTCAAAACCACTTTTTAAACTAATTTATTTATACGATTATATTAGCTTTCTAATTGGTTTTAATGTCCAATTATAATATATTTTTACCATTTAATCCAATAGTGGTCATTGAAATTAATTTCACTTTGAAATTCGACTTAAACTAGTGTCAATATTTTGATATATATTGTTTCATAAAATCACGTTATTTGTTCAAACAACGAGAATCAATTATTAAATTAATTATTGAAACTTATATGTTTTTATTTTTTAAAATAGACATCATTTTTTAATTCGAAATATCAAATATAGCTTAGGGTGAATTTTTTGTATTTTTCTGAAAAACATCAATTTTTGATGAATAGTGAAACCACTAAATGGTAGTTAAAAAACTAATTTTTCGTTTAAATGAAACATTACCACTTCTATGATTTGAATTTCAAAAATATGACATACATGGTTGTAATTAGGATGTAAAATGTGGTTCAATGGGATTAAAATAATATTTTGGTGAATAGTAACTTTTATGTTTTATTAATCGTGATTAAAGGTAATTAGTATAAATTAAGTTAAAGATAATGATATAATAATATGAAATGATCTTGAAACATGTCCTACCCTTATTGTATGAGTCATGTACTACCAAGACAACACATTATTCAACTTGGGGACCCCATGAAGCCACTTCGGTAAGAAAATGACATTAATAACTTTTTATTTAAAGTTAAAATAAAAATGTCACAAACATGTATTGTTTTACTAAAACAATTATTACATGGGGTTATACAAGTAATATTTTTGACATTAATTATTTATTATAAATATAAAAATATTTTATACATCATGATATTTTTTTCATAATTTTTAGACATTAAATAAATTAATTTATTTTTGACACCGTGATGATGCAGTGATTACCTCATAAATGAAAATTTTAAATAAAAGGAGAAGATATGGTAAAATCTAAGTCTTAAACTTGTCAAAAACCTATTGTATGGGTGGATTTAGAAACCTTATCACCATATCCTAGAATTATATCCTTTTGGGACATTTAAAATCCTAAAATCATTTTATAATAAAGTAATATTTTATAACATTCCAAGAGTGCCCATCCTCTTCTCTTATAAAAGGCCCCAACCTCTACTACCATTCCCACACCTCTCAAGCCATTGTCTCGGCCAAGCTCTGCCCATTTGATCTCTCCAAATCCCTCTCCTCATCCTAGAAGGATTTCCTTAGGCAGAAAGCTCTTCAAGAAACCCTTTTGGTTCAAACCAAGGGGAGTTACCCGATTTAAAGGTAAAGTATTCTCTAATGTTATTTTGTTTTATTTTTCTTCTCCAACACCATAAAATCTTTTTATTACTTTCTTTTGTAACAACAACAGTTCCTTCAATATACTAGTATGTTTTTATAAGAATTATTCGAGCTACACTTACACACACATCCGTCTAATGGTAAAAGAACATACTGTTTCTGTGGATGACGAATTTCTGCCTCACAAAACGATGATTCTTCAATATTCTTTTAACACATATAAAGGTGTCCATTATGATGTCACCTTATTTTATATATTAAATATATGGTATTTATGTTTTCTATATTCTTATGTATTTTTTATTTAAAACATACCTTTATTCTTTTCATGTTGTGCAAATGCGATAATTTCATATAAGGAAGTGGGGACTACCGCCCCTCAAGTGGTGTGACTCGTTCATGCAATACATGGAATGTATAAAGAATGAAATTAATGAACTTATGTGGAATATATAACAAATATATTATACTGGAGTTATAATATATATATCTCTCAATTATTTTTAACTCCATTAATATGATAAAGAAATGAAAGTAGAGTTTATGCGTACGTACGACCTGCCATCTCTCAAGAACGGAGCATTTCATTTATTTTTATCTCCAAATGTGATGGAATCATATAAAATGAATATGTAATGGATATATATGATATTTAAATCATTAATAATATTCTGGAGATGATTTACTTATAACTACATGGACAATCATTTTCAAACAAGTTCATTTTTGACTCATTTACCAATCAACTGCAAAAATGTATAATATGAACTCAAATTATTAACCAATTATTATAAGATTATAATATGTGATATGAAAATAATATTAATATATAAAGGAGATACATAAGAAATTATTAATTGAACAAAGTTTATTATTCAGGAATATAATGAAATGAAAAGGACAAGTCGGACTTGAGGTAAGGGATCCTACAACTCTCTTTCTTTTTAAGTACAGTATTTTATGTCATTTCTTTTACGCTCATATTTCTTATATTTGGGGATGTTATTTTATATTCATCATTCTGAAATTTTTATTTTCATATTATGAGAGACCCTATTTGATCTCATAAATCGATTTTTGGATGTTTTAAGTGGCACTGTTAGGTTGCCGAGTTTTTGTAAGGGATTTTTCATCTCACATTTATTCCTGTGACATTTATGCTACATTGGCCACTATTTCCTTTTGTGTGGTGTATGTACTACCCATTATTTTACTACTTGTATAATATAATATCATTTATGGGTTTTTTGCATCTTCATTGTATGACCCTTCTTTCATGGGGTGTACGTTTTGAAAGTTTCCCAAATCGGTAAGGGAACCTTTCACTCTTCTTTTTAAAAGACTTATTTTGTTATGTCTTTTAATTTACAACTATTTATGTTGGGATATGTTCTTCTATATCCTTATTTATGTAAATTTTATGTCCAAGTTATGAGATACCATTTTCATTCTCATCAAATAATTTTATGAATTTTAAAGTGATGCTGTTAGGCTATCAAATTTTACTAAGAGAACTTCTCAACCCAATTTCGATTTCATTGGGTTCAACTTGTTGTTATTGAATATGTCATCCTATGAATATGTGTGAATGACCTCTGGTTGTTTTACACATAGTATCCACTCATATTGGTTGTATTTATATTTTTCACACATAATTATGAGATTGATTTGTTTTTAATTTAAGGATACCTTCTTTATAAGGGATTTCATCTCATTTTACATTTCTATTGAGTCTTCATTGTTGTTATGCACCAATTAATGTAGTTGGGGTTTGGTTTAGTGGCAAGCACCCCGTAATACTACATGGAAAATAGGGGTTCAAAACCCATGGGGTGCAGGTTACTGTACCAGTACTGTAGCAGCGGCGGCCCTGTTCATAAGCAGGTACTATAGCGGCGGCATGGCACTATAGTGGCGGCATGGCACTGTAGCGGCGCCGATACTGTGCGGTACTGTAGCAGCAGGTTACTATTCACAGAATATGAATTAGCCTTTGAATTTGGGGCTACGGGCTATGTAATGGGCTATAAGCCCACTGGGCCTTCGGGCTATGTAATGGGTTTCCCTCTACCCAGTCAAAAGAGGAATTTGCTTTGATTTAATAATAAAAATGAGGTTTCGGCCCCAACATTTAAAAAAAAGTTATGCACCAATTCACACTTATATGGTGTCTATACTATCCTTTGTAACATTATAACATAAATCCCTTTATTCTCAATATATTATAAAGGTCTGATTAAATGTTATTCCTCAATTATTTTATTCAAGTGTCTCTCATTTTGTAAAAAAACATTTAACTAAAATATCATTTTAAATGTTTTAATGATTTATTATTAAAAATATTTCTCATTAATATCCATGATTTCAAAATAGGTTTTAATGATTTATTTATATGTATACTAATGGTTTAAAATGTTAAAAGCTTCAAACTGGTATGGGACACTTTGATTCAAAAATCTATTTATTAAATGTTTTTAATGGTTTTGAAAATGGTGTTTAGAATGGATTCATTATTTTAATATCTTAAAATGATATATTGTTATTGAAATATGGGAATGTTATCTTTCCTTTAAGTTTATGTTTTGTGCTAGGATTATGTTAGGGGTCTTGGGAATTGTTTATGAAGATAGGTGGTTCGATGATAAACTATGGGTGGGTGAGCCCGAAATAGCTCTCTAATGCATTTAGTAATGTGAAGGAGTTAAAAGCTAAGGTTTATCCGAAGAGATTTAGGGAATATACTGTGATGGGTATTCCAAATGTAACCATGAGGGTTACTCCCTATTTAAGAATTTTATGAATGCCTCAAGTTACCTTTATGCCTTATGATTTCTATTGAGTTATTTATAAATCTTATGTTTTCATGAGGTATGTTAAATTGCTTATGTTTTATGAGAAAAGTATGATTTCATTGATTCTTATTTATACATGGACTAATTTTTTCTTTCCATATTTTTATAACCCTTACTAAGATTTTTATGCTCATCCCATGTTTTTTTGAAATTTTTTTCACAGGACATAAAGTGGAATAGGGTCAAGGATGGGATCAAGGAAATGTCATGTTGTATAAAACAATAACTAGACATGAATCTTTTGTTCAAGGGTTTTTATTTTGTGAAAAAATGGAAACTGAGTAGATGTTTCTACTTTATAATCTTTGAGACGTAATAGTTATGTCATAATTCTCTAAAACTCTAAACCTGAAAAGATCCTCAATACAAATTATTCAATTTTATTAAAGATTATGTAATGTTTTAGGGCCAGGTCCTTATAAATTAGTAGTAATAACTATGAATGGGGGAATTGGACATGACCCAATCATCACATGGTGGATGACAATAGGCCTTGATGCACACTAGGTTTGACACTCCAAGGGGATATGGTTTGGTTAATTCATAATCTATTTATGAACCATCAATATGGATTTTAATAAATTATGATCATGGAATAATGAAGGCTTTATTTCCTTTATATTAGAAATGTGGAATGATAAACAGATGAGAATGTTCCAAATGATTAATAATAATTTTTCACTATGGAAATGAACGTCAAAGAACAATGAATTGTTAAGTAGTTAAATGAGTTATGTTTGAGGAACAAGAGAGTTATTTGGTCCACTTCCATAATCTAGGTATTAATTCCAATACCTAGGAAGTATATATGTTATTAATAACATTAAATTACACTGATTTATTTATTTTTTATTTTGGGATTCATGAATTATGTGGATAAAGTATTTTTATCGAAGGTATTTTTATATAATAATAATTAAGCATATAACGACTATTCTCTATGTGTTTTCATTTAAGGATTTGAAATCATATGTTCAATGGTAAAGATAACCAAGTGATCGAGTGGTTAGTTAATATATGTGAAGAAAAAACGAATAATGTAAATATAACACATAATATGTGCATGATATATAAATAATGACGAGACAAAAAAATAGGTGTGATAAGGTAAATGGGATAGTGTTGATTACTTTATAAAGAATTATTTATTTCATTTAAAGGTGGTTTATGATATCAATAACTGGGTATAATTTTTATTAATTTATGGTGCATATTCAATAATATGTGATTAATTTTAAGGAATAAAGAGAGAGTTAATTGTTCAAAGCATATACGTTTTCAGTTAGGTTTTACTGTGATTTAGGTTATAAACATGATTATTGATAGTATATGATCAAGTTAATTGAATTTTTTTAATGTGATATAAAAAAACATTATTTTTTTTGGGTTTATTAATGATAAATTCTTTAAAAAAACATTAGTTACCTTATATATGTTTTCAGTATTTTGAGTGTGGTCAAACATATTTTTGAGGAACATTAAGGTTAAATATTTAAATAATGGATAAAAATGAAATATATGTGTTATTCAATATAATGTAAATATTTAGAGATAAGAGGAAATAATTTTCATCATAGTTTGGATCCTATGAGCCATTAAAACTTAATTTTAGTTCTCTGTGAATGTAAAATCTATCTTTAATACTCATCGTTTACAGAAAAAGATGAGATTGTGGTAGAAATTTATTAAAAATAAATAAATTATAGGGTTTTTAATACGTTTTCTAAGAATTTTTAGAATAACCTATGTTTAATTTTTTTTAAAAATAAACCTCAAAGCCAGTATAGAAGATGTCGTGTTTTCCTTAAAACACTAATTTTTTAACTGTAATTATTATTTTTTTTATTTTTAAAATTTTATTATTTCATTATTATTTGGTTTTATTTATATATATATATAACAAAATATTTTGAAATAATTTATCTTTTATTATGTATGTGACTTTGGTTACATATATCATATAAACTCTAAGATAAATATGAATTAAATTTTAAACATTGATTAAACTTATAAAAAGTAGTTGAAAATAAAATGAATTTGTAAAAAATGTTGATGAAAAACAATTAATAATATTTTAAATCCACCTACTTGAAACATAAAAATGATTTAAGTATTTTACTTTGGTTGAAATTAATATAAAATCAATAATTCTAATATAAATTAAATTTTACTCTTTAATTAATCATATAACAAGTTGTCTAAAAGAAAAATATTTTCTAAAAATGATGGTGAAAAATTATTTATAACTCTTATAATCCAACATCATGAAACATAAAAACCTTTTGAGTACATGAAATTTCTAACCTATATAATATAAAATATAAGATAAATAAGAATTATATTTTAAACATTTATTAAAAAAATAACTGCTATTCCAAAATAAAAATATTTATAAAAAATGTTGATAAAAAATAAATTATATGCTTTCTAATCCACCTACATGAAACATAAAATTTTTTCATGTACATGAATATACAATACTATAAAATATAAACTATAATACCATTATGAAAGAAATTGTAAATTTTTTTTAACATATAAAAAGTAGTGAAAAATAAAAATATTTTCTTAATAAATGTTTGGTGAAAAATAATTTAAAATATTTCTAATCCACAAACACATACCATAAAAATATTTCAAGTAAGTGACTATGCATTCCTATAAAATATAAAATATATAATTTATATGAATGAAATTTTAAACCCTGATTAAAAATATGAAAATTCGTCAAAAATAAACATATTTTCTTAAAAAATGTTGCGGACAAATAATTTATAAGCCTTCTAATCCACCTATTTGAAACATAAAAATGTTTAAAGTACTTGACAATTATAGCCAATAAAATAAATACTATAAGACCAATATGAATGAAATTTTATACATTTATTAAACATATAACAAGTAGTATAAAATAAAAATAATTTATAAAAAACATTGATGAAAAATAATTTATAAGCATTTTATCCACCATCATGAAACTTAAAAAAGATTCAAGTATGTGACTTTTCTAGCCTATAAAATATAAAATATAAGACCAATATGATTTGAATTTTAACCATTGATTAAACATATAACAATTAGTTTATTTTTTAAATTTTTATTTATATGGGCCTTATAATTTATATTTTATAGGCTTTCAAAGACAAGATAGTGTCTTAGGTTCCTCCTCGACATTCATTCTTTTCACACCCACATTTGTGTTACTGTAAAGACCCAAATCATGAAGTAAATGGACATTAAATTACTTTTTTGGAATACTTAATACATACCAAAAACCAACACTCAAGGACCCTAATAGTTTAGTGTCTTCTGAAACTCAGAGCATAATCTTCTAATCATGGTGAAAGATCTTCAATATCACCCATAAAGATCTTCCCCTTTTGTTTTCTTACTTAAAACCTTTCTTTATATCCTGGGGAAAAGAAAACATATAAAGGGTGAGATAAAATGCTCAGTAAGGGTAATCATGGGTAAAATAAAACAAACCATATACATTTGAACTTATTAACATGAACATAATTTTTAAACATCAAAATCTTGAGAAATGACATAAAACATGGCAGTACGTAAGGAATAGAACATAAAGAAACATTAATCATGATAAAATATCATTGGAATAAAATATGTAATTGTGGAAACCATTAATCACATGTTATTATTTCCTTATTAGCCAATGCATTATTCCCAAGACCATCTTTGTGGACAAAGTCCCTTTCTGAATCGAGTTCACTCCTCGTTCCAGTCTTGTATCACTAAACCGGATTAAACTTCCATTCCAGCCATGTCTATCTCATGAGATATAAATCTTTACCCAATGAATTGGAGGGATATATAGGTCCCACCTATCTCATTATTAAATCATGCTTACGTGTGACACAACATAATCATAAATCATTCATCATAACTCAAATAATAAAATGGGTTTCATAAACATCATCCCATCATAACATAACCCATATAAAAATGGATATCATTTCATCATAATAAAAGTGAAACATTGTAAATAATAGAGACATTATACATGAAACATTAATATATGAAATAATTTCATCTTAGAAGAAAAATGGTTTTGATAAAACAGTTGAAATAAATTCTTGAGGAATATATCATGTCTTATTCAAAATCAATTTCTTTTTACAAAATTACATGAAATTTTAAAAGAGAAGGATTTTGTTGAAAATAGTCATGAAATCGTGTAGATGAAGAATCATGAAAATTAGGCTTTATGAAACCATAAAAATCTGTTCATTCTGTATAAGTTAAAAAAATTCTTCTCGTACTTTTGTCGGAAAAGTCCAGAAGTTCCTTGTATGGTAAACAAAAGAAATATTCCATCCATAACACAATGTAAAAGTAAAATAGGGGTAAAAATGACTTTAAAAATACATGTTATAATATTAAACACTTTATGAATACATTTTTATGGACATGGATGAAAAATATTACCCCAGTAAATACTTACGTATAAGAAATCTCAGATAAAAATGAGATTGCAAAATTATCCCTTACCTTAGGTCTGATATGCTTCGTACGTATCCGAACCTCATGTATAATGATTTAAATAATGTCATTGACTTATTATAGAATCAAATTTGTTGTTATGATATCATATATGGTTCACTTGTGACTTTATATTACCCGTTCTTTTGTAAATTCCTTGTTAAAGCATAGTTTTGGGTAAAATCATTTTATTTATCGTATGTGTTTGGACTTTTTGTTCTTTATATTATTATTAATTATATCCTGATTTAATTACTTACATATTTTAAATCATGATTTATATATCATATATATTCAGTATATATATATATATATACATAATATATAGATAAATGAAATGAAATTCACTGTTAATGGAGACGGTAGGCCACAAGTACGCAAGAACGCTATTTTAATTTCCTTACTGACTTGAATGGAAGTAATTTGATGACATATATATTTACATAAATCCAGTAGCTTTATCATGTCATATATTTTATTATTATTCATTATATATAATTTATAATCATTCTTGAATGGTTAACAAGGAGAATGAATCTCATCGCGTCGTGGAGACGATAATCCGTATGTACGCATGAGCGATGATATCATTCCCATAATTATTGAATTGGAGTGGAGTGGATGATATAATATATCAGAATCCGTATGATGTTATAATAACTATATATAGTTATTCTTTTCACCATTATAGCCAACCAAGTAAGGTGGTGGTGGAAAAATAGATTACACCACGGGGTGGTGACGGTATTCCGTACGTCCCCACGCGCAGTGATTTAATTTTCTATAGGATGGATATAAGGTAAAATAGGGTTGGTTCATATTTATAATGACATATCAGTATATGAGTGATACTTATGTTATTAATTTATGATGAAACAAATAAATAAGAATAAGTAGAAGAAGAAATAAATTTGAAAGAATCGGTAAAGGATATTACCTCTTCTTTGACGCGCCTCTTCTTACCCTCCTCTTAGAGCACTAATGTTGGTCTTTGAAGAAGATCAGGAACTCTAGTATGTTTTTAGGGAAGTGGGTAAGGTAAATCGGCAGGGTTTGGATGTGCTTTAAGGCTCAATGTGGTGCGAGGAGGAGATGGAGGAGGTCGCCTTTCATAAGGGAGGAGAGGGGCACCTTTGGAATTATAAGAAATATTAATTTATAATAAATTCCAACCCCACTTAAAAACCTCAAAAAAAGACTCAATTCGAAGATGAGTTGATATTGGGTTGTAATATCATCAACCAATTAAATTTAGACATGTTGTGAATTTAATTTAAACCTTATCAAATTTATTTATTTTTATTTAATCTATTTAATTTTATTTGTGGTAATAATATTATATATTTTAAATTGATATAAATAATTTCTTATGAGCTATTAATTATCCATAATTAGATAATTTATGACATTTTAGACCATATATATTTAAATTTATAATTTTTAAATATTTTTTTTAAAACAATTTTATAATATGTTATTTTTATAAAATAACAATAGTGTCATTTTTGACACTATTCATTTATTTGAATTTAAAAATATATATATATATAGGATATATTCAAAATAAAAGGATTAATAGATTCATAAGAAGTCATATTTATCTATAGAAATTGTGGAGATCATTTAAATAGTCCATATAATATTTACTTTAATATTTTAAAAACAATTTATTTGATATTTCTATCAGTAAAATAATTACAACATCCCTATTGTGTCACCTTTAATGATAATTATTTAATCCCTAAAAATTATAAACAAAATCACATGATATAGATAATTTTATTATCGTTCTATAGACTATTCATTTTCGATGTTTCATGAAGTTTATCACTAAATTAAAATTATTATACTTATAACATATAAGTGAGTGACATGTTGTCACTTTCTTTGGTTTTAATAATAATTAAATTATTTTCAATGTCAAATTTCCATTAAATTAATCTATTCCGACCCTTAGGTGATATGGGTCTAATTTTCGTCATCCAATAAAATTTTGGCAGGTGTTAGGGTAATTTTATAATCTTATGTTTTCCCTTAATTACCCAATTTACCTTTAACTGAAGTAATTAAAAATTACCGGAGTTAGTATTCATAATATCAAAAAAAAATTAACCTATTTAAATAATTTGGACCCACTAAATTCAAATATAGATTCCATTTTTCAATATTCAAAATATATAAGTTTTAGTAATTAATTTAAAATTAATCCCATTGTTAAGAAAATGGGGTTTAAAAGTTAAAACATTGCCAAAGATTGAAATGTTTTTATCTATGAATTCATTGTAAAATTAATGGTAAGGACAAAAATAATATTAAATGGTAAAAATATATTGTATTTACACTTAAAAACCATTAATTGTTATAATTTAACCATATAAAATATTTCGATGAAAAAATTTGATTTTAATTAAAATATTGTGTTTTTTTCTATTCATTAAAATATAAAAGTTATCAGAATAATATGAAAATTTTATCCAAAGTAAATTTTTATATCCTGATTCCAAATAAGAATTTTTTTTTTCAAATTGATCATACAATCCTATCAAAAACTATATTTAATGTGGGTGCGCCATCAAAAGGTGACAAAACTATATTTTTTTTAAAATACTTATTTTACCTGAAAAATTTATTTTGTTCACATACCATGTTTTAGAAAATGTGTAAGAGGAATAATAATGTTCAAAATGTAGTTAATACTATTCATAATGGCTAGTCCATAATAATATTATAACAATATTTTTTTTAATGAAACCCGATATTGCGTACTACACACGTTATCGAGGAAGGTCGCAATTGCGTGTAACGCAAGCGAAGGCAGTGTTGTGTGTAGTGAATGATTCTTTTGGGGTTGAGTATAATATAATCCAACCAGATTTCATTTATACATTTAATATATATATACACTCAATATTGTGTCGAATAACTTCTATCAAACGAACTTAAAATTGTGTGTATCACGATCCATGAACAGTGTTGCATATACTACAAGCTAATACGATATTGCATATAGTGAAAGATAATATTGGTGTAGCATAAAACACATGACATCAAATAAATTAAAATGAATACTTATCATAAAATCTCGGGGTGTTATATTCTACTCCCCTAAAAATGAATTTCTCCCTTGAAATTCGTTGGGGTTATAAATGGTTTTCCACTTGAAAGTTTCATAATATAAACCAAAATCGTAAAAAGGAATACCAAAACATAACTTTAAAAACTAAAGTATTAAATGTAATGGTTACCCAAATTAACTAATCATTGGGTTTCCACATAAGATAATATAGTAGAAAATATGAATATACCCATCATGTTCTGATAGAGAGTGGTAGAGAACATGGCTATGAAAAATCCAAAAATCACAAATCCAAAAAATTGTGATGATCTAAGGTACCATATGATTCATCAGATATAAGGGTACTAGGACAACGTTTTTAGTTCTCAAGATCATTTCCCTAATGTTGAAAAATTGTTGAATTAAAATAAATACTTACTTGATTTTGGTACAATCTCACCATTGTTCGTTCCTTGAAATATTTCCACTTCAACTCTTATGAAATGAAGTTGAATTTGTCATTTGTGGAGTGTTAGAAGATCATGCGATATAATGATAGGTAATTCCATCTGTTTCTATCACAAAATGTTTAGTAGAATTTATTAAATATATATAAGTCCATCTGTGCTGAGATTAATCGTATATGTTTGATAAAATGGACTTATACATCATCTATCATAGAGCTTAATGAAATAAAACTAGTTTATACTAACTAGGGACTTCCTGTAGGCCAGTGTTAGGTGATAAAGGCCTATCACACTTTGTTTGTGGGTTCGATTCCTACAACCTTGTCCGACGCAACGGGTTGTCACCCGTCCTATGAGTTTTCCTTTTTCTAAAACTATACTATTATAACATAACAAAAAGATCTAGCATTAAACAATACTATCTGATGGCTCAATTAATCGATTCTAATCTTTATGTTTATCCAAAATACTTCTTTCCAATCTCATAGTATAAATAAAACTATTACTAGAAAGGACATCTACCAAGCAATGAATACAATCATTTATCACCCATATATCATAAGATATATATATCTTGTTAGTCACATTCCAAACTTCTGAATTCCTTAATCATGTATTCTTTTAAAACATGAGTACCCATTGAACCTTATTGAAAACATAAATGTTGTCAAAATTTAACTCTTTCCACATACCGAAATCCCAAAATTCTATTTACTCAAACCATGATATCAATTTGTCCTTATACCAGTCATGAGAACATTAATACTATCAAACATCTCATTATCTCTTTATCCTTTCATTATGCACATATCAAATACCTTCCAAAAATATTTGAAAAAATTTTCATGGTTACCAGTACCATTCATCATATAATTTCAAAAACTCAAGGAAAGACAACAGTGTAACAATCCTTATATTTTTCTTTATTCCATAGTACCATACATTACTCTTGATAAACATACAATCACTACACTACCATCTTAAACCACTAACTGAGCTTCATCATTTATTTTATCTCATATATCATTTGTAGTCTCTTCATCATCATCCACATAAATAATGCCCATATGACCTTGCTGATTCTCTTTATGATATTTTCCCTTAGGGTATTGGTTTGTATAATGCCTGCACATTCCATATTTAAAACATTTAACCGTTGTTTATGTCTTAGCAATACCATTATCCTTGCCCATGGTGTTAACTGAAATTTTTTACTTTATAATTATTAGCTATGTGTCCTTCTTTTCCACACCCAAAGCATCTTCCAGTTACATTGAACCATTATCCCTGATGCCTTTCCCACATGATTTACATGAGAGAAATTGAACTTTCATTCCTCTATGATCATCATGAAACTCCATCTTTCTCTTATTATCTAAGTGGGGAAACATACCAAAGTTGAGATTATTGATCATATTATGAGATTTCTTATTAGGCATAATAACGCTATGTGGTCTTTTCGATCCAATTTCATTTGGTTTCTCGTGAATAATATCATTCAATTGTCCATCATATCCTCCATTATCATGAATCTTCCCATTTCCAGCCATTTTCTTAAACCTAAAAAGAATAGTGTGAGAGGAAAATATCATAATCAAGGGGGTGTACCTTCAATATATAAAATCATAGTTTTTATTCAAATATCATTTCCATAATTCTATGACTATAACCTATACTTATAATTAACCTTAGGGACATCCATAAAAATACCTTAGAAATATCTTTAGGGATCTCACTAAAGTTTTTGAATCATAGTTTACAAAGGATAACTAAACATTTCATCTGATACCAACTGTAATGTCCCAAATCTTGACGTAAATGGACATTAAATTACTTTTTGGGAATACATAATAAAAAATAAAAACCAAAACTCAAGGACTGTAATAGTTTAGTGTCTTTTGAAACTCGGAACATAATCTTCTAATCATGGTGAAAGATCTTCAACATCTCCTATAAAGATATTTACCTTTTGTTTTCTTACCTAAAACCTTTATTTATATCCTGGGAAAAATAAAACATATAAAGGGTGAGTTCAAATGCTCATTAAGGGTAATCATGGGGAAAATAAAACAAACCATATACATTTGAACTTAAAAACATGAACAAAATGTTTAAACATCAAAATCTTGAGCAATGACATAGAACATGGAAGTACGTAAGGAATAGATCATAAAGAAAAATTAATCATGATAAAATAGAATGGGAATAAAACATGTAATTGTGGAAACCATTAAGCACATGTTATGATTTCCTTAGTAGCCAATGCATTGTTTCCAAGACCATCTTAGTGGACAAAGTCCCTTTCTGAATCAAGTTCACTCATAGTTCCAGTCATGTATCACTGAACCAGATTAACGTGATGTTCCATACATGTCTATCTCATGAGATATAAATCTTTACCCTATGCATTGGAGGGAGTTATAGGTCCCACCCATTTTATAATGAAAACATTTTTAATTGTGCCACAACATAAACATAAATCATTCATCATAACCCAACCAATAAAATGGGTTTCATAAACATCATCCCATCATAACATAATCTATATAAAACAAATGGATATCATTTCATCATATGAAAAGTGAAACCATGTAAATCATAGAGACATTATAATTGAAACATAAACATATGAAATAATGTCATCTTAGAAGGAAAATGGTTTTGATAAAACACATGAAATAAATTCTTGAGGAAAATATACTTTATTATTCAAAATCATTTTCTTTTCAAAGAATTCAATGCAATTTTAAAAGAAAAGGATTTTGTTGAATATAGTCATGAAATTTTGTAGAGGAAGATTCATGAAAATTAGGCATTATGAAATCGTAAAAATCTGTTCATTCCTTATAAGTTAAAAAAACATTCTTCTCGAACTTTTTCCAGAAAAGTAAAAAGGTTCCTCGTATGGTAAACACAAGAAAGATTCCTTCCATAACACAATGTAAAAGTAAAATAGGGGAAAAATGGATTTAAACATAAATGTTATAATATTAAACACTTTATAAATACATTTTTATTGACATGGATGAAAAATATAACCCTAGTAAATACTTACGTATAAGCAATCTCAGATAAAAATGAGATTGTAAAATTATCCCTTACCTTAGGTCTGATATGATTAATACGTATCCAGAACTCCTATATAATGATTTATATAATGCCATTGACTTATTAAATAATCATTTTTATTCTTATGATATCATATATGTTGCACTTATGACTTTATATTACACGTTATTTTCAAATTCCTTATTAAAGTAGTGTTTTTGGTAAAATCGTTTTATTTATCGTACGTGTTTTGACTTGTTGTTCTTGATATTATTATTAATTATATCTTGATTTACTTACATAAAGAATTTAAATCATGATTTATATATCATATATATTCAGTATATATATATATATACATAATATATAGCTAAATGAAATGAAATACACCGTTCATGGAGAGGGTAGGCCGTATGTATGTGTGTACGTTGTTTTCCTTTGCTTATTAACTTGAATGGAAGTAAGTAGATGAAATATATATTTACATAAATCCAGTAGCTTTATAATGTCATGAATTTCATTATTATTCTTTATATATACTTTGTAATCATTCTTTAATGGTTAACATGGAGAATGAATCTCATCGCGTCATGGAGACGGTAATCTGTACGTATGCACAAGGGATGATATCGTTTCCATAATTATTTAATTGAATTGGATTGGATTAAATAATATATCATAATTATTATGATGTTATAATAACTATATATAGTTATTCATTACACCATTATACCCATCCAAGTAAGGTGGTGGTGGAAAAAACAGATTACACCATAGCATGAAGACGGTATTCCATACGTACGCATGCGCAGCGATTTCTTATTCCGTTGGATGGATATAAGGTGAAATAGGGTTATTTCATATTTATAATAACATATCAGTATATTAGTGTTATTGATGTTATTAATTTATGATGAAAAAAATAAATAAGAAGAAGTATAAGAATAAATAAATTGGAAGGAATCGATAAAGGATATTACCTCTTCTTTGACGTGCCTCTTCTTAACCTTCTATTAGGGCACTAAAGTTGGTCTTTGAAGAAAAACATGACCTCTAGTGTGTTTCTAAGGAAGTTTAGAAGATAAATTGATAGGGTTTGGATGATCTTGAAGGCTCAATGTGGTGTGAGGAAGTGAGGGACGAGGTTCTTTTTTATAAGGGAGGAGAGGGGCACCTTTTGAATTATATGAAATATTAATTTATAATAAATTCCGAACCCACATAAAATCCTCCAAAAATGAGTCAATTAAAAGATTAGTTTACATAGGTTTGTAATATCATCAACCAATAAAATTTATACATGTTGTGAATTTATTTTAAACCTTATCAAATTGATTTACCATTATTTAATCTATTTATTTTTATTTGAGGTAATAATATTCTAAATTTTAAATTGATATAAATAATTACTTATGTGCTGTTAATTATCCATAATTAGATAATTTATGTCATTTTATACAATATAAATTTAAATTTATAATTTTTAAATATTTTTGTGATTTTTAAACAATTTTATAATATGTTATTTTTATAAAATAACAATATTGTCACTTTTGACACTATTCATTTATTTGAATTTAAATAAAATCTACATTGGGGATATATTTGAAATAAAAGCTTTAATAGATTAATAACATGTCATATTTATCTATAAAATTAGTGGATCACATTTAAATAGTTTATATAATATTTATTTTAATATTTTAAAAACCATTTATTTGATATTTCAATCAATAAAATAATTTCAACAACACTATTGTGTCACATTTAATGGTAATTATTTAATCCTTATAAATTATATATAAATTTACATGATGTAGATAATTTTATTATATTTCTGGATACTATTCATGTTTGATGTTTCATGAAGTTTATCACTAAATTAAAATTATTATACTTATAAGATTTAAGAGAGTGACATGTTGTCACTTCCTTTGATTTTAATAATAAATAAATTCTTTTCATTTTCAAAAGTTTATTAAATCAATATATTCCGACCATTTGGTGATATGGGTCAACTTTTAGTCATCCAATAGAATTTTGGTAGGAGTTAGGGTAATTTTATAATCTTTTTTTACCATTAATTACCCGATTTTCCTTTAACTATAGTAAATAAAAGTTATCATAGATACTATTCATTATATCAAAAAAAAAATTAAAAGTAACCTATTAACATAATTTAGAACCACTAAATTAAAATATGGAATCCATTTTTCAAAATTAAAAACACAGAAGTTGCAGTAATTAATTTAAAATTAATCCCATTGTTAAGAAAACAGGTTTTAAATGTTAAAACATTGCCAAAGATAGAAATGTTTTTACCTATGAATTCAATGTAAAATTAATGGTAATGACATAAAATATATTAAATGGTAAAAATATATTTTATTTATACTTTAAAATAATTAAATATTATAATTTAACCACATAAATTATTGCGATAAAAAAATTTGTTTTAAATTAAAATATAGTCTGTTTTAACTATTCATTAAAATATAAAAGTTTTCAGAAAAATATGAAAACTTTATCCATAGTAAATTTTTATATCCTGATTCCAAAGAATAATTTTATTTTGTCAAATTAAACTTATAAACCTGTAACGCATGTCAAGCTAGTGTTGTGTGTAGTGAAAGATTCTTTTAGTGTTGTATATAACAGAATCCAACCATATTTCACTTGTACATTGAATATATATATATATACTCTCAATGTTTCATTGAATAACTTATATCAAACAAACTTAAAATTGTGTGTAACACGATACAAGAATAGTGTTGCATATAATGCAAGCTAATACAGTGTTGAGTATAGCGCAAGATAATCTTGGTGTAGCATACAACACAATACATCAAATAAATTAAAAATAATACTTATCATAAAATCCCGGGGTGTTACAGTTACCTTTCTAATTTTCCTTTCATTTTCATTTATTTATTTTATTTATTAAAAATTTCAATTTCAAAAACATTGTATATGATTAGGCTATCATTTAAATTTTATTTTAATTGTTTTTATACTGTATATTTTATAAGATTTAAAAGTTATATACCTGAAATTTAATAATTATTCCTTTTTTAAGTAGTCGACTTTGAAAGTTTTCCAATATAAATTGTCCCTAAAATATTAATGAAAACTCAAATAATGGATAAACTCATAATAAGAGATGATAGTAATAATATTATTTTCATTATAGTAGACATGAAACATATAAATGAAAATGTACAATAAATTTCTATGTCTATTGTGAGGAGAATCCATACCGCATAGTGGTCTGTGAATAGGACATATGCGTCTATTTTGTTGTGGAGTCTGATGTCCTAGAGAGGGCTGATCCTTAAGCATTGGAACGTCGACATTCACATACTTCATTTGTGTGTTTGTGGGAGGAGTTGTAAACTTCATATTGTGCTTCCCTCCTGATAATTCTCCCACTAGGGTGGTAGAAGGACCATCCATCATCCTAGTGTAGAACCATGAATGCGATGAAGAAGTACCCCAAAACATTGATGGATCTAGACCCCATGCCTACGATGGATCTAGACACCAAGCATGTGATTGAATTCGACCCCATTTTTGTGATGGACCTGGACCCCAACATGGAGAGAACTGCGAATATCTTGTCAAGAATGATGGATCACATGCCACCTGAGGCACATACTGAATCGGCTGAGGCCAGACTACTAGAGGTCTGACCTCTTACTATGGAAGAGGTGAGGCATCACGTGCATCATGACGCTGTCTGCGTCACCGTGGTCATAGCTCCTCAGCACCAACAACAGCTGTAAGAGGTTCTTATAGAGAAAGAACCTCCTCTCTCTAGGATGGATGCTCGATGATTCTATTAGAAAGTGGATGAAAATATTCCATCATCCCCATCACTACAACATGGATATCCCCCTCCTCTACATCATCACTCATGAGAAAAAGCTTCTCTATGTCACTTCATTGTAATGATATTCAAAATGAATTATAAAATAGTTTAATACAAATACTAATGGAAATTTGTTGACATACCATCCTCTGCATCTCTCTGTCGTTTCAGGTAAGATACAGTATAGAATTTAGTCTTCAACATGGATCACACTCAACCTGATCTGAAAGAAAGAATCGATTATTAGGTAAACCCTTAATACAAAAATCTGCACATTTGTACCATCAGTCGATAATGTGGGCATATACTCTGTAAGTGTCCACATCCTGCATCCATGTCAACTTTTTCCCATGATGTTTCTCTATCGATCTCTGTGGCAGTAAAATTGGCTGATCACAGATAAACTGGTGCATGACTCTATTAGGATACTCCAACTAAATAATATATAATTTAATGAGGGGTACTACTATAACACCCCAAGATTCCATGTTACGTTTCTCATTGAATAATATGATATCATGTGTTGTACGCAACATCGAGTTCAAACACACCACATCCAATCAAACTAGTTGTTATGAATAGTAATACCATGTTTTTGAAATTTTATAAAGTTTATCATTCAAAATATACTTTATTTTTGGATTCAGAAAATTGAAATTAGCTTAGGGTGATTTTTTGGTATTTTTCTGAAATCTTTCAATTTTTGATGAATAGTGAACAACACTACGCTATAGTATAAAACCAGCTTTTAATTAATTATTTAATTGTTTTATTTAAATTTATTTTATGTCAAAATAGATACATATTACGTATATATGTTCAATTTAATTAATTGGATTCATTTTATAATATGTTTATATATATAAAATGTTATCGAACTTTTTACCGTCTTTTACCAACCTCCTAGGAGCATTTCCAAATTTGTATAAAACATAATTTTACCACTTCTAGGAGTTGAATTTCTAAAATATAGAAGACAAGGTTTATATCATAATGTTAAATGTGTTTCAATAAGATGTAAATAATTTCTGGTGAATAGTAATTTTTGACTTTAATTTTCCATGATTAAAAGTAAATATGGTAATTAAGGGTAAAAATGATATTATTATTACCATAAAACATGTCCTAATTCTATTGGATAAGTTTAATTCGACCAAAAAAACCTTAGGAATAAAATATGATACTTTAGGTCCCCATGGATTAGATTAGGACATTTATTATTATTTTATTTAAAGAAGAGTTAAATGATTTGAAATCAATATTTAATAACTAAACCATTTTTAATATATGGTTATACATAAGATAAATTTGACTATAAATATTCAT
Source organism: Viscum album (assembly GCA_963277665.1). Lineage (NCBI taxonomy): Eukaryota > Viridiplantae > Streptophyta > Magnoliopsida > Santalales > Viscaceae > Viscum > Viscum album. Next base: position 1,764,819,416 of record OY728136.1, on the reverse strand, counting down.
TAAAAAGATAAAAATATTTCCTACTTAATAATATTTTATTTATAATTTTTAGTCATTATATAATTAAATTTATTTATGACACAATGATGATGCAGTAATTATCTTATTCCTTAATGATTAGAATAATTGATATTATAAATTTCCAAGTAAATCTAATTTGAGACATTTAATTAATTAAACTAATTTTATAGGTTATTATGACATGTTAAGGTTGATTAAATGAACTTTTACAAAGTCTTAATGCTATTATGAATTTATCAAAAACAAAATACCAAATAGTGTCAAAATTGACAAAAAAACGTTTTTAAAAACAAATATTATATTATTAATTGATATTCTATACCTAAAAATCTATTCATCAGAAAAAATGATTAAATGATATTATAGATGACCTAAATGAACCACTTTAGGTTCTCCTCATAGTTTATAGTATGTTAATTGACCATATAATATAAAAATACAAAGAGACATGGCAAATGTCAATCAATTTAACTAAGAGTTCCTTTTAAAGATAAAATTAATATAGTGACCCAAGCATGTCTAAAACCTATTGGTTGAGTGGTTATAGAACAATACCCACCTTATACATTAAATAAATCATTTTGTTTCCATTATAAATTGAAATGATGTTTATTATAAAATAATATTTCAATCTTTTCCTAAGGTGCGCCTCACCACTCTTATAAAAGGGAACTTCCCATTCTCTCAAATTCACACCTTCAAAAACATTTTTCATGGACAAACCTTGCCCAAATATCCTCTCAACTATCATCCCTTAATCATATAGTTCTTATTTTAGTTATAAATCCATCCAATAGAGCCATTTTGATCAAAACAAAAGGAATAACTCGAAGAAGAGGTAAATATTTCATCACCTCTTTCAAGTTATTTTCTTCTTCTACATCCTCTTTATTTATTATTTCCATTATAAAATAATAATAAAAGTATCTTCAATATACTTTGATGTTATTAAAAAAATGGTAGAATCGTATTAATTAGTATATGCATCATATAAATGACAAATACACCATACGTGCGTACGTAAGGATTACCGTCTCCACATCGTGGTGTTGTTTGTTATTCAAAAACTTCATCATTTGGAAGGGTATAATAATGAGTATTAATGATTTAAATAATAAATATAACATAAAAAATATTATTTTATATATAATATACCATCCAATTATATATGATTTTAATATCAAATGAATAATACTTTCGCTCGTGCGTACGTACGGATTACTGTCTCCACGAACGAGATAAGATTCATTCCCCATCGTATCGATTCAAGAATAATTTTCATTTGATGATTAAAAATAATTTTGAAAGACTTAATATAATTAAGGATATTAATAAGATAAATTTTTCCATAACTATCATTACTTACGTAACAATGCATATAAAGGAAAATGAATCATTTAACACCTGAAGCGATGATACTAATAAAATATCATTAACAAAGAAATATTAGAAGATCATATATGATATCATATATATTTATATTGTTTTTTTATAATTTAATTACAATGGTTTAACTATTATATAAGAGGGTAGCATACCCTAAACCCAGGAAAATAATAATGTAAGGGTTAATTTCACAAACTCATTATTATCCGAGGTCATTTTGACGTAAATATCTACTCAGAACTCTTTATCATCAACATCCATGTTTTCTAAAAAAATGAATTCCAAAACATTTTTACTATTTACTAGACAATGGCTTAAATTCATTTATACAATTATTTCACCTTATATGTTTTGAAAGTAATCCTTCCATCATTTTCCAAATTAGGTACTTTAGGACCTTTTTTACAAAATTATAGTAAGAATGTTTTTAACTTATACAGTAGGTGTGGCTATTTTCTACCATTATAACATCGTCGAAGATTCCCTTACAATAATATAATAATATTTTCAAAATAAATATTTTTTTTTATAATTATATGACTTTAAAATGATTTCAAAATAGAAAGAGATGTTTCTCTATAAATAGTTTTTATTTCATCTATGTCAATATCCTTTGCTAGATTTTAAGCATATTTGAAGTAGATTTATTATGATACAATACATCCATATTTTATAGAAGTTTTTGTGATATTTTTTATTGTGGATGTGGTATTTTTACCCCATTCATGGTTTATGGATAATGTATTCACATTTCATATGCTATTTTTAGTATGAATGTTTACGTTGTGTTTAAACCATTTCATATGAGGAATGCAATGGAATTATTAAGTGATAGGTGGAGCCCGCTATAGATCCTTGATGCATAGGTAGGTATCATGAGACAAACGAGGTATCATGAGGCCTTGACTATGTGGTTATAAAGACTAGAATTATGCATTCAATCATTATGAATGTGTCTATTCATACTGCTTGTGATTATTCGAATAATATAATATCCATTTGAATAAGTAAATGGAATTATTTTATTTTATCTTTTCCATATTATACTGATGTTCACGTTTAAAAGGCTTTTGTTTTAGTCAAACATTGCCTTAAATAATTATGCTTATTTATGGAAGTTTTCACTCTATTGTTATCTTTACCGAGCATCTGAGCTCACCCCTTTCTATGATTAATATTTCCAAGGATGTGAAGAAGTATATTATGAATGACCTACAGGGATAGTCTAAGAGATGTGAGTGTGGACTATGGAGACTACGTTTTTGTATTTTTCATTTTTTAATGTAATGTAAAACTTATTAATGTATCTAGAATTCGCAAGGCTAATAAACTAATCGAGTTTTGGATAGTTGATCTTTTTTATCATACCAATGTTATGTAATAATGCACTGACTATATGTAACTAGGGTTAGGGTGTTATAGTTGGTATCAGTGGATATTTCGTAAAAACATTGGAAGCAACATTTAGAAAAAACTGTAATTAAAGACCATTAATATGAGATAGACTTTGAGGATCATTATAGAAGAACTTACTTGAATATTGGTATTGTAGAGATTTCGTGGGTTTTCAAAGCAATACATCCATGTCTGGATATGAGCAGGTAGAGGCGGCTCTGGCATTGATGTTTCTAGGGGTAAAACCTAAAAACACTGCTTTGAGCTAGACTCAAATGGGAACTAGTTCATGACAACGGGCCTTGCTACAATATTGGTTATGACACTCCCAAGAGATATGCTTAGGATAATTTTCATTTTCTTTACAAACCATTATGAAGTGTTTATGAGTATATACATCCTCAAAGAAAACAGTTTTTTTGATTATGGATTATATCCATAAACAGTTCAATTTATGTTAATCCTTTTACAAATTTGGTATTATGTATTGCGATTCATAAACTAATCTAGTGTATGACATTGTTTAGATATGGAGCCTAGTGGAAGGAATGGAAACCGTATCAACTCATGTTATCCATTTAGGCATTTACCTTATACTCTAGATAATTATAGTAGAGCTGGTGAAGCAACTGGTGTTGATTAGGTTATCACCATACCAGGAAAACTCACTCAGGTTATGAATAATAACCTTACCCGTATGGATCACCCTGATCCACAACAAGATGAATTAGTGTTAGACAACTTCATGAAGAAACAACCACAGACATTCAATAGGAGTGAATGTCCATTAGTAGCTGAGAAGGGGGTAAATTTTTTAGAGAAAATATTTCATGCTTTGGAGAAGTATCAAAAGGGAAAATGTTATCATGGCAGTTTATCGCCTCACAGGAGATGCAGATCAACGGTGGTCATTGATTCAAAGCACAAAAAAGAATATTAATTATCAGATTGGGAATAGAGAGTGTTTTAAGAGATTTTATTATAAAAATACATTAGCCATTACCATCGAGCGGATATGGAAAGATGATTTCCGAGTCTGAGGTAAAAAGAGGATGTGAATGTCGCAAATTATGAGGCTAACATTACATGTATACAAAGACATGTTGAAGATTATATACGTAACCCATGAAGTAATATTGATCATTTCTTTGATGTGTTAAAACTATTTCTACAGTTAGAATTAGTCTCACACACATTCTTGTGTGATGAAGATATTTTCTCATGTGGTATCAAGACAGGAAAATAAATTTTCTAAGTCTTACGACTTTAAAACAAAGAAAGAGGAGAAGAGATCTGCTGAACATTCTAGAAATGGAAATAATGGGAAGAAGGGAACAGTTGAATATCCATCCTATGGAAAATGTGGGAAGAAACACTCTATTAATTTCTTGATGGAAATGGGAGTCTGTTACAACTATGGTAAAAAAGGCCACCAATCTCGTGATTTCAAGGGAAAGAAAGATGCTGTTAATGTTGAATTATACAATTGTAGAAAAAGGGGGCATTATACAAATGAATATCCTATGTTCCAAAGAAGCATACCATAGATAAGGCCAGGAGATCAAGGCCAAGCTTATTCTATCACTACTGCTAAGGTTGAATCTACGGAAGATGTTGTGGTAGGTAATTTAATGGTTTCCTCAAGTTTCACATATACTTTATTTGATTCTAGATCATTTCATTGTTTTATATCTTCCCAGTTTTCTAAGAAAATTATATATTTTAAATTTGACATTACAAGGGAGTTATAAGTCAAAACACCTATGGTAATTATCCTTGCACCAATGTTTTGTGAATCAGTTCCCATTAGGGTATATAAATTTTCATTATATCCTGATCTCATCATCATACACATGATTTAATTTGATATAATTTTTTTATGGATTAGCTTTCGGAACATGATGCGAAAATATTTTGTAAGAAGAAGGAGGTTAAAATTCTCGATGATGATAAAGAGTACCTTATCTTTAGATGAGAAACATCACCACCTTATTCTCATCTAGATCCACCCCTAGTAGCTCAACTAAATTCAATTATTAGGGACGATGAAAATGAAATAACTCTGGGTGAGGAAAGGAATGTTCAAATATATGACATACTTATTGTGCCAGAATATATTTGATTTGTTTCCAAAAGATTTACCTATACATCCTATAGAACAAGAAATTGAGTTCTCCTTTGATTTAATTCGTGGTTCAAGGCCCATATCCAAGACACCTTATAGAATAGAAACAGGTGAATTTGTGAGACTAAAGAAATAACTAGAGGAATTGAGTAATAATGGATTTATTCTCCCAAGTGTTTCTACATTGTGATCCCCGGTTCATTTTGTTAAGAATAATGATGGATATATGAGGTTGTTCATTGACTAAAAGGAGAACAATGCTATAAAAATAAAGATCAGGTATCCCCTACCTCACATTTATGATATATTCCACCAACTTCATTGAACTAAATATTTTTCAAAGACTGACCTTTGATCTGGATATCATTAGTTGTGTGTGAAGAAGGAATACATTCTGAAAACAACATTTCGAACCAAGTACGGGCATTATGATTTTACAGTAATGCCTTTTGGGATGACTGATGTACCCTCTGTCTTCATTGTTCTAATGAATAAATATTTCAAGGAATATATTGATGACATTGTAGTGGTATTTATTGATGATATCTTCATATACCCAAAATGATATGAAGATCATGAAAAATACTTGCGCATTATTCTAAAGACTCTTAGAAGAAATGAATTATATGGGAAATTTAGCATGTGTGAATTCTGGCTTCAAGATATTTCTTTTCAAGGGCAGATTGTCTCTAAGGATGGAATCTCTGTTGACCCTTAAAAGACCAAGGAAATCCAAGAATGTACATCACCAATGAGTATAACTAAGGTACACAAATTTATTTATTTAGAATTTTATTATCAACGTTTAGTCTAGAGTTTTCACCGATTGGAAAACCCATTAACCAAGATCACACGTAAAGGTGTTAAAATTGTTTGGACAAACGAGTGTGAAGAATGTTTTGAAGAACTGAAGAGATGATTAGTCAACACTCCTATCATGAATCTACCATCAAGTAATAATGAGTTTGTTATTTATAGTGATGCTTCAAAGAAATGACTTGGTTGTGTCCATATACAAAATGAAAGACTTATTGCACATGCATCACGATTTATAAAAATTCATGAGAAAAACAATCATACTCATGATCTTGAGTTATCAGATGTAATTATTTCTTTTAAGATATAGAGAAATTATCTCTATGGTAAAAAATGTGAGATATATACAGATCACAAGAGTTTGAAGTATATTTTCTCAAAGAAAGAACTCAACATGATCAAATGGATATTTCTTTAACTACTTAAGGATTATGATATCACGATACACTACCACACAGGGAAGGAAAATAAGGTGTAAGATTCTTTGAGTAGAAAGGATCATGATGTTTTAAACATGAAGAGATTTAAAAGGGATCATATTTTCATAGATCTAGTGGAAATGGATATGGGAATAGTCATGGAAGTTAAAACATAAATACTTTTTCAAATAGTTTCCAAACAATCATTACTATAAAGGAAAAAAATTTCTCGGGCTGATGATGAAGAGTTTCAAAATAAAATTAAATTTGTGAATGATGGGAGATTGATTGACTTCATATATGAAGACATGATTTTAAAATTTCATAAGAGACTTTGTGTTCCTGATATACATGATCTGAAAAGGGAATTGTTAGATTCTGGTCATAGCTCCAATTTTTCAATAAAACCTTGTAGCACCAAGATGTATAGAGATTTAAAAGATCATTTTTGGTGGGTCAACATGAAGAGAGAGATTTCTTGTTTTGTGTCGAGGTGTATAGTTTGCCAACAAGTGAAAGCTGTAAGGAAATAGCCCGGAGGAGTCATGAAAACTCTTAACATAACTGAGTGGAAATGTGATAATATTACGATATACTTTGTCATGGGGATACCAAAGACACCAAGAAGGAATGATACAATATGGTTCATTGTTGATATTCTTAACTATTCAACACATTTTCTTTCTATAAGCGAAGATTTACCACTTTAACCTTTATCAAACTATATATTAATGAAGTTGTAAGACTTCATGGAGTACCCATATCCTCTGTTTCTGATTATGATCCCCAATTTACATGAATATTATGAGAATTTCTTCAGAAGGCCCTAGTTACTGAACTTCATTTGAGCATTGCCTACCACCCTCAAACAGAAGGACAATCAGAACAGACTATTCAAACCTTATAAAACATTTTGATATCTTTTTCACTTTATTTTCAAGGTACATGGGATCAATATTTACCTATGGTAGAATTTTCCTATAACAATAGATTCCATTCAAGTATTCATATTTCACCATATGAAGTGTTATATTACAAGAGATGTTGCACCCCAAATTTTTGGGATGATGTTGGTGAAATAAAACTTGTAGGACCAAATTTTTTTGAGGAAATGATAGATAATGTGATGGTTATCCATACCCACATCAAAGCATCACCCAGTAGGTAGAAGAGCTATGCCAATAACTGAAGGAAGGATTTTGAATTTCAGGTAGGAGATCACGTTTTCTTGAAGGTAAGTCCATGGAAGGGAGTTATTTGTTTTAGTAAAAAGGGTAAATCGGGTCCTAGGTACATTGGACCTTTCGAATTTCTAGAACGAATTAGGGCTGCAGCTTACTGTTTGTCAATGCCGCCAACTCTCTCCAAAGTTTGCGATGTGTTTCACGTATCACTGTTGAGAAAATATATGCATGCCCTAATGCATGTACTCACTAATGGGGATGTTGAACTGGAACCTGATCTATCTTATTCTGAAGGGCCTCTCAAAATTCTTGATACCAGAGATCAAGTGCTGAGAAATCGGACAACTCGTCTGGTAAAAGTTCTATGAAAAAACTATAAGATGGAAGAGACAACGTGGGAACCCGAGGAACATATGATGAAGAACCACCTTAATCTTTTTATGTAGTAATATTCTAGAAAATTTAAGGATGAAATTATTTTAAGGTGGGGTAAATGTAACACCCCAAGCTTCTACGGTATGTTTCCCTTTGAATAATATTGTAGCTTATGTTGTACACAACTTCGAGTTCCAGCACACCACAACCAATCAAACAAACCGTTATGAATAGTAATACCCACTTTTTGAAAAATTATAAATTTTATCATTAAAATAGACTTTATTTTTGGATTCATAAGATTGAAATTATCATATGGTGAATTTTTGGTATTTTTCTGAAAACATTCAATTTTTGATGAATAGTGAAAAACACTCCATTATTTTTTAAAGACAACTTTTTAATTAAATGTTTAATTATTTTATTTAAATTTATTTTAGTTAAAAATAGATACATAATACCTATATATATTCAACATAATTCATTGGAGTCATTTTATAATAAGTTTAGATATATAAAATTTTATCAAACTATTTACCGTCTTTTACCCACCTCGTAGGAGCATTTCAAAATTTGTATAAAACATAATTTTACCACTTCGGTGAGTTTATTTTAAATAATATGAGAGACAGAGATGATATCAGTATGTAAAATGTGGTTCAATAAGATGAAGATAATTTTGGGTTGTTAGTAACTTTTGACTTTTATTTACAACGGTTAAAAGTAAATTGGGTAATAAATGGTAGAAATGATATTATTATTAGTCTAACACTTGTTCTAATTCTATTGGATAAGTTTAATTCGACAAAAAACAAACTTTGTAATAAAATATGATCCTTTAGGTAAACTTGGATTAGATTAGGATATTTATTATTATCTTATTTAATGTAGAGTTCAATGAGTTAAAATCAATGTTTAATAACAAAACCATTATTAATATAGGGTTATACATTATTTAAATTAAACAATAAATAATAATTAGAATGATAAAAAGATTTCAAAAATAATTGTATTTCATTTATAAATTTTAGACATTAAATAATTAAATTTATTTTTGACAAAATGATGATGTAGTAATTACCTTATTAATGAAATATTAAAATAATTGATATTACAAATATCCAAATAAATCAAATTTGAGACTTTTAATAAATTACAATAATTTTGTAGGTTAATATGATATGTTATGCTTGATTAAATAAATTTATTTCTAAGTAATAATGTTGTTATAAATTTAACAAAAACAAAATACCAAATAGTGTTAATATTGACAAAAAAGAGTTTTTAAAAACAAATATTATATTATTAATTGATATTCTATTCTTAAAAATACAATTTTCTAGAAAAGGTCATTAATTATATTATATATGTCATTAATGAACCACTTGAGGTTATCTTGGAATTTTATAGTATGTTTATTAAACATATAATATAAAAATATAAATAGACATGGAAATTGTGAAACTATTTAACAAAGAGTTAATTCTAAAAGATAAGGTTAATATAGTGACCCAAAACTATCTTTTTTTTGAGTGGTTTTTGACCCATCTCAACCTTATCTTTGCAATAAATCATTTTTGAGCCATTAGAAACCGAAAATGAGTTTCTTATAAAATAATATTTAAATTGTTTCCTAAGTTACCCCTCACCCTCTTATAAAAGGGCACTTCCCCTTCTCTCGAATTCACACCATAAGTTCCATTTGGATCATCCAAAACCTACCCAAATATCCTCTAAAATTTCATACCTTAATCTTAGTTTCCTTTTTGGTCAGAAATCCATCTTAAGGAGCCCTTTGGATCAAATCAAAAGAATGAACCCGGTGAATAGGTAAATATTTCATCACCTGTTTCAAATTCTTTTCTTCTTCCACTTCATCTTTCTTTATTGTTAGCATAATCAAATAATAACTCCAATATATTCTATATACAGTGATTTAATTATAATAATGGTACAACCATATTCATTATTCTATTCATCTTCTAAATGACAAATATGTGCATACATACGGATTACCGTCTCCACGTCGTGGTATAGTTTGTTATTCAAATACATCATCATTTGGATTGGTATAATAATGAGTATAAATGATGTAAATAATAAATATAACTTTTCAATGATTCTTTATATATGATATACTATCCAAATATATATTATTTTAATATCAAAATAAAAATATTGTCGCTCCTGCGTACGTACTAATTACCGTCTCCACGAACGCGATGATATCCATTACCCATCGTATCGATTCATGAATAATTTTCATTTTATGATTAAAAATAATTTTTAAAGACTTAATATAATTTTGAATATGAATAATACACATCCCATCCAAAACAAAAATTACTTACATAACAAATCATATAAAGGAAAACGAATCAGTTAACACCCGAAACGATGATACTATTGAAATATCATTAACAAAGCAATATTAAAAGATCATATATGATATCATATTTATGTATATAGTTTTTTTATAATATAATAACAATTATTTTAATATTATACAGAGGATTGAATAACCTCGACCAAGTAAAAGTTCAAGGTAAGGGTTCATTTTACAACCTCTTTATTATCTGAGGTTGTTTTATGTAAATATGTATTGGGACCTCTTTATCATCCACATCCATGTTTTCTTATAAAATTCATTTAAAATCATTTTTATTATTTACACAACAGTTGGTTAAATTCATTTAAACCTTTATTTTTCCATATATTTTTTAAGGGAATCTTTCCATCGTGTTTTCAAACAAGGTACTTTATGACCATTTGGAAAAAATTAAGGTAAGAATGTTATTTAACTTATATAGTGGGTGCAGCTATTTTCCACCTTTGTAACATCATCGAATATTACCATACAAGCTTATAAGAATATTTTCAATATAAATATTTTATTTTAAAATTATAATACTTTTAAATGATTTCAAAATAGAAATAGATATTTCTCTAAAAAAAGTTTTGATTTCATCTATGTCAACATCCTTTAATAGATTTTAATTTCATTTGAAGTGATTTATTAGGATACAATACTTCCATATTATATTGATGGTTTTATGATAAGTTTTACTGTGGATGTATTATTTTTACACCATTAATGGTTTGTTAATAATGTATTGAGATTTCAAATGTAAGTTTTAATATGAATGTTTATGTTATGTATAAACATTTTCTTATTAGGAATATATTGGACTTAGTAAGTGACGAGTGGAGCCCGCTATAAGTTGTTGATGCATAGGTAGGTCTCATGAGATGAACTAGTGTCTTGGAACAAGTCCTTGACAAAATCTTATTTTTAGTCTTGTTACATGGCCTTAACTTTGTGGTTGTGAAGTCTGGAATTATGCATTCCATCATTTTGAAAGTGGCTATTGATATTGCATGCGATTATTCGACTAGTAAAATATCCATGTGAATGAGTAAATTGCATTATTTGATTTTATCTTTTCCATACTATTCTGAAGTTCATCTTTAAATTGCTTCTGTTTTAGTCTTACATTTGCTTAAATGTTTATGCTTATTTATGAAAGTTTGTGCTATACTGTTATCCTTAAGGAGCATCGGAGCTCACCTATTTCTATGATATATATTTCCTAGGATGCGAAAGAAGTTTATTATGACTGACATTCAGGGATAGTCTATGGGATATGAGTGCGGCCTAAGAAGACTATGTTTTTGTATTTTTTCATTTTATAATGTAATGTAAACTTATGAATGTATCTGGTATTTCCAAGGATACTAAACTAATCGGTCTTTTGGGACATGATCTTTTTTTATCATTCCAATGTTATGTAATGATGCACTGACTCTGGGTAACCAGGTTCGGGGAGTTACAACTACAAACTTAGCATACTCAATCCTAATAGTGCAGTATGCTGAAAACTGGTCCATAATAATGTAGTATGGATGCCCTGGAATCTGAAATGACAGGTGAATTCATCAAAAAAAATCTCCCTACTAAAAACCAAAATTTATGCTATTATCAAAATTTTTAGACAGTTATATATTTTATATACATACCTAGTCATGTAAGAGATAGTCCAACATGAGCGAATATATGCCTAAATGGTGTCTCAGAGTCATGTCAAAATTGTGTCGATGAATCCACCTATAAAATACAATATCGATAGTAAAAAATAATGGGAAATTAAAGTCAAAAACTTCTATTACCATCAAAAAATAATATAAATGAATGATCAAACAGGAATCCACGTAGATAATCATGTAGCACCTTTATATCGATCGGTGGACCAACAAGATTAGGGTAGAATGTAGGGATGTGCTCATATGCCAATATTTGAATAAAGATGATGTGCCCCTAGAGACATGTGAAGTACCTTTATGATATCTTGAATAATGATCTATACGTGTCTTCCAAGTAGGATGATCCCCAGTTGTATATCCTGGCCTGATCAATGTCCTCTAGTTGGGGTAGTTAAATCATGTTCACATGCATCCCTTAGTGATCAGTACACATGGTCCCTCCAATGAGATATAATATATATTCACATGCATAAGACATAAACATATTTTGGTCATCATCATCACATAAGTGTGAAATCTGCGCCTCCAACCAAGGTATAGTTATTGACGCTCCATCTATAGCCCTATGATCATACAAAAATTTCAATGCATAACAATCTCTGAGCTGGGTCTCTCCATGATGCATGAGAGGGCCAAATAATGGGTCTCCCCTAGATAAAAATACCAAGAAGAACTACAAAATACTAGGGGGTGATGGTCATTTCTCCTTCAGGAATGTATAATTTGAGTTTCTATGGTCTCAACCTCTTAATGAGGTCAACAAGCAGGTGATGGTCTACATAAGTGAAATCTGATATGGAAATGTCGTATAATACAACATGACCCAAGTATGATCTAATGGAATGAGGAGGCACCATGTGATGAAAATAGTGCACTCGACGCACTAGGATTGATCGATCTAAAACACCGTCTAACGTGACCTGTGAAATATGCGCACACTACTGAGTGAGTAGTATGGTTTAATTCATCTGCATATAAAAAATTGAAATGATTCGTAAGTGTAAAATGTAAATATAACGTTATGGTCAACATAATATTATTACTTGTAGATGCGAGACATTCCATGTTTATTCAAATTATATAATAAAATTATTTTTACCAAAAGAAATATAATTCTCCAAGTATTTTGGTTTCGAATGAAATAATGATTTCAAGAGGAAATAAGAGAAGAAAATAGATAATGATAAAAACAACATTTAAGAATTTCCCCACATATGATAATTGGTGAAGTAAAAAAATTGATACACGATTTAAGGGAATTAGAGTTTACTACAGTTGTGAGGAGAATGGATACAAAGATCACGATTGAATGGTAATGACTAGATTTTTCAATATTTAATGTTTTATTTGTAAGGAGACGTGTCACATTGAAAATGAATTCCACAAGAATCAAGGGAATATATCATTGAATAATATAATACAATAATGTATCAAATATGTTATTGAAATTTTCAAAGTGGAAGGATTGCTATTCTTGGGTATATTGATCCAAGAAATATATTGTGAATGAATTTTATTAATTAAGTGAGGTAAGAATATTGTAATGTATAAGGTTTGTATTGTAATACCATTTCTTATTGGATTTTAGAGAATATTTTGAATGAAACCAATGGCCAAGAAATGTGATTTAGTGAAAAAATTAAACTCTTTTAAAACACCAGAATTGGGGAAGATGACCCTAAATATGTGCCTAATTTTGAGAAAATTGAGAAATGATATTTATGGGATGGTATTAGTGACCAATAAAGTAGATAAATATTTGATGAAAAAGTAATTCATGATGGATTTTATTTCATTTTTTGGATTTATGAAATAAATTCTATTTTCTAAAATTTTATTTAATGAATAAGGATAATCAAAATAATTGAAAGCATACATGTTTTTATTAAGGATTTAAGCTTAATATGTTATATAGATATTATGTATGTTTCAATAAGATATACATATTTTCGAATAATTGTATACTTCTTTTTTAGAAGTGAAGAGACAATATTTCTAAATTTTTGGGCCCATAATTAGGTTGTATATATTTTAGAGAAGTTTTGTGATTAAATAATTATGGATTGGATTAAGATAAACCTTGGAAATTACTAATGATGTTTTAGGAACTTATCTAATTATCTATAATGAATAAATTATTCTATTTATTACGATACTGTTATTTTATTGGATACACTTTATTAAAATTTCAGACACATAATGTTAACATAATCCTTAGTAATGGGAAGTTTTTTTGGGGGTTATAATTCATCTTTTAGGTTTTAGGATTTTGAGATTAGGGTTTTAGATATTATGTTTTGGGTCTAGGATAAGAGTTTATGTAAGGTTTTAGAGTTTCGGTTTATGATTTTTGGGTTATGGTATAGGTGTAAGGTTTATGGTTTAGAGTATTGATATGAATGTTTAGGAAAGTAGTTTTTTTTCAGTGTTCTGCATTTGGATTTTTTGGTTTAGAATACTGAGAAAAAAATAAGAGATATTAACATATAATTTACAATATGGGAATGTCACAATGTAGACAATGCATCAATGTGGATGAGAGTGTGGACTCTACCTAACAAAATTTGGGCATCATTTCTAGTTGTGAACATTTTGATGACATATAGGGCACCTCAAACTATGACACTGTTATGGAGGTTAGTCCATCTCATTATGAATCCTACTGGGCTTTGGTCTCCCATGAGAACACAACCTATTGATGTCAGGAATCACTATCTGTTGGCCTTCAAGAATCGAAAAATAACGAAATTCCCAAATAGGATTCCATGATACAAAATAACAGTTAGGAATAGTTTCCATTCAGTACTCTAGATCAACATATGATTCCCACTATATGATCACAGAGGCACATGATATTATTGAGTGTGTGTAAGGAAACCATAAGGCTTGAATGTTTTCCCATTAACATTGCCTTGTTATCAGTAATTCCACCATTTTTTCATCGATGTGATTTGTGAAGGGGTGTGAATGCTCTTGATCTTCAAATGGAGAGTCTTATTATATAAAAATGTAGACAATGTAACTAGAATATTCTTCAATATTTTTTCAATCTCTTGTTGATAGTGTCTTCCGTACCATAGCTCCTGTTCTATTTCGTCTGATGTTAGTCGTTTTCTCTCTACAACGTTCTTCACACATCGATATAATGTCTCATGAAATAGGGTGGTTATATGTAGCTTGAGAATGCATTTTAAGACAACATTTATGATCTTCATAATGTTTTTGGTCATGTCTCTGTACCTCTTCCCCTCATAATATGCCAATGCCCATTTTTATTTAGGAATATGCATTATATAATCATAAAAATATTGATTAGCATGTTAGATTTGATCAAAACTTTATTCAAACTATTGTTGAACAAACTCATATTCTACATAGAAAACATGCTATTTCACATAATTTGATTTTATCTTTATGTTTAAATAGTTAAAAATAACAAATACAATGCATACCAAGCATCGTGATTTCCTTATTTATCGTTTATTTGTGGAATTTTTTATGCAATCTACTCGAAATGTGTCTAATTACGAACCAAAAATGTTCATTTCGGTATCTCCATGTACCAGGATCCACATTTATTACCTCATTAATTGCCCAATGTTGAGTAGATATCAAACAAACACCCGATCATTTTTGAAATGGCTGCTGATACATGCTAGAAACCAAATCCATGATTCACAGTTTTCTTTATCTATAATGGTAAAGTAAAGATAAAGAGGTAAATGGTTTCCATATTGGGTTGTTGGAATCAATAATACACCCATGTATTTTCCATATAGAAATCTTCCATCAATCTAAATGAACTATTTTCTAATACAAAATGCAAAGATACATGGGAGGAAAGACCATAACAACCGATGAAATTGAACATGAGGTGGATCCATTTAATTATCATGAGACACATGTTTGTTCATATAATTATTGAAGAAAACTTGGTTATGATGCCTCAGTATGGTTATAAATTGAGGAAACAAATGATATGAGTCATCCCAATCACCACAAACCTTCACAATTGCCTTTTGTTTCGATATCCATGACTTATTATCAGAAATATTTTAATTGAATGTTTTTTGTATCCTCTCCTGCAAAAGATCCATCGAAACATCTTGGTATGTCCTAATAATCTCAACTACAAACGATAACACAAATTATTAATCCAATGAGGTATGATCTAGTGACAGGCATGGATGATTGCAAGTATGAGCTTCCTAAATCCTAGAGATTCTACAACCTCTAAATATAATGTTTGGAATCACCCTCAAGTGAAATATGAAATCATCCCCATACTTTACACACCGTATGATACATTTACTATAACATTGTTTGTGAATTATATATCTCCAATACCTCTTAATCTGAAATATCTTTAGAGTTATTTTTAATGCATATTTACTTGAAAAATTCCTTCCATCATATAAGGTTTTGTCTACGTCACTAAACATATATACTACAACACTATGGAACCCATTTTACGGAGTGAGAACATTATTTTTGAATTCAAGAACAAGTGTCATTGCTTCTAACCAAAATTGTAGGAGTGGTGGATGATTTGTTATATATGGAGGTTACTGTAAAACTAATTCTTTTTTCAAAACCTCTCCCCTATCTTCTGCTGGTCCGTCATCATTAGTAATGTTTTCCCCATCTAGTCTATCATCACAAGACTCCTCATAAAAAGTTGGATTGACTTGTATATCTGGGAGATCATCTAGGTTTTCCTCTTATACATCATTTGGAATAGGTTTACTTTCATGGGGCACACTGTCTTCAAACACTCTTGTATGTCTAACTATTCGTTCAACTATACATTGTTTTTTATAGTAGAAACATCAACATATAACTTAATCATTGTACCGTTTCACCATTGGGAAAAAAAATTAATTACATGGACACACTGGGAATCGACATCCAATGTCCAAGCTAGATACCACAGTGTTTCTGGGAATTGAAAATGTCTATAGATTATAAAATTGATTTCTTAATCAGGTCCAGATTTAAAGAACCACAAATTCCCTCTTGACAGTTACATAGGGATACAAAATTAGATGTACAAAGCATTGATATTGGTTGTGTACTATAAGAATCAACTTTTACTATTTAAATAACCTACTTATAACAGTTCTCATAGGGAATCAAGGCTCTCAATGTCAAAAATGATTCTTTCATCAAAATTGTGATAGTGTAATAAATAATAACAATGATTGTTGAACATGTAATATAATCATAAAAATACTAACATTTTAATAAAATTTCTTCCCTATTTAATTTTCTATGGTCACAATTTTCATTTTATCAACTGATTTTATTAGTACAGTTTTTAACTAATCAATCATTCTCTAATCACTTCTAAATCATTATTAAGTTATTCTCTAATTACATATTCTTTAAAAATCAATTGTAATCATTTGTTAATTATAATTAAATAATAATATTCATTCATTTCTAATAAAATGTTATCATTAATTAATCTATAAGTAATCATTACTAATAATAAGTATTATTTGTAAACAGTATATAACTAATTAAACTACTTAATAAATAACATATTTAAAAAACTGTCTAACAATAATAAAATTACTAAAAATAACATTCATTCATTAATGGGGTTTTCATTGAATTCTATAAAATCATAATTATTAATTTGTCAATGATAAATATCCTAATTTGATTTTTCTTTTCTATGTTATTTTTTGTATTTTATAAATAAAATATGAATAATTTTAAGAATTTCCCTTGGGAGTTTCAAACTAAAAGTGCAGCACGGCCAATTATCAAGCACAAGTTCCTGTTCGAGTCTAGCTCAATGTGGTGTTTTCAGATTTTACCCCTAGGGACATCTGTGCCAGAGCCACATCCACATGTTTGTAACTAGACATGGATGTGATAACTTAGGTAACCACATAATATTTATACTAAAAAATTTCAACGTACTCAATACTAAGTCATAATCTATATTTAACCTACACATAACCATTACTAATAAAAATTATTATTCTAAACTATATAAAACTAATTAAACAACCCAACAACAAATATATTTATTACTAACTAAAATACTTAAAAAATAATCTATTTAAAACTAAAAAGAATTAATTTAAATAAATAATAAAATATTAAATAAAATAAACAAATACCTCTAAATGACTCTTAGAAAAAAACACCTTCTATTGGACCACCGAATCCACCTCACATAAGAGGAGTTTTTTAGAGAGAGAAGTAGTTGATTTAAGAGAAATTATGGAATAATTAATTGAGGAGAATGGGGGCTACTGACCTTTTATAGGGAGCTAAGGCAAAGGTGGAATCCCCCCTCCACCTTTTCCAAGTCATTGATCCTAGCCATAGGCGGTGTGGGGGATGGAATGTGGAATATCAGATGCCATGTTTGAGGCGTATTTAAAAAAAATATTAAACCTATGCGGTTTTGAATTTTTTTTCTAGAAAACGCATTAAAAAACTCAAAATTATACTTACAAAGTAAGTATATTTTCTTATGTTGTTAGTATAAATTATAATTTAATTCCTAAATTGTTGGAATAATTTATTGGAAATAATTTTATCCTAGTACCTTCCTTTATATTGCAATGATGATATTTTCACCCATCACAAAATTAGGGTTTGTGGTTGTTATCTTTCTCCTAACAATTATGAATATCACTATATATGATTCCATAGTCATTATCATTCTCAAGAATTTCCATATTTTCCCTATCCACTAATTTTATCCTTATTTGGGAATTTAAACACATTATATTTTAGGTTACCTTTATATTTACCACTCTCTTTTTCTACAATAATTTTTATTATCCCTCTATATGATGTTACTTTTCAAAAAATCATTATCCTTCAATGAATAAAATTAAATTTTGATGGTTATATTTTTTTACAAGGGTAACTATTTTACAAACAAATATTTTTTATATGTTTCTTTCTAAATAATTTATTTATTTTTATGACAGGAACTACATGCAACACCTAGTTTAAACAAATCACAATACTCTATTTAAATATTATTATTTAAATGTGACCGATATGACCAAGAATTTATGTTGAAATATATAAATAGAATGGAATAATTAATTGATATTTTTGGTCCACACTTCAATAATATAAATCCGAAATTTATCATTTAATTATAACCAAAATAATAATAATTTGAAATAATTTTATTTGAAAAATTATATTATTAATAAGGTTTAATTTAACTTCTCGCATACAAATTTAAATTAATTATTACTACTTGTATAAAATTTATTTTACAAAATTTATTTTTATTAAAAAATCATGTCAACATTATCTTTCATTGAATTTTTTAAAAAACATTAATGCATGAATTTTCTTAAAATAATGGTTTTTATTAAAATTATGTTTTCTTTTAAAACACATAATTGATATTTTTTCAAAAAACTGAATTAATATATATAAATGAAAAATTATATTATAATTAATAAAATTTAGGACATTAAAATCAAATATATATTCAATTTAGATATTCAAAACTTTTATATAGTGGAAAACATTTCCTTTGTGAAATTTTTTTAACCTCATCTACAGTTTAAATTTTAAATTAAATTTTGCAACATATTTGAATTGCATTATTTAAAATATATTTCATATTTAAAATCAGAATAATTAATATCATATAATAATTTATAGATAATTTTTTATCTTAATGGTTATTAAAAATGTTAAAAATTAATTAACATGGATAAGGTTGAAATAAGATCACAATGGGGTTAAATGAAAATAACAAGGGTTAAAAATGACATAACACACTTCTATTTTATATTTTGTGGCCTTATTAATATATTTTCCATCATAGGAATTATTTTAATATATTTTGGGAAACTTTTACATGAAATTGAGCTATATAAAAAATTATGTTTGGAAAAAAAATATCACCCTCATGATTTTGAATTTCAATTCTGTGCTCACATAGGGACAAATGAAAATTGTCTATAAATATTTAATTTATATAGGATAATAATGTAATTAAATTAATTATTTTAATTAATTTCAATTTTTTAAAAATTATATAATTACTATTGATGCTTACACAATGTCGATGCGTTAATTATTTAATTAATTTAAATATATAATAAATGATTCTAAAAATATAAACAATTAATATAAAATTAATTATTTATTAAATTCCTTAAATTTTTTAAATATTCATATCTTTTTTACATGTGTGAAAATAATATATTATTATTTTATTATTAAATTGATATTAATACACTCCAATTAAATGAATAGTTTCAAAATTAACATAAATTTTGTTTTAAAGTAAATAATATTTTATTAAATGATTAAAAATTTCTAAAATTCATATCTTCTTTGATTTTTTTAAAATTTTAAAAAACATAAACTATGGTCTATTTAAAAATTTAATATTCTTTTATAGTGACTGTATAGAAAAATAATGTGTAAAAACAGGGTTACAATGGTAAAAGATGAATATATTTTTTTCTCGTTATGTTCAATTTTGTAAAAATTACTTTCCAACACATATATGATTTTTATTTGGAATATGAATTAAATATTTATAATATGTTGGTGTAAGTTATCTAATATGTAATTTTTTTATTTGTAATGGTCATATTTAATTAGGTAGAAGAACAAATTATTGATGTAAAAATTAAAATAGTAATGCTTTGAAAATGTAAAAAATATGGAATAACTTTTTTAAAGCATGTTTTTAATATTTTTGGATGTGTCACTCATCCATATATTCTCAGAACTAAATTATTTATCAATTTTTGGGCCACATTTGGTGATATTGACTTCACATTATTGAATAGTTTTGGTTATTTACAATAATTCCACTGCTCAGTAATTATAAAAAAACACTTCCTCCCCCAAATATAAAAAAACTTATAATATATTTGGATAATAAGTCTAGAGACATCACTCCAGAAATCTTCATTCATATTCTATAGATGATGTTATTCCAAAAATACCATCCACAAGATCCTTAATAAGTGATCCAAATCTCTAAACGAAATAAATTATCTTCACTAATATCTTTTATATGTTCTTATTATCTTACCAGCATCATTGATGTCCTAACAATTCCAATATAATTATAATAATATATATAATTTAATTATATGTTAAGATGTATTTTAAATAATACATATATATCTCATCTTCTATTAAATGGGAAACAAAACTGTCGATCATGTGTGTGGAGGACTACCGCCTCGCGAACTGATGTAAATAATTTTCCGTCATTACCTCTCACAACTATATATAATCATGTATTTAATATTATTATAATATATTTATGACATTAATATTATTTTGGAATTATAATAACAAATATACCATTAAACTTTGTAATTTGTTGGAAAATAATTACATCACTTCTGCGTATATGTGGACTATCGCCTTCACATAGCGATGTGAAATAGTTTTTATTTTTCTATTGAACTAGATGTTAGTAAGGATATGTTTAGTGAATATACATGAAATATTTGGTATAATAATTTTAATTTAATGGTTACATATTATTTACCTTTTTTACATTACAATTTTTGGTAAAATAAAAAAAACATTCATCGATACATACGACCTACCATCTCGATTAATAATTTAACTCAAGATCGTATATCTAACTATTAAATACTATTATAATCACTTAAAAAGTATTCTATATGATATTAATATAATTCAATAAGTTTTTTAAATAATGGAATAATGATCAATATAAAAGGAATGACATTATCAAACTAACTCAAAAAATGAAAAATGAAGCAATTATCACTTGAAATAGTGATTTTAATGAAAACAGAATTATAAATAGATCATAAATAACTATAGTTAATTCATATTTAGTTTGAAATATATGCGTATAATTATGTAATATATTTTTAATAAATATATATTTATTTTACAGGATGTACGAACATCTATGAATTAAATCATACTTAAGGTTAGAAGTTCTCATCTCATTTTTACTTTTGTGGGATGTATTCCATATTCAAAAAAATGTTATTTTTTTGTGGTTTATATACAAAACATTTGTAATATTGTATAATAAATACATTTATAATCATAGAATTTAATGTTTTATTATATTATATTTTTTTCAGGTGGATTATGATACAAATGATACCAATGAGGGTTGAAGTTATTTCAAAATCTCTAAATTTTTCAATATTGTTTATCTCTAAGTCTATGTTGGGATAATAAAATATATATCTATCATAACCAATTTATTTTCATATCATATGTTTATTTATAGAAAAACACAATTTTTCATGTAATTTTTTTCTCTTTAATAAGAAAATAGACAAATGAAATTTATTTTAATGAAAACTAACCTCAATTTTCTCTTCAACCAAAAACCATTTTTATTATATATCAATATATTATAAAAATATTCTCCAAAAATGTTTTTATCATTATATATATTATTTATTAAATATTTTATTACCTATGAGATAATTGTTTCAAAAAAATTCAAAATTAATTTTACATTGATTTTCCAAATAATATATATATTTTTCATTTCATATAAAATTTTTAATGGGTTATTTTTGTAATGTTTACAACATTTATATAATTTAATAAAATTATGACGAATCAATATTTTAAATACTATGCTATATATTTCAATAAACATATTCAACGAAAAAGAATTTTATAATATTTTGTTATATGTTTTTTTTTTTAAAATTGTTGTTTTAAATTTGGAATGATTATTTTCCTCTAGAATGTTTCTAGTTATCTACTTATTGATTTGATATTCATCAGTTTCAAAACTCTAGTTTTTACTTATTCTTCATTGATAAAATGTTTAAATGATATCATCTTTATTATTTATATAGATGGTTTATGAATTTTTTTGAATTGGGATATACTATATGTATACCATTTCCCATATTAATCTAAATGGTTTATAATTATTCTTATTAATTAAAGAATTCATTAATAATTCATATTCTAGTTTGTTAATGAAAAATATTATTTTTATTATTTGTATACCCTTTCATATGATAAATTCATCTGATTGACTATGTGATGGGCATGACCCAATATATAGTCTGTTTTCATTGGTACATTTAATGAGGCAAACAAAATTGTGTTTTGGCCAATGCATTATCCATTTATATATTTTTATATGCACAATGCCTCCTAATATGATTTAATTACTTAGAACAAGGCCTTGATGTTTTATTTATTGTGTCCATCATTATGCATTCTATAATTATAAATTCATTTTCTAATTTTATATTAATTATTTAATTTTTTATGATATCTACGAATGAGTTTATATCTTATAAGTTAATTTATATGTATTTTTTTTTATCAATTATTCATTACAAATAAATAATCAGGTTGAGGTAATTAATTAAATTTTATGTGTTTCAGTTATTTATCATATCAATCATATAACATTCAACCTAATTATGGAATAATGAATTTTTATATCTATTAATAATTATTAATATGATATTAATTTTTTGTTAATATTGATTTTTTTCCTGATATCTTACCCAATAAGCAACAACAGGTTTCTCCAAAATCATCCGCTGCGGAAGTAACTGAGTTATAACAAAAAAATTAATATTTTTTTAAATGGTAATTAACACTTATCCATTGTTTTGTAAAAATAAAAATCTAAATATATTATATTTATATAGGTTTGTTGAATGTTTTTACATTTATCAAATAAATTTTAGTGGCTTAAAATGAGATTTAATCCAAATTTAAGCATAGAATATTTTAAAATGTATTCTTACCACCTTTTGATGGAGAACCCATTTTAAATATAGTTTTTTCACTTTTATATATTAAATATGACTAAAATATATTTTTCTTTTGAAATGTGACATCCTAACATACATTGGATAAAATTTTGGTATTTTTCTAATAAATTTCATATTTTAAATATTAGTGAAAAATACTGCATTTTAATTCAAAACTACCATTTCATCTAATTAATTAATATTGATACAATATCATTTTATTTATTTTTAAAATTATATTAAGATTATTATTTTTAATTTTATACATTTTTGTTCATTGTAAGTAATATCACATTGAAATTTGATATAAACACATGACAACCTTTTTATGGTTTTTACTTTTTTAAAACATCATTTTTTCGTTCTAACAATGAGATTAATTTAAGATTTTAATCTTTTCACATTAGTGAATTTATTTTTTTAATAAAAAATACATAGATGTAATCAGTAGGGAAATTTTGGATTAACATGGTTAATATAATTTTTGGTGAATAGTAGTGTTATTATTTTATTTACAATGGTAAAAAGTCAAATTAGGTAAAAAAGGGTAACAAAAATATTATAATAATATAAAACAACAATAACACTTGTACTAATCTTATTGGATGACTGATGGATGTCCAATAAAACCATTAGGGTGGAAATGTTTTCGTTGGAAGAAACTTGGGAATGATTATATAATTTATATATTTTTATGTAATGGAATGGAAAAATAATCATAAACATGACTCTTATTAAAGAAACACTTTAAATATGTTGTAATTTAGGTGATATTTTACATTATGAAGAGTCATTATAAATAAAAAATATTAACTACATCATAGTAATTTATTTATAATTTGTAGACATTGAATTATTAAATTTAACTATGACACAATGATGATATAAGGATTTTTTTCATAATGAAATAGTCAAATAAGTGAAAATTATAAATGTTAAACTAAATAATATTTTACCTAATTTATTTTATCCATGAATTTTATAGTTAAATATGCCATTTTATTATTGGTTTAATGTATGTTTTTTAAAGAATCACATTGTTATGAATTTTTTTTATAAAGTTAATTATGAATAGTGTCAAAATTGACATCATTCATATCTTTGAAAATAAAAGTGTTCATAAAATGTTATAAACATCCCAAAAATCTAAGAATCGGACAATGATTTAGCATAGGTAATAATATGTCATAAATATTACTTTTATTGGTCTTTTAATATGTTATGGTAATTACATTAACAGACAAACTCTAAGTAACAAGATATCATGGTAAGATTAAAATGTTTAAAATATTGGTTAAGAGAAAAAATTAAGGATTAAAACATGTTAAAAACTTGAATAATTATAATTTTATGATGGTTATTCTAACATAAGTCATTTTTTCGTCTAAATATATAAGTTCAGGACCATTTTTATTCTAATTTTAATTCTTTTTAATTTAATATTTTAATAGTTTCTAAGGGTTCCCCTGCCTTATCCTATAAAAAGGTATACAGTCTTCTATGATACTAAAACTTCCAAATCCTTTTGGTTCAGCTAGGATAAACCAATACATCTTCTTATTATACCTCCTTATGTTCCTAATGTGTTATAATAGGAATAATTACACGTTTCGATCATGGGGGTGACAAAAAAATATTACCGAAGTTAAAATGTAGTAAAGTGGCTGACCTAGATTGTCTCCTGAGGGGAGTTTACAACAATTACGTTTGTCAATTAATTAGAGGGAAAAATGGGTGGTTTTTGAGATTTAATTGGTTTTGGAAAGAAAATTAAAATTGGAATGAAATATATTTAAATAAGAAAATATTGAAAACTATGTTATGGGAAGGGTGATTAGGTCGGGGTAGATTTTCTAATTATAATTCTATCCTTATTTTATTTTATTCTAACCTATTTTGTTGTGTTATTTATAGTGATATTCCACGATCGTTTCCTCTTACTCCTTTGGTTGATTGGTTATAGTTATAGAATTTCTTACCAGGATCTTAGTTTGTTATATTATCCTTCCATGTGAAATATAGTTTTAGTAAATATTATAAATTGATATGGACAACACCCGATCAGGTCTTGTTTATCCTAATAAATCAAAAATATTCACCACCTCTTTGACACGTACTGACAATCATCGAGTACTTCACCACTAATCATAGATCTATTCCATTTTATATTAACCACAACCTATTAGAGGGAGATAAGGATCATTTAACAAAATAAATAAATTTTGGAATCAAAATTCAAATATAATCGCACTTGATAAAACCCCGCTATAGGAAATTGAAAACAACATTACAGAAGAGAGATATAATTTTAATTCAATAAAGTGTATGAACTCGAGGATTAAAAATTAGAAAACGTAACCATCCCTAATCTCTCAAATTTTTAACCCACCATAGGAAAGGTAATAGAGATTTTTGGGGAAGTAGAAGTCATTACAAGCTATGAAAATGAAAAGAAAGAAAGAGAAAAGAAGAAAAAATATCTAGCCAGTTATGTCCTCCGAAAAATTTATTATATTTGGAACCACTCCTCCTAGAATCAAACAATAGTCACCTCATATAGAATTATCCTTGTCGAATTTCCATTCATTCCTCAAAATATCAAATTAATGTGATGGTTTTAGATAATGATACATAATATTTATTGAGGATTACTTTTTCTTAGTGAGATTTCCAAAAAACATCATTCAATATTTCCCATAAAATATCTAACTTGATTAATCTAATTCTCCTTGATATTCAACATAGATAGTAATATCTGACTCAGTTGAGCATTATAAATTAATCACTATAACTGGTGCTATTATGAATAATTTATGATGGATTTACTGATGTGGGGTCCACATGGTCGTCTAAAATCATTCTACCCCTTAATAGAAATTTTGGGGTCCCTTGCTAGTAGAATTGTATCATGTCTCAAAATAAATGGTTGTATCTAGAAACTCCCGGATTCCTAAAAAAATGAATCACATTAACTGGGATTATATTATAAATGACATGGTTGAATTACCAAAAAATATAAAATATGTTAAATTCCCAAAATTATGAAACATTCCAATTTTAACACAAAACAGAACATAAATCCAAAAAATGATGTAATTAAACTTAAATTGATAAATTTGGGGGTATTAAATATTTTAAATACATATAAAAATGCATAAAATATTAACTCTATCAATTCCCCCACACTTAGCACTTGGACTCCCGAACAAGTAAACATTATAATCAAATAAAAAAAATTCTAATCACATGCCAATGAGATCTACGAATTTCATGACATGAAATAAAAGATATCATGCCTCATCCATAACCATTATTTCATGTTATCAAATCATATCATTCAATATTATTTAACTTCATTTCTACCCCCATGAACACAAGACACCAACCTAATATGAAATTTCTCTAATATCACAAATATCAATTTTCAACAATGTTTTTCTCATCCAAACCAACGAAAGGGTCACCATAAGTTTGAAAAACTCCTACTTCTCCTCCCAATGTGAGTCAAGTACATGTATTTTTCCTGAGGATGTGGCAGGTTTGTTCTGTGCCTTTTGGTTGGTAGGATATTTATATAAAAACATTATGGGGCCGAATGTGGAGGGCATGGATCTTTTTGAAGAAAAATTGAAAAATTCTAATTTTTACTAAATCATGGTCTCCATATCATATCCTTTATATAAAATAGGATCCATCAACATGTAAAATCAAGAAATTTTCAAATAACTCAGCATTTTGGTAGCAAAAATTCCAATCTTCTTGATCATGATTTTTTTAAAAGCTCTTGGAAAGGCACAAATTTCTTCCTCCATTAGAAGCTCTGGAAAAGGCATAGATTCTATTATCATGGAAGTTCCCTAAAAGGAACATATTTCAACAGAATAATATTTCTAGCAGAACACGCATATCTTCAATAATTTATTTTCCACCCAATGATTCACCAAATGAGGTATCACAACACAAGACAACATCCCCCACACTTATGTTCATCTAGATCATGTGATTTAACTTCAAGAGTAGGTTGGATAGGGAAAATTGGCTTGTAATGTAGCTAAACTAATATGTTTTTCATGGAATCTAAGGGATATAATGATAAATGTATAAGGTAGGCCATAATAAAAAGAATCATTTTGAAAAGGGGTTTAAAAAACAAATTCCTCAATCATTTCAAACACATGTACCCTATACCCTCATGTTTTGAATGAAACAAATCAAATTATGGTTTTAATAAGCTTGGTTTGGTTATCTCAGGAAGTGAGGTGAATGAAAATACATTGACAAAAATGGTTTAGAAGCATTATAGGAATGTGATTTCAAAAATAAAGACAGTGAGATGTAGCATGTGATTCCAAAATCTGAGTACTTTTCATTAAATTCCGATAAGATTTGAACATGAAAAAAGTAATTTCAACAACATTTAATCTCAGTTTCATGGAATAAATTTGTTCACTAAATTATGTGGGTTCAGAAAATTGAAATGGTACTCATTTCATCTCAATACTTTCATAAAAAACACCAAAAAATGAAAAATAAACACACAAAAATTTAAAAACACTCTATTTTTTGTATTTTTTGAAAAAAAAGTAAATCCTAAAAAATATAGGTTTCCTCCCCCTCACATAAATGTTGCAGTTTCCTCAATTCAATCATGATGATTTAGCATGTAAGGAAAACATAAAATAAATCACAATATCAAGATGGAGTAAATGAGTGGTACAACCAGACTTATTGTCAACTCAACATTCAGTTATGCTCTTAAGTGATTCTCTTTGAGAACCTAAAAAAGGAAAAATATAACATAATAAAATTCCAAATGAAATGAAAATTGAATTTAAATATGAAATGAAGGATAAATCTTGGTTTAATCCCCCAAGTGGGTTCTGAGTATTGAGTGCCTCCATAGAGGATGTTCTAATCAGTTATCCCAAATCTAATGGTGGGTGATGTTTCTTATTCCTGATACAACAAAAACTCTTCTTTCCAGCATGCACCTCTTTTTTTTTGGACTCCATGTATATAGCCCAAAAATCCACCCCCAAGGGAATTTCTTAATACTTGAAAGGTGGTGGTAGGACAATGAATGATTTATCATCTTTCTTGTTTTCCAATTGCACAAATTATTCTTCATTGTCTAGTGATTTCCTTATGTATGTTGCATCAATTGAATAATAAAATCCAATGTCAGATTGTAATTCTATTTGAACAATGTTAAAGCATGAAGAATCAATAATGAATTCTTCCCTTTCAAGGTAAGTATTGTGTGTCTGTTTTTCCTCAGTAAGTAGCTCGAATTAAATTGATTCTTCAGTGGAAAGATATTTACTGAGTAGAATTTTATTGTGTAGAGGTAGGTAGTCAGACTCATATATTTGAATGACAAGTGGTGAATTCACTTCAAACACTATTTATGATTCTAGTTCAGGTTGATATTTTGGATCCAATGTAACCTTCTCCACAGACATTTATCCTTGATAATCAGTTTTGAATTGATTCACCATTTCCATCAGTTCTTGACGTGAGATACCGCTGACATATCCATTCATCATTTGCATGGCCAAAATAGTGAGTTCATCAAGCTTCTATAATATGGATTCCTCGTCATTAAAAACAATTGGTCCCTGCAATTGAAATTAATCAATCGAAGAAGAATAATTGCAGTTGGCATATATCAAGGAAAATAATTTTTTAGTTTTTTATAAATATTCAAAATCAAAATATTTACAAAATGAATCAATTAGATTGTCAGAACAGCCTCCCAGGACACAAGGACATGTTTTGACATGTGATTATTGTGGGGTGTTACCAGAACAAATATTACCTTTGTTAAAATGTAGTAAAGTGGTTAACCTATATTTTCTCCAAAGAGGAGTTCACAACAATTATGTTTTTTACTTAATTAGGGGGAAAATAGGTTGTTTTTTAAGATTTAATTTGTTTTGGAAAGAAAATTAAAAACTGAATGAAAAATATTAACAGATAAAAATATTGATCACTATGATATGAGAGTGGTGATTAGGTCTAGTTCAGTTTTTTAATTGTAATGATATCTTAGTTTTATTTTATTCTAACCTCTTCTTCTATGTTGTTTAATGTGAAATTCCATGATCGTTTCCTCTCACTCCTTTGGTCGAATGGTGATAGTGAGAGGTATATTTACCCAGATCTCAGTTTGGTTTACTCTTTTTCCATGTGTAGGAGAGTTATAGTAAATATCCTCAGTTGATATGCTAAATACCTGATTGGGTCTTGTTTATCCCAAGCAATAAAAAACATTCACCACCACTTTCACACGTACTAACGATTGTCGAGTACTTCACCATTAAGCATCAGTATATTACATAGTCTATAAACCAAATCCTAGTAGAGGTAGATAATGATCTTTTACCAAGTAAAAAATCAATAATGGAATAAAAAATAAAATATGATTGCACATGAAAATAAAAACACCAATATGAAATTAAAAAAAACATTGTAAAAAAGAGATAAAATTATTATTCAATAAAGTATATGAACTAAATAATTACAAAATAAAAAACCTACCCTTACCCAATCACTCAAATGATTACCCCACCATGGTAAAGGTAATAGATATTGATGGGGAATGATAAGGCATTACAAGATATGAAAAATAAAATAAATAAATTGAAAAGAAACAAAATTGTCCAGTAGATTCTATCCTCTGAACATTTTCTCCTGTTTTAAACCACTCCTCCTAAAATTACCCATTGTTCCCTTATTATATAATTTTCTAAATAAAATTTCCTTTCATTCCTCCAATTATTAAATTAATTAGATGGTTTTAGAGAAAGATATGTAATATTTATTAAGGATGACCTTTTCTATACGAGATTTCCAAAAATCTTTATACATTGTATACCATCCAATATCGGAGTTGATGAATCTCAATCTCCATTATATTCAACATAGATACAAATATATGACTTTTTTGACAATTAAAGTTTTAATCACCTTAATTGGAGCTATTATGACCTATTTTTTAAGGAATAACTAATGAGGTGTCCACATGGTTGTCCAAAATATTTCTCCACGTTAATGGATCTTTTAGGTTCCCTTTGTGGAAGAATTATATCATATCTCTGAAGAAAACTTTGAATCCTGAAACCCTAGGTTTCCTACAATAAAATAAAAAAAAATTATTATATTTTAAAATACATGGTCGAATTACCAAAAATTATAAAATCTGTTAAATTCCTAAAATTAGGAAACATTCCAATTTTAACACAAAACACACCATAAATCCAAAAATGATTTAATTCAACATAAAGTGATTAATTTGGTGGGATATGATATTTGAAATACCTATAAAAATGTATAAAATATTAACACTATCATATAACACCCTTTAGAGAGGTGATAATGTGTTCTTCCAGGGAGATCAACTAAAAAAGAGGTATCATTTTATTTAAGTATTTAAATATTTTTTCTACATCCACATCCATAAAATATCCACTAAACATGTTGAAATAATAACTATTTATTCATAAATATAATTAGGCATTATTATTTTAATATCATCACCTCAATCCTTCTCAAATTCCATTAAATAGGAAATTATTTAATTATTTGTGGGTATGTTTGAAATATCACCTCCATGAATTGATATAATTAATTTCTCATAACTCTCTATTAATAATGGTTATGATGATGGAATAAGTTTTTATATATTATATTAATAAAATATTTAATATTTTAAAATAATAATATTTCAATTATGTTCTTACATACTATAAAAATGATAATGCCGTTCGTGCGTACGTGTGAACTATCACTTCCACAAAGCAATGTGAATCCTTTTTATTCAATACATCACATGAATGATATAAATAAGTATATTTAAATTATTAATATGATTTTAATAATAATATGATAATGATATATTGTAAAAATAATAATTACCTTATTTCCATAATGATCAATGAATAGTGGAAATGTTACTCATGCGTACATACGACGTACCGTCTCCATTGTTATAACATTGTTCATTATTAATACCATAAATGATTGGTTATAGTTACAAATAAAAATTGATCTAAGTTTTTGAATATTATTTCATTATATTATTCTGGGGATGATGGAATTATGACCACATAGACTATTGAAATCAAGCCACGTTCATTTTCGACACAATTACTGAATTTTAGTAAAAAGTCTGATATGAACATAAATAATTATGTAATATTTATTTAATAGTAATAAGTCATATAAAAGAAATAATAAACATTAAAATGCTTTTAAATAAATTTTAAATTATCCTAATTTTGTTATTCATGAATACAATGATTGTTTAAGAACTCAGATCTTCTTTTCAGGTATGTTTTTCCTTTTTTTGGTTTTTTTGAGAAAAGAGGAGTTTTTGGAAAATTTTAAAGTACACGTCGTAAACATTATGAGTACACGTCGTGTACTTCATTGCCACAGGAGGTCATGTGCTGGCCGTGTTCTAGCAAAACACAAATTCATGTGGGGTGACGTAGAGGCTGCCTAAAGCGGAGTACGGAAAAGGTGAGTACCCACCGTGTACTCGAAAAGTACATACCGTGTAATTTCTTTTTTTTTGTTAAACGCCTTGGGGTCGCGTCTGACAGATAGAAACCACTACTTATAAGTTTCGTTCACCCGAGATAACAGAGAATCCGTGGATGTTCGATGAGCCCTTGATCATTTGTCCATCCTTGGATTCGAGCATTGTTTATTACGTCGGAATCACATCAGAGAGTGCTCTCTTCTTCTTAAGCCTTGTTTTTCAATTTCTCTTCTTTTCCAAGTTATCGTGGGTTGAAATTTTTTGACATTTTCTTAGATATAACACAATACAAAAATATTCAATCTTCATGGTTCAAGTATATTGGTCTCTTAACCTCGAGGTAGGTGGTTTGTGACTTATAGTTCAAATTCTTTGTCTATTATGTGCAAATTCCACCAATACCCTTGAACGGGGTATTGCGTGTTTACTGTTTTTCCCATGTTTTTCCTACCATGGTTGTATGACTTTGTAGAGGTAATTTGGATATGAAATTGACTGATTGTTTTGCGTTGGATGTTCTGCTCATTCCTTGTTCTGTTTACGACCGTTTGGTCCTGTTTAGCCTATTCACCGTTTACCTGTTTTTTATGCCTTGTGGCCGTAGGATGGAGTGTTGTTTTCTAACAAGCGTGAGATGTTGTAGACTGGTTATCCAAGTAGTTCTATAGGTTTAATTTTTCCTTATTGCATTACTATGCATTGACTTACGCAGTACCATGAGAACTTGGTGTTATAGATATAAGAGGATAGACTGAGTGAGCATCCTCAGAGAGTCTTTGGAAATTATATAATATATAGGGATATACCGAGTGAGCTTTCCTAGAGTATTTGAGCTTTATATAATATAAGGGGATATCCTAAGTTATATTCCTTAGAGATTCATTATTTTACTTTAATTACCTTGAACCACACTAAGCGATAAGGGGAATTAACTGGGTGAGCTTCCTCAGATAGTCTGTGAACGACCTGGGTATATAAGAGTAATTAACCGAGTGTGCTTCCTCGGAGAGTCTCTTGACCTTGGAGATATAAGGGTAATTGACTTTGTGTGCTTCCTCAGAGAGTCCCTGACTACCATATACTATAAGGGGAATTTACCAAGTGACATTCCTCATAGAGTCTTATAATTTATGTATAACCAAACCCGTGGGGTTAGGTTGAGTGTAATTCACCGAGGGTTGTTGGTACTTGTTAGGTAAGACTAGAGAAGATGGTTGTGAGTACTTCCCGGAGGTTTACCTGTTCGTGTTTTGCTGCTTGTTAGCTGTTTCTTGATATTAAAACTGTGGATTGTTTACTGCTTTGATTTTTCTTGTCTACTTCTTTCTGTAGTTTTACCTGCTATATATTCACTGACTGTTAGGCATAGACCTTCAGGTGGCTTCCTACTGAAATTTAATCTCAAACCCTATCTGGGCCATGATTTTGGGTAGAAATAGATTATATTGTTGTAGGTATAGATAAGGGAAAGTGCCCTTCCACTTCAGGTACGTGACTTTCTATGGAGCTGGAGAGCATGGGACCAAACCTAGGCATGCGATGATGAGGAGTAGTTTATCATTTATTTTTTACATTGGTTCAGTACTATTGTATTCATCATTGTGACTTGTTTGGATTTTTTTCTAGACATATGTGTCATGCATCATTTATTATGCATTAATCCAGTTGTTTATTATCTCTAGTATTTCATTGTTCACTTATGCATATATTATTATTGCTTCCACTATTGTATATTGTTTCTCATTCGCTGTGTACTCTGCCAATGAGGGCATAGTTTTCCCAATATCACATTGAAGGCCCTCGCTATTAGTCAGCATCCTCTGGTATTCGGGGAAATTAATTTGAGGCCTTGTGAACAAACATGTATGGGGCACCACTGGGTGGCTTTTGGAACTAGGATGTTACAAAATGGTATCAGAGGGATTCTTTTCTCTTGACTTACATTCTAGATCATATAGCCAGGTATATGATGGAATAGGTACTTCGAAATAATATTTTCCCAGGAGTAGCTAACCCATGTATATGAAAAATCAAATCTTCCTAATTTATTCTTATTTTTATGGTTTTGAAAGTTTATGGTTGCTCTGATTTTCACCGATGGGTGACTCACATGCTTTGTGTCATTACTGTTGATATTGTTGGGGTTCTATTTCTGTCACAACCCAATGTGATAAGGGTATTCCATATCTTGCATCATATAGGAAGTTTATATAAATCACATGTCATGCATTTTTTACATGACATTTAGGATGCATTATCCATTTCATGTTGTTGTGATAGATGTTATGTATAATATGCATGCTATTATGATAGATTCTTGATAGAATACCTGCTTTCAATAGATAATTCCATATGTATGTTCTTGTTTGAATGAACCCAAAATTTTGGTTCTTGATTTGTTATGGGACCTCATGAATTGGTAAATGGTAGATCATTGACTTGTTTCCCTTGTATTTGACATGCAAAAGATTCCAAGAATTGATTCGTGGGGAGTAGGGGCCCTCACATATCAGAATTTGGCACCTTAACGCTTGTTTTCTGTGTTTTCTGGGATCAAGAGTAGTTTCTAAGGCTACTATCCGGAAAAACACATAATACAAGGCATGTACTTTATGAATGCATGTTGTGTAGTTTTTAACCATGTCACTGATTGTGTCGGCATGGACACAGGGTTGTGAAAAATCTTGTAGGAATACACTGTGTATGGTACGTACACACTGCATTGTAGTGACCCTGTGTCTACTCGTGTGACTAACGACACAGATGGATCAAACATCGACTATACATGACATGTCCTAATTTCACACACCATGCAGTGTAACCTAGGTACTCGGCCGTGTCACGAACAACACGATTCCAGGAAATCCTTCATGCACACACTGTGTGAACATGAAGCATGCCATGTAGCCGGCCATGTAACTAACAACATGATTCGTTGAAACATGTCTAGTACACCCCGTGTGTTTTAAGAACACGCCATGTAGTCTATGATTAAGAGGACTCTATGTGTTAGCTGTCTAAGGAGACTCGAGCAGGGTAATAAAGTTCAAGTACATGCCGTGTGTGGGGACAACACACTGTGTGGTTGGGGTGTTACACGACCAGTTGGGGTAGAATTACATGCCCTTGTGGATGAATTTAGGGAACACATCGTGTATTTTTTATACACTCCATGCAGTCATGTTTTGTAAAACATGAATGTTTGTTTCATTTGTTCCCTTCTTGTACTATTATATTTTCAGTCCTCGATAATCCTGATTTAAGCTGTGTGTTTGAGATTTCAGAATTATGCCACTGAGACATCCTCTGATTGTACGCCAGTAGCCAGATGGTGATTAGACACCGGAGATGGCTGATCAGGGACTTCTAGCAGATCCTCCTGTTCTTCCAGCCTTGGAACCAGCCGTTATACCTGGAACGGGTGCTTATGCATAGTTTAGGGAAGTCTTTCTAAGGATGATGCAAAATTTTTAGGGAGTGCCATCTCATGCCCCGTCGATGTCAGAATTGATGCGGGTTTTTCAGCAGCATCATCCACCAACTATCTCAAGGGATGGAGGACCCCAAGTTTTAAAATCATAGCTATAGGTAACACTGATAATCTTTGAGCATCTGGAGATACCTACAGAGAATAGGGTGAAGATCACTACCTATATTCTCTGAGACTTCACCAAGTGGTGGTGGGAGGTGATTTCACAGTTAGGAGGCCAGCAGAGTATGACTTGGGATGAGTTTCGGTGCATCTTCTACGATTAATTCTACCCAAAGACCTTGAGGACCAATCGAGTCTGGGAGTTTATGAGTCTGGAGAAGGGTATTCTTTCTGTTATGGAGTACTCATCTCGCTTTACTGGGAAGCAGCGTTTGACTCCTATTCCAGGAGGCAATGGGTTGTTCCTTGTGTGGAAGTTCGAGGATGGTCTGAGGCACGACATCTGGTCACAGGTGAATATCTTTAGTTTGACTTAGATATCTTCCATCATCAAATAGGTTCTAATCACTGAGCGCAATACAAGGGATTCTGGAGCAGCGAGCTTGGGCGGTTCAATATACTGATTTTGTGTTTTTCATTCTGATAATAGGATGCGTCCGATAAGGTCTCCTCGAGGAGATCAGAGTAGGAGGGATGTATCTTCATGCAACCAGGTAGTATTCTACCAATTCGGCAGGAGCGGGCATGCAAGGAAAAAATTCCAGAGATACCCGATGGAGTGTCGATCTTGAGGAAATATAGGCCATCTTCTATGTTTCTGTCAGATCTTCTCACCCACATATGGTGGCATGGGTTCTTCTATGACCCCCTGTTTAGGAAAAGAATCACCAGTTTCTCACCAATCTGGGAACTAGAGTTTTTTCGGCCATTCGGGCTGAGGTGGAGGTCGTGGACGTGGTGGTCACTCACCAGGATACCAGCGACAGCATAATAGATCAGCTCAGAGTGGTCAGGCAAGGTCATAGGGCTGTGGAGTAGGCCATACATTTGCAATGGAGAAAACCCATCAAAAGAAGGATCCCGACCCCTATACAGTTTGAGGTATGATCTTAGTAGCCTTAATTTTATCTTCAGTTATTTTCGATACATGGGATTTTCATAGCTTAATATTTGTCGCAATTTTGGAGATTCTTGGTCTCTGCATCTTATATTCTGCCAACATCTTGACACTAGACACACCGTTGTGGACTATGACATCTAGTGTATGTCAGTGAAAGGAGTACCCTCTAATGTTTGGTGGGTGTCACTTCATATGGGGCCTGTATTCCCTAGAGATGACATGTTATTATGTCATTCTCGATATAGACTGGTTAGTTCCCTTCCAGGCAGTCGTCGACTGTTATCAGCAGAGGGTGAGTTTATTATCACCAGAGGGTGGATCTTTTCTTCACAAGAGTGAGTGGGATGTCTAGGAGAGCAGAGCAGGACCCGAGCATCATGGGAAAGGAGGAGTTACAGCCCAAATTTTTAGTCTATATCTGGATGACCTCGGGACTTCACATATAGAATTTCCCTTAATGGTGTATCGTTTCAGGGACGTCTTTCCAAAGGTCTTTTCAGGATTTCCTCTGAAGAGTGAGCCACACATTTCTATTGAGCTTGTTCTAGGAGTGGCACTGGTGTCCATTCCTCTTTATAGGATAGCCAAACCTGAGATGCATGAGATCAAGAATCAGTTGCAGGAGTTACAAGAAATGGGTTTCATTTGACCCAATACATCCTTGTGGGGTTCACCTGTCCTGTTTTTAAAGAAGGTAGATGACTCCCTCAGGATTTTTGTATACTATCAGATGTTTAACTAGTTGATGGTCAAGAACTGATATCCCTTGTCGATGATTGATGATCTCTTTCACCATCTTCGAGCATCCTAGGTGTTATCAAAGATTTAATTGAGGTCCGGTTATCATCAGTTGTGCGTTAGACCATCTGATATACCACTCACAGCCTTTCGGAGCATGTATGGTCTATATGAGTTTATGGTTATGCAGTTCAGTCTCACGAACGTGCCTGCAATTTTCATGGCACCGATGAACCTAGTGTTCCATTCGTAATTGGATTCCTTCATGGTGGTCTTCGTGGATGATATCTTCGTGTACTCTCACTCTCGGCATGACCATGCTACCCAACTTGAAATCATTTTGAGTAATCTGAGGGAGAATTAGTTATATACTATGCTCTCGAAGTGCAACTTTTGGATGGACTAGATTTACTTCTTGGGTCATATTATTTTAGAGACAATATTATCAGTATACCCAGAGAAAGTGAGGGAAGTAGTTTCCTGGGAGTAGTTGAAGAACGTCTTTGAGGTGAAGAGTTTTCTAGGGATGGATGGATACTTCATATGCTTTATTCAGCACTTTTCACGCTTAAGAGAAATGCCAACATGTCTGACTAAGAAGGGTGTGAAGTTCTTGTGGTCAGATTTTTGTGAGTCATCATTTGAGGAGTTGAAATGAAGGTTGACATCAGCACTGATACTAGTATTTCCAGAGTTAGGCAATAGCTATACCATTTATTGTGATGCTTCATGTATAGGTTTGGGAGTTGTGCTTATGTAGAGAGATGGAGTCATTGTGTATGGGTCTTGGCAGTTGAGGCCACATTAGAGGAATTACCCGATGCACGACCTGGAGTTGGCAGCTGTTGTTCACGTCCTACGCCGTTGAAGACACTATCTGTTGGGAGATATTTTTATGGTTTTCACTTACCACAAAAGTCTCAGGTACATTTTCAGCCAGCGTGACTTGAATTTGAGGTAGACAATGTGGGTTGAGTACCCTGAGTCATTTGACCTTGAGCTTGCCTACATGTCTGGGAAAGACAATGCAGAGGCTGATGCACTGAGGAAGAGGAATCAGATACAGGCAGTTCAGGAGGCCAGTAGTGAGTGGAAGCTTATGGCTTTGTTCTCTATGAAGCATTTAGAGGTGCACGATAGACAAGGGTAGAGTTATCTATCTTCTGTAGCTATTACCTCTACCCTTCTTGATTGGGTAAAAATGGGCAGGCTATCATATTCTAAAGGCCTAGTCCTACATGAAAGCATGTGAGGAGAGGACCCGTTTCCTAGATGGAACATAGGCGAGGATGAGATATCACATTTCTAGAGGCACGTGTGGGTGCTAGAATTTATACAAGAGGAGATAATGTGGGAATTTTATTCCTCAGTTTGGGCAGTTCATCATGGTATCACCCAGATGTATCGTGATCTACACCGTCAGTATTGGTGTCCAGGTATGAAGAGGGATGTTGTTTGCTTCGTCATGAGTTTTTCAACCTGTCAGTAGGTGAAGGTAGTGCATCAGTGACCAATAGGTCTTTTATATCAGTTATCCATTCCTGAGTGTAAGTGGAATGATATTTCAATAGACATCGTGACCGGTTTACCGATGTCTCCTTGAGGAAATGATGTAGTGTGGGCTTTCATTGACAGGCTTACGAAGGATGCTCACTTCTTTCCAATCATGGAGACCATCAATGTTGATGAGCTGGTACTTTTGTACATTCGTGATATTTTATGTCTGTATAGAGTTCAACACTCCATTGTATTAGACAGAGATGTACAATTTACTTCTTGGGTCTGGCAGGGGCTTCAGAAGTCTTTGGGAAAACGTGTACTTTTGTGTATAGCATAACATCCACAGACAGATGTCCAGTCTGAGCATATGATTCAGGTGCTTGAGGATATGCTCTGATCTTGAATTCTGGATTTTGGAGGTTCTTGGAAAAGGCATATACCTCTTGTGGAGTTTTCCTACAACAATAGTTTTCTAGAAGCTATTCAGATGGCACCTTATGAGGCTTTGTACGGTAGGCCATGTCGATCACCCTTATGTAGGCTAGAGGCAGGAGAGGCATCTTTGATGAGACCTTGTCTTGTTCAGGAGACCTCAAAGTAGATAGAGTTGATTCAGAAGAGGATGGATAATACACGTTCTCGACATAAGTCTTAGGCTGATCAGCAGATATGACCCCTTGAGTTTGAGGTTGAGGGTCTGGATTTTTCTGAATGTCACACTGAGGTTGGGACACAATAGGATTAAGAGACAAGGTAAGCTTTCACCGAGTTATGTCAGGCCATTTCCAGTTAACTCAGAGATACCGGACTATGCATGACATCTCCCATGTTTCTCCTCTCTGACGTTACATTCTAGACACGTCTCATGTCTTTCAACCCGAGGAGGTTGAGCTCGAAGTGGATGTTTAATTGGAAGAGATCCTATCCAGATTTTGGATCGCATTACAAGGGGTATCTGTGGCCAGTCTGTTCCTCTGGTATGAGTGCTATGGCAGCACAGGCAGGTATAAGATGAGACATGGGAGAGGGAGGCCGACATACGATCATAGTGGTCAGAGTTGTTCAAAGATTCTTCTTCTACGCAGCTCTAGGGAAATTCAGGGATGAATTTCATTAAAGGGGGAAGTTTGTAAGAACTCAAAACTTATTTTCAGGTATTTTTTTCCTTTTTCTAGAGTTTTTTAGAAAAGAGAATTTTCTTTAAATTTTTGAAGTACATGTCATGTAATTTATGAGTTCATGCCCTGTACTTCGTCGCCATAGGAGGTTGTGTGCTGGCCGTGTTCTATCCATAGACATGGTCATGTGGGGTGATGTGGAATCCGTATAATGTGGAGTACGGAAAAGGCGAGTACATACCGTGTACTTTCATTTTTTTTTGTTAAACACACTGAGGTCACGTCTGACAGAGAGAAACCACTCCTTCTACGTTTCGTTCATCCGAGAGTGCCGAGCATCTGTGGTTCTTCGACGAGCCAGCAATCATTCATCCTTCATTCAATTCAAGCACGGTTGATTGTGTTGGAGTCTCATCGGTGAGTTATATATTCTTCTTGAGCCTTGTTTTCTAATTTATCTTATTTTCCAAGTTGTTGTGGGTTGAACTTTTTGGACGTTTTCTTAGATCTATGAAGTTACAAGGAGATTCAAGCCTCGTGGTTCAAGTATATTGATCACATAACTCCGAGGTAGGTGGTCTGTGCATTTCTGTTCAATGTATTTGATTATTATGGGAAAATTACACCAATACCCTTGAACGGAGTATTGAGTGTTTACCGTTTTACCCCTATTGTTTTCCTACCATGCTTGTATGCCTGGGTATGGGTAAATTGGATATGAATTAGATTTATTGATATGCCTTGGATGTTCTGCCCATGGCTTGTTCTGCTTACAACCATTTGGTCCTATTTAGCCAATTGGTCGTTTAACTATTTTCCAAGCCTTGTGGTCATAGGATGGAGTGTTGTTTTCTGAAATATGTGAGATGTTGTAGACTGGTTAGCCAAGAAGTTCTGTATGTTCACATTGGCCTTATAGCAATACTATGTGTTGACTTACACGGGACCTTGAGAAACTGGTGTTATAGACTATAAAAGGATAAACTGAGTGAGCTTCTTTAGAGAGTCTTTGAACATTATGGACTATAGGGGGATAGACCGAGTGAGATTCCATAGAGAGTATTTCATCATTATATACTGTAATTGGATGGACCAAGGGAGCTTCCTCAGAATGTCTTTGTTTAACATTAATTACCAAGAACCACTCTAGGCTATAAGGGGAATTGACTGGGTGAGATTCCTCAGAGAGTCTGTGAACGACCTGGGGCTATAAGAGAATTTACCGAGTGAGCTTCCTCAGAGAGTCTCTTGACCTTGGGGATATAAGAGGAATTGACCATGTGTTCTTCCTCAGAGAGTCCCTGACTACCTTAGACTCTAAGGGGAATTGACCGAGTGATCTTCCTCAGAGAGTCTTATAATTTTAGTATGACCAAACTAGAGAGTTAAGGCTGTGTGTACTGCCTAGAGGGTTGTTGGTACTTGTTAGGTAGGACCAGAGGGGATGCATGTGAGTACATCCCGGAGGTTTAATTATTTTTGTTTATATACATTTTAGTTGTTTCTTGATATTTGAACTGTGGATTGTTTACTGCTTAGTATAGTCTTGTTTACTGATTTCTGTACCTTCACATGCCATATATTCACTGACTCTGAGACACAGATCTTCGAGTGGATTCCTACTGGTATTTAGTCTCACACCCTGTTTGGGTCATGATTTTGGGCCCAAAGAGATTATATTATCGCAGGTATAGATAAAAGCAAGAGCCCTTCCACTTCAGGTACTTGGCTTTCTATGAAGCTGGAGATCATGGGACTTTTCCTAGGCTTGCGATGCTGAGGATCTGTTTATTTTTTATTTTGTACTTTGGTTCAGTACTGTTGTATTCTTCATTGTGACTTGTTTGGATTTTTTCCCAGACATATGTATCATGCATCATTTATTATGAATTTCCCCAGTTGTTTATTATCTCTTGTCCGCCCTTGTTCACTTGTGTATGGATTATTAATGGTTTCTCTATTGTATATTGTTTCTCATCTACTGTGTACTCTACCAATGAGGAAATAGTTTCCCCACTATCACACCCAAGGCTCTCATTGCTAGTCGACAGCTTCTGACATTCGGGAAAATGCGCTTGAGTCCATGTGGCCAACTGGGTACAGGGAACCTCTTAGTGGCTTCTGTAACTGGGACGTTATAGATTGTATGTGACCAGTCAAACTCAAGTTATGTGATTTTATCTCATTCTCCATTAATTGAGCCATTTTTTGATAATATGAAGCTTTGTTATTTTATAAGGCATATATAAAGACACTAAAACATTTAATATCCTTATTTTATCAATAATAATGTTATTTATTGTTTTGTTATATTTATTAATTCAGAGAGATTAATATTTAAATGTTCAGAGTGGTATGTGATACCTTGAATATTTAAATATTTATTTATTAAAT
This sequence comes from Viscum album, assembly GCA_963277665.1. Lineage (NCBI taxonomy): Eukaryota > Viridiplantae > Streptophyta > Magnoliopsida > Santalales > Viscaceae > Viscum > Viscum album. The sequence continues at coordinate 1,764,777,053 of OY728136.1, read as the reverse complement.
ATTTTTCGTAATGATATTAATTTGAATATTTATTTATATGGATATAAATTTTTTATAAAGAAACGTTAGGTCAATATTTAATTTAATTCAATTTTTAAAAAAATAAATATTTTGATACAAAGCAGTTGACTTTCTTTACAAAAGGACAAAGAGAATGATTTTTGTTTTGACTTATACAGTTACAACATCTTCTCTCCCACTATAACCGTTATTTTATATTTTGATTCCTCTAGAAGAATTAATGTATTTTAGAAGAAAAATAATTTTCTTCATTTGGGTATCTTTTTATTAAAAATTGGTTTTTAAATTGCAATATTACATTTATAAGGATTTTTTATATGGTTTTAGATAAATTTTTTCAAAAGGTATTTCTAATGATTATGTTTTTGAAATGGTACATGAGAATTATCTGAAACGGGTGAACCTGATAAATATTAGACAAATGTAGTAGGATAATTATAGATCATAAGTGAGCCCAAAAATTCTTTTAAAAATGTTTAAGCCCTATTAAAAGTCACAGGAGATCCGGTTATAGCTTATAATAAAGAATGAGAACCATTATAGATTACAGGTGATCCAGATATAGCATATATAAAGGGTGATCTCTATTTTAGATCTCTAATTTTGATGTACACTATATAGTAATTCAAGTTGAAATATGTTTGAAAGGGTTTTATCTATATGATTCTCTAAGTAACATAAATGAGTTTTAATTTCATTATATTGGGTTTTATCATTTTTCATTGACGAAAATGTATGACTGTTATTAATGTGACAATGAATTATTTCATTCGGTCAAATAACATTAATTGGATTCCCATGTATTAAATAGACTATTTGTTTTACTATTTTTATATCCCTTACTAAGATTTTGAGCTCATTACATGCTTTAATTTTTTTTCACAGGTCATATGATTAGTAAGGAAAAAGAAGATTCCATGATGAAAGTATTGAATATGTGTCTTGAAAAGATGTCATGTTTTATTTTAAAAGGTTTTGCTTTGGTAAAAAATGGATATTGGGTACAAGTTTCCACTTATAATATAAGAGTTTACTATGTAATAATTTGTCCTAGTTCCGTAAAAATTTAAAGTTAAAAGGTCCTTGAGTGTGAATTCAAGGTCAAAAAACTAGAAAATTATTTGTTGAAAGTTGGGTCCTTATAGTTAGTATCATATGATGGTTTTAAAAACTTTATAGATTGGTGTGTATTCTTATGTTATAGGGATATCATATGAGTCTATAATTTTCTAGTTTATCATAGAATAAATATAATTTAAATCCCTTTTGAGGGTTATTTTATGAAATTTCAAGGTAATTAACGGTATTTTTGGAGTCATTTATTTTTGAGGTAGCTATGGGTTATATCTTTTGGGGATGAAAAATTGAACGTATAGAATAACCATTGAGGATAAAACATGATATATTCAATTTTGAGGATTTTATCTATATTTGGTAATGTTCTAAAAATTATGTAGTTTTGGAAAAATGGACAACACACAGACTGTGTGACAACCCATTGTGTTGGACAAGGTTTCAAAAATCGAACCCACAACTGAAGTGTGTCAGGGATTTATCTCCTTACCACTGTCCTACATGAAGACCCTGGTTATTTTAACTTTTAATTTTTAGTTAAATGTGTTAATGTAATAACTATTTGATAATTTTTAGAAAATAATGATTTATTAAATGGATATCCTTACTATTAGAAATTGATTATGTGAGAAATGTTTTTTGACGATCTTAATTATTTTGGGAACTTTACATGATTAAGCTAAATAGAATACTATGGGATTTTAATTTAGTATTAACGGTTTATTAATATTTTTTTATGATTATAATATTTTATTTGTAGAATTATGTAAATTTGGGTTATTTATTGAAATGATAAACTTATCTTTGAGAATACATGATTAGGTTAATTAATTGTTGGTATAAGACATTATGAGTGGTTGATGTTTTTAGAGATAAATGTTAAAATTAAAACTTGAAGAATAGGTGATAAAATATGTGTAAATCTTAGAAATAAATAAATTTTCCATTAGTTTATTTAATTTTATTGCATGTTATTTGTTAAATATAATATGTTGAACTTTGGTAATTAATATTGAATTTTGGGGAATTAAAGTAATTTTTCATCATAAAATGGTTTCTTCTTTTTGGGAATTAACATCAATTGTACTATCCATTTTGTTATTTGTTTATGTCTATAGATATTATAAATATATATTTTAGCTTTTGGGGATTAATTGATTCTCTAGATGTTGATTCTTGTTCGTTATGTGTGAAAAAGCCATCTTGAACACTCATCCTTTGGAGTAAAGATGATTTTGGGGAAGAATTGATTAAAGGAGGAAACACTACATGTCAAGTAAGTATATTTACCTCTGATAATAGTATAGGTAGTAATAAAATTTATCATATTAATGAAATAAATCTTTAGGCTAAAACATTATATTCTTACTTTTATCAATAAACTTTTACCCATCACATATTTATGGCATTCTGCTGGTTAACTTTATGCAATCAAGTTCTCTATCACTCTATATTAATCTATGAGAGTTGGTTTTTATTCTATATCCATGTTTCTCAACATGAAACCTAATGTGAACTTTTTAATTTACTTTATTACTTTTAGTGTGGAGGTTTTATTAATTATTTTTCTAATGTGTGATTTCAGTGATGTTGTCGAGGCCAATTTTAATGTTGCGAGGGTATAATTTCTTGAACGGGGGAATGATGTAACAACATTGGTAATTACATATTCATACTTTATTATATCTATTAATATTTATGAATAATATATTAATTTTATGTTCAAGGAGATTATTTTTATAATATCATACCGATATGCAACAACATGTTTCTCCAAAATCTTACATTACAGATAAAAAAATTAATACTGAAAAAACATTTTAATATTAATTTTTAAATGTTAGATTTTGATTAGAAATTTTATTTAAAGTAATTGAAAAAAATAACTATTTTCTCATTCCACTGGTTTGTTAATTGTTTTTTACATCTTCATATAAATTTAAGAGGCTTTAAATGAGAATAAATCGAATTTTTTGTATTACAAATTTTTAAAATGTAGTTATACAACCTTTTGATGGTGAATCCATATAAAATCTATTTTTTTGTGAATTTTTTTGTTATATTTGAAAAAAAATAAATTTTCTATTTTTAAAATGGACATTAAAATGTACTTTTTTGGAATTTTGGAATTTTATTGATAAAATTCATATTTTAATAAATTGTGAAAAATATTGTATATTAATTCAAAAATACCTTTTCGTCTAATTTATTTTTATTTATAGATTTTCATTTAAATTTTTTTAAATGTATATTTAGAATATTTCTTTATAATTTAATCCAATTTTTTTCATTAGAAGTAATTTCACCTTGAAATTTGATATAAACACATGTCAATCATACGATGGTTTTTAATTTTTAAAAACATGATTTTTTTTCGGACAACAAGATTAATTTTGAAATTTAATATTGACAATTCAATTAATTTAAATTTAAAAATAAAACATAAATGGTGTTAATTATTTGGAAAATTTTTGTTTAATATGATAAAATATAATTTCTACTAAATAGTATCTTCAATATATTATTTACCAAAGTTAAAGGCTAAATTACATATATAAAGATAAATATTATATTACAATAATATAAAACTACCCTAACACTTGTACTAATATTATTGGACGATTATTCACCAACCGAGAATGCACATGGGATGAATATTTGTCATTTGTAAGCCTCCTAGGTATGATTATGATATATATAACATTTAATTTAATGTAAAGAAAAATTTATCATAAACATGACTCTTTTTAATAACAAATATTAATATTGGGTAATATAAGTTATGTATTCGAATATAAATATTTATTATTAATCTGTAAATATTACCTAAATTATTTTATTTTTATATGAAATTTTTTAAATTAAATAATTAAATTTAATTATGACATAGTGATGATGTATTGATTTCTTTATTAATTAACAAATCAAATAAGTGATATTATAAATATTAAAATAAATATTATTTGACCTCATTTATGTCAAACATGAATTTAATAGGTGACTATTACATTTTAATACTAAGATAATGTATTTTTTTCAAAGGAATCAAGTTTTTATGAAATGTTTTTAAAAAATAAAGTATACATAGTGTCAAAATTGAGATAATTTCTTTCTTAAAGTATAAAATAGTTTATTAAATGATTTAAATTTCATAAAAATCTAATATTTGGAGAAATGGTTATGATAAGTCCTTATATGTCCTAAATAAAACTATTTTTTTTTGTTTTCCATGTTATGGTAATTACATTTACACGTAGAGTGTAAATAAGATGATATTACAGTAATATTGAAAATAAAAAAATAAGGGTTAAACAAAAAAGATAAGGTTTAATAAATATTTAAAACGTGTGTAATTTAAATTCTATTATAGTTATTTGACCAAAAATCATTGTATCCAAAAATTAAATGAATTTGGGACCATTTGTAATTGAAAATTAATTTTTATTAATTTAATATTTTAAGAGTCTCAAAGGGTTCCCCTCTCCTATCCAATAAAAAGGTACCCACTATTCTCTAATACTCATAGTTTAAAATCCTTTTGGGTCGGTGAAATTATAGATAAAAAACTTACTATAATCAGTCCCCACATTCTTGAGGCCTTATATTAGGCATAATGTCCTTCTTATATGTGATAAGGTGTTCTTAAAAGGTGATCAACCAATGAAGAGCTATCATTTTCTTTAAGTATTTATATTTTATTTCATCTACAACATCCCTAAAATATAATATAACAATGATGAAATAATAATTCTACTAACCTCAATATAATGAGACGTAATTATGCTAATATCATCAACTAAATCCATCTCTACTTCCATTAAATAGAAAAAGGAATTAATAATTCGTGTATACATGTGAACTATAACCTCCATGAACCGATATAATTCGTTTTCCAAAACCAACTATCAAGACTGGTTATAATGATTGAATAAATATTAATATATTATATTCATGACATGTTTATCATTTTAAAAAAATATTTCAGTTTTTTTCTCACTTTCTATAAACAGGATAACATTGTTCGTGTGTACATGTGAACTATCACATCCACGAAGTGAAGTGAATCATTTTTATTCACCACATAACTTGTATGATATATATAAGTATATTAAAATTATTATTAGTATACTAATAATATTATAATAATTTTTAAGGGAAAAATAGTAATTACCTTATTTCCAGAATGATCAATGAAAGTGGACACATTACTCATGCGTACATACAGCCTATCGTCTCCATGATTATAATGTTGTTCATTATTTATATCAGAAATGATTGGTTTGATTTAAAAACTATAAATTATTTAATAATGTTATTATTATATCCTAAATATTATTATATAGATTATGGGGTTATGACAAGGTAGACTATTGACATTATACCATGTTTATTTTTGACTCAAGTACAGAATTTTGAAAAAATGTCTGATATTAACATAAATAATTATATAAATATTTTTACACAGTAAAGTGTGATATAAATGAAATAATGAACATTAAAAAGGTTTAAAATAAATAGGAAAATATTCATAGTTTATTACCCTGGTATATAATGATTGTACATGACAATTAAGTCTCAAGATATGATATTTCATCTAAATCTTCTTTTATTGAGGCATTTCATGATTATATGCACCTCTATTATTTTATATGGTGTATATATAGCCAGCATGAGAATTATTGTCCATTATTATCTATAATAATGTTATTTATTATTTCCGAATCTATATTAATTCTTATAAATTAATATTTATATGTTTAAAGATGTATCAGAAACCTTGATTGTTTAAGGATTTAATTATCAAATCATTTTCGTCAAAATATTAATTTAGATAATAATTTTTAGGGATATAAAAGGATTATATATATGATATTTTATCTATATATTTAATTTCATTCAATTAGTTTAAGATATAATATTTTTATACTAAGTTTTTTACTTTATTTATAAAAGGAAATAAGGAATTTTTTTTGATTTAACGAATACAGTGATAATTACTTTTCCACAATCGTAACCATTATTTGAATTTGGATTACTATACGTGTCATAATTATTTTAAAAGGAAAATTAGTCTCTTATTTTGGTGACTTGGTATTTAAAATGGGATCTGAAATGAAAATAGTATTTTTATATAATACATTTTTTTCATATGGGATTAAATAATTTTTTTCAAAATCATTTTATAATGAATGTGTTTATAAAATGGTACTTGAGATTTATATGAAACGAGTGTGCCTGATATAGATTATTTGAAGGCTTTATCCCTATTATAGCTCATAGGTTAGGACAACATAGCTTATATGAAGTGTTTATACCCATTATAACTCATAGGTGAGCATGTTATAACTTATAATAAGAGATGAACCCCATTATAGCTCATAGGTGAGACTGATATAGCTTAAAAGAAGTGTAGTACTCATTATAGATATCCATTTTTGATGTTTACAATATGGTTATTCGATTTGAATGTGTTTTTAAAGGGTTACATATATATTATTATCTAATTCACCTAAATGAGTTTTAATTTCATTCTATTGGTTTTAATTTTTTTTAGAAATAAGTATGAGTGTTATTCCTTTGAAAATGTTTTGTTTGATTCAATCAAAAAAATTTAAAAGGGTTTCCATGTTTTAACTAGACTAATTGTTTGATTCTTATTATTTATCTTACTGAGTTTTTGTGATTATCCCAAGTTTTAAAATGATTTTGAAGGGTCTTATGATTGGTAAGGAAAATAAATATTCAATTATGAGAGTATTGAAGATGTGTATTTAAAATAAATCATTTTTAATTTTATAAGGGTTTCTTTTGTTAAAAAAATGGATATTGAGTATAAGTGTCCACTTGTAATGTATTACATTAATATGTAAGAGTTTATCCAAATTATCTAAGACTCTAAAAAAAAATATCCCCAAAAAGATAATTTCTGTTAAAAAATACTCGAAGAAGATATGTTTATAGTCAGGTAATTGATACCATTACTGATCATTCATGATAACACCATTATTGTGTTTCATTTCCCTAGGACACCCTAAATTGTACTATGATCGTTATTTCGGGATATAATAAAGGGAATTTTTGTGTTCAAAAAAAAATTATTTAATTTTTTTATTTATTCAATTTTAATAAAAATTTAAAGTATGTATATTGTTTTAAAACATAGCTAATATTTTCCTTCTATATGGATGTGATCACTTGTACCTAACACTAGAGTAATAAAGTGAAAATGGACTCTGTTATACTAAGTTTGGTGTATTTACATCATTATGATGAGATATCTCATTCACGTCATGTGATAGTGATATCTCAAGAGACAATACTTTTTAATAAGACCAATCATTGAGATTTTTTGTGATTGAAAATTAATGAGTTTTCATTATAGACCAGATATTTTCATCCCCAATTTATCATCCTTTTTTTCATTGAATCTATAATACAATACCATGTACTATGTGAAAAAATAATTCCATATTTTATTCTTATGATTATATGTAACAAATTATCCTTTCCTATATTCCATGATATCATTAAATCAAAATCTCATAATGAAATAACCAATTTCATTTTGAACCATCCTTTGATAAATCTTGATGATTTAAAAGTTTATGACATTATTGAACAAAAAAGTACCTATAAAATGTATGTTAATTCAACTATTAATTTTATGAATTTGAAATTACTATTTATTAAATTATTTATTATTAATCCTTTGGAAATTGAGTAAAATATCATTAGAAACATCTATAAGAAAATCTAGACTCAAATATGGTATTGTATTATGATTTTTTATTCATAACACGTGTCACTAGAATATATTTGATCAATTATTATATTATAATTAATTATGTGAATATAACATTTAATAACTAGACTCATGTAATTTTTGAAAAGAAATCAAATACTTCCATGCTACAATGTATTATCATACCTTATGATAATATGACATGAGTTTAATTTATTTTAAATATATAAATGTTCTGAATATATTCACTATAGCATTGTCAAAATAACCCTATGTCTCAATGTATTAATATGGTTTTCATACTTTAAAAATAATAATTCAATTTTATATTAACATACTAGAGTCACACATATTCAATTGTGATGTGAATCCTTAATAAATATTTTTTTAAAACATATTTCTTATTTAAGAGTACCAATACCTTTTATCTACCTGAATCTATCAATTTTTTAATGTATATGATACTTTGTTGTATATTTAAGCACCATTTAATTTTTTTTATGACACAATAAAATTTATGAGTCACTATTTATATAAAATAACAAATATCTTTTGACTTGATGAGTTATAGGATATTCCAACTACTATAGACTTCTTGTTGACACTTATATAAATATTATATTATTTTTAACTAATACAATTAATTAGATTATCTGAAATAATATTTATAAAAAAATTCTACATGTATCCTTCTATGTTACAACTTTTAAAAGTAACCTTATGAGAAAAACAATTATTTCTATTAATAATTCACTACTTTAATTGTTTTGGTTGAAAATAGATAAAAACGTAGGGTTTTTTCCACCTTGAATGAAAAGCATTTTTTGTAACACCCCAAGGTTTTAAAAATAAATTAGAATGCATGAAAAAAATAATTTCTAAATAATGAAACATTTTTTGTGGATATAGTTATAAACTTGCTGTTAATAATTTTTTTCCCATTCTATGATTTGAATTTTTGAAAACAAACATATAAGGTTTTGATCAATAACTTATTTGGAGTATGATAGAACCAACTTGTTTTTTGGTAAATAGTAACATACCCTAATGAATAGTAATATCAATAGTAATATGATCCTTATTAATTGTAAATATTAGTATTATTTTATTTTTTTATGGTTATAAGGTAATGAGAACTTGATAAATTATTGATGGTGATATAAAATAAGTTATAGTTTTAATTTTTATTTTTCAAATAGATTATTATTTTATTTAAAAAATAAATTTATAATATTTAGAATTTTTTTTAAAAAATAGAGTTCATTTTTGAATTCTAGACATCAAAAAATGGCATGGTTGATTTTTTGGTGTAATTATGAAATTGTTGAATTTTTTATGAATAGTAAAATAAGGTAATATACTGTAAATATCATATATCAGTTAAATACACTCTTTGAAGAATCATTACTGATAATATAACACTTGGTTAAAACTTAAATGTTTTAATTAATATTTTGGGTCTCATGAATCAAGACTATTCATAGTGTTGAGCATGAATATTACACTAATGATTAAAATAATGGTCAACCACTTATCTCCTCCACTATAAATATTACTCTCAACCCCTTCTTCCTCTCACACCTTCCAAGAATTGATCATTGTATAAATTATACCCAATCACATTCCAAAGGATGTTCGCCACATCCAAGACTATTTGGTCTAACCAAAAGGCCAAAACCAAAGACATTAAGGATGATCTCAAGGAGAAGAGTTCAAGGGGTAAACCCCTCTTTAATTCCTTTTGTTTTCTTTTCAATTTTTTTTTTCATTTCATATACTCTGTTCGACTCCCATTATCGAAGAAGCCTGAAATATTTAGTAAAATATATACTAGGTATTATTATCATATTTATGGACTAATAAATGATCATTAATCCTCTCTTTTTCCTCTTATTCTAAAGAAAACATCTTCTGTGATGTGTTGATTTACAGACATCATGGATAATGTGTCTTTAATTTACCTTGCATACTACAAATATTGTTGTAAACCCATTTTAATCATTAAAAAAAAATTAATGTGTATTTTATTACCTCATTTATGTTATATAACAACATATATTCATAATAATAAAGGGATATGATGAAAGAAGATCATGATAATTGAATAACTGCCAAAATGATCTAAACAAGTATCACTAATAATTTATCTAATGATTCATCCTCATGTAATATAACCAAAATTATTTGTGGAATCAATTAATATTATAGATATATATTTACACTATTTTATTCCACTTCTGGTGCTTTTCTTCAATTCGACATGAAAACTCTTTACGAACCAACCTTGGAAATCATGTGAAGCATGCACTGGAAATAATTGAAATAAAAACAATGTTATGTTACAAAATTATAATATAAGGTGTTATAAACATGAATATTTTTATGATAAATACCAATAAAACACTTTTATCCACTATACAAGAGGTTTAGACAAGTATTAAGTAAGATGAATATGAGTTAAGGGAATTCTTAACCAAATTTTGATTCTCTTGGTTAACCTTATTGATTATTCAATATGCATTACTAAGATTATTTGTGTGGTAATTTTTTTTATATTACATTTCATTAAGTTTATTTATAGTGTATACACATATTCATTTTGTTATATTAATTTCCCAAACCAAATATATTATATTTGAAGGGACATTCCATTAAAAATTCTCTTTTAAAATTATATTTTATTAAATTCAAAGCGGTGTTTTCATGGAATTATTCATGTTTTATGATTATTTTATGGTTCTTGGTAATTTTTTATAATTAAGCGTAGGACATATACATCCCTTTAATTCATTGGGAATTTGTATTTGTTAGGTTTTCTGTATGGTTTCTCCAAGTGTAACTGTGATGGTTACACCATATGGTAGCCATGAGGGTTACATTGTAAGATAGTCGTGAGGGTTACCAATCCAAAGGTATCTACAAGGGTTACAATATAAGTAAGTAATTTAAAAAAACAACATTATGGTTTTATATATTCTCTTCAATATTTTATGGAAATTTAATGTTTTAAAAAGTAAATATATAATGGTGAGAAGTATGTCATTAAGAAAATGATTTCATATGCTTATAAGTATTCATGTATGAATGGTTTTTCTAGTTATTTTTATATCAATTAATTAGATTTTTATACTCATACCATGTTTTTAAATATTCTTATTAGTTACATGGATGTTTAAGAGTAAGAATTAATTCAAGTTAAATGTTATGAAGTTTTATCAAAGAAATCATTTTGTTGTTTTTTATTAAAGATTTTATGTTTTAGAAGAAATGGATACTGTTTTAATGGTACCAAATTATTATACTTGTGGGTTGATATGTATGAATTTTCTCCTGAAATTCAAAAACTCTAAACTGAAAAGATCATTGGTTTTAAAATTAAGTGAAATCTTTATGAAATAGCTATGTGATATAATGTTTTTGGTCTGGTCATTATAGTTGGAATTAGAGTACAGTTTAGATAATATTAAAGGTTAAGATTATGTTATCAAAATACCATAAATGATTTTAACCTTTTTTTAATGTTCAAATGGTATAGAATTTAATAATTAAAATATTTATTCTTCTATAATATGTATATTCAGAATGGTTTTCGGTAGAATAAATAGTTGATCTGATGTTGGAAGGAACTAAGAGGTTAATATCTTTCCTTATCCGCAACTAGGAATGGTGAGAATTAGAACTGAGAGGTTTGTGATAGTAATGGATAATCTGAGGCTTTCAATAAATGAGGGTGGAATCCATGCAAGAAAAAAACATGGGCTACCATAAACGACCATGATGATAGTGGTACATTTAATGAGAAAACACCCTCATAAATTCATTGGATCTTCTGACCTAGTATTGGTTGAAGGATTAATTAAAGTGTTGAGAACATTTACGCTGTTTTGGGATATTTATATAATCAAAAGGTTAGTAGTTCCATTTATCATTTTGAAGATTATTTAGATTATTTTTCGTCAGTGATCAATTTTATCATTGACATAGTGTAGATTGTTTGATACCCCAAGATTAATTTGTGTAATAATTATTGTTTTAATTATTAGACTTAGATTAATTTTCTTTTTATCTAATGAATGCCCCAAAAATAAACACAAGACCTTTTATTAACATAAAACACTAGAAATAGTTACATGGAAACACGGCCTAAGGACTATAACTAACCCAAAATTTCTTCAAGTAGGGCAATCACGATCACCGGTATACCCTAAAACACCACAAACATGACAATAAAGTAGTGGATTTCAATTGGATCTGCCACGACTAAGAACACTATAACCAGAACCGCATCAATTGTTCTGAGTCTAAGAGGGATGATGAGCACCATCTTCTGTATCACAGTGTTTGAATTTGGAATACCCATATCACGTTTTTATAAGGCCCTAAATTGAACTGTTTCCCTTTACGTGACCGTTGAATTTACAATGGATAAAATTATAGCAGTTGGTTATTTTATTTAAGAATTTTTAAATTTCAATGTATTTTAATCTTATTATCCTTTACATTTTATGATTTCAAAATATATTTCAAGAACTCTTTTTTATAATGTTTCAATTGTTTTAGACATTCTAGTGTCATGATGAAGATGTTTTTAACTAATGGTTTAGTTAATACATGTATACTGTTTCCTAAATTGATTTCCTATATGGAAATTATAAATATTCCTTTTTAAACGTAATAATTAATGAATTTTATAAGTGTAAAATCATCTTGAAATGTTCCAAGTAATTGAGTACGTTAAAGTTTTATCATTGAACACATTTAATTGAACATATCTTTCGGAAACATGATATTTTAGAATCATAACGTTTGGGGATATATGTATAATTTAATTCAAAGAAGAATAAACATTTTGTTTTTGAATTTGGAATTTTTTTCTTATGAATTATTTTATTAATTTGATTTTTGAATTTTAAACATTCAATGTTTAGAATAAAACATATTATATGAAAGTAAAGTTATTTTGTATATATTTAATTATTTGTAATTTCCTTTTTTTTCTATGATTATATGGTTTATTTTGGAAGTGGGATAATAAAAAATAAATCCAAAGGGGGCAGCCTCTAGTTGTGCCAAGGGAGGCAGAATGCACTAGGCGGTCGAGCCTAGACCTTAGCCTTAACAAGGGCCATCCCATCAGTGTTTTACACACCTCAAGAATACATGTAGGATCTAGGTAATAGGCCACTATTCGGGGTAGCACAGTGGAGTAGGTTGGCGTAGAAGCACCCCCACAAAGAATTCGATGTGGGGCGGCACTGGGGAGGGGGAGGAAGAATTATCAGTTAATGGTAGGAGCTATGGAATTATAAGGGAGTGGTGAAGTGGTTTTTGTTTCAATGTGGGATGTATTTTTTTGGGTGTGGCACGATCCAGGCCATCGAATCCCTCCGCGCAGACTATGAACCGTCCGATCATCTCATCCACCGTATCCAAGCAGCCACTGATTATTCCTTGGGGTTTTACCAACCATTTGATCTACCTATGACCTAATCACGACTGTTGTTCAGTTTTTAAAATGTTGTGTCACTCAAGATAGTCTGATAAAATATGATCTACTTCCAATCATCCATCATTTTTATAAACTGCAGAATCACCCCGACTGTCCAATAAAATCCCACATAATCAGGACCATTGATTTTGATTTCATTTTTCTCATCCATGTCGTCTTCTCTATCTCTCTAAACCAGTGGCCACCCATCGGTTATTATTCCATCTTCTTATTTTATTCTCCCTCTAGATTCCCCACTTTTCTCTTCGGGTCATCCATTTCCTTCTACGATAAGTCTCGACTGAGCTTTTTTTATTTTCTTCACCTTTGGGTTTTCTTGAAGCTTTACGTATATATATATATATATATATATATATATATATATATATATATATATATATATTAGTCACTGGTTATTTCTAGTTCTCCATTGAAGTAACATGTTGGGTTTTTTTGTCTCATTAGGGTATTTATTTATATTTTTTTGAAACATTATATATATATATATATATAATGTATGTATACCACCTATTTAAACCCTGTATTTTTACACTCATAATTACATGCGTTCTTCTCCTCAACATGCAAACATCCACTACTCGGCCTTGTTGCACACTTGGAGACAGGTAATGGAGGAATTAAGATATGATATCTTTTTATAAAACTCATATTATTTCCTTATATATATATATATATATATACATAAGAGTGTTTTGTTTCTTCTAAACCATAATTCACGTCAGATTTTCTAAATATATATTGAGAATATAACACATAATATGGGTTTATTATTCAATCATGAAAATCATTCTTGAACATTTTAAAATTTCATGGATTATATAATTTTGTTATATCCTATTTTTAAATTTCAAAATCTTATACAGTTTCTTCATAAAAAATAGTTTTGGGTTTATGAACCCTGATGAGTGATCTTTTGTTTTTTATAATTTTATTATTTTCGATACATGAATTAACAGGCAACAACTCTAGTTTATCATTTTTTTGGGTAACTTTATTTATAATTCATGTACATGTGATTATGTGTTAAAGTATATATATATATATTTATATATATATATGTTTGGTAACAGTTGAGTTTTCTAAAAAAGTATCCCTATTGTTTTTAAAACATGATTACGAGGATTACAATGATTACGTGAATCTATATAGTCTTTTTTGGGTTATGAAAGTTTTCAATCATACACCTTGTGTACATATATAAGTATATATATATATATATGATTTTTCCATGATGTTGAAATCCACATAAATACGTACATGTATTTCGAACATGATTTCTCAAGTAAGTGGTATGATAGTTTTCATGTTCAAGCATAAATACACGGTCACGCAGAAGTACACATGTTTAAGTATATCTTATATATATGAACATTTCTCTACGAAATAATCCATACTTTTTATTTACCAATTGTCACAAGAAATTAATCAGATCATTTATATTTTATGTTTTAATCTATTAAATAACAATTAACTTTGTTGGATTAAATGAATATCTCAATTTCAAATCAGATAAACATGGTCTTGGAAAAGGTCACATTATCAAGAGTTTAATGAAAGTGTAGTTGTGTCATAACCAATCATTTTATGTGTATTAGTTCTTACTACATGAGTAAGGGTATGTTGTTTTAGTTCTTGCACGTCATTATTAAATCTCAATCCAACAAATCTAGTTCATTTTCACTCAATGAATAATTCAATTAAAGTAGGTGAATGCATTCAAATTATTATGGATTATGAATGTACGTTTCCTATGTAGTTTTAACACTACTGAAATGATACCATACTAAGAATTATGAGCAATGTATTGGACATAAATGATGTGACGGGTGCACCCAAAATTATACAGCACTCCAATGCATTCGGTACGGTGATGATGTGT
Organism: Viscum album; assembly: GCA_963277665.1. NCBI lineage: Eukaryota > Viridiplantae > Streptophyta > Magnoliopsida > Santalales > Viscaceae > Viscum > Viscum album. The sequence goes on along the minus strand of OY728136.1, from coordinate 1,764,761,828 downwards.
CATGAGTTAAGTGAAATGATGCATGAACATGATGATAGATTTGTTCACAACTCTGTGTGGTAGTTATCCAAAATTATGTTGGGTTTTTACCTGTATAGTTTTGGTGTAAGGCCTTGACAATGTCTTCTATTATACATTCCCTCATTATGTAATGAGAAATGACCATCCATGGGAATATTAGACAAATAGAATATCCATTGTCTATGAATATTCTATGATAATGGTAATAAAGGTATAAAGAATAATCATGTATACAAATGTTATATTATACAAGGAAAGGGTTTGTAATGATACAGTTATATGATTTTTTTTAAATATAAATGAATCATGGTATGAATTCTTATGTTTGTATCTATTCTTTTTGACTTGGATTGATCAGTTTATGAATTGTTCACATCTCATTCCTTTTTTATATACATAAGCAGACTATGATTCTTGTTTTATTTTTAGTTTTCTTGTAAGCACCAATATATTGAATAAAAGTCCTTTTCGGAAAAATATTTTCATGTAACCTGTGAAAATATTGATGATGTGTCTCTAAAAGTAATGTTTTTCTCTTAAGAAAATGGTTTAATATTGTTCCAACGATTATTGTTTTAAAAGGGGATTTTATTTAAATGTATTAATAACCCTTACTAGGCATGTTTATGTTCACCCTAAATTTTAATTCAAAATTCATTGGTTAGTAGATGTGATCTACACTAACAAGTGAAAATTTTGTGGAGTCTTTTCTTTTTCAGTTCTAAAAAGGACTGTAATAATTTTGTATATGGTTTTCCAAAATCTAAACTACAAAGATCCTATGTATGGGACATGTCATGAAATTCACTAGTATTTCAAAAACGTGTAAATATATATATATATATATTACACAACATTTATTATTTTACGCACTAGATCAGGGGCAGTCTGGGGCTGGGTCGTGATAGTTGGTATCAGAGGTTTAGTTTAGGAAACTCTGGAAAATATGAATAACCTTAAATTACTTGATTGTGTCCTAATAAGCCAAATCCTTCTTAATATTTTAGATGGCAGACGGATCACACCTTTTGTATCTTCCAATGGAGCTATTAGAGACAATAGTCGGAAAATAATTTATAGAAATATTTGAGACTTTGAATGTATCTATTTATCATGAAAAACCCTCTACATTGTATCCAATTCTCTTCGTGTGCTCTATCTTCACCGAGGTTTAGGCATCGACTATACATTCATGATTAATGGCCATTTCCCATTTTAATCATGAGAAGGAAAACAATTTGAGGGTTTGTTTAACCATTTTACCCTAGCTTATAATTTGTCATCTCTGAAGGACTTACAAGTGGCTACAAAGGAATGTGACCTTAGAGCGGTATATCTCTTCCAATTTCTGACCTACGGACTTCATGGTCAAATTATGGACTTTGATGTTTATAGAGATAAGTCTACTCATTTTCTTTATCTATATAAATTTTAAATCGTTGTTTCTCAACATCATACACTCCATTCTTACCTCACATGGAACTTTAAATATCCACTTGCGGTTGATTCAAGTTCCCTGTGTTGCATTTGGACCCAAGAAAGGTTAGAATTTGGAATTTCCTTGGTGATCCATTTGACTGGGGACTGGTGGAATCACCGACACTAGTAGTACATGTGAAAAGACATCATAGTGTTTAGGTAAAACCATGAGTTTATGAACCTTGTTAAAAGAATATTGTTATGTTTTATGTGATGGTGTGTTATTATTCTTTTACGAAATAATTTACCTGTTGTAATCTGGTTATGATTTACTATGTAATACATGTACCTTGACTTTTTTTAGATGATAGACATGAGTTCATTGATCATCCTCTTATCAATTCCAACTGAAAGTCTAGAATCCATAATCACCAAGACATGTTCAGAACACTACTACCCATTTTCCAACCTACACATAACCTGAAAACGTCTTTATAATGTGTCCCTTTTCTAAAATGTCCTTCGGGCCTATTAGGGAAATTTTCATGTTTATCACCACATAGAAACTGCACAACTAGCAGAGTACATGCATAGAGGGAAGTACCATGAAGGTCCATTCATTTGATTCACATTGTCCAAGACCTACCAAGACTTAGGGATGTTTTCTAAAGCTGCCTTGGAGGGCGACACTCGAGATAACTATATTTTATAGGTCCTGAGTTTCAGTATGTATACGATGCTTTACCACTTTGAGGGGGTCAAGCATGAGGTAGTTCGAGAGATTTATACGGAGGTAACCCACTCACAAATATCCGACCTCCACACCTCTCATTCCACCATTTGAAAGAGAGAATGATTTATGCATATTTTTTATCCTAACTACATATGGTGTATATGGGCCAAAGAAATTGAGAAACTAGGAACTAGTCTGGGGATCCACCTTGAAACATCAATGGATTTTCCACAGTGGTGGTCTTGGATAAGGGGACCTCGGGTGAAAGGTCTCTCTGGTTTTTCCGTTAGATGTAAATAGGTGTAATAGAATTGGGAGGCCATAATTCTTTGAAAGAGGGGATAATGTGATACCCCACGATTAATTTGTGTAATAATAATATTTTTAATTATTACAATTGTCTTAATTTTTTTATCTAAACAATTCCCGCATAATAAAAACAATATCTTTTATTCATTTAAAACATTTTAAATAGATACATGGCAACAAGGACTAAGGACAATCATTATCCAAAAATTCCCACAAGTAGGCCAATCATAATCACTGGTAGACCCCACAACACCACAAACATTCCATGAAAGTAGTGGATTTCCTTTGTATCGGCCATGACTAAGAACGTTATAACCAGTACCAGAACAATTTTTCTAAGCATGAAAGGGATAAAGAGTACCATTTATATGTATCGGTGTTTGAAGTTGGAGTACCCAAATCACGTTTTAATAAGGCCCTAAATTTGATCGTTTCCCATTATGAGACCATTAAATTTACAAGGGCTATAATTACAGTATTTGGGTATTTTATTTAAGAATATTAAAATTTTGATGTATTTTAATGTTATTATCATTTACATTTTATGATTTAAAAACATATTTAAAGAACTATTTTCCTATAATTTTTCAAATGTTTTAGACATTATAGTGTCACAATGAATAATTTTTTAACTAATTGTTTAGTTAATACAATTATACGGTTTCATAAATTTATTTCTAGTATCGAAATTATAAATATTCTTTTTTAAACTTAAAATGCAATGAAATTTTTATGTGTAAAAGCATCTTGAAATGTTACAAGTAATTGAGTAATTTAAAGTTGTATCATTAAACATATTTAATTGAACTTGTCTTTCAGAAACATGATATTTGAAAATCATGATGTTTGGGTATATATGCATACTTTAATTAAACCGAGAATATACTATTTTTTAGAATTTGGAAAACTATCTTCTTATGAGTGATTTTATTAATTTGATTTTTTAATTTTATACATTCAATGTTTTCAAAAAAAAATATTTTATTCAACTAAGGATATTTTTGATATAATTGATTATGTTTAATTTTTTTCTATGATTATATGTTCTATTTTGGACATCGGATAATAAAAAATAAAGCCCAAGGGGCCAGCCTCTAGCTGGGCCAAAAGACGAGGCACATGCTATGCAGTCAAGCCTAGCCCTTAGCCTCAACGAAGGACAGGACACAAGTGTGTTGCGCACCTCAAGCATGCACGAAGGATCTTGGTAGTAGCCCATCATGCGGGTCGGCATAACGGTGTAAGTTGGTGCATTAGCATGCACACAAAGAATCCATGGAGGGGTGGCACCGGAGAGGGGGACAAATATTTATGAGTGAATGATAGGAGGTCTGGGATTATAAGGGAGTAGTGACATGGGTTTTGTTTCAATTTGGGACATGGTTTTTTGGGCAAGGCGTGGTCCAGGCTATTAATGTAATGACCCAAAGTTTCATTAATTGAAATCCCTCTTGATCTAATTAAAGGTCTCTTTATGTTTATATAAAATGTAAACTTCATTGGTTTTATGTGAAGAATTTTGACCGTTGCTAATATAGTTATTGAACAATGATCACATGGTTAGTATAAATATAGCGCTTTAACAAATCAAATTTACTCAGACAAAAGAAGTGATAGCCTCCTCCAGTAGAATTGCTCCATACGAAGCCCATTTGTGAGAGCTAGGAAAATAGGTGGCGTCCTTGGGCTTTTCTCTTGACCAAGCCCAAGACGAGATTCATCATGTCAAGCTTGAACATGACCGTCTACGAGAAAAGTGGAAGTTGATAGAGATTACCACTCGAGCAATGTTATCCGAGCCACCCCAAGAGTTTGTCACCATCGTACACCTTACCCTTAGGTCTTATGCGGTTGTTTTAAAGGGGTTATGTAACAAATAAATAGTACTATGTTCATGTACATTTTTTTGTATATAATAATTAATATACTTTCTTTTCATTATTGATACATTTTAAATAGTTTTTAAAGTACAAATAGTGTTTTCAGTTATTATTTAATTAAGAATTCTATTTTTTTAAAAAAAATAAACGTATATTTTAATTAAATAATATTTTAATAAAATATTAATATTATTATTAAATTATTTTTATTAAATATAAATGATGTTATAATTTTATGAATGCAATTATAATTTTTATTAAGGTTTGAAATCCATTTCTGTCAAAACTCGTTAATTTCGGATAAATGTCGGTTTTTATTTTAAAAGTGAAAATTAACATATTTAGAAAAAATTTTAGATAAAATAAATGTTATTTCTGGAATCAGGATGTCGAAAATATCCAATGGTTAATTTTTCATAATTTTCTGAAACCGTCAAATTTTTGAGTAAAAATTAAATATCGTTTAAATATATAATGTGTTTTATGACATCATAATGACCCAATAGTGATGTAATAAAATACTATAATCTTTATTTTCGGCCAATAGTTTTTTTACCATTAAAATAATAAGATTTTGGGTTTGTTTGGCTTACTTTTCAAAGCATTAATGAACCCTTCAAGACTTATTAAACCCCTTGTATTTTTAAATTAATTTCAACGGGAGTGTGACTCACCTCCACATAAGCAACCCTGTTATTTCAAGAAGTTCGGACTTTTTCCTTATAAAATTTTTTTTCCTCTTCCCTTTGCTAAAAAACATGGGAAAAAACCATTGGATGGTTTGTGGTTTGTATTAATTTAATGTAAGGGGACCCAAACCTAAATAATAAAGAATTCCCTAACCTTTTTTATATAAACCCACCCAAGCTCCCACTTCCTCCTCACTCAAAGCCTTTGGAGTCCGTCCAAACTCTTCCCTACTCTCTCCAGAATCCTCCCAAGGTTTCCCAAGCTCTCAAGAAGCCTCTCATAGGCCTCTCTCTAGGATTTGGAAGCACACTTCCAAGTAATGGTTTTTTTCTTCCTTTCTCATTTTGTCCAATTTTCATTATGTTGGTTTTCCCTTTTAATTTAAATTATGAATGTTGGGGTATAGTCTCTCGCCTCCCTCATATTGACCTCTTTATGTTTGAATTATGGGAGACCCCTTTCTCTCTCATTAAATTCCTCCCACGTACACCCGTTACTATGATGAAATTCCGAAAGGAACTTCTCTCTCCTCATTTACATTCAAGAAATACTTTTGTATCATGAATCTAAATTCCATTAAAATTGTTGGGAAAAGTATCCATATGACCTCCTTACTACCCATTACATGTAAATATTATGAGGAACACCTTTCTATCTCCTCAACCATTTCTATGAATTCTTATTTCACGTCATTACGCTGCTGAAATCACACTGATTTTCTACGCCAATGCCATTGTGTAGTGAATCCCATTCCCATTTCTCCATCAAGGGTATTCACCATTATGCACATTTACTTATTGAATAAAATGTTTCATGTATGAATTCTAGATTCCTTTATCATGGAATAAATGATTTTTGTTTATGAATACATGTTTTTTGATCCATGTGGCACACTTATGTATGAAATGAAATGTTTAAGAAGGGTGCGCCCTTATAACGCTCCAATGCATTGGGTAAAGTATAATATCAAGATACTTCATGTGCAATGAGTTTTGACTCCTGTTAATTCAAGTTCAACAAGGGTTTACTCTTGCTTTATGTGCAATGAGTATTTACTCATTCTCCATGTGCAATGAGCCTTGGATCATGCTAATTCCAAGTTAAGTGTTGTTGCCACATTTCCACGTTATGATTATCAGGCTTTATCATGCCTTTATGTTCATGTTTCTCTTATGATCTATTGATATTCCTATTTCCTAACATGTATTGTACTCCTCATGATATTCCATGTGTTCTCACTTACTGGAATTTATAGCTCACCCTTTTCTTATGCATGTCCTCAGGTTATCCCAGACAATGTTAAGTACGAGGGAATGTAGTGGTCATGTAAAGGAAGTTTTCAATAAAGATGTTGTATTTCATGTTTTAAGTTTTTATGTAATGATCCTAAGCCCCAAATACACTAAACCTATTGACCTTCAATGTTGTATCAAGTGATGTTTTATGTAATAAATCATGTTTAAGTTTGTAATAAAAGAAGGGTTGTCATAGTTTGTATCAGAGGATACGTTTTGTTATTTTTGAGATTAGGATTAGAATACCCAAGTAAAGCCTTAAAGACAAGAATATGTATAATATAAAATCCCTATGTTTTGGTAAGTACTGAGTAAGTGGTTTATCAAAAAAATAAATCCCTATCTGGATACGAGCAGGTTGAGGCGGCTCTGGCACAGATGTATCCTAGGGGTAAAACCCGAAAACACCGCTTTGAGCTAGACTCGAATGGGAACTGGTGCACGACAATGGGCCTTGCTGCACTCTTGGTTATGAAACTCTTGGGGGATATGTTTTGATAAATTTACAATCTTAGTATGAACCCTTATAAAGGGAATTAAAAATATGCCCCTAAGAATATATGTTAGAAAGTAGATCATGATAAGCCTAGATTGAAGCCTATATACTCATGAGTTATGGAAATAAAAGATTATTTGTAAGTCATGAAATTTTGTCTTTGGATTACCCTTTTTGTGTTACCCCTATCTTTCCTTTTATTCCAACCAATGGCTGGTAATAGGAGGACTCAAGTTAACAACCGTTTTGAAGATCATTGTGATGACTGTACTAATGAGATGCCCAATCCAATGGGAGCAGGAATTGTGAACTTTTTCATGCTTCTCTCTCAGCTAACTCAAGTTTTGAATAGAAACATGGGTCAAGAGAAATGTTCAACCCCCAATAAGAAAGAACAAGTTGCTATCGAGATCTTAATGAGAAAAAGGCCTCCTACTTTTGGTGGATCATTTGATCCCACGATCGCTAAACAATTGATCAACTCCATTGAAATGATCTTCTCTATCCTTCGATTTTCTGAACAAGAAAAGTTTCTCCTAGAGGCTTATTGTATGGAGGATTAAGTGGATCAATGGTGGATGTTGATCAAAAATATGAAGCCTCAGGAGGAGATCGAGGCGTTGGAATGGAAGGATTTACGAAAGTTGTTTTTTGATAAATATTTTCTTGCGTACCCTCGGGCTTAAGATGGAAAGGGACTTTCGTTCCATCCAGCAAAAAGATGAATAATCTGTTGGAGCGTACAAGGAAAAAATCACAAGGATTGCATGATACACTTACAGCTTTTTCGTTACCCCAAAATTAAAAGTTGACCGCTTCTTTGGTGGGTTGAAGCCTAGTCTACTGAAAGCATTAGCAATCCGTGACTTCGATAGCTATGAGGAAATTGTATGATGTGCCCTCAAGGTCGAAAGGGATATCGGAGAGTCATAGGGGTATCATGGGGATAAGAAGCATAATATAGACTTCAATGCTGGTGGTCCGATGGATAAATCCAATGGTTCTATGAAGATCCAGCAGCCCACTTTCCAAAAGTGCGGAAAGAAGCACCCTAAAAATTGCCTTAAGGGGACGAGGAAATGCTTCAAGTGTGGAAGAGAAGGGCACATAGCTGTTAACTAATGGCAAGAAAGACCGACGGCTGCGATAGATGAGATGAACACTCTGTTCGAACCTCAACGTCTTGTTCAATGCTACAAATGCAAAGAACCGTGTCATTTTGCAAATCAGTTCCCTAATACAAGGGTTTTCAGAGGCAACCAACAACCTCCAAGGGAACAAGGAATTGATTTTTCCATCACTTCTTCCGAAGTGAACCCCAACAATGAAGTGGTGACAGGTACGCTAGTTATTTATTCACGAATAGAGAACGTAATTTTTAATTCAGGTTCTATGCATTCTTTTATATCTCAAATGTTTAGTAGAACAATCCCAACACCACCACTAATCATGGAAGTGAATATTTCGGTGAGTATGGAAAATGGGGAAATTATTGCATCCCATGAATATAAGTCCTCCCCTGTTATAATCTGTGGATTTAATTTCATGGTGAACCATGTCGTCCTCCCTTTGGTGGAATTTGATGCAATTCCGGGCATAGATTGGATTTCCTTATATAGATCCAACATAAATTGTCGGGAGAGAGAAATCACACTCCATATGGAGAATCGACCCTCGATTCTTTACAAGTGTAAGGAGGAAGATGAATCTTCTTTAGCTCCATCATCTCAAGCATGGATATTACTGCCTTATGAGCACGAATATCTGGCTCAGATGATTGAGTCCAAGTAAGAAATCATCCTTGAAGAAATGCCTATTGTGAGGGAATTCACTGAAGTGTTTCCCGAGGAACTGCCTAGTCTTCCTCCTAGAAGAGATGTTGAATTCTCAATTGAACTTATACCTGGGGCTTTACAAATATCCAAGACTCCATATAGAATGGCTTTTGTAGAGCTTGAGGAGCTAAAGAAACAACTACAGGAAAATCTGGATAAAGGGTTTATATGCCCAAGTGCTTCACCGTGGGGTGCACCAGTCCTCTTCGTCAAGAATAAGGATGGGTCAATGCGGATTTGCATTGATTATCATGAACATAACAAAATCACGATAAAGAGCAAGTATCCACTCGCACTAATTGATGACTTGTTCGATCAGCTGCCTGGATTACAATACTTCTCCATGGTGGACTTGCGGTTGGGATATTATCAAGTAAGGGTAAAGAAGGAAGATATCCCCAAGATAGCTTTTCACACAAGATACAAGCACTATGTATTCATAGTAATGCCTTTTCGACTCACTAATGCTCCATAAATCGTAATGGACTTAATGAATAGAGTCTTTAGAGATTACCTAGACAAATTTGTGGTAGTCATTATAGATGATATTCTAATATACTTCAAAACCAATGAGGATCATGAGGAGAATTTAAGAACAGTACTGGAGACATTACGCAAGGAGAAGCTCTATGAAAAGTACAACATATGTGACTTATGGTTGAAGGAATTCTCATTATTGGGCCATATCATCACAAGCAATAGAATATCTATGGATCCCTCTAAAACAGATGCAGTTGAGGGATGGATGAGTTCAACATTGGTAACAGATATCCGTAGCTTCATGGGGTTAGCTGGGTATTATCGACAATTTGTGAGGAATTTCTCACGATTGTCCAAACCTCTTACTAAGATAACTCGGAAGGGAGTAATGTTTTCATGGAGTGATGAATGTGAAGAAATATTCATGGAGTTGAAAAGGAGGTTAATCACTGCGCCCGTTCTCACTTTACCCACAAGTGGGAAAATTTTTGTGGTATTCAATGATGCTTCAATGATGGGCCTAGGATTTGTGATGATACAGAATGATAATGTGATATCATATACCTCAAGGAACTTGAAAATCCATGAGCGAAACTATCTAACATATGATCTGGAGTTGGCAGCGATGATCTTTGCCTTGAAAATATGGCGGCATTATCTCAATGGAGAGAAATGTGAGATATATACTTACCACAAGAGTCTTAAATATATATTCACACAGAAAAAGATTAATATGCGCTAGAGAAGATGGATAGAGCTCATCAAGGATTATTATTTTTCAATACATTACCTCCATGGGGAAGCGAACAAGGTGGCAGATGCCCTAAATAGAAAGGACCCAGCAATTCTTTCAATGATGAGAATTGAGAAGGATCCAATCTTCTTAGACTTGATGAAGATGGACATGGGAGTCATAAGGAAGGGAACATCGTCAATCCTTTCACAAATGATTTCTCAACCGTCTCTTTTGGAAAGGATAAAGGATTATCAAAAGGATGATGTGGGAATTCAAGAAAAAGTGGAAGCTATCAAAAAAGGTAAACCCTCAGAGATTAATGTTAATGAAGAAGGAATTGTGCGGATTGGGAAAAGACTATGTGTTCAATCAAGTCTGGAGCTGAAGAAGGAAGTTTTGGATGATGCACATAGTTCAAATTTCTCTATTAACCCAGGGAGCACAAATATGTATCGAGATCTCCGAGAAAACATTTTTTCGGATAATATGAAGATGGAGATCACTGAATATACATCAAAGTGGCTGGTGTGTCAGAAAGTGAAGTCAAAGAGGTAGAAGTCTAAGGGGATGATGAAACCATTGCCCATACCAGAATGGAAATGGGAGAACTTCACCATGGACTTTGTCACCGGACTTCCAAGGACATCCAAAGGCAACAATTCGATCTGGGTTGTTGTGGATCGTCTTAAAAATACTGCACACTTCATTTCTATTCGGCAGGATTTCTCTTTGGATCAACTGGCACGAATATATATCAGGGAAGTGGTAAGTTTTCATAGAGTACCACAATCTATTGTGTCTGACCGAGATCCAGGATTCACCTCTATGTTTTGGAAGATTCTTCAATATACTCTGAATACTGAAATGAACTTCAGTATGGCCTACCATCCTCAAAATGATGGCCAATCCGAGCGGACTATCCAAAAACTTGACGATATGTTGAGAGCATGATCAATAGACTTTAACGAAGGATGGGATCAACAGCTTCCTCTAGTTGAGTTCTCTTATAATAACAGTTTCCACTCAAGCATCCAAATGGCACCATATGAAGCCCTGTATGGGAAAAGGTGCAGAACACAGGCATGTTGGGATGAGGTCGGTGAACGTAAGCTGTTTGGACCTGAAATGGTCGAGGAAATGGTGGAGAAGGGGAAAACCATTCAGCAGCATATCAAGGCAGCCCAGAGTCAACAGAAGAGTTATACAAATAATCGTCGACGAGACCTTGAGTTTAAAGTTGGAGACATTGTTTTTCTATGCATATCTCCATGGAATAAGGTCATGTGGTTTGGAAAAAAAGGGAAGTTAAGTCCAAGGTACATTGGCCCCTTCGAGATTCATGATCATGTCGGGGCTGTGCCCTATTGACTAGCACTTCAACCTACTATGGCCAAAGTACATGATGTCTTTCATGTATCCCTCTTAAGGAAGTAAATACCAGACCCTTCACATGTACTCTCATCTGAGGTGGTACAATTGGAAGGTGATCTTTCTTATGAGGAGAAACCAGTGAAGATCATAGATCGTAGAGAAAAAGTTCTACGAAATAAGACAATGCCCCTCGTCAAGGTGTTGTGTAGAAACCACGAGTTTGAATAGGTGACATGGGAATCAGAGGAAATGATGAAGCTGAGTTACCCACATCTGTTTTAGTGTGGGAAAAGGAAAATTTTGAGGGTGAAATTTTTTTAATGGGGGAATATTGTAACGACCCAAATATTCAATAATGGAAATCTCTCTTGATATAATTAAATGTATCATTATGTTTATATAAAATGTAAACATCATTAGTTTTATGTTAAGAATTTTGACCGTTTCTAATATAGTCGTTGAATAGTGATCACATGATTAGTATAAATATAGGGCTTTAACAAATCAAATTTACTTAGACAAAAGAAGTGATGGACTCCTCCAATAGAATTGCTCCATACGAATCCCATTTGTCAGAGCTCGGAAAAGAGGTGGTTCCCTTAGGCTTCACAATTGACCAAGACCAAGATGAGCTTCATCATGTCATGCTTGAATGGGACCGTCTATGGGAAAATTAGAAGTTGTTATAGATAACCACTCGAGCAATGTTATCCGAGCCACCCCAAGAGTATGTCACCATCGCAAACCTTACCCTTAGGTCTTATGTGGCTGTTTTAAGGGGTTATGTAAAAAAAATAGTACTATGTTTATTTAAATTATTTTTCTGTATATAATAATGAATATTCTTTCTTGTCATTATTGATACATTGTAAATAGTTTTTAGAGTAAAAATATTGTTTTTAGTTATTATTTAATTAAGAATTATATTTTTTAAAATTAATGGATTTTTGAATTAAATAATATATTAATAATATATTATTATTACTATTAAATTAATTTTTATTTAATATAAATTGTCTTATAATTTAATGAATGCAATTATAATTTTTATTATGGTTTGAAAGCCATTTCTGTCAAAACACGTGAATTTTCGATAAATGCTGGATTTTATTATAAAAGTGAAAATCAACATATTTAGAGTAATATTTAGATAAAATAAATCTTATTTCTGGAATCAGGATGTCGAAATTATCCAATGGTGAATTTTTCATAATTTTCTGAGACAGTCAGAATTTTTGAGTAAAAATTAAATACAGTTTAAATATATAATGTGTTTTATGACATCATAATGACCCAATAGTGATGTAATAAAATACTATAATGTTTATGTTCGGCCAATATTTTTTTTAACATTAAAATAATGTGATTTTGGGTTTGTTTGGATTACTTTTCAAAGCATTAATGAACCCCTCAAGACTTATTAAACACCTTATCTTTTTAAATCAATTTCCATGGGAGTGTGACTCACCTCCACATAAGCAACCCTATTATTTTACGAAGTTAGGAATTTGGACTTATTAAATATTGTTTTCCATTTCCCTTTGACAAAAAACATTGGCAAAAACACTGGTATTGTTTGTGTTTTGGATTAATTTAATGTAAGAGGACCCAAACCTAAATAATAAAGAATTCCCTCACCTTTCCATTATAAACCCACCCAAGCTCCCACTTCCTCCTCACTCAAAGCCTTTAAATTTCGTCCAAAATCTTCCCTACTCTCTCTAAAATCCTCCCAAGGTGCCCCAAGCTCCCAATAAGCCTCTCACAAGCCTCTCTCTATCCTTTGGAAGCACACTTCCAAGTAAGGGTTTTTTTCTTCATTTCTCATTTTTGTCCAATTTTCTTTATGTTGTTTTTCCATTTTGATATCAATTATAAATGTTGGAGTATGGTTTTAGACCTCCCTTATACTGCCCTCTTTATGTTTGAATGATGGTAGACCCATTTGTCTCTCATTAAATTCCTCCCATGTACACCCGTTACTATGCTGAAATTCCAAAAGGAACTTCTCTCTCCTCATTTACATTAAAGCAATACTTTTGTATCATTAATCTAAATTCCATTAAAATTGTTGGGACATGTATCCATATGACCTCCTTACTGTCCATTACATGTAAATATGATTAGGAACCCCTTTCTCTCTCATCAACCATTTCTATGAATTCTTATGTCATGTCGTTACGCTGCCGAAATAGCACCGATTTTCTATGTGAATGCCATTGTGTAGTGAATACCATGCCCATTTCTCCATCAAGGGTATTAACCTTTATGCACATTTACTTATTGATTATTACATTTCATGTATGAATTCAACATTCCCTTATCATGGAATAAATGATTGTGTTTTATGAATCCATGTTTTATGAACCATGTGGCACACTTATACATGAAATGAAATGTTTAAGAAGGGTGCGCCCTTATAGCGCTCCAATGCATTGGGTAAAGTATATTATCAAGATACATCATGTGCAATGAGTGCTGAATCATGATAATTCCAGTTCAAAGAGGGTTTACTCGTTCTTTATGTGCAATGAGGATTTACTCATATTCCATGTGCATTGATCCTTGGCTCAAGAAAATTCCATGTTAAGTGTTGTTGCCACATTTCCATGTTATGATTATCCTGATTTATCATGCCGTTAGGTTAATGTTTCTCTTATGCTCTATTGATATGCCTATTTCTCTAAAATTTATTGTACTCCTAATGATATTCCATGTGTACTCCAATACTAGGCTTTATAGTTCACCCTTTTCTTATGCATGTCCTCAGGTTATCCCATGCAATGCTAAGTATGAGGGAATGTAGTGGTCATGTAAAGGAAGTTTTTAATAAAGATGTTTTATTTCGTGTTCTATGTTATTATTTAATAATCCTAAGCCCCAAATACACTAAAACTCTCGATCTTCTTTGTTGTATCAAGTGATGTTTTATGTAATAAATAATGTTTAAGTTTGTAATAAAAGAAGGGTTGTCAATGTTATATCCCTCAATGCAGACTCTGATCCATCCGATCAGCTCATCCATTGAAACCAAGCATCCACGGATTATTCTCTGTGTTCTTACAATCCTTCTGATCTACCTCAGACCTAATCACAACCGTTGTTCAGTTTTTAAAATTCTATATCACTCTAGACCATCCAATCAAATATGATATAATTCTAACTGTCCATAGCATTAATAAATTGCTGACTCACCCTGACCGTCCAATCAAATCTTACTTCATCTGGACCGTTGATTTCAGTATCAGTTTCTTCTCCACGTCGTCTTTTCCGTCACACTAAACGTATGGCCACCCACTGGTTATTCTTCTTTCTTATTCTGTTATTCTCCCTTTAGATTCCCATATTTTCACTTCGGGTCTTCCATTGGCTTCTACTATATGTCTTTCCCGATCATTTTTTTATTTTCTTCACTTTTGGGTTTTCTGTAAGATTTAAGTATATATATATATTTATATATATATTATTCAACAATTGTTTTGAGTTCACTTTTTAAGAAATATGTTGGGTTTTTTTGTCTCGGTCATGTCTTTGTTTATATTTTTTTAGAATATATATATATATATATATTGTATGTATACCACCTATATAACCCCTATGTTTTTGAACTCAAAATCAACTGCTTTATTCCCCTCAACGTGAAATCATCTACTACACAGCATTGTTGCACTCCTGGAGTCAAGTATGGGATAATTTTAGCTATGATATCTTTTTATAAAACTCGTATTTTTTTCTTGTGTATATATATATTTATACATATTCATAAGTGTATTTAGTTTTTTTTTCTAAACCTTAATTCATGTGGTTTTTTCTTAATATATTTTGAGAATATAACACATAAAAGTGGATTATGCTTCAAACATGAAAAGCCTTCTTGTCCATTTTAAAATTTCATGGATTATATATGTTTTTTCTAACCTATTTTGATATTTTGATATCTTTTATGGTTTCTTCATAAAAATTGTTTTGCGTTTAAGAACCTTGATTGGTAAACTTTTGTTTTCTATAATAGTTTTATTTTTGATACATAAAATAATATGCAAGGGTTCTAATTTACCATGTTTTTAGGGTACCATTAAATACAATTAATGTTCATGTGATTATGTGTTAATGTGTATATATATATATAAGTTTGGTAACATATGATTTTTCACAAAAACTGTCCTTATTGGTTTTAAAACATGATTATTATGAATACAATGATTGCTGGAATCAATCTAGTCTTGTTTGGTTTATGCAAGATCTCAAACATACACCTTTTTTACATATATAAGTATATATATATATATATATATATAATATTTTTGAAATATTTTCAAATAAATATAAATAAATATGTGTATTTTGAACTTTTTTTCTCAAGTAAGTGGTATGATTGTTTTCATGTTCAAGCATAAATATACATTCATTCAGGAGTACACATGTTTAACTATCTCTTTAATGCATGAACATTTCCCTAAGAAATTATCCATACTTTGTATTTCCCAGTTTTCACAAGAAATGTTATGGATAATTTATAGTTTATGTTTTAATATTTTAAATAAAAATTAACAATGCTTGATTAAATGAGTATCATAATGTCAAAACATGTAAACATGGTATTGGAAATTCACATTCGTAAGATTTTAATGCGTGTGTTTGTTTCATAATCCATCATTTTATGTGTATTATTTCATAATACATGAGTAATGGTATTTTTTTATTTTTTGCAAGTCATTGTTAAATTTGAAACCAACAAATATAGTTGTTTTTCACTCAGGGAATAATTCAACTAAAGTATGTGAATATATAAAAACTATTATTGATTAAATATTTATGTTTCCTATGTAGTATGAACACTATAAAAATGAGACCATAAAAAGACTTATAATGAATGTAGTGGTCTCAAATGATGTGATGGGTGAAACCAGAGTTATATTATGCTCCAATGCATTGGGTAATGTGATGAAGTCTAATGAGCTAATTAAAATGATGTTTGAACATGATGATAGATTTTTTCACAACGATGTGTGGTATTTATCCAAAATTATGTTGGGTTTTTACCCATGAGGTCTTGGCTCAAGGACTTGAAAATGTCCGACATTATATATGCTCTCATTATGTAATCATAAATTATCATCCAAGGGATCATTCGACTGATAAAATATCCCTTGTATATGAATGTTCTATGATAATTATAATGAAGTACTAAAATATAATCATGTATACAAATGGGATTTTATACAAGGAAAGGGTTTCTAATGTTATAGTTATATGAATTTTTTTTAAATGCTAATGAATAATGATATGAATGATTATGTTAGCAACTATGCTTTTAGTGTTGGATTGATAAGTTTATGAATTATGAATATCTCATTAAATTTTTTTATACATATGCACACTATGATTCATGTTTTATTTGAAGATTTTATTCAATCATAAAAATCTTGAATAAAAGGATTTAGGAAATATATTTGCAAGTACCCTATGAAAGTATTGATGATGTGTCTTGAAAAATAATGTTTTTCTCTTAAGAAAACATTTTATGATTGTTTCAAAGATTGTAGTTTCAAAAGGTGAGTTTCATTAAATGTTTTGAAAACCCTTACTGGACATTTTTATGCTCACCCTATGTTTTAATTCAAATTTTACATGTTAGTAGATATGAGTTACACTAACAGGCAGAAGCTTTTTAGAGTATTTTCTTTTTCAGTTCTAAAAAGGATTGTAGTAATTATGAATATAGTTTTCTAGAATATAAACTACAGAGATCTCCTATATGTGACATGATGTGTGATTCTTCATTATTTTGGAAATGTATATATATATATATATATGTTACACACCATGTTTTATTCTACACACTGGCTCTAGGGTAGTCTGGGGATGGGTCGTGACAGATTGAATCCTTATAGTGGGATGAATTTAAATGAATTTACCTTCAAAAATATTTTCAATGGTCTTTTGTCATAGGATGGGGAAGAAATTCCTTGAATAGAGGAAAAAGAACGATGATTCAGTGGCCATGAATGCAGAATACTATAGCTGGCTAAAATGGTTTTCCTCAAATCTAATTCTGGGTCTCAGTTGAAAATTCATCTATTTTTACATAGGATTAAAGACAAAATATCAAAGATAATATCCCTTATGATAATTAAAATTTTATGTGAACTATGTACAATATGATGAGAGGGTATACATGAAGTTCACTGATGATCACGTGTAATTTGAGAATAAATAGAGGAAGAGGACCAAATGTTAAGTTATGGGTATGAATCAATAAAATATATCTGATGGAAAGAATTGTTTTTTTATTTTGTGATATGTGTGGAAAGAGGTACCTTGGGGAATTAATTACTGAAAACGGGAAGTGTTTTTGATATGGTATGTTTGGACATATAACTTATGATTGAATTGAAAATGATCCAAAAATTAATCCTAATAAAAAAATGTAATGGGATTCAAATTTAGTGAGATGGGAAATTATGCAAATGAATTCCTAATGAAAGATCCAAGTGATTGAATGTAGATAGACTTTAAGAAATAAGGTGTAGTGAGACCATTTGCTACTACATTAACAAATAATGGGCCATAAAATGAAGTTGTACCCGGTACTTTGTTTGTTTACTAAAATTTTTGTAAAGTTATGTTTGATATAGTGTCTAGAAATTCCTTTATTTTTGTGAACTTTTTCTATAAATTGTAAATTTAACCTCAAAAAATTAAACTATAACATATTGTTAAAATACCAGGGGGAAATGTTACTGAAAAAAAGCATTTTAATAATCTTTCTATTATTATTTGTGGAAATACATTACCTAAAACCTTTATGTTTTCCATTAGTAGTGGTTGATGTCATTCTAGATATGAATTTCAATTTAATTTATCAAGATATGATTGATGTAGATCTAAAGATGTTGTTTTTTAGAAAGAGTTCTTTTTGTATACAAGAATGAACCCTTACGATTCATAACATATTGGGAAGATGAGAAACTATTGAAAGATGGAAATGAATTTTATCTTTCTCATATTGTTGAAAACATGGGAACTCATCATATTAATGATTTGATAGTGGTATATGAATAAATTTATGTTTTTCCTGATGAGTTACCTAGTGTTATACCTGATCAGGAAGTCGAATTCAAAATTTTCTTAGTTCCTGAGGCTAAGTCAATTTTAAATCGCCTTTATAGAATTTCTCAAATGCAACTTCTTGAATTGAAAATTATTTTACAAGAGTGTCTTAGTAAAGGCTTCATTCATCCTAGCACTTCACCTTTGGGAACGCTTGTTTTGTTCATTAAAAATACTGAAGGTTCCCTGAGACATTGCATTGATTATAAAGAATTGAATAACATTTCTATTAAGAATAAGTATCTTTGGCCCCACATTAAATACTTTTTTTATTAGATCTATGGAGCATCGTGTTTTTACAACATTGAGTTGAGATATGGGTACCATCAACTGAAGGTGAAGGAGGATGATATTCCAAAAACAATTTTTTGAACCAGATATGGTCATTGTGAATTTATTGTTATGCTGTTTGGGTTAAATAATAGACCTGCTGCATTCCAGGATTTTATGAATAGAATATTTCATGAGTTCGTAGATAATTATTTGGTTTGATTATTGATGATATTTTGGTATATTCTAGATTTAAAGGAGAGCATTAAAAACATTTAATGGTTTTTTTGAAAACCATAGACGAAACAAAATTGTGTGGAAAATTCTGGAAGTGTACCATTTTGTAGGAATAAATTTACTTCCTTGGTCACATTATTTCTATATATGTAATAACTGTTTATTTTTCTAAAACAAATGTTGTGGAAGAATGAAAATAACGCACAAATATAACCAAGAATCATTGTTTTCATGGCTTCATAGTCTATTATCAGATGATTGTTGAAAACGTTGCATAGTTTTCTAGTCCACTAACTATGTTTACTAGAAAAAGAGATAAATTAATCAAGAAAAAATAATGTGATGATTGATTTCAAGGATTGAGATGAATATTGTTGAATGCTCTAGATCTGACCCTACCTTCCAGAAAAAGTGATTTTTAATCTATATTGATGCCTCATTAAAGGGACATAGTTTTTTCTGATGCGGAATCATAAGGTAATTGAATATGTTTCAAGACAACTAAAAAATCAGTAGAAAAATTTTATAACAATTTATTTGGAATAAGGATCTATTGTTTTATCTTTGAAAATTGGGAGTCATCATTTTTATTGAGCCAAATGTGAAATATATACTGACCATAAAATTATGAAGAATATTATTACTCAAAAATAATTAAACATGAGTTTCAGAATATGGATTTCATTGATAAAATTTTATGATTTCATTTTAAATTACAATCATGGAAAAGAAATCAGAGTGGTAGATGTCTTGACTTGAAAGCATCATGATTCCATTTCCATGTTATGTCTTGAAAAAGACCATTTGATTGATGATTTGATGAATTTTGGCATGAAATTTTTTGGTGTAGGAAATTCCTATATTTTGTTTGAGATTTTATGGTAGTAATATTTTTTAGACAATATTATATAAACATATAAAGTAGACGGGGTGTTATAGAAAAATGTATAATTGGTTAAAATGGATTTTTTTCCAAAATTTAACATTGATAACATTTATTTTTTCTAATATCGAAAAAGATTACGTGTGAATTGTGTTTCCCAACTGAATAATGAGTTGTTGTTTAAACTCATAGTTCACCATTTTTTGTTTATCCTTAAAGAAAAAATATTTACAAAGGCCTTCAGATGTATAACTGGTTGGATGGAATGAAAATATATATTATCGATCTTACCCTGAAATTTTGGACATTTCAACAGGTCAAAGTAGATTGGTACTTACCGAAGGAGATTATTAGCCACTACTAGATCCATAATAGAAATGGGAAAATATATCCATGTATATTGTTGTGGGAATACCAAATAATTATAAATGTAATAATAAAATTTGTGTTATTATTAATTGGATAACAAAATCTTATCATTTCCTTCTTATTTGAGATACTATGTCTTTGGATCTGATTTAACCATTATATCTTAAAAGGATTTTCAGGTTAAATGGAGTTCTTTTATCAACAATATCATACTGTGATCCTTGCTTCAATTCAAGCATTTTTAAAGTACTTCATAAGTCATTGGGAACATAATTAAATTTATATACCACATTTTATCATTAATCAGATGGGTTTTCAGTACAAAAAATTCAATCATTAGATGATATTATTTTATGCTTAGTCAATGGACTACCAGGTAGGTTGGGATCATCATATTTCTTTAGTTTAATTTTATTATAAAAATTGTTTTCATTCCATTATAAATATGAACTCTTTTGATACAATATATGGGAAGCAGTATCAAACTCCAACATTTTTCGATGAAGTAAAGGAAATGATGTTTATAAAATCAGAATTAGAAGAGGAGGTAATTTAGAATGTGAAGATGATCTAACAACACATCAGGATAGCTCAAAGAAGGAAGAAAGTTTATACAGATAAAAGGAGGAAATACTTTTCTTTCGAGGTAGGTGATCATGTTATTCCTAGAATATCACCATGGAAAGGTATTATGAATTTTGGTAAGAAATGAAATATATGTCCACGGTTCATTGGAACATATTAAATCTTGAAAAAATTGGATCAATTTGATACCAAATATATTTTCCTCCAATTTTTTTACAGGTACAAAATGTATTTTATGTATCGATGAACAGAAATTATGTGCACGATCATTGTCATGTTTTGAACCTTAAAGCAGTTCAGTTGGAATAAAACTTTTCTTATGAAGTTATATGGGTTCAAATACTGAATCTAATAGAGAATGTATTTCAGAATAAATCAATCCACCAGGTAATGGTTTTGTGGAGGAACTGAATGGTTGAATACAAAACATGAGAATATGAAAATTCTAGGAGGGAATGGTACCCACACTTGTTAAATAAGAAAATTAAATTTTAAGGATGAAATATTCAAAAGTGGGGAGAATGTAACATCCCGTTGTTTTAAAAATAAATTGAAATCCATCAAACAATGGATCTCCATGTTATGAAACTTTTTTTCTAGTAGATAGTCAGAAAAAGCTGTTAAACATAATTTTTCTGCTTCTGTGATTTCAATCTCAAAAAAAGGAAATCTACGGTTGTAATCAATAACTTATTTGAATTATTATAAAACTATTTTTTTTAAAATATAGTAACACACCCATATGAATAGAAATATGACACTTATTAATAGTAAATCATATTATTATTTTAGTTTTTAATGTTATAAGATAATGAGATGTTTATTAATTTTTCCAGTTGATAAAAAATATTTTGCAAGTTTAATTGTTATTTATTAAATAAATTATGATTTTATTTAAAAATTAGATAAATAATATTTATAAAATTATTTTCAAAAAATAGAGTTCATTTTCTAATTTTATGCATCAAAACATGCTTGGTGAGGATTTTTTGGATTAATTTGAAAATTTTGACTTTTTTATGAGTAGTAAAATACAAAAATATACAATATATATATATATATATTATCAGTTAAATACAATATTCCTAGCATCGTGTATGATTTAAGAACCCTTTGTTAGAACTATCATGATGTAATTACTATTTGGGAACACATGAATCAAGACTATTCATATTCATGAGCAACAATATTAAACTAATGATTAAAATAATGGTAAACCACTCCACTCCGCCACATAAAATACAACCCTTACCCCACTATTCCTCTCTCATCTCTCAAGATTTGATAATTTTTTAAATTATACCCAATCCCCATCTTAGGTCTCTTTTACACATCCGGGACCTTCTAGTATCACCAAAATTTTGAAACCAAAAACCTAAAAGATGATTGAAAGTTGAATAGATCAAGTGTAAAAAGCATCTTTCATTTTGTTGAGTTTTCATTTCAATTATTTTCTATATTTATTCTATATTCTCCACCACATATCCAGGGGGAATGAAATCTCTAGTATTATATTTTTACTAGATTTATATCTTATTTATGTAAATATTCATTAGAATTCTTATGATTATTCCTATTATTCTAAAAATTAAAAAACCATCTATGATGTGTGGATTTACTGAAATCATGGATGACGTGACTTCAATTTACATTACATCCATATATGATATTTTAAAACCATTTAAATGGTTAAAAAAATTTTTAATGTTTATTTTATGACATCTCTTATGTCTTAGAATTATGTTATATGCATAATATTAAATGTATATTATGTTAGAAGTTTGTGATTGTCGAAGAACTGCCAAAATGATCTAAATGAGTATCACTAATGATTTATCTAATAATTCATCCTTAGACCATAGAGCCAAAATGATTTATGGAATAATTTAATTTTATTGAAACGTATTAAAACCATTTTATTCAACTTCTGGGGTTTCTTTTCTATTCACCAAGAAAATTCCTTATCAATAAACTATGGAAATCACCTGAAGCACGCACCAGAAACATTATAAATAACAAACTTTTATGTGGTACAATTATCATATAAGGTGTTATAAACATTAATATGTTTATAAAAAATATTATCAAGACACATTTAACCATTATAAATACGGTTTTATCATGTTTTATGTATGAATAATCCATGTCAAAGGAATTATTAACCCAATTTCAATTCTTTGGGTTAGCCTTTAACATTATTAATTATGTGCTATTAAAGTTATTTTTGTGATGAATATTGGTTTATATTATGTTTATATTATGTTTTTTATAGTTTTTACACATATTCATTTCATTATTTAATTTTATAACTTTAAATATTTGATACATGAGAGGGAATTTCATTTAAAAATCATATATTAAAATCATATTTTATGAGATAAAAAAATCAATTTTTTTTTGAATTTTTAATATTTAATGATTATATTCTGGTCCTTGGGACTATTTATAATGAAGGGGTATGACCTATATAAACCTCTAATGCATTGGATTTGTCCAATTTGGAGGTTTTATATATATGGTTTCTCTAAGTGTAACTGCGATGGTTACACCATAAGATAGTTACGAGGGATACATTGTAAGTTATCCTTAAGGGATGCAAATCATGAGGAAATCATTAGGGTTAAAATATAATTAAGTATGCCCAAAATACATTTAAGGATTCATATATGATCTCTAATTATTTCGATAAATATCAGGTTTCACAATGTATGTATCTAAGTGTGAGCGGTATGTCTTTATGAAAATGATTCCATTTTCTTATAGGTCTTCATGGACTAATGGTTTCTTTCCTTAGTTTTAGATCTATTACTGAGATTATTATGCTCATTAAATTCTTTTAAATGTTTTTCATTGGTTATAAGGATGTGTAAGAGAGATATAGAAGTCATGTTAAATGTTTTCATGTTTTACCTATAAAATCATGTTGTTGTTTTGTGTTATAATTTTTTTTTTGGAATCAATTAACACTATTTTAATGGTACCCACTTCATGTGATTGTGGGTTAATGTGTATGAGTTTTTTTCTAACTTTCTAAAACTCAAAACTATAAATACTTTTTGGATTTAAAATATGCTAAATATAGTTGATGTTTTTAGGTTATGTAATTTTGATATTCGTGTCATTATATTTCTATTAATAATATTTTAAATTTAATAAATTTATAAAAATAATTTTTTCTATATTACCTAAGAAACCTATATAGTCAATGAAATTGAGACATTATGTACAAAAAATAATTGATTATATTCCAATACACTTGTTATAATTTAATTCAGATCCCACTAAAGATATTATTATATTAAAAATTACTTTAATTATTGATATTACCTTATTTATTGATAGTAGTGGCCTAACTACCATATAATCACCATATAGATTAAATTATTTTATATTTTATTTTTAATATTCACATAAAACAATATTAAGTTTTTATCTATTTAATGAAACACATCCAACCCACTTTGGTATTGATAAAACAAAATCCCATAGATGAACACACACTATATGTTGTCTTTCAAAGGTATTTTTTTTCCTATTTTACTAAACATTCATGATTATTTATAGTAATGAATTTTATTTCATTTTAATTTTATGGATTACAATAATATCAAAAAACAACACATAGTAAATAAATTATTGATTTTGTTAAATATCATATCACCACAAACTCAAACAGTATTCTATTTTATTCTTTTCCGGGTGTTGAATCATTTATTCAAAGTTTGGGTTTGGGTTTGGGTCCCAATTTGAAATTTTTTAAAGGAGGAATTTTTTGTGGGGTTCATGCCAAAGTTGACCGCGTGTGGACCCCAAAATAACCCAATTTTAAAAATGAATAAATTAAACTTAATGTGGAAACAAATAAAATATAGTAAAACAATACAATGATAAAATAAATGGAAAATGTAAAAAAAATAATTATTTTATTACGAATATTATTATTATTACTATTATTATTAAGAATATCAATCTTATTATTATGACTATTATAATTCTTACAAGTATTATTATTATTCTCATTACATTATTATTATTATTATTATTATGATTTTAAATTGGATTTTTATTTATATTATTTATATTGTTATTTTATTATGTTTTTTACACTAATTTTCCTGACCCCCTCACCATGCACCCCTCCAACAACTATCCCTCACAAACGCACTCACCCCCTTAATTCCCCTACGAGCGCAACCACCCGATGCCTCACCAGAAATCCGAACAACCACTCATCCAACCGCATTTCCCTATTCTGATGGAAACACCATCCCCCTTCTGCTTCTGCTAGAACAACGCCCCAACCCTGATTCCTCTCTCTCGCGTGCGACCCCCCTCCATGACCCTCATTTGACCCACATTTTTGGACCAGATTTCATCATGATATTCATCCTGATTACCAAGGAAAAATATCCCCCCACATCTCCTCCATTTTTACAGCTTCTGTTCAGCCTACCCATCACACCATAATGTTATGCCAAAAGCTAATTATTTAGTTAATCTAATTTATTGGTTTGTTTTTGTTCCAGGGTTGTGTGAATGGTCTCTCGGGACCCTTGGGTTCATGTTCCGACAACCTCCACTGAATGAGGAGTTGTTCAACTTGTTTCAGTTGGTCTCTACTATTTTAGATGAGGTTTAAATCCTGTTTTTTGGATTCACATGATCTAAATTAGTCTTCTTAATTTTTTAAAGGTTCATATTAATTGTCTTTTTGTGTTTTGGTGTTTTTAAAATTATAAAAAATTGGGTTTTAGGGTAATTCATCAATTATCCCTATGTATTCACCTATCAAATGTATTTGGATAAATTTTATTTATATTTTAATAGTAAAATTAGATGTTTTATGTGGTGAAAAATATATTTCGTATGTGTTTTTGACATGAGTTTAAGATGAAAGTGAATTTTCATAATCATATGGTTTTGTTTTCATGTGTTCCTCATCAGTATTGTTCTTAGAAGTTTATTTATGGTTATGAAAAATGTAATAAATTTGTTTTCAAATGCACTTGACATTTGAATGAATTTATAGTGTGTTTTTTCAAAGAGAATGGATCATTTCAGCTTGATGAATTTTTATTTTTCATCTTTAAATGTGATTTGAAAATTTAGAAAATTATATGGAATGGTTTTTTGAGTGAAATATAAATTGTTTGTGGGTTTTAAAGGAGGGTTTTCTCCAATATTATTGAATTTAATATGTTCCCTTATGATAATTTCAAGGGGTCTTCATGAATTGATTAAAAAATGGTAAATTCATTTTAAAAATGGTTTTGGTGTTAATAAAATTGAAAAAAGGATGTTAATGGAAATGGTGTTTTCTTAAAGTATTAGTTTATTGGATGAATCTTTATTTTCCAAATTGTATTGTTTCCTTTTTTGAATTAATTTTGTTTAGGGTAATGTGGTGTTTATTGATTTATGTTTTTTTAATTAGGGTGTGTTGGTCTTTTCCCGGTTGTTTCAAGTCGCGAGGCCTAAGGCGAATCATATGCGTTTGATTAGGTATGTATATATCTAGGTCCCCCCATTATGGGTATATCAATTATTGGTAGTGAATATACATTTAGGGGACTGGGTGTGCCTTTATATATATATATATGGAATTTCATACATAGGTGAGTGGAGACATGTATATTCATATCAGCATATATGTAAGGATTCCCCTGCACACATTTATAGCCATGCGGGTGTGTAAATAGGGGATAACTGTTTTTATATGTATCTGAAGATGCATATACATGGTGGGGGAATAGAATCTCTTAGATATAAAGCGCCAAGGTCTGAATGATCGGTTTGGTTCCACTATGAGGTAGGATGTCTATTCATTGACCTTTAAATTTAAGAATCATTTACATATTCTTTTCTCACATAGTTTTAATATTAATTATTGATATACAATTGTTAATAAAAATTGTTTTTCTTGAATTAGTGTGGATTTTTTTCTTGTAATGTATTGCAATATCTTATTTTTTTATATTTTTTAAATCAAATTCTTGACAAAATTCCATGTTGGCCTTTGTAAATGTGTTTCGATTTAAAATTCTGGACTGGGTTCCATAAATGGATTGAGAAGTGTGTTTCTAGTTGTCAATGTAGTGTACATGTGTTTATTTAATAAAAGGTTTAGAATTTCATGATTGTGATTTAAAATGGTTGCCTGCTTGATATCGATGGTCACCCCACTAATTACATACCATGGTATCCTAGCATATCAAGTGATTTCTATGTGAATAATTATTGTACTAGTTTAGACCATAGACTGGCTAGTGGCCCATAGTAGGGAATGATATGTTATTATTGCAATGAGATTGGTCTCCTAGAACTATTTAGGTAGAGAGAAAGTTTGGTGTTTGGGTGTTATGACGTCATTGGGTAGGGCATGCCTTCAGGATGAGATACATGTATAGTATGTTCTATAATTTTCAGTATCTCCTAGGTTCTCCTGTATTTTTTGGCACTCAGTGGTCTATGTCGGATGATTGTAGTGCCTTGTTTGGCTAGTTATTTATGTGGTCTATTTTCCATTTCCCTTATTGTGTGGTTTATTTCACTACTTCTTTATATAGTGTAACCTCATATAGAATGTGATGAGTTGTTTTGAATATGATTACGGAATATAACATGAAAATGTTTTTCAATTTCACTATTCATTATTTTTAAATTAATTAATCTTTCTGTCTCTCCAAAATGTTAATGTCTCTCTCATAAAAAAAGAATATTGTTTTAAATGAAAAAGGGAAATGGAATGTGATACATTTTATAGAAAAAAATGTATAAAAAACTTGTTCTATACATTGTATTTCAAACATGAAATTGATAGATCTATTATTTAAAGGGAATTCATATGGGAATCGATTGTTTGAGAACACCTAATGAGTTTTAAAACTCACACCAATACTTTCATATTTGTTTTTAGCTTTGGGTGCATCTTCCTTCTCGGTTTCGGTCGCCGTAGTGAGATGATGGTATGTGGTCAGTGGTTGCCCATAGAGTCAAATAAAGGTATGTGCAATTTTATTTTTTTCCATTCTGCTGCTAGTTTTTATTTTATTGTTAGTTTTTATTTATTTTATTGTCCTTAATTTAAGGTCCAAATCATTCCCACATATTTTTTTGATGTCAGACACTAGTTTCCAACTCGTGGGGATTGGGAACGCCCCTCGGGCCATGTTGTGGGCCAGACCAATTGACCATTTTTCGGTCGACCTGCGTTGATTCAGGAAAAAATGGTATTGGAGGAGGTTCGTGATATTTTTAGTGTCCAATATATGATTAGTAGGTTTGTACTGGCTTATGAGGTTGGTAAAAGGTCAGTGTGAGATCAGCACCGCTTGTGACGAGAACTGAGTTACAAGGGGTAGTTCAAGTTTTGAGGATTTTTTTTTTGATTTGGATTGAGGGATGATAATTGTGGTGACTCGATGTCACGTTGTGACCCCACATGGATTTGTGATTCATTTGGAGCCCAATATGTAGGTTAAAGGTCCACTAGTGTTATGATTTATGTGGGGTGTGGCTCACAACCATGTCGTCAGATTGGGCATAATAACTTGTTCATCATTCCATTTTTTCATTGTTGGTTGTGCATTTTCATGATTGCAGCTATTGTTAAAGATTATTTGTAAGTGAATGTGGTTTTTAATTTAAAGGGATACTTCTCTAGTGGTTTTAAAACATGTAAAATGGATATTTCATTCAAATTGTTTTAAAATTGTTAAAGTGTGATTTTAAAGAGAGAGTGTTTCAATTTGGAAAATTTTGCTTATCGTTGGATTTGGAAATGGAATGGAAAGTGTGACCCTTGATATTTATTAGGATAATATAAATATTTGTGGGTAAAAAAATGAAGTGTACATTTTATCATACGTACAGTTGATTTGAGTGGAAAGGGATGAAGACATAGGTGTTGGTTCATTGGATTCCATGCGTGGGGTTTCATAATCTAAGTCTTGGATTGATTTTTTCTAAATTGTACTTGATTTAAAAAGAGATTTCAAGTCTTGGTTTTTATTGAAATGTGGATTTTGGTATTTTAAAATTTTTATTTTGTGTGTGTTTTTATAATTTTGAATTATTAGTTTGTTACCCTTTTATTGGTGTGTTTATTTTTGTTGTGATTATGCTTGTTCGAGATTCCAAGCTAGTTGTCTCCGCTAAAGGTGTTTATTTTCATTGAGTTTTTTCATGATGTCGGTTTCATGTTTTTTCATGTTATTTTGAATTCTGCACCATGAAATGTCCTTAAAAGATGTTAATGAGTCACAACCAATTATGGTTTCTATTGAGTGGGGTTTGTCCATCATGGCGTTCAGGGTTCGTTAGGTGTAGTGAAGCAGTTTCGGGGGAGTAGAGCATTTCTTCAGGTAGTTGGGAACTCCAAAGGTAATTGTAGATCACTCAGTTTTGTGGTTGATTGAGGGTCCATATTTGAATGAATGTGAGTTTCTTTCTCCAACATTGATTCAATTTAGGATGACGTGAGAAGATTTTGAGTTCTTCATTGTCCGATGATTTATATATAGGGAGGTGAAGAAAAAAAGGGAAAACAATTCATGAGTATTTAGAAATGATTACAGATAATGAAGTCTTACGTTTAAAATTTCAGGTAGCTGGTGTTCTTTTCTATGGAGATAGATGGTTTCTTGAGCACATATGGTTGGTAATCTGGTATCTCTTGTCGTTATTGAAGGATCCCCCTGGTGAGGAAAGGGTGCAAGAGGAACATGTTCCAAAGGAATAATCCTCATTGGTTCTGATTTCTAGTTCATCATAACACATTCTAGTGGTCCCTCAGGGTGGTCAGTTTGGGCACTAAATTCCATCTTGTTTCACCCCTCTGAATAATTTCAATATTTGTGGCCAATTAGGTCACCTAGAGATGTTTTGAAAGAAGCGTTTCTTGATGAAGGCGTTATGACCAAGGGGTGTGCACGCCTTACTATGAGGCGGGGTATTCTTACACCATCACAGCTCTAGTCGCGAGTTTCAGAGTTAAGCTCGGACACATTTAGGAGTTTCCTGGAGTGTGGAACCCCAGTTTAAGAATTTTGACCCTTGTTGGGGTTGAAGAATTTAAATACTTTTCAGTCTTTCATTCCTACTATCGTAAATTCATCGTTCGTGGTTAAGGTGTGATGGAATTTTTGCACTATAATCAAACTAGTTGTACCTATTAAAATGTTTCCATTTGAAACTTACATTTTCCCATAGAGTTTATGTTCTGTCTATATGGGGATGTGAGTGCATGGGGAGATATATGTCTGTAATTGTGTTTAAGTTCATTGTTTGGTTGAGTTATTATATTGTCTTGGGATGAGAACTCTATTTTTTAGAAGATTTGTTTTCTCACCCATACTAAGGATGTTGAGTGTGTTTGTGTTGGGATTAATCGATCAACATGGGAAATTTTTAGTTTTAGAGGTATATTTATAGGTAGATCCTTCATCTTGGTGGCCCAGTATACCGAGTTTTCTTTGAAATAGTATTTCCATTTAAGTCTTTAAGGTATGACTTATTCATGCGGGGAAGTTATAATAGTTCAATTTGGGGGTTACCTAGTTCTCAGTTGTGGTGAGGGTGTTTTTATGGATAATGTGTATATGTAAAGATGGTTTTTGGGATCCTAGTTTTCCATGTTACTCTGTAGTTGGTTTCTCATTTATTTCTTGGTGGAGTTATTTTGGGTTTTGAAGTTTCAATGTATGCTGATTTATTATGTGGGGAGACCACCTCATGCCCCCCTCATCCTCATGTTGTGAATTCTTTATAATCGATTGTGTGTGACTTGTGGGATCAATAGTCACCAATAGATTCATGGTTTCTCTCATTTTTGATTGGTAATGGACTCAAATTTTAGTAATCTTTCGTCTTAGTGACTTTTTGGGGGGAGAATGTGTCTGTGGTGGGGATTATTTTCACACGCCGACCTAAGAGACACTTTTATTTTATTCCATTTTTTGTGTCGTATCTTCTTGTTGACGTTTGGTTTTGGGTCCCAGTTTGAAATTTTTTTAATTGGGGAATTTTTTGTGGTTTTCAAGCTGTTGGTGACCATGTGTGGACTGCACATTCACCCAGTTTTCAAAATGAATAAATTAAATCAAATGAGAAATAATAATAATAAAATAGAGTAAAATAATATGAAAATAAAATAAATGGTAAATGTTATAATAATAATATTATTATTATTAAGAATATTATTATTATTATTATTATTATGAATGTTAATCATATTATTATTACTATTAAATTTTCAAGATTATTATTATAATTATAACTACATTATTATTATTATTATTATTTTTAGTTGCTATTATTATTATTATTATTATTTTATTATGTTTTTTCCAAAATTCTTCCCTACCCCTTCACCATGCACCACCTCCCACAATTACCCTTACACTTGCACTCACCCCCTTTCTTCTCCTAAGTGCACAACCACCCCATCCCCCACCAGTTCTCTGACTGGCCTCCCCTCTGGTCGCATATCCCTCTTCTTGCAGCGACACCCTCCTCTTTCTCATTAGTCTTGCATGACACCCATCCCTAGTTCCTCTCGTGTGTACGACCGCCTCCACGAACCTCCTTCAATCCATGATTTTGGGACATATTTATTCAAATTCTTAGTCCAAATCAATAATGTAGAATCTCTTCCCACATCTCATCCTTTTTTGCTAACTTTGGTTTGGCCGACCCATCGCCCCATAGGGTTTGGCCAAACCCTAGGTATTTTGGTAATCTTATATATTGGTTTTTTTGTTCCAGAGTTGTGAGAATGGTCTATCAAGACCCTTGGGTCCATGTTCTAATAACTACTGCCCAAGGCAGAGTGGTTCAACCTATTTTAGTTGGTCGTCGCTATCTGAGGTGAGATATAAATTTAGTTTCTTGGTTTTATATAGTCTAACATTGGGTCTTTAATTGTTTTAAGGTTCATATAAATTGCCTTGTGGTGTTTCGGTGTTGGTAAAATTGTTAAAAATAGGTTTCATGGTAATTCTTCAATTATACCTATCTATGAACGTTTAAAATACATTTGGTTAAATGTTATATTGATTTAAATAGTGAAATTAAATGTTTTATTTTGTGTGAAATATGTTTCATAACTTTATTTTACAAGAGTATATGTTTAAAGTTGATTTTCTAAATCATATAGTAATGTTTTATGTGTTCTTTGTTAGGGTACTTATTAGAAGTGTTTTTATGATTTTGAAAAAGGTTAAATGTTATTTTTTAAAGAAACATTATATGTGAATGAATTGATAGTCGTAATTTACAATGGGAATATATCATTTCTGCGGATTGACTCTTGTTTTTCATCATTAAATGTGATTTTTAAATTGGGAAAATTATATGGAAATCCATTTTGAGTGAATGTGGCTTTGTGTGTGGGAATTAAAGGAGGATTTCCCAGTAATAATGGTTGTTTTGAACATGTGTCCTTGTGATCACTTCAAAGGGGGTTTAGGAATTTATTATGGAATTGTAAATGCATTTAAAAAATGGTTTTGGTGTTTGTGAAATTGAAAAGAGTTTGTTTATGGAAATGGTGATTTTATAAAATCATAGTTTCTTAAATGATTATTTGTTTGTAAAATAATTTTGGATCCTTTTTCTGGGATTAATTTTGATTTATATTATTTTTATGTCTATGGATTAATGTTTCTTTTTAATTATGGGGTGTTGGACTTTTCCCTGTGGTTTTGAGTCGACAAGTCTAAGGTGATTCGCTTACGTATTCATAAGTAAGTAAAAATAAATAATATAAATATATATAGGTTCCCCAGATATGTTAATATTATTCCATGGAAATGAATATACATGTATGGGGTTAGGTGTGCCTATGCATATATATGGAAATGCATATGTAGGTGATTGGAGACATGTGTATGCAAATAAGCATATATGTAAGGATCCCCTTGAACACGTTCATGGCCATGCAGGTGCGTGTATAGGGGTTAGGTGTCTTTATATGTATGTGAAGATGCATATTCTCAATAGGGTTGTGCCAAGGGAGGAATGTTTCATTTTGTTCCACTATGTGGTTGGATCATTATGCATTGACCTTTAAATTTTTGAATAATTAATTTTTTCTTTTTGAACATAGTTCTAATATTAATTATTGATAAATAATTTGTTGTAAAATATTTTTTTCATGAATTTGAGTGGATTATTTCTTTTAATGTATTGAAATAAATTGTTTTATTGAATTTTTTAAATCAAATGATTGATGAAGTTCCATGTTGGACATTGTAAATTTGTTTGGATAAAAAATTATGGTTTGGGTTTCTTAAATGTCTTTCAAAGTGTGTTTCTAGGTTTCAATGTGGTGTGCATGTCGTTCATTAATATAAGGTTTATCATGTAATACTTTTCCTGAGATTAGTTTCTTACTTGATATCGGTGGTCACCCTACATAGTAATCTCCATGGGAACCTAGCATATTAAGTTAATTCTGTGTGAATGCTTTCTGCACTTGTTTAAACCATACACCAGCTAGTGGCCCATAGTAGGGGATGTTCTGTTATTATTGCTCTGGGGTTGGGCCCCTCGACCAGGCTAGGTAGGGTGATGGTCAGATGTTAAGGAGTTATGATGTCATTGGGTAGGTAATGCCTTCAGGATGAGTCACATATATAGTATGTTCCAGACTATTCATGAGATCATATGTTCTCCCATGTATTTTATCACTTAGTGGTCTATTATAGATGATTGTGCACCTTGTTTGGCTGGTTATTCATGTGCTCAATTTTTCATTTCCCTTATTATGTAGTTTTTTCCCTACATCCTTATATAGTTTAACCCTAGTGAGAAAGTGATGAGTTGTTTTGAAAATGTTTATAGAAAATAACAATAAATTGATTTTCACATTCTTTATTCAAGATTTTTATGTGAATCAAAGCATTATATC
Source organism: Viscum album (assembly GCA_963277665.1). Taxonomy (NCBI): domain Eukaryota; kingdom Viridiplantae; phylum Streptophyta; class Magnoliopsida; order Santalales; family Viscaceae; genus Viscum; species Viscum album. Next base: position 1,764,728,196 of record OY728136.1, on the reverse strand, counting down.
CCTATAAAATGTTAATATATATTTCATAAAGAAAAACCAAGTTTTAAATGGAAAAGGTAAATGGAAAATGATTTATTTTAAGGAAGAAAAAGTTTAAAAAACTAGTTCTAGGCATTTTATTTCAAAATGAACTTGATGGATCATTTATTTAAATGGATTGCATATGAAACTAGATTGTTTAGGCACAAATATTATCTTCTAAAACTCAAGCCTAAAGTTTTATCATTTTTTATCTTCGGTGGCTGCTTATTGCTCAGTTTTGGTCACCATAGGGTGACATTGGTTTGACGTCGGTGGTGCCCATAGAGTCATATAATGGTCTGTGCAATATTATTTTTTCTTTGTCTTGTATTATTTATTTAATTTTCAGTTTTTATTTATTTCCATATCTTTCATTTATGGGAAAAATCATTCCCACTTGTTTAGTTTTGATTCCTGACAGTAGTTTCCTACCCAGATAGATTAGGAACACCCCTCATTACATGGCACGAGCTGGCTCGAGTGACTGGTATAGGGTTGACCCAGGTTGGTTCATGAAAATATTCACAAAATTTTAATTAAATAAGATTTTATTTTTATTATTTATGGAATAAAATTTATATCATACCATCAATTATCTAATTTATTTATGCTCTCACTTTTTATATGTACTCGTCAAATTTTTTATGGGTTTATAATTTAATTTTATTTGAGTTTATGGCTTCTATATATGAGAAGTTATATTTTTCATGATTAAATAATTCAATGATTTATTTGAAAATATGGAATCCTGTTATGTTTTCCTACATGTTTTTTATCAGCGTAATAAATCATTTCATCTTCCCAATTTTGATTTTGAAAATTTTAAAATAATCCAAACATGATCGCTTTTATATGAATTTTGAACATTCCATTATTATATAAATAAATTATCCTAATGAATCATCATCCTCATTTTACGTGATATTTAATTATAATATTTGATATTATTTTCATTCACAATTATTTTTATAACCATCTTGTGATCATTATTTTAGAAGAACATTTTCAATATCTCAACATCAATATTAATGTCATTGGGTTTCCTTGTAAAATTAATATTAAATATTCCAACATTCTCATAGTTTAAAACATTTATTAGAATATTGAACTTAAACCTAATTATAAAATTATTTAACATTTTTAAATATTTGGGAAATTTATTCGAAATATTTTTATTATATTCAATGATCACTAGTCATTGATAAAATTTGACAATAATAATTGATAGTAGAAATAAATTTTAATGACCATATGAGAGTCCCTATTGATTAATGAATATATATATTGGGGTTGAATTTTAATCAAATTAAAATTTACAAAATTATTAAATATATTCAAAATAACTAATTATAATGACCCATGATATTTATAAATTAATAAATATATTAATATATAATTATAATGAGAATTTAATCTTGATGAATAAATAATTTTATGAACTGTTGGATTTAGACCCAGAGTAATGTTATTCCATGTGTATTTTTATGTTTTCATTGGGTTTTTGAGTTCGTAAGGAAGCTAAAAATAATAAAAAAAATAATTTTTAGTATTAGTATATTTAAAATTATAAATAAGGGGAAAAAATAGGCCACTAGAAACTTAGTTGAGTACCACATGATACTAGGTGTCTTTTTTACGAAATAAGATTGTTGAAATATTATTTTAACCTTCTTCCATTTAATAATCTTTTTAGTTCCATAGTACAATTTTACTCTTGTCCACAAGAATGATTTTATATGTCTTATTACCATCCAATTATTTCTCATTAAATCTCCCTTCAATCCAGACATTATAGGGTGGGATTATTTCATATAGGAATGGTAAATTTTATTTTTAACTTTTTTATAGATCTTCATAACATGTTATTATTATTATCCATGTAATTAGTTATGTATTTTAATATGTGATTCCACTGGAGAATTATGTCATCACATTAATTGATTTAGAATTCATTTATAAGATTGATTTTAATTATAGATACTTTCTCATCAAATCAATAATTATTTCTTGAAATGAGTTTGTTTCTAGGGTCATTTTAATGGTTTTATTTATATTTAATATAAATTTAGAAGGGATTTGTATTATTAAATGGAGAGATTTATGATATATTGTTTTGAATGTCTATAATTAGTTTCCTATGGGTGTTTTTATTGATAATTTTTTTAATCATTTATGATGTTTATATTTTTTGTTTCACTTGTTAGAAAAAATTAGTTTGTAATCATTATGAAACTATATAGTGGTTATAATATTTAGGGGATATCACTAAAAGATTTATAGGAAGGTGTTCATAAAATCCATTGTTATTAATTGTGTAATAAAAGTGTTATATCTTCCCAAATATTTTTATAAAATTAAATAAATCAAATTATTTTTTTGAAAAAATGAAATATAGTGTTTATGAAAAATCAATTATATTGGTTAATTAAATGGATATTAGTGTACAATAACTATATTATTTTAATTTTTTTACTTTTATTATATTATAATCGTGTTTTATTATTTGAATATTAATTTCGTAGGTAAATGACATTGGTATATTATTAATAATTGGTATCCTCGATCAAAATATTGTTTGATTAAATTAGCTTCATAGAAAAAAAAATTATTGGTATTTAGAATTTTTCCTCCATGAATATGATATATTATTCCACAAAGGATTAGATTAGTTATTAACCCATGTTTATATATATATATATATATAATTATTGGTGTTAGATACATCCACTATGTTATTTATTATTATATATAATTATATAAATAATACCACATATTATAATGATGTCCCACACTAAGAATTCACTATATTGTGCGTATTATATTTGATATTTAATGTATCAATTATAATAAATATTCATCAGAAATTGAGATGAATATAATAAAGTATTGATACACCAATTCCTATTTGAAACTAAGCATTATAAATTTGATTTTTTTAATTCAGTGATTTCAATTAATCATATAAAAATGCAAGGTGAATAAATATATTTAAAATGTTATAACCTCAAAATTAATGAAACTATTTAAATCATGGAATGGCATCATCCATTTACATGTGATTAAGTAGTTTCGCTAAATTATTATAATGAGTATGACTACCATTGATCTAATGTGAATGGAAATGCCTCTAGATAAGTATGTTGTGATCCCAAAAATCAAAATTCAACTATTCATGATAATTAATCATGTAAAAATTTCAACATATAAGGAAACTTTTATCAATTTTGAATCCCCTCTACTTGTCTAATTTGTTCACCAAAACTATAAAATAAAGATAACTAAAAAATTATCCAGATAAATAAATATTTAAATTCTTCTTCTACTAAGGTAACATGATATAAATATGAATATATGATTATTAATGAAGCACAAGAAACATTGAAAAAAATCAGAACCTATATTTTCCACCATGACATCAAGTAATCCATTATCTATAACATTATTAGGAATTCTAATATATATATATATTTTATAGAAAACTGATTTTGAATTCGTAGTTCATTCCATTTCTTTTCCCACTTAAATACTCTATTTTAAATTTACTCACCACTTCAACCCTCTCAATAAACTGTAGAAGAAACACAATTATTATATTATTCTGAATTTTAAATGTTAATATCAAGATTCCACTCCAATCATAACTTCTATATTGTTTGAATTCATTCTCAGTATTTCAATCCCCAAAAAATATTACATAATATTATGTATTATATATATATTTATTAAAAGAGATGAGTTTAATAGCATGTAATATATCCACTAAAAACAAATCATATTTAGTCTTTATAAAAACCCATAACATGGTGAGGGGAACCATGATGTATTTTTATTAAACTGCACTAAATTTATTAAAGCATTTCCATCAATTTTCAAAATATCAACCTAATTTCATTAGCCACTGTATTTTTCTTAAATTTTTTGAATTTATACATGAAACACGATATTTTCAATCACATGGATTTCATAAAACAATGACCTACAATAATAAACCACAATGGAAAAAAATCCCTGGAATAATAATATTAATATTTTTATATCTTTCATAAAAAACTATAGTCAAATAATTTTTTTGAACTTGTTATATCATTAAAAAAATTAATTCCTCATCCATGGGTGTTTCCTCCATTGAACATTAAGAAATACAAAAAACCAAAATGTAGTTTTTTCCTCTTCGAAGACATCAATGTTCAAAAAAATTAATAACCCTAATAATTACATTTAATAACTAAAAAATATGTGACATTATCTGGACACATAAAATAAAATATAGTACTTAGAAAATTGTAACATAAATTGTCGATATTTAATCCAAACAATATCAAACACCAAACATCACAATAATTTTCTTTAAAAACACCAATAATCACATGATGAACATCAAAACACCCTCCATCTAATAAAAAACACATATATCTTATGAGTATGAATATAATTTATTTACAGCAACAAAATAAAACACCAATATCATTAAATCATACACCTATCACCATCATTAAAAAAAATACGACATCATTTATATCAAACATCTCCCAATGTATAATATTTCCCCAAGGTAATTTTCTATCACAACAATCAACCCTATAGATATGATAATATAATAACCATAATGATATATAAAAATACAGACAACTCATTAATAATTCCTTTTAATAGTACATCAAAAACATTTCATTGGGAGAAATACAGTGGAATAATAACCACAGTCATATCAGTTAGTGTTACTCAAATTAACATACAATAATTCTCTAAAACTAATTTTGATAAAATAATATTAACATGAAAATCACAACATATGTGAGAAATTTATTTAATAAAAACACTATTCATGAATATGTTATTTATAAAACCAATTTGACACAAAAAATTCAAATCACTGATTCAAATACACACACATTTAAACACCCTCGGTGTATACTACACTCACTAAATTCCCATTTTTGAAAATTGCTTTCCAAATAGTTAAATTTCCTAAATATAAAAAATTTCACCTATTAATAATGATATTACATTATATTAATATTGACATATTTTCCCTATTTTTACATAAACACTCAATGAACTAGTGATATTGCATATGAGATACCAAAACATATCCTTATAAACAATAAATATGAATTCCCATCATCAACCACAGTTTTGAAAAATGATATTTATAAAAGGATTTGGTAAATACATCCAACAGTAGTTAGATTATAAGAATATACTCCATATCAAAAAATCATGCATCGATACCCTCTATTATCAAATAGTAGGTGATATGAATTTTAATTGATAACGAACATTGAAATGGATTTCCTAAAATAATAATTATAATTTTTTCACTTCCCAATAATAAACGTAACATCACATTAAAAATATAATCTTTAGGTTTTGTCAGATCATTATTAATGATATATTTTCATTTTTGATAATAATATATTATTCTTATTCCACTATCAATTTATGTAAATTTAATAATTTTCTATACTAAGTGTCATTAATTTCATACAATAAATTCACGCCATTGAATATAGAATTATGATCATTAGCAATTCCATCCATATCAGCATAAGAATATATAATGGGATCCATATTTAATAATCTATTATATAATAGTACATAATATATAGTTTCATTGATATAACTTGTAATTATATTAACTTCAATGAAGTGAGACACCTTATGAAAACATTTGTATCAGGAACAAAACATAACAACAAAGGAAATATATGGTCTTGAACCCATAAAATAGAGAAAAATAAAACAAATTAGTTAAATCCTATTTGATGTATTTATATTCCATATCCATCCTTTTAGAGTTTAGTTGTTATTAAATATTTTTAAAAATCAAACTTTTCAACTTTAATTATAAACATTCTCAATAATTCAAAATTATATTTATCTTAAAAAAGAAAAATATGGTATCACTATAGAGAAACTTTTAGTCCCAAAAATTAATTAGAATATCTTAATATCTATGTGTTAACCAATTTTATTACATTTATTGAAAATTATTCTTTTACACATTTTTCATTTAAAAAAATTATAATAGTAAAAAAATATTTAATAATAAAGAGATAAACCATATTTAATTATGTTATATAGATATTTACGTAAAATATAACACTTTAAAATTTTAAGGATTCTAAATGTGGTTGAATATTTTAATTATGTACTTTGAATGTTTTTTTTGATCATATATAATAATAATTTGACATAAAGAAATTTCATTCATCATATATATGTAAAAGGCTTTATGTTTTATGGTATTCACTTATCATTAATGTTCATCGTTGGGGGAGAATGACTTGATTACCCTTTAAAAACCAATGTATTTTGTGAACAGGTCATGAAAGAAATAAAAAAATATTTTAATGCCGAAAAAATTGTGAAAAATGTGTCATTAATGTCAATACCCACAAAATGATACTACAATATTTTTATAATTATGGAATTATTCATCATCACATCTCAAATATCATTCATCTTCTAATAAAATTCCCACATTATTAAAATAGCATTATTCTATATTATTTAATATTAATCTAATGTATTGTTTTCTATAATAGGATCTAAATCATATTTCAAATGTTTAATTGAAACATGACACTTAAATACATCATTCACACTAATTGGTCTTACTTTTAATATTAATAATATGTATTATGTGGTTCTCAATTACTTCCTCTCATGAAATAATTTTATATTTTAACAAATTATATGTTAAACCTTGAATTTATTCATTATTATTAGATAAAACATTTAATCCCAATTAATAACTATATAAGAGTGAATAATCATTTTCAACACTCCCATCACATGAAATTTTTTTTGGAGTTGTCAACCTAAAACCAACTATGGCGAAAAAAGTTTTTAATACATGACATTTATCATAATTATGTAAAACATATTACATTAATAAGAAAACTAGGTACATAATTGATGAATTTAATAATGAAAAAGTATACATGAACATTACCTAATCCTTTTTAAATAAACAATTTTAATTTTATCTTAGGTAACCTCACTACCTGTAATTTCATGGGAACCCACATCGAGAGAAAAGGGCGAGCATAAAGCCTTATAAGGTATAAATAGTAGAAACAACAAAGGAATAGTAATCATGGATAAAAACAGGGGATTGAATAAGATAAAAATAACTTGTATATGATTCATAATCTAGAAATCCATCTACAATATAAAAAAATGTCATATATGAATATCACAGAGGTTTACCCCCAAGGAATCATAAAAGACAAAATAATGATAAGTATTCCTGAAGGTATTGTAAACCAAGTCAACTCTAGAGATAAATACATTACCCAATAAACTAGAGTAAAATTACGGTAGAACCATCATATGTATAAATTCAAGAGGTCCACATCAATCATAATAATTCATTTCATCTATAACCCATGGATAATAGAGAACTATTTTTATATAGAATTATTTAGTATAGAAGGGATTTTGAACATGAAAATTTAATAATTTTTGACCCATTAGAATGGAGTGAATTTTTACACATTAAAATAAAAATTGAATAAATTATTCTTAAAATATTGTGAATATAACTGAAAAAGTAGAAGGTTTTTATATTCACAATATAATAATATTTCACATGGAGTATATAGATTCAAGAAATGAATTATATTGTTGGACTAGAATACATCACAGATGAATGAAAGAGAATAGTGAGTGGAAAAAAGTTCTCACATTAAAAAAACCATATCATAGATTTAATGGTATAATCCAATTATTATGAAATGAAATAAATTCAACTTTTATAATACATAAAACTAAAGATATTCTTAAATGGAAAATTAGAAGATTGAGTTCCCTTACAATGGGAAGGATCTACCTAAATCGAGGAGATGGAAACCCTTGGAAAATTCAGATATATTAAATTTAATTTAGAGAGGGTAAAAGAGTTTAATTTATTTCACAAGTTATTTTTAGTAGTGATGAATGGGTATATGTTTGTGTATTTATAGTAAAAGAGGAGGAATAGTCTAACAATTTCTAAATATATGTCAGGGAATAAATGTTTGAAGAAAATGAATAACCATTGGATTAAGCATGGATTTTTATGATGGTATTAAACATTTAAATAATGTTTTATAATATTATAATGATATAGTACCAAAAACCATTTTTAATATTACTATTTCCATGTATTAGTAAAATATCTTGAAAATACATGTTTTAAAACATCAATTTTCATTCGAGACATTGGAATGTAATTTTTTGTTAATGGAAAATGATATAAATAATTTTAAATAAGAAATATAATTAAAAATTATATTTATGTTCAAGGACTCAGTTTTATCAATTATTACATCAGCATTTCTAAAGTCATAAAACATACGAGAGACAGGAAACTATATTTTTAATATTCACCAAGAAATAATGAATTTTATAATATTTTTATAATTTGACATGAACCAAAGTCAGACATATTGATATCAAATAAAATGATAATTTTATCAAATAAAGTCCAAAATATGATTTTTTACATTTAAATTAGAAAACTCTATTAATGAACATATAACTGTTTTTTGAAATTGTAAACTTTTAAACACTTATTAAATTTTTTCAATATATTAAAAAATTATATTATCATATATATATATATATAAATAGTGTTGTATAAGACTATTTGATGAAATTTTTATTTTTAGAATAATTTAATTTATTATAAATGGGTACATATTTTTCTGAAAGTACAATTAGGTACAATTTATTTATAAAAATATATTTATCAACTTTATCTTATATTCATGTGTATTTTATTATTTAAAATTATATTTAAAAAATAATATGAAGAAATAAATATTTCAATTATAGAAATAAAAGTACACTTTCTTGATACTCTGATCTAGATATATATTACCTTATTAAACCTGTATATTCCCTAAGGGAATTATGTGTGTTGTCGATAGTTTAATGGGGTGGTAAAACTAATAATGACTTATTTCTGATCTCCGTAATGTTCAAATTCTTATCTAGTTGATTTCATTAAAGTCTTTATTTATTAAACTCAACATTATCATAGTCATGGGTGAACCCTATTTACCTGACCACTCTCCCATGTTATATAAAAATGTTCTTCAAAACAAATTCCCATATAGGTTCATGAAATTGTTTTCCCCTTCATCATCAATTATATTTTATCATAACATTTATAAAGACTAATTCAAATGGAAACATTATTACCCATTGTGATAATTTCCAACTATTATGTTGATAAATTATCATATTAACCAATATTCATAAAATATGAATGTAATGGTCATATCCAAATAGTCCCATTTCTGTTTACATCATGTATATTTACTACAAAACATCAACATTTACTACATCATTATCAAATATTTTAACAATAAATTTGATAATTTTATTATATTACAAACAATCCTTTTTCCTTTATCATTTTTCTTGAAATTTATTTACTTCCTAGAAAAAATAGATCATATAGTGTATACTAATGTGTTGTAATAATTTTTTTTGATATCTCTATACTTTTATAAGATATAAAAATCTGTATTATTACATGACAAGTAATATTATTATTTAAATTTTCATTTTCTATACATAAATATGGTAATATAACAAAATAGTTCTTATGAAAAAATATGTCATATATTTATTATAAAAGGAATTTATATTTTTTTATATCACCCCCTACGAAATTTCATCGACAAAAGGTTAATATTTTCTAAAAAATGGGCATGTATTCCTCTATATCTTATTTAGGATACCATAAGCTTCATCAAACATGTCATTTATCCAAATGAATTTCACATGTAATTATGTATTTTTTCAAATTAGTTTTTCAATTATATAATTAATTTTCATTTCTACCTCTTCATATGATAGATCAAGTTCTGATAATGTACAATTTATATATGGAATATTCCTTGGGACTATCATATACTTTCATAATAAGGAAAAATGAAGGATGTATTAGAAATTGGAATAATTTGGTGTCAGTGATACCCAATAAGAAACTTCTATAATGATCCCTAGAATTTGAAATTGTTTAATGTAGCCTTGATTCAATTTTCAGTTTAATATATATCATTCGCCCTTTACTAGGTTGATAAATTTAGGAATACGTGATCCTTGACATTGATCTCTACATCATTCCTTCAATTTTCATAATAACATTTTTTTAGACTCTATGAAAACTTGATATATTTTTGGATCACTAGTATCACGCCATTATTTCTATTTTGATAATAATTTTTTGTAGAATTTGAGAAAACATGATATGATTTTAGATCACTAGTATTATCTCTATATTTTATTTCAATATCTATTTTCATAATAGTCTTCATCCTCAAACTTTTCTGAGTAAGATGAGGTTTTACACCTCTTCTTATAGAGAACTACATTATGGATCCATTGGAATCTTCAATTGAAATTTGATTCCATAATTGTTTTTCGCAAGTGGATGATATTGATCCTAAATACATTTAAAATAATGTTATCTTACCATAACAAGTATTAAAATTTTTAAATTGTCATATTAGACCTCCCAACAGTTTTATTATGACTGTTTTCACTAAAATTTATATTAGTGTTTATAGATATTAAAGCCTCTTAGAGAACATAGAAGTAAATCTTGAATCATAGTCTGAAATAATTCTATGTGAAACCCCATGAAGTCTCAACACATCCAGAACACAAAAACTATTAATGTTTTCAAGAGTGAAATATTATTTAATTGATATAAAATGTATATAATTGATATAATTTGTTAATCTATCAAAGATTATCAATATATAATTTGTCTACTTGGATATATTCAAAAGGATAGTAATAAAGCCCATAGTGATGTTTCCCACATATATATAGGTATGAGTAGTAGTTTCAATAATACTTTTTTTCTTGTTTCCCATCTGTCACATTATTACATACCAAACATCATGTAGTATAATAAGGATTCTACGTTTTCATGTTATCCTACAAATAATGATCTCACATATCTGGATACATTTTAGGGATTATTTGATGAATATAGAATGCAGAGTGGTGATATTCATCCAATAGTTAATTATTTATCTCTATAACAGAAAAGATACATCCCCTTGCACTAAACCTCTATACTCCCTCATGATCAACATTAGACTCAAATGACACCCCACTTTTCAAAACTTTTGTATTATTTTTTATATTAGGATCTCTTATTTGTGGTTTGTTGATCCATTCAAGTAATAATGGTTTGATAATAATATAGGATGTGATTGAAATTTTCCCTTCCCTTATGACTTCTATATAACTCATTAACATGATTTTTTCCAATTTCTATACTTCTATGATTATAATATTAATAACTATGTTGTAATTCATACTCAATGCATCAATAACATTAGATTATTTTTAATTGTGATAATGGATAGAACAATCATTATGAAAACCCATATTTCATGGAATCATATTTCATGATTAATTAAAAAAAGGTACATGTAATAAAATCCCAAAATATCTTTAATAGTATACTGTTTTGGAAATTTGGTAAATATTTTAACAACACGAAATAATAATATTATGACATTTTAGAAAATTTCCATAACATGATCAAAAAAATTTGTCACTCTTATGAAGCAATACTGAATAACCTGGGACTTGTATAAGAAAGCAGTGATATATAAAGAATATTAATAGAATACATTGATCATAACATTTTCTAAAACATTATATTTGATCCAAAATTCACATCATGGTAACAATTAAGGGACGAAAATAAAAATCTTGAACAACGAGATAAGAAAAGACATGATATCATACATGACTCATGGGAATGTGACATCCGCATAAAACATGAAATCATATGTGTAAATCGAATATTAATGCAACGAAAAAATAACATAATGTTCTTAGGATGACATTTCATGCACCATATATGGAATCTCATGAGATTAAAAACATTACCAATTGCATTTGTGGGCTATATAATTATAATCCCAACGATCACATTCATATCATATACATGCATTAGTGTGTCACATGGATCATACGACATAAGGATGTATTTAATGAAATTTTAAACAATTATTCCATAGTGTGAGTTATATAAATTTATATACCTAATAAACGAAGGATAAGTACCACTAGGTGAAAAACCTTGAGTAAAAACAAAGATAGGTTTCACTATAAAATTTATTATGGGAAATAGTATGCTAATTATGACCGCATAACAGGTGTACATAAATGTTTATATAATGGGTGAATGGGAGATAAGGGGGAATCTCATTTCATGTTTATCAAAAGAAATATAACATGGTATATAAAATAGTATACCATTTTGAAAATTTTGAAATCAATTCGCATTACATAAATTAGGTACTTCAATAGAGATGAGAGGGAGGGGATTCATCACCCTGAGAGGAAGATTTATAAAGCATTATAAGATATTATTAATGGATTTTGGAACCTTGGGAGTGTTTTATAGTGGGAATGAAAGAGTATCATATTGATTTAAGGTTTACGAATAAGGATTAATTGGATTTTGGAAGGGTTTATATAGAGAAATAGAGTCCAATTCTTTATTAATAACCAAACACAGGTTTTGGACAAGATATAATAATGTAATAAAAATTAGAATCATTGTAAAAGGGGTTTTCAATGGTTTTTACCAATTAAGATTAATTTTCAATACTTAAGAAGGCTAAGAAATGAAAACTGAAAAATATTTAATATGGTGGTGTGGAATAGAGTCATGTTTATAGAGAATTGATTTTATAAAATTAGAATAAAATTTAGGCTCTATAGGATTCATGAAGGGTTTATAAAATTAGTAAAATAACATAACAAATACATTTTTTTTAATTTGGAAACATATTTTAGGTCATGGGTTACTGACGAGGTATATCTATACATTTTTAGGCTTTGTTCAGGAGATGAGTATATCTGAATGTTCTTGGTATATGTACGGGCATATACCTATTTGAGAAGTCTAGGTGATTTTAGTAAATTATGGTTTCGAGATGGAGTTTATATCCTGTTTGGGTTCCCCTTGGTTGGGATGAGCAGACTGATTCCTTTCAGTTGCTCCTTTTTCTTTTGGGGTTTTGGTGTACCTTGTGAGTATCTTTATAGTCACCTCTACGCGAGCTTTTCCCGCACATGTCTTGTGCCTTATATATACGACATTCCTTTTTATGGAGTCATAGGATGAACCAATGTAGGAATTGAATATTTTACATCAATTTTGGGAGATTATGATTCCATAATAAAATATATATATTTATACTGTATTTAATTTTTAATAAAAAATTATCTGTCTTAAGAAATTTATGAAAAATTCTTTATTGGATAATTTATAAATGATAATTTCAAAAATAATATTTATTTTATCAATATAATTTTCTATATATTTTAATTTATTTTTTAAATAAAAATACTCATTTATTGAAAAATACAATTTGTTTTACAATAAATTTTTTTCTAGCCCTTATAAAAATTATATTTCACTTTGTAATGTCATATTATCATATATAATTAATAAATACAATTTAATAATAATATATTTTAAATGTAATAATTATTTCAAAAAATAATTAATTCAAAAAAATTAGTCTCTTTATTGAAGCTATATATATTTCCCAAAAATAAATTTTTTCATTCAAAATATAAAAATATATTTTTTATCAAACTAATTATTTAATCATTTAAAATGTAATAATAAAATGTGATTAAATATAATAATTATTTTATTTAATATATAATACATAAAATTTAATTGTTAAGGTCCATATACATAGTTCTTTAATACAACAGTTAATTCCCTATGGTTTTGGTGTGTAGTGGTGAGGTTTTCTTGGGGTGGATCTGTGAACATTGTTTATCCAGGATTTAGATGTGGTCGAACCTCACCCATAAACAATTTCATTCATTTATTAGTTTATGAAATCATCTTGGTATTGGTCAAGGTAAAATCCTATGATGTTATTTTCCTTTGATTCTATGATAAATTGACTTTATAGTGTACATTCTTACTAGTTGAGGCAATTGCTTTAATTTTCTATATCAATTCAGCATTATCATAACTTTTAATATATACAAATCACATTATCTCAAAATAGTGACTATACTATCTATAGTTGTGATACATAATGGGCCTTTAGATTGGTAGTATATAAATTATTATTGTGAAAAATGACCACTGTAATACAAAATTTTTTCTAAAACATCGTTAATAAATAAATAATTTAGATATTTAAAAAGGTAATTTCATTTCTAATGTTTTGTGTCATTACAATCATTGTCTTTGAGAATTCCAACTATCTTATATGTCTCATTTTCATATATATTTGTGTGAAAATATATTTTAGACTATAATGGTTAGTTATATATGAATCCTAATATATAAATATATTTCTCCTATATCTATAATGAAAAAAAAATTAAATAACAAAATATACTCTATATGATGATTTTGCTAAGGAGACACTAATTATAAAGAGTCATAAGAAATAACTTTTTAATTTTTTAAGAGTACACATCCATGTAAATTTATGTAATCATCCCTATAAATAAAAAATCCATCTCTATTAGAGAGTAATGTTATCAAAGGAAAATTAACCATCCACTTTTTCAGTTCATGGAAATAATATTGAAAATCAGTTTTCAAGTTAAAATTAACTCTAATTGAGTTAACATTAAAAGTTGATTAAAAAGAAGAAATGTTTTTTTAATGATACTTCTATTTTATCATGCTAGACCAAGGAAACTATGAATATTGATTACACTTGAAGATCATTTACAATCCTTTTTGATGGATGACTTTTATGAATTCATTTAGATTCTTTCATTGGCCACAATGTGTCCCAAGAATGCAAATTTTTGAGATATAAATCAAATTTTCATTATGTTTTTTAATTCTATTCCCTCAATATTTGTAATAGGTCCAATATAATATACTCATTATATTCATGACTTTTATAATATAACACAATATCATCATTGAAGTCTATCGCAAATTTAACAATGCAATATATAAAGTGTCACGACCTATCCCAGGGGGCCCACCGCCATGACTCCCCAAGCCCACCTCCAACAGGACAGGGGCTAGTGACTAGCACTGAGTGGGCATATCACTATCATGGGTGACATTTATTAAGTACCTTTACAGATGAAAACATATCTAAGCACAAATATGATGAAATGAATTACTGTTAAGGAACAAAAATTCATGCATAAAACTAATCCCAACCAAAAGAGTATGACATAAAGTGAAATAATGAAAGTAATTGGGAAAAAATAGAATCCCCCAAAAAACAAAAGGGTCTGCAAACTATAATGTCCAACCCTTAAATGAAAAAAGGTATCGGGAGTACTGGTTGTAGCCCTAGGAACACCTCATCCAGTAGGGAACTCAAAATGCTCGGCCCGGTCCAGGTCCTCCATGGACTCCGTCAAAAGGGTTCTCATCTGCACAAGACACAACACATGCGGGAAAAGCCTGTGCATGGGTGAGTATAACAATACTCAGTATAGGACACTGAAAATATCAATGTAATACACAATGTAAAGGTACATTCAGTACAACACAGTACATGTATACCGAACAAATAAATGAGTAACACAATCCAAATATACTCAAATCCCAAACCCTTAGTCTATAGACAAGTCGCACAACATCACACCACCTCTTGGGATTCAGTTTGAAGATTTCACAAAGAAAATGTCTAGGAGAAATATCTCCACGAGTATGTAGCTCTGATAAAGTCCGTCTGAGATGTACCATTCATCTGGATAGGTCACAATAGATATATACACTCATTCGAGGAGAACATAGTATTGAGTAAGAAAATATCACAATTCACATATGAGGATCACTGACAGGGCCTTGGCGGATTCCACAACTCATTTGGATTCACCTACTAGGTAGAGGATCGATGCTTTTTGGGGATAGTCAAGTTTATACCTGAATCTTCCTAGGGTCAAGAATGGATTGAGGATCTCGCTCCAGGCCTCTTCTAGGGATACCTGACTCTATCGTAGAAAGTACTACTGAAGGGATAATACTCTTTTAGATGGAAATGATACCTAACCTTCTAGATAATGATAAAAAAGGGAACTAACCCAACAAAAAAGTACATGATACGATGGACAAGAATATTATTCCATGTATTAAAATTTACAAGGAATGTAAAAATCGTCACACACCGTGTTTTCTGACCCCGGGTACTGATTGTGCACAAGAGCCTGTGTCGTAAGGCTTGTCGTGTAGAAGAAGGTGTAAACGGAATGGAAGAGAGTGACATGTCGTGTTCCTATATCTGGGGAGGACTCCATGTATGTTGGTTGTGTGCCCATACATGGTTTCATCTCAGGTGTTGCTACCCATGTATCTGGTACACGGGGTAAATTATGCAGTCGGCCTGGTATAGTCCTATTGTTGAGTACACGGCCATGTACTTCATCCCGTGTCTGTGTATCCCCAAGATAAACACCGAGTACCCCATAGCCACCTCTACCATGTCGCGTAGGTTCTACACACTGTGTTTTTTGGGGAACAATCTGTGTCATCGCTTTGTGAATAGCATAACCCTAGCCACTGCTGATCTGGTCCCATAGGGTGTGTTCTTTGGGATACATGCTGGGTTCTTCCGAAATTTCCAAAATCATTGTTCTTCACCAGTGAGCCTCTCCTGATGCTCCATTCTCCTATCTGTCCACCCGATCACCTTGAAAATCAAGGGTTTAAGTCACCCCGACATCACAAATCCAATTACGTCAGTTTTGGGCCTCCGATCGTCCTCAAAAACATGTTCTGATCCACCCGCATAAAGAACACATGACGAAATAGAACTCCAACAAACATGTCGTTTCATCTATCACCATCGTCGCCACACCACATAAAGGTCTTAAAGATGTCAAATCTCCAATTTGTGATCGTTTCATTACAATGTGTATTCACAATGACCTGTTGATCATAACCCCGCGAAGAATGAAAATAACGTCGTGTAAAAAAAGGAAGAAGAAAGGAAATAAACAAAGGAGGAACACATCTCCACCATCGTTCCTCATGGTGCCGATCTTCTCCTATTAATAGGTTTAACACGTTAATCAAAAGAAAAAACCAATATCATCATAAAATCAATTCTTGAATCAAAACCCCAAAATAAAAGGAAATTGATTCCCTCCCACAAGAACGCATGATCCGTGGATCACCTGGTTGGTGGGTTGATCCCCGTCCGTCAATAAATCTAATAATGGGGAAGAAATGAATATAAATAACAACACCTGCATGAATTTTTTTGAATAATGTTCTTTGTGTCGTGTTCGTTGGCAAGGTTTGTCGAATATGAGAGGCGTCGATCGATTGCACCGTCGTCACCATCCAATAGTTTCTCCCCCAAATCTCCAATAAGATATCTCTCTCTCTCACTTCCCAATAATATGAGGCTGACAATGAGAAATTTTCATATAAATGAACTTATAGGGAAGGATTTAGGTCATTGTGAAAAAAGGAAACATTTTAAATTAATTAAAATATTAATTTATTTTATTTCCATTAATACGCCCCAAAAATAACACTCATAGCTGACTCGCTCTGGTTGATGTTAGGACCACCTAAGGTATAGTTGATTCTCTATACACAACTGTTACCTTATATTTCTGATCTGAGCACCTTTTTAAACGATATTCTACTTTTTTACGAAAACTACTCGCGCGTTGTTTAAATGTATAATTTATTTCAAACATTTATTCCAAGAAATCTGGGCCTTAGAATTGCACAACGTCAAAGGGATTGGTCTCGTAATAATTTCATATAATATTTAAAAATAATATACCGAAAATGTAAGACATTATATTCTTTCCATCTTGGGGATTTCCATCCCTTGAAGGACAAAATAGAGTTTACTCAAAAAGGTGTGAGTACTGGGAAAAAATATGAGCCTCCCAATCCCACGTGCTCTCCTGATGATTCATATTTTTCCACCATACATGCACCAATTGAATCAATCACCCATGAAGGATCCTCTCCTACCAATCCTCAATCTCTAATGGGTACTCAGTAAATGTTGTTACATACTCAGTGTCATACTCACCCCAGTCGATAACGTGTGATGGGACATGTATGTACCTCCTCAGCTGGGACACATGGATGACATCATGTACCCGGTGTAACAGTGGTGATAGAGCTAGGTGGTACTCCACATTTCCAACAATGTGTTGTATATGAAAATATCCAATGAACTTCGGATATAGTTTACCATCCTGGACAAATCCTTACAACCGTCATCGAGGTGACACCCTAAGGAAGGCATGGTCCCCCTCCTCAAACTTGAGATTTATCTATCATCTGTCCGCATAAGACCTATTCCAGCTCTGCGAAGTCTTCATCCACTCCCAGATGATCTGCACCTTCTTGGTGGTAGCTCACCCCATCTCTAGACCCATAAGTGTGGACCCTCCAGGGTATTTCCAGCAAATTAATGATCGGTGGGGTCTCACATACAAATCCTTGAACAATGAAATACCAATGGTGGGGTAGTACATGTTTTTGTACTCAAACCTCACCAGTGGTTGGTGGTACCCCCAAATCTGACCAATGTTCAAGATACATGCCCGCATAATATCATCCAAAATATGAATGGTCCTTTCCATCTGACCATCTATCTAGGGATGGAATACTGTTCCCAAGTGCATATGAGTCAAAAAATCCTACTGCAATCCCTTCCACAACTGGGATGTGAAGCGGGTGTCACGATTCAAGACTATTGTCGAAGGGACACCATGAAGCCGAACTACCTCTTGAATATAGAGGCATCCCAATCTCTCCATGGAACTATACTCTCTAATAGCTATTAAGTGTGCCGACATAGTGAGTCAGTCACCAATCACTAGATGGAATCATGACTCTTGGACATCTATGGTATGGCCATCATGAAGTCCAATGATATTTCATCCATCTTCCATTCTAGAACTTCTAGGGGTGAGCTAATCCCATTGGAACCAGGTGCTCAGCCTTCACCTGCTAGAACGTAATGTAGAGACCCAAATCTTGACATACATGGAAATTACATTAATTTTTAGGAATACTTAATACATAACAGAAACAAACACCAAAGGACCATAATAGTTTAGTGTCTTTGGAAACTCAGAATGTAATCTTCAAATCATGGTGAAAGATCTTCAAAATCTCCCATAAAGATATTCCCCTTTTGGTTTTCTTACCTAAAAACATTCTTTAAATCCAGAGGAAAGGAAAACATATAAAGGGAGAGCTAAAATTCTCAGTAAGGGTAAGCAGGGATAAAATAAAACAAATCAGAGACATTTGAACTTAAAAAACATGAACATAATTTTTAAACATCAAAATCATGGGCAATAACATAAAACATGGAATTACATAAGGCATAGATCATAAAAAACATTAATCATGATAAAATAGCATGAGAATAAAACATGTGATTGTGGCAACCATTAAGCACATGATATGATTTCCATAGTAGCCAAGGCATTACTGCCAAGACCATCTTAGTGGACAAAGTCCCTTTCTGAATCGAGTCCAGTCCTCATTCCAGTCCTATATTACTGAAGCAGATTAACTTATCATTCCAGCCATGTCTGTATCATGAGATATAAATATTTACCCAATGAATTGGAGGGATATTTATGTCCCACCCATCTCATATTGAAATCATTCTTACATGTGCCACAAAATAAACATAAATCATCCATCATAACCCAAAGAGTGAAATGGGATTCATAAACCTCATCCCAGCATAACATAATCCTTATAAAACAAATGGATATCGTTTTATCATAGTAAAATTTGAGCCATGTAAATCATAGAGACATCATACGTAAAACATAGACATATTAAATAATTCCATATTATATGGAAAATGGTTTTGATAAAACATTGAAATGAATTCTTGAGGAAAATATCCCTTCTTCTTCAAAATCATTTTCTTTTCAAAAATGCCATGAAATTTCAAAAGAAAAGGGTTTTGTTGAAAATTATCATGAAATATTGTAGATGGAGCATCTTGAAAATTAGGTGTTATGAAATAGTAACAATCCGTTCATGTCATATAAGTTAAAAATAACATTCTACTCAAACTTTTTTCATAAAATTCAAAAATTGCCTAATATGGTAACCAAAGGAAAGATTTCATTCATACAATGTGGTAAAAAGACAATAAAGGGTAAAAATGAAATTAAATATTCATGTAATAATAGTAAACATTTTATGAAAACATTTTTAGAAAACATGGTCATGGATGATAAACGTAACCCCAGTAAATACTTACGTTTAAGCAATCTCGGATAAAAATGAGATTGAAAATTTATCCCTTACCTTATGTCTGATACGCTTCGTAAGTATCTAAAACTCCTATATAATGATTTAAATAATGTAATTGACTTATTAAAGAATCATATTCCTTGTTATGATATCATATATCATTTACTTATGACTTTATATTACCCATTCTTTTGCAAATTCGATGTAAAAGCAGCGATTTCGGTAAAATCATTTCACTTATTGTATGTATTTCAACTTGTTGTTCTTGATATTATTAATTATATCCTGATTTACTTAATTCTATAATTTAAAACATGATTTATATATAATATATATTCAGCATATACATATTTATATGATATAATGATAAAGGGAATGAAATACACTGTTCATGGAGACGGTAGGCCGTACGTACGCTTGAATGTTGTTTTCCTTTCTTTATTGACTTGAATGGAAGTAAGTAGATGACATATATGTATATATATATATATATAAATAAATCCAGTAGCCTAATTATGTCATATATTTTATTATTATTCATTATATATACTTTATAATCATTCTTGAATGGTTAACATGGAGAATAAATCTCAACGCGTTGTGGAGACGGTATTCCGTACGTACGCACGAGCGATGATATTATTACCATGATTGTGGAATTCTATTGAAGTGTATGTATAATATTTCAAAATCAATATCACTTTACAATAATCATATATGGTTATTTATTTACACCATTATACCCATCTAAGTAAGGTGGTGGTCCAAAACAGATTACAACACGACGTGGAGATGGTATTCCGTACGTATGCACGCGCGGTGATTTCATTTTCTGTAGGATGAATAGAATGTAAAATAGGGTTATTTCATATTTATAATAACATAACAGTATATTAGTGACACTGATGTTATTAATTCATAATGAAATAACTAAAGAAGAGGAAGTAGAAGAAGAAATAAATTTGAAAGAATCGGTAACGGATATTACCTCTTCTTCGACACGCCTCTTTTAAACCTCCTATTAGGGCAATAAAATTGGTCTTTGAAGAAGACCAGTAGCTCCAGAATATTACAAGGGAAGTGAAGAAGAGAAATTGTCAGGGGTTGGCCGAGATTGAAGGCTCAAAATGGTGTTAGGAGAAGAGGTAAGGGGTGCCCTATTTATAAGGTAGGAGAGGGGGACCTTTGGAAAAACTTTAAATATTATTTTATAATAAAGTCAAATTCGGTTTTTAATAGCTCCAAATGTATTTATTTCGAAGATAAAGTGAGTATGGGTCTAAATCCTCTCAACCAATAGATTTTATACAGGTTTTTTCATTATATTAACCTTATCTTTTAGTTTTAACTCTTGGTTAATTAGGTTGACATTTACCATGTCACTTTTTATTTTAATATTATATAGTTAATAAAATTAACATATACATCCATGAGACCCCCAAGTGGTACATTAATGATACAACTATCATTATATATGTATCTTGGGTGATCCTTTTATTTTTAGTAATATAAAAACAATTAATAATATAATATTTGTTTTAAAAACTATTTTTTGTCAATTTTGACAGTATTTGGTAATTGTTTTTTGTAAAAATCATAACAGCATGATTAGTTCGAAAAATTTTAATTAAATAAATACTAACATGTCATATTAACCTATAAAATTAGTTTAAATTATTTAAAGTTTCAAATTACATTTATTTGTGTATTTATAACATCGATTATGTTAATATTTCATTAATAAGGTAATTACTACATCTTCATTGTGTCATAGATAAATTAAATTATATAATGTCTAAAAATTAAAAATAAAATACCATTATGTAAGAAATAATTTTATATTTCTAATGAATATTTATGGTCGAATTTATCTATTGTATAACCCTATATTAAAAATTATTTATTTATTAAACTTTTATTTTATCTATTTTAACCCTTCTTTAAATAAATTAATAAAAAATGTCCTAATCTCATCCAAGTGGACCTAAATGGTCATATTTTATTCCTAATAATGTTTTTGGTCGATTTAAATTTATCCAATAGAATTAGGACATGTGTTAGGGTAATAGATATATCATTTTTACCCTTAATTACACTATATAATTTTAACTGTGGTAAATAAAAGTAAATATTACTATTCACAAAAAATTATTTTCCTCTCATTGAACCACATTTTAGTCAATGATATTAACCATGTCTCTAGGATTATCTAAATTATACTCAAAGAAGCGGTAAAATTAAGTTTTATGTGAATTTCCAAATTCTCTTAGGAGGTGGGTAAAAGACGGAGAAAAGTTGAATAAAATTTTTATATATTTAATATTATTTTAAAATGAATCCAATGAATTATACTGAACATATATAAGTATTATGTATAAATATTGACATAAAATAAATTTAAATAAAATAAATAATTATTTAAATAAAAAGTCTGTTTTAAAATAGCAACCAAGTGTTTTCACTATTCAAAAATTTAAAGTTTTCAGAAAAATACCAAAAAATCACCCTATGCTAATTTCGATATTGTGAATCCAAGAACGAAGTCCATTTCGAAAGATAAAATTTATAAATTTTTAAAAAGTGGTTATTACTATTCATAACGGCTAGTTTATATAACATATCATTGTTTAGTAAAACTTGGTATTGCGTACAACACACGCTATCGTGGAAGGTCTCGATTGCGTGTAATGCAAGACAAGTCAGGGATGCGTGTAGTGCAAGATTCTTTTGGTGTAGTGTTCAACACAAGACATTAATGAAATAAAAAAATAACATTTTTCATAAAATCGTGGGGTGTTACGTTCTACCCCCTTAAAATGAATTTCGCCCTCAAAATTCGTCGGGGTTATAAATGGTTTACTACTTGAAAGTTTCATTAATAGAAACCCACATCGTAAAATGGAATACAAAAACCTGACATTAAAAACTAAAGTATGAAATGTAACGGTTACCCAAATTAACTAATCACTGGGTTCCCACATAGTAGAACATTGGATAAAATATGGATATGGAAGAGAAATATAACCATCAACTTCTGATGAAGAGTGGTAGAGGACATGGATATGAAAAAGACAACAATAACATAGCCATAAATTTGTGATGATCTAAGGTACCATCTGATTCATCAGATATGAGAGAACTAGGACACAATTTTTTTTTTCAAGATCATTTCCCTAAAGTTGAAGAATTGTTGAATTAAAACAAATACATACTTGATTTTGGTACAATCTCACTGTTGCTCATGCCTCAAACAATTTCCACTTCATCTCTTAAAGAAATGAAGTTAAATTTGTCTTCTTGAAAGTGTTAGCAAATTATGCGATAGAATGATAGATCATTCTATCTATTTATATCGCAAAAAGTTTAGCACAATTTATTAAATATATAGAAGTCCATATATGATGAGATTAATCGTATATGGTTTCTAAAATAGATTTATATTTCAGCAATCATAGCGCATAGTTTATACTAACCAGGGACATTCTATAGGCTAGTGGTAGGTGATAAATGCATGTCGCACTTCAGTTGTGGGTTCGATTCCCACAGCCTTGTCCGACGTGACGGGTTGTCGCCAGTCCTACAGGTTGTCCTCGTTCTAAAACTAAATTATTATAACATTACATAAATAATATCGAATAAAATTATAGCCTTAAACAATTGTATCTGATGTCCAAATTAATCCATTCCAACCAGTAATCTTATCGAAAATACTTCTATCCAATCTCATAGTGTAAAGAAAATGATTACTTGAGAGGTCACATAACAAGTACATGAATACCATCATTTATCCCCTATATATCATACAATATATCTTGTTGGTCACATTCCAAACATTCGAAGGCCTTAATCATGTATTATCTTGAAAAATGAACACCCATTGAACCTTAGTGAAAACACGAATGCAGTTAAAAGTTAACACTTTCCGCATACCAAAATCCCCAAAATTCTATATACTCAAACCATGATATCACTTAGTCCTTATATCAATCATGAGCTCATGAATACTATCAATCAATTTATTTTCTCCTTATCCCTTCATTATGTGCATATCATCTGCTTTCAAAAATATTTGAATCCCTTTTCATGGTACCATATTCTTATAAAATACCTCAATTGACCAATACAAAGATATTTCAAAATTCCACGATACTATAAATGAGATTCCTGATACTATTTTGAAATCCCATTCCATAAACACTTAATCATTACACAACATCATGTTCATACTCAACATCACAAATAGTGATCATATTTGACTTCCCTTTATCCTTTTCCTTAAGAGGTTGCTCACGTTTTTCATCATTAACCCTTGGATTAGGGCATTGATTAGCATAATTCCCCATTTCCTTACAATTTAAGCATTGAATTGTTGGTGGTGTGTTCTTTGTAGTATTTTTTTATTCACATCTTTAGAAACCCTTTTTCCATTACGTCAACACTCAGCTGCTCGATGAAATTTTTTCCACACTTAAAACATTTTCTAGTCCCATTAAGACAATCTCCACCATGCATATTTACACACTTTGAGCATACAGATACATTCATCTTTTTTTTCACAATTATTCTAAGATTTCTCCTTGAACTCCATATTTCGTTTCTTGTCAAAACCATGAGATGGATATGTTTCACCAACTTCTAGTTATACCTTGATAGAACAACAAAGAATTTATTCATATCTACTGAAGTATCTTATAGCTAATGCCCTTCGAAGACTTGTTTTTAAGCCACTGAAAAATCGATCAACTTTACAATCAGGTTGGATGATAAAGCCAGATTCATACCTTGCAAGACTGATAAAATTTACTTCGTATATACCAACAGATTCATCATCCTTCTACTTAATCTCAAGAAACTCCTTTCCCATCATTGTTTGAATAATATGAGGGAAGTACTTACTGAAAAACAAGTTCTTGATCTCGTCCCATTCCATGGATTCAATTTCATCTTGGGGCCTTGTATTCCTAATTAGAGTCCACAACTGGTCTGCTTCACCTTCTAAACGGTAAATAGAAAAAATGAATTTTTCATGTTCTGAACAGTGACGTATGGAAAATATCTTTTCAATGGTATTGATCCATTATTCAGAAACAAGTGGATCAAAAGACCCCCTGAAAGAAGGTGGACGTTGCCTCATGAAGGACTCAATATAATATTTCTCCCTTCTCTGATAATTTGGAAATCCAGAATGATTCAAAGCTTGTGTAAGTATAGCAATAAGATTTTTCACTCAATCTCCCATCACATTTGGTTTCTCAGGAGGAAAATCATTGCATTTTACATTACATTGATCAACACGGTTCCTTCGGGTTCCAGCCATCATCTAAAACCCAAAAAGAACAGTGTGAGAGGAAAAAATCATGCTAGGAAAACAACATAATAATGGGGGAGTACCTTCAATATCTAACATCTTAGGTTTAATTCTAATATCATTACCATAATTCTAGGACTATAAGCTATACTTATACTTATCCTTATGGACATCCCTAGACATACATTAGAAATACCTCGATGGATCTCACTAAAGTTTTCGCATCCTAGTTTCCAAAGGTTAACTAAACCTTTACTCTCATACCAACTGTAGAGACCCAAATATTGACGTACATGGACTTTACATTACTTTTGTGGAATACTTAATACAGAACAAAAACAAACACCAAAGTACCGTAATAGTTTAGTGTTTTCGGAAACTCCGAACCTAATCTTATAATCATGGTGAAAGATCTTCAACATCTCCCATAAAGATCTTACTCTTTTGGTTTTATTACCTAAAAACTTCATTTAAATTCTGGGGAAAGGAAAACATATAAAGGGTGATCTCAAATGTTCAGTAAGGGGAATCATGGATAAAATAAATCAAATCATAAATATTTGAACTTAAAAAACATGAACATAATGTTTAAACATCAAAATCCTGGGCAATGACATAAAACATGGCATTACATGAGGCATAGATCATAAAGAAACATTAATCATGATAAAATAGCATGGGAATAAAACATATGATTGTGGAAACCAATAATCACATGATATGATTTCCATAGTAGCCAAGGAATTGCTGCCAAGACAATCTTAGTGGACAAAGTCCCTTTCTGAATCGAGTTCAGTCCTCATTCCAATCTTGTATTACTAAACCGGATTATCTTACCATTCCAGCCATGTCTATCTCATGAGATACAAATCTTTACACAATTCATTGGAGGGAGATATAGGTCCCACCCATCTCATATTTAAATCATTCTTACATGTGTAACAAAATAAACATAAATCATCCATCATAACCCAAAGAGTAAAATGGGTTTCATAAACAACATCCCATAATAACATAATCCATATAAAACAAATGGATATCATTTCATAATAGGAAATGTGAAACCATGTAAATTATAGAAACATTATACTTGAAACGTACACATATTAAATAATTCCATCTTATATGGAAAATGGTTTTGATAAAACATTTAAATGATTTCTTGAGGAAAATATCCCTTCTTCTTCAAAATCATTTTCTTTTCACAAATGCCATGATATTTTAAAATAAAAGGGTTTTATTGAAAATAATCTTGCAATGTTGTAGAGGAAGCTTCTTGAAAATGAGGCGTTATGAAATCTTAAAAATCCGTTCATGCCATATAATTTAAAAATAACATTCTTCTCGTACTTTTGTCGGAAAAGTCAAAATGTACCTTATATGGTAACCAAAGGAAAGATTCCATTCATACAATGTGGTAAAAAGTAAATAAAGGGTAAAAATGACTTTAAAAATTCATCGAAGAATAGTAAAAATTTTATGAAAACATTGTTAGAAAACATGGTCATGGATGATAAACGTAACCCCAGTAAATACTTACGTATAAGCATTCTCGGATAAAAAATGAGATTGAAAATTTATCCCTTACCTTATGTATGATATGCTTCGTATATATTTGAACCTCTTGTATAATGATTTTAATAATTTCATTGACTTATTACAGAATCATATTCATTGTTATGATATCATATATCATTTACTTATAACTTTAAATTACCAGTTCTTTTGCAAATTTGATTTTAAAGAACTGATTTGTGTAAAATCGTTTCATTTATTGTACGTATTTCGACTTGTTGTTCTTGATATTATTACTTATATCCCGATTTACTTAATTCCAGAATTTAAAGCATGATTTATATATATGATATATTCAGAATATAAATATATATATGATAGAACGATAAATGAAATGAAATACACCGTTCATGGAAACGGTAGGCCGTACGTACGCATTAACGTTGTTGTAACACCCGAGACTTTTATGTTATATAAATCATCAAAGGAATCTTTTTCTACACAACACTTTCTTGGCTTGCTTTACACGCAATCGTTACCTTCCTCGATAGCTTGCGTCGTACGCAATACCGAGTTTCACTAAACAACAATATGCTATTAAAACTAGCCGTTATGAATAGTAACAACCACTTTTTGAAATTTTTTAAATTTTATTTTTCAAAATGGACTTCATTTTTTGACTCAGAATATCGAAATTAGCCTAGGGTGAAATTTTGGTATTTTTCTGAAAACTTTCAATTTTTGATGAATAGTGAAACCACTAAGTGGTAGGTTAAAAACTGAATTTTTCATAAAACTTAATTTTACCGCTTCTGTGAATGGAATTTCAAAAATCCGAGAGACACGGTTAATATCAAGGACTAAAATGTGGTTCAATGAGATGAAAATAATTTTTTGGTGAATAGTAACTTTTTACAATTTTTACCGCGGTTAATAGTAAATAGGGTAACTAAGGGTAAATATGATATTAATATTACCCTAACACATGTCCTAATTCTATTAGACAAGTGTAATTCGACCAAAAACAAACTTAGGAATAAAATATGACCATTTAGGCCCACTTGGATTAGATTAGGACATTTATTATTAATTTATTTAAAGAAGGGTTAAAATAGTTAAAATCAAAGTTTAATAAGTAAATCATTTTTAATATAGGGTTATACATAAGATAAATTCGATTGTAAATCTTCATTAGAAAGCTAAAAAGATTTCCTACATGATGGTATTTTATTTGTAATTTTTAGACATCAAATAATTTAATTTATTTTTGACACAAAGATGATGCAGTAATTATCTTATTAATGAAATATTGACAAAATTGATAATATAAATACCAAAATAAATGTAATTTGAGACTTTTTATGAATTCCACTAATTTTATAGGTTACTATGATATATTAGTATTGATTTAATCAACTTGGTTCGAACATATAATTCTGTTATGACTTTGACAAAAATCATATATCAAATAGTGTCAAAATTGACACAAAATAGTTTTTAAATCAAATATTATATTATTAATTGTTATTTTATTCCTAAAAATCTAAGGTTCGGCCAAATGACTTAGATAAGGATATATATATTAATAATAAACAATTTGGGGTTCGTTTGGCATGTTATAGTAAGTGTATTAACCATATAATGAAAGAAAACAAAAAGACATGGTAAAAGTTAAATTATTTAACTTAGAGTTAAATTTAATTGATAAGGTTAAAATAATATCCTAAACTTGTCTAAATTCTATTTGTTGATAGGATTGCGACCCATACCCACTTTAGCTTCTAAATAAGACCCTTTGGAACCATTATAAACCGATTTTGACTTTAATATAAAATAATATTTTGAGATATTCCTAAGGTGCCCCTCTCCTCCCTTATAAAAGGGCACCTCCTCCCCCTCCTCCTCACACCAATTTGAGCACTCAAGCTCGGCCAACCCCTGCCATTTTCCCTTCTCCACTTCCCTAGAATAATCCTAGAGGTCCTGGTCTTCTCCAAAGACCAATCTTAGTTCCTTAAGTGGAGGATTCAAAAAGGTGTTCCAAAGAAGAGGTAATATCCATTACCGATCTTTTCAATTTCTTTCTTCTTCAACTTCTTCTTCTTTAGTTGTTTCATGATAAAGTAATAACATCAGTATTACTTACATACTGATATGTTATTATAAATATGAAAAAACCCTAATTCACCTTCTATCCATCCTACGGAAAAATGAAATCACCGCGCGTGCGTACGTACGGAATACCGTCTCCACGCCGTGGTGTAATCTATTTTCCACCATCACCTTACAAGGATGGGTATAATGGTGTAATCAGTAACTATATATGATTATTATTAAGTAATATTGATACTGAAATAATATATATATATACTCCAATACAATTCCACGATCATATGAACGATATCATCACTCGTGCGTACGTACGGAATACCGTCTCCACAATGTGATGCGACTCGTTCTACATGATCTTCATTTCATAATGATTATATAAATGAATTGAATGAATGAATATGGTATATACTACACTAATACCATTCTGGAAATGAATTATCTATAACCTAAAGATAAGAATAAGAATTTATTCGACAAAACACGCATAAGAACAAAAAGTTATAAAGACCCGAGTAACAAGTAACAATGAAATATTACTAACAAGAAGCTAATAATATGACCATATATGATCTCATATCAATATGTATGATTCTGGAATAAGTCAATAACATTATTTAAACCATTATACAGGAGCTTCGGACACGAACAAAGCAAATCGGACCTAAGGTAAGGGAAATATCACAATCTCATTTTTATCCGAGATTGTTTATTCGTAAGTATTTACTGGGGTGTATTTTATCATCCACATCCATGTTTCATCAATATGTAATATTATTTCCATCCACCTACAATTGTTTAAATCCATTTTTACCCTTCGGTGAGTTTTTAGTAATATCTATGAAAGGAATCTTTTGTCGTACGAGGTACTTTTTGACTTTTCCGACAAAAGTACGAAGAATGTTTTTTTTTAACTTATACGGCATGAATGGATTTTTAAAACAAAATTTCCAAGAATCTTCCTTTACAAGTTTTCAAGTTTAATAAACTTCTTTTATTTTAAAGTTGTATGGCATGTTATGAAAGGAAAAATGATTTTGAAGAAGAAAGGATATTTTCCTCAAGAATTCTATTCAAGTGTTTTATCAAAATTATTTTCCATCTAAGATAATAAAGGGTTCTGTTTTTATCCATATTTTTACATTGATTTGACTATGTTGTGATGGAATTATGTTTATGAATTCCTTTATCTTATATGAATTGATTTATGATGTCATGATGTTTCAAGAATCCCATTTTTGTTACATGTGTTATGTGATGATGTATGTTTTATGATTATGTGGCACACATAAGAAAGGATTCATTATAAGATGGGTGGGACCTATATCTCCCTCCAATGCATTGGGTAATGATTTTATATCTCATGAGATAGACATGGCTGGAACGGAAGGTTATTTCGGTTCAGTGATACAGGACTGAAACGAGGAGTGAACTCGGTTCAGAAAGGGACTTTGTCCACTAAGATAGTCTTGGCAATGAGTCATGACTAACAAGAAATGATTTTCCATGATTATGTGTGC
Organism: Viscum album; assembly: GCA_963277665.1. Classification (NCBI taxonomy): domain Eukaryota; kingdom Viridiplantae; phylum Streptophyta; class Magnoliopsida; order Santalales; family Viscaceae; genus Viscum; species Viscum album. The sequence continues at coordinate 1,764,697,478 of OY728136.1, read as the reverse complement.
ATTCCACAAAGTTTCAAGTTTTATGTTATGATTATGGGGATCTCATTTTCACTTCTATGATTTATTCCATGTTAAGATATTATGATCTCTTTTGCAGGTTTTGATTTTCAAAAGGATATGATATGATTTTTATTTCCTTTATTTGCCTTTGCTGAGCATTTGAGCTCACCCTTTTATGTTTTCTTTTCCCCAGGTTAGGAAGATGGATATTAAGTAGAATATGCTAAAAGGGACCCTAGATATGATGAAATAAATGGGAGACACTGTAGAAGATTTATGAACCAGTTGTTTATGTTTCCCAGTTTCTGAAGACACTATACCTATACGGTCCTTTGTGGTTTTGTCATATGTTGTAATAAGTGTGCTTCAATTTTGAAGTATTAACAATGTATGTAAAGTATGGGTCGTTATAGTTGGTATCAGAGGAAAGGTATAGTCAACCTCTGGAAACTAGGATGTGAAATCCTTAGTAAGAACCCTAAGGATAAGTCTAAGCATAGAACACAATCTTAGTGTTTTAGAAATGGCCTTGAATAACCTAGGATAAGACCTTAAGCATGAAAATTTTATTCTTGAATTATGTGGTTTCCGATTATAATTAGTGTTGCTCACACTATTCTTCTTGGTTTTAGTCAATGGCTGGAACCCGAAGGAACCGTGTTAATGCGGAATGCGATGGGCAATGCAATGATTGTCCCCATGAGCAACCAAACGATATGGGAGCTGGAATGCAAAATCTTGTAGCCATGCTCACACAACTTTCTCAAGCTATGAATCATGCAGGATTTCCAAACGAGCAAAGGAGGGAGCAACATTCTGTTGAATCCTTCATGAGGCAGCGTCCACCTTCTTTCAGCGGGTCTACTGATCCATTAGTTGCTGAACAATGGATTAGTACTACTGAAAAGATATTTTCAGTTCTTCAATGTTATGAACATGATAAAGTCATCCTAGCAGTGTATCGTTTGGAAGGAGATGCTGATCAATGGTGGAATCTTGTTAAGAATACGAGGCAAAGGGATGAAATTGAGTCTATGGAATGGGACGAGTTCAAGAACTTATTTTTCAATAAGTACTTCCCTCGTATTCTCCGAACAAAGATGGAGAAAGAGTTCCTTGAACTGAAGCAAAGGGATGATGAATCTGTTATTACCTATGAAGCAAATTTTACAAGACTTGCAAGGTACGCTTCTGGTATTATTATACAACCTGAGAGTAAGATCGATCGATTCTTTAGTGGCTTAAAACCAAGTCTTCGAAGGGCGTTAGCCATAAGGGACTTCAATAGCTACGAGGAAATCGTTCGATGTGCTCTCAAAGTCGAGATGGAGATTGGAGTAACCCATCAGTCACATGGGTTTGATAAGAAGAGGAAGATGGAATTCAAAGAAAAATCTAAAGAGCACACGGAAAAGAAGATGAGCTTTTCCTTATGCTCAAAGTGTGGAAAGAAACATGGAGGGAGTTGTCTTAAAGGGACAAGTAAATGTTTTAAATGTGGAAAAGAAGGTCATCGGGCATTTGAATGCCGTGATAATGGGAAGAGGATGTCTAATGATGCAAACAAAGGAAGGGATACACAGAATGAACCTACTACACTTCAATGTTTCAAGTGCAAGGAGATGGGGCATTATGCCAATCAATGCCCAAATCCAAGGGTTGATGATGATGGTCGACGTCAACAAAATCTTAAGGCTAAAGACAAAGGAAAGTCACATGCAATTTCTATCAGCGATGTGGAGTACGATAACGATGTGGTGAAAGGTACACTTACCATCCACTCTAAAGTAGAAAATGTTTTATTTGATTCTGGATCCACCCACTCTTTTATTTCTGAAAAGTTTTCTAAGGGTATCACCGTATACCCTCAACAATTAGATGTTGAGTTAGCTGTGACAACACCTAATGGCACATCAATCGCATCAAAAGTTTATAATTATTCTCCGATCGAAGTTTGTGGGAAAGTGCTTCCTGCAAATCTTGTTATCCTTCCTTTAGTAGAATTTGAAGTGATTCTTGGCATGGATTGGCTTTCTCTACATGGAGCTCATATCGATTGCCAAAGAAGGCAAGTCACATTTCATATTCCAGATCAATCTACGATCGTATATCAATGCAAGGATGAACATAACCTTCCAGTGGAAATTTCTTCCATCTTATGGGTATTGATTCCACTAAATGAAGGTTATTTATCTCAAATGGTTGGTGAGAAACTCACGATTAAGAATATGCCCATTGTACGGGAGTTTGATGATGTCTTTCCGGAGGAATTGCCGGGTCTTCCACCAAATCGTGAAGTTGAGTTTTCAATAGAACTCGTACCGGGTGCTTTGCCTATTTCAAAGACACCTTATAGAATGGCCCCAATTGAGTTGCAGGAATTGAAGAAGCAACTCCAAGAGAATCTTGATAAGGGATTCATACGCCCTAGTGCGTCACCTTGGGGAGCACATGTTCTATTTGTTAAGAAGAAAGATGGATCAATGAGACTCTGCATTGATTATCGAGAACTTAACAAGATCACTATCAAGAACAAATATCCTCTCCCACGCATTGATGACTTATTTGACCAACTAAGCGGAGCTCAATACTTTTCCAAGATTGATCTTTGTTCAGGGTATCATCAATTAAGGGTCAAAAGGGAGGATATACAAAAGACGGCATTCCGTACAAGGTATGGACACTATGAATTTATAGTGATGCCATTTGGTCTTACTAATGCCCCTGCTATCTTCATGGATCTAATGAATAGAGTCTTTAGAGACTATCTTGATCAATTTGTGGTAGTCTTTATAGACGATATTCTTGTCTATTCAAAGAGCAAGGAAGAGCATGAAGATCACTTGAGAATTATATTGAAGACCCTGAGAAAAGAGAAGCTTTATGCCAAATTTACCAAGTGTGAATTTTGGCTTCAAAAAGTTGCATTTTTGGGTCATATAATCTCAAAAGAGGGGATATCTGTGGATCCAGCAAAAACAGAGGTTATCGAAAGATGGTCAAGACCAACAACAGTAACTGAGATCCGAATTTTTCTTGGTTTGGCTGGATATTATAGACGTTTTGTAAAATATTTTTCACGGTTATCTAATCCAATCACCAAGTTGACTCGGAAAGGTGTTAAGTTTGTCTGGACAGAGGAATGTGAAGAGAATTTCAAGGAGTTGAAAAGAAGGTTATCCAGTGCACCTGTGCTCACACTGCCTTGTAGTGGAGAAAGGTTTGTGATCTACAGTGATGCATCCAAGAAGGGATTGGGGTGTGTTCTTATGCAAAATGATATGGTGATAGCTTATGCCTCACGACAGTTGAAAATCCATGAGCAAAATTACCCAACACATGATTTGGAGTTGGCTGCGGTAATCTTTGCATTAAATATTTGGAGGCATTACCTTTATGGTGAAAGGTGTGATATTTATACTGATCATAAAAGTTTAAAGTATATTTTCACACAAAAGGAGTTGAATATGCGCCAAAGAAGATGGTTGGAGCTGATTAAGGATTATGACTGCTCAATCCATTACCACCCTGGGAAAGCAAACAAGGTGGCAGATGCATTAAGTCGACAAGACCATGCTAGTTTATCCATGATGAGGATCACAAAAGATCCAATATTTATGGATTTACAAAGGATGGATCTTGGAATTATAATGGAAGGGGAAAAATCTTATCTTTCTCAAATGAATGTTCAACCATCTATACATGTGAAGATTAAAGAGGCACAGAAAGAAGATGTCGAGTTACAAAAGAAGGTGAGAAATGTTCCTGAATTCAACCTTGATTGTGATGGGATAATAAAGTTCAGGAATCGGGTTTGCGTTCCTCCCATCCCCGAATTAAAGAATGAGCTGCTGGATGAGGCTCATAGTTCATCATTTTCTATTCATCCTGGAGGCACGAAGATGTATAGGGACCTGAAAGAGTACTTCTGGTGGGATGGAATGAAAAGAGATGTTGCTGAATATGTCTCTGGATGCTTGGTTTGTCAACAAGTTAAAGCTGAGAGACAGAAGTCTAAGGGGATGTTACAACCATTACCCATACCCGAATGGAAATGGGAAAACATCACTATGGACTTTGTCACAGGACTTCCTAAAACATCCAAAGGCAATAATGCTATCTGGGTCATAGTTGATCGTCTTACAAAGTCTGCACACTTCATTGCTATTAGAGAGGATTTCTCTCTAGATCAGCTTGCCAGGATATATGTAAAGGAAGCGGTAAGATTGCATGGAGTACCACTTTCTATTATATCTGATCGGGATCCGAGATTTATCTCGAAGTTCTGGCGAAGTCTTCAGCATACTCTGGATACAGAGTTGAGTTTCAGCACTGCTTATCATCCCCAGACAGACGGTCAGTCTGAGAGAACAATTCAAACCCTCGAAGATATGTTGAGAGCTTGCTCTATGGATTTCAAAGGAGGTTGGGATCAACACCTACCTTTGGTGGAATTTTCTTATAATAATAGCTTTCACTCCAGTATTCAGATGGCTCCTTATGAAGCTCTCTATGGAAAGAAATGCAGGACTCCAACTTGCTGGGATGAAGTTGGGGAAAGAAAGCTATTAGGACCTGATCTCATTGATGAAATGGCAGAAAAGGTCAGATCTATTCAACAACACATAAGAGCAGCTCAGAGTCGACAGAAAAGTTATGCCGACAACCGAAGAAAAGACCTAGAGTTTGAAGTGGGTGATAAAGTGTTCTTACGAATATCTCCCTGGAAGAGGGTTATGATATTTGGAAAGAAGGGGAAGTTGAGCCCTAGATATATCGGTCCTTTTGAAATACTGGATCGTGTTGGGAAGGTAGCTTACCGATTGGCGCTTCCACCGAATCTCTCTCAAGTTCACGATGTGTTCCATGTATCTCTCCTGAGAAAGTACATACCAGATCCTTCACATGTACTCAGCTCAGAAGTTGTACCGCTGGAGCAAGATCTTTCTTATGAAGAACAGCCGATAGAGATTTTGGATCGTAGCGAAAAAGTCCTACGAAACAAGACCACTCGCTTGGTGAAAGTTTTATGGAGAAACCACCAACTTGAAGAAGCTACATGGGAGCTTGAGGATATGATGAGGGAGAAGTATCCTCATTTGTTTGTGGCAAAGTGACGAATTTCAAGGGCGAAATTCTTTTTAAGGGGGGTAGAATGTAACACCCGAGACTTTTATGTTATATAAATCATCAAAGGAATCTTTTTCTACACAACACTTTCTTGGCTTGCTTTACACGCAATCGCGACCTTCCTCGATAGCTTGCGTCGTACGCAATACCGAGTTTCACTAAACAACAATATGCTATTAAAACTAGCCGTTATGAATAGTAACAACCACTTTTTGAAATTTTATAAATTTTATTTTTCAAAATGGACTTCATTTTTGGACTCAGAATATCGAAATTAGCCTAGGGTGAAATTTTGGTATTTTTCTGAAAACTTTCAATTTTTGATGAATAGTGAAACCACTAAGTGGTAGGTTAAAAACTGAATTTTTCATAAAACTTAATTTTACCGCTTCTGTGAATGGAATTTCAAAAATCCGAGAGACACGGTTAATATCAAGGACTAAAATGTGGTTCAATGAGATGAAAATAATTTTTTGGTGAATAGTAACTTTTTACAATTTTTACCGCGGTTAATAGTAAATAGGGTAACTAAGGGTAAATATGATATTAATATTACCCTAACACATGTCCTAATTCTATTGGACAAGTGTAATTCGACCAAAAACAAACTTAGGAATAAAATATGACCATTTAGGCCCACTTGGATTAGATTAGGACATTTATTATTAATTTATTTAAAGAAGGGTTAAAATAGTTAAAATCAAAGTTTAATAAGTACATCATTTTTAATATAGGGTTATACATAAGATAAATTCGATTGTAAATATTCATTAGAAAGCTAAAAAGATTTCCTACATGATGGTATTTTATTTGTAATTTTTAGACATCAAATAATTTAATTTATTTATGACACAAAGATGATGCAGTAATTATCTTATTAATGAAATATTGACAAAATTGATAATATAAATACCAAAATAAATGTAATTTGAGACTTTTTATGAATTCCACTAATTTTCTCGGTTACTATGATATATTAGTATTGATTTAATCAACTTGGTTCGAACATATAATTCTGTTATGACTTTGACAAAAATCATATATCAAATAGTGTCAAAATTGACACAAAATAGTTTTTAAATCAAATATTATATTATTAATTGTTATTTTATTCCTAAAAATCTAAGGTTCGGCCAAATGACTTAGATAAGGATATATATATTAATAATAAACAATTTGGGGTTCGTTTGGCATGTTATAGTAAGTGTATTAACCATATAGTGAAAGAAAACAAAAAGACATGGTAAAAGTTAAATTATTTAACTTAGAGTTAAATTTAATTGATAAGGTTAAAATAATATCCTAAACTTGTCTAAATTCTATTGGATGATATGATTTAGACCCATCCCCACTTTAGCTTCGAAATAAGACCCTTTGGAACCATTATAAACCGATTTTGACTTTAATATAAAATAATATTTTGAGATATTCCTAAGGTGCCCCTCTCCTCCCTTATAAAAGGGAACCTCCTCCCCCTCCTCCTCACACCAATTTGAGCACTCAAGCTCGGCCAACCCCTGCCATTTTCCCTTCTCCACTTCCCTAGAATAATCCTAGAGGTCCTGGTCTTCTCCAAAGACCAATCTTAGTTCCTTAAGTGGAGGATTCAAAAAGGCGTTCCAAAGAAGAGGTAATATCCATTACCGATCTTTTCAATTTCTTTCTTCTTCAACTTCTTCTTCTTTAGTTGTTTCATGATAAAGTAATAACATCAGTATTACTTACATACTGATATGTTATTATAAATATGAAACAACCCTAATTCACCTTCTATCCATCCTACGGAAAAATGAAATCACCGCGCGTGCGTACGTACGGAATACCGTCTCCACGCCGTGGTGTAATCTATTTTCCACCATCACCTTACAAGGATGGGTATAATGGTGTAATCAGTAACTATATATGATTTTTATTAAGTAATATTGATACTGAAATAATATATATATATACTCCAATACAATTCCACGATCATAGGAACGATATCATCACTCGTGCGTACGTACGGAATACCGTCTCCACGATGTGATGCGATTCGTTCTACATGATCTTCATTTCATAATGATTATATAAATGAATTGAATGAATGAATATGGTATATACTACACTAATACCATTCTGGAAATGAATTATCTATATCCTAAAGATAAGAATAAGAATTTATTCGACAAAACACGCATAAGAACAAAAAGTTATAAAGACCCGAGTAACAAGTAACAATGAAATATTACTAACAAGAAGCTAATAATATGACCATATATGATCTCATATCAATATGTATGATTCTGGAATAAGTCAATAACATTATTTAAACCATTATACAGGAGCTTCGGACACGAACAAAGCAAATCGGACCTAAGGTAAGGGAAATATCACAATCTCATTTTTATCCGAGATTGTTTATTCGTAAGTATTTACTGGGGTGTATTTTATCATCCACATACATGTTTCATCAATATGTAATATTATTTCCATCCACCTAAAATTATTTAAATCCATTTTTACCCTTCGGTGAGTTTTTAGTAATATCTATGAAAGGAATCTTTTGTCGTACGAGGTACTTTTTGACTTTTCCGACAAAAGTACGAAGAATGTTTTTTTTAACTTATACGGCATGAATGGATTTTTAAAACAAAATTTCCAAGAATCTTCCTTTACAAGTTTTCAAGTTTAATAAACTTATTTTATTTTAAAGTTGTATGGCATGTTATGAAAGGAAAAATTATTTTGAAGAAGAAAGGATATTTTCCTCAAGAATTCAATTCAAGTGTGTTATCAAAATTATTTTCCATCTAAGATAATAAAGGGTTCTGTTTCTATCCATATTTTTACATTGATTTGACTATGTTGTGAGGGAATTATGTTTATGAATTCCTTTATCTTATATGAATTGATTTATGATGTCATGATGTTTCAAGAATCCCATTTTTGTTACATGTGTTATGCGATGATGTATGTTTTATGATTATGTGGCACACATAAGAAAGGATTCATTATAAGATGGGTGGGACCTATATCTTCCTCCAATGCATTGGGTAATGATTTTATATCTCATGAGATAGACATGGCTGGAACGGAAGGTTATTTCGGTTCAGTGATACAGGACTGAAACGAGGAGTGAACTCGGTTCAGAAAGGGACTTTGTCCACTAAGATAGTCTTGGCAATGAGTCATGACTAACAAGAAATGATTTTCCATGATTATGTGTGCATGCCACAAAGTTTCAAGTTTTATGTTATGATTATGGGGATCTCATTTTCACTTCTATGATTTATTCCATGTTAAGATATTATGATCTCTTTTGCAGGTTTTGATTTTCAAAAGGATATGATATTATTTTTATTTCCTTTATTTGCCCTTGCTGAGCATTTGAGCTCACCCTTTTATGTTTTCTTTTCCCCAGGTCAGGAAGATGGATATTAAGTAGAATATGCTAAAAGGGACCCTAGATATGATGAAATAAATGGGAGACACTGTAGAAGATTTATGAACCAGTTGTTTATGTTTCCCAGTTTCTAAAGACACTATACCTATACGGTCCTTTGTGGTTTTGTCATATGTTGTAATAAGTGTGCTTCAATTTTGAAGTATTAACAATGTATGTAAAGTATGGGTCGTTATAGTTGTTTTCCTTTATTTATTGACCTGAATGGAAGTAAGTAGATGAAATATATGTATATATTTATATATACATAAATACAGTAGCATAATTATGTCATATATTTAATTATTATTCATTATATTTACTTTATAATCATTCTTGAATGGTCAACATGGTGAATGAATCGTATCGCGTTGTGGAGACGGTATTCCGTACGTACGCACGAGCGATGATATCATTCCCATGATCGTGGAATTGTATTGAAGTGTATTTATAATATTTCCGAATTAATATAAATTTAAAATAATCAAATATGGTTATTTATTTACACCATTATACCCATCTAAGTAAGGTTATGGTGGGATACAGATTACACCACGACGTGGAGACGGTATTCCGTACATACGCACGCACGGTGATTTCATTTTCCGTATGATGAATAGAAGGTGAAAGAGGGTTTTTTCATATTTATAATAACATACCAGTATATGAGTGATACTTATTTATTACATCATAATGAAACAACTAAATAAGAGGATGTAGATGAAGAAATTATTTTGAAATAATCGGTAACAAATATTACCTCTTCTTCGACAAGCATATTTGAAAACTCCTCTTAGGGCACTAAATTTGGTCTTTGAAGAAGACCAGGACCTCTAGAATATTAATAGGGAAGTGGAGAAGATATATCATCATGGGTTTTCTGAGATTGAGGGCTCAAAGTGGTGTTAGGAGAAGAGGGAAGGGGTGCCATTTTTATAATGGAGGAGAGGGGCACCTTTGAAAAAACATAAAATATTATTTTATCATAAAGTCATATTAGGTTTTTAATAGCTCCAATATGATTTATTTAGAAGATAAAGTGGGGATGGGTCTAAATCCTCTCATTCAATATATTTTAGACAGGTTTTGGTCATTATATTAACCTTATCTTTTAGTATTAACTCTTAGTTAATTAGATTGACATTTACCATGTCATTTTGTATTTTTCTATTATATAGTTAATAAACATTCTATATACATCCAAGAGACCCCCAAGTGGTCCATTAATGATACACCTATCATTATATAAGTATCTTGGCCGATCCATAGATATTTAGAAATATAATAATAATTAATAATATAATATTTGTTTTAAAAAACTATTTAATGTCAATTTTGACACTATTTGGTAATTGATTTTTGTAAAAATCATAGCAGCGTGATTAGTTTAAAATAAGTTAATTAAATAAATAATAACATGTCATATTAACCTATAAAATTAGTTAAATTTATAAAAAGTCTCAAATTACATCCATTTGTATATTTATAACATCGATTATGTTAATATTTCATTAATAAGGTAATTATTGCATCATCATTGTGTCATAAATAAATTAAATTATTTAAGGTCTAAAAATTATAAATAAATTACCATTATGTAGGAAAGTTTTTTATATTTCTAATGAATATTTTTAGTCGAATTTATCTTATGTATAACCCTATATTAATTATTATTTAATTATTAAACTTTGATTTAAACTATTTTAACCCATCTTTAAATAAATTAATAAAAATTGTCTTAATCTCATCCAAGTGGACCTAAATGGACATATTTTATTGATAAGGTTGTTTTTTGTCTAATTACACTTATCCAATAGAATTAGGACATGTGTTAGGGTAATAATAATATCATTTTTACCTTTAATTACCCTTTTTACGTTTAACCGTGGTTAATAAAAGTAAAAAGTTAATATTCACCAAAAATTATTTTCATCTCATTAAACGGCATTTTAGTCCTTGATATTAACTGTGTCTCTCGTATTTTTGAAATTCCACCCATAGAAGCTGTAAAATTATGTTTTATATGAATTTCAAAATTCTCCTAGGAGGTGGGCAAAAGACGGTTAAAAGTTCAATAAAATTTTTATATATCTAAAATTATTATAAAATGAATCCATTGAATTATATTTAACATATACTGGTATTATGAATCAATTTTGACATAAAATAAATTTAAATGAAATAAATAATTATTTAAATAAAAAGCCGGTTTTTAAATAGTAACCAAGTGTTTTCACTATTCAAAAATTTAATGTTTTCAGAAAAATACCAAAAAATCACCCTAGGCTAATTTCGATATTCCTAATCCAAAAATGAAGTCCATTTCAAAAGATAATATTTATAAAATTTTAAAAAGTGGGTATTACTATTCATAACGGCTAGTTTATATATCATATCATTGTTTAGTGAAACTCGGCATTGCGCACAACTCACACTATCGTGGAAGGTCTCGATTGAGTGTAATGAAAGATAAGTCAGGGATGTGTGTAGTGCAAGATTCTTTTCATGTAGCGTAAAACACAAGACATCAATGAAATTAAAAAGAACATTTTTCATTAAATCTCAGGGTGTTACATGTTGGCATCGAGAAATAAACACTGTTACTGCCTTCTTCATGCCTGACCACCAGAACTGTCGTAGGAGATCCTGATACATCTTCACAACTCCAGTATGTACCTTTAAATATGATGTATGAAACACCATTAGGACCTCCTCTTGCAATTCCAGTTGTAAAATAGTGCATCATCTGAAAAGAACTAATTTCTCCACACCTTGTGAATATCCATCTGGGGAATTCCCTATGGATAATTGAGAACGTAAAGCCTCACAGTCGACATCACAAAGTTGTTCCTCCCCAACTCATTGTAATAGTGGAGGGGTGACAACCATTTACTAAAGGAAAATTGCATCCTCTCTTCCCACAAAAGATAACTGTAACGAGGCCTATTATTATGTCGCCTCGCTCAAATGCTACGAGATAGATCTCTTGCGAAGAGCCTATGCAGCCTTGTTCCATTTCACAAGAGTATAGATTATCTTGAACTCATAGTCCTATAGGAACTCTACCCAACACCTCTACCTTAGATTATGATCCTTCTACGAGAAGATGTACTTGAGGCTCTTGTGATCAGAGTAGACTATATATTGCTCACCCATAAGGCAGTGTCACCACATATTCAATGCGAAGATAACTACTACAATTTCAATATCATGGGTCACATAGTTCTTCTCATGTGTCCTAATCTAGTGTGAACCAGAATCAATCACTTATTGTCTCTCCATAAGAATGTAGCCAAGATTGTTCTCTAATGTGTCGTAGATGACTACGTACTCGACACCCTCCTCCAGAAATCTCAAGATTGGGGCGCTCGTCAAACTCTATCTAAACTGTTTAATAGCCTGATGGAACTTCTTTGTCCATGTGAAGGGTTTCCCTTTCTTGGTCAAGGCTGTCATCGATGTTGATACCTAGGATAAATCAGAAATGAATCTTCGGTAATATCATGCCAACACAAGGAATCTCCACACCTATGTCACGCTCCGAGGGGGCTCCCATGCTAAAAATTACTCCATCTTGGCTAGATCCACATCTACTCCATCTACTAAGATGACATTTACCAAAAAGTGGACCTCCTAAATCTATAACTTGCACTTCGAGAGATTCCCATAAAGTTGGTGCTCTCAGGGTATGTCCAGAACCATCTGTAGGTGTCTCGTGTGCTACTCCTCTGACACCAAGTACACAATGATTTCATCGATGAAGACCACTATGAACAGGTTTATATATGGCTGAATGATCTGGTTCATATGTCTCCTGAAAACTGTGAGGGCATTTATCATGCTGAAAGGCATCACCAAGTACTCATAGTGACCATAGCGACATCTGAAAGTCATTTTCTGTATGTCCTCGTCTCGTACTTGTAACTAGTGGTAAACTGATCGATGGTTATCCTTTGAGAACAAATGTTCTACACTTAGATGATTGAAGAGGTCGTCAATAAATGGAAGTGGATACTTGTTCTTCAATGGTACTTGGTTCAGGCGCCGATATCAATACACAACCTCACACTCCCATCTGCCCTTTTGAAAAACAAACCTTTGGCCACCCAGGGTGAAATGTTGGGTCTTAAGAAGCCCTTGCTCTGCAAATCCTCCAACTCTAACCTCATCTTGTGATGCTCTATGGGATCCATCTGATATGCTGGTGGGGAAATCAGTGTCTTCCTGGGGTGTAAGTCGATGTAGAAGTCGATCTCCCGGTGGAGAGAGAGTCATAGAACATCTTTGGGAACTGCACCCTCGTACTCCACCACTATATCTTGGAAATGGAAGATCACAACATCTACTACTCTGAGGGTAAGGCTATCCATATCATAAGTGATCATCTGCACCATCCTATGCATGATCCCATTCTGTGCTTCCTGGGTCTCCCTTTCATAGACAAAGGAAAACTTCGTCCCATCGCTGCGGATTCACCGCAACCTTGACCTAAAGCAATAAATCTGGGCATGTATTGAAGATAGCCAACCCATACTGAGAATGATGTTGTATTTCCTTGACGCTTCCACCATGAGGTCCTATCGAACATTTCACCTCGAAGGGTAAGATCACACTATCTGCAAAGGTGCAAGATAATCGAGTCTCCTCCCGTGGGTGTCTCCATGCTTAAGGGGAAAGTAAAAGGCTCTACTAGAATCTCAAGGACTCTCACAAGACATGTGGAGAGTTAGTAATTATTGGATCCAGTGTATATAAATATAGAAGGAAAGATAGAAAAGATATGGATTGTACCTCGGGTAATTCCAAGAGTCCCTAGGTTGTATGCCTCAACTACATCCAGTTGTCCCCTCCACTGTCCCTAGCTCCCTGGTCCTGGTGCGAACCTCCAAGGGGTGGGGGTGGATGTAGATAGAAGCGTCTACCACCACCTACAGATGAATATACTCCTCTTCTACATCTAACACCCTACGGGACTGTCTGCTCTACTCTATGTCTCTGCCTTGGTGGTCCATCCACTACCTCCCTGTCACCAGCTCGAGTGGTTTGAAAATCTCTAGCAAGGTGTCCCATAATGTCACACGTGTAGAATCACCTCTCCCTTGGCTTACTGGATCCAGCCTGAGGGCCATGTATAGTCGATCCCCTGTCCTCGGTCCTCCTGTGACATATCCTACATCCTGATCCCTGTTCTTGATGTTGACTCCATGCTCCCGAGGCCTCTTCACCTGTCTACCTACTGCTAACTGCAATCAGCTGTCTCTTCTCCGCCACGAATCTCTCGATCAACAAGTCTCGCACGAGCAGTCCATCAGAAGTTGAGATGCATAGAGTCACACAACTATTTCGGATGTCCCGTCATAGACCTCGATCAATTGTCCGAGATCTGATGTACTCATCCCAGACGATATCCATCGAGTACTTGGAGAGGATGGTGAAACTTGATCAATAGTCATCCACCATCCAACAACCTTGCTGGAGCTGAAGAAGCTCATGGATTTGCACTGTTCTTAGCGTAACTGAAGATAACTCCTCATTAAAAATTCACTCAAACTCTGTCCACAAAAGAGTATCTTTATCGTGAGTTTGTGTGGTCATACTCCACAATCATCCCACTGATTTCTAATAAAGTCTCACTAATCAGATCGCAGTCTAGTCTGCTAGTGTCCTTTATAGATGGAAAACTCTGGTCACCACCTCAAGCAAGTCCTCAGTCTTATGAGGGTCAGATCGACTCTGATCCTGAAGGGTCTCTGTCTCTAGAACACATGGAGCACAATCATCCTGCACCCCTTTTCTTCCAGTATTGTAGGTACCATGGGCTTCTCCAATGGTGGTGGTATAGGAGGTGCACCACTTAGTGGTAATGCGTGAGAAATTGGTCCATGAATCAAAGCCTCATCACTGAGGGGGACATCCTCATGATCGCGCTGCTGAATCCTAGTGGGTATGCATCATGGATGAATCTTGTAAGGAATCAAGATGAAACATGGTCAATGAGTACATCTGGATAGTTTACCCAAAAGAAATGGAAATCACAACCAATTCATATATGATTCATATACCATTCTCTTATTTTCCCACAACTAGTGTTTTCATTACCAAATCGAAAAAAGGTTATCAGAGTCCTAGTGTATGGATATGTATTCCACCCGCAGTAACAATGGTGTCTCTGGCCTGAATGCTGAGCTCAAAAAATATAAAACTATTTCCCCAACGCAAACTCATAGACTCTTGGTTCTAAGGTAGAACTGACAACCTCTGATGACACTATGTCCGGACCTGTTCTAGTGGAGCCTGTGTCACGAGTCCTCATGCCCACCTCCAATAATCCAGGGGATAGTGACTAGAACCGACTAGCATATCAATAAAATGGGAGTAATTTCCAAAGTAGTTATATACACACACACACATCTCTAAGACAAAAAATGTTGAAATGTAAAACTGCTAAGAAAAAAAATTCTTGCATACAACAAAACCTGACTAACAGAGAATGAAATAAATGTGAAATCATGAAAGTAACTTGGCCAAAATACAATCCCACAAAAAAAAGAGATACTGCTTAAAAAAAAGTCCAACCAGTAAAGAAAAAAATGTACTAGGACTGCAACTCATAGTCCTACGAACAACTTGGCCTATAGGGAACTCAAGAAATCTCAACCCGGTCTTGGTCCTCCCTGCACTCTATCAAAAGGCCGATATTCTACACAAGACACGACACATGCGGGAAAAACCCATGTAGGGGTGGGAATAACACTACTTAGTAGAGGACCTCATAAACCACTATGTAATATACAATGTAAAGGTATAGTCAGCACTACACAGTATATGTCTACCAAAAATATAACAAGTGTGGAACAATCCAAATATAATCAAAACCCAGACCAACAGTCTATAGATAAGTGACACAGTAGCAAAACACTACTATGGATTCAGTTCGAAGATTATAGGGAACACTCATCAGGGAGAACTCACTCCACAAGTATGATAGCTCTGATAACGTCCGTCTGAGGAGTACCATTCGTCGGGAAAGTTCATGAGAGATAAATACACTCATTATAGGAGAACACACTTTTGAGTGGGGAAAGATCACGATACATATATAAGGATCAATTCTAGGGCCTTGGAGGATACCACGACTAATATGGATTCAGCTGATATGTAAAGGATAAGTTACCTATGGGGATAGTCATGTCGATACCTGACTCTACCTTGGGTCAATAATGGATATAGGATCTCACTCAATGCCTCTCGTAGGGGTACCTAACCCTATCTCAGAATGTCCCGTTGAAGGTGTCATACTCCTATAGATGGAAACGATACTTTAGATTTTGGGGAACAATAAAAAAGGAATCTAACCCAAGAAAATATGTCCAAGATATGGTGGAAAAGAAGATCATGCCATATATTAAGAAGTAAAACGCATGTAGAAAGTGTCACACACCGCGTTTTCTGACCACGGGTACTGCCTGTGCACAACGGCCCATGTCGTAAGGCATGTCGTGTAGAAGAATGAATACACGGTTTGTAAGAGAGAGACATGCCATTTTCTTCTACCCAAGGAGGACTCTGTATATGCTGGTCGTGTGCGTGTACATGGCTTCAACACAGGTGTTACAACCAGTGTATCTGGTACAGGGGGTAAACCATACAGTCAGCTTGGTATGTTTGTGTGGGGGAGTACACACCCTTGAACTTCACCCTATGTCCATGTATGCCTTGGATACACTCAGAGTCTCGTGTAGCCACCTATTCCATGAAATATAGATTCTAAATGTTGTGTTCTTTAGGGATCACATTGTGTCATCACTTCGTGCACCACAGAACCCTAGCCGCAATTGAGCCGGTCTCACACAGCGTGTTCTTTGGGATACACGCCGTGTTCTTCAGAAATTTCCAGAATCGCTGTTCTTCAATGGCGTGCCTCCTATGATGCTCGTTTCTTTGATCCAGCCACCCAGTCACCATGAAAATCAAGGTTTTAGGTCGCCCCGATATCACGAAGCCAATTCCATCGGTTTCAGGCCTCCGATCGGCCTCAAAAACACGTTCTGATCCACCCCCACAAAGAACACTCTAAGAACAAGAACTCCTCAACCATGTCGGTTCGTGTGACACCATTGCTGACACACATTCTCTAGGTCATCATGAGGTAGAATATAAAATTTGGTATCATTTCATTATGAACTGGATGCACAAAGATCTATTGTTCTTAACCCCTCAAAGAACGCGAAGAACGTAGGGTTAAATAATTTGGAGGAAGAAAGACAATAAACAAAGAAGGAACACACCTCCACCATCATTCGTCGTGGTGTTGATCCAATCTCTTTTATATGTTTAACAGGAAAATTAAAATGACAAACCAAGATTATTATAAAATTATTTCCTATATCAAAACCCCAAAAGAAAAGGAAATTGATGCCCTCATACAAGAACGCCCAATTCGCAGATCACCCGGTTGGTGGGTTGATATGCATTTGAAGTTAAATCAAAGAACATGGAAAAAATAATAGAAATAAAACCCCCTACTTTGATTTGGTTGAAGAATGATCATCACGTCGCATTCGTTGGTGAGGTTTGTTGAATATGAGAAACGTCAATCAATTGTGTCGTCGTCGTCAGCCAACAATTTCTCTTCCAGATCTCAAATAATCTCTCTCTCTCTATCAATTAGTAGGGATATGAGGATAACCCTCTGAATGTACCATAATCATGAACTTATAGTATAGGATTTAGTTTGCTTCTCAAAATTGTAACATTTTAAACAAAATAAATTATCAATTTATTTTATTTCCATTAAAACGTCCAAAAACTAACTCTCACAACTTACCCGCACTAGTTAATGTTAGGTTCCACCTATGGTAATTATGATTCTATGTATGCAATGGTGCCCATAGATTTCTGATTCAAGCACATTTTTAAAATATATTCCACTTTTTCAAGAAAACCACTTTGCGCACATTGTTTAAATGTTTAATTTATTTCAATCATTTATTTCGGGCACTCCGGGCCTCAGAATCGCATGTCGTCGAAAGGTATGGTCTCTAAATAATTTAATATAATATTTAAAAATAATACATGGAAAATTAAAGATATTACATAATAATTCTATTCAAGAAAACCATAAATATAACAGATTTATTTTTAAATCCATGTGGAATAACAAAAAACTAACAACACCCATATATTATTTGGAATTAATTCATTGGGTTATCGTCATTAGTCACCATTACCTAGAGATACATTGGTCATAGTTAAATCATGGAGAAGCATTAATCCCCATGATATCGGTCGAACATATCAAAAATACTTGGAAGAATAAATTTTTATTCACTATAATCCCATTATGTTATATTTAGTCAACTCATAACCACATTTCTCGATCCAACATATTTAGAATGAGATCAGATAATCCTCATGGACACATAATTTGTTGAATAAATCCATTCAAAAAAATACATTGAAGTTAAATATTTAATTCCTCAAACCCCACATATGACATTCTATATTAGGTCATCGATATTGGATTTCATCTAGGCATATGTTCAATTTAAAACTCAAAAAATAATTTTTGGGGTGGTAATAATAACTATTTAAGAAATAAATCAAATTATTTCTCAAAAAAGGGTATATATCCTATCATTATATTTTTTATTTCATTATCTTCAACACTAATCATTTTTATAAAAAGGAAATGGGGGATGGTTCATATAATGGATTCTGCTGGGACATCTCTCCCATGGATATGACTAGAGGTTTTTTATCAATACTACTAAAATATATTTTATTCTATTTTTTATCTTCACATTATTCATTGAAAATCAATATGTCGCATGAATTATATAAAATTATATCATTGGAATGACTACTAGGTTATTGGAGTGATTTTACTCAAAAAGTTATAAGAGGAATCTCTATATATCTATGATTCTTTAATAGATAGTATTCGAGTTTTAAAAGATATCATTACCACTATAATTTTAGGGTTTAATATTATTTTCATTGAAAATGTAAATAAAATAAAATATTTCATATGTCCAAAATTGAATAATCAACCGTTTATAACTGAGTGTATTTTGAATATAAGTTCAAAAATAGTATTTGGACGATCTAATTCATATGTTAAAACTAATAAATAACAACCATGGTCCCTTTGAATCTATTGGTGTTGATAGAACATTCCATCTGTTACCTTTTGAGTTGGAAATCGATTAATGAAATGACCATTCCCCCCACATTTAAATCATTGCACAAAATGTTGTGTTTTATATACATTACCTTATAATTGGAATATAGATATTGAGGCATTACATATATAGGAAAATTTTTAGCTATATATCCATCTCTTCCCCACTTTAAAAATATTCCACATCATTCTATACAATTCACCAAAATCTTTGACCCTCATGTTTTCACATTCGTCGTTTCAGATGCTTTTTATTTGGATTCTTTCTAAATTTTTATTCTATAATAATATAACTATAATTCCCCCTAAGTCCATTTGTAACATCCAAAATCAATTTAAACTTGGATATCAAATCATACTATACCTTAGAAACTCATATTATCCTAGATTTCTAATTCATTCCAAATTTGATGTTTTAGTTCACCAAACAATCGATCTATCGTCCCATATAAAAAGTTCACAAATCTTGAATCATTTTTCACAAGGCTTAAAATTTTTTTCAAATAATTCTCCATTAATTATTATTCCCATTGTCTAAACATTTTTAATTCCCTTGTCTTAGTGATCTTCATCATTGTCTACAACTAATTAGCTTCCCCCATTAAGTAATATTCTGAAATCATAACTCATTATGTCTTATAAAAATGGTGTAAATAGAATTTTATTTCTATAGTATATATTAATTATTCAGTTATAAGTGTATCAGAGGTTCTAAAAAAATAGTTGGTCAATGAAACATGAAGTATTAAACTATAAGTTGTCCCTCCATAGGGAATCCATACACTCTTTATAGTCTTATTTTTTATCCATTAATTCAGAAGAATGATGCATCATCATCATGATGATTTCAACTCATGTTATCCCCAATTTGGGAAGGACTTCATTGCATTTTGGTAACATCTATTGTTTCAAATTATTTCTATTAACATCCATTTTTATAGAATAACAAAACCTATGGGGGAATGTTTTTACTATTTGGAAACCTATAATGAAAATTATAAATGAAATGTTAACTATAAAATATTATAATATCATGATCATGGGATGATATAAGTCAATATTTTGTAATATTTTACATTATCTATATATCATTAACAATGGTTTATAAAATTAATCTGACTAACGAAATCGTATACCTCGAGGGTGTCAAACCAACTATGAAATAAGGCCTTATTACCTTCCACTGTGTGGCAATCAAGTTGATACCCAATGTTCCCATTTTGGGGTTATTACCACTATTGTTCAAATATCCTAGACCAATATCCACTTTTATTGTCTAGAGAGTTATGTCATTACATCTAAACCACTCCATTTATTATTAATAAATTATGGTTTTTTTCCTATATTCAGACTTATCGATCTGGAATTTAGTAATTTTTTCTAGTCATAATGTCTTTAAATACCTAAACCTTTCCATTGATAGCATCAATGGTTACCCTCCTTTCTAATAAACTACCTTTAGAATAATTACTTAATAATATATTTCATCAATAAGTTTGATGTATAATTTGAGGTATAATATTCTGGAAACTAGGTACATAATACATGGATTACATAATAACTACATAAAAAATTTTTAATCCTTTTGAAGTTAACCCTTTTACTCTATCTTAGTTCACCTCATCCTGATAATTTTAGTATTGATATACATCAATAAAAATGATTGAGTGTAAATACTATAAAGGATAAACCAATCGAAATGGAAGATGAATGGTTATCATAGATAGATTATGAGTAATCACATGAGGCAATAATCATATTAATATGAAAAATAATAGGTATATGTGGTTATAACATATCAAAGAGACATTGATCAGAATATTAGAAAACATTATTACCAATGCCTTTTAAGAATTAGTTATCAGTGTAATTCACTAAGGTATCATAAAACATGTAAACTTTGAAGAGTATTTTGTTTCCAATGCATTAGAGATATATCAGGGTGAAACAATCATATATATTGATTCATGTGATGCACATTAGTAATAATAAATAATTTCATCAGTAACTAATTATGAAAAATTAATAGGTTTCATATTGAATAATTTAATAAACATGGGGTTAAAGACTCTAACAGTTGATCATTTCTAACCTATAATATGGGAATTTAGGTTTCATAACTGGAAATAAATATTAAATAAAATATATTTTCATCTATGTGAAAACTCATTTAAAATGGTGAGGTTTTGTTATTCACAATATAATAACACTTTATTTAAAAGGGAGAAAAAAAAATAATTAAGCATCATGGTGGGTATACATCACAGATTAATTAAAGGGGATAATGAGATAGAAAAAGTTCCGCCATTGATATAACCCTATTAAAAAGTAGCGTTACAATAATTTTTTTAAATTTTTTTTAAATATTAAAAATAAATACCAAAAATAGGAAATTTAATAGAAATGTAGAATGATAGTATTCCATTACCATGGAAGGTAACATCCTATAGCCTATAGAGGAAAACCATATAACAATTGAGACACCATGGAATGATCATAGGGATTTAAAGTGAATATAAATTTATCATTATGGTATATGGAGTGGAGGGGAAAATGATTATGGAATATTATTTATAGTAATATAAGATGAATTAGATTAATAATTAATAAATATAGTCCCCAAAAATATAGGTTGTGAAAAATGACAAACCATTTTCCTAAGCATTTTTTACTAGTGGTTTTAAAAAATTTAGTAATGATTCATAATATTTCAATTCGTTAGAATGAAAATAGTTTTGTAATATTAATTTGGCCATTCAAAAGTAAAATTTCCAAAAAATATTTTTTTCTAATATTTATTTCTTATTTAGACATTAGAAAGTCCTTTATAGGTTTAAAATTGATTTCAATCCATTAAAATACATAATATTATTAAAATGGTCTCTTTACTATCATAGATTCTATTTTACGAATTATTCAATAATTATTATATATTTATGAATTAATAAAACATATGGAGAAAAACAACTTTTTAGTAGTCTTAAAAGAAAAATTATTAAAAAAAACAGACAAAAATTTACTACTAACCTAATACCAACATTTTAATTTTAGATATATTGTTTAATTTGAACAAAATAAATTCATATATAAAAAAATTGTATCTTTTAAATAAAATAATTTTATTTATTTAAACTCAATATTTTCAATGACATAGTAAAAATTATAAAACATGTAAACATTTTCAAGGAAATTATCCAATTATATTATCATTTATATTTAAATTAATAGTGTTTTTATACTATTTCATGAAATTGAATGTTAGTTAGAATATAAAAATTTATTTTAAAAATGTACATATATTATGAAAACACAATTATGTTTTATTTGTATAAATAGATAAATTTAAAAAATTATTATTATTTTAATATGTATTGTATTAAATAAAGTGTAATAAAAATTTAATTTCAAGAAATATATATTTCATTTATACAATGAAAATTACACTTTTATGACACTAAAGATTTGATACATGACCCTTTATCACAATAGAATATTCCTTAGAGATTTTTGTATGATCATGTCAGTTTAACGGGGTGGATCAACTAACATTGATGTAGTTGTGATATCTACTAACCTGAACTTATCTTATAGTCAATTTCGTTCAAGATCACTTGTTGATGCTCTGGTTGGGATTGGTTAAGGGATAACCCTTTTTATGCTTCCTCCCACCCTTATTTTGAAACATTGCATTTAAAAGGAATGACACAACTAGATGAGGCCATTGTTCCTCTTTTCAATTTCATTTATCTTCTTTTCATTAATTTAACACCCTAATATTTGAAAATATGAATGGTTTGTTTTTTGTATACAAGTCAAACAACCTTATCTTAATCATACCATGAAATAATATTATTTAAATATAAATGTTATATGTATATATATATATATATATTTGTATATATGCATTTTATATGTGGTTATTAGACTTATATCTTTTAGGTTCATTTTATAATTTCTATTTTTCAGTCATTAAGATAAAATCATTTGAGTGAGAAATAGATATTTTCCATAAAACTATTTCTATCTATGAAATGTATTTATATCAAAATAGATTAAACATTTTACAACTTATAAGTGATTAAATTTAAATAATAAGAAATATATGATAAATATAATTGATTAAATATTTTTGAAACATTTATATTAGGTTATGAATAAGAATAATGTCTTTTTTTCTCTCAAAAAATCATTTTCTTGAAAAATGTTTTCATTTCATTTTTAATTGGATATTTTAATAAATTTATGCCACATGTATAAAAATGTATTTTATAAAATTCTATTTGTTTTTCAAATCATAATTTTAAAATTATAATTGGATTATTTTTTTAATGTTTTATGAAACGATTGATTTCTCGACTGAATAGTAAAAAATAAATATATTTATTGAAACCCATTTTTTATTTAGATGTTTTTTAAAATTAACCAAAAAATCATGTTTTAGTTTTAAAATTTTATTAATTAATTTATATAATTAATAATAATAAAAAAGTAATTCAAATCAATAATTTATTTTAATTTTTTATGAAAACTTTTTTCTTCTGAAAAATGAATTTTTATGAATACTGATTTTCATTGAGTTTCATTGGTATAATTTTATGTTATTCTAGTTCAATGAATTTAATATGGTAAAATATATTATATATATTTTAATCTTAATTATTATTATAATTTATTAGGGTTAAAATAATTATTTTCCATTATGAATAATAATTTAGTAAATAGTTTTAAATTTGATAATGGAAAAAGATGTAAAAGTGGGTTAAAACTATTGTGTATAGATTTAAAATATCAAAAATAATTGAATATATCCTATTTCATGATTTTTCTAAACCAAATATATTTCTACGGAGTTAAATAATTAGTTCTAAATCATTATTTTTAATTTTTATCCCATGATTTATTTTTATAGATTATTTTTTATTTTATTCAAATTAATCAATATTTTTCGGTGTTTTCATTTAATGGAATGGTTATAAAAAATGTGGTTTTTTCATGATAAAAAGTTACAAAACATTAAAATTTTAATTATTTAACAAACAAATATTCATGTATACATATTTATTCATTTATTGAATGTTAAAAAAAAATCCTCTCCTGAAATTGCTATTTTTATGAAAACTACTTTCCATGGGTTTTTCCTTATTATGTTAAAAGTAATTTCATCCAAAAAAATAATATAATAAAATATTTTCAATATGTTATTCATAATTCCAAAAATAAATTAGAAAGGGAACTTATTTTTCATATAATTATGTTATAATGGAAAATGTTATATTTTCATGGTTAATGTTAAAATGAGATTAGTGTTTTATATTAAAAGATAATTATTAAAATGTATCCAGAACATGAATAAATGTTATTTGGGAATATTATTTCAGCCCTTTAATATATTATATTTTAATTTTGGGCACCTTT
Source organism: Viscum album (assembly GCA_963277665.1). Lineage (NCBI taxonomy): Eukaryota > Viridiplantae > Streptophyta > Magnoliopsida > Santalales > Viscaceae > Viscum > Viscum album. The sequence continues at coordinate 1,764,673,329 of OY728136.1, read as the reverse complement.
TTAACAATTTATAAGATAAAAATATATAATAGTATTTAATATTTTATGTAATTTTATGTGTGTCATGTCCCTCACATATAAAGTGGAACCTCCTTCCCTATATTTTTTAAAAATTATTAAGGCACATTCATAGAAAAAACCACCCTAAATCCCATCCAAACATCCCTTTTCATGTCATAGCGTCCTTTGGATTGATCATAAAACCATCCAAGGAACGATTTAGGTCTAAAACAAAAGTGGTTGCCCGAATAAGTGATATAGTTCAAAACTATGATTTTTTATTTCTTATTATACCTCCTTAAAATAATATTTTACATTTATAAAATAATATAATTAGTATATTCTGTATAAATGTTATTTATTATTTTAATTTGACAACATATATCCATTTCCTCTTCCATCAATTTGAAAATGACTCCATCATTTGTGTGTATGAAGAACTACCTCCTTGCACTCCAAAGTAAGTATTTTTCCATCACCACATCTCACATAATGTTATAATGATTATTTAACTGCATATAAATATATATATATATATGATATTTCAAAAATTATTAATATTGATTAATTATTATATATCATCAATTTTCATAAAATTCAATACATGAAAAAATTGAAATGTATTTAATTCATATGTGTGGATTACCACCTTTATGGAGTGATGTAAATAATTTTTCATCACTTCATGAAATGGATGGTATATATATGTGAATATAAAACAATTGTATGGATTTTATGATGTAATATTAAATCTAAAATTATATAATCATACTTACATTCTTTTCCCCATGATATTTGAAAATGGAAATGTTACTCATGCATGTGTATAACCTACCATCTCCATGATTCAAATGTAATTAGTTTTTCATATCCATAACTAATCATTTGAATTAAAATTTTAATTAATACATAAGAAATAATTATTTCACAATTATTATTCTAGATATAAAAAAATAGATATTGTTAAAATAAATAAAACATTGTCATAAATGGAAAAATATTTATGTTGATAATGGAGTTAACATGAATAATTCTATTATATAATTAATTAACTAATATATATTATTTTGGAATTAAATAATCTATAACGATTAAAAGTTCTACTATAAGTGATCTCTAGTCACCACTCTCATTCCTGGAGACATCTGATAATTTCACAGAAAATTATATTTTTTGTGATGTATAATACTACAAAATTGTTGTATTTTATCATTATTAAAAAATAATTTCAATTTTATGTCATTCATTTTTCTGTTTAATCAATGGATATCAATTTACAAGGGAAACATTACATTATATAAATATTTTTAAATGTTTTAAGGATAATTTTCTAAATATTTATCATCCATGAACATATTATTAAAAATTATTAGGAATTTATTTATATAAAAAGATTAATTATAAAGTTATGTTTATGTGGATATTATATATTTTTATATATTTTATAAGGGAATCATTTTTTGGTAATTTGTTGTTAATTTTTCGAATAAATGGTCTAAAATGGACTTTAATTAAACCATAAAGTTGAAATTGTCAAAATATGGAATTCCAATAGTTTTTTTGGAATGTGTAAAGGCCATTTTTTCTCATACCTTTTTATTTTAATTTCTGGTAATCACATTTTTACGTTAACTATTATAATTTATTTTTTCTGGATTCATAATTTATTTTAGTCAATTTTTTTCGAAATTATAATAAATTAAAAATTATACTGATTTGAAATATGGATTCCATTTTTCAAATTTCAATCCAAATAATTGGAAAATTTAAATTTAAAATTAATTATGTAGATGATATAAGAAAATTGGTTTTTAACGAGAAAATTTACAAAGTTTAAATATTTTTATAAATCATAATTCAATATAAAAATGATTAAAATGACCTATATTGAAATAATTGATATAATTTTGAAGTAATATTACATTAGAAAAAATATAATATATAATATAACATGAAAATTTTATTAAATTAAATGTTAGTTTTTGATTAAATTTCGATATTTTTCACTCCTGAAAAATAAACTTATTCCCAAAAAATTCAATGAATTCAACTTAAGATATTTTTTATATTCTCATTTTAAAATAGAATTTTATTTTTTCAAAATTTATTCTAGATGTGTTAAGATTAAATTTTAAATTAAGTGATAAATTCTTGAGTAAGAATTGTTTTTTTAACTATTGATTTCTGCATTGAAAGTTATTGAAGAAATTAAATTTATTTTAAATGATGTATTTTTTAATGTATTATAGTGTTACATAAATAACAGAGTCATAAATCATAGAATTAATTTTATCAGTTTTAACCCAAGAAACTTGTTTATTTTGATTAATAATATATTTTAAGAGAAAGATATTATTAAATACCTTATCACGCGATGATTTTTCATCAATTACAAATTTGTGTGAAAATGATCTTAGAGTACTTGTCACTTCCGAAATTCATAACTATTATCCACTGTAATAAGAACCTAAATCTTCTATTAATATAGTTTTTTAAATATACTTAATGGATGTGATGAAATTATTTTGTACGATACGGATGATATTTAAACTACAAAGTGATGAATGGTCGTAAATAGACATGTCATCGTCTAATGAATATTATGAACATGTAATCATTAATAAGAGATGTTATTATTATTGAACCTATAATAATAATTCATCCTATATTATTTTTAATCAGATATTCATATTCACAAATGGGTGAAATAGTTTATATACTTGAAATTGTAGTTAATTTATTTCTAAAATAATTTTCATCAATGCATCATTTAATACAAGGACATCATATCCATGTTATGAAGTAGCATAAATTAGGTTCTTCATATGTGAAATGATACAAATTAATAATTCAATAAAAGATTTAGTACGTCCATTTTAATGGAACTATATATATGCATCCCTCTTATTGAAATATTACTATTTGATTAACTACATGTGAATGACAGTGATTTATGTGTTTATTTAATGTTGTCAAATAATGATAAATCATGCATATAATTTCATGATAAAAAGTTTGAAATTTTCATTATGAGATATGAAAAAATGGATTATATAACATTTTGAGTGATTGTATGAGGTAACCGTCATTGATACATGAATATATTTATCTATGATTTCCATGATGTTCTTTTATATGTTAACCATTGAAATTAAGCCAGGTCACATAATTCCACTATCTATGTAGCCTAATAGGTCACACAATAAGTGTTTCTATTGTCTTATATATTTTCTTTTTTGATTTAACATTACAATAATGATTATTATTTTTACTTATAAATAATTATTTATTTATTTATTGTTTGATTCATGAATTCAACTAGTGGTTTAGAATAGATTGTTAAATTTCATAATAATAATTTTTTTATTGTTAGTAATTATGTAATTTATTAATAATTTAATGAAAAGCATGATGATATTTATTTTTTTGGAAATATATTTTTATACATGGTTTGATGAATCTTGGTAAGGATTGATAGGGTGTGTTAATGTATGTAATTTTTTAATATGTTATTAAATTATATATTAATATCAAAGAATTTTTCTTATCGGGTTATATAATAATAATATTATTATTATTAAACTTATTTGAAATAAGTTATACATATTATTATCATAATAGTTGAAGACATATCCCAAATAACTAACTATCTAACCATAAGTGTATAACCATACATATATCATTTCTTGAGTAGTGGTGATAATTTTTCAAAACACATTATATAGAGATTTTTTTCTAAGATCATGATAACAAATCAAGAGTGTACTAATGAATGAGAAGAAGTAGTTTATTCTACTACTTCTGATGTCTTGGTGAATAAGGACGAATTCCTCAGGACCAACGTAACACATGTTATGTCAAATTGTGAATGATTTTAGATGATAAATACATACCAAATTACACTAAGAGTTACATAGGTGATGTTTTTGGGGGTGCATGCATCTTCTTTGGATACCACAATAGCTTTTATGATTTGAATAATCTAACACAATGGTTTTTTCATAATACGGTAATATTTTTATTTAATGAAAATGGAATAAAGCAGCTGGGATAATTATTATTTTATAGATGAATTATAATTTATAAGTGAAAATATTGTCAATTTTAGTCATCATGGGTTTCATTCATCCTCGATCGAATATTTAAAATTAATAAATCTTGAAAAAAATTGTGGTTCATAGGGTTATCTGATTCCTCTACTACCTGAAACTCTTAAGATATATTAAAGGAATTATTTATGTATATATATTTATATTATAATAAAATTTAAAAAAAATAGTTTTAAATCATTTGTCTTATCACTGTAAATATAAAACATGAGATATGTGACCATAAAATTTCATATAAACAACAGGAGTAGATGAAAAATATATAACACTGAAATATCCCATCCAGAGGTGTCATACATACTATGTGGATGACATAGTCACAAAATATTTAATAAAAATGTACATATTATGTATCCATTTCTAACCACGAGAGGATGATCCAGGGAAAACAAGACATGTCATGTGGGATAACAGTATGTGGTGTCTATAAAGTTCATTTATTGATCATATACTCGTGCACTTATTAATAGGACTATATAGCATGTAACTGGTGTATATGTTTTTTAACCTCACTTGGGTTTCCCCTATGGAAATCATTGCATCCATGTGGTTAATGTATGGGCCATATTATTTATTAAACTTTTGGGTTGACTACCATTCAAGAAAAAAATATAGATGTGATTATATAAAATTTAACTACTATACACACCATGTAACACAATAATATATTATGTGAACTAAAAATGATTCCTAAGGAATTTTGGATGGGGGGGGAAGAAAAATAGTACATGGAGTGTACCAGGTTGTAAAAATGGTGGAAGTCATACTTACTCACACAAAGTATAAAATAAAATACACATACAATGTGAATTAGCTCATAGGTGAAATTAATGAATTAACATAAAACCAAACGACACATTGTGTTTTATGAAGTAGATGCTATGTGATTGGGGTTTCCCCATCAATTAAATGGAGAGTATGTTTTAGCATGATTTGTGAAATGAATGCCTATATTATTTATTTGCTATATAATTTAGACTATACCTAATGTGTTTATTAATCTCACACACATCCTACATCACAAGAATATTAGGTTCCAATTAGGTGTACATTAATGGAATGGTTCATTGTTAAACATTACATGAAAACTATATGGTTTGACCCATTGTACAACAATCCATGAAATTTTGTGACACGATTTATAAGGACAAATTCCATGTAAGTACACAGTACCAAAAAATAATAATACATTGTTTTTTATAATTTCATGTGAGTGGAATTACATGCTACACAAAGAATTTTGGAACTTCAATGTCTTTTAAGTTATCGTAAAATATTATTTCTATCTAGAATGGTGAACATTGTGTTCCCTATTAATACATGTATTGTATGTTTTTTTATTATTACTAATTTATTTTATTTATTTCTAATTTTAGTGGAATTGAATGTGAAGGATTGGTTGGATAGAAAATTATAACAAAAGGATGTAATTATTAATTCGACAATAAATTTATAAATTTGATAATTTTATCATAATAAATAGTGAACTAAAATTAATGAAAATAATTTTAAATTTATATTCATTTTAGGGGTGGATTATCATGATATTTATTTTTCTTTTTATGTGGTTGGTTGAGATTAAATTTAATTACTTATTTCCTAATTTTAATATTATATTTTGTATAAAATTAAATATGATGTTTATCATGTCATCCATTAATCTTTATTATCAATGGATCTATATTTCAATGGATTATTTCTTTTGTAACCCCAAAACCTTGGTTATACTCACATACATGTGAGTAAGCGTATGTGAAGGAATGATATCTCATATGATAGGAGAGGGTTCTAGATTAATCTGAATTGTCAATATAAATGGTGATACATATGTTAATTGTAGAATACTATAACTCGTTCCATGACATAGTTAGGGGTAATTCCATTTGGGGGAAGGGTTGGTTTGTCATCAACTCTATAATTCAAACAGTAGTAAAATCTTTTTATCATACCTCAGGCTAATTGAATTTTCCCCAATGTATAAATAATTATTAATTTTTGGTGTGTAATTGTTTTTATTGTTTAAAAAAGATAAAATAATGTAAATTAGTTAAAAAATATGTATTATTAAATAAATTAATATGATTATTAATATATTAGTTTATCATGAAATTGTTAATTCATTATATAAAATAAAAATAATATTAGAGAGAATATAAAAGGATTATGTAATGTGTATTTATGAATATGATAAAATAATACAGCTCAATGAAATATTTATTCAAAATCACAAAGATTACATTGAGATAAGATTCACCCCTAGTTAATGTTCTTGTTATTCCATTTTTCATGAACCTTTTTCATTACCTATTTGTTTGAACAATAAAAATGGGATGAATTTACCAAAATGGTATTTAGTGTAATGGTAATCATTATTTAAATAAAATTTGAATCGATGTTTTTAGAAATTATGATTATAATATATAATTATTATAAAGTCCACTCAATAGATTATGGAATTGGAAGGTAATATATGTGGACATGTTGCCTTCCAAAACAAAATTAATTATTTTTCATGGAAAATACCTAGGTTTTGAGAGGGAAATATTGATCATTACAGATATGATATCTAAATTAAAATATTATTTATATCCAATAGTGATGTATATTAGGATGTGGTTAAATATTGAGGGACTACTTTCATATTAAAGATTAATAATATTTTATCCAGTGTAAAATAATAGGAGTGGTACTAGTGCTAATATATTTTTCTATGCCAAAAGTATCACTTCTTTACATTTTGGGGTTACAAGTTCTTAAAGATTATTATAAGGCAGCTTTTGAGGAGATTTATTATGTCATTTAGGTACATGTAGATGGTGCAATGGATGTATATAACTCATGATACATTCCACGATTAGAGATATCTATAATCTTCATGAAAACATGGATTCATAAATAATGGTTTCCCATATATATGATATTTATCACGAGAATGGACGAAAAAATAGATATAGAATCTATAAGGAAATATTCATGTGAAATATTAGAGAATATATATGATTCATACGTCATATACATAGGATTATTAGATATACCGAGTGTCTAGAAATTTCGGGTTTCATGTAACCTAAATAATATCATGTTCACCTCTGGTTTATATAAAAACAAAAAAATTTAAAATATTATTGTTAAATTAAATATAAATTTGTTGAAAAGTCACTCCTTGATCTCTTGAATACATGTTTTTAGTAATATAAGGATATTGAGAATAAAAATAATTCATTCAACCAACAAAAATATCCTGAGAAGGAAAACAGTACCCAAATTGACAAAAAGTGAAATTATTCTTCTATCAACCCAACCAAGAATAATACTAACAAGAGGTAGTGAAGGAGAAAAGGTTGTATAATTTTTCTATTGTGGAATGAATGATAAATTGAAAAAAACCAAACCTTTTTCAAAATGGATGATGAATATTATGTTGTGTTTATTATTGAATGAAATATCTCCATTTATAAAACCAGGTGTTAAATATAGATTGTTGTTATCATTTTTGTATGAAAATTTGTTAAGAATATATATTTTTCATGGTTTCTAGAAGTGATTATTATCATCATGTTGATAATAGAGAAATACTTTATGCACTCACTATTAAAAATTAGTACCTCAATTTGATGATACACTATATTTTAGTGTAGAAGAACTGTTATTTTGTTCTTATATTATAAAAAACATTATATTTTTCTCAGTGTTGATATATAAATAATCTTATTCAAATTATAGTATAATATTTTATTCTTTTACAATGATGACATATTTTATGGATTATAACAACTTAATAATTTTACATAACTACAAGAATAAAAAACCATTAGCATAAAATCAATGAAAAATAATTTTCATGTGACTTATATCACACCATGATGTTGTATCATTGTTGTTATCATTTAAATGATAAGTGATTGAGACATATTCATCAAGAAGTATATTTATAATTTTTTTATCTTCTCCCATTTGATCTGTTTCCTGATTGATTTCATGAAAAATGGAAAAAGTCACTATTTAGTAAAAAGTGTGAAATAAAAACACATATTGTTGAATTGTTTTTGAAATTTGTGTGCGGAACATTTCTATTTAAAGGTAATGGTGTATTATGATACATCGTATATTTTATTTCTAAAATGCTTGAATATATATATTTATATATGCACCCCAAATGATGTGTGACCCGAATTATATTGGTATATTTATGTAATATATGAATTATTTAGTGAATAAACATGGAATAAGGACAAGGGAACCCCAATAAATTCAATGAATATAGTATATCAACAATGAGTTCATCAATTATCAGGGGACATTTGAGATTCTCTCTCAACTGACTATGCCTAATACACCACATTGTAATTTCTTTACTAAATGAAGGAGCTGAATATTAATTAAAACAATGATATGGATGAGTTTCATGGGAGGGATATAATATTATGTTTATAATATGCATTATTAATTACAATAAAAATTTAATAAAGAGTTCCAACTAATGTAAAATATTATATTATATATATTATATTATATGAGAATAGTCCATTTTATTTCTATATATGAGTGTGGGAATATAATGTCCTTGTTAAGGAATTATTTTGACAAAAAATTATCTGGGAGGCAGGATGCATGTCTTGAAAAGATATATTTATGATACGAATTGTTATTATCTATACAATTACATAGATCAATAAATATTTTTTTATATATTATCAACCTTTATTTAGTGGGATAACATATCCAATAGAGACAGTGATAGAATATTTGACATCTATGTAGTCGAGGATCAATAAAAACATGATTTGTAATGGGTACAAAATCCACGAGCCTCTATAGATGAAATTTTAATAGAGATGGATGAACTGTAATAGATAAGTATATATGTGGATTTATAAGAGATCTATGGTTATCTACTCCCTAATGATGTTGAATCTTTATTAGTTTCTAATCATGATCCCATATCCTATAAGAATTTAGTATCTAATAATATTGAAAATGGAAAAAATCCACGAATTAGATGATAGATTAAATCTCCTATAACCATGTTTGGTTTCATATGGATTCTATAAGAGAAGTAATCCCTATTGTGTGTAAATGGGTACCAAAAAATAAACTTGACATGGACGGTAAAGTTATAACCTATATAACATGACGTGTATCTCATGAGTTTAAGCCATGTTAAGGAATATACTATGATAAAACTATATCACCAGTTTCAATGATTAATAACCTTATCATTCTTATTCCAAAAAAATAATACAATGATTATGAGATTCAAAAATGGATTCCAAAACAAGTTTCCTTAATTGGGAAATTGTGGAGGATGTTTATATGACATAGTTAAAAGGGTTAGTGGCTCCAAAAGAAGGAAAAATGTATAAAATTTATATAGATACATTTATATATTGATGATATTTTCAACACCATAGATATTTTATTTTGATTTTGGTTGAATATTTTTTTCATAATGAATTAATATGATCCCTTCGTCTACATGATGTTTAATGGGAATAAAATAATTTCCCCTTTTATATATTTTTATGATATATTTCTCATATGAAATAACATACTAGTTTTATTGTTGGTTTACTAATTACTTAAAAAAATTAATTTATATGAATGATTTATTTGATCCATCTACTACTCTAGGGATCAATATCGACCTTAAAATATCGAAGTTATTTTTTATATTAATCCATGAAGAATATATTAAAAATTTAGTAATGATATTCCACATAAAAAATACACATCTAAACTATTTTATTTTTAGGTGTGTTTTAAAATGGGTGAGGTAATAGTAAGTAGAGACTTTATATAGAGGAAAATGGAAAACACATTAAATAAATCCTCATATAAGCATAAGTATGAATTTGATATGAGAGATAGAGGGACTAAGTTTGTAATATATTCTTTTTAGTGGACATGAGTGTCTACTAGAGATAGTTACCTAGAGGACACTTACATTTTACATGTAATTACCTATATATAAAAAGACGATTATATTAATAAATATCTTACCACAAGATTAATAGTCTATTATGAATTATTAATATTTTATTTTACCTGTAGTATTTGGCATATAGAAAGATCATATAAGTTCTGTATTATGATGGAACCATCAATTGAAATGATAGTACTCTTAAATAAATGTTATAAGACCTAGATGACATAATTTGATAAGAAAAAAATGATTTCAGAAATATAATGTGTGGGACATTTATATGAAGTTGAGGCTTCTTATCATAATGTTTCACACATAAATCTTTAAGAGATGAGGTTTTGAAGATTGACGATCTAAAATAAATTACAAAAGTTAAATGTGTCATTGTATATTCCTATATATGGTTGTATATATTTGTGTTTAATCATTAAATTCATATTGATGAATAACATTATTCAGGTACATTGTTTTATTGAAATTACTATGATTATAAATTCTAAAGATGGTTTCATGTATCATGGGTGCAACAAAAGTGATATTATATTAAAAAAATTAAAGAAAGTATTTTAACTTTTATTTTAATTGATATAGGTATCTAAGACCCTTTGACAAGAACTGAATTGTCTAATTATGTATCACACCCAATCATTATTTAATTATTATTATCATATATATATTTGTCTTAACATTTAGTTTCATTTCTATATAATCAATAAAATATATTTTTATGAAATTATCTTTATTGTTTGGTATGTGTACGACTAGTGAATAACATGTGAAAACCATTTGGTCAGGTTATGAAACCTTTCAAAAATATTTTTCAATTATAGTGCATGGGTTTTGAAACAATGTGTCCATACCATTAATTTCACAAAGTTTTTTCATTAGGGGGTGAATATTTCGGGCATAGTTTGGGTACTTGTGCATAAAAAACATAATATATCGTCAGTTCATTAAAATGAGTTAAAAAAGTACGCAAATATCATTTTTATAAAAATATGGGTCTCTCACATCTCTTTATCACATGAAACATGGTTAAGAGGCACCATGGTTTCTCTCCCACCTCACATTATCCTCCATTATGGCCTCTTTATCACAAGAAATAAAGTAAAGTCTATCATTTGTTAGGAATATCCTTCTCATTCTCCAAATTAATTAATTTTGACATACTTTTCCTTCTATCCACCACTACTCGCACAATGAAATAAACCCTAGGTTGTTAGTATTGAATAAATTTCATGGTCTCATGCATCTAAGGATTTTGGAATTCTACTATGGGCTTTCTCCTCCATATTATTAATGATTTTCCATCATATTTAGTATCACTTGAAAGGATTCACTGAGATATTTATTTTCTTTGATATTTCATTTGTACTTGGATTTTAAAAAATAGGTTCATTCCAAATTATGAATTCTATTTGGGTCTGAATGGATATTATTATATATATATATATATGTATATGAATCATGTTATTTAAGATGTTATGGTTTATTTCAAAATCAGTTCTTATATCTTTCTCTTTATTACACATCGGTACCAAAATAAACGTTATATATTATAATGATAAAATATTAATGAATGTTTTCCTATAGATTTTGGGAATCTTAAAGATGTTTAAAATAGTTTATTCACTTGTGTGGGTTTGAAGATGAGTTTATGTGGGGTTATTTTATTGAAACTATCTTTTATTTTGGTACTTTTAATAGTTTTACTTGTTCCAACATTTTATGGTCATTTATATTCGATGTCGTGAATGTCACATGTAATTATTCATTCTTACACAATAATTTATGGGTGTTTATTTATATATGTATACATGTATATATTAATATGATAATATGTGAATATGAACATTGAGGAATGTCTATATATATACATAATTGTATTTGTGTATATTGATAAAGGGATGATATGAAACTCAAATTATTATTAAATTCAGTTCTTAAATTTTTCCAAAATGATTCACCATTAATATGAATTGTAATTTATATATTGGAAATTATCAAATAGTTTTCTAAACTCTTACTACACCTGTAGTGGATTCCCCATTGTCATGATGTAAATGTGTACTTGAGAATTGACAAGATTTTCATTTCTTGTTAGGTTGTAAAATGGTGTGCTAAACAATTAAATACACATTATTATAGATTTATTTATTTATTATATTCTTCTTGGGTATTCTAAAAACGTTTACTTCCTTTGATGGTAAATATGTTTTAATGAGATAAATATTGTTTATAATAAATTTAAATGTTATTGATGGTTTGATGGAAATCTACTTTTTTTATATTATGAAATGGAAAATCAATTGGGAAGATGGGTATCTAAGAAGGGGATGGCTTCTATAATAACCGGCTTTAGTTGTATACACTGAAAACATCTAGAATCTGATAATAGGTGGTGTTCCATGAAGCATATTTACCACACTTGTATTCTATAACATTTACCCTGTATTGGTTTATTAGATGCAGTTTTGTAGAGGGGCACCACCATGACACCAGGACAAAACATGTAACCCTTATTTTTTTTATGAATCGAATGCATTTTGAACAATTTATTTATAATGTGATACAATTATATAGAGTTCCCATAACATTAAATTACTATGGGATGTTACTAAGGAAACATTTTATGATATTGTATCTATTTTGGTACATTAGTTCATTTATAAATATTTAATGTATATTCAATACATTTATAATATAAATATTATTTATAATTCATATAGTTTATTTAAAACTATATTTTATAGTGTTATTGGAATGGAAATACATTGAATCATCTGGGAACCTCTACTAGTAAAATTGTAATCATACCCAAATTACACAACATAGTCCCTTTAAACTAGATTAATTTTATAGTTTATATTTAATTATAAATCACTAATTCAGTGTCCTAGTATTGAGGTTATATTATGACCATGGGTTACATGGAGTTATTGATTAGGGTATCTTTGTTTTTATTTTATTCCTTAGAAGTGTCATCCAAATTTGACAATATTTTTTTATTACATTCCATTATTGATTGTATTTATACATGAATTTTAGGTTTCCTAATAAATAGTTCATTTAATAGTATGGTAATTTGGTCTTTCGTTGAGATTTTGTTTTTTAATTAATTAATATTTTTTATATTTATTTATTCATTCATGGGAATCTATAATATGGATACATCATGAATGTTTTTATTAAATTTAGACGTATAGTTTGTCATGAACTGTCCCCCGGGGACCGTGCTATGACTACACCAAGCCCGCCTTATATAGGTCAGGGGCTGACGATTAGAACATAAATTCATATCCCTAAAATGGGAAGGAATTTACTTTAAACATGTACAAACTCACATAGTAGAACTCAACAAGAGGCAGACACACAGACTAGAACACAACATATGAAACTCTGAAGTAAACTGTTGTAGTAAAGAGTACTTAAAGTAATGGGTGCCGGAATACAATCCAAATTGGAAAATGTACATGTATAATTGAAAAGTAAAAAATTCTGAAAAGTAAAAGGCAGCTGCTGGATCATCCACCATGGATCCTACCTAAATGGTTGGAATAGCTGACGATCAGTAGTCCCTGCATCATGTCATGCCAAAAAGATCTAGCTCCAAGAACCATCCATTCCTAGCTCACTCATCCTCGATCAATGATGTACATCGTCAAAACCAGACACATCATGGTGGGGGCGAAGCCGATGCAAGGATAAGTATAATGATACTGAGTAGGGACCTTGAGACCCCCATAAGTCTCCTTGAGTTCTACAAAGGAAAAACCACAAATAATGAAGCATAAGTACACAAAAAATTTCATATCACACCAGGCATCACATTAGGTTAAAGGTAGAAGGTTTATCACATCATTGAACACATCGGCTGCTATAGAACTCTTCTATCGAGTACAGTAGTCCCACCGGGTCACAGAGAGCCACATCCCACTAACCTTGAACTGGTGAGGTACTCCTCCCCATTGCGTACTGTGGGTCTGCTGGGTCACACAATGCCTCCCTCTCCCACCATGACCTGTTGAGGTAGTCCACCCCATCGCGTAAAGTGGGTGCTCCCTACAGAGTCTTGCTAAAGTACTCCTCCCCATCGTTTACCATGGTTGTTAAGTCACTTTGAGTCGAAATGTAAACAGTCGTCAGGTTTCAGCTAGTCACAGGGTTCCGTACGTAGTGCGCTTGGGAGAACCTCTACCCAAGCCATCAATCATATTCTATCTAGTATGCATTCTCACAAGATGTAACCCAATTATTTAAAATGTCATAAGGGATCCAACACATTAGACATCGTTCCAATCAAACGCCCAGTCTGTGCATTATTGGCATTTCAGTACTGAGGGCTTGGTTGATTTCATGTATAATCCAACCTTGTCGTACTCCATGTTCCTCCCAAAACACTCATGGAGTAAGTCAAAAGAACCGTCTTGCTCCACGATTTCTGATATCATAGACGGTTCGGAAAACGAACGTCAGGTAAATAAGATAAGGCCTTTTAAGTGTTTCAGGGACTAGTTGGGCCCGGGTCCGGTCCGACCCGATCACACCGAACCGGCCAAGAAAAGGGTCATCCCACAAAGGTGTGACCCACAAGGGTGGCCCAGACCATGGGGGGGACTGAAGTGGTGTGTGGCCCGACTCGCTGTGTAGGTGGCCCAACCCACTGGCGACAGCCCACTGGCAGTGGACCACGGGAGGGCGGCTCAGCCCACGGTGCTTCCACCATGTGGCTCGGGGGAGGCGCTCCCCTGAGATCCCAAACATCCAAATGTCATTCACCCTTTGAATAGGTGACTCCATACGGTCCCCACCTAGTTGTTTTGGAACTCACTAGAGGCATGGGTTCTACCTACTCTTCCACGGCTTCGACCGCGGTCTCTTTCTCACCAGGGCTGTGTGACGACATGCCACCCTTCCCTTCCACGGCCGGCTGACAAGTAGACCGCCTTCTCTGACTGCCACGGTTGACGAGCCGCGGCCCCATGGACACTGGAAGCATGAGACAGTGTGTCACACTTACTCCACAACAGGCTTGTGTTGGCCGCTCCGATGACCGCCTCGGCCTCGTGTCGCATCCTTCTCTATCGTACGTCGATGCGCTGTCCCCAGCGTAGTTGGTCAGTGTTCCATGGAGGTGAAACAATAGAAAGATAGTGGAAGATTTGGGCCAAGTTCGTTAGGAACATTCCCTCAATGTTATCTCATAAACAAGAGGGGGGATTAAGGGTTTAATAATTTCTTGTATTAAACATAACAAAACCCCCACAAGGAAATATCCCGTGACAACCTCCCACAAAATGAATGAATCACGGATCAACTCGTTAGTTGGATGACCCGTGTTCTTCGAATAATTTCAAGAATGGGGAAGAGGAATACAATTAAAAATCATAAACTAAAAACCCCTACCTCAAACCATCGGAAAAAATCCCATTCTTGAAGTTGGGTCTCGTTGTTCTTGGTCCCCGTAATAAGCCACCCCCACCGCCACTCGAATGCCAAAACTTTGGTTCATGTTTTCAGTGTCGCACGTCACCTCCCACTAGGTTCGGCTCTGTTCTATAAGGGCTCAGCATTACGGCACTCTAATAAAACTTTATTTCATGGTGAAGCTTGTCAGATGCCCTTCCCGAAGATCTATATTTATAGAAAAGTGTGAGGGTAAGTAACGACGTGGGGAGTTAATGGGGGATCATAAATTAGTACCTCTCATAATTCCCCAACAACATCATTACATCGGATTTTTTAAGTCAATCCATTCATTAGCTTGACTCAACATAGGTCCCATAATCAGCATGTCCATTGGTGGAAAATAAAGAAAATAAAATAATAAAATTATTTCATATAATTTATTTTAAAGGTCAAAAAAAATAACTTCTTCTCCGGACATACAGCTGTCAAAGTAAAGTCTCCCATAAGTGAATAAAGGAACTACAGATTCCACCATTACCTCATATTTTTAATTCTATAAACGGTTCAAAAGTTAGGAAAAATAGGTGACACGTTTACTGAACATACCATAAATAAAGTTCAGAAATTATTTCCGGGCACACCGGACCTCAGTTTCACACACTGTAAATATTTTAAAAACTCGTAAAATTCCATATATATTAAAAAAGCATTTACATGGAAAGTCCGGGTGTTTACATTCTCCCCACCTTAGGGATTTTCTTCCCTGAAATCCAAAACATAAATTAAGGAAACAAATGGGAGTACTGAGCATGAATCTGTGCATCCCTCTCCTGTGTGATCTCTTAGAGGTTCTCGTGCTTCCAGTGAACGCACACAAGAGGTATCAACCACCAACAAAGGACTCGCTCCTGTCAATCCACGATCTCTATCGGAACCTCTGTAAATGTCACCCAATCATCTAAGTATAGCTTTCCATGATCATTGAAATGAGTTGGGTTATGAACATATCTACTCAGGTGGGATACATGGAATATGTCGTGTACCTTATCCAGTTGTGATGGAAGTGCCATGTGTTATTCCTCTTCTCCTATCCTCCAAATTATCAGAAAAGGTCCGATAAACCTCATTAATAAGTTGTTGCCTCATCACAATCGACGTATTCCCCATCGAGGAAATACTTGCAAGAGAACATGGTCCCTTTCATGGAACTACAAGGGTCTCAGTATCCTATAGGCATAAGACTTTTGTCTACTCTATGAAGTCTTCATCTGATCCTGGAAAATCTATACCTTCTCAGTGGTAGCTTATACTATCTTTGGACCCATAAGTATTGACTCTCCTGGCTCTATCCACCATAGAGGTGATCTGAAATGTATACCGTACAAGGCCTCAAATGGTAAAATACTGATGGTGGGGTGATATATAATATTGTATGAGAACTCCACCAATGGAAAGTGATCCTCACAACTATGGAAAAAATCTAGGATGCATGCATGAATCATTTCCTCTGGCGTCTAGATGGTCTGCTCTGTATGACCATCCGTCATAGGATGAAAGGCGGTGCTCAAATGCAGTTGGGTACCCAACGCCACCTAATATCCCTTCCAAAATAGGGATTTGAAATGTGTGTCATGGTTAGAGACTATCTTTAGTATTACCCAATTAAGTCACACAATCTCTGGTTTCTAGAGGCGTCCAATGACCATTACTGGTCCCTAATCTCAGATGGGTAGGAAGTGGGCTGACTTGGTGAGTCGGTCAATGATCACCCAAATGGAATCATGTCCCCTAGAAGTATGTGGAATCCTTGTCACAAAGTCTATGTATATCCCACCCTCTTCCACTTCAGCACCTCTAGAGGATGAACTATGCCTACTGGAACCTAGTTCTTGACTTTCACTTTCTAACAAGAGATGCATCATGAAACGAACTTCTTCACTCCCTTCTTTATCCCTGGCCACTAGTGCTGACACCAGAGGTACTGGTACATCTTCGCCACACTAGGATGTACCATCAGAGAGGACATATAGAACTCCATCAACACCTCATCCTGTAGTGCCATTGGAACTATGGTACGCCCATTAAAGAGGATGACGTGCTCCCCACCATCAAAAAATCCATCAGGTGCCTATCCTGAGGATATTTGAGCATGTTGATCCCCGCAGTCATCATCCCCAAGATATGATTCCCATACTCACTCATGGAGTTGGGGAGTGAATAACATATACAAGAGGTATGCTGATCCATCTCTATCCATGAAGGATGCATGCAATGCGGCTAGCTGTTATTTCACCTCACTCATTAACTATAGACAAGACCTCCTACTAAGTGCATCTGCTACCACATTCCCCTTCCCACGACTATAGACTATCTCTAAGTAATAACCCTGGAGGAACTCTATCCAACGCCACAATCTCAGGTTCATGTCCTTCTGAGAGATGATATACCTGAGACTCGTGTGATCAGAGTAGGCAATAAAATGTTATCCCATCAATTAATGTTGTTAAATCTTCAAGGAGAAGACCACTTCTACTAACTCCCGGCCTTGGGTAGAGTAGTTCTGCTCATTCCATATCAAATATCGCGATCCATAAGTGATCACTACTCTATCCAACATTAGGAAACACCCATGTCCAGTCCCTGATGCATCACAGTAGACTACATATCCAACTCCCTCTTCTGGAATCCTCAAGATGGGGTACCCATTAGTCTCTGCCTTATGTCTTAAAAAATCTGCTGGTATCTCTCTTTCCATACGAAGGGCTACCCTATCCTCGTCACCATTGAAAAGGGTGCTGCAACTCTGGAATATTCAGGCACGAATCTTATGTTGTATGCATCCAACCCTAGCAAACTCTGCACCTCTGTCACACTCTTAGGTGGCTCCCAAGAAAGTAAAACCTATATCATTGCAGGATATAGTGAAACTCCAGCCACTATGTTAACGTGCCTTATAAAGTGGACCTCTCACATCTAGAAATAAAACATCAAGAGTTTACCATAAATCTGGTGATCTAGGAGTGTATCCAAAACTATCTATAGATGATAGGCATGATCTTACTACATTACCGAGTATATCAATTTTTCATCGATGAACACCACCACAAAGTGATCAAGGTATGGATGAAAGATCGTATTCATGAGTACCATGAACACTGATGGGGCATTGGTCACATTGAGAGGAATAACCATGAACTCATAATGGATATATCGATATCTAATGTTCATCTTCTTCACATCCTCTTCTTGTATCCTGAGCAACCGATAGCCTGATCAGAGGTCTACCTTAAAAAACAAGTGATATCCCTTCAATCAAAAGGATAATCAATCCACAGGAGTGGATACTTTTTTTAATAGTAATCTGGAACCGGCGTCGATAATCCACATAGAGTCTCAAACTCCCATCCGCCTTCTTGTCGAACAGAATCGAAGCTTCCCCTAGAGAAACATTGGGTCTTATGAACCACATTCCCTGTATGTCCTCCAACTGTACCTGTAACTCACGAAGCTCTGAGGGAGCCATATGATATGATTTTCTAGATAACAATGTCATCCCAAGTTATATGATGATGTAAAAGACTACATATCTTTGTGGAGGTAGCCCTAGAAAATCATCATGAAATACATCGGCATTCTGGTCCACCACTACAAGATAACTTGGACTCTCAACATCAACTTCTCCGAGGGTAAGGTTAGACAACTGATGAGTAATCGATAGAACCCTGCTCTGGTTAAGTCCATCTCATACTGCAAAGGATCCATTATTTCTAGGGAAGGAAACCTTGTCCCATCCATTCAGACACACCACATTTTTTGCAAAATACAGTCAATCTGAGCATGGACTGTGGATAACTAGTCTATACCTAAGATGATGTCGTAAGGCCTCGACACCACTACTAAGAGATCCCAGAAAAATATCTTGCATCCTAGAGTAAGATCACACTTTCAGAAATAGTGTGTAATTGTCGAATATTCTCACATACGAGTCTCTATCCATAAGGATCAAGCCAATAGCTCCACCATAATCTCCGAGCTCCGAATGAAGGACTTTGCAACAAAAGAGATATTAGAACACATGTCTATAAGTACTACAGATAATGTGTAATAGACAAAGATCGTACTTCTAATCATCTCTGGAGTACCATGGTCGTAGGCATCAGTTTCCTGGTGCTGAGCTCCCCCCTATCCCCCTGCTCCCTGTGGTCGGGGTGGACATCCTGGTGGTGGTGGTGGTACAACCTCGAAATGCTCCTAACCGCCGACTGAACGGCCAAATCATCTGCCACATCCTCCACCCTATGGACCTCTTCTCTCAAACCTCTACCTATACCTCAGAATTCCCTCGACTATATTCTGGTTATTCATATAACAGGTCAGGCAGTAGCGACCCATATGACCCTACCCGTTGAACGTGTAATACTGTGTGGCTCCCTGGTGACTCCCCCTGAATTGGGAGCCTCGTACTACCGAACCAGAGTCCTGGGGCTGTCCTCTGAAAGACCTGGCCAGCTTGGGCCCACATGCCTAATGCCTGCTTCCTGTCGAATAATATGCTGCCTGGGGTCTGCTATCGGTTCCTGCTCTGATAAAAAGCTCTCCACAAGAAGGCACCGCTTCACCCCTCCCGCCTGGGTGGGGATGTGGAGGGTCACCACTAAATCCATGATATCCCTTCTGAGCCCGTGAACAAAGGCACAATCCCTGATGAAATGTTCTCTCACTATATCCATATAGTATCAAGAATGATCTGTGAACCTCACTGAGTACTCAGCCATAGTCATGCTGCCCTACTGAAGGTGTATCACCTCTTGAATGCGCACAAAGAACACCGTCTCAGGGAAAAAATCTTCCCAAAAACACCTCTAGAAGTAAACCCAAGTGAGGGTCATATCATCGTGAACCTGAATGGTCATGTTACACCATCTCCTAGCTAATCCCAGTACAAGGCTTGCCACCATGATCGCCATCTGGTCTGGTGTGTCCTCACTATGTGGAAGACCCGCGTCACGACCTATAGCCAGTCCTTAGTGAATCGAGGGTCTGTCTCACCCCTGATCCTGGGAGGACTCTACCATTAAAACTCATGAAGGGATATTAGCCTACAAATATCATCTACATGAACTTTCTATAGTACGGGCTGACCATTAGGTGGTGGTAGCACTGGAGAACCACCGTGTGGTTCCATCTCAAACATTGGTCCCCGGACAGACGCCTCATTGCTGAGAGGGATGTCCTCATGTATTTGGATCCTGACTGGTCGTCCATGTAGACACGTCGTGAGATAAATCTAGATTTTATATAGTTAGGCCATTATACCGGGTGAGCTGGAATTTATTCGAAATCACAAAAGTGAAAACAAAACTAGCATTTCCATGAATAGAGTAGAAAAGTATGACTCAAGGTTCTCGTGTATAGATACTTTGGCTGCATCACCCACCCTGGATTCTCTGAACCTAATAGTCAGAGTCACAACACATAACTTTTTTCCTTTAAAACAAAAGCACGGACTCCTGTTCTAGGAGGTTGAACGGAACACCTCTGATAGCACATTTTCATGACCCTTCCCCCGGGGTCCATGTCATGACTACCCCAAGCCTTCCTTCCATAGCCTAGGGGATGGAGACTAGCACCGAAAGGTGTATCCCTAAAGTGAGAATTCATTGATTTTAAACCTGTACAAACTTACAAAGTAAAATTCAACCAGGGGAAACTACTTATACTAGAACGCAAAAAAAAGAAACTATGAAGTAAACTACTATAGTAAAGAGTGCTAAAAGTAAAGGGGGATGGAATACAAGCATAATTAGAAAAAGTAAATGTACAACTGAAAAGTACAAAACAGCTGAAAAGTCAAAGGCAACTCCTAGATCCTCCATAAAGGATCGAACCTAAAGGGTAGGTACAACTCATGATTAGTAGTCCCTACATCACGTCATGCCAAAAAGGTTCATCTCCAAGCACCGTCTAGTCCTATTTCCCTCAGCCTCGATCAATGATGTACGTCGTCTCCACTGAACACACCTTGGTGTGAGTGATTCCCATGTAGGGGTGAGTATAACAATACTCAGTAGGGAACCCAAGACCCCCGTAGGTCTCCTAGATTTCTACAATGGAAAAACCACAAATCATGAATCTTAAGTACACAACACAAGGCAACTCACTCCAGGTCTCACTTTAGGTCAAGGGTAGATGAGTTATTACATCATTTAACTTTTATTCTGCTGATGTACTCCTTCTCTATAGAGTAAAATGGGCTTTCCAGGTCACACAGAGTCGCTTCCCAGTAACCTTGAACTACTGAGGTACTCCTCTCCATCATGTACCATGGGTCTCCCAGGTCACAAAGAGCCTCCCTCCCCCACCATGGCCTACTGAGAGAATCCTCCCCATCATGTACCATGGTCGCTCCCCACCGTGTCCTACTGAGGTACTCCTCCCCATCAAGTATTGTGGTCATTGAGTCACTCCGAGTTGAAAATGAAGCAGTCATCAGGTCTCAGCCAGTCGCAGGGTTCCGTACATAGTGAAATTGGGAGAATAAATCCTGAAGCCATAAAACATATTTAAAAAATCACACAGTATTTCAAGAAGTAACCCAATGATCCATCATGTGTTACAAGTTCCAACGCAACAGACAATGCATCAATCAGACGCCCGATCTGTGCATTATTGGCATTTCGGTTTCAAGGGCCCAGTTGGATTCAGGTACGATCCAAACTGTACGTACTCCAAAATTCTCTCAATACACTCATGAAGTAAGTCAAAAGCACCATCTTTCTCCAAGTATCCCAACATCGTAGACGGTTCTTAAAACTGATGTATGGTTCTTCAGATGAGGCCATTTAAGGGTTTCTGGGCCCGGTTGGCCTGGGTCCGGTTCGACCGGGTCGGACCAACCCAGTCGGGGCTGGGCAGAGGTCTGGCCCAACCCCGAAAAGGGGCACCCCTCAATAGTGTCCCAGCCCATTGGAGGGGGAGGCATCCTGACCGTTAGTGGAGCGCGACCCGACCCACTAGGAAGGTATCCCAACTCTTGGAGGGTGGCCCAACCACAAAGGGCACGACCCGCGGTTCTTCCACTTGGTGGCTTAGGGGGGCCGCTCCCTGAGATCCTGAACAGACAAATTCCATTCGACCATTGAAGAGGCAGCACCACATGGGAACAGCCCGACTTCCAGATAACCTACTGGAGGCACGAGTTCCACCCCCTCCACCGCGGCTTCGGCCACAATCTCCTGCTCACCGGTGGCGCGTGACGGCGAGAAGCCCTTCCCTTCCGCGGCCGACCGACGAGCCGACCACCTTCTCCAACTGCCGCGGCTGATGACCCACGGCTCTTGGCGCACCGGAGGTGCGTGACGGAACGTCGCACCTCCTCCACAGTCGGCTGGTGTTAGCCGCTATAATGATCATCGTGGCCTTATGTCACAGCTTCCTTTGGCGTTCATCAATGAAATTTCCCCAACGTAGCTGGTCAGTGTTGCATGGAGGCACAAAAACATGAAGATAGTGGAGGGTTTGAGCTGGGTTCGTTAGGCCTGCGCCCTCCGCATTAACTCATAAACCAGGGGTGATTAAGGGATTAATAATTTATTGTTTTAAAAAACAAATCAAACCCCACAATGAAATGTCCCATAACAACCTTCCACAAAAAGAATGAATCGCAGATCAACCCCTTAGTCGATTGATAGTGTTCTTCATATAATTTAATGAATAGTAAAGAAGAAAAAAATTAAAAAACATAAATGAAAAACACCCTACCTTGAACCATCACAGAAATTACCATGCTTGATGGTGGGTATCGTTGTTCATCGTCCCCATAACCAGCCCCCCCCCCCTAGCGCTGCTCGAATGTCAAAAAAACGGTTCAGGGATTCAGTGTCGCACGTCAACTCCCTCTGGGGTTGACTCCTTCTTTCAAGTGCATGGAATCATGGTACTCCAACAGAACATTGTTTCTTGTAGAATCTTGTATGATACCCCGCCCCAAACATTATATTTATAGGAGAGGGGAGGGTATGTAATAGTGTGGGGAGTTAACGAGGGATCATATATTAGGAACCATCTTGATTCCCCAATGGTGTAGTTACTTTGTATTTGGAAATTGAATCCATTCATTAGCCTGACTCATCGTGTGTCCCACACTCCTCTTGTCTGTTGGTGGAAAAGAAATAAAATAAAATAATAAAATTATTTTGTTTCATTTATTTTAAAAGTCACAAAACATAACTTCTTCTCATGACCATCATCGGTCAATGTAATATCTCACTTAAGCGAATAATGGCACTACAGATTCAACAGTTCCCTCATATTTTTAATCTGATCACTAATTCAAATGATAAAAATTTCGAGTTACGTGTTTACTGAACATACCGTAAAATGGTTCAGAGATTATTAGTGGGAACACCGAACCTCGGATTCACGTGCCGTAAATTTTTGAGTATTCGTAAAAATCGATATAAATTAAAAAAATACATGGAAAATCCAGGTCTCGATATAGATTAATTTAATAAATACGAGAAATTTGTACCATTATACTATTTTAGATTCAATGGTTCACATAGAAAACCCATAAGGATGAGGAATTCCCCTTCTTTCTTTCAATAGGATAGTTCTTCTATCTTGTGGATTGATTACCTAGGTTTGTTTTGGATAAAATACTACTAAATCAGATAACCCTATTTTTTTAAAGATAGGGTATATTGGCGAAGGGCAACTGAAACATGATTAAATGGGATATAAGGAGTCTATGCAGACCTTACTCACAATGTACCTCAAATTTCCATTAGAATTTTGGGTTTGAGTTTTTAATTTTGAAATTACATTATATTTTTATAGAATTTAGGAATTTTAAAGGATTATATGTGTTTGGGGATTACCAACGGAGTTGAACTAGTTTCACACAATGACCTCATATGTGACAAAAATACAATATTTATCCCTATTGAATTATTTTACCTAACCTCTAATGTTGATATAATTATTTTAACATATAAATTATTTGTACATGTGTTTTTTCGAGTTTTTTGGAAGAACATATTTTCATTTTATAAAAAAAAAATTCACAACTAAAAATCAGAGTAAATAAATAAATTAAAAGTGAACTAATTCTTATAAAAATGTATATTTTTTCAATGATGGGAATTAAGGATTAAAATTTATCTTCTAATTAAATCTTTTTTATATTAAAAAATCATGTTATGAAACCAAAATGACTGAAGAATAAAATTTTTATTTGTTTTAATGTTTTTTTCATGAGAGATGATTAGGATTTGTCCCTTTGAGTGGTTATTTAACATTGGGATATGATTATGGATAAGGGAATTTTTTTTAATTTAATTTGATTTATATTTTATTTTTATCTAATTTTAATTTATGATCTGTATCCTATAATGGTATTGAGTTTTTTTGGGTTTAGGAAATTCTATTTTAATGGTTTTTAGGTGATTGTATCTTAGTGTTATTTTATTTGGGTGTTATTTATAAATTTCTCTTTTCATTTGTTTGATATAATTATTACCCCATGATGTTTTTCTTATTAGTTATTGATGGATATATTGTGGTTTTTCAGGGGATCTATATATAATGGGATTTCATTCGAGTAATTTAGGGATGAAACAAACAATAAATGTGCTTTTTAGGTGACTGGGATGAACATTTGAATAGTATAGATTATGCACTAAATCATGATGGATTAATATTTCTGGGGTAACCATTAGTGGTTTATTGAGAACCTAGTTGATTGATATTCATCCATGTTCTTTGATTCAATGTTATATATATGGTGGTTAGACGATGAAAAATTATAATCATTTTATCCCCCATTATTCTTCATGCCTAAAGGGAGTTCGTGAGGGACATAACAGTTCATGCCATAATATTTCGTGAGTAATATTATGGTCTTTTTATTTCAGGATGATTCACATTATATGCGCATTTTGAGAGTAATTTTTTTATTATCATAGATATTCTTTGGTTCACTCATAAAACGTTTGTACTTCTAGTTACAGATTTTGATAGTCCTTTAGAAATCACATAGTAATGCTTTATCTTACATACTGTATCATTATTGGTTAGAAAGGTAGGTTCCTTTTAGAATACTATATTTTTTTTAAATAACTAGACCACTAATATTATTATATATGTAATATTACATTGTGATCCATAAAGTATTTTCCAATTTATATCATTTTTAAACAACTATATTATTGAAATTCGTAATCAATGAAGAGAATTACTCGGGATATATGATCATTTGTATTCAAATTGGAATAATATGGTGTAATTTGAATATTAGGAGATGTATTAAATTTTTTTCATTTTTTGGAATGATTATTTTATGAAATTTTAGTATATTCTTCCATTTCCAGTGAATATGACCAGTAATGTTTTTTTAAATTTTTACCTTTAAGGGGGAAGATAAGGTTATTATGGGGATTACTATCTAGAACCTACCATATTTATCATTAATATTATATATATTTAGTTATTTTTTTCATGAACATTAGTTTTGAGTTCATCTATATGAAATTTTTTGAAATTTTAATAATTTATTTTATCTTATTGTTAGTAAACCATTACTGAAAACCTCATGGAAACTATGTGGTATGCATCTACAATTTAACCTAGATTTTATAAAATGTTTGGTTCATGATTTTTCTAACTGTACATCCAAACCATAAAAATACCATGACATGTATAGTGTGGTAAGAACGGTTTGGCCAACCATATATCCAATCCTTGTACTGTACTATATGCATTAATTGTTTTTCAAAAATATTCATCCCCACTTTAAAAAAGTGTCACCATTCCTCTCTCACAAGATGCATAAAAAATATGTGTCATGGGTTCCCTCCCTATTCACATTATCCTTCATTCAAGACTTCACTTCTTATAATTTCAAGGAAAATCCATATAGGATAGGTCATCTATATATCCTTCACCTTTTCCCTTTATGGCCACAACATTTTATCTCTTTACCTAATTCCATGTGCTATAGGAAGAACCCTCGGTGGCAGGAATAACCTATTTTATTTGTTTCTTACATATTATGTTGTTTATTTCCCATTATAGACTTCATCTAAATATTTTAATGGATTCACATTGTCTTTTATTTTCCTCGGTAGCATCTCAAAGCTTCCAATCATTCATGCAATTCCATGTGTTCTTGCGTGCTCCAAATTAATTTTAATCAAAATTATAATTTCCATTTGAGTCCAACTGATATATATATATATATATATATATATATATATATATATTTGTGTGTGTGTGTGTGTTTATGTGTGTGTGTGTGTGTATGTGTGTTTTTTTAGTATATTGAGATTTAATTCTAATTTTTTTTTTTAAATTCCTTTACTGAATATTTACACCAAATGAATCATTATATTCTTTTAATGAATAAATAATTATGATTGTTTTATATAAACTGTAGAGTTTTTTGGTGCTATATGAAATTTTTAATGCTTTTGTGTTTGTGGTAATAATAAATTATTGGGGTTATATTAATGGTATTTATTATTCCATGTAAATTTATTAAATTTAATTTTATTATGTTTATGGTATTCATTATGTCTGATGTCACTAACAATTGTTATTATGTTTTGATCTTATAAAAATATGTATGGGTGACTAAATATATAAATATATAAATATATATATATAGACACACATCTTCATTTGATAGTTTATTTTTATGTTGATTGATGGATGTTTATAAATATATACATAAAATTTTATATTTTTGTAAAAATAAGTTGATGGTTTGGTAATAAAATTATATGTTTGAATTTAGAATATAAATTTTTTCTCAAAGATTATTTTATAATCTTTAGAGAATGTGAAATTCTTCAACATTAAAGTAGTTTTCTAAAATGGTGTTACACCCATATTGGATACCACACTGTCTTGATATTAATTTGAGAATGAGTATTAGGGTTATTAACATTCATATCTCTAATATATAAATGTTTTTTACTCCATTAATTTCATGTTATGATATATTGGATGATTGATTTTATAACTAATGAGCATTCATAATTTTTTTCTTGTAGATTTGTTGACAAAGATTGTTTAAAGAGGAATGTATTATATTTTATAAAAATAATTTGATGTCACGGGTTTGTGAAAGGTCCTTTTATATCATCTGTGGAGTGTTTTTCATTGATAACACACATTGTATGAAATGCATATAAGAGGGGAAAACCACACTAACTATCCCATTCATTTTCACTATACAATGAAAAAATTTGACTTCGGTAAAGGTAATGGTGTTGTGAATGGGTGTTAAAAAACTAATATTCCAAGTTATATACAAAATATTAGTTTATTTTATGTGGATACATGGAAGTATATCACTACACCATGAGGACATGAAATTTTCTTCATAGCAGGTAGCACACATATTTAATATTTAACAATTAAACCACATGTTGATGTTTGGTTCTATAATAGCCATGAACATATATTACCTACAAATTTTACCATACTTTATGTATATGTAATGGTTATATCTACAATACATTATTAATTTTATAATGTTTTAATTTATGTTATTACATTTTGTTTTATTAAAACACAAAAAATGAATACATTTTAATTCAAAGTAGAATATATGGACTGATTTTGTAATGTAAGTGCATGAAGTTTCTCATAAAATCATATTAGTCAATTTGTGCTCAACACATAGACACAACATAGTATCTATATAATTTTTTTTAGGTTCATAGTAATTTTATGGATACTCCCTTAGTATGATGATATTGAGGTTTTAGTGTAACTTTGGGTCACATGGTGTTCATCATCCATGAATGTTATTTTTTTCACCATAAAATACTCATTTAAATTTATCCACCTGAAATGTTTTCATTTCATTTATGAGAGAGGTCTTTTCATGTGGTTTTAAGGTTATTTAATAAATTGGGTTTTATCTCATGATGGATTTTGAGGTGGGTGTGTGTTTTTCTGTGTGATTTTCTTTTTTTATAAATATTTACTTATAAATGGGAATATAATGCATGGACGCATCATGAAATAATTTTTCGTAAAGTTCCCAGCCTTATAATAATTTATTTAATTCAAGAAATCATACCCACTATTTTTTTATGAACCCATTGTTCATGGTTCAAACCCATAGTGTTAGAGAATTACCCTAGGGCCTTTCCATGGGATACCTCTGGTGTCTAATGCATAAAAATCCAAGGTTGGTTACTGAAATTTTTTCTATGCCATACATGATTTATTAATGAGTTCATTTTAAAAATTCAATTAATGATAATTCCAAAATATATGCTTATGAAAGGATGTATGTTACCTACTTGATGAGATATAAAGAAAAATGGATTATATTAAATAGTGAGCATTCATGAGTTTCTGTTATCATTTTATAAATAAAATTATTCACTATGGGTTCCATACATTGTTTTTTTTTGTTAATATTTGAATTTAAACTAGTTTATCAAACATTATTATGAATGTGTCCTAGAGGGAAACATAATAATTGCATCTAGAATCATAGTTATTGTGTATCTAGATATTACATTACAACAAATTCTATTCTTTTGATAAAGTAATAATAATTAATTTGTTTATCATAATGTCATGATTTCAATCACTAGTTATAATAGTTTGTAATATGTATTTAATGTTACATATATTTTTTTAGTTTTCATGAATATAATACGTTTTTATTAATTAATGTAATAATATTGTGATATTTATTTATCTAAATATATATTTATTAGTTATGTTTTGATAAATACTAAGTGGTTTTATTAAGTTGAGTTAGGGGGAAATGTAAATGATATATTTTGATAAATTATATGTAAATAAATAATTTTTTATGTATAAAATAAAATGTATTTAAAAATAAATGAGTATCTGTACAACATGTAACACAAGACTAATAATAAAATTATTATTACTAGATGTGGGGTTCATTTTAGATTATAATATTAGTGATGGGACTATATGAAATAACTAATTACATAACACTTTGTACATAACTCAAGTTATAACATTTATCTAGTAGAGGTAATAATTTCTCATAAGACATTATCTAGAGTGAATTTTCTTAAAAAATGAGAAATTATAAAGAATTTTCATAAGAAAGACAAGAAATAGATCATCCATCACCCAATCCAAATAGAGGGAACAAGGATGAAATATTCATGACTAATAGAATTATTTTAGAGACTAAAAATGTATGATACATGATATTCCATAAATCAATTATAAATAAATTGATCTATAATGGATATTATGAGGCTTCTAAAGAACACATGTATAACACTATATGGATTCTTCTCTAGATCTTGATATATAATGATAATATGATGATAAGGTCATCCAATTAATAAATTACGAAAGATCCATCCGGTTGATTTATGTATTATTGTACAAATAAGTTACATATTAGTTATGAAATGATCAGCTCTCTATATATTCCATGGGTTTTAATCGTATTTAGGGGATTTATTTAGATGAAATTAATGAAAAACATAGTGTTCCATGATCTAACTACTATTTACTCAAAATTAATTTTATTCGAATTACTTACACTGATGATTTGAGGGATACTAATAAGAACTAAGTAAATTAATATTGGTTTATAAATATTATGAAGAAAATAAGGATTGAAAATAGTTTTTAATTTTAAATACATAGATATTTAATTATAATAAATGTCACAACAACTTTTATACCAAAGGATTTTTATTTTTAACATGCTTTATTATATTTATTTGAGTCATCTTAGTGAATATTTGATTATTTATTTTAGATACTCAATTTCATGGTATATTCAATAAATTATACTTTTACCAAATTCCATGAATATATTCTTATGACATAGAATATTCAAATTTCTATTAGGATATATTATGCACATTAAAAGTTTCCATGTTAAAATCACTATACAATTCCAAAATTCACTTAAAACTATTGAACCTCTTAAATGACTATAATATGGAATTCATAAAAAAGATACATATAAAAATGTAAATTAAATAATAAATGAGATGTATTATTTATCATTATATTTTGATTTCCTATAAATATATAAAAAATATATAAACAGAAATGTTCTATGGGTTGAATTATTCAAAACCGATGTCTTTTAGGTAAGGTATTCATATTAATTATATATTAAATTATATAGAATTCCATTTTATTTTATTTTTTAGTAGTATATCATGGAAAATATAATCTTCTTATGTTTTTTTTATTTCAGGTTTTTTTGTCTAATTTGTCGAAGAACAAAATTTGAAAACACATTCTTTTCATAAAACTCATGTAACATTAATTTTATGGTTTTATCACTTGAATATGGTTTCCTCTAGTTCATTTTCCTTTATCCAAAAGATATATAATTAAACAAATTCATAAATAAATTATCATTATAAAATAGAACATTATATAATTCATCACATAGTTGTGTTTATCTTAATATTGTATGTTTCTGAACATCCATAATGATTGAAATCGTTGAATTGACCATAATGCCTCAAATTTTCATTAAGATGAGTACTTTACATTTGAGTGACCAAATATTAAAAAAATATGATTAAATCATCTTTAGAGTTCTCAAATCACTTTGGAACCAATATATCACCAATAATATTTTCTTAAAATTGAATATCACGTATCTAGGGAAAACTATTTTTGGATTCAATTAATGATATGTCTACTATAATATTTGTCTCGTTTCCACATGATTTGATATTGTTAAATCATTTATCCTTATTGAAAATAAATTTCAGAATAAAAATTGTAATTCCCACTTTATCTATATGTTTTAACTAATCATATCTTCAATAAACTTCATTCAAAACATGAAACTATGTCTTTAGAAAAACTATTAAATTTAATGTTTATATTAAAACATATCTTATTTTTGTAGGTTATCTCGCTATGAAATCACAATTTTAAAATATTTAGAAGGATAAAAATATCTTTTTTTTACTACCAATTAAATGGAATATGTCAATAATGAATACAATGATAGAAGAATGTGAGAATGAAACTATTTTAGTTTACATTTCTCAGTCTCTATATATTGAATTATTTTTTATATTATCCAGTTAACCCCTAATACTAGATCATTTTTTATTTAAAAATTTATGTTTTTTGACATTTTCCATGGATAATAAAAATATTACATTAATATTTATCTATTTCATTGAAAAATATTTATTTTTCTAGTCACCTTGACTAGATTTATTAGAATATTGTAATTGTATTATTAGAAAACAATATTCTTATTAATTTACTTGGATTTGTAATTACAATTCATCCCTTATAATCATGGATTATTAAAATTAAATAATTATATTATTTATGATTTAGATAATCAAAAATATTATTTGATTCATTAAAATCCCTATTGATATTCATCGATCATTTACAAAGATCACAAAAGAATTTTTTTGAATTCAAGCTTTATTTTATTGAACTAATCTTCAACCTGTAATTTTTATTCTAAAAATAAACAACATATTTTCATTTTTTATGTAAAGACCCGTAAAATTCAAGGGAAATTTTTTCTTAGTTTTCTTTAGAATTTTACAAGAGCGCGGTTTCAGACGGCACCTGATTCCGAGGCCCGGAGTGCCCGGAATTAATTTCTGAAGTTTGGCTCGGGTACGTTCAGTGAACGAATGAGCGGGAATTCCTAACTTTTGATCCGGTGCTCGGAATTGAAATCCGAGGGCACCGATGAACTCGCAGCGCCGATAATCGCTTAAAGAGACCTTTTCGGGAGTTGCGTTTTTTGCGGGTTGAAAGTTAATTTTGGGGTTTTTAGTTTGAGTTAAATAAAATTTGTGTAGAACAAATTTTATTATAACTTGATAAAACCTACCAAAGGGGGTTGGAAGTGGGACCCACACCCACTTAACCTCCCTTGGGAGGATTAAGTGTGGTGGGGCCCACACGAACCCCTAATCCTTTCAAATTCTCCCAACTCCCTTAACACCTCATTTATTGACTTGAGTTACTTATTTAATTATGGGAGTTAATCCTTTTGAATTTCAAACTTTTGAAATTCTATTGTGTTATGTAATAATAAAATAAGTTGTTGTCTTATTTTATTTTGGGTTATTTTTTTGTCTTCTTGAGAGGTGGAGAGCTCTTCTTTTTCTTCAACTCTGATGAAGAACTCGAAGAACGTTCATCTTGACGAAGAACGCTCAAGCACCGACGAAGAACGCCGCACCTCCATTCTTCGTTTACCGTGTCAACGAAGGGGACGCCACTTCTTCCTCGGACAACCTTCGTCGGCGTACAAGTTTCGCCAACGACGTGTCTCTTCGAACGCATCCCTTCGTCATCGGATTTGACGAACGGCTACCGCGACGCCCGACCTCCGCGACGTCGTCTTCCGCGGAACGTTCACAATCTTCGAACCTTATACCCGAGGTAGGGGTTGTTGATTTCTTTTTGGTTTCCTTATTTTTTATTCTTGATCGTGAATAGCAAGTCTAACGTGTGGCTTGAATTATTTAAGTTGCGTTATTATTTTAACGTGAGGGGGCCGGACCGCACGAACACGGCCGAACCCCCCTCCATCGTTCTTGTTTATTCTTGCGGGTGGAAGCAAGTGGCGTGGTGCCGTCGCACCACGCGGATGATCGTGCAAATATTTTACGCGGCGCCGTCGCGCTACGCCGAGGTAGAATCTTCAAGAACGCGCCGCCGTCGCGCCGCGTTGAATGGAATCAAGGCACGACGAAGGGGCGCGGTGCCGTCGCACCGCGCCGGATGACGAACGCCGCGGCCGGTTCCGGGCCGCGGCGGGACGAGGAGACCGCGGCCGGTTCCGGGCTGCGGTGGAAGAGAAGACCGGCGGCCGGGCCGCCGGCGTCGGAAGCCGAAGTGGGGACCGGAATTTCCGGTCCCGTTGGAGAAAACCGGCCGACCAGCTGGCCGGCCGGAAGGCATTAAACTGGGGGAATTAATCCCCCGGCCAGCATGTAAAACCCCCCTCTTTAAGAGGGGGCGGTTCCATGAAAGGGGGGGGGGGGGGGGCAGCAGCCCCCCGGTTCTCTTAATTAAACCGGCCCCCACGTGGGGGCCGTTTGTTGCAAAGGCGCGGCACAAAGGCCGCGCCGCTTCAATCAGCGGGGGCTTAGCCCCCGCGTGCGGCCCCTCGCGGCGCCAGGCCGCCGTGGCCCGCCGCGCCGCCGCGCCGCCCCAGGGGGGGGGGGTCGGGCCGGGTCGGCCCGGACCCGGACCCCCCGTTTCGAACCAGAATCGGTTTTTGGGCCATATCTTGAGCCTCGGACCTCCGAATGACGAACCGTCTGCGGCAACGCGATCCTTGGATCGAGACGGTCGTTTCGGTATATCGCATTCAAGGTTTCGTTTTACTTTGTGTTCGGCCGGGTTGGTTCGTTCACGAAACCAACCGGGCCTTCGGAGCGGAAACGCTCATATCTTGAGCTACCGACGTCCGATTGACGTGCCGTCAGCTGTGTTGTGTCCCTCTTAGTGAGACGAATCTTTTGGCATACTCCACCCGAGGTTTGGACGCAGGTGGAGTACGGTCGGGTTGGTTTTGCCTTAAAAACCAACCGGGCCCCGGAGACGAAAATGCCAATAACTCTCAGACCGGGCGTCCGATCGACGCGCCGTCTGTTGCGTTGAGTTCCTGTTGACGATACGGAACTTTTGGATACATCAACTCTGGTCTTCATGACAGTTGATGTATCAGCCTCTCGGCTCGTGGAGCGGACCCTCCGAACGAGCTTGCTATGTGCGGGAACCCTATTGCTGGCTGCGACTGCTACAACTGCTACTACTGCTACGACTGCTACTGTGACTTCGACGACGACAGTACAGAGATCCTGTGTGGATTCGACGACGACGACTACAGCACTCAGCGATCCTACGTGGATCAGTGCTACAGGTCCTGTGTGGGCCCGATCCTGTGTGGGTCCTTGCGCTCAGCGGTTCTGTGTGAGCCAGCGCCTACAGGTCCTGTGTGGGCCCGATCCTGTGTGGGTCTTTGCGGGGGTTAGTTACCTATCGATCCTTCGTGGGTCCGACGACTTAGATGGATCAGTGATCATCTTTATCGTCCTTGAAGAAGTATACATGTGTGAGCTGAATCCTGTTGCTTTCCTGTGTGGATTGTGTTGTGAAATCCTGTGTGGATTATGTTTTGCTTTCCTATGTGGAATACGTATACTTTCTTGCGTGGACTAAGTTGTACTTGGGCTCGGAGGTTGGAGCGTATTTTAATTGATGACTTAGGTATATGTATGGGCATATACCTAAGCAGTGTCGGTTGTTACTTCGTGATTGTACTTTTCTTCGTGGTTTATCCTTTGTGGATTTGAGAGACCTTCAGGGGTCTCGGGGTCCCTACTGAGTAGCTTATACTCACCCCTGCACGGGCTTCACCCGCACTACGTTGTGTTGGTTGCAGACGACGGACAGCGTTGACCTTAGCTGAGGCTTGTAGAGCGGGACGGTACCCGGAGGTGGACCACTGGGCGGGACGTGCAAGGAGCGGACGGCGGGACCCGTGGAGCAGAGGAGCTATCTGTACCCACCGTTCAGGTGGGATTTCCAGTGGACAGCTCGGTGTAGCGGCTTTTACTTTTCAGTTGCCGTTTTCCCTTTCGAGTTGTACTTTACTTTTAGTTTGAGTTTGTATTCTGGCCCATTTACTTTTCCGCACTTTCAGTTGTACTCTGCTTTGTTTAGTGTTTACTTTCCGCTTGCTTACTCTGTGCTGTTTGTTACTTTTCAAAGGCAATGCCTTCCCTTTTTACTGGGATTTACGCCTTGGTGCTAGTCGCCAGCCCCTGGCCTATGGAAGGCGGGCTTGGGGTAGTCACGGCACGGACCCCGAGGGCGGGTCGTGACAAATTGGTATCAAAGGAGTTCGGTTCTACCGCGAACTCTGATCTTTTCTATGTGAAGAAATAATGTTTAGCATATTGAGTGTGGTTATCAGTCCAGGGAGTCCAGTGTTGGTGCGGCGGCCGACGTATCCGTACACCAGGACCCTGACTTCTGATTTCCGACTTAATGCACGAAAACATTGATTGCGTGTGTGTTTCAATGTTTTCTTTGTGATTACTTATATCAGCTCACCAGGTATACTGTTCTAACCGTGGCGCACCTGTTTCCTTTTCAGGATGGCCCCACGACGACAGCCAGCTAGGGTTCCGAGAGTCGAGCGAGACGACAGCCCACCGAGTGACGAGGCCTCGGTGCAGGTCCCTTTGCCAGTAGTGGCACCGACGGTAGCTTTACCCGCCGATTCCCCGATGCTTCCAGCAGCAGCCGCTGACGATGCACGTCGCCTCAGCGCACTGCATGAGTTTCAGCGCCAGCGGCCGCCCAGGTTTTGCGGGGAGATGGATCCCCAGGCAGCAGAGGACTGGCTGGAGGCAGTGGTTCGAGTGTTTAGGCTAGTGAGGACACCAGCAGACCTCATGGTGATCCTCGCTGCGAGCCTACTACACGCAGCAGCAGGACGATGGTGGAGCCTGATGCTCCTGGTGCACGATGAGGCATCCCTACTTTGGACGGACTTTGAGAGCCTCTTCCGCTCGGAGTTCGTCCCAGCCACCCTTCGTGTGGTGCGTATCCAGGAGCTTCTACAGCTGCGGCAGGGCAGCATGACGGTCGCTCAGTACTCGGCGAGATTTACCGATCTCTCGCGCTACTCGACCGACATGGTACGAGACCCATTCTTCCGGGCCCGGACCTTCAAGCAGGGTTTGAGACACGAGATCAGGGCATCGCTGATCTCCCTCAGCATACCGACTCAGACAGGAGTACTGGAGCGGGCCCTTCTGATCGAGAGCTTCCTTGCTGAGTCTACACCAGCACAGAGACCCACCGCAGGGCGGCACGTGGCAGAGTCATCTGCAGCAGGCAGTCGACGGATGACTCAGGGGTCCAGACAGACCAGACATTCGGGCAGACGACCTCAGGACACTGGCTCAGCAGTGCGGGGCACACAGCGCGGAGCCAGTCTTACGAGAGGCAGACAGTGCTACTCGTGCGGCGGGCAGGGCCACATGGCTCGTGACTGCCCGACCCGCCGTGCCGAGGAGCAGCAGACGGTTGAGGGACCACCGAGGGAGAGGCAGAGGGTCGACCGTGGAGGTCCGCAGGGAGGAGGCGGACGAGGCAGAGGAGCTGGACGAGCAACCGGTGGTGGCCGACGCTTTGAGGCTCTACCACCACCACCACCAGGAGGTCCACCCCGACCACAGGGAGCTGGCGGGCAGCGACAGGCACAGCTCCAGGCAGCAGAGGCCTACGACCACGGCGCACCCGAGATGATTCGAGGTACTATCTGTGTCTATTCCTCCATTGCTACAGTTCTTATAGACACAGGAGCGAGTCACTCTTTCATAGCCGCTGCCCTTGTTCGGAGCTCGGAGATTCCGATAGAGCCGTTGGCTCGATCCTTACGGCTAGAGACTCCTACGGGAGAAGACTCGACGATTACGCACTGGTGCCGGCAGTGTGAGCTTACTCTAGGAGGCGAGAGCTTCGGCTGGGATCTTCTTGTAGCAGCGTCGAGGCCTTACGACATCATATTGGGCATGGATTGGCTATCTACGGTCCATGCACAGATTGACTGTTTTAGGCGCAAGGTGCGATGTGTACGCACCGACGGGAGCAGGTTCACCTTCACCGGCGAGAAGGGAGCCTTAGCAGCACAGGATGGACTTCCGCGGAGGAGAGGACAGCCCATCACTCATCAGTTGGCTAGCCTTATCCTTGGAGCAGTTGACGTGCGGAGTCCTGGTTTTCCTGCAGTGGTGGATCAGTTTGCGGACGTTTTTCCTGACGATGTTCCAGGGATACCTTCATCGCAGAGAGGTAGACTTTTATATTGACTTGTACCCCGGGACAGCCCCGATATCCACTCCAACATATCGTATGGCCCCCGCCGAGCTTCGAGAGCTACGGGTACAGTTGGAGGACTTGCAGGGAAAGGGGTTCATCCGACCCAGTGTTTCACTCTGGGCTTCCCCGATATTGTTCGCCAAGAAGGCGGACGGGAGCTTGTGACTTTGTGTTGACTATCGTCGCCTGAACCAGGTGATAGTGAGGAACAAGTATCTGCTACCGAGGATTGATGACCTCTTTGATCAGCTCAAGGGAGCACGGTGGTTCTCGAAGATAGACCTCAGGTCAGGCTATCATCAGCTCAGAGTCAGAGACGAGGATGTGCAGAAGACAGCCTTCAGATGTCGGTATGGCCACTATGAGTTCTTGGTTATGCCTTTCGGTGTAACCAATGCTCCAGCAGTGTTCATGGCTCTCATGAACAGGATCTTTCAGCCATACCTCGATCGGTTTGTCGTGGTCTTCATCGACGACATTCTGATTTACTCTACGACAGAGGAGGAGCACGCCTATCACTTGCGAGTTGTTCTTGACACACTCCGAGAGCACCAGCTTTATGGTAAGCTCTCGAAGTGCCAGTTCTGGATACGTGAGGTCCACTTTTTGGGACATGTTATCTCTGAGGCGGGAGTTGCAGTGGATCCCGCGAAGATTGAGGCTGTGTTAGCATGGGAGCCACCCAGGAGCGTGACTGAGGTTCGGAGTTTCTTGGGACTAGCTGGATACTATCGGAGATTCGTGCCAGACTTCTCTAGAGTTGCGGCACCACTCACAGCTTTGACGAAGAAGGGGAAACCCTTCGTGTGGTCTGACAGATGTCAGAAGAGCTTCCAGGAGCTGAGACAGAGATTGACTAGCGCACCTATCTTGAGGTTGCCTGAGGAGGGAGTAGGGTACGTAGTCTACTGCGATGCATCAGGGACCGGAATCGGATGTGTTCTGATGCAGGAGCGGGCCGTGATCGCCTATGGATCACGTCAGTTGAGGCCGCATGAGCAGAACTACGCTACCCATGACCTGGAGTTTGCAGCAGTGGTCTTCGCTCTGAAGACATGGCGACACTATCTGATGGGCGAGCGCTTTACAGTCTTTTCTGATCATCAGAGTCTCAGGTATATCTTCTCGCAGAAGGAACTGAACCTGAGACAGCGACGATGGCTCGAGTTCCTCCAGGACTATGACTTTGAGATAGTCTATACTCCTGGGAAGGGGAACGTAGTAGCTGATGCCCTCAGCAGGAGGACGGGCACTCAGCTACTTGAGGAGGTGACAGAGCAGCTAGCCTCTTTGCAGATATCCTTCGTGGATAGAGATGGAGCAGCCTTTCTTCAGTCTCTCACAGTCACTCCTCCACTACTGCAGCGGGTCAGAGAGGCACAGTGTGAGGACGCTGACTGTGAGACACGGCGTGCACAGATATCCTCGGGACAGGCACCTGATGGTTTCTCCCTTGGAGCAGAGCATGGCATCCTTTTCAGAGGACGTACCATGGTACCAGTCGCATTGCGAGAGGAAGTACTCAGAGAATTTCACACTTCTCCTTTAGCGGTACATCCTGGAGTGGCGAAGATGTATCAGGACCTCAGACGACAACACTGGTGGCCGGGCATGAAGAAGGCTGTAGCAGAGTTCGTTTCTCGATGCCTCACCTGTCAGCAGGTAAAGGCAGAGCATCAGGTACCAGCAGGCTTGGTACAACCCTTGGAGGTTCCGGAGTGGAAGTGGGACGGCATATCTATGGACTTCGTGACTGGACTTCCACGCACTTCCAGAGGTCATGACTCAATCTGGGTGATTGTTGACCGACTCACCAAGTCGGCACACTTCTTACCCATCAGAGAGCAGGGCTCAGTGGAGAGCTTGGGACGTCTCTACGTTCAGGAGATTGTGCGGCTCCACGTCGTGCCATCATCTATCGTCTCCGATCGAGATGCCCGCTTTACTTCCCGGCTTTGGAAGGGGTTACAGGAGGCGTTCGGGACGCAGCTACATCTGAGCACAGCCTTCCACCCTCAGACGGATGGTCAGACGGAGAGGACCATTCAGACACTCGAGGACATGCTCCGCGCATGTGTCCTCGACTTTGGTCGTAGCTGGGAGGACCACCTACCCTTGGTGGAGTTTGCGTACAAAAACAGCTACCACTCCACCATCTGGATGGCACCGTACGAGGCGTTGTACGACCGACCTTGTAGATCTCCTTTGTGCTGGACAGACCCTGGAGAGTCAGCACTCGTGGGACCAGAGATGGTCCAGGCCACGACAGAGAAGGTCCAGGTCATCCAGGAGCGGATGAGGACAGCTCAGAGCCGGCAGAAGTCATATGCTGACAGGAGGCGGAGGCCACTAGAGTTCGAGGATGGCGACCACGTCTTCTTGAGGGTCTCACCTCGACGTGGTATTCGGAGATTTGGCCGAGGCGGCAAGTTATCTCCGCGCTTCATCGGACCCTTCCAGGTCCTCAGCAGGGTTGGCGAGGTGGCTTATCGTCTGGCTCTACCACCTCAGTTGCACCGGGTGCACGACGTCTTCCACATATCTCAGCTGAGGAGATACGTGCACGACCCGACGCACATCATTGATCATGGGGAGCTTGACGTTGACGATGGGGCAACTTTTACGGAGGTCCCGGTGGAGATAGAGGATCGACAGGAGCGGGTCCTGCGTGGGCGATCGATTCCTCTTGTGCGCATCAGATGGCAGCACGGGAATCTCCAGGAGAGCACATGGGAGCGGGAGGCTCAGATGCGTGCTCAGTACCCTCATTTGTTTCCCTAGTTTTTGATGTAACTTTACGGGTACGTAAAGCCCTGAGGTGGGAGTAATGTAAAGACCCGTAAAATTCAACGGAAATTTTTTCTTAATTTTCTTTAGAATTTTACAAGAGCGCGGTTTCAGAAGGCACCTGATTCCGAGGCCCGGAGTGCCCAGAATTAATTTCCGAAGTTTGGCTCGGGTACGTTCAGTGAACGAACGAGCGGGAATTCCTAACTTTTGATCCGGTGCTCGGAATTGAAATCCGAGGGCACCGATGAACTCGCAGCGCCGATAATCGCTTAAAGAGACCTTTTCGGGAGTTGCGTTTGTTGCGGGTTGAATGTTAATTTTGGGGTTTTTAGTTTGAGTTAAATAAAATTTGTGTAGAACAAATTTTATTATAACTTGATAAAACCAACCAAAGGGGGTTGGAAGTGGGACCCACACCCACTTAACTTCCCTTGGGAGGATTAAGTGTGGTGGGGCCCACACGAACCCCTAATCCTTTCAAATTCTCCCAACTCCCTTAACACCTCATTTATTGACTTGAGTTACTTATTTAATTATGGGAGTTAATCCTTTTGAATTTCAAACTTTTGAAATTCTATTGTGTTATGTAATAATAAAATAAGTTTTTGTCTTATTTTATTTTGGGTTATTTGTTTGTCTTCT
The DNA here is from genome assembly GCA_963277665.1 of Viscum album. Lineage (NCBI taxonomy): Eukaryota > Viridiplantae > Streptophyta > Magnoliopsida > Santalales > Viscaceae > Viscum > Viscum album. Next base: position 1,764,632,580 of record OY728136.1, on the reverse strand, counting down.
TGAGAGGTGGAGAGCTCTTCTTTTTCTTCAACTCTGACGAAGAACTCGAAGAACGTTCATCTTGACGAAGAATGCTCAAGCTCCGACGAAGAACGCCGCACCTCCATTCTTCGTTTACCGTGTCAACGAAGGGGACGCCACTTCTTCCTCGGACAACCTTCGTCGGCGTACAAGTTTCACCAACGACGTGTCTCTTCGAACGCATCCCTTCGTCATCGGATTTGACGAATGGCTACCGCGACGCCCGACCTCCGCGACGTCGTCTTCCGCGGAACGTTCACAATCTTCGAACCTTATACCCGAGGTAGGGGTTGTTGATTTATTTTGGTTTCCTTATTTTTTATTCTTGATCGTGAATAGCAAGTCTAACGTGTGGCTTGAATTATTTAAGTTGCGTTATTATTTTAACGTGAGGGGGCCGGACCGCACGAACACGGCCGAACCCCCCTCCATCGTTCTTGTTTATTCTTGCGGGTGGAAGCAAGTGGCGTGGTGGCGTCGCACCACGCGGATGATCGTGCAAATATTTTACGCGGCGCCGTCGCGCTACGTCGAGGTAGAATCTTCAAGAACGCGACGCCGTCGCGCCGCGTTGAATGGAATCAAGGAACGGCGAAGGGGCGCGGTGCCGTCGCACCGCGCCGGATGACGAACGCCGCGGCCGGTTCCGGGCCGCGGCGGGACGAGGAGACCGCGGCCAGTTCCGGGCCGCGGCGGAAGAGAAGACCGGCGGCCGGGCCGCCGGCGTCGGAAGTCGAAGGGGGGACCGGAATTTCCGGTCCCGTTGGAGAAAACCGGCCGGCCAGCTGGCCGGCCAGAAGGCATTAAACCGGGGGAATTAATCCCCCGGCCAGCATGTAAAACCCCCCTCTTTAAGAGGGGGCGGTTCCATGAAAGGGGGGGGGGCAGCAGCCCCCCGGTTCTCTTAATTAAACCGGCCCCCACGTGGGGGCCGTTTGTTGCAAAGGCGCGGCACAAAGGCCGCGCCGCTTCAATCAGCGGGGGCTTAGCCCCCGCGTGCGGCCCCTCGCGGCGCCAGGCTGCCGCGGCCCGCCGCGCCGCCCCAGGGGGGGGGGGGTCGGGCCGGGTCGGCCCGGACCCGGACCCCCCCGTTTCGAACCAGAATCGGTTTTTGGGCCATATCTTGAGCCTCGGACCTCCGAATGGCAAACCGTCTGCGGCAACGCGATCCTTGGATCGAGACTGTCGTTTCGGTATATCGCACTCAAGGTTTCTGTTTACATTGAGTTCGGCCGGGTTGGTTCGTTCACGAAACCAACCGGGCCTTCGGAGCGGAAACGCTCATATCTTGAGCTACGGACGTCCGATTGACGTGCCGTCAGCTGTGTTGTGTCCCTCTTAGTGAGACGAATCTTTTGGCATACTCCACCCGAGGTTTGGACGCAGGTGGAGTACGGTCGGGTTGGTTTTGCCTTAAAAACCAACCGGGCCTCGGAGACGAAAATGCCAATAACTCTCAGACCGGGCGTCCGATCGACGCGCCGTCTGTTGCGTTGAGTTCCTGTTGAAGATACGTAACTTTTGGATACATCAACTCTGGTCTTCGTGACAGTTGATGTATCAGCCTCTCGGCTCGTGGAGCGGACCCTCCGAACGAGCTTGCTATGTGCGGGAACCCTAGTGCTGGCTGCGACTGCTACAACTGCTACTACTGCTACGACTGCTACTGTGACTTCGATGACGACAGTACAGAGATCCTGTGTGGATTCGACGACGACGACTACAGCACTCAGCGATCCTACGTGGATCAGTGCTACAGGTCCTGTGTGGGCCCGATCCTGTGTGGGTCCTTGCGCTCAGCGGTTCTGTGTGAGTCAGCGCCTACAGGTCCTGTGTGGGCCCGATCCTGTGTGGGTCTTTGCGGGGGTTAGTTACCTATCGAACCTTCGTGGGTCCGACGACTTAGATGGATCAGTGATCATCTTTATCGTCCTTGAAGAAGTATACCTGTGTGAGCTGAATCCTGTTGGTTTCCTGTGTGGATTGTGTTGTGCAATCCTGTGTGGATTATGTTTTACTTTCCTATGTGGAATACGTATACTTTCCTGCGTGGACTGAGTTGTACTTGGGCTCGGAGGTTGGAGCGTATTTTAATTGATGACTTAGGTATATGTATGTGCATATACCTAAGCAGTGTCGGTTGTTACTTCGTGATTGTACTTTTTCTTCGTGGTTTATCCTTTGTGGATTTGAGAGACCTCCAGGGGTCTCGGGGTCCCTACTGAGTAGCTTATACTCACCCCTACATGGGCTTCGCCCGCACTACGTTGTGTTGGTTGCAGACGACAGACAGCGTTGACCTTAGCTGAGGCTTGTAGAGCGGGACGGTACCCGGAGGTGGACCACTGGGCGGGACGTGCACGGAGCGGACGGCGGGACCCGTGGAGCAGAGGAGCTATCTGTACCCACCCTTCAGGTGGGATTTCCAGTGGACAGCTCGGTGTAGCGGCTTTTACTTTTCAGTTGCTGTTTTCCCTTTCGAGTTGTACTTTACTTTTAGTTTGGGTTTGTATTCTGGCCCATTTACTTTTCCGCACTTTCAGTTGTACTCTGCTTTGTTTAGTGTTTACTTTCCGCTTGCTTACTCTGTGATGTTTGTTACTTTTCAAAGGCAATGCCTTCCCTTTTTACTGGGATTTACGCCTTGGTGCTAGTCGCCAGCCCCTGGCCTATGGAAGGCGGGCTTGGGGTAGTCACGGCACGGACCCCGAGGGCGGGTCGTGACATTTTATTTCTATTTTTTTATTTATATTTTTTTATGGAATATGTGTTACATGAAAACCGTTAATCACATTCACCAATGACATCTCTTTTTTTCCTTGGGATTTCTCAATATCATTATTTTAATTAAGGTCACCATCCAGAATAATTTTAATCCATATCTATATTTGAAAATCTCACAATAAATTCCTTAAATTCATTTTTCAATAATTATATTAATATTTATTCATATTATCCATAAAAATATAATTATTTGATATACTATTTAGAGATAAAAAACATTTCAACATAATTAAATGGTGTTAACACATTGTTGCTGTTACAATCATCCCACACAACTACCATCATATTTTAGAAATAAATCATTTGTTTTAATTTATAAAATTTATTTTCATTTATCTTTTATGTTGCCATAATATCACTATAATTTTTTGAGGTATTCCCAATTATCTTCTTTGATGACCGATACACTTTTTCACTCTCCTCCTTTTTCATTTTTTGGAATATTTAGGAAAATGTAAAATAATGTTATAGATAAAAAAATCAATGATATTTTAGAGTGGTCAATATATTTTTCTCTTGAAAAAATATTAAATTATATAACATGAGAATATCAATCAATATAATAATATAACTATTCCATAATATTTTTCATCATCTTTCTTAATCTCAATAAATTTTTTCTCAATATCGAAGGCTCTATAACTGATTTTATTATGTCCCCATTATATATTCCTTATAGAGTAAAATTATTTATCTCATACACATTCAAAATACTTTGAATGTCATATAATTAATTTTAATTAATATCATTATTTTAAAGTATTAGAAAAATTATTTATATCTCGAATGATATAATGAAATTTGATTTCTACAATTAAATATTCTACATTTCATCCAAACCCACTTATAATAGTTGTAGTATCTTTTTATCTTGTAAATAAATATTTTATTTATTTTCTTTAACATAAATAAATAAAACAAATTTATTCATTCTATGTTTTATGTCTATCATCGAATACTCTTGCATTCCCTTAGTGAATATCTAATATATTATCAACAAATTATTCTCTAATATTACATACTATAAAATATGAAATTTCTTTATTTTAGATATTGGATGAGATTATATTATTTTAATATCTTTCAATATAAATATTATTCTTACATATATAATTCATCACAACACTAGTTATAATTTGGGTAAAAAACTAATAATTATCCAAACATCATTAACCTTCAAGTGAAATAAAGAGAACATTTATTCCTTTCAATCATTAAAATTGTTATAGTAAAATACGAGAATTAATTTTATTCCAAATAAATTTATATTACTCATGATAAATATAAAAATAAATCTATAGTATCAATAAAAAAATACCATGTACATATCAAAATTAACAATAAATATCATTAAATACATTGAATGGTAATCCATGAACAAATATAACACTAATTATTGATAAAAAACAAAAAAATATTAAATTCAAAAACTTTATATTAATTTATAATGGAACAAAATTTTGAAAATAATATTCTATGATTCCACCCATATCAACATTATAAGCTAGTTATAACAAAAAAATGTTTTAATCTAAACATTCTTATAGATTCCAAGAAATATAAGTTTAGTAAACTAATTTTAGTGATTTAATTTTCCCATATAAAAATAACATGTAATGTTATATATTTATAAGATTCACCAAATAAAAATGTATACATTTTATATTTAAATTGTATCATTTGTTAACAAATGATCTTCTAGTGTCATCATATATTTAAAAAGAGTATATCTTTTTAAAAAAACAAGAGAATATAAATTTCTTATTAATAATTATGATTTTATATTACAAAATATATATATATATATACCAAATATTATCAATAAAATATATATTTTAACATTTAAATATTTCCTTAAAAATGATTTCAATATAGTATCACATATTCTTAAAAACATTGATCCTAAAAAATCTAAAATTTAGTAATGAAACTATTCGTATAGTTTATGAAATTATTTATTATAAATTTATTAATATTTCATTATGTTTTTTGACTCTTTTAACATCAATGATTAATAAAACATATATTAACACACTGTTGAACCAATGAAGTCCGAAATCACTACATAAAATTATTTAATAACATCTTTATATGAATTAATCTTATAGAAATTGTTTTAAAACCTCAAAAAAATTATAAATTTTATGGTCTACTAAACCTCTTATATATAATATTTTAATTATCATTCTTATTGGTATCCATTATAAATATTAAAAAATTGAATAATTTATCACATTCCATTAATTTTGTATATCAAATATTAAATTTAAACACTATTTAAAATTTTATCTTTAATGTACCAATGCAAGACCCAGACTCCAAAATTTAATGTAAAAAACATAACAGACAACAATATATTTGAAAAAAATATATTATTATGATATTTTCCTCATATGTAGTGAACCAAGGACAATTAAAGTTATAGTTTTAGATATCTCTGTCTAACTCGAAATAAATAATTCTCAAGACATCTCAATAAGTGAGAATGTTTTCCACTATATGTGATGATAATAAGTCGATAATGGGTGATCAATGTTACCCTAAATTTACGAACACTAGATACTCTTCTTTGATGATCATTTATAAAACTTTCTTTGAAGAACAATGAGAATGGAAACCTAAGAATAGGTGAGCTCAAACACTCAGTAAAGGTAAAAATGATAATAAATCATAACATGAGTGATGTGAGTCGTAACATGATATCTTAATGAGATGTTTCATAATTTTTAGAGGAGGGAATAAATAGATGATATCATAAATACATGGAATAAATAATGATCATAATAAAAGTTCATGGAATCAGATAAGTGTGTAAACAATATAAACCAGATAACATTATCAAATACCATGGATTACTACACAATCTATCATAATCATGTGACAAAAATTATTCCCTATTTTATTTCCATTTGTGAAGGATTAATCCCTAGTCCATAAAAAAGTGTTAGGATTTCTCTTTATTCTTATACATTTCATCTCATGTGTTATTAACATTTCCCAATACATTATATCACTATTTAGTTGTACCCATCATAATGTAAAATAATATGTATGCTTTCAAAATTGTTCCAGTAATAAAATTAAAAAACCCCGTGAAAGTTAAATGTGGTTTGTATCATTTAAAAATGGTTCCCTTGGGATAAATTTCAAATTTCATTAAAAAAATTACATGATAAAACAAAATCTAAAAACTAATTATCCACTGACATTAAGAATTATTATTCTTAAGTACCCCTAAAAATAACATTTTTATTATTTTATTTACACTATGTTGAAAATGGGTATAAATTATAATTTATAATTCCCCCGATCAACTGATGTATCACGTATCTATGTGAAAAAAATTCAGTCAACTGGTGGTGTATAAGTCATCCCTTAAGGAAAATCAATATCTGTAAAACATTATTATAAAAGTTTATAATTATGAAATATAAATGTATTTGCATATCATACTATAGATTTTAAATAAAATTTCATTACTTATCTACACATATATTGTAGATGGTATCATTTAAATAATATACCTAATTAGGCATACAATATATATGATGAACAATATTTGAATCATTAAGAAAACTTCAATGAAAATAATATCCTACATTATACATTGCAAAAATTTAAAAAGGATGTTTTTATTAAACATCCTGAATAATAATTTACTTGGTAAAATATTATAATATAGAAAAAAATCCTCTTAAGAAATAAAAAATATGGATGAAAGATACGACCATGTGGAAATGTGAAAAGGTTATTTTTTCTGATTTAAAATGACCCATAAAGAATTTTTTAAAATATTACATTTCAACAAATTAATAAATTCTATTTATTTGAAAAACTATATGTAATAATATTTTTTTTACTCATTTTGAATCATTTTAAAATATTACGTTAGAATAAAACATATTATAAAAAATAATATCTAAAATACATTTAATGTTCATTGAAACAATTTAGTGAATTACAGATCATAATCTAGATTTTAAATACATTAATTGATATGTATTGGATCCACATATTAGTTTATCTTGCAATATTATGGAAAATAATTTTAATAGTTAAAATATAGTTATAAAATAAAAACGTTTTTGTGCATGGGTAGGGAATCATTCCTTTCGGTGGAACATTTTGAAAGAGAGTGAGATCTTGAAAATAGAATTATATTAAAGATTTATATTAATATTCATAATGTGAATGAAAATAAATCATATTAAAATGTGAATTTTAGGGTATATTATATTTTGAAGGTCATTTTTAGGATGTTAATATATAACTCATGGAAGAGTAAGATGATTCAGGAATACATTTTATAATTGATTAGATTTTTTATCAAAAACCATAAAGGGTAAAAAAAATTAAAATAAACCGAAAGTTCCAGGAGTAAATTGTCCTTAATTATGAAATAATGTTTTTTATAATATAGAGCATAAAAATGTATATTGGTGCATAAATCAAAATGTGTCTCATTGAAGGGAGTTTGATAACAAAATCCTTCACAAAATTAGAACATTCTAATAAAGAACACATGGAAGAAGGATTCATTTATTTTAAAGTTAAAATAACATTAATATGGATACTATATGATATTATATATCAAATTTCAAAATTTAAAATATTTAAAACAATTTATGAGCGTAAAATAATAGTTGTCTCATTGAGGGATATTAATTTATGAAACCCGAACATGTGGATGAAGGAATTCTGCACTATCAATTAACATCCTTAATAATCAATTGAATTTAATTGAAAACATTAATAATAACACTATTTATTTATAATAAATTTAATGTGATCTACATATCATCATAAGTTTCTGATTTATCATTTTATTTCCACTTAATATAGTTAATCAATTTGGAATAAGTGATTTTTATGTGTATATATTGGCATGATGACCAGTGTAATGAACTGTTTTTAAAAACTGTATACAAAATCTAACTAATAAATAGTTTAGTATGTTTTAGTTTTTAAAAAAATCATTGTTATATTCATCCATGATTTGAGTAAATGCGAAAAAACACATTACTATGCAGATGTGGTAATTTGTATATACACATAGTCAACCATTTATGTTACCATAATGTAGGAGGGAGTTATAATGTAAAATTAATTTTCACACAGGAATCAAAATAATGTTATAAATATAGTATTTATTTATAAGAACCTTATTTAAACCAATCTATGAAATTCTATTATGAAAAAAGGTCACATGGTGCATGGAGTTGGTAGTCCGCACATACACATGATAATTTTATTACATTTCGAATGGTTTTGGAGGAGAAATTATAGAGATATTCCATTATCAAAAAATCATGATAGTATAAAATACATAATTATGATATAATAATCTTATTTTTATAATATATTATATGTTAAGAAAAAATAACGATTATGAAAGGAAGGTTACGAAAGAAAAGATACCTTTTTTGATAGTTCAAACATTCTCGTTAATTAATTTTTTAAAGCGGAGGATTTGGTGTTAATTCTGGTAGCCTTTGTATTTAGGTATAGTATTATAATTTAATTAGTGGACATTAGGGTATATATTATTGAATAATGTTAATGGGAGGAAATGAGTGGGAGGGGTGAATCTGATCAATAACATATAAATGGGTAAATAATGAAATCCAAAATAAAAGTTCATGGATCTAGTGAAAAATCCATGTCAAAACAAATATTCCAAATCCAAGAATATGCAATTATACTTCATCATAACCATAGAAATATATACTAGATGATCTTTTTAATTAATAAAAGAGGGCCACATCCCTATCCATAATGTTTTCATGCACAACATGAAAGAAGAAACATTGTCTGTATGCACACCAAGGTGCACATACATGGGTCAGATATAATAATAGTAGGCTACCCACAATGATTAACCTATAATATTATTTTATAAGTTCATTCACATGAACTATGTGAAGCCAATCCAAGGCACAAATGAATATAATAAAAAAATTATGACCATATTTTATTATTGGGGTTACATGATCGCAATATATGAGACCTATATTGGCCAACAAAAAAATTGTTGTTAACAAAGTGTCATCTTGTATAAATTATTATGTGCATATAAATTTATATTAGTATATATAGATATATGAGTATGGTAAAAAATAACAAGAATCAAACAAATTATGTACTAGGGTCTTTAATTCGAATCATATGTATATCCAGGCAATATGGAATTGAGATTCATGTTATACCACTCAATCTATTTATAATTAGGTTAATCATTATGCATATCATCCTGAACGAAAATACATATGTTGGCTAACTCTAAAAATTTCACTTCGAATGCTTCTTCCCCATAGGGGGATACACATCTTAGCCATAGTTTCACCTATACTGTCACCAAATAACATTAATGAAGGATTAAATGTAATATATTGACAACCTATATATATGGTATAGAAATGTATGTCATACCACTCATTATATATAAATCCAATTTAGTTTCTAGGACCCAGATCTTGATTCCTATGTAGCCATGAGAATGAAACTTAGATATCCCCTATATAGGATGAAAATTATGAAACATTTAATTTATTATTTTTAGAACCAAGTACATGTTCGATATAAATTCAATAATATAAATTAAAACTCTAATTCTATACAATCATGGAGAGTAATAATAATGGTGAATCCACCCTAAAATATGGGGCATCCATATAGTCACTTGAGAGAGTGTAATTATCCCAAATTATATCTCAAGTGAAAAATGTGAATCCCCATGTCCAAAAAATATTAATGTAAGTCTCGTATGGTTTATTTCATGAAGTGAATATCAGAATCCTGATAATCAAGTTGGCTAAGTATCCAAATCCCATGAAACACATCTGCAAATTCAACTAAAAATATTACCTCAAAAAATAGATCTCAGGATGTACATATATGAATAAAAAAATATAATAATAAACAAAGCCTCAAAATATAGATACCGTGAATTATTTTTAGGAAGAAAGAAAATAAAATAAAATTAAAAAAGCTCGGATAGAGGAACCCAGGAAGTACATCTATGCACCCTCATAATCAACCATGATTAATAACTAGATCCTAGGAATCATGTATAGGTATCTAAATAAATAACTAGACAGAACATATAGATCATATGAAGTACATATGCGCATCCTAGTACTATAAAAATCAGTAAAATAATATAAAAAAAGACCCCTAGAAGTACGTTTGGACTTCCCAATAAAAAATATTAAATAAAATTCATAGAAACTAGGTCAAATGAAGTATGAAATGGAATTCCTATTGTATAAAAAACAAATTAAATGTTATAAATACATGTCCCATGATTTATTTCTTGTCAACCTAAAAATATCACAATATATTTAATGACAGAAATGTTGGATCCTAGGATGAACCACTAAGAATATAGATCACATAAGACATCATTTCATGCACATCTTTCACAAACTAGGAGGCATCTATGGCTATAATGGTTTCATAAATAGTAAAAAAAATCAATGAAATTAATTTTGTGGCCTAATTCCCAACATAAACACTACTACCCTAGAAACTAGGACATAATGTCTTGGTGTGGGTTGTAAGGTGACATCCACTACCATCTCTACCCATACCTGAAAGAAACTATCATAGGATAAATCAAACAATAGGGAACCCACTAGGTTCATCATGTTAAAACATTGGAGATACATCAAACTATAGATCCCTGAAAAGATAAGTGGATGTATATGATAAGGTATCCTCAGAAAGATTATGTCGGGGGATCCTAAAAAACATAAAATAATTAGATTCATATTATAGATGATCCCCTAGGTGGAGTTATAAGTATATGAATAACATAAGGGATCCTCAGAATTAGTAGGCTAGTGGAGGAATCCTACATAGAATCCTTAGAAAAAAGTTAGAAATAGAAGGAATCCTATATGAGACCCTCTTTGTTTAAACGTAATAAGTAGAATCCTATATGGGATCCTCATATAAACTAACATCCGAGCCACCATGGGAATTAAATAACATCTCATATGGGATAAATCATCATGGGAAAAGATATATGAAACATTAGTTATTGGATATTTCTCATGTATCATCATAAATCAGGGTCTCACTCTTACGAGACAGATGTATTCACTTAAAAGAGTAATATTAACTTTATCCAAATCCATTTTCCTAAAATGACTCTTATGAGTCAAAAAATCTCATTAATGGTTACTCCATCATATTATTCAAAGAAAAATGATCAAAATAGACTATTAATATGTCCAAATATTTCTAAAGGGTGTAGATATATGAAAACCAGCAAATATGGTCATAGAGGAGAAGTACATGACATAAATACCTGGGTATACGGTGTGTACTGTCAATGTTTCACATGGGGGTCTACTTTACATGAATAGGGAATGTACAGCCCGATTACATGGTGTGTGATTCATGTACATGACATGTAACCTACACGGTTTACCCTCCTGTGTACCTCGCATGACCTTCCCTTGTGTTTAATACTGGTTGTGTACTTCTATGTGGTATGTAACCAACATCGTGTCTGGTCAAGTATTTTACAATACCAAGTACACCAACATAGGCTACCCAACCCTATGTTCTGATACATATACGAGTACTATTAGACATAATATACTTCTATTATATGGAATTTAATTCAAAAAAATGACTTATTTACTAAATAAAAAGTACATATAGTATGTGTCCCTAAACTACATGTTATGTGATCGAGTTCATTGAATAGGAAAACACATCAATAAACCTGAACCCCCCCCCCCCCATTTTTTCATATAAGATATATATTTATCAGGGGGTTATAAGCCATAACAATATGAATTTAAATATATAGGGTTTAATTTATTTTTCTATTTTATTGTATAAACATAAAAATGGCCTACTTTTTGGTGGAATTCTTTGAAACTATACCAATATACGCATCCACTACATCCACGGGACGATCCAGCTCCTCCCATGATCAATACTGAATCCTCTCTTCCACTCTCCCTATTTTTATCTCCCACTATCCCTATCATATTTCTTATATAGTAAAATATAATAATAATATGTGTGCATTTTAGTCTATGGGTAAAAATGAAGAAAATATAATAGAAAAAATTAAAATTAAGAAAAAATGAAAATAAAAAAAATGGAAAAAAGGATCAACCCTAATCCCGTCCACGAAACCACACCCAATGTTATAAATCTCCTGGGAAAAACCCTCCATTTTTACTCAATGTAAATGATACAACCTCAATCGAAAACTCCATTAAAATGAAATCCAAAAAGAATGACTTATTTAATCATTAATTTATTAAATAAATATTTCTAATGATTCATTAAAATTCAAAGGAATCATAATTTCAATGAACATATATCCCATGTTAAAATCCTAATTCTAGGACTAATAGAGGGCCATAATTTTTTTTATAGTTCATCTTCTAGTGGAAAAGATGCTTTTCCCCAAATTGACATTACAAATTAAAATAAAAATTCTGCTGAACATTCCCTTCTAAATTTTTTTTCTTCTTTTCAACATCCCCACCATAAGCCTTTTCATACCTAAGAAGTCGTGATATTAAAAAAATATCATTATATTATATAAATATTCTATAAAACTACAATATTTTAACTTTTTAATGACCATTCAACAACATCTAGAACACTCTTAAAAATAGTTATCTTAACCACGTCATAAATGATGCTCACCACCAAAGAGGTATCCTTATAGAATCATGGAAAATAAACTCCATAATCATTTGTTAAAAATATATACATCACCAAAATAATTTAATAAGTTTTCCAAAATCACATATCTTATGTGTGAAATAGAAAAATCAAATCATCACTAGTTCCCTCTTAACATGAATTATTACCACAGTCTTTCCAAATTTTACTCTAAAACAGTGTCACCTACCTCCAATGAGAAGTGGTGAACTCTCCATTATATGTAATAAATAATAATTATTATCAATCACAACCCCGATAATTAATGTCATCAAAAATATAATGGATATTTAAAATGAAAATAATCATGATGTATATCTGATCCTACCTTAATGTACTCCATATGTTGTTAGCAAATTTGGCATGATTTTCTCTAAAATAATTTTATATTCGAATTCCAAAATTATGCATGAATAGAAACATAGAGAAATAGTCACATAAAATTTAGATATAAATTAAATTAATCTACTTTTAACACCACATCTTTTGACAACTCATGTCGAGGCCTACCATGGTTCAACCATTTCATGGAACCTGATTTACACTCGATGTATCTTCTACCACAAAGGGGAATCCCTCTTTCAATATGAACTCATGGGAAACCATTCCCATAATTGTTATTTAAAGACATTGTTCCTAAACTCACACCCATTCACTCTGTGATTTACGTTTTAAATTTATCATGCACAACCAGGGAGTAAAATTTCAATATCACAAAGAATAATTTGTGCAATAAACCATACCACAAAGTGATTAGAAAATTTTCACTCATGAATTTATTATACTACAAAATTGAATCATGAAATGAGAGAAGGAATTAAAGGAACCTCACCTTAAGTGATCCATTTAAATTCCTCTTCAAAATATATCACCTTTCATGTGAAAAAATTATTTCTATAAATGCTCATCAGACGATGTCTTTTTAAGAGATATATGCATAATAGATGAAACTAATTGTCAAAAGGCCATTGAAAAAGATCAGTACTTCATATATAATATATTTTCATTACATATCCATAATAGGTTATTTATTATAAACCAATATTATCATTAAACTTATATCAAAAAAATCCACTCACCAAGTATGCATAGCTCTCTATGGGTACAGAATACCAATATCACTTTCGTAAATGGAATGCACAAACATAGGCTGACACTACTAATAGGTCTCCCTTAGTTAAATTAATTTTCTACCAATAAGGGTCTATGTCATAACTAAGACCCTCTAGGCCTCCCACCAATTCCTAAAAACCATTTCTTATAGATGAATAAATTGTAATAACTATATAGACACAATGTCAAACCTCTCCATTGTCACATCTCATTAGGTGTCATCAACAATACTACTTCAATATAAGTAATATTACATGAATATTATCCATATATAAGTAAAAATATATATAATATTACCTATAAGGGTAAAAAACTACTAAATATCAGCCTACTAGGGACCTGATCCACTCCGAGAATCCTCAAAAGGATCTCCTTCCTATAGAATTATGATATCATGTAAAAAATAAATAACTAATCATCATTGTACATCTATATATATTAATACCCCTCTCATGGTTTCATCCTAATATAAGGTAATCATTTGATGAGGATGGTCAATTTAGTTCAACAATACTCACATGGTATAGATAGGCAATATACATTTCCATGTTACGCTGGAAAAAATGAGTAGGTTGTTATTGGAACATTAAATAAGAGATATAAAAAAGGAAAACCCTATACATGGTTCACTGATGGGAACCATGTACCCTACCGACATACTAGGTTAATTTCACCACATTTATACTAGGGTTTTTTAATCAATATCACAATAAAATGTCTCACTATAGATCCCCATATCCTACTGTTAGAAGGAATTATATAAACCATGTCACCCAATTGACTAGAATTCCACAATGAACCTATATGGCGAAAATTTATATAGGTTTTTAATGTACATTAAAAATGGTCTATATATTCTATAAAAATACCCAAAAAATACTAATAAAATGTACACCCTATATTACAAATAATTTGTTTGAGGTTCTTCTAGCCATTTTTTGAAAAGAGTAAAAATCAATCGTCTGCCTCCCAATAAATGGTCAAGATCCATAAATTGAAAACAAATACTAACTTCGTAGATAGTTTTTTATCTAAATTAAAATGTATTATTAAACTATAAAATTTATTATCATGACCAGAAATCCCAAATCTATAGAAACCATGACATATTATAGGAATATGTTCACTAAACACACCATTCTAATATCAATCACAGCTTATGAAGGATTCTTAATAATAATGTCCACTACATCCTATGTAGTGAAACAATAGAAAAAAACTTCTATGTTACAACATTGGAATGTATCAACATAGATTCCACTAATCCAATTTTGCAAGATGATTTTCTATAATCCTCAAGTGCACCACTCCATATTCCAGAAGATTCAGACTGCTGTCTAGGGCTAATGGTGTGCCTTTAAAAGGACTATTCCATCATATCAAATTAATAAATAGTAGAAATAAAAAGATAACATCCATAATAGTAATAAACCGAGCATGAAATATATAATTATAATCATGGATATAATAATAGATGAAATGAAGTAAAATACCGAAGGACTATGTAATACATACAAACTAGATCACCCAATGGGATGGTCACATTTGTAGGAGTAAAGAAATGAAATAGATGTAAATATTTATGAATTTACTACAATCACTGAGAAAAACCACATACTTGGTCTCTAATAAAACATCAAGCTACACTATCCCAACCATAAGAATCAACACCAAGTGATTCACTCATTCATAAAATCCATGGAATCATTCATATCCATCATATATCTATGAAAAATATAATTGTATACATATGGTCTACCAGCATACTAAGGGGAACATACCAGAGGTAAACAATATATCGATAGGGTACCCCAACAGTAAACCTATAATCTACTCTAGTAAGTGTAGCCTCATGAAATTTGTTCATCCTTCATGAGATACATCTGAATATAATAAATAAAATATAACCAAAATTTCTAATTTGGTACATGATCCTAATAGACTATACAAACTTCATCCAATGTAAGAATATCTCTTAACAAATTGTCTTCTTGTATTTATATGTATGATTCTATATACATATTCCCATATATATATATGAGTAAAGCTATATGTAACCCAAATCAACCATATATACTCATGTGTATTTAATTCTAACTTTTTGAACATACATTGAATAAGGAATTGAGTTAGATTTTTCACCACTCGATCGCTATATAATCATGTCAATCTATAGGTTCATAATCCCTTTAAAAAATAACTACAACAGCTACCATTGAAAAATTATATAATCAAGCTATGTTACCCCAAGGAATTACATATAATAGCAATAAGTTTAACCATACTCACATAAAATCACTATAATAAAGTACCCCTTTTAATATCTATACATCCTGTAAATACGGAACTGAGCACAATGTCAGGCCGCTGATAACATTTAAATCGAGCATGATGTCTAAGCCCTATGTCTTGCTCTATAAGTGGTCATGATTTAATGACATAGATAGTCTCTAGGTTGGATGAACATTAGGATGCTTGTAAGGAATTCTCAGTAGATCTATGAATAATCATGGGATCCATTCAACAAAATGTCTCAACAGCCCACTCCCAGACATGTCCACCGAGTAACTGTAATAGTGAGTCCACCTAACCATAGGGATTATCCAAGGTGTCCCCAGAAGTATATAATTATCCTCAATTCTATCTAAAATCAATAATTTGGTGTTTTATGTCCAACACCATAGTAATGTAAGGATAATAATCATGATCCTAGGAAATGAATCTGAGAATCGTGATAATTATGTAATCTCAACACCTATATTCCATGATGTACTTCTGTACATCAAAATGATTAACTAAGAACAATATCTGAATTCGAGGATGTGCATATAGGGATCCCAATAATATAAAAAATCAATTAATGGATTATAATAAATATCCCAATTAATGTGTCCAGAAATCCCAATAAAATAAGAATAAAATTAGATGTATCTGAAGCTAGATCCTATAAATAACATATAATTTTATAGATAATCATTTAGGTGCAATAGCCAAATATCATGAAGGATATATGTGGATGAAAATAAATAACAAGGCTAAAAATTCAGATCCCCTAAAGTAAATATATGTATTAAATCAATATAACAATAAATTAATGGATCTAAATTTGGATCCTAGAGAACTATTTTGGTTATCCCAATAAAATTACAATCAAATAATAAGTCTAAAAAACATCATCCTAGGAAGTAAATATGGGAATCCAAATTGTATCATGATCAAATAGAAGGCAATAATTCCAAATCCCAATTAATACATTAATGAATCCAATTAACATAACAACTAGTAGGAAGTATCAGAACATTGATCCCAAGAGGTACCTATGGGTATAAATATCAAAAAACACATCATTTTTGGAACATTGGCCATAAACCAAGAAGTGCCTCTAGTAATCATAGACTCGGCAATTGTAAAAAAAGTGAAATTATAAATAAATTTGAGAAGGTAAAATAACATCTAAAACAAACAAAACTATCACATCTTATTAGAATCACATGTTTTTTATGGGTTCAAATGTGTCATTCACTACCATATCTACCAAAACATATAACACATTAGATCATGGCTAGATAAAACATGGAGCACCCACTGGGTATTTCTCGTAAAAAATGAGTGATGAATCCTACATGGGATCCAAACAATATGTGTGGAGTAATCCTATAACGGATCGTCTAAAATAGTCAGGGGCTTCATCCTACACTGGATCATAAAAAAGAGTAATTATATTGAGGCATCTTACATGGGAACCAATATATCAAAAAATAAGTAGTGGAATAATAAATTTGATCCTTAGAAAAATTAGGATTCAATGACATATTACATGGGATCCTCATAAAGGCATTTGTAAGAGAAGTAATCATATATTGGATTTTCTATATCAAAATGTAATTAGAGTAATCCTATAGTGGATCCTCATAAATAACATTTCTCATAGCCTCCTTCGAAAAAAGAAAATATCTCACATGTGATAATTTTGGAAGGGAAAATAATTGAGGAATATTGATCACATGTGATGTTTGGTTACCCATATAATATGAAAGTATCACTCTTATAATACAAATATATTCAATTACTATTGGATTGTAATCTTTGTAATTTTCATTTTCCCAAAATTTATTATTAGGAGTCCTTAAATCACCTCAAGGGTTTCACTATTATTATTTATATTGAAAATTTCTCAAAATGGAAAACATATATGTCCCACTCTGACACCAAGGTGTAATGATATGAGAATACTCAAAATGTATTGCAAAACGGAATTACATAACATATATACCTTAGTACACAGTGTATACTATCAATTTTTAATAGGGGTGAGTACTTCAATAGACATCGCGTGTAAAACACATGTACACTTAATGTAGGTAATGTACATGGAATGTACCCTACATGGGGTACCCCCATGTACCTCACAAGGTCGGGACATGTTTCTTTTAATGTTCATGTACTTATACATGATCTGAATCACATTCAGGGTTTGGTCGGGTACATTACACGATCATATACACTTACATGCTCTATCTGGAAATGTACTATCCTACATGGCTATATACATTATCATCGCGCGAACTACTAGTAGATGAAATGTACTTCCAAAAATTTCATCTTTCCTCAATACTATGAACATTTGGTATGTGTCATTGGACTATATGTCATGTTATCTCTATTTTTAAATAAGAAAAACCCTTCCACTGGCCCAAAACACATTTTTTTAAAACAAAGTAGTAGATTGATCTCTGAGGGACCTAAGTAGTAATAATTTCAATATAAAACTAAAACGTGATAAATATATAAGTATTTACTTCAGAAACATAAAAAAGAAAAACTTTACGCTGAATCCAATGATTCATTGACAATATTCGTGTTCCATTGTTGTGGCATGATCACCCAAATTCTCATGAGATCTATGGAAATACCTCTCCTCACCTTTCCCTATTTCTATTTAATCTTATCCACCTACTGACTTGGATATGGTGAATGAAATCCAAAAAGGGGGTGTGTGATATAGACAGGGAGAACACAATGAAAATAAAATATGGAAAATTAAAAGGAAGAAACAAATAAATCAAATAGAAAATATAAAAAATCTTAAATCCCTAACCATAACTCACAACTAAATATTATTCATCATCTACTAATAATCCTCCATTCCGAAATCCCAAGAGAAATAATATCAATCTAACTATATTTAAAAAATAAATCACTAAGTGAATTTTTTCGATTAAAATAATATTTAATTTACTATATATCAATTATTAAATAGACATCAAAATTTGACTAACTACTAATTTCACCAGTCTCTTTTCTTAGGGTAAAATAATATTATGAGACCAAAAGAGTTGTTATTAAAATTATTTTAGATCATATTATGGTAATAAAATCAACTTTTATACCTATAACAAATTTAATACAAAAAATTAAATTTCTTTTCTCAAATTTAATGTCCAAAAAACCCTAGGTCATTATAAAAAAATGGATCCAAACATATATATTTAAAATACATAATTTCAGTGGGACAAAATATATTCATATATTGAAATTTTTACATGGTTATCTATCTTTTCAACCCTATTTTTTGTTTCATCACCCCATATACCATTTTGAAAATTAACATGTTTTTAATGTTTTAATAAATTTTAAGGGTTATCTTTGTTACCATAAAAGGAAAAAACAACTCATTAATAGATCATTTATGATGTTTTCAACAACATTAAATTAATTTGGAGAAGATTAATAGTTTTTATGAATGTTAAATAATCTGAAAAAATATTACTTAATATAAAATATTTTTAATGACAGTTTTGACCCTTTTCATTTAATATTACATCACGTGCACCATGGAAAATAGATAATTTGAATATTATCCAACCAAACATCCAAAATATGACATATAAATATATCAAATCCATTTAATTTATTAAATAATTCAAATTATATCTCTTTTAATTTTGTAAAAATCATATATTTTAATTTTATATTATTTAAAAAACATTATTGTTTTGATAAAAATTTAAGGTAATTTCATAATGACAAAAAATTAGAAATAATTTAGCATGGTTAGAAAAATTATTTATCTTTTATATACATATTTTTAACCAATCATACATTCTATTTATCCTTCTTTGAAATTTTAAATTTTAATAAGACATAGAGAATGAAATTTTTTACATTTATTTGGTTCTAATAATATAAAGGTCAAATTCAAATCCAAATAGAAAAAATCTCACATATTAAAATATTGGAACTGTATGGATAAAACATCCATATATAATGATATTATGTCAGTTTTTAGGGTCATTTCATTATCATTATCATATTATTTTTAAACATAGTTAACCGATTTACCCTAAATCTTGTGACAATTATTAATTTGGTTACTATTTGTAATGGAAAAAAATAAAATGAAACAGTTATAGAAAGATTTACTGCCTTATTAAAATTATGGAATCAATTTTTTATGATTTAATATTTATAAATAACCTTATTTAATTTAAAATCAAAACTAATAATTCAATGAAACACTGTTATTTTAGAAAATTGACTTTTATAGATAGATTTTTTTCATAACAAAAAGGATCATAAAATTGATTTAATTGAATTTAGTTGGACTATGAGTTAAATAATTTAAATATTATTACATATATATCAATTAGAAATAATATATACCATTTTATGTGGGTGAATAAAAAATTCAATTATCAATAACAAAACAACATTTTTTATTATTTATGTGAAAAACAATCTTTTTAGAACATATGAAACATTCACTGGAAGATATTTTTGATATTATAATATTAAATATATATTATTTTTGTAAAATAAATTTCATGTTTGTTCTATAATTTAATTATTATATTATTTCACATAAATCAATAGGAATAATTTTTTTATGAAATAATATTTCTTAAGAAAATAAATAACATCATTTAAAGTTGAGAACATATTTCCATTGAAATAATCATTAAATATGTATTTATTAGGCTAGTTATATGTATTTAATCATTCATTAAATAATATATATACATGTAAATTCATTATGATGGCTATAATAATAATATTTAAATAGTAACTTTCTTGTTTGTTTAGGCTTAGTGTTTTGCGTCATGCACGCTATCAAACATAATGTTATTTTAAAATCTCATGGATTTAGATCATTTTTTTATAATTACTAATTTAAATTATTTTAATTTATTTATTATAAAAAAACTAATTTTATGTTTCATTATATTCATGAAATAATTGTATTCTTCCAAAATATTAGTTATGTTACATAAATTATATAAAATAGTTTACATTATGAATGTAGCATTTCAGTTGATGTATGAAAATGTTGGCCATAATTTATATAAGTTAAAAATTAATTTAAAAAAGTAAACATTTATTCCTTAATGTCACTTTTCACCATTTAATGGTTTTATGACTTTCTATTTCATTTTTATAGAGTTATAATTTCAAAAAAAATATATTTTTCATAGAACTTATTTTCTACTATTTTTTTGTAAAATGTCTAAAGAATCATCCTTTGTAAATTTTAAGATTTTTGATTAAAAATAATGATAACATTATCAAATTATATTTTAAAAATTTATTTATATAACTTTAATATAAAATTAAAAATATGAAGATCAACTGCTTCTATTCAAATCGGTCATCCTAAAAATTATGACATTATATTATTATATCAAATACATTTTTTAATGTAATGAATGTTAATATTTTATATATTATATAGATATAAAATATGTTATAATAATAATATTAAAATTATTATTAATTTTTATTGATAATTTATAATGTCCTTCATATTAGTGTGTGTGTGTAAAAAGTTATGAAAGGCAATATTATTTAAAAGGGTAATATATTTAAAAAAATAGTGTGGTGTTGCATTATCCAATATAATTCATATCCATGATATCACATTGAAAATTTAAATTATATTTGATATGGTATAGGGATATTTATATTTGAAATAAAATAGTCTTTGTAGAACACACAATTACAAATTATAAAAAACACCTAAAATATGGACTTTTGGATAAACCATTAAATGTTTAGAAGAATCATAATGATTATTACATTAAATAAATAAAAATATAAGATATAAATCCAGATATTCTTTAGAAATTGGATTAAAAAAATGGTATTTTATTACATATTATTCTTCATGATCATTGGTACTTTTTTGACAAATTTTTGATCTCAAATATAGGACCGATGGTTTTTGGTATTCCCATAATTTATATATTATATAATGTTATAGAATATTAATGTTAATATTCAAGCTTTTTTTAGATTCTTTTAGATGTATGGGGAATGTGTTTTAAAGCTCTACAGTTTGAGGATTGTTAGTAGAAACCATGATCACGTCTCCAAGAAACTACACCTAGTATTTGTGGTACACTTTATAGGTACATAGTTGGCACTTTTTTTTGAAAACCTATTTGGTTTACCTTGACACTTTTATTTCTTCTTGATATAGGGAATTTATATAGTTTATAATTTTTCTAAAACTATTCTTTGTAACTATACTATATAAAATAAGAGGTATTGAAATTATTATTAAAACCCAAGAGTTTCCTAAACGAAATCATTTTTCTTATGCTGAACTACGATCTTGATTTTAAGGGTTTGATTTTGTAATATTCAATGATATTTGATGTCTATACTGATATTTTTAATATTCTAAAAGATTATCAATATGGAAATCATTGGTTAGGGACCCATTCTTCCTTCAAATCTCTCATCTCCTCAATTTTTCTTGAATTGAAGAATATATTAGAGTTGTTAAACCTTGATCTATGACATTAGTTGAGTTATTCTAAATTTTCCTTACGATTATATATAGTATTGGATTAAAGGGTTTATATATGTTGTATTATCTATAAATCATTATGCTGAATTAATCTGAGCTATGAATATTTTCCATATGATTAAATTTTATTTAAATTTAAATGTTTCTATGAATATAAATTATTCGTATCTGTGTGAATGATAATTATCCCGTGAAAAAACTACTTATTATATATTTTTTTCATTGGTCAGGTTAATTATTATTTTTGAGGATTCGGGTGTTGCCACAAGATATTTCATACATTGTTCCATGAAAAAAAAAATTTAGGGTAAAAAATCAATTTTTGATGGTTTTTCTTCGTATAGTTTGGATTGCGTGTGTTATTTTTCATCAGGAAAATAAATCATGGATGGAATCTACCATAAACATAGGTACCTCTTGGGAGGTCTATGTTATTCACAGTTGTGTTGGATAGATGACAGATTAACATTTCTATTGTAATATAAGTATTTTGGGAGGTCCCATTTTTCACATATATCTGTATGGAATCATGAATTTGATATAAGTATAACTATTTTTGTTTTATAGAAATGAAATTATTATTTTTAAAAATAATTTTCATTACTTTATTTTTGTTATATAAATGATTGGAAAAATTATTTTCCCTTTTTATATTATTATAAACTACTTTACAATATGTTTGATACACATATATCTATTTAATAAAACGATTAAGAAACATTATTATGTTATTAGTGGCATGTGGGAAAAGTATCTTATGGTTCAATAATAGGTTTGTCTACTCACCCATGCATATACAACCTAGGACTTATATATATTTTTTCAACCAGGATATATGAAATGGAGAAGATTTTAACTTCACTATTAGAGAAACATAATTGTATCAATCATGCATATCTGGGGATAGAGCTTGGATGAATGGTTAGGAATTAATGTATTGAGTAATTAAAAATTGGATCACACGTCTTTAAATACATTGGATCGATACATATTTAGTTATTTTTTGTAACAATTTTTTTTGTTGATTCCTCTATGTTATCAAATATTATCTAATGCATCATTCATTGTTTCCACATGAACTATTTATAAGATTATCTTCATCATGGATCAATTTTATAAGTATGTGCATGGATTTTTGAGTATTTCATTCCACCCATATCTTCTTATGATAACCCCTTAGAATTTATTATCCACATTAAGTGTCCTGATAATATAACCAATGGTAGGTAACACCTCTAATGTTACTCAATAGAATGGGTTGGAAAAGGATGTACCAATTGTATCAGTTTGCATAGTCCTTGAGTTAGGATGGTATAACTGAGATATGTAGTGTCATGTCATCAAATATAAAAAATAAAACATGTAGATTACAATTTTATGATAAAAATCATGTTACCATGGAATTTTAAGTATGAAAATGTTTATGAAATTATTTTAGGTTATTTTTCAAATCATCATTATGGTTTTATCTTATGAATAATAGGTATCATTTATTAGTTAATAGTCATCACATTTGGACAATATTTTCACATGGTTATTTAATGTGGATACTATAATATTTTTACTATTTTTCATTAACATTTTTTCTAAATTCTATAATAAAATATTAGTGATGATATTATTTAGAAATTATTGATGTGGGGTTTAAATGAAACAACCACCATTAAAAACAATAAGTGAAAAGAGGGTGGGTGAAATGGAGAATGTGTGTTCAACCAAAACATATTTAATATAGTATTTGGTTTATATTTTTTTAATGAATTGTAATTTCTTGATATAGGTCTTCAATAATAGAAACATATTTGCATGAATCAATTCTCAATATCCATTAAAGAAGAATCTTCAAACTTTTTGAGGTGATTCATGACATAAACAAGAAGACGTTTGGATGAATAGGACCACAAAAAATAAAAATTCTTTGAAATAATATAATATATTAATTTCAAGGTGTCTATATACATTATAGAGAATTTGTAACTACAATTGTGGGGTTTAACAGTTCACGAAACACTAGATGAGTAACATACTGGGAAACTATTTGAGGAGTTGTTCAATAAAATGTTTTATCTTCTCATATTCCTCCTAGAAAATATGATGAATTTTTTCCAGATGAAACAATGAAATATTTTAAAACTGAATATGACATTCAATTCACACACATGGATTACATTTCACTAAAATAAGTTGATAGTTAAACTCAATAACCACATATATTGAAAGAATGACTATATCATAAGACAATGTTTGATCTAGTTATTTTTTTTATATGGATTATGAAGAAATTGATTCCAATTTATTGGAAAAATATATATATCTAGTAGGAAATTCTAGTGACGAGACACCTTTTTCTGACCAAATTCCAAAGGAAATTCCAAGTTAGTAAAAAAATATAAGTGTGAGGGTTACTCCCATGGAAACAAGAAACATGAGAACCATTATTCATGATTGGTCTCGTATCCATAGAGTCATAATAATGAACCCAAACACTTTCATTGTAGTTCTATTTAGTAGAAGAAGATTTATTATATTTCTCAATCGAATAATTTATATTAATGTTTAAATAAAGGGAATTTTTATAATTGTTTAACTTAACCATATATTTAAACTCGAGGGTTTATCATAACAAAAAATCAGTCTTCATATTCTATAATAGACCAATATTATCAAAATTTTCATTTCCCTAGAATAAAATAAATTGGTATAGGAAAAATAATAACTCAATACATCATTCGACACCTTAGTATGGAATCAAGAACTATTCAATGAGGGCTGGTTGACAGATATTTAGATTATAATAGACAATTCGAATTAAGTATCATTTTCTATATATGGTGTGGGATGAAATCCATTTAAATTCCACTAGTATATACGTTATGTTTTATATTTTTGTTCACATTATGTACCAATATATCATGGGGTAAATGAATTGGTATTTCATGTATATTTTCTTCCTAGACTCAAGATTATTATGGATATTTTTATGAAATAGGCATGTAGTGAATTTAGGGCAATATCATGCTCCATTGTCATTAATACAATGAAATTTTCCTTGAATTTTATGATCCTGGTGATGGATATTTTTATTATGATATTTTTAATATATATTAAGTTGTGAAATTTAATACCCACATTGACTTTTATTCACTGCACGTTACTTCTAAATCCAGTGATTCTTTCATTTAAGTATTAAAGGGGGTTTGGGGTATTAACACATGTTGAGTTGGACCTTTTTTAATAAATGATGAAACCATATCTGTCTAGTTCACAGAATTTACCATGGGGGTACACAAGAAATACTGATGATGAATATTCATTTAATAGTTTAATGATACCCAAAGGCCTCAATGAATTATTTCTCATGGTTAACACTGAACAAGGGAATACAATTTATTAGTTTTACACTGTTGAGAATTATTTCAATTTTTATTAGGTTATAAAAAATGGATCCAACTTAATAACATGAATGAATTTTTCAAAATCAAAAATTTTGAATTAAAATGATCTAGAATACCAAAAATCACCATGGGACACTCTCGCTCTATTAGTAATAGATGCAGATATTCCACATCTATTATTTGTTGATTATCACTAATTTATCCAGGCTATGAAAATTAATAGATATTATCTTCCTCACATTGATGATCTATTTGATTAATTCAAGGGATCAACATAGTTCCATACTATTGATCTACCATCATGTTACCTTCAAATCAAAGTTAGAATAAAGGGTATTCCAATTAAAAAATTTCAATCTCTATAAGGATATTATGGATTATCGGACATTGAATTTTTATGATGAATGAATATGCATTTTTATTTCCATAGTGAATCATATCTTCTACATGAACCTCAAAAAATAAATTAGTGTATTTTTTAAGGATATATTCATTTATTTTTTTCAAAATTAATGACCCTATGAGGCATTTATTGATCATGTAGATAATTTTCCCTAATCATTTAATTTAGACTAAATTAGTTAACTCTAACTTTTATAATAAAGAAGATCAATTCATTTAGAACTTCATTTCTCATAAAGGAATATCATATTATTCTATGAATACTGACACAAAATTTTCATGGAAGACTCCCAATATTGTATTTGATATTTTACATTTTATAGGATTGAAAGGCTACTACGGTCACTTCGTTCATGATTGTTCAAGAAGTCATCCTTCAACAAATATTTTTACTATGAATATATTTTTATTCTAATAGAATGATATCTATTTTAAATCCTTCCATGTGTTTAATACTAAACTCACTTGGAAAACCATCACCATCTTCCCATAATCAGATCTAGGATTTATTATCAATTGCGGTGTTCTTAGATCATGATTGGGTTGTGTTCTCATATATTGAGAATATGATGGGGTGTATAAATAAAGGTAGTTTAGAATATTTTGAATCATATATTTTCTCAGTAAGAGATAAACATGAGAAAATGAAAATATATGCAGTATTTCATAATTTTTTACTTTAGTTTAATTTGAAAAACCAAAAGATAGAATTATGTGTCATATGAATTTTATAATATTATATATACTAATTTAATTATAGTGGACCAATATTAACAATATTTCATGGGTTTTATAGTTACTATGCATCTATACTACACTAAACTGGATGAGATTACAGTTTTCTTCAAATTCACATTGGTTTCAAATTTAATAAATTTGGTTAAAGTGAATAAATGTAAAAAATTATAAATAAATATCTATTAGGTAATTTTTAAATGGTGTAGATACCATGGAATGTAATAAGTATTATGAAGAAACAATGTTTCATTTATTAAACTAAACCATGCTTCTTTAATTTTTATAGGCAAAAAATATTTCACCATTTCACCATTCAAAATGAGATAATCCCCAAAAAATTAGAAAATGCACACCTTGATGATAAATTATTATTTTTGGTATTGTAAGAAATCTAATATTACAAATTTTATTGATAAAATCCTTACATTTAAATCGGTTAAGGATAATCATGAATGACTTCTCTATATGTTTAAATCTATGCCTATAACTTTTTTTTGGAAATTGGAGAACATTTCTATGGACTAGGTTACCAATCTTCGTTGGATTCTTCAGAAACATGATATTATTTAGGTTATTATGAATAAAAATTAAATGATAGCACAAATACTCCCAATCAAAGATGTAAATTTGGAAGAAAATTATTCAATGTTATATATTAAAGATGTGGTCAAGCTGCATTGAGTACTAGTTTCAATAATCATTAATTGATATCCTTGATTCACTTCATGGTTTTGGAACTCTTTATAAGAGGATATGAAAATAAAATTTAATATGAGAATGAGAGATAATCGTAAAATAGATTGGAAATCAAAATATATGATTCTACAAATGTAAGATATTCTCAAACCATTTTCTATGGACTTTAGTAGATCATGAATACATCATATTTCATTAGTGGAGTTCAAATATAATAAACGTTATCCACAAATGATAAGGATGGCTTTGTTTAAGGAATTTTATAAATATCAATTTAATTATACACTTTTGTCTATGGAAAATGTTGATAACTCACTAATCAGACCTACATTATTCACGTAACAACATAAAATATCCATATTATATAGAAGCATATGGTTATAGGTCAGAAATGTAATAATTTAAATGAAGATCATTATCAACGAACTTTTTTTCCCAATGTGTGATCATGTCTTTTAGAAAATTTCATCAATTCTTGGTAATCATCCATTGGGAATGCAAATTTAATCCCCTCCATTGTATGTTGGTAAATTTAGATTAAGGAATGAATTTGGGATGTTGTATACTAGTCATTATAATTTTCATTATCCCACTACATCAATAATGTGTTTCTTGTGTCTTAAATGAAGAATTACTAATGTATCCTCTCTATACGATCAGTTTGGATGATACTATTCTAGAGAATGTTTCCATGTTTAACCATGAAAAGATCCAAACTATAGATATAAAATAGAATACATTGTGAAGGTGGGATTTTTAATTGGTATGATTATTGAGGAAACATTGAAAAATTCAAGTAGTGATTTTGGAATAAAGATTGTTAATGTATAAAAAATGGATGAATATGTTATAAATTTCTAATAAAGAAAAGAATAATCATAAGAATAATTTACCACTCGTACATTTTTGTTATTTCTAATCATTTGGAAATATTAAAAATATAGAATTGTTGCGTTAATACTCATGATGTTTCTATAAGGTTTCATAATGATTTGGAAGAAATATTGAACGTGTATGGGTTGTTTATGGTTAATAAAATAAATTATCAAGTCATTTGAAATTCATTGATGTGTATATGATTCAAAGGGAAGGAACATACATAACACATTGTTCAAAAATACAATTTACTTGTCCATGAAAGCTTGATTCTTCCATGTGAATGTAGATTCTCATGGTTGGAACATGGTTTATCAAATCATGTTTCCAAATCATGTGACTATAAGAAAATAATTTGTATATATGTTTTAAAACATGAATAACTCCAAAAATCTCTATTTTTTTCTCTTCTCACACAAGATCTATGATTTCAAGGATCCCATAGGTGATTGTTAGTGATTATTGATGTCTGGACTCAGATTCCAACAATTCTTCATGCGGTTGACTATGGATGTAAATATTTACAACCCCATTCTCCCTTACTATATAGATTATACATAGTTTTTTATTGAAAAAAAATGATATATTAGTTTTTTATTCAAATATATATGGAATTAAATATGTTTTTATTAGTTTATAATGGTGGTTGATAGATAAATAAAAAATATGGGGTTATATTTTTGGGATTTTCTAAGAATAATTTTAATGAACTAATCAAAGTTACGTCCCATCTCGCAATTCCTTTAATGTGAAGGATATATATTATGAATAAGTATTATTTAATTTAATTATAAAAATTATTACCAAAATATTCAATGTCTCATCTGGATTTTCCTCTGGGTGTGCTTGTACATCGATTTAGGCATGTGAGTTTCACCACGTAAAATTTGAATGTTTATTTTTGGAAAAATTTGAATACTTAGTTAAACATAGTAGTTTCTAATAGATGTTTAATAATGGTTTTTATTACATGTGGTATTTTTCATCATGAAAATGGATCATTGATATAAGTTTCCATGATCAAAGGACCATTTTGAGATGTACAGGTTATGGATGAGTGTATAGGATTGATCTTGAATGAATTTTACCAAGATTACAAAACCATTTTGGTAGTTCTAGGTTTGTAAAAGTGTATGTATTGAATTATTGATTAAATATTTTTTATTAGGATTTTTTTTATTTTGAATGTAAATTCTATTTTGGGAAAAACTATTTTTATCACTATTTTTTGGTATGGACATGATTTGTTAAATTATTATTATATCTTTTTATCGAAATTTTAGATGGGGTTTCAGATGAATACGAAGACATTTCATTCAATTATATATGAATGTGGAAGGATTCAAACTTCACTTCAGGTGAACCATGATTTTGAATTTCATTAATGAATAGGGATAGAGTACAGATTATTTCTTTGAGTTTATAGTGGTTCAATCATGGTTCTAAAGTCTATCACTATCTTATAATCCAGGGTTTTTGGCCCATTTATATATGGTCTTACCTATAATTATTTTTTCCTTTGTGTTTTTGGATATTATCTCTTGAATTGTTCATAGTTATCACTTGATGTATTTATATTTTCATCTTCTCTTAGATTAATTTTTATATTTTTCTATGTTTGTTTATGGGTAATCCATTCCATAATTTTTTCTTTAGATAAGCCCTTTATATATATTTCCAACCATTGGTGTCTGAGGAATGTCACCTATGTGATATAAAACCTTTGTCCCCACTCAATCCAATAGGTATGGAAGGATATTATATCCACTCTAGACCCACATACAGAACAAAAAAACATGTAATGTTTAGTTTAATAATTTTTCTTCCAAATAATATGTCTATAGTTAATCCAAAGATTTTTAAATATTGTATAAGAATATGATTTGTTTATCCTCCCCTAAAATAATTTTCACTATATACCTTTATCAAATCCATAACATCATTGTATTTTTTTACTTCCCCTTATAAAATATGAATGTCCATAAAAATGAGAAATAATAAAATTTTGATTTCCCATATACATTATATGATTTCTTTCAAAATATGAAACCATATTGTAGTTTTCTATATTCCATGGAATTTTTTTATTTATATTTAATGTAAACAGATTCTAAGATAAAACATCAAATATATTTTATTTTTTCACATCAATTAGCACTTTATGTATTTTAAAACACATTTCACCTAATATTATTTAATAGAATTCATATATGTTTTAATATGATACATTTTCAAAAATGTATATACTATAAAAATATCTATAAATAATTCCACCATTAGATCATCCATAAAAATATTCTCGATTTCATTTTATTTCACCATTGTATAATAATTTTTCCAAACACATTATGGATTTGAAACATTAATTATCCTTATTTTCTACATTAAGATAATTAAAATTATTATTATTAAATGAAAAAATAATATATTTTGATAATAGGATATGTTGAAATAATTGAAATTTCAAGGTTTATTTGATCAAAGAGGAATGATTTTTTCGCTTCATATTAATAGTTTGTTATTATATAAATTATTTAAAAATTAATTAACATAAAATTAAACAAACATATCCTTATTTATGGGAACTTATAGAACTAGTAATATGTATTAAATTATATTAATAATTTATCCTAAAATTTCAAATATATATAATTAGTTAGAATATATTTAATCTTAGAATTAATTTGTTAATTAGGTCAATATATTTTTTAATATTTTTCATATTCTCGTTAATAACTTATGGTTATCATTTCATAGGATTTTATCATAAGTTTTCTATAATATTTATTTTATGACAATGAAGATTGTCAGAATTCATTTTTTTATTGTTATTATCTTATAATTATATTTGGTTAATGATTTAAGTAGAAATTATATTCAAAATTTTTTGTTATTATTATTATTGAATACCTATCATACCACTAGAACTTTCTATTGGTTATACATGGTTTTAACAGAATGAGAGATACATTTTATTTATAAAAAATGTTATCTTTCTTCCATAAATTTTTGTGTGAGTATTTTTTTTATATTCTATATTTTGATATGATTATTATGGTAAATGGTATTTTTCTGATTGTATTTCTGAAGGGAAATTACTCTAGTACATATATAGTCCAATGAGTTGTTTGAGATTGTAGTAATAGAAAGTAAGGGATGTAATTTAATGTAATATTGGGTATTTAATGGTGTGTAATTTTTCTAAATATTTATTTTATATTAGGATTTTTATTACGGGAATATTGTTAATGTTGATTGAGTGATGTGTTTTTAGAAGAAATAATAATTAGAACATGTATTTTTTTTCTTTTCACAAGATGGGTTTATAAGCATTTTTTAGATATTAACTGTATTGACATATATATTATTATAACAATGAAAGCGTATTGTTTTTAATTTTTTCAATAATATCTTTTATATATCATGCAATCTTGAAAAACCACACTCTGGAATAATTTATTATTTTGATGTGATTTTTATGAAATAGTTCATACCATGATGGATAATAATTTTTTCATCACACTACATATTATAGGGTCTTGTGAGTATTTTTACTTGAGATTTGTGATTCTTTATACCCATTGAGATAGTGGAAGGTCCCTATGTATATTATATATATAAATATAATTATTTATAAAATGTATATGTCAGCACCCATTACATTTCAAAATAGGTTATTGATTATTGTTTATGTGTTGAACTATTGGATGATCACTAAGGTATCCAAACTATTTTTTAGATTCCACCCCCCTAATGGGTTGGAAATTTATTTCAATATACCCATATATAGTACCCATTTTATTAGATATAATTTTCTATTTTATCACTTTATTTAAAAAATAAGGTTGTATTCTGTAATTCCAACTTCATTATTTGCTCACAATACGTGATGATCCTTGTGGTAGTGTGTCAACAATTCACTATTAGTTTTTTAAATATTTTTAGGAATGTTAGACATGTTTTGATATTTTATAGGTATTTTTTAATGAAATTGGAAATATAGAAATTTCACGGTGTTGTGAAAATTAATATTCAATATTATATAGAGGTTTGGGAGTTTACGTCTCTTTATTGTAACAATTAAGTCATTATAATCAGACCCTATATAATAAACTCACTAGAACATTACTTCTAAATTTCCATTTTTATAATGTAGAATGTAAAAATGATAATAATATTGATTATTACTGACTAAAATGATTTCAAGGTAGAAGATATGGAATCCGAGTAACAGATTTATAGTTTCAATCCCTACTAAGAGATGTCTTTGGAATATTAACACTTCTGTTAGTTTTCTAATTATAAGTATGTTTATTGTGTTTTCATAATGTCATGTTTTTTTAAAAAAATTATATATAGACTAAGGTATTTTGATATTTCATAATGATATACTAAATATGTTTTTTTTTCAAAATATTGATACAAAAACTACCCCAATAGAATGTATCCCAAACCAACCCATGATATCCCCAACCCATGAATTAGAGTAAATCTAAGGAAAAGTACGAATGGAATTAAAAATCCCCATAATGTGGAACCTACTATCTAGTTATCATAAATGTTACTAAGAAACAATATTCCCAATATATCCATCATACAAGAAAAATTATACCATTAAGGTACCCTAATACAGAAATTGAAAATTATATGTCCAATTATGGCATAGAAGATTATTTATATATAAATAAATAATAAAATAGATAGGGAGAAAAATTATTATACAAAATGATAAATATAATTTTTCATCTATGAATAAAAAAACAAACCAATAAAAGTAAATTATATTCAAGTGTAATGAGTGTCAACCTCCCCCCATGTCAACGTCATCACCCATACAAGGTTTATAATAAATTATAACCATTTTCTCCATGTTATGCCATCATTTTTACTATTTTTAGTAAAAAAAAGTATACATACATTGAATGGGTTTAACTAGTATGTGAAAAAAACCCTCTTTGGGGCCCCATAAAATGTTTCCTATGTGATTTTTTACTTTAAAAAATCGACAAGATAGTTTTAAAACACATTAAATAGAAACCATTATTTTGACCATTTAAATAAACTAATTATGAATAATAATAATAATGTAAATCATGAGCTATGGGTAGCCCTACAGTATCTATGGTATGACCTTACCCTAAGATCTGCAATCCCTTAGTGAAAAAATCATTCTTAGTGTTTCTGTACATGAATCTCCAGGTATGACAATGCAAAATTTCCCAGGGAAACCTTATCAATGTTATAAATTTTTTATGTTGTATCATTGTCAATAGTATAGCGATGGAAGACCATTTCTTGGATATAATATTCCTATTCATCACACTTATGTGGTTGGGGTTACCATGTTATATTCCCATTTTATCTTATTTTTCATAAAAAAAAATTATACATTCCATCCATTTTTAATTCAACAGAAGAGAATAATATTCGCAAATCCTTACAACACACAATAATGGCCCAGAAATTATTCATATATTCATTAAAATAATTGAAACGTATTCTTAATAATTATATCAATATTTTTAGTTAAATAATAAATGATATATCATCAAACCACTTACCATTTCAACCTATAATCCATAGAAACCAAGGAAAAACAACATTCCATTAGCGAAAATCCACTTTGGATGTCTACAAGGGACATCAAAAAGCATGAAAATACCCTATCAACTAATACCCAATGCATTATGATTGATTTTTCAAACCCTAAGACATCGGGGCCATAGGTAATTTAAAAAAAATACATAGGGAAATAATGAACAATTATAAGGATGATTAGGGTGTTAATTTATGACATCATAAAGAACATGATGAGGATTCAATTATAAATCTACCCAAGAAGCGGATCATAATGGTATCCCATGCAAAAAGGAACAAAATATAGATTGAAAAAAGAATAAGGTAGATGGGGTGTTAAATATAGTTATTCTAATTTGGTAAAAATATATATATTAATTGTTATATGAAGAAAACATGGTTTGGTTTCATGGTTTTGAAAATAGTGAATTGTGCATGTGGATCACAAATGTTTCACCAGGGTACCTATAAATTTAGTCTATGAGGTAGATTAAGTAGTCTTCAAATCACACAAAATGAGACTATAATTACTATAGGAAACTTTTAACTTTCATTATGACTAATCCTAACATTGTGTTAACTATGAGACACCTAATGTTTTCCAAGAAACACCAATATTCCAAATGGAATGACCTGAAAATAAAAGAAAATCAATAAAATAAATAAATAGAGGTAAAATTTTATAATTTTGACAATATGGGTATAAAAATTATCCCTTCAATAACAATTTATTCCTATACTATCCAATCATAGAATGTTGGTCCCAAAAAGTTGAATAAATAACTACCATAAAACGTACTATTTCCGCTGAGTATGATGAAAATAATTCTTGTCTTTCTACAACACATAGAATAACAGAATTTATTTCCCACATAGCAGTTTCTCCAAGGAGTCAACAATCTAAAAAAATTGTTCAATAATAAAATATTCATGATCTTTATGGAGTTATTAAATATTCAAAACATGATATGAATCAAGGAAATACTTATTATGTTATAAAACACTGAATATATTATGAATCATGGAAAAATGAGGAAATATCAATTTGTATGAAATAGTTGTGATCCTCCTATTTATATCAAAATTTATCATGTTACTTAGAGAATGATTTCTCCATTTCATAATTCCGTTATGACACAATAGAGGTGAAACCGTAAAAAACAAATGATCTGAAATAAAAACATCAAAAGGTGGATCCAACATTTTTCACTAGACAAGTGGTGACATTGATCTAACAATAATCACCACTTAATAGACTAAAAATTACCTTTATCCTTTCATAAAATTATCATTCTAATTAGGGAAGTCTTCCATACATCTATCCAATATAGGGGATACTGACATAACCAACAATACATAAAATCAAATGGATACATATTTATTTATTATTGGTAACTTGTACTATAAAAAATCATTTAGTTCCAAATGATTTTTTGATGAAACTTTAAAATCCATGGAACAAGTAGAAAATATATATTCTAGAATTTACATAACTCACTCCAACTAGTCATATGATTTTGGATGATATTATTTAGTAACTATAACATGGGACTAATTACCTCATTAATGATATTCTAGAAACAAGTGGAAAATTATGGGTCTCAGTCTATGATGATAAATGATTACACCCTTTGTAGTCTCATGACACTCTAAATATAAAACTGACCACAATCCTCCACCATTGTAGTTTCCCTGGTTGTAATGAAATGTAATAACATAGTTATTCAAAAAATTATGAAACTATATTATTACTTTCTCATGTTGTAGGTGTAAGGAAAATGAATTGTAGAATAGACACATCTTCCACTCATAAGTAGGTATGTGATGTGGATAATGTAGACCAAATGGATTTTTATTATTGTCCCATAGGCGTAAGCATTACATGGCCCATAGGCCTTAGAGGAATTCATTTCCCATAGGCTTCAAACATTACATATAACCCAGTCTAACCACTTGGAACTACTCCTCCATGGTATCTTCATCATGAAATCAGCTCTCCACATTCGCATGGCTGTTTAGCTAGGCTTTTCCTTGCATGCACAGGCTTGTCCCGATGGCAGGTGTCATACCCTCTCATTCTTGCAATCTGTTTAGATTCTACTATGTTGAAATCTCATTGCTCATCCTCCTTCTGAAATTTGTTCCTTGTAGGTTTTCTAGTTTGCATCTGCACATAAGGTGGCCCGAAATCCTTGAGGAGGCCCGACGGCCTTACTGACCTGAAGGCATGGGTGGCCCGAAGGCCTTCAAGGACTCGGGGACTAAATCGGTGGCCCGAAGGCCAAAACGGTGGAATATTCTCGGCTGGCAGAGTGCCAAAAAGTGCCTGCTATAGTACCTGCTACAGTTCTCACATTTACTGGTGGGAATGTCTTATTTTCTTCATCCTCAATGATATGAGAACCTTATAAGTAATTTATATTGAAAAGAAAAACTAGGTAGATCAAGAACAGATCCCATTATACCCCTAGTGAAAAATATCTCCATATTTTTTGCATTTGCAATCACCTATTTTATCCATAAAAGCAATCTCAAGATTAGAAAAATTCAACTCGTTACATATAAGAAATATATTCTCTATTTTATAGTCTAATTTAAAATATTTATGACCTAATACAGACACCATATCTCATTACTACCTATAACCAATGATTTCATGGGAGGAAAACTTCCTAATAATGGAATCCATAATTACATTTCAATTTCATGGTACTTAGGCGATGATGAAATCAAGACCCTAAAGGTATTACAACAATATATGTTACCCATTTTTGAAGTCCTATTGGGAGAAAATATATCTGAAAAAATTATAAATTCAATTGACCATAAAAATTTTCATAACTTTTGTAGCCATACAACACTAGGAAATAAAATTCTACATTGAGTTTGAGTTTATGGTTTTGGTAGTAGTTTTAAATAATATAGAGTCGGTGGGATTCATACACCACAACAAGGTCAATTTGTATAATAATGCACCCTGAATACATGTTTTTCTTAATAAAATCCCTAACAATCCTTAAGTATGATTTTAATGGATGATACTATTAACAACTATTTTAACTTATAATTACCAATGAGACATTGGTTTCAACATTATACTCACGCCTTTCCAAGTGATATCTATAACAGTTTTTGTTAGTCGGTATAAGCCTTTGTTGGACCTCTTGTCGAATCCAATAATCCCCTAGATGAATCAAATATTTAATTAATTATTTGTTTCACCCTAATAAATCATGATCCTTAACTTTTGAAAATCAATAAATTTACCATATTCCACCACCACAAACATAATGAACTTCGTCACTTGGATCCATAGACTATACATGGATAATTTATCATATAGGTGGTGGTCATCAGCATTTCCCAGAATAATTACTAAATGAGTATCATGATCTTCAATCATCTTATATTGAAATAAGATATCATCCAAAAATATAATGAAAAGGGTTTCAAATAAAATATTGAATATCCCATTTGTATGATTCATGTAAATTGAAAGATCATTTCACCGCTTGACAAGAATAATCATGTACCTAGAATGGCCAAACCTTCTTAAAATACAATATTAGGAATATCAACCTCTCTCAAATGAAACTGCTGATATCCATGAAATGATTAATATAGTATAAGAACCATTCACTCCATAACTTATTAGAATGTGATCAATATAAGTCATGTTTTATTTATTCTTGATGATTCTCTGGTTCATCTTCAGATTTTCAATACATAATTAGAGGTTCTATTTCTTATTTAATGAATAAAATGTGATAACTAAATAGTAAAAAATGCTTATTTAATCCTTTATCATTTATTTTAACCCTAAAAACATTATTTATCTTAATACTATATGATCTATATGTTAAAAATGGATAAATATCAGCAGAGTCCTTGAAACTAGGTCAATGTTGAACTCAACTTCACTTTCTATGGGAAGGCAGAAGAAATCGTCTAGAAACACCTCAAGGAACTATATGATCATTATTATAAATTCAATATCTCAATTCCCTTCATCATATTCCAAAAATAAGAGATAAAAACATAACATATACGAATTTCATATTCATAAAGATGAGGTCTTTCCTGACTAGTCCATGGGTCCCAATCACGAAATAATACATTCTTTCCCCAATGGGGGACCCTGAAAGTCACCCTATCATAGAAATTATTGATATGATTCTTGTAGTTATTAATATTTTATATCTCAATGATTGTATTGAGACATTAAATTTTAATACTGAGAACATTTCATAAAAGATCATCACCTAACAGAGAAATGGCATTTGATGAGATATCAAAGTCTCTCCATTTCTATTGATTGAAAAAACCATTTCTACAATAAAATTCATTAGTTTGTTATATGTCATGAAAAATTATATAATAATATATGAATTAATTGATTGAAATAAACTAATATCAAATAATGCTTTCATGATAGTAAAAGTTAAAAAAACAACTTGACCTCTCAATATTATGGGTCTTACACCATACTATAAGGAACCTCAACAACTAACTTAAACTACTTCTCCTTATAGAGAATTTCAGGTCTCTCTATAGCATATGGATTGGACTTAAACTAATTCCCTTTATAGAAAGAACCATCACACACCACACCCAGAAGAATTAGGTATAATTTCATGATTGTAAGAAGATAGTATTGCAGATCACAAGGTGACCGAAGAGACTTCACTACATTATGAATGAAGGGTTTACTAATAAAATCTTAATAAAAATACCATGGATCTTTATAATTGTTATTACCTAGGATTCCCTATGGATGAATACCACAAATTTCCCAAATTTTTACACCAGTGACTTATAATTGTTCCCTAACCCATAGCGGTGGATGATGAGATTTGAGGTAAATAACTAGAATGGACCCCATTTCCATTCCCGAACACTTCATAAATCCCATTCACATCTAAGGAAACATCAACTCCATAATTATTAACTAAAGGGACTCTTATCTATTAATAAATCCACACCTAATTGATATCTATAATTCGAGATCAAACGATAACCTCAAAATAAGTATTTTGTTCACTGAAGATCTCATATTAACTGATGTTGTGTAAGAAACCCCGGTTAGAGTGATTATATTTCATCTATTCATTACAAAAAAAACATAAAAATAGATTTTCATCAATTGAGTAAACTAATTTTTAAACATTCAGACTGACTAAGTTCCTTGATGGTTGTATATTAATTCTAATATTAATTATAAACCATGATTTTATGGTATTAATGTTGAAAGGGGGTCACTTTTAATTCCATCCAGCCTATATTCTCATACAATTTTTCAATAATAACCATCTCCCAATATGTTTGACAAGTATCAGCTAGCATACTTGTTTTTCACTTCACCATAATGGAAACAAAATATCTAAGAAATTAAAATATCTACTGTGTATTTTCAAAATAACCATTATCCTACATTTTATAATTTATTCATCTAAAAAATAATTATTATGTTGGATAATTAATTAGTTTTATATGAATTAGGATAAAAATTATCATCCTCATATTGATAGGTATCGAAACTCTCCCATCAAACTAAATATTAATGGGAATAAAAAACTTTAATAATAATATTCTAATACGATTCAGGATGAAATCTGGAACTATATATAGCATCCGAGGGAGGATTTCCATGACACGTTAAATGGGGATTAGTCATACATAGTATCAGTAAAATAAAAAAACTATAAAAATAATAAGAAATAAATAATATAAGTTTAAAATATTTATTATAAATTGAATTAAATCAATAAATATAAAAAAAATAAGCTTCAACGAAGCATGGCATGCATGAATCGTCAATAAACCCATGCACCCTACCTGATGAGAAATGAAAAAACATATATTTTACCAAGACCAAATTTATGAAATCACCTAGTTACTAATGAGAAGATAATATGTGTATCGAGGAAGAAAATTTCATGCTTCATACATGATCATGAGAAATGTTATAATTGATTTATCCTAACCTTTTAAATTATATTTAACCAAAACTGGAGAATTATTTAAAATTTTCTTATGAACCAACATCAGATAACCTGGACAGAGGCACTCAGGTTAGTTTGTTATAGCTTGATTGGTGTTCCTGATACCTATCCGCTGGATACTAGTTTCTATGAATAAATAATGTTCTTGGTAGTTGTTTTCTAATAAATATATCATAAAATTATAAAATTAAATCATATAAAAGACCATAGAAATCTGCATAAAAAGAAAACATACAAATATATAATAAAAGATCATCAGTTTCTATATTCAAAAAAATCAATATAGGGAAAAAATTGTTTCTATAGAGAGGGGAATATAATGATACATCTAAGACAAAAAATGGTGACATGATGGTAAAATTCCAACCATTTTACAACAATAAATAATCTTTTATCCACCTAAAAGAGGAACTATAACCTCTATAAATCTCCATTATTTTACCTAATAATGATAGAAAATTATAAACACACACAATTATTTTTTGTAGGTTCTGATCACAAAGTTCTAGTAGGGTCCAACTAAGTATTCCATAAATATAAAGTCATTGATAAAAATAATGTTGCTCATTTAAGGACAATTTATATTGAAAATTTCTACTAAAATTTCAAATAAAATGATTATGAATAAAAATGAAAATTAAAACCATTCACTATGGGTTTCATTAGGGTTACTAATGATAGTACTCATCCTTGGATCCCCATACCCTCAGTGATCACCCCACTAAAAAAATTCTGATATTCCATATGTTTTAGAGAATAAAGCCTTCAAACAAATTGTAACAACATACATAACATAATGTATTTTTTTTCAGAATTATATAATATTCTAATGAAATTGAATGAATTATATTTTTCATTTTTACATTTCCTAGTATTGTCACTTATATATCAAGGGTTCCATGTTTGATCTACATTTAATCAACCCGTTATATAAGATAAAAATTCCACTTTTTTCATTTCCACATAAAAAAAAGAAAAACACTTTCAAATAAAAAAACACCCACCAATGGTTGTAAATTTATTCATTATGAATCCAAACATTTGAAACACAAGTTAAAAATTTTGGAAATCGCATTTAGTTTATCTTGTAATGGTATATCAGGAATCTACTTAAATTTTACGATTCAACCACTTACAGACCAATTGTCTAACACTCTTCAATAGAGTAAATATTCTATGGATATCATGATGGGATAAAGAGAATAAAGAACAAATAATTAAAACCAAAACCCATAATATTATTATATGAATTTTAAAAAACATCTACCATCATTGAAATATGTATGTTAAAAAACAAATACTGATATAGGAAAGGTGAATTAATATGAGGGACATAATTGATAAATAGAAAATTGATAAATATCAAAATTTAAATCAAATAAACTATTGGATGATAAAAAGAGATTTTGTATATTCAGAAGGAAAATTCAATCAGTGAAGAGAAAAAGAGAATGGTGGAATGGATAAATACATTAATAGTTTCTCAAAAACACCTATAATTATATGGTAAGATTCTATGGTTCACCATGAAATAAACCCACTGCATGTATCACCAAAGTCTCTCCTAGGAAACTACAGAGTTGAGGATCGTGGTCAAGAAAATTTTCCACCTACCATGAGAAATAGAATATTCATAAATATTATATTGTATAATGGTTTCATCATGGTCACTTCAAATCATTTTCTAACCATAGGACACCCAATAATTTATAAAATATATTAATATTTCTAACATAATGACCTTGGATAAAAAAGAATAATAAAAAATAAATTGAGAGAAATATTTGTTTAGAGTGGATGTCATAATAATGGGAGAATTTGATTCATAATAAAAATATTTATTGAGAAAAATAAAAACATAAATCCGCCATTTTAATAAAAACTAAAATTTCAAAAAACTATATAAGTATATAATTATATCATTAATATTTTTTCTAAATAGTTTCATAAGATATATATTAAAATTAATTTGGAAAATAATTTAACATTTGAAACTAAAAAACTTGAATGAAACACATTATACAAAACAAAAAATAAATGTAACCATTAGAGTGTATTTTTATTACATAATTAAAAAAATGAAACTTGTTTGTTTGTAAACAACGAAAAACCCATTTTATCCCAAAATAAAATTTAATTTTTTTCAGTATTAATTTATTACATAATAAATTATTCATGGAAATAAACCACTTCCAAGATTTTTATATTAAAGGAATCTAATATGATTCCTGGATCAGTTTTTTTTAAAAAAACGTAATTAAATTTTCCTCTATATTAGAATTTATTTCCAACATTTCTATGCAGTAAAAAAATGAGTTCCTCTTATACATTACATCATACATTATTTTCATTGTGAATATATATTAAAAAAATTTGATATATATAATATAACTCTGTCGTTTATTATAGGACACATTGTTTATAGATAAAAAGATAAGTGAAAAATGCAATTTGATATTAATGAAAAAAGTAATAGATAAATAATAAAAGAAGTAAGGATATAAGGAATAATTTTTTTATAATATAAAGTTATTCAAGAATCATTAAATCTATTTTGTAATAAATTTGAAGTATTTTTTTACATGTTGTGTAGAAAAATAGTGTGTTACTGTATTCCGTGAGAAAACGTTTTTATTGGTCATCCAATTGGTCAGCATATTTCCAAAAATAAGGGTAAATATAAATATATATTTTAAATATCTATAAAAATATATTTTACATGAGTGGTTCATCATTATTTATATTATTCTAGATGGTCTTCTTTTCCATTATCACATAATAAAAAAAATAAGAAAAACCCTCATACTCAATGAAATAAAATTCAAACTTCAACATGTCTTTATAACTATTGTAATGTTATTTTCATAAAATAATATAGAAATAAAAATTAATAAAATATTCTTCTAATTACATAATAATTATTTTTATGGAATTAAGTGGGAAAATTAATATGATCGACTATGGTAGTTCGTATGATTATTGGTACCTCTTCTGGTGGTAAAATCACTTGAAGCAAGATATTCCAAGTGATAGCTTTAGCTGGAAGTTGAAATGCCTGATTTATATTCTTTTAATGTAGGTATTGGTACCTCTATATATATTTCCAATCAATGGTATCATCACATGGTGGAAGTAGAATTTAATAAAATCATGACTAATGATAGCATAATAAGCACCAGATAGTAGATACAGTTTTTTGTAAACACTCAAAGGATATATATTGGATGTAAATGTTTTATCAATATATTCTAATGGTTACGAAATTTAACTAGA
Source organism: Viscum album (assembly GCA_963277665.1). Lineage (NCBI taxonomy): Eukaryota > Viridiplantae > Streptophyta > Magnoliopsida > Santalales > Viscaceae > Viscum > Viscum album. The sequence goes on along the minus strand of OY728136.1, from coordinate 1,764,589,198 downwards.
AGAAAAAATTTACCTGTGGGAACATTAAAATATGGTATTATATTTCAACTTATGTTATATATTCATTTCAGGGTCAAGACATAGCTTGTTTTATGAATTTTTTAGCAAATTGTTGGCTATACAAATAAAATTAATTTTATCTAAAATAAAAGAAGATTTATTTGGGATAAATGAATAATAAAGTATCTTTGACTATTAGAAAAATATATCAATTTTTTGGTGATCATTAACCATACCATTAATAATAATACCACATAATTTAACATATGAATAAAATCATCTTAATAGTCATAGTCTATAAGAAATTCATAGGTTGTCATTTTTCTACCATATAGTATTACTCCCCAATTTGGGATTATCGAAATTACAAAAATGAAATGAATATAAATAATTTCATTGTTTTGAAAAATGTTAGATTATTTTCATTTCATTATAAAATTTTTATGATAAATTTTAAAAGGGATTTTAGAAATATAATCGATATCAAATCATAATACGAGACTAATTAAGCATCTCGAAAATTGGTAGTGGTACAATCAACTGGGACCTTTTCTTTTCAAGAAAGAAAGTGGAGTGGAAGAGGAGGCCAAAGGAGTATGAGGCCTAAAAATTTTTAAAATAATAAAGTTTCCTATGATTCTGTACAATATTAATAGGTGTAATTTTAAATGGAATAACAATAAAGGATGTTTTTTCTTGGTCAATGATAAGGGATTATAAAAGGTCATAGTCATAGGATTCAACATTGGGTCAATAACAACAATGTTGGAGGTGTGGAGAAATGGATCCAAAAACTCAATATACTGGGTAATAAACATACCATAATGGTCCATGTCTATAAAAAAATTGATATTCTCTTTCATAAAAATCTTGAGAAAGGAATATAAATTATTCATCTTATTCACCTACACATTGAAGGTAAATGTAACTGGAGTTATCGTAAGTTTTTTAGATAAGAATATAAAATTATAATAATGTTTTAATTACTAAAAATTCATGAAAGATAATAATTAATGGATTTTGGGATTATTTCCCTATCACTTATATCTTTATCTATGAATTCACTACATAGATTTTAAATATGATCAGAGTGAGATTTAATCTTAATAATGAATTCATAATGAGAGATGAATAAACCACCCAAAATGTCCTTCACATATTTTAATAAAATAGATCTTATCTATTCACCATCCATTGAGGCGGGTTCAAAGGGACCCTAGTACCATAAATTTACAGTTTAGTGAAATTTCATTAAATATATTCTAAAAATATTTTTATAATTTTTTGGCGTTTTACAAAAAATACCCTATAAATGTTAGCCATTTTTTAAAAAATCAAATTTACCATGATCCCCTTTTCTATTGTGCTCCGCTTCTCCCCTGAGTACCACAATCTCCCTTGATCACCCCTCTACCACTAGACATCAACATTATAGTATTTACACCCTCACTGGTGCACTGGAAATTTCCCACATCTCCATCACTTTTTTTCCAATGAGCCCCATCCCATATTCCCTAGGACAACTCAACCTGAGCCACCATCAGCATTGTAGTTTACCCAATGACCCCTAATACATATACCACTCCCCAACTAGTTCTGAAGTTTCTATTGATCACCCTATACCTCTCACACATTGACATTACAATTTTACCCCGCCCTGCTCGAGCCATCACTCTCACCCTGGCCACCGACATAGTTTGCTCCTAAAAGCCATACCCATTAGGTGGTTATCGCATAATACATAGACTAGGTTCCGTGGAAAATTATATATAATTACATTATAGTATTCATTTAATTTTGTGTCTCTCTAAATCGGGGTATGATATAATATTCTAATTACTTGGGTTCCATCCATAATAGCAGATGTAGAGGCATTACAAAGGTAAATCAATGGTATTTATTGGGGTTTTATCCTGCATCTATTCTCTTCAAGTGAAAAAATTGTTTATATAATTCTAATCACATTAATTCCCCTATAAATAAATATATAAAATTATTTTATATGTTATCTTTTATGAATTTAAAATAATATTTTATACTAATAGTTGGATGTAAGTTATTTTTTAAGGGTCATTAAACTTCTTGTACATTTGTTTCATGGTATTTTTTTGTGATAATTCCAATGTAATCCTTTTATATTTCTTCATTATTTGAAATTATTTCATAGGGAATTATTTGTTTATGGATCACCTTTTTGGTTTTTGAATGGATTTTTTTGGTTTAAATAATTTCCATGGCTTATTTAAAAATTATAAGATTATTTAAAATATATATTTGAATTTCTTATAGTATCATAAATATTTTTATGTTACATAGGATTCCAATTCATTTTTACATGTGGTGTGTGATATTTTAAATTAATGTTTATAAAAATATATGGTTAGATCTCATTTAAAAATTTTAAGACACATAAATATTAATGTTTTCATGAATGTTTTAAACGGTAAAATTGATGTTTTATAAAAGGGTGTGAATCATAGATTACTATGTCAAAATATGAGGTTCATCATTTTAAAAATTAATTTTAAATAACGGTTCCAATTATAAATAATATTTGAAGTGTCATTTAACAAATGGTTTCAAAAAGATCATTTGTAATGTGGTTTTAAAATAGTGTGAAGGGTTGTTAAGCCTCTTAAATTATTTTGTGAAAGCCCTCTTGGCACCTTATGTGAAGTTGTTTCATAAATGTATCAGACCCACAATTTGTCCTCATGTGTTTTTTATACCCTGGGAGTGTTCTAACCCCTTTATAGATATATGATTATTTTTAAATATATTTTGATGCATGTTTATTGATATGAAATTGGTTGGTCCATGTGAGGATATATGAAATGTGGTGTGGGATGTTATAAATTCATCATTTTTATCTAGGTGATTCTTATTTTTGATCTCTTCTATTTACATGACATGGGAGTCCTATTATACTCATAGGATACTGATAAGTACAATACCTATTATAGATTGTTATTCCTTGGGAAAGGTCCTGACTAAACAGAGTTAGAAAATAATATTTTCTACCTAAACAATAGTATAGTGGAACATATTAGGGATTTTATTCGAGATCTATGATCATGATGGATCTTGTATGTTATAAAGGACTACAAAGACTAGACATGTTCAATTGTTTCAACCAAAGATCTTTTTTTCTTGTTAAGGATCCAAATATGTGAGTATTATGAGATACCCATGATAGTAATGTTACTTTCAGGACATATTTAAAGATTTGAGTATTTTTTTATTTCTATAGTTCTTTATATACATGTTATATTTTATATTTGTGTTATTTTCTTATGATACCTTGATATATTAGTTCATATTTATGATGGTTTTCACAATATGTTTATTTTGGTTCACACACAAATGAAAATATTTCAAATTTTGGTTTATAAAATAAAACAATTAAATATTGTGGGATAAATAATAATTCTAATGATTTAAGGATTTAAGGCATTCTTACTACTTTGTTATTTATTGTGTAGTATGAAACAATATATGTTCATGATGTTTTATATTGTTTTTCAATTAATAAAGTAATATCACTATTTAATTACATTCCATAATTTCAATGTTTATCATGAAACATAAAATTTGACTTATTAGCCATGATAAGAATGATGAATACATATATGTTGTTGTTTATGAAGTTACAACCTCTTTTAGTTGTATTTTTTTACCTTGTCGCAAATAATGTATCTCACGATATTAGTAAGTAATTTTAATGGCCTTTTCCATATCTCAAATTTTTCTTCGTTTCCTACACGGATTAATTGGTTGTTTCCTAATTGATATCTTATGCATCAACTGAATTTATACATGTATAAATTAGACATTTCCTGTGAGATATCATATCATATGTTTAGTTTTCTACTAGAATATTAATTTCTCTCATTTTCCATTTCTTATATTATTTTCTTCATAATACTATATTGAATTAATTTCTCTATATTAAATCTTTATACTTGGTTTAGTTTATTATTTATGCGAATCAATTACTCTCTATTTCACAATATGTAATTTTCTTTTCTAACTATCAGTACAAACTGAATATTCATTATTCAATTTCATATGCATTTTCTATATTTCAATTAGCATGTCTTAGTGTTTAGTTATATCATTCTTTTGGTATTGTTTATATTTCTTATTGTATTCCATTATTTGTAGTTATTTCATAAAATATACATAGAATGAACCTATTAACATGAATCCATTACCATTTCAGTATTTAAATGGTTTCCAATGGATTAATGACTTAGCATAGAACTTGGTAACATGTGAAGTGGTTGTTAAAAATCCTGGTGGATTTTATAATTGTAATATATTATTTAATGGGGTGTTAGATGCCAGTTTTTTATTTTAACTATGTGTATGTTGTACTAGAGGATTGTTTTATGAATTGATGCTTTTTGACTATTAATATTTTTTAATGGTTCTTGAGACCATAAGTCTCATGGTGGATTGAATGTTTTCTAAAAAGAGACAGTTTGGTCATTAAAATTGGGTTCTTGAAACCTATTGAATTCCATAAAAGAGGGGTGTCATGCCTCACCATTTAGTAGGTTCAGCAGTGAGAGATCATTTTTTGACTCATATTTCTTCGTAAGGATATTACACACTGACAATTAACGAAAAAAATTTTAATGTGATTAAACTCGTTGAATGTTTTTATACTACATACTATTTTTTCATAAAACATCCAAACAATGTTAATATGGAGAGAATATTAAATAGTTCAGATATATGGAATCTGAATTGAATTAATATAGTTGTACCATTATACTATTATGGGGGTACCATAGACGATTCTATAGTATTATTTGGTGATATTACTAGCCATATTGTGGTAGACATGGTTACCCTTCCCATTAATAATGCTGATTAGAGGCATGTGCCTCAATATTGGAAAAATAATGTCTTTAATTCCTAGATAAATGTAATTTTAACATATTATGGTTTAATTTAATGTAATTAAATTATAATATTTTAATATTTTAATAATGAATCTCTTTGTATATATGTTATTATACTTTTATGAAGTAGATTCTATCACACAAATGCAGAGATTGAAAAATTTCAGCATGAATTAAAATGAATTTAACTAGAGATTATTGAATGTATTCAAAGATTATTTTTTGACCACTGAGTAGTTGTATGATATGTTACCTGAAAGGGTACCTAGAGGTTAATTGAAGGAGTTTTTTGATATCCATCTTCATGATAAGAACATGTTATTTATATATATATGATTATATTAGTCTAATTTTACACATATACATTCATATGATAAGGATACAGAATTTCATAAATTAAAATTAAATTACATGTTATTTATTTCAGTCTGTTTCATGAAAAAATATATCAAGTTGAGCAAAAAAAATCACCCCCACACTATTGGGTAAATGTTTTTTCATAAATATATATACAATATAAATAATTTCATTTGTTTAAATATTTATTAGATAGAATTATCTATATCATATATTAAATTTTTGATTTATCATTGTTTTAAACATTCAAATAATTTAGGTTATAATGTCTCCCAAATAGTAATTTTTTGGATGTTCATAAAAATTATGAGGGTAATTATGTTAATGAGATTACAATAATGTTGGGTAATTAATTCCTTTTTCACTATAATATCATATTTTCATTTTTCACAATGTTATTAAAATTTTATTCAAATAAGACTAATATTTGATATAAATATATATATGTATATATATGAGTAAAATAAATATAGGATTCCGATATCGCACCATCCTTCTCGGTCACCTAGGATAACCTCATTGGTGATGTACATAGGAAGGAGCATCATGTTCACATGCATGGGATGGGTTTGTGGCCATTTCCATTAGAGGTATTTAAAAGGACACTGGGGATTGTAACAATATCTACCCCTAGTTTTAGTTTATCTATACCTTGATATTCTTAGAAAGAGTTTTTTGAAATTCAAATAATAATTTATGAACATGGGGAACATATAATGATACATGATTCAATGGTATTTTCTCTATAAAATGTGTTGATCGAATTGTTCCAGAATTCAATTGGATCTCTCCCCAAAGATATTTCCTCGATGTATGTTAGTGATTAGTTAAACACCATAAAATCAAAATAATTTAATACAAAAATATTTATTGATTTTATGATTAGATGTAAATATTTAACACTCTTTAATTTTAAATATATTTTTCATACAGATGTCGACAGTTGGGAGAGGGGATAGAGATAGAGAGGATGTTGATCAAAGTTTACCAGGTAGAGATTAATTTTCACATTATATTTAGGGATGATGTGTGAAAAGACTAATGACATTCAATCAATAATAAGGTGATTAATAGATTATGTTTTGGTTTTAGGTTGGGGTATATTTTTTCCAAATCATTGCATAAAAAACTTTATAAATGGTTATTTTTATAGTATTTTTGCTAATTTTTACCTTATGATTTATTTTCCTTGAATATAATGTAGAGGATGAATTGTGACTCCTCCATGCCACTCTTATATTATATAAGATATAATTACTAGTATTTTTAATTTATATGAGTTTTAGAATTTATCAATGATTCTTGAGAGGAATATTTCTAATAAATGTTTCTATATGGCTATGTGTAGATTTTCATAATGTATTATGTTTGGGGATAAAAAAATTTAGTTGAGTCTTAAGTATGTGATATCTGAATAGAATAATTTTTGTTCATGAAAATGTTACATGTAGTTGTAATTGTGCACAAATACAAACACATAAGTATTTTAGTTAAATTTTAACATTTATAGATTTTTGAAAATAGTGTGGAAAACTATAAATTTTGGTTGAACCATGTGGGTGATTCAAAGACATGGTGTGATCTCTATTAGGGTGAACTTGCCTTTCAGATGTTTTGATCAACTCTATGAGTAATATGTGTAAGGGGTGAGACTTAATTTCTCGAATCCCAATACAATTTTTTCATAGTATGGTTTCCTATATTGAAAAACCATGTAACTTTCACAAAATTATATGTTTTGAATTATTATATACATCATTCCCATTTTTATCACATTTGGATTACCTCTCACAAATCACCCCTTCAATCATCCCATGGAGAACTCGATAGATATTCATCTTTCTTCCCGTTTGATTCTAAATCCATTTCTTCCGAAAAACATATTATTTTGGGAAGGAATGATACATGTTTCCTATACTTGATTATTCCTTCATCCACTTCATCTTGTTTTTTATTCCCATATCAAACTTAATAGTATTCAGGGTCGAATATAGGGCATATGTGGTTCTTATTTTAAAGAATTGGTGGAATGAGGCTTGTAGAGGCAATTTCTTTAAGAGGTTGCACTTCCACGACTGAGGGTGAGTTGTTTCTAAATTATTCAACATGTTTCATTTGTGATAAAAAATTCAGAATGAGTTTTTGATTAATCATATTCATTATTTATAAGATTTTATTTAGGATTCTTATTGTGCACTCTGATTGTATCACATATTACTCATCATAGATTTATAGATCTACTTTTTTTATTTAACATTATTTTGATTTATTGAATTGGTTTTCCCTATTTATTTATGTACATTCTATCTTTTATTATTGTATAATATTTCAATTTCTTTTGAAAATTAAATTTTTTGATTTTTATTAATGAAAAAAATCATTTTTATTTTGTTATTCATAAACATGAATATCCACAATTCAGTAGTTTTAGAATGTAATTTTAAAATATGGGGGATCCACCCCTTGGTTGAGAATCATTTTATTTTTTTGTAATTATTATAATGGAATAATTAATTTATTCACCTGGGATATAAATACTATGTTTCATGATGAATAATGTATTTTTTATAAAAAAAAATTTAACTTTGGAGACATGAAAAGGTAAAATGTATTATAATTGTTTTCTATATAAATTTCTTTTTGAGAACCATTTTTTTAAATGATTGAAATGTAGATTCTATAAAATTTTTAATAAAATGGAATTCCATAAACTCATTAATGAAATTATCATGGGCCTTTTTAATGCACACAAGAAATAAAAACATGTATATTTATATGTATATATTATGTTTTATACCAGTTACAAGGTAAAAAACATATATTAGATATTAATTAGCTAGTCCATGTAAGGAATTGTGATATAATAGATTAGTGGTATTTTATGTATATACTTTGTTATCAATAATGGGTCATTTAATGAATAGTTACTCTTATTAGGAATTCAAAAAAATAACATTTCAAAGAAATATTTTTAGTAATATAGAGATGATCAAATGATGATTTGGGTTTTAAGGTGAGCATTGGAGAAGGGTTGGGGTTTTGTTTAGTAAAAATTTTAGTTCCAAGGAGGGATTATGCCACAACCCTAGTGATTGTAGGGTGAAATGGTTTATGGACTTTTTGAATTTTCTAATTATGTTATTATTACAGTTATAATTATTTAATTTTTTATATTTTCATATCTGTTTAATTTTTTAATGTTGTTTTTGGCCTACATATTCAGTGGTTTTATTTTTTTTAAAATATAAATATAGTAAAATTTCAAACTGATAATACGTATGAAAAATTATTATAATTGGTTGATTAACCCACTAATATATAAGGTTTCCATTTTTTAGTTGTAGTTCTTTGGTTTTAGTGACTATTTGATCTCCTAAAAATGGTGATCAAATAGTAGTGGTTTAAACTACTTCTAAATCCTTACAATTTTTTATGTGGGAACAACCAATAAAATAAAAAACCCACCACTAAACAAACATTCTATGACAGTTCCCAAAAATCGTCGATAAATTGTTGGGACCTTAGATAGTTGATTATAATAGAACCATTATATATGGTTTTTGGAAACCATATCATAACCAAATGTTAGTGTTTTAAACTATAAAAAACATAAGAAGAAATCACCCCTATTAGTCAATTTTGATATAGTGGGTGGACCTCTGGGAGAAGAAGACACAACATTAGGGAATGACTGAAGCCTGTCTAATAGATAAATCTCTCACTTTGTGAATCTTATTATCATGTCTTCTAGATATAGATGAATAGTATCAAATTTTTTTCATTTACCTCATGTTATCTGGAAAAATATTTCTAGTATTAGTGGATGTTATAAGTTGGAGTTGAGTAAAAACCAAGGAGACTATCAATTTAGTATCATTAATTCATAGTTTATTAAAATGATATTAACATTAACTAAGTTTATCAATGAGATCCATTAAAAAACTACAATAAATCAATCCATATTAACTCTTATCTGATAATATAAGTGAGGATGGGAAAAGGAGGAGGTGAGGAATTCCAAATAATTTACATTAAAGCATCCTATAAACCGATTTCAAAAATAGTTACTCTAGCATACAATCAATCCATATATTCTTCTCCATCGATTATTTATAGAAATTCTACAATAGGATATTTTTTAATAACCATGATGGTAATTGCACCATATTATTTGGGATTAACTTTAATATCATCCTCACCATCACTTCCATCAGATCTAGAATTATTGAGTCTCAACCCTCTAGATCCAAGGGACTTTACCTTGATGGTTCATTATCCTTATCTTTTTCTGATGAAACTGGTTCAACTCTATTTCCATGTTCCACAAAAATAGTATAAGGATGGGGAATACATTACCCATATTAATTGTAATAAATAAAATATTTAGAATCAATTAATAAGGTATTGAATTTATCATCCTCATCTTGACCATTAACATCATATTTATTATCACTATAGAGCCCAATATCATCTTATAAACTCCATAAAGTATATTTATAAAATCGGAATCAATTTGAAAATTATATTATTATGTTTATGTACCTTTTTCTATTATTATTTAAATATTAAGAGTAGATAGATTCGGACTAGGGAGTTGAAATATTACATTTGAACTCTTAAAAATTGTAGGGTCATGATCTTCTTCAACATAAACTAGAACAGAATCTACTAAAGCATTTGTAGACTCAAAAATTTCAATTTCATCACTAATAGTATCATCAGATTCATAATCCGAATCACACTAGATGAATTCATATTTTTCTTTGTTAGGATGAACCAATTTTTTTCATATTGAAGGGATATTTACAAGGTTGAATTTCATATATAGTTTATATTTATCTATATCATTTTTTTCAGAAATGTCCACCAATTGGATTTTATCCCCTTCAAATATTATAGGATAAGTAAAATATCATCACAAATTTTTATCTATTCCAATACTTCATAAACAATAGCTATATATTATAATATAGTAAAATCATATTGATGTTAGTAGTAGAATTTTCTTTTGATATTGGCTCTCACAACTACACCATGTGAACTATTATGTATATATAAATATTAATATTCCCACAAATTTCAATAGAAAATATGAATATGCTTTGATACCTCGTAGTGGTGAATTTCTCATACATTGAACAACATGTACTAGATGAATATGAAATGAAATGGACATTCCCCAACCAAATAAACAACATTACGTTTTCTAATACTAATTTTTTGTGAAAAAATAAGTTAATTGTTTTTCATGATGTTCTCATGAATAAAGGTAGTTGACTCATAATTTTCCTCATAGATTCATTTATGAACAATTTTCAAACAATATTCCAATGATTTTAAATAAAATATATACAATTTTCTATACCATATTATTGTGATAAAATACTTATTCTATTAAAATTAAAACACATCAAATTGACATAAATCACAAATAATCCAAGGAAATAATGTTCTAACATTACCTAGAAACCATTTTCCACAAAATTAGTTAAAAATCGCATTGCAAAAAAGTGAATTTTTCTATGATAGCCAAGAATTATAAATGTCCATCTTGACTATAAATATTCAAGATGGAGGATAATGTTTTCTTAGTTTTATATAATGAATATATTATCTAATACAATTATTTGAAGTATGTGGCTCATTAGGAGAAACAAAAATATAATTCACATCCATTATTTTTACACTGGATGAATAGTTGATGGTTAAATATCAACTGTGAATGGATAAGGGGGGACATGATGTGGATTAAAATGTGTTAATGTGATTAAGTATTTCTAATTCATATTCTTATATATGTCTTTTAATAATATATTTAATCAAATATTATATTTGAAAAATAATAATTATAATAATAGTAAAAGTGAAATTATAATTTTAATGTTAAAGAGATATAAGCATTATTAATTGGAATAGTATCCAATGAATATTATATCATGATGGTATCATTCCAATAGTATCTCACTATAGTGGAATATCATGGTATCGTATCCATGATAGTATACCCATGGTAGCACAACCATGGTAGAACAACCTTAGTATAACATATTTACTAGTACTAAAATTGAATAATTCTATTGTGGAATTCCTATTTTTGACAGAAACAAAAAGATGATTTTGGTTCACTTCTACTAGAAATAAAATAATTTCAATAATAATGGTCTATTAAAACTATGTCTTCCCATGTAAATGTTTGATATAGCTATGTATCTTGAAATTAAATGTATTTTTGAATATATTATGAGACTGCTTTTTAGTAAGAATGAATTGAAGAGTTATAACTCATTTTGAAAAAGGAATTTCAATAATTGATGCACTATATGAACATTCTTGGTTCCAGACTATCCCATAGGATTCTTAGAAATGTTTATAACACTTTTATTATCAAATTTTATAGGAAAATGTCAAAATTGGTATCCATATTCTTGTAATTGGTGTTTAAACTTTTGAATCCATAAACAAATACATCATGAATCTTTGAACTCATCCTTAAAGCTATATAGTATAGTATCATGTTATATATTACTACACTGTAAAACAATATACATTTACAAAATGTGACACGGTCCTTAGGTACTTTTTATATTTAACATAAATCCACAATAATATAATTCTAAATAATTTACTAGATAAAATATTATTCTTCTAGAATAAAATATACATACATTGGTGTTAATTTTATTATATTTAAAAATTGTTTTGATACTAGTGAAATATGATTCTTTTGTTTTTTTAAATGAAAAAACATACACATACTGATCAAAATATCACTATCAATAGGATCCCTGATTTCAGAAAGATATAGTTTAATTCTTTTACACATAGTAGTATCCCTTTCCTTAGTATTATCCATATCAAATTTATTTAATATATCCTTGTTTGATAGGTAATGATTGGAAATAATTTATTCAATATTTTGAAAAATATAAAAACATTTGAAAACATTTAACTCACCCATCAACTTAATTTCAAATTAATTTTAAAACATCATGGAAAAATTATTACATGATGATTTTATTGGCAATCCAAACAAAATATTATTGACATAGATTTGTACTACTAAATAATCTTTATAAATTATTTTAATTTATAAATTTTAATAATATATTTTTTAGAACCTTTTAAAATCTTAAATTAGTTAAAAAAACTCTAAGATAGAATTTTGAACAATAATATATATTTTTAATTTAATAACATGATTTTGAAGGAAATAATTTCTAAATATATTGATTATTTTAGAAAATAATCATCTTTTATATAACCATTTCTGGTTACAAAAATTACATCCATTTGATTTAATTTGAAATCCAAATGATCTACATAGGAAAAAAACATTTTGATATCCTTATGACTATATACTAGTCCAAAATATTATTCATAGTCAATACCATTCTCAAAAATATATCCTTTTAAAACTGTTATTTGTAGATATATAATTATAGTTTAAGAATCATCCAATTTATTCATAAACATCCATTTCTTTCCAATGATTAGTTATTTAATGAGATATTATATTAGTTTGTGGGATTTATTTCATTAAATATTATTCAATTGTTCTTGAATTTACTTTACCCAAATTTAATTATTTATTTCATCAATGTAATTATCAAGTTCAAAATATGATAAAAAATGTTGATGGTCAACTTGATTACATAGAGAATCACCAATATGTGTTCCATTATATAGGTATCCCTAAAATATATCTATCATATGATCTCTATGTTTCCTAGAACCTATAAACCAAAAGTATATGAATAATCATTCCATTATTCAGGTTTGAGTACAAAAGATTCCTCAAAATTGGGTGATTTTTCCATATTAGTTTTGACATAATTTTCACTAAGATTAGAATTAATAATCTTATTAGAAAAAGATTCATCATGTATTCTTAAATAATTTTATGTCAATTAGGATATATTTCATTAAATTTGACCAGTATATATTCTTCCAAAATCATGATCATTTTATTTAATATAATTTTTATTTGTTATATGAGTAATATTCTGTGAAAATTACTTGATTACATTTTGATACAATTTTTTTTAATTTCTCCATTGTCTTGAAGTAAATTAATTGACATCCAATTACTCTAAATTAATTAACATTTGATTTCATACCATTATAGAAATAACAGAGTGTTTTAACTGATAATGATCAAAATAAAAAATTATTAATAATATAGAAGTGAATATTTAATGACTCTACCAAAAACATAAAAATTTACATTATATTCATTAAGAATAGTATAAAAAATTTCTTCAAGGGATCTTTTTATTTTTTCTACTACACCATAATGTCGTGGTGTCCTAGTATTAGAGAATTTGTTCTTATAGACATGAAGTGAGCATAATGTTTTAAAGTCTAAATTTTCAAATTTATAGACATGATAACATATTATGGGAATTTTAATATATATATTATAGATTTCAATTCACATTTAATATTTTATAATATATAAACACTTTTAACTTTTATGAGGTAAAAAGAATACATATGTGTATTTACATGATTCATATTCTATAAGAGAAGAACAATGATTCACATTTACTTTATAAACACTAAAGGGTCCCAACTAGACAACATGGACGAACTCTCAAGGTTTATATATTGAATTTTCTTTCATTTGTAAGAGTAAAAATTGATATTTCATCTCTTTTAGACATAGGTTAAAGAATTTATCATTAGGAAAGCCTAGTATATAGATATTATTGGATAATAATTTCATTTTTATATTTCAATTTGAATTAAAATTTTAATATCCCTATCTCCTATTCCAAATATAAGTCTCTTTCTAAAATATAATTATACATGAAGTGTCTTTTTAAAATAATGAGTTCAAATCTATTGCATAAAAATTTTAATTTCAGTTAGATTTATAAACAAAAGAATTCTTAAAATCATAAATTTCATTTGAATTATTTTCAAATTAACCATTATATACATAATCACAAGATTATTTGATGATTATATAGATTTAATTTACTACATATTCAAATAAAACATTATTATTCAAAATATTACCATAGTTACCAAATTGACCGGGATTGATTATTTATTCTATTGTGTTGTAAATAAAGGTGACATATCCACTATCATATATTATAATGTCATAAATACTCTAGTTTTAACTTGGAACTGTTTTCTTTAATACACTCTATTGATACCATATTTTCTTAATGTTACACTTTAAGAAGTAATCCAACAACATAATTTAAACCAATAATAATTTTTTAAAGCATATATTCTTTGTCGTTGAAATATTAGTGAAAAACCCTCTAGAAAACCTAATATGATTAATATTTTTTCTATTAATATATATTAATATTATATAATAAAAATTTTTATTAGGTCATAAAGAAAAAGTACTACTTACAAAGATGAAAAAAATTGATCTAGGAAAAAAATTTCTTATAAAATTTATTTTTTTATTGTAGTAATCAATCTAGGTAGTACATTAAGGCCCTTTATTTAAAAAAGAATAAATTTTTGAGTATTTATCTCATTAGTGAACCGTTATATTCAAAAATTAAGTTATTATTTAGAAAACACTATGTCATGGTTTCTTATTAATAATCAGGATTTTTTTTTATTTTTCTTTAATAAAAATCATATTCAAAATAAAATAAAAAAGAATACTAATTCATCATATTTTTATATTTAACATTTTATTCCTTAAATAATACCATTAACATATTTAAATATTAATATATATTTATATATTTATCTCTCATGTTTTCACCTTTATTTTTATTATCATTAAATTTAGAAATATGAATAGGATATGTATGAATAACATTTAATACCTCAAACATGTTTTCTATGGAACACATGTTCTCTCAGTCATTTTTTAATATCATCTTGAGTCAAATTCACTAAGACTATAATAAAAGGAACTATTCGTAGAGTAATGTCCTTTATATACTCTTTTAATTTTTTCATAAAAATTCATATTTTATTTCATCCAGGGAAAATCTATTTTGACGTGACCTTTTCTTTTCTACTCATAGAGGGTGACATAATTTGTAAAATCATCATTTTTCCACTCCATACTAAATTTTAATTTATTATTTAAATTTCCCCCTATTTATTTTTTTTAATAATTTACTCTTATTTTGTAATTTCTTTATTCTTAGAGAAATTTGATCCATTTCCTCATTTCTATGAGAGATTGACACACTATTACATTAACAACATTATTTTATTTTTTCTTTTATTTTTTACTTATAATTGTTGAAGTATATTTACAAAATCTTTGGTTCATCATCCTACATATGAAAAATAAATTCAACCTCATACATCATAAGGATTTTGTAAATCTATTTTATTGGGAATGTACTAATATCATAGTATTCTATAATGGAAACATATGTTCCACTCCACCCCTTAGGTAGCCATCATAGAAGTAATTCCACTTGATCAATTTAAGAAATATGTTTCCTAGTTGTGTGCAAGTTGTGGAATATTTCAATAATGTAGATATAAATATTATAAATGGATTCATGATGATTCATCTTAAATGTATCATATTTAATAGTAAAATAATTAAAATGAAATTCTTTATCATTTTTGATTCCCTTATAATATATAAAAACAATATCCTAAATTTCAAATTTATATGAACAATAAAATATTATATTTTATTCATCCTCTACTAATGAAAAATATAATTCACTAATTTCTTTACAGTTACATACATATGTAGACCTAAGGTGATAAATCCAACTAGTTGTTGTTTCGGCAGGGTTTTCATATTTTTCAATTAAAATATTCCAAATTTCAAATCCCGTTCTTTTGATATGTATTAATTCATTTATTTTGAAATAAAAATAGATAGTCGCATAAAAATAAAGAGGAAATTTAGTGATTATTATTTAATTTCGATTATTATCCATAATGACTAAAATTCCTAACTAATAGAAATTTAATATTTTTGATTAATCTATATGAACACTTAAAGTATTTTTAAAAAAATAGATTGAAAATGGTTGTAAAAATGGTTAACTCTAGATTATTGAGTTATTTTCCCAAAAAAATATATATTTATAATTTTTAAAACTGAAATCCCCATATTTAATAAAAACACCCAGTTAACAAATACTATAGAATTATACAATTTCATAATTAAAAAGGATTCCTAAAATCATAAATAGAATTAAAAAAATTATTTCTAAAATGTATTTACTTTTAAAACTCATCTACATAAATAAAAAATATTTAAAAAAAATTAATTTTAACTATCATATTATTGTTAGTTGAAAAAAATTAGAAAAATAAAAAGGCTTTGTGTTGAAACAATGAAGATAAAACCATAAAATCACACAAAATAATATAATACATTGGTTTAGTCTTAATAAAATACCAAATCACATCCATTTGAAGATCACTAACTTCCTGGAAGATTATTATAAAATAAAATGATCCATAACATGGATTGGTATTTTAAAAAAAATCTATAATCAAACATTCTATGTTGTATAAAAGAATTTTAAAACGATATACATGGGATAAAATGAGTTCATGTGACAGAAAAACCCTTTAGTATTGATTTTTGGGATTACATATTATAATTATTTTAAAGATAGTGTATTGAACACTCTATTTTAATTGTGAATAATGTGTATACAGGTAGACAATGTAAAGAAAAAAACATCTATATTAGTATGCTAATACATTATGAATAAAATTATAAATATGGGGAATATTTGATGCATCCCAATATGATATTATTTATTTGATAAGAATTCCATGATTTTTTTTCAACTGGATCAACCAAATTTTTGTAGAAATTGTAAAAATATATATAATCATTAGTGTCCAAAAATTCTTTATTAATTGTCTTCAAACAGGTCACAGAATTTTCACAAACATGTATAACTATGTAACTATGGGTATAAACTTATGTGTGAATATATATCTTCAAACATATGCATGCACAATGGGTTAGTCTCAATTTGTATCATTATATATAGTCCTCTTATCATTATCATGATAATAATTGGATTAAATGAATCATCATACTAAGAGATAGATTTGAAAACACTGACATTTCATTACAACCAATATATAATTGTTTAAGAATAAATCATCTTAAATCTATCTGCTTCATTCATTCATTGAATTTCTTTATCAATACACTAGATATAATGATTTTGAACATTATTCTTAATTGTTGTGCTGGAATGAATGATTGGTGGTAGCTCTTCTGGTATTCGAAACTCTTAATAGAAGATATACATGGAGATGGAAAAACATAGTGGTAGATGTTATGATCATATCATGTTGAGATATATGTTCTGATTGTAGTTTCTGGTGGTCATGGTTTCATCATAAACCAACATTATATAGTCAAGCAGTAGCATATTTCGACAAATAGGAGATAGTAAAGGTAGCTTCAATTCATAGATGTATTAATGATTTTACCTTGAAATCGTTCTTTATTATAAAAATAAGATACTTTTCAAAAAAATAATAAATATGAATTTGAGTCATTAAAATAAGGAGGAACTTAGACTAATCCATAAAAAATAATACATGATGATGAACTCATGGGATTCATTTAAAAATTTACAGTTTTTAAAAATGATTTATATTGTGGTCATGCATTCCATATTTTTTGTATGATCAAAAAATGATTTACATTTTTTAAAGATCAAGGAAAAAATACCCAATAACCTTTTTAAAATCTCGTTTCTAGTTTCATTTCCAATATTATTAGAGAAAGTTCTTATGATACATGGTTGTCAAATAAGGGTTCTTGAATGATTCATAATGGATCATTATAGGTGGTATGAGACAATTGATTGATATTTGTAGAATTTTAATGATAGTAGATATGTTGTTTGTACTTTATAAGTACATTATTGGTATTTTTTATAACATTAATAGGATATATACTTATATTAAATGAAATTTTTGAGTATTATATCATTGAAAATTTTGTATGAGTGGTATATTTGTTTAATGAATCTTGAGATTAATATAGTAACACATAGGATGAGTCACATGGCATATCCATGATCCAATTTTAGCATTTTATCATACAAAATTAGGTTATAAAATGGAATAAAATTTTAAATAAGCATATTATTATTTTTATTTAGGAATTAATTTAATATATTATATGAAAAATAATATATAATACATGTTTTGTATAATAAACCATTTGGGATAATATAAAAATTCAAATAACTAGCATAAAATTTAATTATAATTTATGTATTTCAATCCAATTAGTATTGTGATACCAAATATTTTTCACCATTAGTTTAATTATATAATTTTTAAAAAGATTTAATTTGGTAATGAATGGTATTATTTTAGATAATGAGGTATTTTAAATGAATCTGTTCAAATGTTTCCCAATTAATTTATTGTAAATAAAATATTACGGAAAAATAAAATAGTAAATGTTTTCTAAAAAAATAATTATAGTTGTTTTGTTTTGATGTTTGATTTTTTTGATAATTAAATTCATCAATGGTTTGTCTAAGATAAATAATGAATTAATTTAAAACTATCTAAGTGATAATATATTTTGATTGTTTTGGAATATAGTGTATTAAAAGGAAATATAATGTCAATGGTAATTATTATGGTGGTTGTTTATTAAGGGAAATATTTCAATGAATATGAAGATAGATATTCAGTGATTTCTAGTGGTATTTATTGTTTTTAATAGTTTCTTAATTGAGGAATGTTGAAAATTTTTTGATATACACTAGTGATAAAAATATGTATTGTTTCTTGAGTGAGGTAAAAAATATTTCTTTAGTGACTATTTTTTAGTTTTTTGGAAGTAAAAAGATTTTTTTAGGGAATTTTTAATCAAAATTAATCAATATAAATTAATAAATTTATTATAAAATACTTAAAATAGGAATTAAATATATAATGAATTAAAAACTATTAATATTTTAGATTTTTTCGATATTGAGATTCATATTAATACTTTTATGAAATTATAATTGTATGTAAATAGATATAAATATAGTTATAAAATTAGTGAAGGGGTATATATATTTTTAGTAGAATTATTTGTAGAAAGAACTGCAAGTAATAAGTGATTGGATACATGATATAGTGCCACAATGTACCTGATAGAAAATAGAGTGAGATTATTCCCACCGCATTTCTACAATAATCCTGGAGATCATCAAATAAAAATTTATTTTCCAAACAAAAACATGAATAGTGGAATATATTGAATTATGGGGACTAAGGAAATTTTTTAACTAGTGGAAATAATGTTTCATTGTTCTTCCATTATATCACATTTTGGGTATTCCCTCAATTTATTTTCTTCGTCACCATTGAGAGGAATTGGAAAGGACACCGAACCCTCACATTCCCTCACCCTTAAACATTATTCAATCTGTATATTAAGTCTTTTATTTAACTTTCTTTTAAAGGGTAATTATTTTTATTTCTTCATCATTATAACATTTAATAATATTAATTATATTTTTTATCTAATGTGCATGGAAATTTTTATGTGATTCCACCATCGATTGGTGAAATCCCTATAATTGAGATTGATTTAATATTAACATACCGATGTAATATTATAATAGTAATTTTATATTCATTGATAGTTTTATGATAAAATGATGTTTTGTTGTATAATTATTATATATATTTTTTCTTTAGAAAAAATAGAGTATTTCATAGGTCTCATAATTTGGATATATTATGTTTAATTTTGTGGGGAGTCTAGATTGAGTTTTATATTTTCTTTATGTAATATGTTTTTTCTCTTTTTATCTATTTTATATTTATTTGGGGTTTATTTATTATATGTATTTATTAAATTTTTAATAGAAAATTTGGGGGAGTTCAACCGTAGATTATATTCATCATTGGAATCAAGGCCCATTAGGTATATTTATTTTTTTCATATGCTGATCCTATAAATGTATTTTAAAAAACATTAAAATTGATATTTTTAATATATAGATGAAGGGGAATTTCAATAAGTAAAACCCATGTAATATTATATAGTTACAATAAAATTTTTGTGAGGTATTTTTTTGTTTTTTATTATTATTTAATTATATACCATTGTAGTTTTTATAAAAGCACATATATATTATAATGTTCATTTCTTGAATTGTTACATTAAGTTGGACATATCGCAATTATGTATGTTTTGGAGCCCTACTATCATTATGGAATTACATACATATCATAATAACATAAAATTGGGATAAAATAAAATTTATTAAACCTCTATACTCTCCCCTAAAATTATATTGATCATATAACATTACACATAAAAACCTAGAGACACACATAACAAAGTGGTGACATGTGATTCCAAGTAGGGGAATAACCATAGAATAAAAAGATAAATATGGAAGATGTTAAAAATTTGTTTTATCAGGGTGACATAAATAGAAAAAACCATAATATTGAACACCAATTAATGTCATAGGATGATAATAGAAAGGAATTATAATAATGTGGACAAATTATAAATCATGAAATCAAAATAATAAGTTTTGGATTATATTCAATTATTTATAACATATTGTTTTTAGGATGACCACATTTGCACCATAAGAGTTATCTCATAAGATAGAAATATCACCCAATTCATTGGAGTGTTATATAATGCTGGACCCCCATATAAAATTCATAGTATGTACATGAATATTTGTGGAAAATAGATAATAGAAAATTAGTAAATATTTTATTAAATATAATCCCGTTATTATTTTGTTATGCGTCACGTGCATGTATATCCTAAATCATGAAATCCTAACTAGGTTAATATAATTCAAAAAAATGGTTATGTGTATTCACACCAAAATAGTTTGGAAAAACAACATGGGTTAATTTCAAAAACCTTATAGGTCTATATAAGGGTTCATCCACGTAAGTAATTAGAGTAAAAGGAATATTATACATACAAGAGAATCATAAGGAAATATTAATTTATAAATGAACATTTCAAATTGAATAATTAGATTCAATAGTATTTACAAAAGAAAATACTTGAATAATGAGGAGAATGAAGGTAATATATTTCCTTGAGAGGGTAAATCTAAATGTTTTTTGGGAGTATATTAAGATCTTGGAATAACCTCTGAAGGACTCCATATATTGAGATGTAGAGTAAATTCACTCTCAATTGTTTATTAGTAATGATTAAATAGATGTTCAGAGTTTCTTTATTAAAAATATAGGGGAGTTCCTTATTATTTTTTATTATTTGGTTTACGAAACTAGGTGATAAAATAATCAAAACCAAAAACCTAACCATTATATTTTCCCACTTCTTTTTTTAATGTAAAATGATTTCCAATATTTTATTTGTTTCTGAATTGAACTCTTTAAAATAATATTGTTCACGGTGAGGAAGTGAGACAAGTTCCAAAAAAATTGTTTCTAAACACTCAAAAAATAACATATGTTTTAGATGATTCATAATTTGATTATTATATTAATAAAAAATATTCATAAACATAATATTTTATGTGTAAATAATTTTTTTTCCATATATTCTATTTATATGATCACTTATGGGCCATTATCAAGTTAAAAATCATACATTATATTTATACCAAATTTAATTTTTTGTAGAAATTTATATATATTATAAAATTATGAAAAATTCACCACTCACTAATTTTCAAGTGATTCTTAAAAAAATTATATCTATGTTATAAAATTAACTATCATAAATTTATTTATACTTTAAATAATATATTTATTAATTAAAAATATTTTTTTTACGTAGAAAAAAACTCTCTAACCCAATACAAAGAACATTATTATTTTTTATGTTATATTATCATTTATATTTAAATAAATATGATTTAATGAGACTATTTAATGAAAAATATTATTTGAGAATTATTTAGTTTTTATAAATAAGTGTCATAGTTGAAGCTAAATATTTCATAAAAAAAATGTTTCTCGGTATAAATTTTTTTTATGAAACTCATGTCCTAATAATGTATATATATAATGTAATCATGAAATGGGTTAAATGAAATATTTCTTTTATTTAAAATAAAAAATAAAAATTCTTAATTCTATGGTCAGGGTATATAACCACTTTTTACATTGGTGTATGTCCTAAGGTTGAGGTGGTTGATTATAGCACATTATTAGGGTATTTAAGTGAACATGGTTTGATATGTGATCTATAAATCCATGGAATTATACCACAAATGGTTTCTATCATGATTCTATTTTTGAATTCCAAATTTACCTTGGCAAAGGGAAAATCCTCATGATTCCATCTCCCTCAGATGATCTGATAAATGGGATTTATAGGGTATGATCCTATTGTTCGAAGAAATATCAAGTTTATTCTATGTAAATTATACATTATCATAACTGATGGTATATATAAATCATAATTTTCAATTTACAAAACGTTTTCCCTCTTATTATATGTTATTTTTCACTGAAATAAAATGTGAAGTTTTCAATAACATTCCTTATATGTAACACTAGCTATATATTAAGTGAATATATTAAAACATGATGATAAAGATATTTAATTACAAATTATGTAAAGTAATTTCCACATTATGAAAAATAATAATAAATTGTTTTATTATTTTAATTATATTTATAATTTATAATAAATATGTAATAATTTTTTAGCAATGTCATTTTACTCAGTAAAATAATTTATTGAAAAATAACTTTTATCTCATTTTTTCACATGTAACTTGTACTTAACTTCAAAAAAAAATTTCAAATTAATTTATGGTAATTATTATCAATTTTTTAAATTAAATTTCATTTTAGGGATAAAATTTAGGATTTTAATTAAAAAATTACTTTGTATAGAATAGTGTAATATACAATTGTTAATACAAAATCATTTATTTTCTGATAAATGTACCTTTATTTTTTGAATTTTATATTAATAATATATAATTAGATATTTATTCTAAAAAATATAATTAATTACACAGTAATTATATAAATAGATTATTTTTCTATATTTTAGTCTCTGGGCTAAAAAACACATTTTTCTAAAAATCTAATTTTATGCATTCACTGTTTTTTTTAATAAATTAATATAATCATAATTTATTAACTAATTCTATGAAATTGATATATTTTAAATTTTTTATTATTTTTTAATAACCATTTTATGTATTTTACAATTAATAGAATGAATGTACAATATGTTTTACTCTATAAAATTTATATTTCAAAAATTGGTTTTCGTTGCGGTTTACATGATTAATTTAAATTAAATTACAACACTTTATATATATTTAATATAGTAAAATGGGTTTTGTAATTAGAATAATAATAATTAATAT
Source organism: Viscum album (assembly GCA_963277665.1). Taxonomy (NCBI): domain Eukaryota; kingdom Viridiplantae; phylum Streptophyta; class Magnoliopsida; order Santalales; family Viscaceae; genus Viscum; species Viscum album. The sequence continues at coordinate 1,764,565,641 of OY728136.1, read as the reverse complement.
TATTTAATAGGGTAAAAATAGTTTTTTTCAAATTTAATTATTAATATAACATGATTTTTTTACCATAGTTAAGGTTAACCATGGTTCACAAAGTTTTAAATCGTGATAAAGTGGTATAATTTCCACCGAAACCAATAAAATTATAATTTATTTATTTAAATATCAACTATTTATTGACCTAACATAAAATATTATTTCATTTGGTTCCATTTTCCCAATGAATGTTACCCTAAATCATTGAAATATTTTGAAAAATTTCATGCATGTCCCCCCCTCACATATAAAAGAACACATATTCTCTTTCCTTGGTCACAAAATTAAAGCTCTATATTTTAAAAAAATTGCTAAAACATTACCTGAATATTTCCCTTGATATTATTGCTTCTTTTATTCTTCTGATACCAATCCTTCGATTCATAATAAGTATTCTAATAGAGGTATTTTGAATTATAGGTATAGATATTAATAGAGATCATTCAATTTTATTAATTAATCAATTCCCCATAAACTTAATTTTTCCATTGAAACTTTATTAATACATTAACATAAATAACATAAGATGCTATTATTATTATGTCGCAACCATTACCACATTTTGTTATTTGTCATGAACCAAATATGGTAACCATCAACACCATCACCCGACTCTGCCCGTGACAAGGCCCAAACAGAGTTACCGATCCTCACGGGCCTGCACAAGTTCCAGGGTATCATAAACTAAACACTTGGAATGATTTAACTGAGTTTATAAACATACAACGACAAACAAGTCTAATAAAAAAATCTGGATTTTTCATTAAAAATACTCTTTTACCAAAATTCAGAATTGATTTACACAAATCAGGAAAATACTCAAAGGCCATTACAAAGGTAATAAACAAAAAATGACAGCCCAAAAACATCCACATGGTAAGAGGCACCACTCTCAAGCCATCTCAAGAACACCACATAATGTTGTACTACTAAAACCCAAACCATTAGAACAACACATGTACCCAAACCATTGACAACAAAAAACAATGTCTATTTACACCCAAAGGTGTATGTTGGGTGTGATCCAAAGCCCAGTAGGATACCACCAATAAGATATTTCTTTTTGATAAACATTCAAATTCAAAAATCATGCATGTTTTCATAACATGAATTGCTATTAACATTTATTCAAAGATACAACATATAATAAAGTCGTTTTCAAGTGGGATATTTTAAAGAATTGACACATTAGAAAAATCAAACACTACTGAATTTTTCTTTCCATCTATACCATATTCCGATTTCAGTAACAATGTAACTAATGAGCACAAGAAATATGAAATAATTCCTAGTCACTAGCACATTATGGGTCCCAGGTACCTCATATCTTGGTAAAAGTAACCATCACAAATATATGTTCTCGTACACAGGCCACTAGTAGGGAATATACCCATAACCTAGTTTTAACGAATCATCATCATCATTGTTTAGTTATTGTTGTAAGAGACAATCTTCCTATGTGAAAATGAGGCCAAACCCCACTTGATCACAAGTATACTAGTACACGTCCACCCACCCAGATACTAGGGTTTTCCTCTTGTGCTCAAACATGTTCAACAAGACCATAAATATATTTTGCATAAGAAAATATCACTTCTGCATCACACATTTATCAAACATCCCACCGGTACATCACACAAGTCAAAAACTCCACTTTTTTATTTACATGCATTTTGAAATCTTAATCAGACCAAAATAGCCCACAGTACTTTTCACATTTCTTTAACTCTTTCTCAAATCCTCTAAAAAAATTTATAAAACTATTTTAAGATATTACAAATCACGTAGAATCCCACACACATATCACATAATACCCTTCTAAACTTTAAAATTAATTTTGTCAACAAACTCACATGAAATAATCACAACAGTGTTTCGCACCAACAATACAATTTCGTAAAACATTTCATCAAATTTATAAAACTTTCTAAAAATGTTTGACATCTAAAATCACAACTTCACCAATCAAAATCCCATATTAGGTTAACACACTCACCCAACCAGTACATATACACCCTTTTCCCAATTTTTTTTTAAAAAAATTACTTACAATTTTCATATAACCATCCCAAGAGGAATAACCATGGTTTTCACAAGAAATCCATTTAAAACCCCTCATTCAAGACCATACCCATACCAATAACAATACAAAAACAATCATTCCTCCCTAAAAAAATTTATTAACCTGCCCCCAAGTGTTATATGAATATAATAATAAATACCACAAAAGATACACATGAAAAAAGAGACCTTTTCATAAATCACTTTCAAGAAGTAAAACATGGGTATAGCCTTAAATCAATTCAAAACCCACCCTTTCAAGGCCCACAAGACACTATGGAATTAACAAAACATAATTTTCAGCCACTTTCAACACTAATAAGTCACTTTAATTTGTTATAAAATACTCTAAAACATTACGCCAATATTGACACATGAAAACTACCCAATTAAAGCTAAATTGCAACTATAAAATTACACACGTATCCAAATTCCGGAAAAACAGTTTTCCCACCTCCCAAAATAGATTATAAACATTCTATAATAATAAACCAATCAATATAACTCACCATAAAATGGTTACACATGGAATTCCCTTCCTTTTGAGTCAAAACTCCCTATTTGTTGTGCGAAACATAAACTGCACCACCTCCTCACCTAGAGAGAGTGGAATCTAAGCTAAACCCACAATATTTGACCAAAAATTCACCAAATAAAACCCTAGGTTCTAACCCTAACCTTTAGACATGATTAACATCATTAAAAAGGAACAAAACCCAGTAGAAGATGAAAGATACCAAGAAAGAATTCATTTACATTAATGATCTTGAGGAAATTACCCCAAATTTACCAAAGGATGAATCTCTAAGAAACAAAAACTGAAAGGGAGGCCTTAATGAGGCTGAGGATGTTACGTGGGGACTAAAATGGTGGATAAAGTCTGAAAATTGAATTTTTTAGGAAATAATCAAATTAACATCTCAAATCTGGACGATTTGAGAATCCCTCAGATGCTTCACCCTATCTGAGATCCAAAGGACCAACAAAGTAGTGAAATAGATACTAAGGGTGATCCTTGGGTTTTTTTATTTGTGTGGGATGTGGAATAACCGATAAAATTAAACAATTAATGATATATTAAATAATTAAAATTAATAATTTAATGAAGGAAATGGTCTTTCATGCTGGCCCAATACCTTAATAAAAACCCAAATCCATTATCATTATGGTTTTCTATGAGGAAAAAAAGATATGGGGGTTTTAATATACCCGGGGATGCCAATTTGGAAGTGTAATTAGTGTAAAATTTTGAAAATTGAATGTTTTATAAAAGAAACAAAATTGGTTTTTAAATTTGGAAATGGGTTCACGGTTTGACCCTAATTTTGAAAATCCCTCATTTCCACAAAAATGCATGAGAAACCCCCAAAACAACGAAATAATAGAATCTAAATTAAAAAGAACATTAAAAGAAGTCATGGATGTGAAAATTCTTCCCACTATAATAATTTTTTCCCACATAAATCCCCAAGAAGACTAAAAGGAAAAAACCATCCCAACTAAAAGACCAAAATGGACTCCTTTGCCATGTTTTTCTGCCAAAGACAAAACATCTCTAGTTAATAATTAGGGTTGGAATACTCTCACAAACAATGAAATATAAAAATATATTGAAACGATTAAGAACATTCAAACATTATCCAAAAATAAATATCCTCAATCTTTATCCGAACAATATTCTAGATATTTACCCAAACGAACATTAAGAATGAAGAAGGTAACATTTACCATGATTTAATAGAACCGTTTGGAGTTCTCCAATCCCAATGATTACCCACAGGATATGTAGGTAGTTAGATAGCTCTAAAAAATACTACCTATTTCCAATCCATGACCATGGAATAAAATGAGTTACTAGAATGGGTAGGCACAAATAGGTTCCCCACCATAAGAGAAAACATAATTTTTCTCACGAGACAGAATCAGGACACTAACATGTGGTGGCCCGAATAGACTACTTGATAAAAGGTGTAGGCTTCCATATACCTCTCTAGAATAAAATACATGAGACAAATATTGGTTCTCCCCACCATAATAACAAAATATATTAACCGACTGGCACAGTCCAGTATGAAAAGACCCAGAAATTAAATAGTTGGCATGACCGCACGGTCGGTCTGCACGGGTTGGAAAACCATGCACTAACCATGGGGATCATTCAGTTTGCATGGAATCCTGGTAGACAGTCACTACTAATCATGCACAATCTGTGTGCTTAACCTGTCTACCCAAATTCCCAACCATACTCAAAAAACAGAATGGAAAACAATGGGGAAAAGAATGACATTAGGAGATAACATGGGGATGAGGCCCTACATCTCATTCCACTAAATAAGAACAACAAAATCAATATGAAGACACTAGAGGATTAAACTCTTCCCATATTTCATAGAAAGGATCTGATGTTGTAAAATGGTTTAAATGACCCTAGGATTTTCCTTGACTATTGCCCAACATCTCACCGGGACCTATGGCTGGAGCTCAAATGATTGTAGAATCTATGGCCTCATAGTTACGATTTGGAAACCCAAAAAAAACAAATTCTTCCGGTGCTACAAACAACTACATTTCAATCCCCAATAATTTTACCAAGACATGACACAATCCACACTCACATTACTGTATCCCAACATTTCACTGAAACAAGGGCTTAGAATATGCACAGACATCACACCTTTTTTCTTTAGGTGAGAAACAACTGTAGGGAAGGACACATATAAACACCTTTCTCTAAAAAATAATATTTTAATATTTTTTCATGGGATAAAAACCTCCAAGATACTCTTAGAGGATTTCATGGCATTCACCTTTACATTTAAAAGAGCACACAACTTCACAAGGCGTCACCGAACATGACCATTACGACTCATAGAAATAGTACCTGGAAAGGGACCTTATGCGAAGTTCCCAAACAACACAAAATTATAGGATGTGTCTATAATATCCTCTCATGAATAGATCTCCCACACTGGTCATTTAATGTAAACCCTTTCTTCGAAGATACTATTAAGGACATATATTCCCTCTTAGACATCATCAACACTGGCAACCCCAGACAACTTTCACCTTCAATGAATCAGGTAACTTAAGAAACTAAGGTCTCTTTCAACCTTCCATGAGAACTATCCTATTACAAGAGTGTGTATCAAACTAAGAGAATAAATAGTGTAAGATAAATCTCTAATGATCGAGAAACAAATTTCTTATATTGATAAAATAAAGGATCTTTAAATGGCGAAACCACCTAGGTTGATGTTCAGTTGTGCACTAACCCTTAATGGGGGCATACCTTATCCAATGAGAAAACCCAAGGACCCAAATGAGCTTGTCCATTGGTCATAACGTTCAAAAACCACATCCAAATACATGAAGGGAACCACTGTAATGGAAATCAGAAACATTTCTCAGAAGAGACTACTAACTGGACCTTCTACCATATTTACCGACCAAAAAAAACCCAAAAACAAGGCTCAGAAAAGGGGTTATTGGACTCAAAACATCCCACACCATCATCATTTTCAAAAACACATAATACACACCATCCCAATTCAGTCATCAAAACATCTTGTTTTCTATTAATAACATTACTTGGAAAATCAAACAGTTCAGTGTTAGCGTATCCTCCTAGGGTACCCCATAGGCCTCACACATGCATGTTTCTTTTCAACAATGAGAACCCTCGTCATACCCATCATGACGTCCATCAATACATCCCATCAACCATCCAACATCCTTTATAAAACCATGCATGTGGTTTCTCACGAAAATACAAAATTTTAAAAGAAAAATTATTTCCAATTTTCAAAACCAAAACGTTAAACCAATAAATCTTTTTTTTCAAAACTGTTAACCATGAAACCAACCCAAATTATATCTTACCAAATATTTTCAGAAAGAACTATCATTCAAATGAAAACTCACTATAAATCTATTCACATCAATTTCAAAACATCTCATCCATTTAAAACACCTTTTAGTGGGTTAGAAAGGACTATTGGAAGCACTTTTACAAAAACAACCATGACATAGTTTGTGCTTTCAATATATGTGAAAACACACCATTTTACATTCCAATAGCATCCTGAAAAATAAGCTCTACCATTTCAAAAATCAAAACATTTCCTCTTTATTTGAAAATCATTTCAAAAAAATGTTACGCTTCTTAAAATGATGATATTTTTTCTTTAAAACTGACCTTCCATGATTTCCAAAGTAAAATACACAAGACAATGCGAGATGAAACTAGTGGTGGGTGACTTGGGGATATGGGTGGCGGCCATATGCCAACCACTTCACCATCAGAGAGTGTGTTCTATAAAAATATCCCTCGATCCACATGGCATGCTGGGCCCTACGAGCTCACTCATACCATTAACCCAACTCTCATTTCATTTCCCGTAGTCATCATTAAACCAAGAAAACCAAAGGACTCAGATAAATCCTGACTTCCCATGGGGATCAAATATAGTTGTAAGATCCTGGTTTTTTTGTAAAGGTATGTTTTGTTATGTTTTGGGTTGAACCCTTTGCTTTTGGGGCTTTATAAGGTTTCTTGGAAGTGTGAGAGGCCTTGGTGGTGGTCCAGGGGCTCGAGGCATGGAAGAAGGGAAGTCTGGGCAAAGCAGACCACGACGCACGGCCTACGCACGGTCAGCCAAACCGTGCGGCATGCCCATACTAAGTCTTGCAACCCTCCCTCATCTGGACAGAAGCGAGCACAGGGTTTACGCAGGGTTTTCCAAACCGTGCGGCTAAATCGTGCGACTCCTCCTCCTCCAGGCAGTGGTGTGTGCATGGTTTGCACACGGTTTTCCAAACCGTGCAGCTAAACCGAGCGGCCACTTAATGTTGGAAAATTAACAAAATTGCCACTTCAGGCTTTATAACCCAGACTCAGGATTTCCCTCCATTTCGTCCCTCTTCACCTTAGGAACGAACCCATTATCCCAAGAGCTCCAAGAGATTGATATACCTAGTTCCTACGGCGTTTTTGGTGTCGTGGGTTGCGGATTGAAGCTCCGGGTAAGGCTAATATCATCCTTGGTTCTTTTCTTGGTTTAGGGTTTTTGTCTTCTCTTTCTCTTGTAACAAAACCCTAAAACCCTATCTTTTGGGTGAGTTCTTGTTTGAAGCTCCAAGGGTTGGTTGAATTGAGGTATAAGTACTCGATTTAGGGTGTGTTCAACCGTAGATTCAAAGTAGGTGGTCTGCTTTTTATATCCCATGGTTATTTGAGTATTTTTGTGCATGTTAATTTGTGTTATAGCTTTCCCTGGGTTATGTAGTGAATTGCCTTGGCATGATTGAGAATAATGATGTTTTAAATGGCTAATGGGAACCCTCACGATCCCCGTGGGATGTGATGGGAAGGACTTGACCAAATTGGGGCCATCCATGGGATGTGCCGGCTTATCCCAGGTTTAGGGATTGCCATTAAATGCGATACCTTATTGTAATGAATTGTAGAACCCTTGATAAACATGTCGGAATGATTGGTTGATTCATGGAAATGATGAACGTGTTAAATGGGTTAATGTGAAAAATGATTAAACACCATAATGGGATAGGTTATAGGTCTAGGATAGAATGCTTAGTGAGATAGGCATAACACACCAGAATTGGATGAATGGTTAAATGATCTGAAATGGTGAGGTGTTAATGGGTTAAGTCATGATGTGGTTTCCCATGTGGGTTGTTGTGAATGATGGTTGCTGATGGGAAATTGTTGGAAGGTTGATGGTTACTTATATATAAGCATATGCACATGGCTTCATAGAGTGGGGTATGACATAAGGATCTACGTCCATGGGTAGCGTGAAGACTAAGTCTTTAAACCCCACCCAAAATGCATGGGTTAGGAAATGGGATTGTGGATCTATTCTCCTAATGGTTGATTCCACCCATACTGAGGCTTCGAGGTGAGGATATGGTAGCTATGAGGGATTTAGTCGTAGTGAGATAGAATAACGATGTTTTTACCCTCTTGCATGTGATTGATGTCCTTAGACCCATGTAACATAAGTTATGTGATTAACTCATGGAGATGTGATGAAAGGGTAAGTGATGGTAAATGGTAATAAATGGATGGTAATATAATGTCAAGGGCTTTGGCTCTAAACTGGTTAATGGAACCTTAAATAATTACATGGCATTTATCATTCATTTTCCTTTTTCATGCATAACAGTTTATACTGGATATTTTGTAGACACCATTGGTGGTGGCCTACAGAGTTGTACTCACACCCTCCTTGGGCCGCCGTTGGGTACCCGAGAAGACTTCATGTTTTTAGGTATGGACACGGGCAAGGGTCCTTGCTAGTTAGCTGAGTGGACATGGTTAGCACTTGGTGGAGGATTCGGACATGGAGTCAGGACCATTTTGGGATTTTGGTCGTTGCCTTTATTTTTTGGATTTTGTTAAATCTTTCACTATAGTATGACATGGAATATTTATTTTTGGAAATGGTTGATATACATGTTCCTTGTTTATTTGTTTTTTTCCACAATCTGGTTATTCTGTTGTGGCTTACTCTGATAAAAAGGGGGTATAGTCTCCCCACTTGACCCCATAGACCCCCGCTGCTAGTCGGCAACCTTTTGCATACAGGGAGGCGTGCTTAAGGTCATGTAACCACCCAACTCGGAGCACCGGTTTAGTGCATTCTGGGTCGGGGACGTTACAAAATGGTATTAGAGGAGTTCTTTCTTCTCCTTCTCTAAGGTCTTATTATTTGGGATTGATATCCAAGGGTTAGGATGTGTCGGGCCTTGGTAATGAGCTCGTGCTTGGGGGTATCTAACCCAGGTATGAAGGAAAAAACCAAGTCACCCTGGGTGGGAAATGTTGTTCTTGGTTGTGTGATGTTATAGTAGACGATATTTCACCATTGGGTGATGCACATGTGGGTTGATATGACTATTTTATGATATTTGGATCGTGGCCTTAATGGAACTAGAATTTTCATTCATGCATCATTATAGGCACCTAGGGAGTTAGGTGACATGCATTGTGTTAGGCACGCGCATGGGGTGGGTGTGTGAGGCAGGAAGGTAGGGTGCATTATGCATTTCATGAAACCAATAAATAATGAGAAAATTAAATATAAGGGTTTGAAATGAAGTGGAAAATGATCTGTAAAATGTTGTTGGATTTTGGTTGTAGTGCATGGTTTTTTACCCCATATGGACTGTGGCCGTGGTAGGGATGGATTGGGTGGTTGTGCTGGTGAAGAGCTTTTGTTGCAGTTGTAATGTTTTATGGTACGCGTTCTAAATCTCGTGCTTCTCATTGTAGAGAGATGCCACCACGATGTCGATTGCCAGTTGGGAAACAATAGGATGTTGCTACGAACACTCCTCCAGTAGAGGAGAAAGAAAATGCGGTAATCAATGAAGGTGGAGAAGACCAGTTACGAGAGAACTTGTCTCGCCTTATGCAGATGATGGATCAGGACCAAGGGCGGGATGCACCGAGTATGTTTGAGCTGGCCAGGGAATTCTAGTTGCAGCACCCTCCGACTTTCACAGGAGAGGGTGGGCCAGAGGCAATGGAATTATAGTTCGAGTTCGTCCAGACGATATTGGATCATCTGGAGACTCCAGTTGAAAAGAGAGTAAAGTTGGGCTCTTATATGTTGCAGGGTCAGGCTTGGCGTTGGTGGGACATTCAGGCTAAAATCAAGTAGGCTGAGGGAATGTTGTGGAAGGTTTTTTAGAAAACTTTTCTGGAGCATTTCTACCCAGAGACTTTGAAGTAAGAGCGGGTTGCAGTGTTTATGAGCCTGACTCAGGGATCGTTGGAGGTGATGGACTATGATAGTCGCTTCACGGATTTGAGACGCTTTGTCCCAGTGTTAGCAGGGGATGAGGTAGTGGTAGAAAGACGTTTCCAGGATAGGGCTGAGGCATGAGATCTGGCCTCAAGTAAATATATTCCGCTTGAAGAGGTTCATAGAGGTAGTGGATCTGGCATTGATCTTAGAAGGAAACATGAAGGGATCTTTTGGTAGTGGACTAGTGGTGTGAGTGGGGAAGAAGAGTAGTACAACTACTGAGGGTTGGAAGCGATGCCATGAGGGCTCACAGCATGCAGGAAGTGTGCAAAGTGGCTGGAAGAGAGGTTCAACCTCTCAGGGTGTGGATCAGGTGTTCTTCTATCAGTGCGGTAGGCCGGGGAACATGCGTGGTCAGTGTCCTCGGCCTCTAGTTGAGTACCGTTCATGCGGAAGGATGGGACATGTGCAGAGGTTCTGCATGAATCCTCGGCATGTAGGTGAGCATGATGGTGGAAGGTAGATACCTGATATGGGAAAGGGATCAGTTGCCCCGTATCACGCAGGTAGCTAGTTCTCCACGGGCGGTTCTGGTAGAGGCGGTGGATGTGGAACTCCCAGACAAGATCGCTCACGCCAAAATGGTAGTGCAGCGCATGGCGTTCAGGCTGGAGCCCAGGGTAGAGGGGAAGGTCAGCTTCAGGCAGTTCAGTTTGCACCTGGTGATGGTGAAGCCGGACCCTCAACTGTTCGAGGTACGATCCTTGTAGCTTCTTTGTTTTCTAGTGCGTAGTTTGACAGGGGTGACACACACTTTTTTATCTCTTCTCAACTTTTGGTAGTCCTGGGTTTACCTGTAGAGGGAGTGTGTGGAGTGATTTCAATTGATACCCTGTTGGGAGTGCAGGTTAAGGATATCAAGCAGTGCAAGGGATGTGCCTTGGAAGTTGGTGGGTATCGTTTTCTATGGGACCTGTTCATTCTCGAGATGTCAGGATACATCCTAATATTGGGAATGGATTGGTTGGTGTTTTACAAATAACACATAGACTATTATCATCATAGAGTATCGTTTAGGTCGCTTGAGGGTGACACTTACATTCACCGTGGAGAATGGGATGTTCAAGCAGGGCATACAAGGATTTTTTGTCAATAGATGAGTGGAATCACAGCCCAAGTGGCATCTCTCATGCTCAATGATGATGAAAGAGAGGAACAACATGTTTTTCCTCCTGTGGTGGAATGCTTCTGGGACGTGTTTCTTGAGGATTTCTCAGGGTTGCCACTCGATAGGGATGTTGAGTTCACGATCGAGTTGCTACCGGCAGCGGAGCCAGTTTCTATTCCGCCATACCGAATGGAACCGGCAGAACTCCATGAACTGAAGGTTCACCTTGAGTATTTTGAGCGTAAAGGGTTTATCTGTCCTAGTACGCCTCCTTGGGGATCTCCCGTTCTTTTTGCAAAGAAGGCCGATGGGTCGTTAAGGCTATGTGTTGACTATCGAAAGTTGAATCAGATGATAATGAAAAACTGGTACCCTCTTCCTAGAATAGATGGCCTATTTGACCAGTTGAGGGGTTCATCATTGTTTTCTAAGATTGATCTAAGGTCGGGTTATCAACAGTTGAGGGTGAGGCCTTCTGACATACCTCAGACAGATTTCCAGAGTCGGTATGGGTTGTTTGAGTTTGTGGTAATGCCTTTCAGCTTGACCAATGCACCAATGGTGTTTATGGGTTTGATGAACCAGATCTTTCACCCCTATCTAGATCAGTTTTTGGTTATCTTTGTTGACGATATCTTAGTGTACAAAAAACTCACGATGATAATTCCCAACATCTTGAAATCGTCATTGGTATGCTAAGAGAGCATTATCTATATGAAAAGCTATACAAGTGTCAATTTTGGATAGGTGATGTGAATTTTCTGGGTCACATTATCTTGGAGGTAGGTGTGACAGTGGACCCAAAGAAATTGCAGGCAGTTGTGTCTTGGGAGCAGCCCAAGACTGTTACTGATGATCGGAGTTTTCTAGGTCTGGCCGGGTATTACTGAAGGTTCATTCAGGATTTCTCTCACTTGGCACCACCACTCTCGGGATTGACCAAGAACGGAATCTGGTTCGAGTGGACGGGGGCTTGTGAGGATGCCTTCCAAGAGTTGAAGAAGTGGTTGATGACCGCACCTTTCATGATCTTACCTGAGCCAGGTAAGAAGTATGTCGTGTTTTGTGATGTTTTCGGAATCGGAAATGGGGATGTGTTGATGCAGGATAAGAGGTTTTTGGTTTATGGGTCAAGGCAGTTGAGACCCCATGAGTCGAACTATCCCACTCATGAACTGGAGTTAGCTACAATAGTGTATTCCTTGACGACCTAGAGACACTATCTGTTGGGGGAATGGTTTACCGTGTTTACGGACCATAAGATCTTAAAGTACATATTCTCACATCAAGATCATAATCTTCGGAAGTGAATATGGGTTGAATATCTCCAGTCCTTTTACTTTGAGTTAGTGTATACGCCGGGAAAGGGGAACAATGTTGTTGATGCTCTGAGCAGGAAGATTCAGAATCAGGAAGTTCAGGAGTCCAACACCAAGAGGAGGGTGATGAGTTTGTTTGCAGAGATGCACCTGGAGATACAGGAGGAAAGTGTTCAGGTCACTATTGCTTCTTTAAATATGGAGTCGATGCCTTTGGATCGAGTTAATGAAGGTCGGCTTGATGATACTGAGTGTTTGGACATGATGGAAAAGCTTAATGGTGGGGAGCTACCTTCTAGAAGGTCCGTCGACTCGGAAGGTGTTGTTCGCGTTCGTGATCGTGTGGTTTTGCCCATGTGTGTGTGGGGAGAGTTGATGTTCATGTTTCATGCATCTATGTGGGAAGTTCATCCAGGTTTGACCAAGATGTACCGTGATATTTGAAGGTATTTTTGGTGGGCTGGAATAAAGAGGGAAGTTGCGAGCTTTGTGGCATGGTGCCTTACCTGCCAGTAGGTGAAAGCCGAGCATCAACACCCTGGTGGTTTGTTCCATACATTTCCCATTCCGGAGTGGAAGTTGGATGATTTAACAATGGATTTTGTTGTGGGCCTTCTGAGGATGCCGCGGAAGAACGGTGCAATTTGGGTGGTTGTGGTTCGGTTTACGAAAGTTTCTCATTTCTTACCGATTCAGGATACCTATACAGTCGACCGATTGGGTGATATGTTTGTTCGGGAGATCGTGCAGTTACATGGGGTGCCATGGAAAATATTTTTGGACTGAGATCCATGTTTCACGTCGCATTTCTAGAAAGGGTTACAGAAGGCATTTGGTACGCAGGTGTTTTTGAGTACGGCTTTCCACCCGCAGACGGACGGGCAGTAGGAGCGTACGATCCATGTGTTGAAAGGCATGTTGAGAGATTTTGTCTTGGACTTTGGTGGTTCTTAGGAGAGGCACCTATCGTTGGTTGATTTTTCCTACAATAACAATTTTCAGGCTACAATTCAGATGGAACCATTTGAGGCGCTTTATGGGAGACCATGTAGATCTCCGTTGTGTTGTCTAGAGGCCGGTGAATCTGAGTTGTTGGGACCAAGTCTCGTGTAGGAGACTTCGGAGAGAGTCATGTTGATCCGGAAGTGTATGGATATGGCTTAGAGTAGGCAGACGTCATATGCATATCGGAGGCATAGACATCTTGAGTTTGGTGTGGTTGGTAAAGTATTCCTTCGGGTGTCGCCACGGTTGGGTCACCGTCAGATTTGGAAGTAGGGTAAGTTGGTGCTCAGGTATGTGGTAACTTTTGATATTATAGAGAGGATCAGATCATTGGCTTACTGATTGGCTCTTCCACAATGGAATGGGGAGATGCATGATGTGTTTCATGTGTCGCAGCTTCGACGGTATCACCCTAACCAATCTCATGTTGTTGATGTTGAGGATGTTGATCTTGAGGTCGATGCTTCCTTTGAGGAGCATCCGGTTCTTCTGGTGTATCGTAGTGAAAAGCTCTTGCGAGGAATTATTGTTCCATTAGTGGGGGTACTATGGTAGAATGGGAAAGTTCAAGAAGAAACTTGGGAGCGGGAATCATATATGCGGGCTCAGTGGCCCAGACTGTTTTCTTTGGTGGAGTAATGAGGCTTGGAAGCTCGGCTCGAGGACGAGCCGTTATAAGGTGGGAAGGTTGTAAGATCCCAGTTTTTTTGAAAGGTAAGTTTTGTAATGTTTTGGGTTGAACCCTTTGCTTTTGGGTCTTTAAAAGGTATCTTGGAAGTGTGAGAGGCCTTGGGGGTTTTCTGGCGGTTCGGGCACGGAAGAAGGGATGTATGGAAAAGTGGACCAAGGCGCACGACCTGCGCATGGTCAGCCAAATCGTGCGGCCTGCCCAGACTAAGCCGTCCAACCCTCCCTTCTCTGGATAGAAGCGAGCACACGGTTTGCGCATGGTTTTCCAAACCGTGCAGCTAAATCGTGCGACTCCCCCTCCTCCAGGAAGTGGTGTGCTCATGGTTTGTGCACGATTTTCCAAACCGTGCGGCTAAACCGAGAGGCCACATAAAGTTGGAAAATTTTCAAAATTTCCACTCCGTGATTTATAACCCCAAATCAGGATATTCCTCCATTTCCTCCCACTTCACCCTAGGAACGAACCGATTTTCCCAAAAGCTCCAAGAGATCGATCTCCCTATTTTCTAAGGTGTTATTGGTGTCGTTGGTTGTGGATTGAAGCTTTGTGTAAGGCTAATCTACTCCTTGGATCTTTTCTTGGTATATGTTTTTTTTTTCTCTACCTCTTGTTCTGAAACCCTAAAACCCTATCATTTGGGTGATTTCTAAGTTGAATCTCCAAGGTTTGGTCGAATCGAGGTCTAAGGACTCGATTTACGGTGCGTTCAACCACAGATTCAAGGTAGGTTTTTTTCAATTTATATCCCATGGTTATTTGAGAATTTTTGTGCATGTTAATTTGTGTTCTAGCTTTCCCTATGTTATATAGTGAATATACTTTCCATGTTTGAGAATAATGATGTTTTAAATGGCTAATGGGAACCCTCACGATCCTTTTGTGATGTGATGGGAAGGACTTGACCTAATTGGGTCCATGCATGGGAAGTGTCAGCTTATCCCGGGTTTAGGGATTGTCATTAAATGATTGACCTTGTTGTAGTGAATTGTAGAACCATTGATAAACATGTTGGCATGGATGGTTGATTCATGGAAATGATGAATGGGATAAATGGGATAATGTGAAAAATGATTAAAGAGCATAATGGGATAGGATATGGGTCTTGGATGGAATGCTTAGTGAGATAGGCATAACCAACGAGAATTGGGTGAATGGATAAATGATGTGAAATGGTAAGGTGTTAATGGGTTAAGGCATGATGTGGTTTCTCATGTGGGTTGTTGTGAATGATGGTTGTCGATGGGAAATGGTTGTAAGGTTGATAGTTAATTATATATAAGCATGTGCACATGGATTCGTAGAGTGGGGTATGACATGAGGATCTATGCCCATGGGTCGAGTGAAGACTAAGGCTCTAAACTCCACCCAAAATGCATGGGTTAGGAAAGGGGACTGAGGTTCTATTCTCTTAACGGTTGAATCCACCCGGACTGAGGATTCAAGGTGAGGATATAGTTGCTATAAGGGAGTTAGTCCTAGTGAGATAGAATAACGATGTGTTTACCCTCTTGCATGTGATTGATTCCCATAGACCCATTTAACATAAGGTATGTGATTAACTCATGGAGATTTGATGAAAGGGTAAGTGATGGTAAATGGTAATAAATTGATGGTAACGAAATGGCAAGGGCTTTGGCTCTAAATTGGTAAATGTAACCATAAATAATTATTTAGAATTTATCATTCATTTTCCTTTTGCATGCAAAACTGTTTGTACTAGATATTTTGTAGACACCGTTGGTGGTGGCCTAATGAGCTGAACTCACACCTTGCTTGGGCCGCCATTGGTTACCTGGGTAGACTTCATGTTTCTAGGTCAGGACACGGGGAAGGTTCCTTGCTAGTTAGCTAAGTGGACATGGATAGCACATGGTGGAGGATCCAGACATAGAGTCAGTACCATTTTGGGATTTTGGCCGTTGTATTTATTTTTGCGATTTTGTTCACTCTTGCACTGTAGTATGACATGTCATATTTATTTTTGAAAATGGTTGCAATACATGTTCCTTGTTTATTTGTAGTTGTTTACACTATCTGGTTATTATTTTGTGGCTTACTCTGATAAGAAGAGGGTATAGTCTCCCCACTTGACCCCATAGACCCCCACTGCAAGTCGGCATCCGTTGGCGTATGGGGAGGTGCCTTAAGGTCATGTAACCACCCAGCTCGGAGCACCAGTTTAGTGGATTTTGGGTTGGGGATGTTATAAGAGTCATAAGGATTGGGGATCTGGAACATTACCCATAACCGGAATACCATGTCTCGACAATCCTAACTCTATACTATCATGACTGTTTCCCAAATAATGTGACCCAAAGGGTTAACCAAAACCTCCTCTAATACCATTTTGTCATAAACTGAATCTAGTAACCATAATAACCGACACCAGACCTAGTCTGTGATAAGGAATGAAGGGAGTTCCCAATCCCAATGGGCTAGTAGAAGTTCCTGAGTATCATAAAAAAAATATTGGGAACAATTTACCCCAGTTTATAAACATACTACGAAAAACAAGCCAGATAAAACAAATCTGGATTTTCCACACAAAATCATCTTTTACAAAATTTCATTATTGAAATAAAAAAATTAAAACAATGCCAAAAGAACATTACAATGGTACAAAAGCAAAAATGACATCCCAAGAAAATCTACAAGGCAAGAGGCACAACCCTCAAACTATCTCCACAACACTGCATCATGTTGGACTGCTAAAACTTGAACCATGGGCACAAAACCTATATCCAAACATGTGACAAAAAAATGTCTACTTACACCCGAAGGATTAATTAGGGTGTGATCCAAAGCCTAGTATGATACCACCACTATGAGATTCCAGGTGGTAAACATTCAAATACGAAAAGCATGCATGGTTTCATAACATGAAGTGCTAGTAACAATTTTCTAAAAGATGCAACTCACTACTGGAATATTACACTTTACCAACAGTTAAAAACTGTTGGTAAAGGCCTGGAAACCATTGGTATATAGTATACCAATGGTTCCCTCAACCATGGGCAAGTAAGGCGTGAAAATAGGCCTATACCAACGGTTCTATGAAAACTGTAGGTATAGGTGTCAAAAAAGGAGATATACTAATGGTTTGTAGAAAACCATTTCTATTTGTGTGTAAAAGTATAACATATACCAACAGTTTAAAAACCATTGTAATATGTGTGTGACACCTCTACCAACAGTTTATAATCATTGGTATAGAGGAAATATGCCAATCCATAAGGATATACCAACAGTTTGGTTATAACCGTTTCTATAAACCTATACCAACAGTTATAACAGACCGTTGGTATAGCTTATATAATAGTATCTCTACCAACTGTTACAGAACCGTTGGTATAGACTTATATAATAGTATCTATACCAATGGTTGCAGAACGGTTGGTATACAATTGCACAGCTCCACAACAGTAGGCCCATATCCGCTCTCCAGACCTGCAACAACACAGCAACCCCTCAACAGACCTGCAACAACACCAATATAGAAACCCCATCCAATGTATAAAAAGTTTAGAATTCATTCTAGAATTTAGAAATTTAGAAATTCAAATGAAATAACACCCATAAGAGAAAACGCCTACATCTTATAGGAAAGGCAATAACACCCATAAAAGTATTCCAAATTTAGAATTTATTCTTCACTCAAAACACAACACCAACACACATAAGAGTATTCAAAATTTAGAATTCATTCCTCACTCAAACCACAACACCAATACACACAAGAGAAAAAACCCACATGTTATAAGAAGCACATGGTATGTTTAGTCATGGTCTTGGGTGGAGTATCTTAAATCCAATAGAAAAACTTGGGTAGTGTGGAAAGGATCATGATACCCATAAGATAGAAAATGGAAGTGATGATGTTCTTATACCTAGGATGAGTTATAGGAATCACATGGGATGTTTATATTCCTCTAATGATTATTTATCCATGTATAAATGGTTCATGATGTGTTATTGGGAAACATTGTCCAATCTCGATATATGAGTTGGGTTACCGGAATAGCTTACATGTTTTTCATTGATTTTTCAATTAGAATATGTGGGTATGTGGATTATTGTAATTTTCTCTCCTGGGTGTGATGTGTGATGAATCCCCATCTTGGGTAGTGGGTATGAATATTCAATTATGTATTTGGTATTGGGTTCCCAAAGGGACTTTGGTTTGGTCCTAGAACCCAGTGTATGAGGATGTGATTGAGGTGATCCAAGGGGATATGGTGTCACCATATGTATTCCTCGCCATTGGGGTATTTTAATGAGACTTTGAAAATTATTTTTCATGAAACTATGTGTATCCTTATTGAAAAATTTGTTATAGGGTATGCTTTAGTGTTCATAGGATTCATATAAAATCACTATATGATATATATTTGTTGTATGTTATTGTATAGAATGAACGACCCATGATTGAGAATTAGAACATTAGTGTTGGTGCATGTTCATGATGGGATGTCGAGACTCATTCCTAATATAATTCATGTTTTTCTATATATACTATAACCCATTGTGTTTCAATCTAGGCCTTGTGAATATTTTCTTCTAATAATGTATGAACAAAAAACCTTATTTTATTTTTTATTCCTTAATTTCAATAATCAATGTGTAGCCTTGTGAATATTTTCCATACGTTAGTGGTTGTTTTCACATAAAATGTTGTCCGTTTAAAACAAAACTGAGACACTTTGAGTGATACCAGTCACACCCTGCCTCGAATTGAGGCGGGCTTGACTCATACCCTTCATAAATGATCCATGGATCGTTGGGTGGGGGGATATCCGAGGAGGGGGGATGTCTAGGGGGGTCCGGTGGGTGGAGGGTTGTCTGGGGTGGGGAGGGTGGGGCTATCCGGGTGGTGCGGGGGGCTGTCCAGGGGCGAGGGTGCTGTCAAGGGTGGGGGGGTGTCCGGATTGAGTTTTCGGCCAGTGTGGTAACACGACACCTCCGATTGACATGTTGTCTGGCAGACAATTTCACAAATCACCCACCCTTTATTTTCGTCCAATTTCATGGCATTCCGTGGTCGATCGGCCGGTTTCGACCACTCCACGCACGCATTTCAAGCGCTCCTAACACCTAAAAATCACATATATAGCCATTCTACAAAAACTGTGTGTCTGAATGACGTTTTGTCACCTCGTACACCTCATGAATAATAACTAGGGTGTTTTGGTGTGATTTGAAGTGATTCATATGTCGTTCGTCATGAATTTGACAGTAAAACCCATGTTTTGTCCATTTACGACACACGGAGTGCGTTTTTGGCCATCACGGTCACACGAATGCTCGTATTGATATTCTGTCTAGCTGAAAATTTCACAATTCACCCACCTTTTTTTCGTCTGATTTCATGGCATTCCGAGGTCATTCGGCCAGTTTCGACAATCCCACACACACTTTTCAAGCGCGTCGAACACTTAAAAAAACATATTCAGTCGTGATGCACAAACCACGCGTCCAAATGACATGTCTTCTCATCGTACACTTCACGAATAATAACTAGGGTGTTTTGTGTGATTTCAAGTCATTCTGATGTCGTCCGGCATGCATTTGACTGTAAAACCCATGTTTTGGCCATTTAGGACATGCCGAGTGCGTTTTCGGCCAGCGCGGTCACACGACACCTCCGATAGACATTTCTTCTGGATGAAAATTTCACAATTCACCAAAACATTATTTTCGTCCGATTTCATGGCATTCCAAGGTCATTCGACTGGTATCGACCACCCCACGCACGCTTTTCAAGTGCGCTGAACACCGAAAAAACACATATTTACCCGTTCCACGCAAACTGTGCGTCTGAATGACATGTCGTCTCCTCGTACGCCTCATATATAATAATTAGGTTTTTTCGTGTGATTTTAAATTCATTCTGATGACTTTCTACATGTATGTGACCGTAAAACCCATGTTTTGGCCATTTATGACATGCCGAGTGTGTTTTCGGCCAGCGTGGTCACACGACACCTCCGATTGACGTGCCGTCTGGCCATAAATTTCACAATTCACCCACCGTTTGTTATCGTCTGATTTCATGCCATTCTAAGGTCGTTCGTCCGGTTTCGACCACCCCATGAACGCTTTCCAAACACACCGAACACCTAAAAACACATATTCAGGTGCGCCACGCAAACTGCGCATCCTAATGACATGTCGTATCCTCGTACACCTCAAGAATAATAACTATGCTGTTTTCATGTGATTTCAAGTCATTCTGATGTCATTCGGCATGAATTTGACTGTAAAACCCATGTTTTGGCCATTTATGACATGCCAAGTGCGTTTTCGACCAGAGCGATCACACGACACCTCCAATTGTCGTGTCGTCTGGCCGACAATTTCAAAATTCACCCACCATTTGTTGTCATACAATTTCATGGAATTATGAGGTCGTTCGGCCAGTTTCGACCACCCCACACACGATTTTCAAGCGAGTCGAACAACTAAAAAACACATATTCTGCCATTTCATGCAAACAGAACGTCCAAATGATGTGTCGTCTCCTCTTACTCCTCAAGAACAATAACTAGGGTGTTTTCGTGTGATTTGAAGTCATTCTGATGTCGTTCGCATGCATATGATTGTAAAACCAATGTTTTGGCCATTTATGACACGCCGAGCGCTTTTTCGACTAGCGTGGTCACATGACACCCTTGATTGATGTTCCGTCTGGCCAAAAATTTCACAATTCACCCACCCATGCTTTTCATCTCATTTCATGGCATTATGAGGTCTTTCGGCCGGTTTCAACCACCCCAGGCATGCTTTTCACGCGCACCGAACACTGAAAAAAAAAATTCAGCCGTGTCATGAAAACCGCACGTCCGAATGATGTGACGTCTCCTCGTACACCTCACAAATATTAATTAGGGTGTTTTTGTGTGATTTCAAGTCATTCTGATGTCGTTCTTCATGCATTTGACCATAAAACCCATGTTTTGTCCATTTAAGACACGCTGAATGTGTTTTGGGACAACACAGTCACACGACATTTCTGATTGGCGTGCTGCCTGGCCGAAAATTTCACAATTCACCCACCCATTGTTGTTATCCGATTTCATGGAATTCCAAGGTCGTTCGGCCAGTTTTTACCACCACACACATGCTTTTCAAGCATGCCGAACACCTAAAAAACAAATATTCTGTTGTTTCATGAAAACCGCACGTCTGAATGACGTTTCGTCTCCTCGTACACCTCAAAAATAATAAGTAGGGTGTTTTCGCGTGATTTCAAGCCATTCTGATGTCGTTCGTCATGCATTTGACTGTAAAACCCATGTTTTGGCCATTAACGACATGCAAAGTGCATTTTCAGCCATCGCGGTAAAACGAAACTTCTGATTGATGTGTCGTCTAGCCGAAAATTTGACAATTTACCCACCCTTTGTTTTCGTCCTATTTCAGGGCATTCCGAGGAAGTTCGGATAGTTTTGACGACCCCACGCACACTTTTCAAGCGTGCTGAACACCTAAAAATCACATATTTAGTCTTATCACGCATACAACACATCCAAATGACGTTCTGTCTCCTCATACACCTGAAGAATAATAACTACGGTGTTTTCGTGTGATTTCAAGTCATTCTGATTTCGTTTGACATGAATTTCACTGTAGAACCCATGTTTTGAACATTTACGACACTCGGAGTGAGTCTTCGGCTATCCAATTCACACGACACCTCCAATTGACGTGCCATCTGGTTGAAAATTTATAATTCACCCATTCTTTGTTTTTGTCTGATTTCATGACATTCTGAGGTCGTTCGACCGGTTTTGACCACCCCACGCATGCTTTTCAAGTGCTCCGAACACCGAAAAACACCTAATCAGCCGTGTCACGCAAACCACACATCCGAATGACATTTTTCCCCTCGTACACCTCACGAAAAAAATTAGGGTGTTTCCATGTGCTTTCAAGTCATTCTGAGTCGTTCGGCTTGCATTTGACTATAAAACCCATGTTTTGTCCATTTACGACACACCGAGTGCATTTTCGACCAGCGCGGTCACACGTCACCTCTGATTGACGTTTCTTCTGGCCAAAAATTCCACAATTCACCCACACTTTGTTGTCGTCCAATTTCATGGCATTCTGAGGTCATTCGGCCGGTTCTAACCACCCCACGCACGCTTTTCAAGCACGCCGAACACCTAAAAAACACTTATTTAGTTGTGCCGTGCAAACCGTACATCCGAATGATGTGTGCTCTCCTCATAAACCTCACGAATAATAATTAGGGTGTTTTCGTGTGATTTAAAATCATTCAGATGTTGTTTGGCATGCATTTGACCGTAAAACCCATGTTTTGGCCATTTACGACACGCAAAGTGCATTTTCGGCCAGCACGATCACACGAAACCTCCTATTGATGTGTCGTTTGGCCGAAAATTTCACAATTCACCCACCCTTTATTGTCGTCTGATTTCATGGAATTTTGAGGTCATTCGGCTGGTTTCGACGACCCCAAAAACGGTTTTCAAGAACATTAAACAACTAAACAACACATATTCAGTCGTGTCGTGCAAACCACGCGTCTGAATGACGTGTCCTCTCCTCTTACACCTCACGAATAATAACTAGGGTGTTTTCGTGTGATTTTAAGTCATTCTGATGTCGTTCGGCATGCATTTGACTGTAAAACCCATGTTCTGGCCATTTACGACATGCTGAGTGCGTTGTCGGCCAGCGCAGTCACACAACACCGCCAATTGACTTTTCGTCTATCCGAAAATTTCACAATTCTCCCACCATTTTTTGTCGTCCAATATCATGGCAATCTGAGGTCTTTCGGCCAGTTTTGACAACCCCACGCACGCTTTTCACACGCGTCGAACACCTAAAAAACACATATTCATCCATGTTATAAAAAACGTGCATCTAAATGACGTGACGTCTCCTCGTACACTCACGAATAATAATTAGGGTCTTTTCATGTGATTTAAAGTCATTCCGATGTCGTTCTACCTGCATTTGACCGTAAAACACATGTTTTGGCCATTTACGACATGCCGAGTTCATTTTTGGCCAGTGTCGTCACATAACACCTCCGATTAACATTCCGTTTGGCCGAAAATTTCACAATTCACCCAACCTTTGTTGTCGTCCGATTTCATGGAATTCTGAGGTCGTTCGGTCGGTTTCAACCACCCCACGCACACATTTCAAGCGTGTTTAACCCCTAAAAAACAAATATTCAGTCGTACCATGCAAACCGCGCGTCTGAATGACGTTTTATCTCCTTGTACACCTCAAGAATAATAATTTGGGTGTTTTCATGTGATTTGAAGTAATTCTGATGTCGTTTAGCATGCATTTGACCGTAAAACCCATGTTTTGTCCATTTACGACACACAGAGAGCGTTTTCGGCCAGCCCAGTCACACGACACCTCCGATTGACGTGTCGTCTCACCGACAATTTTACAATTCACCCACCCTTTGTTGTTTCCTGATTTCATGGCATTCCTAGGTCGTTCGGCTGGTTTCGACCACCCCACACATGCTTTTCAAGCACGCCGAACACCTAAAAACACATATTCAGTCCTGCCGCTCAAACCACGCGACCGAATGATGTGTCGTCTCCTCATACACCTCACGAATAATAACTAGGGTGTTTTCGTGTGATTTCAAGTCATTCTGATGACCTTTAGCATGCATTTGACCGTAAAACACATGTTTTGTCCATTTACGACACGCAAAGTGCGTTTTCATCCTATACAGTCACATGAAACCTTAGATTGATGTGCCGTCTCAGTGACCATTTTACAATTCACTCATCCTTTGTTGTCGTCCGATTTAATGGAATTCCTAGGTCATTCGACCAGTTTTGACCACCCCACGCACGCTTTTCAAGCATGTCGGACACCTAAAAAACACATATTCAGTGGTGTCGCGCAAACCGAGCGTCCAAATGACATGTCGTCTCCTCTTAAACCACAAAATAATAATTAGGGTGTTTTTGTGTGATTTCAAGTCATTCTGATGTCATTCGACATTCATTTCACCGTAAAACCCATGTTTTGGCCATTTACGACACGTTGAGTGCGTTTTCGGCCATCGCGGTCACATGAAACCTTCGATTGACATTCCTTCTGACGAAAATTTCACAATTCAGCCACCATTTGTTGTCGTCCGATTTCATGGCATTCTGAGGTCGTTCGACCGGTTTCGACCACCCTATGCACGCTTTTCAAGCGCGCCTAACACCTAAAAAACACATATTCAACCGTGGCACGCAAACCACGTGTCCGAATGACATGTCATCTCCTTGTACACCTCAATAATAATAAATAGGATGTTTTTATGTAATTTCAAGTTATTCTGATGTTGTTCGGCATGCATTTGACCGTAAAACCCATGTTTTGTCCATTTACGACATGCAGAGTGCGTTTTTGGCCAGCACCATCACACGACACCTCTGATTGACGTGTCGTCTCACTAAAAATTTTAAAATTCTCCCACCCTTCGTTTTTTTCATATTAAATGGAATTCCTAGGTCGTTCGGTAGGTTTCGACCACCCCACGCACACTTTTCAAGCGTGTCGAACACCTAAAAATTACATATTCAGTCGTGCCGCGCAAACCACGCATCTGAATTATGTGTTGTCTCCTCGTACACACCAAGAATAATATCTAGGGTGTTTTCATGTGATTTCAAGTGATTCTGATGTCGTTCGGTAGGTAATTGACCGTAAAACCCATGTTTTGGCCATTTACGACACGCGTAGAGCGTTTTCGGCCAGCATTGTCACACGACACCTCGGATTGACGTGCCGCCTCACAGACAATTTTACAATTCATCCACCCTTTGTTTTTGTCTGATTTCATGGCATTCCTCGGTCGTTCGGCCAGTTTCGACCACCCCACACACGTTTTTCAAGTGCGTCGAACACCTAAAACCCATGTTTCGGCAATTTACAACACGCGCAGAGCTTTTTCAGCCAACACGGTCACACGAAACCTCTGATTGACGTGTCGTCTCACTGAAAATTTGACAATTCACCCACCCTTTGTTGTTGCCACATATCATGGCATTCCTAGGTCGTTCGGCCAGTTTCGACCACCCCACACACACTTTTCAAGCTCACCGAACCCCTAAAAACACATATTCAGCCATGCCATGCAAACCGCACATCCAGATGACGTTTTTTCTCCTCGTATACCAAAAAAATAATAATTAGGTTGTTTACTTGTTATTTGAAGTTATTATGATGTCGTTCAGCATGTATTTCACCGTAAAACCCATGTTTTGGCCATTTACGACACGTCTAGTGCGTTCTCAGCCATCGCGGTCACACGAAACCTCCGATTGACGTTCTGTCTAGCTGAAAATATCACAATTCACCAACCATTTTTTGTCATCTGATTTCATGGAATACTGCGTTCGTTCGGCCTGTTTTGACCACCCCATGCATGCTTTTCAAACGCGCCTAACACCTAAAAAACACATATTTAGACGTTCTGCACAAACCGTGCGTCCTAATGACATGTTGTCTCCTCGTACACCTCACGAATAAAAAATAGTGTGTTTTCATGTGATTTCAAGTCATTCCGATGTCATTCAGCATGAATTTGACCGTAAAACCCATGTTTTGGCCGTTTATGACACGCAGAGTGTGTTTTCGGCCAGCACCATCACACGACACCTCCGATTGACATGCCCTATCACCGAAAATTTTACAATTCACGCACCCTTTGTTGTTGTCATATTTCATGGCATTCCTAGGTTGTTCGGCCGGTTTCGACCACCCAACACACACTTTTCATGTGCATCGACCACCTAAAAAACACATATCCAGCTGATGTCGTTAGGCATGCATTTGACCGTAGAACCCATGTCTTGGCCATTTACGACACTCGTAGTGAGTATTTGGCTTGCACATCACACGACAACTCCAATTGATGTTCCATTCGGCCAAAAATTTTATAATTCACCCATCCTTTGTTTTAGTCTGATTTCATGGCATTCCGAGGTCGTTCGGCCGGTTTCGACCACCCCATGCACACTTTTCAAGTGCGTCGAACACCAAGAAACACTTATTCGGACGTGTCATGCAATACGCACATTCCAATGACGTTCTTCCTCCTCGTACCACTCACGAATAAAAATTAGGGTGTTTTCGTGTGATTTCATGTCATTCCGATGTCGTTCGGCATGCATTTGACTGTAAAACCCATGTTTTGGCCATTTAAGACACGCCGAGTGCATTTTCGGCCAACGCAGTCACACAACACCTCCGATTGATGTGTTGTCTGGAAAAAAAATTTACAATTCACCCACCCTTTTTTGTCTGATTTAATGGCATTCTGAGGTTGTTCGGACGGTTTCGACCACCCCATGCACGCTTTTCAAGCACGCCGAACACCTAAAAAACACATATTTAGTTGTGCCGCACAAACCACACATCCAATGATGTTTCATCTCCTCGTACACCTCACGAATAATAAGTAGGGGTTTTAGTGTGATTTCAAGTCATTCTGATGTCGTTCGACATGCATTTGACCATAAAACCCTTGTTTTGGCCATTTACGACACGCTGATTGTGTTTTCAGCCAGCACGGTCACGCAAAACCTCTGATTGACATGCCCTCTAGCCTAAAATTTCAAAATTCACCCAACCTTTGTTTTCGTCCGATTTCATGGAATTCTGTGGTCATCTGGCCGGTTTCGACCTCCCAACGAACGCTTTTCAAGTGCACCAAACACCTAAAAAACACTTATTCAGTCGTGTCGTGCAAACATTGCATTTAAATGATGTGATGTCTCTTTGTACACCTCACGAATAATAATTAGGGTGTTTGGTGTGATTTCAAGTCATTATGATCTCATTCGGCATGCATTTGATCGTAAAACCCTTGTTTTGGCCATTTACGACACGCCGACTGCATTTTCATCCGCCGCGGTCACACGACACCTCCTATTGACATGTCGTCCGGCTTAAAATTTTACAATTCACCCACCCTTTTTTGTCGTCCGATTTCATGGCATTCTGAGGTCGTTCGGCCGGTTTCGACCACCCCACGCACGATTTTCAAGCTTGCTGAACACCTAAAAAACACATATTCTTCCATGCCGCGCAAACTGCACTTCTAAATGATGTGTCTTTTCCTCTTACACTTCAAGAATAATAATTAGGGTGTTTTCGTGTGATTTCAAGCCATTCTGATGTCGTTCGGCATGCATTTGACCGTAAAACCCATGTTTTGGCCATTTTTGACACACCGAGTGCGCTTTCAGCCAGCGCGGTCACATGATGCCTCCGATTGACGTGACATATAGAAGAAAATTTTACAATTCACCCACCCTTTGTTGTCGTCCGATTTAATGGAATTTAGAGGTCTTTTGGCCGGTTTTGACCACCCCACACACACTTTTCATGCGCGCCGAATACCTAAAAAACACATATTCATCCGTGCCGTGAAAACCACGTGTCTGAATGACGTTTTGTCTCCTTTTACATCTCACGAATAATAATTAGGGTGTTTTCGTGTGATTTTATGTCATTCCAATGTCATTCGGCTTGCATTTGACAGTAAAACCCTTGTTTTGGCCATTTACAACACGTCGAGTGCATTTTCGGCCTGTGCGGTCACACGACACCTCTGATTGACGTGCCGTCTCCTCGTACACCTCTCGAATAATATCTAGGGTTTTTTCGTGTGACTTCAAGTCATTCTGATGTTGTTCGGCTTGCATTTGACCGTAAAACCAATGTTTGGCCATTTACGACACGCAGAGTGTGTTTTCGGCTAGCGCGGTCACACGAAACCTCCGATTGACATGCCATCTTGCCAATAATTTTACAATTCACCCACCATTTATTGTTTTCCCATTTCTTGGCATTCCGAGGTCATTCGGTTCGTTTCGACCACCCAACGAACGCTTTTCAAGCACATCGAACACCTAAAAACACATATTCAGCCATGTCGCGCAAGCCGTGCGTCCAAATGATGTGCCCTCCCCTCGTACACCTTATGAATAAAAACTATGCTGTTTTGGTGTGATTTCAAGTCATTCAAATTTCGTTCAGCATGCATTTGACCGTAAAACCCATGTTTTGGCCATTTACGACACGGCGAGTGCGTTTTCGGCCAGCGCGGTCACACGAGACCACCGATTGACGTGTCGTCTGTACGAAAATTTTACAATTCACCCACCCTTTGTTGTTGTCCAATTTCATGGCATTCTGAGGTCGTTCGGCCGGTTTCGAGCACCCCACACATGCTTTTCAAGTGCTCCGAACACCTGAAAAACACATATTCAGCCATGCCACGCAAACCGCCCATGCGAATGATGTGACGTTTCCTCATACACCTCATTAATAATAATTAGAGTGTTTTCGAGTGATTTTAAATCATTTCAATGTCGTTTGTCATGCATTTGACCGTAAAACCAATGTTTGGAAGATTTACAACATGTCGAATGCGTTTTCAGCTAGCGCGGTCACATGACACCTCCAATTGATGTGTCATCTGACCGAAAATTTCACAATTCACCCAGCCTTTGTTTTTTCTGATTTCATGGAATTCCGAGGTCGTTTGGCCGGTTTCGACCACCCCACGCATGCTTTTCAAAGGCGTTGAACACCTAAAAAACACATATTCAGCCGTATTGCACAAACCGCACATTCAGATGACACGTCGACTCCGCGTACACCTTAAGAATAATAATTAGGGTGTTTTCGTCTGATTTCAAGTCATTCTGATGTCGTTTGGCATGTACATGACCGTAAAACCCATGTTTTGGCCATTTACGACATGCCGAGTGTGTTTTCGGCCATCGCGGTCACACGACACCTCCGATTGATGTTCCTTCTAGCCGAAAATTTCACAATTCATCCACCCTTTAATGGTGTCCGATTTCATGGCATTCCATGGTCGTTCGGCCGGTTTCGACCACCCCATGCACACTTTTCAAGCGCGCCGAACACCTAAAAACACATATTTAGCTTTGCTGCGCAATACGCACTTCAGAATGATGTTTTGTCTACTTTTACACCTCAAGAATACAAATTTGGTATTTTTCTTTGATTTCAAGTCATTCAAATGTCATTTTCCATGCATTTGACCGTAATACCCATGTCTTGGACATTTACAATAGTCCGAGTGCCTTTTCAACCAGCGCAGACAAACGACACCTCCGATTGACGTGCCGTGTGGCTGAAAATTTCAAAATTCACCCACCCTTTATTTTCGTTCGTTTTCATGGCATTCTGAGGTTGTTCGACCGGTTTCGACCAGCCCACAGACGTTTTTCAAGTGCGTCGAACACCTAAATAACACATATTCAGTCGTTCTGCACAAACCAAGCTTCCAAATGAGATGTCGTCTTCGTTTACACCTCAAGAATAATAAATAGGGTGTTTTTGTGTGATTTCAAGTCATTATGATGTCGTTAGACATGCATTTGGCAGTAAAACCCATGTTTTGGCCATTTACAACACGCCGAGTGCGTTTTCGGCTAGCGCGGTCACACAACACCTCTAATTTACATACCGGCTGGCCGAAAATTTTACAATTCACCCACTTTTTGTTGTCGTACGATTTCATGGCATTCTGAGGTCGTTTGGACGGTTTCGACCACCCCACACACGCTTTTCAAGCACACCGAACACCTAAAAACACATATTCAGTCATGTCGCACAAACCGCACATTCGAATGAGGTGACATCTAATCGTACAACACACAAATAAAAAATAGGGTGTTTTCATGTGATTTCCAGCCATTCTGATGTCGTACGACATGTATTTTACTGTAAAACCCATGTTTCGGGGATTTACGACACACCAAGTGCATTTTCAGCCAGTGTGGTCACACGACACCTCCGATTGACGTGCCGTCTGGCCAACAATTTCACAATTCATCCACCTTTTTTGTCATCCAATTTCATGGCATTCTGAGGTCATTCGGCCGGTTTCGACCACACAGACATGCTTTTCAAGCATGTCAGACACCTAAAAATCACATATTCAGTCGTGCCACGCAAACCGCACGTCCTAATAATGTGTCTTCTCCTCGTACACCTCACGAATAATAATTAGGGTGTTTTCGTGTGATTTCTAGTCATTCAGATGTCATTCAGCATGCATTTGACCATAAAACACATGTTTTGGCCATTTACGACACATCTAGTGCATTTTCGGCCAGTGCGGTCACACGAAACCTTAGATTGACGTGTCTTCTAGACATAATTTAACAATTCAACCACCATTTGTTGTCGTCCTATTTCATGGCATTCCGAGGACGTTCAGCCGGTTTCGACCACCACACATATGCTTTTCAAGAGCACCGAACACCTAAAAAACACATATTCTGTCATTCCGTGTAAACCGTGCATCCAAATGACATGACGTCTCCTCGTAATCCTCACGAATAATAATTAGTGTGTTTTCGTGTGATTTCAAGTCATTCTGATGTAGTTCGGCATGCATTTGACCGTAAAACCCATGTTTTGACCATTTACGACACGCCGAGTGCGTTTTTGGCCAGAGTGGCCACACGACACCTCCGATTGACGTTCCACCTAGCCGAAAATTTCACAATTAACCCACCTTTTGTTGTCTTCTGATTTCATGGTTTTACGAGGTCATTCGGCCTATTTCAACCACCCCATGCACGCTTTTCAAGCACGCCTAACAACTAAAAACACATATTCAGTCGTTCCGTGTATACCGCACATCCGAATAACATGCCATATCCTCTTACACCTCACGAATAATAACTATGGTGTTTTCATGTGATTTCAATTCATTCTGATGTCGTTCGACATGCATTTGACCATAAAACCCATGTTTTGGCCATTTACGACTTGCGGAGTGCGTTTTCGGCCAGTACAGTCACACGAACCTTCCGATTGATAGGCCTTCTAGCCGAAAATTTTACAATTCACACACCATTTGTTGTTTTTTGATTTCATGGCATTCTAAGGTCGTTCGGCCGGTTTCGACCACCCCACGCATGCTTTTCAAGCGCGTCGAACACCTAAAAACACATATTCAGTCGTGTCGTACAAACCGCCCATACAAATGACATGTCGTCTCATCATACACCTTACAAATAATAACTAGGGTGTTTTAGTGTGATTTCAAGTCATTCTGATGTCGTTCGTCATGCATTTGACCGTACAACACATGTTTTGGCCATTTACGACACACCGAGTGTGTTTTCAGCCAGTGAGGTCACTCAGGACCTTCGATTTGCATGACGTCTGGCCACAAATTTTAGAATTCACCCACCCTTTGTTATCGTCTGATTTAATGGAATTCCGATGTCGTTCTTCTGGTTTCAACCACCCCACGCACACTTTTCAAGCGCGTCGAACAGCTAAAAAACCCATATTCAGCCATGCAGTGCAAACTGAGCGTCCGAATGATGTTCCGTCTCTTCTTACACCTCAAAAATAATAATTAGGGTCTTTTGTTTGATTTTAAGTCATTCCAATGTCATTCAGCTTGCATTTGATCGTAAAACCCACGTTTTGGCCATTTACGACATGCAGAGTGCCTTTTCAGCCAGTGCGGTCACACAACACCTTCGATTGATGTGCTGTCTAGATGAAAATTTCACAATTCACCCACCATATGGTGTCGTCTTATTAGATGGTATTCTGAGGTTGTTCGTCTACTTTCGACCACCCCACCCACGCTTTTCAAACACACCAAACACCTAAAAAACACAAATTCAACCGTGCCACGCATACCGCGCATCTGATTGACGTTCTATCCTCGTACACCTCACGAATAATAATTAGGGTGCTTTCGTGTGATTTAAACTCATTCCAATGTCGTTTGGCATGTATTTGATGGTAAAACCCATGTTTTGGCCATTTACGACACCCAGAGTGCATTTTCGGCCAGAGCGGTCACATGACACCTCTCGATTGATGTGCCGTGTGAGAGAAAATTTCACAATTCACCCACCCATTGTTGTCGTCCTATTTCATGACATTCCAAGGTCATTCGGCCAGTTTCGACCACCCCACATACGCTTTTCAAGCACACCGAAAACCTAAAAACACATACTCAACCGTTTAGCAGAAACCGCACGTCGAAATGACATTTCATCTCCCATGTTTTGTCCATTTACGACACGCAGAGTGCATTTTTGGCCAGCACGGTCACAAGTCACCTTCGATTGACGTTCCGTCTGGATGAAAAGTCCACAATTCTCCCACCCATTCTTGTCATCCAATTTCATTGCATTCTGAGGTCGTTCGGCTAGTTTTGACCACCCCACGCACGCTTTTCAAGCGGCCGAATACTTAAAAAACACATATTCAGCCATGCCTCGCAAACCACGCAACCAAATGACGTGAAGTCTCCTTTTACACCTCATGAATAATAACTAGGGTGTTTTAGTGTGATTTCAAGTCATTCTGATGGCGTTCGGCATGCATTTGACTGTAAAACCCATGTTTTGGCCATTTACGACATGCCAAATACATTTTCGGAAAACGCTGTCACACGACACCTCCGATTGACGTTCTGTCTGGCCAATAATTTCACAATTCACCCACCCTTTTTGTCGTCCGATTTCATGGAATTCCAAGGTCGTTTGGCTGGTTTCGACCACACCAGGCATGCTTTTCAAGCGTGCCGAACACCTAAAAAACACATATTTAGCCGTGCAGTGGAAACCGCGCGTCCAAATGACGTGTTGTCTCATCGTACACCTCACGAATATTAAATAAGGTGTTTTCGTTTGATTTCAAGTCATTCTGATGTCGTTCGACATGCATTTGATTGTAAAACCCATGTTTTGACCATTTACGACACACCGAGTGCGTTTTAGGAAAGCACGGTCACACGAAACCTCTAATTGAGGTGCCTATTGGCTGAAAAATTTTAAAATTCACCCACCCTTTGTTGTCATCCGATTTAATGGCATTTGGAGGTTGTTCGGTCAGTTTCAACCACCCTATGCACGCTTTTGAAGCGTGCCTAAAACATAAAGAACACATCTTCAGCCGTTCCGCGTAAACCGCATGTCTGAATGACGTGTCATCTCCTCTTACACCTCATCAATAATAACTAGAATGTTTTCATGTGATTTCAAGTCATTATGATGTCGTTCGACATGCATTTGACCGTAAAACCCATGTTTTGCCCATTTATGACACGCGAAGTGTGTTTTAGGCCAGCACGGTCACACGAAAACTCCGATTGATGTGTCGTCTAGCCGAAAATTTTACAATTCACCCACCCTTTGTTTTTGTCTGATTACATGGCATTCCGAGGTCGTTCAGCCAGTTTCAACCACCCCACACATGCTTTTCAAGTGTGTCGAACTCCTAAAAACACATATTCAGTCGTGCCGTGCAAACCGGTTGTCTGAATGATTTGTTTTCTCCACATACACCTTACGAATATTAAATACTGTGTTTTCATGTGATTTCAAGTCATTCTGATGTCGTTCAGCTTGCATTTGACTGTAAAACCAATTTTTTGGCAATTTATGACACGTCGAGTGAATTTTTGGCCAGTGTGGTCACACGATACCTCTGATTGACGTGTCGTCTAGCTGAAGATTTTAAAATTTACCCACCCTTTGTTGTCGCCCGATTTAATTCCATTCTGAGGTCTATCTGCTGGTTTCGACCACTCCACGCACGCTTTTCAAGCACGCCGAACACCTAAAAAACACAGATTCAGCTATGGTGTGCAAACCGCACGTCCAAATGACATTCCGTCTCCCCATACACCTCACGAATAATAATTAGTGTGTTTTCAGGTGATTTTAAGTCATTCTTATGTCATTCGGCATGCATTTGACAGTAAAACCCATGTTTTGGTCATTTACGACACGCCGAGTGCATTTTCGGCTAGCGCGGTTACACGAATACTCTGATTGACATTTCGTGTGGCCGAAAATTTCACAATTTACCCACCCTTTGTTTTCATCCGATTTTATTCAATTCCGAGGTCGTTCGCCCTATTTCGACCACCCCACGCATGCTTTTCAAGCGCATAGAACAACTAAAAAACACATATTCAGCCATGACACACAAACCGCACATCCAAATGATGCGACGTCTCCTCATACAACTCACAAATAATAATTAGGGTGTTTTCGTGTAACTTCCAGTCATTCTGATGTCGTTCGGCATGCATTTGACCGTAAAACCCATGTTTTGGCTATTTACGACACGCCGAGTGCATTTTTGTCCAATGAGGTCACATGACACCTCCGATTGACGTTCTGTCTTATCGACAATTTCACAATTCACCCACCATTTTTTGTCGTCCGATTTCATGGCATTCTGAGGTTGTTCGGCCGGTTTCGACCACCCCACGCATGCTTTTCAAGCACGTCGAACACCTAAATAACACATATTCAGCTGTTCCGCACAGACCGCGCGACCGAATGACGTGCCATCTCCTCTTACACCTAAAGAATAATAATTAGGGTTTTTATTTGTGATTTCGATTAATTCTGATGTCATTCGACATGCATTTGACAGTAAAACCCCTGTTTTGGCCATTTACAACATGCTGAGTGTGTTTTCGACCAGCACGGTCACATGACACCTCTAATTGACTTATCATCTAGCTAACAATTTCACAATTCACCCACCCTTTGTTGTCATCCGATTTCATGGAATTCTGAGGTCATTCGGCCGGTTTTGACCACCCCATGCACGCTTTTCAAGCCCCCCGAACACCTAGAAAACACATATTCAGTCGTTCCGCGCAAACCGTGCATCTGAATGACGTGTTGTGTCTTCTTACACCTCTATAATAACAACTAGGATGTTTTAGTGTGATTTCAAGTCATTCTGATGTCATTCATAAAGCATTTAACCGTAAAACCCATGTTTTTTCAATTTACGACATGCTGAGTGCGTTTTTGGCCAGCGCGGTCACACAAAACCGTGGATTGATGTGCCGTCTGGCCGAAAATTAAAAAATTAACCCACCCTTTGTTGTCGCCCGATTTCCTGGCATTCCGAGGTCGTTCAGTCGGTCCTGAACACCCCATGCACACTTTTCACGCGGGGCAAACACCTAAAAAACACATATTCAGATGTGTTGTGCAAACCGAACGTCTGAATGACTTGACGTCACCTTGTAAACCTCAAGAATAGTAATTAGGGTGTTTTAGTGTGATTTCAAGTCATTCCGGTGTCGTTCGACATGCATTTGACCATAAAACCCATGTTTAGGCCATTTACGATACATTGAGTGTATTTTCGGCCAGCGCTGTCACACGACACCTCCGTTTGATGTGCTGTCTGGCCGAAAAATTCACAATTCACCCATCCTTTGTTGTCTTCAAATATCATGGAATTTTGAGGTTTTTCATCTGGTTTCGAACACCCCACAAATGCTTTTCAAGAGCGCCGAACACTTAAAAAACACATATTCAGCCGTTCCGCGCAAACCACACGTCCGAATGACATGTCGTCACCTCGTACACCTCACGAATAATAATTAGGGTGTTTTCATGCGATTTCATGTTATTCCAATATCGTTCAGCATTCATTTGACTGCAACACCCATGTTTTGACCATTTACGACACGCCGAGTACGTTTTTCTCCAGCACAGTCACACGACACCTCCGATTGATGTACCGTCTCACCGACAATTTCAAAATTCACCCACCCATTGTTTTCATCAAATTTCATTGCATTCCGAGGCGGTTTTCCCAGTTTCAACCACCCCACGCATGCTTTTCAAGTGCGCCGAACACCTAAAAACACATATTTAGCCGTTCTGTCCAAACCGCGGGTCTGAATGATGTGCCCTCTCCCCGTGCACCTCACAAATAATAATTAGGGTGTTTTTGTTTTATTTCAAGTCATTTCTATGTCATTCAGAAAGAATATCATCATAAAACCCATGTTTTGGAAATTTACGACACGTCGAGTGCTTTTTCGGCTAGTGCAGTCCCACGAAACCACTGATTGACGTTCCATCTCGCAAAAAATTTCAAAATTCTCTCACCCTTTGTTGTTGTCCAATTTCATGTAATTCCGAAGTTGTTCGGATGGTTTCAACCACCCCACGCACGCTTTTCAAGCGCACAGAACACCTAAAAACACATATTTAGTCATTCCACGCAAACTGTGGGTCCTAATGATGCGTCGTCTCCTCGTACACATCAAGAATAATAATTAGGGTGTTTTCGGGTGATTTCAAGTCATTCTGATGTCGTTCGGCATGAATTTGATCGTATAACCCATGTTTTGGCCATTTACGACACGCTGAGTGCATTTTCGGCCAGCGCCGTCACACGACACCTCCGATTAACGTGTCTTATGGCCAAAAATTTCACAATTACCCCACCTTTTTTTTCGTCTGATGTCGTTTCATTCCCAGGTCGTTCGTCTGGTTTCGACCACACCACACACACTTTTCATGCGTGCCGAACACCTTAAAAACACATATTTAGCCTTGCCGAGCATACCGCACAGCCGAATTACGTTCCGTCTCCTTGTACACCTCAATAGTAATAATTATGGTGTTTTCATGTGATTTCAAGTCATTCCATTGTCGTTCGTCATGCGTATGATCTTAAAACCCATGTTTTGGCCATTTACGACACGCAGAGTGACTTTTCGACCAACACGGGCACACGACACCACCGATTGATGTGAAGTCTGGACAAAAAATTCACAATTCCCCCACCCTTTGTTGTCGTCCGATTTCATTGCATTATGAGGTCGTTCTGCTACCTTCGACCACCCCACACACGCTTTTCAAGCGCGACGAACACCTAAAAAACACATATTCAACTTTGCCATGAAAACTGCGCATCCGAATGATGTGTCATCTGGCCAAAAATTTCACAATTTTCCCACCCTATTTTGTCGTCCGATTTCATGGAATTATTAGGTCGTTAGGCCGATTTCGACCACCCAACGCACACTTTTCAAGCGTGTCGAACTCCTAAAAAATACATATTCAACCGTGATGCGTAAACTGCACGTACAAATAACGTTATGTCTCCTTGTACACCTCATGAATAATAACTAGGGTGTTTTCCTGTGATTTCAAGTCATTCCGATAACATTCAGCATGCATTTGACCATAAAACCAATGTTTTGGCCATTTACGACACGTCGAGTGCATTTTAGCCAGCGTGGTCACTTGACACCATCGATTGATGTTCCATCTGGCCGACAATTTCACAATCAACCCACCCCTTGTTTTCGTCCGATTTAATGTCATTTTGAGGTCGTTCGGCTGGTTTCGACCACCACATGCACGCTTTTCAAGCTTGTCGAACACCTAAAAAACACATATTCAACCGTGCTCCACAAACCGTGAGTCCAAATGACATTCCGTCTCCTCCTACTCCTGAAGAATAATTACTAGGTTGTTTTTTTTGTGATTTTAAGTCATTCTGATGTCGTTGGCATGCATTTGACAATAAAACCCATGTTTCGGACATTTACGACACGCCG
The DNA here is from genome assembly GCA_963277665.1 of Viscum album. Taxonomy (NCBI): domain Eukaryota; kingdom Viridiplantae; phylum Streptophyta; class Magnoliopsida; order Santalales; family Viscaceae; genus Viscum; species Viscum album. Next base: position 1,764,528,173 of record OY728136.1, on the reverse strand, counting down.
AGTGTGATTTCGGCCAACGCGGTCACACGACACCTCCGATTGACGTGTCGTCTGGAAGAAAATTTCACAATTCACCCACCCATTGTTGTCGACCGATTTCATGGAATTCTGAGGTCGTTCATCTAGTTTCGACCACCCCACGCATGCTTCTCAAGCGCGCCGAACACCTCAAAAACACATATTTAGCTGTGCCACGCAAACCAAGTGATTGAATGACGTGTCATCTCCTAGTACACCTCAAGAATAATAATTAGGGTGTTTTAGTGTGATTTCAAGTTATTCTGATGTCTTTAGGCATGCATTTGACCGTAAAACCCATTTTTGATCCATTTACGACACGTCGAGTGCATTTTCGGCCAGCGCGGTCACACAACACCTCCAATTGACGTGCCATTAGAGTCATCACAACATCATTCAATTATTTCACTCTATCAAAATCATCATTTACATTGGATGTATCATGTTTTCTTGTTTCAAAATCTTGTTGGATGGACATCATTTCCTTCTCATGATGTCGAATAAATGGAAATAGATCATATATAAAACTCTCCATTTCAGTCCTGTCATTTGGATCATCAACATTTTGAGATTCCATTTTCTCTTCATTGTGATACCACAGATAATAGTTGTTTGGAAAACATATTTGGGTATATGATAGCTAATTTCTTCATGACTCAACCAAGGTCTTCCAACACAATTAGAACATGGGAAGCATATGAGACCACTATCTGAAGCCTTTTCAAATGAAAATCTAAAAATCTATTCAACTTATTTTGAAAATCTGTTGAAATATGATCAGTTTCGTACATCTAACTTCTATCAATTCTGTAAAAAAATTGCAATAAGCTATTTCAATGAAACTCATTAATATTGAAGTTCAATCAAAAAAATATATCAGTAAATGACAATTGTTTACTTTAAATAAAATCATAACTGACACATTAATTTATATGAGAATCATATTAAGAAATACAAAAAAATACAGTGTATATAATAAAATAAGATACAGAATTTCTATTGCCTATATTCAAGGATTTCCTAGTTAGATATTCAAAGTGGATCAAGGAATACATAATCCTTAAGGGTCTAGTTGGGAGTACAAGAGTTTTATACTTCAACTTCTTCAGGGAGATCAGGATGAGGAGTAGAGTGAGGATCAGGGGAGTGGCATGGGTGTCTAAGGGGGGGTCCGGGGTGTCCAGGGGGTGCGGGGTGTCCAGGGGGTGGTGGGGTCATCTGGGTGGTTGGAGGTGTCCAGGGGGCGAGGGGCTGTATAGGGGGGTCGGGGTTCCCAGGTGGGCGGGCTGTCTACGTGGGTGGTCAGGCTGTCCAGGGGGGTAGGGGGAGTCCAGTGGGTGGGTGGTCTGTCCACGGAGGTGAGTGGGGTGTCCAGGGGGTTGGTGGGGCTGTCCAGGGGGGTACGGGGTGTCCAAGGGGGTGGGTGGGCTGCCCATGGGAGTGGCAGGGCTGTGCAAGGGGGTCTGGGTTGTCCAGGAGGTGAGCGAGATGTCCGGGGGGGGGGGGGGATGGCTGCCCACGGGGGGTGGTCGAGCTATCCATGGGGGTGGTGGCATTGTCCAGTGGTGTCGGGAGTGTCAAGGGGGTGGTTGGGGGGTATTTCCTAGGGGTGGGGGCGTCCGGGGGGATGTGGGGTGTCTGGGGGGTGCTGGGCGGGTGTCTGGGGGTGGGGTGTGCGGGTTGTCAACAATGATGGGGGGCTGTCTAGGGGGGCATGGGCTGTCCAGGGGGGTGGGAGGGTGGTCCACGGGGGTGGCGAGGCTGCCCAAGGGGGTCGGGCTGTGAAGGGGGTGGGGGGGGGGGTTTCCAGGTGTTGGGGAATTGTCACATATTTTTTTAGTGGTGCATTTAGTTTTAGAGACGATTTCACTTGCCAAAAATGGAATGAATATAGTAGTTGTTTGAACCGCCATTATATCCTCACTATTTTTTTTATGGAAAAAAACTACTGAAACAAAAAACGGTAAACAAATATTGAACTAAAATAGTGGTGGTTTAAACCACTACTAAACAACCATTAGGCATATATAGCAGGGGTTTAAAACGTTGCTATATATTGCTTTTTAAAAACCCAACTTCAAAATTTGTAACCCTGGATGATAAAAACTAAATTTAATACATATGTTTAAAATTATATCCATATTCACCACACCCACCTATGATATCATATAATCATGAAGGTTATCAACATGGTTTACTAGAATGTAAAAATTAATTGACTATTCCAAGAATACATTATATTATTTAAGAACGGAAAAACATTCATGTGGCTATTAGATTTCTAAAACATCCTTGGAAGACATTAATGAAGGAATAAGTGAACTCATTAAAAAGTTTAATGAGATGTAAAAAATATAAAAACGGTATTAATTTATGGGATATTAATGGTAATGCTCAAACATGGATCCAATCTTATAATGGATTCACTAAGTATAAATATGTTTAATGAGATTTTGGAATACAATAAAAATGGGATATGTCATTGTACAATTCCAAATAATCCACTCAGAAAACATATTACCTATTTTATAAACATATATTTAAAATCCACTCATTTATATCATTAAAATATAAATAGGATTCTTTATTAAAAAAAGTGAATGTTAGAAACATAAAAACATAACTGAAAAGTCACTCAGTGAGTCGACACCAACAACAAAAAAATTAGGCACACTTTATGAATACAATGATCTCTAAGAATAACTTAAGAATAACTCACTCGAAATTCATGACCAAAGAAACCCAAAACATAATCACTATAAATCCATAAGAAAATAAAATACATTAAAAACCAACACTACCAACTCTATTGAACAAAAGAAGAGGAAGCCCCATGATCCACAAAAAATTCCACCATTCTTAAGTGAAATCACCATATTAGTGGTAGTATGTCGTATGTTTAGATACAAATGATATATGAAACCAATGTCAAACCTAGTCACATACATCTATAAATCATGTATTAGTCATCGATTCAATATCAAATAGTGTGAATCATAAAATTTTCCAAAATCCCTAAAATAGGAAAAATTACTTGATCGTTCTAGATATTGAACTAAATGTAGAAATAGGAGGTAGAGGGCTTCTATGTTTTTATTTGGGAAGAGGTTTAAGGATTCTAACCTATATGGGGGAGTTGCAGCTGATCGGATGGAAGAACTCGGGTTAGGGCTCACCTACGCGCCGAGCTTTTGGAAATTGGGGGGAAAGGAGTTCTGTGTTGTGCTATAGGGGCATCTAGAAGTCGTGAATTTTTTAGGAGACCTTTCCCAGCAGTTTTTAAAAACAGTTGGAAAATCATGACTTTTCCCTACGGTTTTTAAATACCATTGGGAAAAAATGGCATTTACCAACATTTTTTACATTTTGGCTTTCCCGATAGTTTCTTTAAACCGTTGGGAAAGCCTTCACAAAACCATGATTTACCAACAGTTCTTACAAACTGTTGGTAGAAAACACTTATACCAACGGTTATGGAGAACCGTTGGTATAAAAGTGTTTGGAAAAAACAACTTTCTAGTAGTGACTTAAAATAAATCAGTTTTCAAGTGGGCTATTTCAAAAAATCACCAATTTTTAAAAAAGGCCAATGCTACTAAATTTTATAGGCAACCATACCGTATATCGACAGAAAGCATAGTGTAACTAAGTAGCTCCAGCAATATGAAATAACCCCATACGTACTAGATCATTGTGGGTCCCAGGTACCTCGTATCATGGTGAATCTAACCTTCACAAATATTCAATCTCGTACACGATCCACTAGTTGTGAACATACCCCTAACCTAGTTTATAACGCCCCGACCCCAATTATCCATAGTCGGTGCATTATTGCGTAACATTGGCATTATCACAAAAGATCAAGTCTCGAAAGACCGATTAGTTTAGTAAACATGGAAACACTAGATACATTCATAATTGTTACATTACATCATAAAGTGAAAAACTACAATAACAAAGTCTTCATATTCCACACTCATATCCTCTTCTAACTATCCATGCAGGTCATTCATAAAATACTTCTTCATATCCTGGAAAATATTAAAACATTGGAAGGGGTGAGCTCAGATGCTCAGTAAGGATAACAATATAGCGGATGCTTTCATAAATAAACATAACCATTTAAGGCAATGTATAACTAATACAAAAGCCTTTTAATCTTGAACTTCAACATAATATGGCAAAAGTAAAATGAGATAATTCCATTTACTTCTTCACTTGGATATTCTACTGGTTGAATAATCACATGCAATATCAATAACCACTTTCATAATGATGGAATGCATAATGCCAGACTATCATAACCACGTAGCCAAGGCCTCGTGCCAAGACTACAAATAAGATTTTGTCAAGGCCTCATTCCAAGACACAAGTTTGTCTCATGAGACATCCCGATGCATCGAGGAGCTATAGCGGGCACCACCCGTCACTTATTAAGTCCAATTCATTCCTCATATGAACAGGTTTAAACATATCATAAACCATAACATAATTGTATCACATAAACCATGCACAAAGGAAACATAAGATTTCCACAATTCAATCACAAGATATCAATATGAAACATTGATATAATAAAAACATTATCCAAACCATTTTAAATACCAAAATACAAGAAAAGTAAAACATGGTATTTATTTTTCTTTTAAAAAAAGTTATGACTTATAGAGGAAGCTGAAACTCAAATAATAGTCACGACGGTGGAGAAGTCGTTGTCACCGCATACGTAAGAAAAAACATTCCTTTTTTCATTTAGTAAAAATGCTTCGTATAAAAAGATTCCTTTTGAATAAATGTAAACGTCAAAGGGGTTTATACACCGTATAAAAGAAATTCGTGTATAATTCAAAATATGCCTCAATGAAAGGATACTGAGACAAAGTCCCTTAGAAAGATCATTTTTTAAATAAAATAGACTTATTATGTGTATTCAATATATGTACACATAAATAAAGTACAAATACAAGGTTGGACATAATAATATCATGACATAATTTGAATGTAAGAGATTAACCCAAAGAACGGAAATTGTGTTAAGAAGTTCCCTTACCTTGTGTCCGACTTGACTCGACCGTTCTTTAACCTACTGAATAATAAACTAGAGTTAATCTCTACTTTCTTAAGAACATTTTTCAAGTTCATTATCCCTTTTATATCACTTATTACAATGTTAAGAAAATTATGTAGTCATTTAAGTTAATAACGGTCGTTTTGTCATTCTTTGGTACTTGAGTCAACAATAATAATCTTATAATTACCAGTTGTATATGTGGTAGAATATCCATTATCTCCAGAATTATATTCATGATGTAGATATAATATATATCATATATATCCAGTATATACATTCATTTATAATATTACATTACATTCAGAGGTAAGAAATGAAATGCACCGTTCATAGAGACGGTAATCCGTACGTACGGATGAACGCTACTTTCATTTCTATTTCATATTTAATGGAATGAAGTTATAAAGGTATAATATAATTACAGTATAATATAATGTATAATACCATTACTCCATCCTTTATACATCCCACATATGGAATTAACGATTCAAATCACTTTGAGGGGGCGGTAGTCCGCACTTCCTAAAATGAAAATATCGTGTTTACCCATAATGGAATCCATAAAGGTATACCATAAATGAAAAATAAAGAAGTTTAAGGAAAACATAAAAATATTATATATCATATATAAATATAGTGACATCTTAATGGCCACCTTTGAAGGTGTTATATGAGTGTTGAACAATCATCGTTTCGTGAGGCAGAAATTCTCCATCCATAGAAATAGCATGTTCTTTAACCATTAGATGTATATGTGTGTAAGTGTAGATCGAATACTTCTTATAACAACATCCTAGTATATTGAGGATACTGGTTTTGTTACAAGATAAATGAATAAAAAGAGTTTAAGGGGTTGGAGAAGAAAAATAAAACAAAATAACATAAGGGAAGACATTACCTTAAAATCGGGTAACTTTTTTTTGATTTGAGACAAAGGCTTCCTTGGGAATACTTTTGCCCAAATTGAGGCTTATAGGAGTAAGAGAGGGAAGTTGAGAGAGTATTTGGGCATAGTTTGTCCAAGATAAATGTCTTGAATGGTGTGAATAAGCTGGTAGTGGTGGGGGCCTTCTATAAGAGGAGAGGAGGGGAACTTTTGGAAAGTCATGAAATGTTACATTATTATATAATGAGTTTCGGATTTTAAAGGTCCCACACTTATATATTCCGAGGATAAGGTGATAAGGGTTCGAAATATTCTCATATAATAGGTTTTTGACAAGTTTATGTCTTATATTTAACATTATCTTTTCATTTTATTAAAATCGTTAATTAATGAGGTAATTGCTGCATCATTATAATGTCATAAATAATTTAATTTATTTAATGTATAAAAATTATAAAAAAAATATCATGATGTAGGAAATATTTTTATATTTTTAATGAATATTTATAGTCAAACATATTAATTGTATAACCCCATTCAAAATTTGTTTTAATAAAATAACTCATGTTTGTGACATTTTTATTTTAACATTAAATAAAAAGTTTTTAACATCATTTTCCTACCAAAGTGGCTCCATGGGGTCCCCAAGTTGACACATGGATTTTCATGTTCGGCCATGACGAATACAATAAGGGTAGGACAAGTGTAAATGTATTTTCATATTTTTATAATATCATTTTTACCTTAAATTTTACTAATTACCTTTAATCGTGATTAATTAAACTTAAAAGTTACTATTCACCAAAAAAATTTATTTTAATCCAATTGAACCACATTTTACTTCCTAATGAATACCATGTATGTCGGATTTTTTAAAATCAAATCACAGAAGTGGTAATGTTTCATTTAAACGAAAAATCAGTTTTTTAACTACCACTTAGTGGTTTCACTATTCATCAAAAATTGAAGTTTTTCAGAACAATTCCAAAATTTCACCCTAAGATATAATTGGTATTCAGAATTAAAAAATGATTTCTATTTTAAAAAATTCCAAGCATATAATTTTCATTAATTAATATTATAATTAATTCCCTCTGTCACAACAAATAGCGTGTTTTTAAGAAACAATATATATCAAAAGATTGACAATTGTTTATGTCCAATTTCAATGTGAAATTAATTATAATGACCACCATTGGATAAAATCGAAAAAATATATTCTAATTATACTATAAAACCACTCAATATTATAATTTATCACTATAAATTATTTTGATTAAAAAAGTTGTTTTTTTGTATATTTTTTATCTAAAACTACATTCTTTGATGTTTATTATATTTTACTATGGACATAATAAAATTCCACCATATTTATTATATCATATTATTTTTTAATAATATTATTTTTATATGTGTACACAACATATACCCTTTTTACTAATTATTATTTTGATGATATGAAGAATGTTTTATGATCATGTGTCACACATATGTAAGGGTTTAATTATCTGATGGGTGGGAATAGAACTATATGTCTCTGTAATCCATTAGGTAAAAATTGATATATAGTTTAATTATAAGGACTTGAGTGTGATGTGAACCCCCCTCAGTAATTTACATTGTCTAATAAGATCGACTTAAGAGTTAACATTGACTATGGAAATGATGGAATTGGGAGAAAACCGAATCAACTGTATTAGTCTTGGAATTGAACCATGAATAAAGAGATGATTCAATCTGATCATGTGTTTGAAAAAAACATATAATTTATATTAATGATAGTTTTTCATGGATCATGATTTAATATTTATGATTCTGCACCCTTATTTCTTATGTATTATTTTTAAAAAACCTTATGCAAGGTTCGATGAATGATTATATATGACTAATTAGATAGGATTATTATAAGTTTTCATCATGTTAAAATACAATTATTAGTATCTTATGATACCATATGATCATTGATTGATATCTCTTATGATTAAAATTATAGATAATATTTTCTCATACTTTCTTATTTTTTCTTCACTGGGTTATAAAAAATGATTATAGCTGTGTTTTGTATAAGAAGGGATTTATTTGTGAAGAACTAAATAGGAAATTATTCATGTTTAGAACTTTGTACTTCATTAAAAGTACATGTTTTCAAATACACTGATCCTCTCCGTCCCTTAGGTTTTCATTACTATGAAATTTAATGAATATTCATCCGAAATAAATTAAAATTTATATATGAAAAGAATGAGTCTTTAGAGTTGTTATCACTGGAAAGGTTAAATAACTTTTCAAAATAATGATGAGGAATATTTAGTATTTTTTTTTGAAAAACATATTTATATGATACCTTTTTTTTGGAAAATGAAAGGGTGTAATTTATCAATACAAATATAGTTAGCTATGGATACTATTATTGGATATGAATTTGGATTGATGCACCTATGTGTAATAACACTAGAATGAGTTGTCTAATTTAATCATGACAATAAATATTGTTCATGGTGAATGGTACCTTATTATGTTACATGTTTGAAGCCCATAGTGGATATGATTAGTTTATTTCACATTTTCATTATGAATCTTTCGGAAGAATTTCTATAATTAATGACAAAAGAAGATGTAGGTTAAACCTAAGTTCCCATATATTTATAAGATAGTTTCATGCTTTATAAAAGATATTAATTATTATAAAATTATTATATGACATCCCACAATGTTTATTATTTATCACATTATGTTTTTTTAATTTTATTCAATTTATACAAACGGAGGATGAAATTGTTTTCTAAATTTGATGGATAATGTAATGATTGCCCCATTGAAAAACTAATTAAAATATTATTAAAAAGGTGAATAATTATGATTAATAATAATCAGATATCATTATATATTAATTAAAACAAAAAAATATGTTAGATAATTGGATCTTAAAATATATGGAATGTATACTTTTATGGAAGGTCATGTAGGATTGATAAATAAGGAAAAAATTTCAATTTTATTCTTTCTGTGAATCTTGGAGGAAGCACCGCGAAAAATGTCTTAGGGTAAGGGTAAGATATATTCTTTGTTAAAATAAAGGACATAGAGAAAATAATTCATGGAATTAAATATATCAATTCAGTGAAACATGGTTATTATTAGATTCACGAACCTATTCTAATTGGTAACTCATATGTCACAGAAGGATATATGCTATGAAAATTATTATAGTTGAACATGATTATTAAGGAAAAAATATCCATTACCCTAGATTGAGGAATTTAATGTCAATTATAATTAAAATGATCCCTATAAAATATTATCATACTGATTTAGTGGGATTTAATGTGATTTTGAGGATCAAAATATCTCTCTACATAGTTATCATATAAATTTCTAGCCTAAATACATTTGATACCCTAAACCAACCTAGTGAAATGATAAAGAGAAATAAGTAATTGAAATTAAATCCATTTTATTAGTATTTATTCATATACATTTTACGTATTTATCTTTAATGGTTATTGATAAAATCCATATTAATGATATGCATTATTTATAGGATTTTGTTGATGTATTTTTGGAAGAGTTTCACATACTTCCTCCGAATCATGTAATTGATTTTTCAGTATAACATTTAACCAGTGATACACTTATTTCCCATATTCTATATAGAATATCCCTTATATTGTCATTTGAATTGAATTAGAATCTTTAGAAGAACATTGATATAGTATTCACTAATCCATGTGAATCACTGTAGGTAGAACCTATAGTTTTTTACGAAGATCAATGGATTAATAAGATTCTACTAATATTATTGGGAACAAAACAAGATCATGGTCAAGAATAATTTTACCCTTCCCCATATTTATGGTTTTGATTAAAAATAACAAAGATATCAACAATTATATAATATTGATCTTCGATCTAGATACTATATGTGAAGGGTCAAAAGGCATAAAATAACCAAGAAAACATTCAGTTTGATGTATAGACACTATAAATTTAAATTTATTCCATTTAACTGTAATAATTTTTTTTATTATAATTATATATTTATTTAATAGAGACCTCAGATATTACCTTCACCATTTTGTGGTAGACTTTATAGATGATATTCTTATATGTTCCCACTATAAGGAAGAGCATGATGTTCACTTGAGCATTATGAAAAAGAACATATAGAAGGAGAAGTTCTATAAAAAATTTACCAAATGTTACTTTTTTAAATAGATTTTTTTTAATATAATAACATGTGAGTGTATATCAGTGTATCCATAAAAAAAATGTTATTGACATTGGCCCAGACCAACCACTCTAACTAAAATGTATTTTTTTCATGGGATGGTTGAATATTATTGATTTTATATGATGGATTTTTTATTACTCTATAAACCAATAACACAATTAAATTAGAAGGTACTTATTTTCCTATAGACTACTAAATATGAGGAATACTACAAGGAAAAAAAGAAATGGTTAGTTAGTGAAAATATGCGCACAATACCCTATGGAGGAGAAGTGTTTGTGTATTATAGTTATTCACAATAGAAGGGGTAGGGATGTATTATCATGTATAATTATATGGTGATAACTTATTCATCACTCCAATTGAATACTCATTATAATAATTAATCAAATCACGGTATACAGATTATAGCATTAATCATTACATTATATATATGGAGGCAATACCATTATGGTGAATGGTGTTTCAAATAAATTGATCATCAAATTAAAATTTATATATTCACTAAAAAAATGGTTGAATATATTCTAAATAATATTATTAGAGTTGATTAAATATTACAAAAAATCAATACACAACCACTATGGAATATAAAAAATATTTATTGTCCTTTCATTTAATGGATCATGACCTCATATCTTTGTTGGGGATCACAAAAGAATGAATTCCAATCTATTTAAAAAGGATATACCTTGAAATATTAATATAAGAGAATAAATATTTCCTTAATTAATTTAGTTCAACTATCAGACCATGTAAAAATAAAAAGAGGCTCAAAATTTAGATGTGTTACTATAATAAAAGGTGGAAAATGTTCTTGAGTTTATCCTTGATTATTTTATAATTACAAGGTTCTCGGGAAATTTATATTTCTGTCAATACCACACTTGAATAATGAATTATTGGAATATTCTCACAGCTCACCTTTCTCTATTCACAAAGGAATAAAGATAATTTATTATGATCTAAAAGAGTATTTATGGTGGGAAACAAGAATAAATATTTTTAACTTTATTGATCTGAGTGTGTAGTTTGTCGGAATTTTATGGTAGATAGAATGATTTAAAAGTGGATGTTACAACCATTTCCCATACTAGAGTAAAAATGGGAGAACAAAAACAAGGATTTCATTATAGGACTCCCCAAAACATTTAATGAACATAATTATATTTGGGATAAAATTAATCACTAGACAATATGTGCACCCAATTTACATTAGATAACAATTCCCTCTTGATTACCATTCCATGATATACATTTTTTTAGATGTAAGGATAGATGTTGTACAATATTTTATTATATATGATTTTTATTTGAGGATTACCTCAAGGATCTATGTATATCTTGAGAAATATATAGAAAACAATTTGTGTACCAATATTTTTTATCATTCACAAATATAAGGTTAGTGAAATAGGACCATTCAGACACTATATTATATGTTCATATTGTAACACCCCGAGATTTTATAAAAAATATTCTTTTTAATTTCATTAATGTCTTGTGTTGTACGCTACACCAAAAGGAGCTATCACAACATGCATCCTTGACTTGCCTTGCATTACACGCAATCACGACCTTCCTCGATAGCTTGTGTAGTACGCAATACCGAGTTTCACTAAACAACGATATGCTATTATTAAAACTAGCCGTTATGAATAGTAATAACCACTTTTTGAAAATTTTATTTTTCAAAATGGAATTCATTTTTGGATTCGGAATATCGAAATTATCCTAGGATGAAATTTTTGAACTTTTCGAATAACTTTCATATTCTGATGAATAGTGAAGATTACTAAATTTTAATTAAAAACAACTTTTATAATCGAAATAATACATAGTGATAAATTATTAATTTTAGTGGTTTTAATGTATATTTAGAATATATTTTTACAATTTAATACAATTTTGTTCATTGGATGCAGTTCCACATTTAAACCAGACATAAACAAGTGTCAATCTTTTGATAGTTATTATCTCTTAAAAACATGCTATTTGTTTAGACGACGGGAATTAATTTTTAAATTAGTTAATGTCACTGATATGTATTGAATTTGGTAAAATAAACATCATTTTTGAATTCATAATATGAAATATAGCTTCGGCCTAATTTTTGGTATTTTTCTGGAAAATTTCATTTTTTGATGAATAGTGAAACCACTAAGTGGTAGTTGAAAAACTGATTTTTTCATAAAACTATATTTTACTGCTTCTGTGACTAGAATTTCAAAAATCCGAGAGACACGGTTAATATCAAGGACCAAAATGTGGTTCAATGAGATGAAAATAATTTTTGGTGAATAGTAACTTTTTACTTTTTTTACCACGTTAAAAGTAAATAGAGTAATTAAGGGTAAAAGTGTTATTATTATTACCCTAACACATGTCCTAATTCTATTATATAAGTTTAATTCTGCCAAAAACAACCTTAGGAATAAAATATGACCATTTAGGCCCACTTGGATTATATTAGGGCATTTATTATCAATTTATTTAAAGAAGGGTTAAAATAGTTAAAATCAATGTTTAATAACTAAATTATTTTTAATATAGAGTTATACATAAGATAAATTAGACTATAAATATTAATTAGAAAGATAAAAAGATTTAAAACATAAAGGTATTTTATTTGTAATTTTTCAACTTAAAATAATTTAATTTATTTATGATACAATGTTGATGCATTAATTATCTTATTAATGAAATATTGACATAATTGATTTTATAAATACCCAAATAAATGTAATTTGCGACTTTTTATGCATTCCAATAATTTTCTAGTTCAATATGACATGTTAATATTTATTTAATTAATTTTTTTGAACTAATCATTTTGTTATAATTTTCACAAAAATCAATTACCAAATAGTGTCAAAATTGACATAAAATAGTTTTTAAAACAAATATTATATTATTAATTTTAATTATATTCCTAAATATCTAAGGATCGGCCAAGATACTTATATAATGATATTTGTATCATTAATGGACCACTTGGAGGGACTCTTAGATGTATATGGTATGTTTATTAACTATATAATATAAAAATACAAAGTGACATGGTAAATGTCAATCTAATTATCTAAGAGTTAAAACTAAAAGATAAGGTTAATATAATGATCTAAACTTGTCTAAATTCTATTGTATGAGATTATTTCCACCCATACCCACCTTAGATTTGAAATATATCAATTTGGAGCTATTAAAAACCGAAGATGACTTTATAATAAAATAATAGTTTTAGTTATTCCAAAGGTGCCCCTCTCCTCCCTTATAAAAAGGCACCTCCTCCCTCTCTTCCTCACACCACTGTGAGCCTTCATTCTAGGCCACACCCTTCCAATTTCTCCTCTACACTTACCTAGAGACATCCTAGAGGTTCTGGTCTTATTCAAAGACCAATTTTAGTGCCCTAAAAGGAAGTCTCAAAGAGGCGTTTCAAAGAAGAGGTAATGTCCGTTACCGATTTTTTCAACTTTATTTCTTTTCCAATTCTTCTTCTTAGGTTGTTTCATTATAAAGTAATAACATTAGTATCACTAATGTACCGATATTTTATTATAAGTATGAAACAACCCTATTTCACCATCTATCCATCCTACGGAAAACGAAATTACTGCGCGTGCGTGCGTACGGAATACCGTCTCCACGCCGTGGTGTAATCTATTTTCCACCACCACCATACTTGGATGGGTATAATTGTGTAAATAATAACTATATATGATTATTTTAAAGTGATATTGATTATGAAATAGTATACATACACTCCAATTAAATTCCATGATCATGAGAACGATATCATCGCTCGTGCGTACGTACGGACTACCGTCTCCACGACGCGATGAGATTCATTTCCACGTTAACCATTCATGAATGATTATAAAGTATATATAATAAGTAATCAAGAAATATATGACATAATAATTATACTGGATTTATGTGTATATATATGTATTTCATCTACTTAATTTCATTCAACTTAATAAGGAAACGAAAACAACGTTCATGCGTACGTACGACCTACCGTCTCCATGAACGGTGTATTTCTTTCCATTTACTGATATATCATATATATATATTATGAATATTTATTATATATAAATCATGTTTTATATTCTGGAATTAATTAATCATGATCTAATTAATCATATGAATAATAACAAGTCAAAACACGGATGACAAATGAAACGATTTTACCCAAAACGCTCTTTAACATGGAATTTACAAAAGAACGGGTAATATAAAGTCATAAGTGAACCATATATGATATCATAACAATGATTATGATTCTTGAATAAGTCAATGACATTATTTAAATCATTATACAGGAGGTCCGGACACTTACGAATCAAATCGGACCAAAGGTAAGGGAAAATATCACAAACTCATTTTTATCCGAGATTGTTTATAATTTGGTATTTACCGGGATGTATTTTATCATCCACATCCATTTTCCATCAATATGTAATATTGTTTCCATCCACCTACAATTGTTTAAATCCAATTTTACCCTTAGGTGAGTTTTTAGTAAAAGATATGAAAGGAATATTTTGTTGTTTTTTCGTACGAGGTACTTTTTGACTTTTCCGACAAAAGTACGAGAAGAATGTTTTTTTAACTAATACAGCATTAATAGATTTTTAAAACATTATTTCCAAGAAGATTGCTTTACAAGTTTTCAATTTTATTATTAATCAACTTCTTTTAGTTCAATATTTTATGACATGCTATGAAAGGAAAATTTTTTTGAATTAAAAAGGATATTTTCCTCAAGAATGGAGTTCAAGTGTTTTATCAAAATTGTTTTCCATATAAGATAATATAGGGTTATGTTTCTATACCTATTATTACATTGATTTGATTATGTTGTGATGGAATTATTTTTATGAATTTCTTTATCTTATATGAATTGTATTATGATGTCATGTTGTTTATGATTCCCATTTTTTATTACATGAGTTGTGCAATGATGTATGATTTATGATTTTGTGTCACAAATAAGAATGGTATCATTTTTAGATGGGTGGGACCAATATCTCCCTTTAATGCATTGGGTAAATATTTATATCTCATGAGATATACATGTCTAGAATAGTAAGTTAATCCGGTTCAGTGTTTCAGGACTGAAATGAGGAGTGAACTCGATTCAGAAAGGGACTTTGTCCACTAAGATGGTCTTGGAAGCAATGCCATGGCTACAATGGAAATAATAACATGTGCTTAATGGTTTCCACAATTACATGTTTTATTCCCAAACTATTTTATTTTGATTGATGTTTCTTTATGATCTATGCCTTACGTACTTCCATGTTTTATGTCAGTGCTCAAGCTTTTGATGTTTAAACATTACGTTCATGTTTTTAAGTTAAAATGTATATTGTATGTTTTACATTATACATGCATACCCTTACTGAGCATTTGAGCTCACTCTTTTTATGTTTTCTTTTCCCCATGATATAAAGAGAGGTTTTAGGTATGGAAACAAAAAGGGGAAGATCGTTATGGGAGTTGTTGATGATATTTCAAAATGATTAGAAGTATATAGTCCGAGTTTCCAAAGACACTAAACTATTACGATCCTTGTGTGTATGTTTTTGTTATGTAATGAGTATTCCACAAAAGTAATGTAATGTCCATGTACGTCAAGATTCGGGTCTCTACAGTTGGTATCAGAGGAAATGTTTAGTCAACCTTTGGAAACTAGGATGCGAGAATATTAGTGAGATCCCTAGAGATATTTTTAAGGTATGTCTAGGGATGTCCCTAAGGTTAAGTATACGTATAGGTTATAGTTCTAGAATTACGCTAACGATATTATAATAAAACTTAAGATGTTAGATATTGAAGGTACTACCTCTTTATTATGTTGTTTTCCCTAGCATGATTTTTACCTCTCACACTATTCTTTTTGGGTTTTAGAAAATGGATGGAAATAGGAAGATTCATCATAATGGAGGATATGATGGACAATCGAATGTTATTCTTCATGAGAAACCAAATGAAACAGGATTTGGATGTCCAAACAACGTTATTATGCCTAATCAGCAATCTCATAATATGATCAATAATATCAACTTTGGTAAGTTTCCCGACTCAGATAATAAGAGAACGATGGAGTTTCATGATGATCATAGAGGAAAGAAAGTTCAATTTCCCTCATGTAAATCATGTGGGAAGAGGCATCGGGGAGATTATTTCAAGGGAACTGGAAGATGATTTGGGTGTGGAAAAGGACACAAAGCCAGTAAGTGAAAAGGAAAAGGTTCAGTTAACACCATGGATGAGGATAATGGTATTTCTACGACATCAACAATGGTTAAATGTTTTAAATGTGGAATGTACGGGCATTATGCAAACCAATGCCCTAAGGGAATGTCTCATGAAGAGAATCATTACGGTCGTATGGGTAGTATTTATGTTGACGATGATGAAGAGACTACAAATGACATGTGAGATGAAGGAATTGTTGAAGCTCGGTCAATGGTTTTAGAAGGTAGTGGAATGATTACATGTTTATCAAGTGTAATGTTGTATAAGTATTCTCATGGTACTATGGAATAAAAGGAAATCTAAGGATTGTTACACTGTTGTCATTCCTTGAGTTTTGAAAGTGTATGATTAACGGTACCAGTATCCATGAGAGGTTATTCAGATATTTTTGGATTGTAGATGATATGCCCATAATGAATGGATAAGGAGAAAATTAAATGTTTGATAGTATTCATGAGCTCATGACTGATATAAGGAGAAGGTTATATCATGGTTTGAGTATACAGAATTTTTGGATTTTGGTATGAGGAAAAAGTTAACATTAGACAACATTCATGTTTTCACAAAGGTTTAATGGGTATTCATTTTTAAGGAGAATACATGATTAAGGTATTCATAGGATTGGAATGTGACCAACAAGATATATGGGGGATAAATGATTGTATTCACATTCTTGGTTGATGACATTTCAAGTAATCGTTTTCTTTATACTATGAGCTTGGACCGAAGTATTTTAGATAATCCTAAATATTGGAATGGATTATGTTGGACATAAGTTAGTATTGTTTAAGGATAGAACTTTTTTTTGATATTATTGATGCGATGTTATAGTAATTTAGCATTAGAAAAAGGACAACCTGTCGGACGGGCGACAACCCATCGCGTCGGACAAGCCTGTGGGAATCGAACCAACAACCGAAGTGCGACTGGCCTTTATCGCTACCACTGGCCTACAGGATGTTCTTGTTTAGTAGAAACTAGTTTTATTATATTAAGAAGTATGATATATGAAGTATAAGTCCATTTTAGGAACCATATATGATTAATCTCACTATAGATGGACTTATGTATTTTTTTTGATAACTTTTCTAACCTTTTGTTTGAGACAGATGGAATGACCCATCATTCTATCACATGATCTGATAACACATCCCGAATGTCAAATTCAACATCATTTATTTAAGAGAAGAAGTGGAAATTTTCCAAAGATTTCCCAACGGTGAGACTATACCAAAATCACGAAATTATTTCTTCTAATTCCAATTTCATCAACTTTAGGGAAATGATCTTGAAAACCAAAAATGTTGTCCTAGTGCTCTTATATCTAATGAATCAGATGGTACGTTAGATCGTCCCAAATTTATGGCTTTATGATTGCTGGCTTTTCAATAGCTATGTTCTCTACCACTCTCCATCAGAACATGGTGGTTAGATTTTTCTTCCATATCCATATTTTCACCTATGTGGAAACCTAGTGATTAGTTTATTTGGGTAACCGTTACGTTTCATACTTTTGTTTTTAAAGATTTATTTTGGTATTCCTTTTTATGATGTGGGTTTATATTAATGAAACTTTCGAGTAGTAAACCATTTATAACCCCGATGAATTTCGAGGGAAAAATTCATTTTAAGGGGGGTAGAATGTATCACCCATAGATTTTATGAAAAAAATTCTTTTTAATTTCATTAATGTCTTGTTTTGTATGCTACACCAAAAGGAGCTTCCACAACACGCATCCTTGACTTGCCTTGCATTACACGAAATCGCGACCTTCCTCGATAGCGTGTGTAGTACGCAATATTGATTTTCACTAAACAACGATATGATATTATTAAAACTAGCTGTTATGAATAGTAATAACCACTTTTTGAAAATTTTATTTTTCAAAATGGACTTCATTTTTGAATTCAGAATATCGAAATTATCCTAGGATGAAATTTTGGTACTTTGCGGATAAATTTCATATTCTGATGAATATTGAAAATTACTAAATTTTATTTAAAAACAACTTTTTTAATCGAAATAATTAATAGTGATAAATTATTAATTTAAGTGGTTTTAAAGTATATTTAGAAAATATTTTTACAATTTAATACAATTTTGTTCATTGGATTTAATTTCACATTTAAACCAAACAAAAACAAGTGTCAATCTTTTGATAGTTATTATCTTTAAAAAACACGCTATTTGTTTGGACGACGGGAAATAACTTTTAAATTAGTTAATGTAGATGATATGTATTGAATTTGGTAATATAAACATAATTTTTGAATTCATAATATCAAATATATCTTAGGCCTAATTTTTGGTATTTTTCTGGAAACATTCATTTTTTGATGAATAGTGAAACCACTAAGCGGTAGTTGAAAATCTGAATTTTTCATAAAACATAATTTTACCGCTTCTGTGAGTAGAATTTCAAAAATCCGAGAGACATGGTTAATATCAAAGACTAAAATGTGGTTCAATGAGATGAAAATTTTTTTGGTGAATAGTAACTTTTTACTTTTTTTACCACGGTTAAAAGTAAATAGGGTAATTAAGGGTAAAAGAGTTATTATTATTACCCTAACACATGTCCTAATTATATTGGATAAGTGTAATTCGACCAAAAAGAACCTTAGAAATAAAATATGACCATTTAGGCCCACTTGGATTAGATTAGGACATTTATTATCAATGTATTTAAAGATGGGTAAAAATAGTTAAAATCAATGTTTAATAACTAAATTATTTTTAATATAGAGTTATACATAAGATAAATTCAACTATAAATATTAATTAGAAATATAAAAATATTTACAAAATAATTTTATTTTATTTGTTATTTTTATTCTTAAAATAATTTAATTCATTTATGATACAATGATGATGCAGTGATTATCTTATTAATGAAATATTGAAATAATTGATGTTATAAATACCCAAATAAATGTAATTTGAGACTTTTTATGAGTTACAATAATTTTCTATGTTAATATGACATGTTAATATTGATTTAATTACTTTTTTTCATACTAATAATTCTGTTATGATTTTCACAAAAATCAATTACCAAATAGTGTCAAAATTGACATAAAATAGTTTTTAAAATAAATATTATATTATTAATTGTTATTATATTCCTAAAAATATATGGTTTGTCCAAGATACTTATATCATGATAGGATTATCATTAATGGACCACTTGGGAGTCTTTTGGAAGTATATGGTAAGTTTATTAACTATATAATATAAAAATACAAAGTGACATGGTAAATGTCAATCTAATTAACTAAGGGTTAAAACTAAAAGATAAGGTTAATATAATGATCTAAACTTGTCTAAATTCTATTGGATGAGAGGATTTCGACCCATCTCCACCTTAGCTTCGAAATATATCAATTTGGAGCTATTAAAAACCGAATTTGACTTTATAATAAAATAATAGTTTTAGTTAATCCAATGGTGCCCCTCTCCTCCCTAATAAAAGGGCACCTCCTCCCTCTCTTCCTCACGCCACATTGAGACTTCATGCTCATCCAAAACCTTCCAATTTCTCCTCTCCACTTCCCTAGAGACATCCTAGAGGTCTTGTTATTTTTCAAAGACCAATTTTAGTGCCCTAAAAGGAAGTCTCAAAGAGGCGCTTCAAAGAAGAAGTAATGCCCGTTACCGATTATTTCAACTTTATTTCTTCTTCCACTTCATCTTCATATGTTGTTTCATTATGAAGTAATAACATCAGTATCACTCATATACCGATATGTTATTATAAGTATGAAAAAACCCTATTTCACCATCTATCCATCCTATGGAAAAAGAAATCACCACGCGTGCGTACGTACGGAATACCGTCTCCACACCATGGTGTAATCTATTTTCCACCACCACCTTACTTGGACGGGTATAATGGTGTACATAATAACTATATATGATTATTTTAAAGTGATATTGATTCTTAAATAGTATACATACACTCCAATAAAATTACACGATCATGAGAACGATATCATCGCTCGTGCGTACGTATGGACTACCGTCTCCATGACGCGATGAGATTCATTCTCCACGTTAACCATTCATTAATGATTATAAAGTATATATAATAATTAATCATGAAATATATGACATAATAATGATACTGGATTTATGTGTATATATATGTATTTCATCTACTTAATTCCATTCAACTCAATAAGGAAATGAAAACAGCATTCATGCGTACGTACGGCCTACCATCTCCATTAATAGTGTATTTCTTTCCATTTACTAATCTATTATATATATGTATATTATGAATATATATTATATATAAATCATTTTTTATAATCTGGAATTAAGTAATCATTATCAAAGTAATCATATGAATAATTACAAGTCAAAACACGGACGACAAATGCAATGATTTTACCCAAAACGCTCTTTAACATGGAATTTACAAAAGAACGGGTAATATAAAATCATAAGTGAACCATATATGATATTATAACAATGAGTATGATTCTGGAATAATTCAATGACATTATTTAAATCATTATACAGGAGGTTCAGACACTTATGAAGCAAATCAGACCAAAGGTAAGGGAAAATATCACAATCTCATTTTTATCCGAGATTGTCTATACTTTTGTATTTACTGGGGTGTATTTTATCATCTGCATCCATGTTACCTCAATATGTAATATTGTTTCCATCCACCTAAATTTTTTTAAATCCAATTTTACCCTTAGGATAGTTTTTAGTAAAATATATGAAAGGAATCTTTTGTCATTTTGTCGTACGAGGTACTTTTTGACTTTTCCGACAAAAGTACGAGAACAATGTTTTTTAACTTATAAGGCATGAATGGATTTTTAAAACATTATTTCCAAGAAGATTACTTTAAAAGTTTCCAATTTTATTTTTAATCAACTTCTTTTAGTTTAAAATTGTATGACATGCTAAGAAAGGAAAATGTTTTTGAAGTAGAACAGATATTTTCCTCAAGAATGGAGTTCAAGTGTTTTATAAAAATTGTTTTCCATCTAAGATAATATACTGTTATGTTTCTATCTCTATTATTACATTAATTTGACTATGTTGTGATGGAATTATTTTTATAAATTTCTTTATCTTATATGAATTGTTTTATGATGTCATGTTGTTTAAGAATCCCATTTTTATTACATGGGTTATGAAATGATGTATGATTTATGATTTTGTGGCACACATAAGAATGGTATCGTTATGAGATGGGTGGGACCTATATCTCCCTCCAATGCATTGGGTAAAGATTTATATCTCATCAGATAGACATGGTTGGAATGGTACGTTAATCTGGTTCAGTGTTTTAGGACTGAAACGAGGAGTGAACTCGATTCAGAAAGGGACTTTGTCCACTAATATGGTCTTGGAAGCAATGCCTTGGCTACAATGGAAATAATAACATGTGCTTAATGGTTTCCACAATTACATGTTTTATTCCCATGCTATTTTATTTTGATTGATGTGTATTCATGATCTATGCCCTACGTACTTCCATGTTTTATGTCATTGCTCAAGATTTTGATGTTTAAACATTACGTTCATGTTTTTAAGTTCAAATGTATATAGTATGTTTTACATTATCCATGCTTACCCTTACTGAGAATTTGAGCTCACCCTTTTTATGTTTTATTTTCCCCAAGATATAAAGAAAGGTTTTAGGTAAGGAAAAAAAGGGAAGATCGTTATGGGAGTTGTTGAAGATATTTCAACATGATTAAAAGTATATAGTCCGAGTTTCCAAAGACACTGAACTATTATGATCCTTGTGTTTCTATTTTTGTTATGTATTTATTATTCCGCAAAAGTAATGTAATGCCCATGTACGTCAAGTTTCGGGTCTCAACAGTTGGAATCAGAGGAAAGGTTTAGTCAACCATTGAAAACTAGGATGCAAAGACATTATTGAGATCCCTAGAGATATTTATAAGGTATGTCTAGGGATGTCCCTAAGGTTAAGTATACATATAGGTTATAGTCCTAGAATTACGGTAACGATATTATAATTAAACCTAAGATGTTAGATATTGAAGGTACTACCCCTTTATTATGTTTTTTACCTATCATGATTTTTACCTCTCACACTATTCTTTTTGGGTTTTAGAAAATGGTTGGAAACAAGAAGATTCATGATAATGGACGATATGACGGACAATGGAATGATATTCTTCATGAGAAACCAAATGAAACGGGATTTGGAAGTCCAAACATCGTTATTATGCCTAATCAGAAATCTCATAATATGATAAATAATCTCAACTTTGGTAAGTTTCCCGACTCAGATAATAAGAGAAATATGGAGTTTCATGATGATCATAGAGGAAAGAAAGTTCTATTTCTGTCATGTAAATCATGTGGGAAGAGGCATCAGGGAGATTGTTTCAAGGGAACTGGAAGATGATTTGGGTGTGGAAAATAAGGACACAAATCTAGTAAGTGAAAAGGAAATGGTTCAGTTAACACCATGGATGAGGATAATGATATTGCTACGACATCAACAATGGTTAAATGTTTTAAATGTGGAATGTACGGGCAATATGCAAACCAATGCCCTAAGGGAAAGTCTCGTGAAGAAAATAAGTACGGTCGTATGGGTAGTATTTATGTTGATGATGATGAAGAGACTACAAATGACATGTGAGATGAAAGAATTGTTGAAGCTCGGTCAATGGGTTAAGAAGGTAGTGGAATGATTACATTTTTATCAAGTGTCACTAGTGCAGAAAACGTTTTTTACGTCGGTTATTTTTAATTTTTTTCGTTGGTTTCTAGCTGACGTTAATACGTGCGACGTTATAAATAAGGTTTTTGACGTCGGTTATTTAAAAACCAACGTCAAAAACATAAAATCGCGATTTTTATCACGTTAGTTATTTTAGAACCGACTTGATAAAGGGCATGGAGAATGGTTTATCACGTCGGTTATCGAAGAACCGACGTGATAAATGGCTTGGACAATGGTTTATCACATCTTTTCTTAAACAACCGACGTGATAAACAGGGGTGAGGGGGTTTATCACGTCGGTTTATATAGAACCGACGTGATAAACTGGGGTGAGGGTGGTTTATCACGTCCGTTCTATAAGAACCGACGTGATAAACCGGGCTGAGCGTGGTTTATCACGCCGGTTCATATAAAACCGACGTGAAAAACCGGGGGAGGGGGGTTTATCATGTCGGTTAGTCAATATCTGACGAGATAAACCATTGTCCAGGCCATTTAGCACGTCATTTATTCAATAAACGACGTGCTAAACCATTCTCCAGGCCCTTTATCACGTCAGTTATTAAATAACCGACGTGATAAACCATTATCCAGGCCTTTTATCACGTCGGTTATTAAATAACCGACGTGATAAACCATTTTCCAGGCCTTTTATCACGTCGGATATTAAATAACCGACCTGATAAACCATTTTCTAGGCCTTTAATCACGTCGGTTATTAAATAAACGACGTGATAAACCATTTTCCATGCATTTTATCACGTCGGTTATCAAATAACTGACGTGATAAAACCAATTTTTTTTAAACAGAATGCAATGATCTTCTCTCCACCAGAATCAACTAGAAAATAAATCAAGAAATCGTACCACAAAAATAGAAGTACATCAAAATTAAGCATGTACATAGATAACATATAAAACTTACCCACTAGACAGCATCCACCCTCATTTATACCCCATGGACAGCCCTCCCCCACCCCGTTGGAGCCCTCACCCTCATGTATACCCCCTGGACAGCCCTCCCCCACCCCATTGAAGCTCCCACCCTCATGTATACCCCATGGACAACCCTCCCCCACCCCATTGGAGCCCCCACCACACTCTTGGACTGTCCCCGACCTCTGGACACCCCCAAACACCCCTTGACAACCCCCCACCCGCCTGAACAACACCTCGTCACCCCCTCACCCCACTTGACAGCCCCCACCACACCCCTGGACAACCCCCACCCCTGGACAGCACTCCCACACACCTGGACCGGCTTCCCACACCCATGGACATCCCTTCCACCCCCAAGACTGTCCCCCCACCCCACCGGACAGCCCTCCCAGACTGCTGGACACCCCCAACCCCACTGAACACACCCCCACACCCTTGGAACCCCTCCCCCAGAGACCAAAATCCATACCAGAAGAACCATCAAAAGTAGACCAAAATAAGAAGTAGAGAAAAATTAAACATTCACTTATATAACATTCAATACTTACACTGTCAACTTCAAAAAAAACTAAATCAAACCTAAACAACTACCAAATACACAATTAAAACGACAATATTCAAAATTACATTTTACATTACAAACAACTAAAATTCAATCAAACCTATAAAATAATTTGACCACTCCACTTGTACGTGTTTGATGTCTTCAGCAGTATAGGGTTGAGGGTCATCAAAAAGCTACAAATGAAAAAGAATATAGTTAACGTGTATAATGAATAAATCAAATTGAAATATGATGGAAAAGTTTAAGAGGAAATCGTACTAGGTCAAAATTCACAACTGTCCCAGTTGTTATTATTTCATACATAAATCTTAACATATAATATCTGCATTCGATGAGGCCTTTTTGTTCAAGACAATTATGTTTTGAATGAGTGTAAATTCAATATATTATTTTTATGTAATAAATCAAAAAGTACAAATTATAAATGGAAATTTACCTTCGCCTTTACATATTTGATCTTTGCATTTCTTTTCTTTTTGTTTTTTCGAAAGTAGACCCATGCACTGTTAGAAAATAAAACGAATGGGGTAAATTTAAAATTCATTATAATATATAAAACTATTGAGAAATTGAAACTTACTATTCCAATATATTCTTAAAACTTGCCCGCACATCACCATGAACAGAGCATATCCAATAAAGAGCTTTCTCCCTTGGGAAAAAAATCCCTAACATCCAATGATTACTGATAAAAGAAAATTTAATGTTACTGGTTTTTTATGTTAAAAGATAAATAAATCTTTGAGATAAATTTCTTTCATACCTCTCACAAAAAGGCATCATCCAACATTGTTGGATTATATTCTTTTCAAATCTTTCAAAAATTTAAACCATTCTTTGTTCCTCAGTCAATGCACATGCTTCAGGGGAAATCAATTGCGGGTCCATGAATCCATATACTTCTGTCAGTTCATTCCTCTCACAAATTTTATAAAGATACCTAATAAAAAACATATATAAGTATACATTTTTAATAAATATAACGCAGGGAAAAGGTGTTAAGACTTACATGAAAAAAAATTTCACCACGTTGATGCCCAAATTATCTCCAGTAACAAGCTCCATGATATTAGATTTTGTAATCCCCACACTTATTTCACGTCCAAAAACATGAGATTCCATTGGAAACTCATAAAAACCCAACAAAAAATGTGAATATCTTGACAATCTGTCAAGACCACTAGAATCTGTATCTGATGTCATAGCCTGCTGTCTTTGTTGTTGTCTATACAGTATTTCTTTACCTTTGAAGTATTCCTGTGAAATTTTTTGAGAATTATAGTAGTTTTAAAATGATAAAACAACTTTAATAAAAAAATAAAATAAAAGATATAACATTCATACCTCTATGGTAATGAGTCGAAGAAGTCTGGATGGCCAAACTAAAAAATTGCCGATACTCTGTCCAACTGTCGCCACATCATCTGTAGGTATTGGTACCCTAGTTGATCTATCTATAATATCCTGTACAGTGACCCTCTGATTCTCTACCACTAATTGTTGATGATGAACTGTATCTCCTATACAATATACCAACCCGTATGCTACTATATGATGTTGAGAATCATCAACATACAACTCGCAATATGTAGGAAGCTGCGGCGGAGGCATAGGATAAAAAATGGGGTCTGCAGGCTGAGGTGGGGGTGTGGGAGCTACTGGCGGTGGTGGAGGATAAATAATGGGGTCTGCAGGGGGAGGTGGAGGAGTGGGAGCTGCAGTCTGAAATTGTCTTTGCATTTCTGCAAACATAGACTGCACTGAATCTCTAATCTTGTCTTCCATCGTCGCGTTAATATTTTGAACTTCAGCCTCCAAGGATTCTATTTTTTTTATAAACCCCCTCAATGCTAGATGTTGAATAACGTGGAAACACTTTTCTTACCGATACACCTGCCGGATATCCTCTTACGCGACCAGGATGTTCGGGCCTTCCCAATGCTGCAAATAAAATATCTTCCCTCCCAGTAGCTGTAAATGTCCCCTCTGAACTCTGCTTCTCAAGAGAGTCCTGTATTAATTAATTGAACATTTCTGTAATGATTGAAACTTATATGAAGAGAAATGTTACCTTAAATAAATTAAATAGATATCTTACAATCCTCTCAGCTACGATTCTCGATTCTTCTGAAAGATATTTCCCTTTTTTTCCCTTCTGAGATCTCTTCCATTTTTCATGTCTAGATGGAGGGGATGGAGGGGCCACCTCTCCAGAGCTTGAAGACTCAGCTCTTAGTTGTTGAAGTTTTTCCGCTATCATTTTTTCTTCCAATAATGTATAACCTCCCCGAGATAAACTATGAGGGTATTCATTTTTAGATTGGATATCCTGATGAGCTTTCCTTGTTTGCTGTAATTTAAGAATAAGAAATCATTAACAAAACATTAATAAAATCATTTATATAAGAATTTTTATAAAAGTTTACATTGCCCTTACCAGAAATGACTCGTTTTTTCTACTTTCAAAAAACTGTCTCCATGTGTCTTCATCTATAAAAGTATATATACGACATGGATTGTCATGACTCTTATGACCATAAATGAAATCAGATGAGAGGGTTAATTTGAAATCCCTCCATCTCCTGGCAGCCAATGATAAGCCTTTCTTCCCGACTCCTCTAATGTCAGGAATATCAAATGTCATCTGATAAAGAAGAGGTTAAACATATTATATATACTACATACATTAAAAGAATGGTCAAACAATGACAAAAGATCTTACCAAAATCTTCTCCCACAACTGAGAGATAATCTTTTTATCCACACCTCTCCAATCATCATACATAATGCTTACTTTGTTCTTAGCCTGAGTTGCAACAAAACTCTTAAAATCATTGGCATTCGGACCTCTAGAGATATCATTATCATCAAACTCAACTACTATCCTCTGATCCTGTGTACGGGCAAGTGATAATTTTGGTAAACGTGAGCAACCACGTTTACCAACCTTTGAACTCTTTGTCGTAATAGGAGCATGTGAATGTTCATCCCCAGAGGTATGACCAGCAATATGCTCCTCTCCAGAATCATGTGGTTGATCATCTGAATGATCTTTCATTATCCTTCAAATCAAAAAAACAAACGTCAGTTCACAAATATACAAATATATATATTTTAATACTACTGTAATCAGAAAATAGAAAAGTGTACTAGGTTACATAATAGTAAACATTGGTAATATGGTAAGAATGTTAAACAATGGTAAAGATGAAAAAGATGGTCAAGATGGTCAAGATGGTCAAGATGGTAAAAAATTGAAAAAATGGTAAACCTGGTAAACATTGTATACATGGTAAAGTAATAGTTAGTGAAAAAATATAAAAATTAAAATATTTTAATACTACTGTAATCAGAAAATAGAAAAGTGTACTAAGTTACATAATAGTAAACATTGGTTATATGATAAGCATGTTAAACAATGGTAAAGATGGCAAAGATGGTCAAGATGGTCAAGATGGTAAAAATGGTAAAATGGTAAACCTGGTAAACATTGTAAACATGGTAAAGTAATTGTCAGTGAACAAAAATAAGCATTTTAAAATTCATGTAATGGTTATAAACATGATAACGTAAACTAAACAAACATAAAACAAACAAAAACATATACTTATTTTATTTTAAAACATGTTTTAATAAATAAAAAACTTACAATATCTGACATTTATGGAAAAAATAAATGTAAAAAAGAAATAAACATATGTTACCTGTAATTTTAGGAATGTACAGATGGATTGTTTTCCCAAATTCCTTCGTCTTGATCGTTCCTTATGGCACAAACTATGTCTTCAACATGATCGTCATTATGTTCTGTTAATATTTCCATTGAAGTAGAGATCTCACATAAATCAGCATATTCATCATGTTCATCCTCACCAACATATTGTTTTTTCCCTTGTAAAACAACAGACCACTGTATATCTGATTGATCTACTACATAAAAAATTTGTTTTGCATGTGTTTCCATTATAAAAGAATCAGCTGTGTCTTCCAATCTATTCAGATTAACAAGTGTCATTCCAAATTCATCGTGTCTGACACTGTTGTTACCGTTAAACGTTTTACAGTTAAAAACGGGAACTTTAATTTTAAAGTAATCAACCTCCCATATGTCTTCAATCACTCCATAATATGCATTTGATACAGAAATTGGGGTTTTTCCTTAGCACTCAAAAAATGCATTGCTTCTGCAAACACCAATACACCACTATTTTGAACTGCACTTCTGTTGTCCTAATATTTTGTATGAAATGTATAACCATTAATGTCATAACCAGACCATGTTATCACATTTAAACATGGACCACCCACTATCCATTTTAATGTCTCTGATACATCTGATCTACAAATAAAAGTCTTTTTAATCCATGACAAAAAAGTTTTGTTGTGCTCATTCAAAATCCACATTTCTTTCTTCTTTGGATGACATTGTTTCAACTCATTAATATGCAATGTGGTATATGGTTGAGCATCAGCTATGTTATTCACGATGTATGATTCTAACTTCTTCATCTGTTCAGCGGACAATGATTTGACTTTCAAGCCGCGAATCCCCTTTCCCTCATTATTAACTCGTTCATGGCGAGATGGAGGCAAACCTATGTGTTGCGCCGCAGCCAAGTAGCTCGTACAAAACTCTGCTACCTCCTCATAAATATACTTTTCAATAATGGAGGCTTCAGGTCGATATATATTTTTAACATACCCCTTTAATATTTTTATATACCTTTCAAAAGGATACATCCAACGAAGACATACAGGTCCACAAAGCTTTATTTCTCGAACCTGATGAATCATTGAACGCACCATTATATCAAAAAAAGTTGGAGTAAAATACATTTCCCATTGACAAAGTATAAAAATTGCATCCTTTTACAAAATGTTCAAAGCATTCACATCAATCTCCTTGTTACAAATTGAATTGAAAAAATAACACAACTTCATTATGGTCTTTCTGACACGAATGGGAAATATTCCACACAATCCAACTGGTAGAATTTGTTGCATCATGACGTGACAATCATGTGATTTCATACCTATCATCTTCAAGTCCTTCAATGAGACAAAATTTTTTACATTAGAAGAATAACCATGAGGCACTTTTGTATCATGAAGACACTGACATAAGCTAATTTTCTCCCTCTTCGATAATGTATGACAAGCCGGGGGAAGAAATGTTCGTCTTTCTTTAGGAGTGGGAGCTAACTCCAAACGTATTCCCATTGATAGTAAGTCTAATCTTGCATTCAACCCATCTTTAGTCTTTCCTTTAATATCTAACAATGTTCCAATCAAAGAATCACAGATATTCTTCTCCATGTGCATGACATCAATATTATGTTTAACTTCATGATACCTCCAATATGGTAGCTCAAAAAAATTGACCTTTTCTTCCAAATATGTCTATCATTACCAGATTTCTGTGTCTTTCCCAATGTCACGTCAAGGTTTTTCACCCTCTCAAAATACAGATCAGGGGATAAAGGTTTTGGAGCAGTATCAAATTCTTGTGAGCCATTAAATGCCTTTTTTAGTCTTCTATAAAGGTGTTCCATATGCAAAAACTTTTGATGACCCATGTACACTGTTTTCCTCCCATGATGCAATTGACAATAGGACGTCTTTTGTTCGAAAATTGGACAGGCTTTATTCCCTTTAACGCTGTATCCAGACAAATTTCCATATGCTGGGGAGTCATTTATAGTGAACAGAAGCACTGCATGCAGTTGAAAATATTCCATTTCATAAGAATCATACACCCTAATACCATCAGCCCATAACAGTTTCAAATCATCAATCAACGGTGACAAGTAAACATCAAAATCATTACCGGGTTGCTTTGGACCAGAGATCATTGTACTCAACATGACATATTTGCACTTCATACAAACTTCAGGAGAGAGGTTGTAAATTACCAATAAAACAGGCCATGAACTAAGTGTGCAACTGAGTGTTGGGTATGGATTCATTCCATCTGTGCACAACCCTAGTCTGAGATTTCTTATCTCATTTCCAAATGTAGAATACTGCGCATCAATTTTCTTCCATTGTGGACAATCAGCTGGATGACGTATTTTACCATCACATACCCACTCTTCAGCATGCCATCTTAACCTTTTTGCATCATGTGAATTAGCAAATAAACATTTCAAACGATTAATTATAGGATGATACCAAAATAAATTTGAAGGGAGCTTTGCAATCTCTACATCACCCTGTGATTTTTCTTTCACCTTATACCGTGATGTCCCACATTTTGGACACTCTGACAGAAATTCATATTCCTTCATATATATAATGCATTCATTCGGACAGGCATGTATTTTCTTTTATCCCAATCCCATCGGGCATAATATTTTCGTGGCTTTGTAATGTGAATGTGGAAGATCGTTATCTTTTGTAAGAATGTCTTTCATCCATTGTAGCAGCTCTGTAAAACTTCTGTCACTCCATCCATGCTTCGCCTTCAGGTTAATCAATCTTAACACTGCCGATAGAACCGTAAAATCTGTACAACCGAGATATAATGGTTTTTCAGCATCACCATATAGACGTGCAACTGTCGGTTCTATCTCAATTTTTTCTACTACAATATCGCGAATCATTTCTTCAATTCCATAAGAGTTACCATCTGGAGAATCATCATCATCAATGACATTCTGTCCAGTTTCACCATGCCAAATACAAGGGCTGTAACTCGGATTAAAACCATGACATATCAGATGATCTTTTATCTCTCTACTTTTAAACTTCTTCATATTCAAACATTTCAGGCATGGACAGAAAAAAATGTCACTACTTGGAACATTTCGTTTTGCAAATTCCAAAAAGGCATCAACACCTTCCTCAAATTCATTTCTCATTCGATGTGCCGTAATCCAACTTCGACTCATTATTACCTATAACAAATATCAACAAAAAATATATATTTTTAAGATAAGACAAATACATGTTTATATGAAAAAAATCATAATTTGAATGTAAAACAATTTAAAATATAAAACAAATCTATAGGTATTTAAAAAAATATGCTTGAATATTATTTTTAAAACAAAATATAGTTAGATGTAACAGTTTTAAATTTCATTGAATCAAAGAAAACCATGACGCCTAATGATTCTCCAAATAAAATATACATCAATAAAACATAAACAAAATGATTTTTATCTGGAATAAGTGAATATGATCATATGATACACATTAATAATAATCTCATGCCAATATACTAATAAACATGTTAAAATATAGGAATACCTAATTGAGCATATAACATGTGTTATTCAAGCTTGTTGTTCAATCATTATGATCTAAAGTACTCAACACTTTCAAGTGCCAAAATCTTGAATGTAGTAGTAGTTTTCACAAGTACCCAACACCAAATAGCTATACATCGTAAGTGTCATGTTAGAAATATGAATATACACCATTTGTTTTATGTTTAATAATATTGTCATATTATTTGATCATTCTGATTATATATTAGAATTAATATATCCTTTTGATCCGATATATAATCTAAGGACATTAATATTTCTTTTGAAAAAGTAATGTTAATATCATGGTAATGTAAAAAAAAGTATATGTCGAACTATATATATGTAATACCAATAAAAAAATACATATGTGTTTGGCCTGGGTTTCACACATAAAACAACTCATCTCACAGATTAAATTTTTGAATCATCCTACATAACACTTATTTTTATTACTTAGGGAATGAAAATAATAAAAGTTTTCATTTACGATACTCATTATGGGTAAACATGATATATATAAATATAATATTTAATCTCATAAAAAGATATCCATGGGGGTATAAGAGAATACACAAAGCACATGATCAAAAAGATAAGTGAAACAGTTCTATATAATCATAGATCATAAAACATGAGTCCAAATATAATAATTTTAGCATAACATAAGACATGATTTATATGATAGTGGGAACATGATTTAAAAAACCTTATTCACAAGATCACAACCTTAGTATGTGGAATAACATAAGAGTGTGGCACAAACATAATCATATAAGTCAGAACATATGTCAAGGGAAAACATAGTTTCATTCACCTCATATTGGGATATGTTAATCACCTTTCCTATAATTTATTATAATATTTCTTACGAGACACATCACATAACACATTAGACATGGTATAACCATCTGTATCCCATATTGATCTATGATATATAATGCATTGTCGAATGCATTAGAAGGATATTATGGACCCAAATGTCACATAATGACTAACCATATATATGGGTGAATCGTGATCATCAAATCATTTATAACACTTTCGTAGATCAATTAACTAACAAAAATGAAATGGGGGTCATAATTGTTTTTACAAAACATAATAATTATTAATACATAAAAATGTGTTTGGATGGTAAGATAAGATAATATACCTAATTCAATCTAATTATCGTTAAATTATTTCTACCTAGATAGAAAACACCTTTATAAAAAATATAATTTAACTTGAAAATGAAAAGAAAGTACCCTTTAACTTTTTTATAATGAAAAATCTGAAAAGGATGATAATAATATTTAGGTATTATAAATTTTTTATGAATTATTAATAATAAAAGAAATCACCTCACTTGGTTTTGTTGAAAATCGGACATACCATCGTATTCAAGAAATCAGATACACTTTGCATGAAAAGGTCCATCATTTTTAGGAGATGACTGAAAGAAGAAATGTATTATCAGACTCACCATGAGTCCAGAATGAAATATTTGATTGTAATAGGTATGAATTGATATTTTTATGATTGCAGATGAAAACAGATGATGGTTTTCTAATCTAGGAGTTCTAAAAATCATATTTTTTTGAAAAAATATTATGATGTAAGAATGTTGAATGGAATTTTAAGGATAGGTATTACCGATTGTACCTGGTCCAATTTCATTCATGAAAATCATTTTCTGGACAATCATATTGAAAATATGATTTTAAGAAAATAAGTACTACCAATCTTCATCGAAAAAGACACATTCCAGCTAAGTAGGAAATAATAATGTTGCTGGAAGAATGAAACGTTACAGTACCACCCATTATTTTTCAGATTTTGCTGAAGCTAATCCTCAATGTTTTAAAATTAATTATTCTTTCTAAATGATTCAATAATTTGAATGGTTGTGAAGTCAAATATCTATGTTCTCATGGTCATAGTAATATTTTTATCAGATATTGATTTATTTAGATACTTAAGAGGTTGTTCGTAATGAATTTGCTGGTATTCAGATAGATCAATATAGCGATCACATTGGAGTTGTTACTGATTCCTATTTCAGAAGAAAAGATGAATTATAAGTGGTTTAAGAAGCTTTAATGAATCTACTTTTTCATTGTACTATAGAATCATAAAGTGTATATCAGAATGAAAATCTAGAATAAGAGTTAAAAATAGTCTTATCCAAAATACACCTGCTTGAATGTTGCGAGTTGAATGTTGCGAGTTGAATGTTGCAAGTTGAATGTTGCGAGTTGAATGGACATAATAACCATTTGCAATAACAAAAAATTCCACGAGATTCAAAAACGAATGAAAAGCACATCAAGAATCGAAACAAAAACGAATGAAATAAATTCGTGGAAGGCTTACATGAATGTCGCGAGTTGAGATGATAGATCCGAGAGGAGTGAAGAAGATAAACAATGAAGCCAAAATGAGTTTAATGCAGGCGATCAACGAGCCGATTAGGGTTTACCGCGCGAGAGAGAGACGAGCCGACGACTGTCAATCGAAAAATCGTAAATGACAGAACACGAGATTTAATTTTTTTAAATGATTTATAAAGTCGGTTATTATATAACCGACGTTATAAACTATTTTTTAACTTTTTTACGTCGGTTAGTCGGTAACCGACGTAAAAAACCCCCAAGCATTGGTTTTTTACGTCCGTTATAAGATAACCGACGTAAAAACCCAACAGGCGCGATTTGTAACGTCAGTTATTAAAATAACCGACGTGAAAAATCTACTTGCCACATTTTTACGTTGGTTATATATAACCAACGTAAAAAATGGTGACGTAAAAAATGATTTCTGCACTAGTGTGTAATGTTGTATAAGTAATCTCATGGTACTATGGAATAAAGAGACATGTAAGGATTGTTACACTATTGTCTTTCCTTGAGTTTTGAAAGTGTATGATTAATGGTACCAGTTTACATGAGAGGTTATTCAGATATTTTTGGAATGTAGACGATATGCGCATAATGAAGGGATAAGGAGAAAATTAAATGTTTGATAGTATTCATGAGCTCATGACTGATATAAGGAGAAGGTTATATCATGGTTTGAGTATAGAGAATTTTTATATTTTGGTATAAGGAAAGAGTTAACTTTTGAAAACATTCATCTTTTCAATAAGGTTTAATGGGTATTCATTTTTCAAGAGAATACATGATTATGGTATTCACAGGATGGGAATGTGACCAACAAGATATATGGGGGATAAATGATTGTATTCACATGCTTGGTTGATGACATTTCAAGTAATCATTTTCTTTATAATATGATCTTGGACCGAAGTATTTTAGATTATCCTAAAGATTGGAATGGATTATGTTGGACATCAGTTAGTATTGTTTAAGGATAGAACTTTTTTTCGATATTATTGATGGGATGTTATAGTAATTTTGCTTTAGAAAAAGGACCACCTGCAGGACGGGCGACATCCCATCACGTCGGACAAGGCTGTGGGAATCGAACCCACAACCAAAGTGAGACTTTCCATTATCGCCTACCACTGGCCTACAGGATGTCTCTATTTAGTAGAAACTAGTTTTATTATATTAATCAGTATGATATATGAAGTATAAGTCCATTTTAGGAACCATATATGATTAATCTCACTATAGATGGACTTATGTATTTTTTTGATAACTTTTCTAACCTTTTGATTGAGATAGATGGAATGACCCATCATTCTATCACATGATCTATTAACACATCACGAATTACAAATTCAACTTCATTTCTTTAAGAGATGAAGTGGAAATTGTCCATCGAATGACCAACGGTGAGACTATACCAAAATCACGAAAGTATTTCTTCTAATTCCAATATCATCAACTTTAGAGAAATGATCTTGAAAACCAAAAATGTTTTCATATTGCTCTTATATCTGATGAGTCAGATGGTACCTTAGATCATCACAAATTTATGGCTTTATGATTGCTGGCTTTTCCATAGCCATGTTCTCTACCACTCTCCATCAGAACATGGTGGTTAGATTTCTCTTCCATATCCATATTTTCACCTATGTCGAAACCCAGTGATTAGTTTATTTGGGTAACCATTAAGTTTCATACTTTTCTTTTTAAAGATTGGTTTTGGTATTCTTTTTTATGATGTGGGTTTCTATTAAAGAAACTTTCGAGTAGTAAACCATTTATAACCCCGACGAATTTTGAGGGCGAAATTCATTTTAAGGGGGTAGAATGTAACACCTAGAGATTTTATGAAAAATATTCTTTTTAATTTCATTAATGTCTTGTGTTGTATGCTACACCAAAAGGAGCTTGCACAACACGCACCCTTGACTTGCCCTGTGTTACACACAATCACGACCTTCCTCGATAGCGTGTGTAGCACGCAATACCGAGTTTTACTAAACAACGATATGCTATTATTAAAACTAGCCGTTATGAATAGTAATAAACACTTTTTGAAAATTTTATTTTTCAAAATGGACTTCATTTTTGGATTCAGAATAAAGAAATTATCCTAGGATGAAATTTTGGTACTTTTCGGATAAATTTCATATTCTGATGAATAGTGAAAATTATTAAATTTTAATTAAAAACAACTTTTTTAATCGAAATAATTAATAGTGATAAATTATTAATTTTTGTGGTTTTAAAGTATATTTAGAATATATTTTTACAATTTAATACAATGTTGTTCATTGGATGTAATTTCACATTTAAACTAGACATAAACAAGTGTCAATCTTTTGATAGTTATTATCATGAAAAAACACGCTATTTGTTTGGACGACAGGAATTAATTTTTAAATTAGATAATGTAACTGATATGTATTGAATTTGGTAAAATAAAAATTATTTTTGAATTCATAATATCAGATATTTCTTAGGCCTAATTTTTGGTATTTTTATGGAAACTTTCATTTTTTGATGAATAGTGAAACCACTATGCGGTAGTTGAGAAACTGAATTTATCATAAAACATAATTTTACCGCTTTTATGAGTATAATTTCGAAAATATGAGAGAAACGGTTAATATCAAGGACTAAAATGTTGTTCAATGAGATTAAAATAATTTTTGATGAATAGTAACTTTTTACTTTTTTTACCACGGTTAAAAGTAAATAGGGTAATTAACGGTAAAAGTGTTATTATTATTACCCTAACACATGTCATAATTCTATCGGATAAGTGTAATTAAACCAAAAACAACCTTAGGAATAAAATATGACCATTTAGGCCCACTTGGATTAAATTAGGACATTTATTATCAATTTATTTAAAGAAGGGTTAAAATAGTTAAAATCAATGTTTAATAAATAAATTATTTTTAATATAGAGTTATAAATAAGATAAATTAGACTATAAATATTCAATATAAATATAAAAATATTTCCAACATAATTTTATTTTATTTGTAATTTTTAGACTTAAAATAATTTAATGTATTTATGATACAATGATGATGCAGTAATTATCTTATTAATGAAATATTGACATAATTGGTTTTATAAATACCCAAATAAATTTAATTTGAGACTTTTTATGAATTCCAATAATTTTATATGTTAATATTACATGTTAATATTGATTTTATTAATTTTATTTGAACTAATATTTATTTTATGATTTTCACAAAAATCAATTACCAAATAGTGTCAAAATTGACATAATATAGTTCTTAAAACAAATATTATATTATTAATTGTAATTATATTCCTAAAAATCTAAGGTTCAGCCAAGATACTTATATCATGATAGAGTATCATTAATGGACCACTTGGGGGTGGCTTGGAAGTATATGGTATGTTTATTAACTATATAATATAAAAATACAAAGTGACATGGTAAATGTCAATCTAATTAAATAAGAGTTAAAACTAAAGGATAAGGTTAATATAATGGCCTAAACATGCATAATTTCTATTGGATGAGAGGATTTCGACCCATACCCACCTTAACTTCTAAATATATCAATTTGGAGCTATTAAAAACCGAATTTGACTTTATAATAAAATAATAGTTTTAGTTACTCCAAAGGTGCCCCTCTCATCCCTTATAAAAGGGCACCACCTCACTATCTTCCTCACACCACATTGAGCCTTCAAGCTCGGCCAACCCCTGCCAATTTCTCCTCTACACTTCCCTAGAGACATCCTAGAGGTTCTGGTCTTCTTCAAAGACCAATTTTAGTGCCCTAAAAGAAAGTCTCAAAGAGGCGCTTCAAATAAGAGGTAATGTTCGTTACCGATTCTTTCAACTTTATTTCTTCATCCAATTATTCTTCTTAGGTTGTTTCATTATGAAGTAATAACATCAGTATCACTCATATACCGATATGTTATTAGAAGTATGAAACAACCCTATTTCACCATCTATCCATCCTACGGAAAATGAAATCACCGCGCCTGCGTACGTACGGAATACCGTCTCCACGCCGTGGTGTAATCTATTTTCCACCAACACCTTACTTGGATGGGTATAATGGTGTACATAATAACTATATATTATTATTTTAAAGTGATATTTATTCTGAAATAGTATACATACACTCCAATAAAATTCCACGATCATGAGAACGATATCATCGCTCGTGCGTACGTACGGACTACCGTCTCCACGACGCGATGAGATTCATTCTCCATGTTAACCATTAATGAATGATTATAAAGTATATATAATAAGTAATCATGAAATATATGACATAATAATGATACTGGATTTATGTGTATATATATGTATTTCATCTACTTAATTCCATTCAACTCATTAAGGAAACGAAAACAGCGTTCATGCGTACGTATGGCCTACCGTCTCCATGAACGGTGTATTTCTTTCCATTTACTGATCTATTACATATATTATATTATGAATATATATTATATATAAATCTTGTTTTATATTCTGTAATTAAGTAATCATGATCTATGTAATCATATGATTAATTACAAGTCAAAACACGGACGACAAATGATACGATTTTACCCAAAACGCTCTTTAACATGAAATTTACAAAAGAATGGGTAATATAAAGTCATAAGTGAACCATATATGATATCATAAAAATGATTATGATTCTGGAATAAGTAAATGACATTATTTAAGTCATTATACAGGAGGTTCAGACACTTACGAAGCAAATTGGACCAAAGGTAAGGGAAAATATCACAATCTCATTTTTATCCGAGATTGTTTATACTTTGGTATTTACTGGGGTATATTTTATCATCCACATCCATGTTCCCTCAATATGTAATATTGTTTCCACCCACCTACAATTGTTTAAATCCAATTTTTCTCTTAGGTGAGTTTTTAGTAAAATATATGAAAGGAATCTTTTGCCGTTTTTTCGTACGAGGTACTTTTTTACTTTTCTGAAAAACGTACGAGAATAATGTTTTTTTTAACTTTTACGGAATGAATGGATTTTTAAAACATTATTTCCAAGAAGATTACTTTACAAGTTTTCATGTTTATTTTTAATCAACTTCTTTTAGTTTAAAATTGTATGACATGCTAAGAAAGGAAATGTTTTTGAAGTAGAACAAATATTTTCCTCAATAATGGAGTTCAAGTGTTTTATCAAAATTGTTTTCCATATAAGATAATATAGGGTTATGTTTCTATCCCTATTATTACATTGATTTTATTATGTTGTGATGGAATTATTTTTATGAATTTCTTTATCTTATAGGAATTTTTTTATGATGTAATGTTGTTTAAGAATCCCATTTTTTATTACATGGGTTATGCAATGATGTATGATTTATGATTTTGTGGCACACATAAGAATGGTATCATTATGAGATGGGTGGGACCTATATATCCCTCCAATGAATTGGGTAATGATTTATATCTCATGAGATAGACATGGATGGAACGGTATGTTAATCCGGTTAAGTGTTTCAGGACTGAAACAAAGAGTGAACTCATATCAGAAAGGGACTTTGTCCACTATGATTGTCTTGGCAGCAATGCCTTGGCTATAATGGAAATCATAACATGTGATTAATGGTTGCCACAATTACATGTTTTATTCCCATGATATTTTATTTTGATTGATGTTTCATTATGATCTATGCCTTACATAATTCCATGTTTTAGGTCATTGCTCATGCTTTTGATGTTTAAACATTACGTTCATGTTTTTAAGTTCAAATGTATATGGTGTGTTTTACATTATCCATGCTTACCCTTACTGAGCATTTGAGCTCACCCTTTTTATGTTTTCTTTTCCCCAGGATATAAAGGAAGGTTTTAGGTGAGGAAACAAAAAGGGGAAGATAGTTATGGGAGTTGTTGAAGATATTTCAACATGATTAGAAGTATATAGTCCGAGTTTCCAAAAACACTAAACTATTACGATCATTGTGTGTCTATTTTAATTATGTATTGAGTATTCCGAAAAAGTAATGTAATGTCCATGTATGTCAATATTCGGGTCTCTAAACATATCATGTTAATATTTTTTGAAAGGTTGATGGGATCAACACCTTCTTCATGCAATGTTTAAAAAAAAGTAGATTTCAATTTATAATTAAGATGACAACTTCTGAATCCCTATATAGGGATATGTTTAGAAATAAAAATACTAGGTTCCAATTAGACGAAGAAATTTATTGTGACTAATCTATATGAGGAAGTGGAATGTAATGAAATATTTATAAAGGTATACATAAAAAAGGATTTGAGTAAAAAAAGTGTTTTTCTAACAAAAATCGATATGATCTGGGATTTTTATGTTAGTTAGAAGGATTTCCTATGAAAATATAAAATGAATATGTTATAAGATTAGGAAATAAGGGAAAGGCGAGACATCAGTATATTGGTCTCTTCAAGAATATTTATTGAGTATTTACTCTTTCTTTTCTCTTCGAACTCCCACCAAACCACTCTCTAGTTCATGATTTATTCCATTTGTCTCTCCTAATGAAGTAGATACATAATCATTTAAATGTACTGATCATAAAGGTTATACTACTAGATAATTATCGTTGATTTTTATAATAACTACTCTAAATCATGGATCATAGGGATAATGTTCAACAGATCAAGACTACTCACTAGGATATAGTTCATTGTTGGAATAAAATATTTGAGGAAGCTACATGGGAAACTGAGGATGTGGTGATGAAGAAAACTCAATTTTTTTATTAGAGTGGAATAACTTTGAGGTAGAAATTCATTTTAAGGGTTTTATAATGTATCAAAAAAATATTTTATATGTATATTATTTTGAATAAAACACTATGTATTCAATGGATTTCCTTATAAATAACTACATGACTACGTGAAGAAAGATATATTAGACCATTATAACATATCCATTAAATTAGAAAACATGATTATGTAATATTCAAATTATGAAAATATATTTAATGTATTTTAATAATGAAAATGTTATTATTAATGTATGATAAACTCTTACACAATTTCATGTAATGTCATTTTACACTTCAAAAAGATATTTTCTTCAAAAATTGTTTTTATCACCTTTTCCATAGAATATGTATACCTATTTCAACCATTTTTAGAAAATATAATTTTAAACATGAATATATATTTTTAAATAATAATTTGAATATAATTTTATTTTCAATTTTTATGTATTTTGTAATCAAGTTATTTTTTTAGTAAAATATGAAAAATACCGTTTTAAAAAATTTTCATTTAATTTCAACTAAATTTCTTATTTTGTTTCCAATTTCATATCAAGGAACAATAATTATTATTTAATTATATATTATATTATATATTTCATTTTAATAAAAATTATATTTTATAATGGAAGAAGTTAATTTTTACAAGTAAAAACACGTTTAAAAAATTAATTTTTAAACATGAATTGTAGTACTACATTAATAAATTATTGTTATATAAATTTTCTAATTAGTTCAATGAAATATTTAAATTATATATTCAATATAATATTTCAAAATTTATTTAATGGTTTTTAAAATTAATATAGTAGAATTATATTATTATTATGCTAAAAATTCATTTTTTGAAAATAATAATTTCTTGGTATTTGTACGCTAAATTAAAATTAAATTATACGACATATAAAAATTTAACAGGGAAAAATTTATTCTAAATTCATAATCGTCACAATAATAATATTTTAATATATTCAAATTTAAAACAACCTTGATTGTTGTAACATGGATTACATAGTTAATTTTATTACATTGACATAATATATAAATATCATGTCACAAAGAATCAATCCATATTATATTCATAGATAAAAAATTTCAATTTGATACTCATTTTATGTTTTAAATAAGAATAAAAATCATAATAATGAAAAAATATTACATCATTGAACTTATTCAATGAATTTAGATCATATCATGGGGAAAATAAATAAAATATGGGAGAGCCGAAATAAAGATATTTTTTACATATATTGAAATCTATTATTAATTAATACTTAATAAGAAATATGGAAAGTTAAATGACATATAATATATTACATTTACTGAATAACTTGATGATTTTAACTAGACGAGGCATAATCAATAATACAAGGTAAATAACTGAGCACTCATTGCATATAATCCTTAACTTGTGAATTAAATGGAACTAAAGATAACATCAATGTCAAAAAATCATATATAGAAATTAAAAATATATTCTCACATAAGGAAATTATAATTAATTGTACTTAATGATCTTAGGCATCATGATACCTCTAATATATGGACCTTTTACAAGATAGTTAAAAACAATAGGTAAACCCCATTTCATGTTAGCATACTTAATTTTCATATTATACAGATCAATATATCGAGGGGATATATAATTTTATGAAATTTCCATCACATAATTTAAAAAACTAATATAATATATTTAATAATATATTAATTCATGATCTATATTCCTTTTCATCAAATATCTCTATTGAGTAATGAGTAAATCTTTACCAGTACATTCTTAGTTAATCAAATAACATTCAAACTAAACACAATATGAAAAAATGGTATATTTCGTATGAAATTATCATATCAATAATAAAAATAATATGTATATTTCTTAGTAAATTTAAAAGTATAATGAAAAATGATGACAAGATAGTGGTTGTATCAAGAGAATGTTTGAAATAAATATAATTAGAAATGAAATGAGAGATAACCATCAATTCATAAAAAATATTGTTTCTTACAAAAAAATTCTATATAAATAGGTGTTATTATTAAATTTATAAAATGGGACATTTATACACAAAATAAATTTTAATAGGTGCATATTAAGAAATATGTATCAATTAAATGTAAATTGAGATGAAATTCCATACATCCTACTTCATTTTGGTTAAAAGTGAATTAAAATATTATATAATGATTTTAACCATGTTATTATTTTTTAATAGACACATATTAATATTTAAAATTTATATATAATCCCCCTATAACATTTTAACACACTTTTCTTAATAATATTTCATGCTTTTCAATGTTTTGGCTATTAATTTCTATATTTTCTTAATCATTTTTTTCCTGAATTTTCTAT
Source organism: Viscum album (assembly GCA_963277665.1). Taxonomy (NCBI): domain Eukaryota; kingdom Viridiplantae; phylum Streptophyta; class Magnoliopsida; order Santalales; family Viscaceae; genus Viscum; species Viscum album. The sequence continues at coordinate 1,764,484,731 of OY728136.1, read as the reverse complement.
TTATTATGCATAGGATTTTGATAGATCATCTCTAAAATTATATTAATGACATAGATATATTATTTACTCATTATATGAATTTTAGAAACCATTTATCAATATTGGACATGGAAAATTAATGTCATTACTTCATAGAGACAGAAAGCTTTACATATACACGAGCGACGATATCATTTCGTAATATGGAAAAGTATAAGGAATTTGGTGATATATTAATTATAAAAAATGAATAAAATTTATTATATATTACATAAATTTTTAAATTTTAACCACATTACCATCCATGTAATACATATGTGAAAAAATAATCACATCACTTCGTGAGGCGGTAGTTGGTTGTAAACAGTAGTGAAGTTATAGTATTTTATATAGAATGGAATATAAGAAGATATTATAGTTATTAGTATTAAATAATAATAATAATATCCTAAATATTATATTTTTACATTAAATATATCATTATTTATAATCATGAGGTGTTTTGATTGAAAATTAGTTACAATAGGTCTCCCGGTGTTGGCCTTGTGTACACACAATCCATGATATTGTTTCAAATTTAATGGAGGATAATATTGATAAATAGCTTTCCAACTAGAATATAACATATAAGAATGTGTGAGAATTTTTTTTTATATTTATATTTTTAATATATAGCCTATTGTTTAAAATTAATAAATAAAACATAAATTATTTTTAAGATATATAACTTCTTTTAGAGAAACCTCCTTTGAATATCCTCTTAAGTTCCATAGGATCGGTCTATAAGGAAAATATATCTATAATGTTTATAAGGACTTTGGGTATATATTTGGTAGGGGTTGATCATGAAAATTGTCTTCAGAGCTATTAAAATTTGAAGTGATGGAGTTCCCTTTTATAACAGGGGATTATAGACATAGAAATTTGAAAAGAAAAAAAGTGAACCCCGCATTTCTTATGTGAAAATAGATTAAAACACAGTGAAATATAAAATCATACATTCTTTTTAGTCTATATCTGACTATAAAATATAATTTAAACAGGTTATATGGTATTTTTAACCACAATATTCATATTTTAACCCCTAGAAAAACCTTTTTCAACTTTAACTGGAAAATTTAATTTTTACTATTTCCATTATTCATTATGGAAAAAAATTTATTTTTTCTTATTAGATAATATAAATTATTCTAAATAAAAATATAGAATACATTTTTCAATATTATATTTATAGAAGTAGAAAACATCAATTTAAAATTAAGACCACATATTTGTTGAGAATAAAAATTTCCAAAGACCAACATTCAAATGATAAAAAATTTTTGTAATATAATTCAATATTAAATTTTTAAAAATAATCTAAATTATTTAACTTAAAATATAACTAAACTAATATTACTTTAAAACTAAAGAAACATATAATTTAACTTGGTATGTAATTTAAAATAAATAGTTTTTCTCAATAAAAATCAGTACATTGCATTATTCATAAAAAATTTATGATTTTTAGAACATCTCAAAAAATTCACTCTATTGTAATATTGATTTTATAATTTCAAGAACTGAATTCATATTGTAAAACAAGTTTTCAATATTTTGATGAAATTAAATATAAATTATTTTTGAAAAGTGGGACTAATCCACCTTTTAAAAAATTAGTATTTTAAAAAACATTTATTTTTCTTTAAAATGATACTTATTCTATCACAAATCTATTAATAACCATTGAATTTATTAAATATTTTTTAAAAAAGAATAATTTTAATTATTTATTTATTCGTTAAGGTCTTGGTTATAATAGTTATTGGAACCCTTATTTTATGCTTCCCAATATCATGTTTCTTATGATATTAATGAGTTTTATGTTTTATTGTATCATTTTATATTATAATGAACTTTACAGAAATTTTAGCTATGTTTTTTGAATACCCACCATGAGAATTTACTAACAAATTATGATTAGTCACTATCAGGGAGGACTCATCGTCAGGTTGAGATGTTGACTATGTATTTAAATGTCCCACCATCAATGATGATTGTGCGTCTGAGAAATTTTTTGGATAAGTATGGGAAATAACCACAATCATATATGCCTCCCCAGTGAACCGTGGAATTTTTATTAGTATTGATAACACCTACCATAAAAATGATTGACTATTATAATGGTTATTCAGATATGTACGGGAAAGACCCATTATCATAGATGACTCACCGTGGGAAATTAGTCATCCCAAAATTTAGAAAAGTGTTAAAGATGAACTTCAGTTGTGAAATTTGGAAAACTAATGGGATTACTCACAATTGAGACAAGTAACCAATGAGATATTTCACCATTGACATGACTCATAACTATTCTAAGTCACAACCATAGTTTTCCCTCCATTTAGAAGATTCACCATCACTGTTTTTTTTAATTAACTATTTCTATCAACCATATTATTAAGTTTAAAGATGAATGTTATTTTAGCGATTGTTATTAAAATAGCAGAGGAAAACATTAACTATTGTGTTAGTTGAAGAAAATAAGGACAATAGGTTCTATATGATTCATCTTGCATGCTACTGATATAATATAAATCACACTCCCTCATGTTTACTATTATATTAGTGAGCATGAATCATAGTAATATAATGAGAATTGTACTTAAAGTGTGAATCTTATTAAAGATATTGCAGACTACATTTTACCTACATCCATATTTTAATGTTTAGAGTATACATTAAATTTTATTCCTTTCATACACAATAAAGAATATAACCCTCAATGCTATATTTTAGTACCTTTTTAAAACAATACTAATGATCTTATTAATTATCTATCTAAAGATACTAACATATTTAGAGCACAATATAAAGATAAGAACAAAATTTTCTACATAAATACAAGGTATTTTAATTTAATAACTTTAATTTTTTATCAGTGGATGATTTACCTTCTATATTAAGCATGCATATTGTTTTCTGTACATTAATTGGAAGATATTTGATATCTTATTTAAATTTCCTTATACATGTTTACCCACATGTTGTGGAAGTGGTACCTCTATGTAATGTGTTTGTTTAATTCTTAGATTTTTTGTGGAAGGGGTCCTTAGGTGGCCAGGATAGCTGGTTAACGTTTTCTGGATTTACCCAATCTAGGTTATGGTTGAAGATTATTTAATAAAATTTCCTTGCAGCAGGTGATCTCCAAGTAGAATGGATTAGTTACTTGTTGAGATTGAACCTCTCATATTTATCCTATGTCTGTATGTTTTTATTTTTTTTATATGAATGAAAATAATCCTTTTTTAAAATATAAACAAAACCACAACATTGATAGTTATTCAAAATTTTTGATTACATAATATATTATACTGCAATTTAATTTTAAATATTAGATAAATGTTCATATATTGTTTTAAATAAGGCTTAATCAAATTTTGAGAAATATTTTAAAATATCATATCTTGTATCAATAATAAATTTTTGTTAAATGGATTATTTTATGTATTTCTAGGATTCTATTTAAATACATTTTAATATAATTTTTACGAGGCACTAAATTCACCCCCTCTTGAGAAACTCATTTCGATCAAAATTTGGTATCAAAGGATAAAAAAGTGTCTTCAAATATAAGTTTTGTTGTGATTTAATGATCATAAATTTTATTTAATTGTAAATTTAGTACTTTAAATGGATAATAGAAAATAATTTTATGCTACAAACGAACTTCTTATTATTAATGTTGATAATTATGGTTAATCAAAAATATACATGAAAGGCATATTGAATATATGAGTTTTTAATCATTGTTTACTATATAGGATAAATAATAGTTACCAAAGAATACTAGGAATACTTGGGATAATGCTACTAAAAAACATACAATAATAGTAGTAAATTTAAGAAAAATAATTACTGTTCCTTATGAAATGAAGAATTTAATAGGTTATTTTATAGTAAAACAACAATTGAAATTTGGGATACATTAGCAATATCTCATGAAGTAACAACTAATGTAAATGAAATTGTATTGAAAACATATATAGTTAAATATGATGCGTTTATGATTTAAACTGATATGTTTACTTATGATATGTATCTCTAGTTTAATGGTATAGTGAAGATCATGAGATCCTACAGTAATCCAATGTTATACACACATCAAATTATGAGAATCCAATGACGTCTTCCACTAATATGAAGAGGGCCATCATTTCCAATAAGAGAATATTGTGACATTATTAATCTACCTATCAAAGAATTTATAGGAATTTTAATGATATATAAATAATTGAATAAGGTTAATCATGAAGGGGATTGAAATCTGAGTCATAAATCTATTTTATTTAACATTAATCTACAAAAAAAATAAATGAAAATGTTCAAGATTAATGATATAGTGATGATGAATCATCTTCTGATAGTGATAAAATTATGTCTTATTTTTCCCCAAGGGTTAAAAATTTATATAATAAAAAGTGACTCCACATAAAGTATAGATATAAGGTAATGTAAGATAATATATAGAATTCCAAAAATAATTCTATAAGAGATGATAATGAATAATATTTTACTGGATCTAACTATAAGAGAAATGAAATATTATGGATCATTGTACTAAGATGAAGTAAAGAAAGAATTATTCGGAAAAGGATATAAAGTATATGAAAATACATGAAATCCACATGGATTTACATTAATGATAGTTCATGTGAATCCGAATCAACTCATTAAGAAAACTCTGATAGATAAAATATATTCTACATGGAAAATATATATGTGGAACCTACTGTCTCGATTGTACTTAATTATGATGTTTTTTAAAATTAAAAAAATGATGATGATATTCCAAAAGATAATATTTTAAAGTACTAAAATATGCATGAATATACATTTAATTAACTCAAATAGAAATATAAAATACTAATGAAACATAATGTTTAATATATTAGTATTATTATTGATCTTACTATAGAAAATGAAAAAACGATTTATTGTTTAATGAAAATATATAACTAATGTTTTCAAATAAGAAACTAAAGAAATAATTAGATATATATAAAAATATTAGGGAAAATTTCTCCAAAATATTACGAAAATAATCTCTCTAAATATATTACTGTATTAGGTTAACAACCTAGATAGAAAAGAATTGTTAAGAGGACTTTGGATCCTTAATGCACTTCTATAAATTCTAATAATAATTTTAATTCATGTGGACATAAAAAGGCTTTTATTTCAAATAGATTAAAATCATAATTTGGGAAACCTATCATGAAAATAGGTTCTCATAAATAACTAATTATTAACATATCTAGTCCAAATAAAAACGAGGAACGAAAATCATTCTTTGTATAAACATTCTTTTGTATAAAATCAACTTGAAAACACTAATAGAAATATTTGATAGTTGGGAAGTAGATATTCCAAAAACATTAAAGTAGATTACATGAGATTAAATAAAATAATAATGGTAGGTGGAGGTCATGTCACTTTTGGTGATAATGATAACATTTATATAATTTTCCTCTGTCAAATCGTTAAGAGAAACTCTAATTTAATTTATAAATTACTTTATTATGATAATTTCAAATACAATATTTATATATTCTCAAAACCATTTTCTCACAGTTTTCTGGTAAATTTTATAAAAAATTATTTCAAATTATCAATTTTAAAAAATATTTTAGTACTAACATCCATTATAAATGAGAAGGTGTGCATTGTTAATCTTGATTTATTAATTTCTCAAAAATGTTTCTTACATAATTTCCTTTTTTAGATAATTTTTTTACTAGGATACTTTTGTACTATTGCATTCATTAAAATAGAAATATTACTAGGAAATGGTTTTTTAAGGATCTACTCAACATAGAATTCCCAAAAAAGTAATCCTTCAAACCCTGTCAAAATTGAAAACAACACAAGATTTTAATTAAATAAAAGAAAAAAATTTCAAATTTTCAACCTGTTAAGTTGGATCAATTTAACTTTTTTTACCATCCATAACATCAATTTTAAATGGAAATATCTATGTTTATATACGTGTATATGAATTTTATAGTTATACGATGGTATTATTTTTTCCCCAAAATTTTTAAACATTCACATATTTTACAATATATGTGAAATATGTATAAAATATTAGTGGGTTGATAATTAATACCTTAATATGTGATAGGGATATGCTATTGGAAATCAATACATTGAATCATTGTGCACAAAAATTATAAATAGTCATACATCTTTGATACTAGGTCCTCTCAACGGAATGGAGTTTTAGATAGAAGAAGTAGAACACTTCAAGAGATATGTCAAACAGTTCTTATTGAATATTATATACATATATAATTTTTTTAATAGGTAGTGAAGATATCCCCCTATTTAGTTAATAGTGTTTTAATTAGACATATCCTGAAAAATAACTATTATGATCATTGGAATAATAAAAATTCTATAGTTAACTAATGAAGTGTTTTTGGTTAAAAAATCTTTATTATTCACACTAAGGATAATCAACATACATTTTCCTCTAAAAGTGTTTATGGAATTTTTAGTGGCTTTTAAAATTTATGTAAATCATATAGAGTTTTTATCAAAATAAATAAGACTGTGGAAGAGTCTTTCCAAATCATGTTTAATGAGTCATATCCCCGAGAACCTATGACTCATTTTAAATAAAAACATTCAGTACCATTTATCAAAATTGAAAATAAATTATAGAAGTTTTGATTCTACTCTAAAACAAGAATAAAAATCATCTATTTGTGATGAAATTCAAGAAAATAAACCTATATATTACCCTTAGGTGACTTGACTATCATGTTATAGATCTTTTAAGACTTTTAAATACCATCCTTTAGATACTGTTGTTAGAGGAATATATAGGGGTACAAAAACTAGATCTTCCCTAAGAAACAATAATGAACAACAATCATTTGTACGACAACATAAATCTATGATCACCATTGTTTAAATAAATTATTACATGTAGTTAAGGGATATTTATGAAAAACTAAATCAATTTTATAGACACAATGTTTGGGAACTTGTTGATAGACCCAAAGACACATTTAATATTAGCACTAAATGGGTGTATAGAAATAAGGTTGGTATATATGGGACAATTGGAAGAAATAAGGATATATTTTTTGACAAGGGTATAGTCATGATTAGGGTATATAAATGGAGATAAATTTTCAGTTGTATCCAAAGAGGACTAAATTAGAATATATATTTCCTACGCATCACATCTAAATTTCAAACTATATCCAATAGATTTCAAAAGTTATTTATTTTAAATCTATATAATTGATTATGTTTTTATTTAACAACCCCCTATATTTTAAATGATCATTTTAGAAATCAATTTTCAAGTTAACAAAATGCTTATATGATTTGAAATATGCTCCTAGAGCATGGTGTTATTGTCTTATCAAATTTATTATTTCAAAATGGTTTTCAAAATGTATTTTTGATCATACCTTATTTAAAAATATAATTTTAATAGGTGTTTTAGTTGTTCAAATATACATAGATGATATTATTTCCTGATCTTCTAAAAATTATTTATGTACTTAAATTTAAATATTAATAAAATATTAATCTAAATAATATTTAATGGTTGAAATGATATTATTTTATTTTTTTATGATTTTCGAAATAAATTAAGAAATATCTTAAATCATAGTAAATATACTAAATACTTTTTAGAATGATTTATACTGGATAGAACAATGTGTTTTGGAACTCCTATGAGTAACAACTATAAATTGGTCCTTGTTGATAATGGGAAATCATTGGATTGGACCAATTTTTGAGGTATAATCATAAGCCATATGTACTTAACTACTACCTGAATTGGAAATTTTTTATTCTGTGTATGTGTGGTCATTTTGAATAAAAACCAAAATAGTCCCACTTAAATTTCAAAAAAATATTTTTAAATACTTCTATTATAATAATAATTAAGGATTATCCTACTGAATTGGGTAATAATTTAATTTAGTCAGCTCTTTAGATGCTAATTTTTTGGTTTCATGTTAGATTGAAAAATCATCCCTGAACATGTCACAGTTTGGGGAAGTCTTTACTGTCATGGTGTAGTATGAAAAAAAATCTATTTCACAATCTATTGTTGAAATTGAAAACATATTTGTATCTACCTGTTGTGCACAGATTTATTGTAAGAAACAAATATTTCATGACTATGGATATTAATTCTGGAATGTTCTTATAAATTTTGACTATAGAAGGGATATGAAATTTCTATAAACTATGTTTTTCAATCTTGAAAAAAAATTTGTTGTAAGAAACCACCTTTTGAGGGGTGATTTTAGAATTGATACGAAAAAAATTTAATTCATTAGCACTGAACATCATTTTTCTGATATTGTCACTAAGACTTTAAATTATGAGATAAATAATTACATTCAAATTTAATTAGGTATGATTAATTTGGATTATTTATAATTTTCTAGGATCCAACACTTGAGTTTTACCACACTATTTTAGTTTGACACACCATGGGATTTTTACCCAACATTGGTGTTTTAAAGACCATGGGATATTTACCCGTATTTAGTGTTTTAACCACCATTTATTTTTACCTACCATTGAGTTTAACGAACCATTGATTATTACCAACCATTGTGTTTACCCACCATTGGATTCTTTTATCATACATTTGATATTTTTTGGATTATTTATTTAACTAAATTCAAATATTATTTAAATTTTCATTTTATAAGTCATTGAATCTCTATATGATATAAATTATACATTTTTCTAGTTTCAATTTTCATTTCCCCTTACCTTACTCTCAAGCTTTATTATGACCATTTCTCTTGTAACCGTCCACCTCACTTTTGTATTTCCTAAACCATTTGAGTCGTTCACTATGGTTTGATTAAATATAAATATATTATATTACCTATATGAGTCATGTACTTAAGAGAAGAAGAATAGAGACTTGAGTCATCCATCGTTTATTGATCTAGTGAAGGCGAAACATAATCTAAATACAGTGGTACCCAAAAAATGTATTCATTCTAAATGGTTAATATCAATATAGCCTTTTTTTTCTTAGTGTTTTGAAATTCCAGGCATGGGTAGAATGATTTTATTCTAATAAGAAGCCCTACTATCCTATGTTAGTTCCCCCGTTCAATCAATATTTCATGTTCAGTTTTGAGGATGATGAATATTGGTTAAGAAGAAGAATAAACATGTGAAATTTTTTTATCTCTTCAAGGAAATGGGAATGTTGTTTGAAAGTTAATATTTAATGAGTTTAAAATGACTATTAGGGAACTATTCCATGTAACATTGATAAATTTGTTTATAAGGATTCCTAGGTAGAGTTTAGTAGAGAGAGGATAGTAATAATTCCATTTTATAATAATGTTGATGTCGAATGCTGCCTACTTTTAAGGCTTATTTAACATTTGATATGCTTGAGGATGAGTTATTATAAGATACTTACATATCAATATTTATATTTTTTCCTCTTTTGTAAAGAGAAGAAATTATTAATCTATCCATATACCAAATTTTTCACATTATGTATATATGAAATCCATTATCCAAATGAAATTACATAATTTATTCCGTGTTTATTTTTTCAATGTTGGATGCCAATTGATTAGTTAACTATAATGGATAATCATATTAATATGTGAATGATTTTTATTACAAGGTTTATTTACAAAAGAATGAAGATAAGTTAGAACCCCTAGAAGAAAGAATGTATTTATGATACAGATATGATGTATGAATATTTTAATCTGGTTGATCACCTGTATAGTCTGAGAAATATTATATATCCTTATTTAAAGACAGATATAGTGGTTGAGTATTCAAATGAGGACGTAGAGAAAAATTATTCATCCAGAGACGATGGACATGATATTTTAGTGGATGATGGTAGTGACCCTAACCTTTCTATGAGTTATATATCAATTAATTATGGTGATCCTATCCTACCGAGATCTCTATATTACAAAGATTATCTCATAAAATAAATATTTTTTGAAGAAGAAATTGTTTTTTTTGGTGACAGACTATTTAAGAGAACTTCTACATCCTCTAAAGAGGATATATGCAGTGATACTGGTGATTAGTATGAATAATAATATAATGAATCATATGGAAATGAAAATGTAGAGGAAAATTTATATTGAGATGATAGTGATTAAGGTTCTCACCATGATGGTATTAGTTTACACTTGGTGTTGAGGATATTGAGATTTCTTAGGAACATAACTCCTCTCCGGGGTTTTTAGTTGTCTCTAGATATGAATAAAGACCTATATTAGTTTAAGGTTTAGATATAGAAACTATAGATGAGATGAAAGGATATATTTAGTGGGAGGAATATTTTATTCTGGAGATTCACCATGTTGATCATACTATTGAAGTTGATCATGTTGTGCCAACAACTATTGTTTAGTGATTTGTTGAGCAGTTCAGTGTTGTACATTAATTTTTTGTTCCTATAGATACTAAATCTTCATTTTGTTATGTATTGTGGTATTCATTTATCGTATTTATAGACCTGGATCAATAAGAGTGTGATAAGCTTCTAGGTAATGTTGGACTTTGTCTTTACTACTCATCCTGTAGAGAGGATGGTCACTATTCAAATCATGGTGGACCTGCTATTTGAGAATATATGGATCATAAGGGATACTTGTTATATCAAATGTATATTTTTAGTGGAGTTTCATAGATTTATTATAGATATTACAACCATATCATAGCTTACAATGGCGCATACCAGTGAGAGAGTTACATTATCCTTACGTGCACTTGTTGTTGATTTAGTGCCAGTTTATTTTTTCACTAAAGCTGATGTAGAGTCCTTTTGGGAATGGATTTATTTTATCCAAAATGATTTTGGAAGTGTTAAATTCCATTTTCCAATATTCTTAGTAAATCTATGCAATACATATATTAGGGATTATGATCCAACACTTCCTTCCCAAAATGATTTTTCACATTTGTGAAGTGGAGGTGGAAAACTGAAGGTTATCAGATGAGATAGAGGCTTTGATATCAACAGATGATTCGATGAGATCTCCAATTCTTGATTATAAGGATTTTGTGCTTGAGATGGTGGAGAGCCATTATTAAATGGATTCTAAATCATGTTATCCACCTCATCTTATTAACATTGAGTTGATCTGATTAGTGGTGAGAGAAGTTCATCATGGTGTTTCAGGTGATGTACATGACAAACCTTAGGAATGATTAAGGATAATCTGACATAATAGTGATCATGTTTATATAATGGTTATTAAATATATAAATGTAATGAAATATGACAGGGATAAAGTCACAATGGGAATAACATATTTTCTATCTCAGATTTAAAAAAAATCATGAACTCAACCCTTGTTTCATGTTCGTTACTGAGTATCTCCAAATTCCTCCATTTACTCGAGAATTTATTGTTATTCAGATTAATGTGACAACCCCAATGATCATGATATGTATGCATGAGAAAAATAACTTTATTTGTTTTATGGATAGGGGTGGAATTACTATTTTCGAAATCATATATTTGATGAATATTTTTCATCATGTTTCTAGAACCGTAGTGGTGGATTAGGATGCCAAACCATTTATTGCTCAACTCACTCCACCAGATTCTATTCATGATTATTTAGACTTGGTGTTACCTGAGATAAATATTATCCCGTACCTAGACATTTGAAGACCATTATTATAACAGAAATATTATATGTATAGAATCTCATGATTTCCATTATAAATGATAATCCCACTCTACCTAAATTCCTTATATTCATCCCTACAATTATGCCTTCTTCTCTTACTGAACCATCTGCTTCTGACAAGGGGAAGTGAAAAATATTCTTATTCCTACAACCCAACCGGAAAATAATTGATATATGACTTATTTTATTTTGAATGAGATCTTTTCATGTCATTTTTTGTATCGTTTTTTTGTGGTATTTAACATTCCTTTTTGAAATAAACATTTTCTTATTTTTCATATTATATTTCTTTGCACTAGCTATTTTGTTTTTAAAATTTTTATAATCCCAAAAGGGGGAGAAAAAATATATGGAATTAAATTTTTTATTCATTTATTTTTTTCATTTATGTTCCCCATTTGATGGTCTCTAATATAACTACCAATGATACAATATAAATTTACATTTTGATCAAACTCTCACTATAGAAATTTAATATTATAAGATGATCTACTTTAAACAAACTATTTATTCTATATTTTTTGAATTAAATGACATGTTTTATGATCATAAAAAAGGGGGATATTTTTTGAACCCTTGTTTTATGATAAAAAATTCATGTTTCATAAGATATTAATGACTCTTATGCTTTATGGTTTGATTTTATAATATAAGGAATAATATAAAAATTAGGTATAAGTGTTGAAAAGAATCAACGATAGAATTTACAAACTATTAAAGATGTGTCACCACAAGGGTGGACTCACAATAAAAATGAGAATTTGGATTTTTGTTGGAAAGACCCACATTCATAGACAAATCACCATTAGAATATATTATTGGCTATGTATGGGGAATACACATAGTTAGTTATGAATCTCATTTGAACAAATAAATTTGGATAAGTTTCAAAAAACCTACCATTATGTATGAGTTAGTATCGTAACATATTTTTGGATATGTATTGAAAATACTCACAAGTTTTTGATGAATCTCCATCAAAACACAAGCACTTTAAAATTTCAAAAAGTGATGAATATTAACTACCATGAAGAAATATATAAAAAATATTGGGATGACTATTCATTTAGACAAGTCACTACTTTGATGAGTAATTGATGGCATGACTCAAAACTAAACTATGTCTCTATAACATTTTACTCACCGATTAGAAGTGTCACCATCACTATTTATATTTATTATTTATTAGCTATTAATATATGTTTTATTAAAAAATTTAAATCTTAATGTAATTTTAATGATTTTTCATAAACAACTTCCAGACATCATTAATGTTTGTTTTAGTTGATCAATATGATGTGTAGAGAATCAGAATGATTATTCTTGAATTCTACAAATATATTTGTATGCAGAATCCTTCATGTGAACTAGTAGATTGATTATCATGAACCATATTTCTAGAATTAGAAGAGTTCATAATGTGTAAATATTCATGAAGAGGTTACATGCTATATATTACATACATCCAACCATTAATGAGTTGAGTACAAATAACAACTAATTACCTTACTATGGAAAAGATAAGATATCTTAAAACACAATATTTTACTACTTCTTTTTGAAACATGACCTTGGAACCTTTTCAATAATTTTCCAAGGAGACAAAATTCCTCATAGAAAAACTTATAAAAAAACACACCACTCTCAACATCGTTACTTTGTCTTTTTTTAATACCTTTAATTTTATGTGAGGTGTGTGATTGAATCTGTATATTAAATACAAACAATGTCTCAAATACTTTAACTATAAGATACTAAATATCTTTTTTATCATCTTTTATACACATTTTTCTATATGTTTTAGAAGAGGAACCAATGTGGCCTAGGTTTTTTATGCCCTCTATTGTTGTGGATGTGGTCCCAATGTAACCTAGAAAAAGGATATTTGAAGTTGTATTTAATTTATTTAAGTTATGGATCATGATTATTAAATATAATCTTCTTTGAAATATGTAATTTACAAGTGGAGAGGATTAGATCTTGGCTTGAAACTGAACCTCTCATATCTATTCTGTTATATATATTTTTTATATTCCCTAATATAAATATATTTTAAGGAATAATAAACATCTATTTTGATAAATAAACTTATTTAGTGTTTATATATGACATATATAAATAAAAATTATTTCCAAATTTAATGTAAAATTCATATATTTTTATAACATAGACTATATTAGTCACAGATAAATATTTTCAATGATCGGTACATATATCATTCTTAAATTTTGATTAACTAGGATATTTTAATTATTTTAACGATATATATAAATATATTATAATATAAATTTTCATTTGGTTGTCAATTCACCCCTCTTAAAATACTCACTTTGACCAACAATAATTATTTTTAATAATACTAATTTAATAGAGTATTGTGTCAAATTTAAACATGGTGTTGCATATTTTACAAATTATCTAAGTAACTAAATTTATTCTCAGAATAATGTATTATTACTTCTAGAGGTGTTATGGTCATAACCCCAGATTAAATAAATCCATCCATGTATCAAGGATTTTAGCTTTTCTTAAATATTTGGGTTGTTCTACATAATATCCATTGGCTCCCACATGGAATCCTAAATTTTAAGAATTCCCCAATAATCATTATCTTGATGAGTCATCTAATTTCTCAATACATTCTCTTAATTATTAAGAATCTTGATGTGTTTTTTACAATTTGATAGATTACGTTCTAATACTCTCAGTTCATAGGTGGGAATATGGGTATGTTCTGGCATGTATATCCTTAAAAATAATAAATGGAACAAATATTGTTCTATACAAAGGATTGGTGGAATTTCCAACTGAAAATCCATGAAACTAATTCATTTCATAATTTTGAGGGGTCTAATGTGCCTGGGTCTTATCATTCCCTTTGTACCAAAAATTATTACACCATTCCATGAAGATACTTTAATGAATATTTTATATCCCATTTCAAATTGCAAATACTTCATCTACATATCAACATAACTCATTTCCTACTTTAATATTATTTAATATGAGCCTATGTGGCCCTTACTATTATTGTTTTCCCAGAAAATATTTCAGGGTATACATGTTCCCTTTCAAAAACACCAACCACATAATATTTACTATGAAATATCATTCCCTATAATTCTTCATACAGTTCCAATTATATACTTTAATGGAAAATATTATTATTGGAAAACCATACCATATGGTAATAATGATCGTAAATAGATTGAAAATATAATGATAATGACCTCATCATGTCTCCTATTTTTTGAATATTCCATTCATACAATCAATAATGTGAGGATGATAGACATTGCTTAATTGAAACTAAATATCAAGATCCATTGGAGGATACATCCATAAATTTAATATAAATCATGGATCATGATTATTTAACCAAACTAGGCTAAATACCATGAAAGGTGGCGGTGAATCAAGGTTTCATAGATTAAAACTACTACCCCTCTATTGTGAAACAAAACTCCATTTTTGATTTTTCCCATAGAAATGAATGAAAAAAATTAAATCATCAATGAGAGAAATTTTTTTACATAGTTTACTCTTAATGGGATAAATCATAGAGGAATAAAATGACATTGTTTTGATGTACGAAATCCCCTAAAAGTGCAATATTGTTTACAATGTTTAGAGAAAACTCACTGTCCCTCCTGGTTTACAACCAGTCACAATTTGACAGCCCATTACTCTCTCAATCAAATGGGTGTTCACTTATTTTTCCAAATATTATTCTTAAATTACATGAATAAATTTGTTTTATGCCTTATTTAGTATATCATTGACTTTTATCTTCATCCACATGATGAATGACTCCTTACCATAGATATACTGGGAAACATCAAATATTAACCCAATTCTTGGGTGACTAGGTTGCATCATTAATACTTTGCGTATAACCTGCTCCTTTTTTTCATGGAAAACCAATGTGTATTCAATAAACAACTTGAGTGAAAATCCTTATTTACATGTAACTCACTATTGAATACAACTATTTTCTTACTTCCCACTCACTTATTGTGTGAAACTCCCATCTTACGCACAACTTTCCACTTGGATGATTTAGAGATCCAATTTCATCTATGTTCTTATAATTGAAAAATTATAGTAGTAAAATCCAATTTATATTCATTTCAAAACCTTCACTCATGATTCCCTTTGTGTGCATGTCTAAGTCGGGCATGTGTCACATTTTGTGTACACTCACCTTCCACAAAAATCTATATCTTACACACCCTTCATTGTATAGGATACTTTTGTACCATCTCTAATCATCAATTCCTTTTTTAGGGATTCTTGTCATCGTATTTTTTCATCAATATCTCTATAACTCTGCAAATGAACATGGATACCTACTTTTTCAACAAATATAATCATCCAAAAAATGAAACAATGTTATCATGAGGGATTTTTTCCAACATGATTTGGAAAAATTTAATAGGTGTTCCATTATGTCGTAAAACACCATTAATATATAATATTGTGTGGTGATAGAGAGGTTAAACTTCTCATATACGGAGTAAAACTGCGGATTTTGTTATGAAATCACCAATAACCAATATTTTATAATAATTTAAGAGTCCCTAGTAGCCTTGTGATGAATTACAACTAACTTTCTCAAAATTTACAAATAGGAATATAAAGAATCTTTTTAAAACCCCGAGTGCGTTTAATATCATATATAAGATGTTTAATACCAAAATATCAAGTCACATGATCAATAATTTTATAAATTATGTTATCCTACCAAAACAATTCCATAAAATCCCTATATATCAGTGGGATACCAGTTTGAATAGATAAATTAGAGCTATGAGAGCAATACAAAAAAATACCTTTTCATCTCAGTTATATATGGAACACATTATCTCATTCCATATTTTATCACACCATCTGAACAAATTATTCCTTCCAACATTTCATCATTTACAAAATTTATTTTTTTATGAAAATTTTCTTCATCAGAGGAAGAAAAATTTATCTTCTCTAATATATTAATTTTTAAAACATTTGAGAAAAGGGTGATGTCACCCCTTCCTTAATAATTTCCATATCCATCCTTAAAAGATCCCTAAAAATAGGATCCCTCTCAATAATCATTTTGTTAATTACTCCTTGATCATTATTGGTTAATGCATATACTACATTACTTTCCTTCTCTGGGTGTTAGTATATTAAAAAATCTTAATAATTGAGTATCTCAAGACAACTCATTTGGTTCAAGTGGATATATTTCAAGAAAAATATTTATTTGAGGCTCCTATGTTCTCTCTATATCTCATAACTTCACAATAGAGATATAATATTCATATAAATAAAGAAATAATTATGGATTCCAACTCAATATCATTGGCTGTAATGTTTAATTTGTGAGCCCTCATTAGTCTTGATCCATATGCAATAAATTAATTATTTTTTTTCAGAATGTAAAACAGTATTCTTTTTGATGTATAACTATTTCTCAGAAATCCATGTTTTCATTACTGTAGAGTCAAAATCATAACATTGACTAATCTCATGTTCAATTAATAAACTAATTCTTAAATATACTTTATACATATATTCATAATCCATTTACATGTATTCTTGGTAAATGTGATATCCACCTCGAAAAAATTATGATTTAATCATTGATAGTAACATTTAAAACTAATGAAACTATGTACTTCGGTTGTGGTTATTTATGTAGTCCATTAATATAATTACTTTATCATCACCAGATCTTATTAAATTCAACATTATAGAAAATATGGAAGATAAAATAATATTCCTAATCCTAGAAATCACACTTACTAAACATGCAATTAAATTTTTTTCATCTATGATTCTAAATAATGATCAATAAGTTATTTTCATATGCCTTGTAGATATTATAATACACCAAAATATTATCGATGAAAATAAAAAAAAAATCATGATATTGTTACAATACTCTTTGCCTAAGATAAATTAAAAATCGAGTTTTAATTTGTAAATCCCAATAGATTTACTATAAACTCAAAGTGCCCATACATCATTTTGAATGTTTTCCTTGGAATATATTAATTATTTACCAAAAATAGAAGATACATAGAATAAATGTAAATCATGGACAATTTATTGGTTTCCATGTATTTGATCACATAATTAATCAATGGAATTTATAGAATACTTTTTATTTAATTTAATGGAATTAATTCCAATATAATTAATGCACATCCACATAGATCTATCATTATTCATAATGATGTGAGTTGTGGCTCCCCATTGTGAGGCACTAGGGAGAATAAATCAATTATCAATAAAATAATATAGCTGATTCTTTAACTCTAATAATTCCATAGTGTCCATCCTATCTGGAGTCTTACACATTACCTTTTCATCAGGGATTAAATAAAAGGACAACGTCACTTCATGGCCAAGTTGTTTACTTATAATTTCATTTGAAACACATCAACGTATTCTTTTAAAATAGGCACATCATCAATTTGATGATTACATTATCTCTCTAATGATTTATTTTTTATTTATAATACGAATTTCAGTCAAATGTTCTACTAGGGATCGATCTACAAGTGACTCAGGTGACGAAATCTATTTTCTAAAGATAAGGAATTCTATATCTTCAAAATAAATCACAATATCTTTATCCTGGAAATATATTTTTGAATATTATTTTGAAATCCATTCTATACCAAGGATTATATCAATGTAAAATATAAGTATGAGAATTAATTCTGCAAATAGACAATATATATGTACCATAGATGGGAATTCAAAAAAAACCTCATCGTAGTAGACTTCTACAATGACTTTTGACTAAAATATTCCCTATTAAGGTGATAGGGAAATATCTAATTTTATTTTAAAACATAGAAGATATAAGAGAGTAAAAATATCAAAAATAAAACTAGGTATTTGATAAATTTTACTTTATTATTAAACTGCTTACCAAGAAATCATTTGATATTGTAGCATAGCTATAGGAATTTCATAGGCTTGGCCTCTTATGTAGTATATTAATTGGTTGCTTGGGGCATTAGTTTAAGTAATACCCCATTTCATTATAGTTTAAGATATGGGAGTCATTGATTTTTTTATTCCCCTTGCATTCATATGCTAGGTTACCATTATAAAAACACATGCAATGAACTCTCATACTATAAAAATATTTCCCATGACGATTCTTACCACAATATTTACAATATTGAAATAACATCATTTTATTATTTTTATTTGATGTAGTTACTTTTTATTTATGTTTATTCTACATCTTATTTTAATTTTTTTCCTCAAACATATTAGATACTGAAATATCCCTCTATTTTTATAGAACATAAAACTAAATATTTTGAAAATTATACCTGAACCCATTGTATGTATGCATAGTGTGAGCTTAAATAATATTTATGGTATCAGAATGTTTTCAATATGCTGAAATTATTAAATAAATCTATTATTTTTAATATAATGAAATCCATAACCATGGGAAAAGATTTCCATAATCATGAAATGGTAGGGAAATTAACCACATAAAAATATTTAAAAAAAATGTTATGAAGAATAATTTTTCATAGTTTTAATGAAGAACACAATAAAAAACCACTTCAAAATAATATTCAACGTATTTATTAATAAATCATTTCAAAAAATTAGTAAATAAATAATAATATAAGAAAAACCATTTAAATAAATTTATCCCTATAATAAAAATTCCTAAGGTAAATTATATTATGTATATCTTGGATACTCACAGCTCAAGTGTGTATTGAAAAACATTTATACATTCTCATTATAGGTCACGATAATTGTTCTCCATACCATATAAATTTTATGTTATAGTCTTTATATACTTCCATTTCATTGGTGTATAACTATACCAGGCCATTATATTCCAATAATTCCAACCTAAATACAATGCTCAAATGTGGGTCACTATTTTCACAGTTCAATAACATTTAATTGAATATTTATCCATAAAAATATTATATCATAAAAGAAAAAAATAAAACTATAATTATAAATAATAATTCCTACAAGTTCATTTTCATCATTAATATGTTTTCCACATTCTAAATATATTTTTGGAAAATGAAACCACTAATAGAAATTTTCTCAATACCAACAGTTTCATGGAACTGCGGGAAACGAATGTTTTGTTATATCCTTGAGGTATGCCCATAGTTTTTGAAACTGTTGGTATAAGTCCATTCCATCATTTCATTATCCCATACATATGGTTTGTAATACTGTGAGTATAGCATTGGAAAAATATGTGGTCATGAGATTTGATATGTGAACTGCCCCTTTATTCATCTCATGCCAAACAACTACTCCATTTATCTTATTAGTATATAAATACATATTTATTATTATTTATTTATATAAACCATGGATATAAATAGAAAACTGTGGGAATAGACTTTCCCAAGAAAACACATTGGTGTCCAGTGATATTGAGTTTCCCCTACTATAAGGCTGGAATGAAGTACCCATTGTTTTGAAAAACCAGTGGTATAAGTATTCATAAAAAACCCTATACCAATGGTTTTGTAACAACCATGTGTATAATTCTCTAAAAACAACCCAATAACCTTGTTTACTATAAAAATATGGGTATAAGTATTCAAAAATAAACTATACCCATGGTTTTCAAAAACTGTGGGTTTCGATTTCCATTCCATAACTATTCCCTTGTTAATCCCCAAAATCATGGGTATATAGATATTTTCTAGTAGTGAACCCTACCATTAATTATTTAAATTATTTATTAAAAGTAATAAATTAATAAATTGTCAGATGGGAAATCATTTTTTATAAAACTACTTACCATAAAAAATTGGAATAACTAAAAATTATATAAAAATTTAAAAAAAATGAGAGAGTGATCCCTTTGGTAAAAAATTGTATGCCCAAACACAAATATCTCATTAATAAAGTGTTGAAAAAAAATTACAAGCCTTCTTATCTCTGTTATGATTGAAAAACACAAATATATGACTATTAAGACACCTATAAATAAAGGAACCACATACCCAGATATACCCTGAATAATTATTTGTGAATCTGAAGAAAAACTACCCAATGCGTGAGGGGTAAAAATGGTATATGAAATAGAGGTAGTGATTAGATTAAAGATATCCAAAAGAGGAAATAAAAATCTTAAAATTGAACCAATGGTAGAAAAGAGAAACCCCAATTTCATCATCTATTCTAATAGGTTCATGTAATGATCCTGTATTCACCCCATGAATTATTCCTACTCAATTTCGTACATTACCAGAAAAATTGTTCACGAAAGAACCCAAAATTATATGAATCAGGGTTGTTTGAATCAATAATTCCCATCAAATCAGGGTATGAAATTTTCATTCAAAATGTGAAAAACTGAAGATCCGATTATTATGTGGTGGTGATAGATAAATTAAAAGAATATAGAACATATTAATCATAGGATAAAAGTCAAATGAATTTTGACAATATATTCTCGAACTAATAATTAATTTTTGATATTATTCCACATAGATGCTTTATATATATATTGGGTGTATGAAGAAAAAATTTGCAAGCCTTGAAGGAATAGGTCCGGAAGGGCTTTCCATTTGTATTATTATTAAATTAGAATGAATATATGGATGATATTTCAATGATGGGTTCATGGATATGTTTAGAGACAATATATATAATGAGTAATGAACATTGACCATAGAGATTGGGAAATAGATAAATAAACTGACATATAATTACTATACATTGGTGTAATATAAATGAATACACTACATTATCCCATCATATGATATATATATAAAAAGGGAACTATAATGATTGTGGTAACCATGTTGTAACCCATTATGATGTGGTATTCAGTATAGGTTTTGGGGATAATCTTCCAAACCAGTTTATGTATATTTTACATGTGCAGGTTGAAAACCCATATGATTAGGATATATATATATAAGGCCCCAGCCTTAAACCTTACTTAATCTTGAGTTATAACAAGATTACACATTGAGGATCTTTTCAGGTTTAGAGTTTTAGAGAATTAGATCATGAAACTTGCATTACATTCCATATTTAAACAAAGTGGTTACATAAAAGACAATATTCATTCTTCCCATCAACGGAAACCTATTTAAAATAAAACACGGATTCTTTCTTGACACATCCTTGACACTATCATCTCATCATGTACCTTTCCCTTGACCTGTGAAAAACATTTCAAAAACTTGGGATGAGCATAAAAAGCTCAGTAAGGGTTATAAAAATATGGAAAGGAATCATGAGTTCATATATACATAAGAATGAAATCATACTTTACCCATAAAACATAGGCATATCAAATCATGAATAAATCATAGAAAACATAAGACATAAAGGTAACTTGAGGCATTCATAACATTCTTACGTAGGGAGTAACCCTCTTAGTTACGTTTGGAATACCCATCACAGTATATTCCCTAAATCTCTTCGGAGAAACTTTAATGTTTCACTCCTTCGCGTTACCCAATGCATTGGAGAGCTATATCGGGCTCACCCGCCCTTAGTTTATCACGGAACCACCCGTTCTTCATAACAATGCCCAAGAACCATAACATAATCGTATCACATAAACATGAATAAAGGAAACATAACATTTCCACATTTCAATCACAATATAACATTTTAGGATATTGAAATAATGAATCCATTCAAAAAGAAACCATTTCCAAAACCATTTAAAACATTTAATAAAGAGATTTTTGAATCAAAGTGTCCCATACCACCTTGAAGCTTTTAACATTTTAAACCATTAATATCCATATAAATAAATCCTTAAAACCATTTTGAAACCATGGATATTAATAAGAACAAATAATTAAAACATTTAAAACGATATTTTGGTTAAAGGGGTTTTACCAAAATTAGAGACACTTGAATTAAATAATCGAGGAATAACATTTAGTCAGAATTTAATAATATCATGATAATAAAAGGATTCATGATATAATACTCCAAAGGACAGTATATACACCATATAAGAGTGAATTGGTGCATAACAACAATAAGCCCTCAATAGAAATGTCAAATGTGATGAAATCCCTTATAAAGAAGGTATCCTTAAATTAAGGACAAATAAATCTCAAAAATATGTGTGACAAATATATATACACCCAATATAAGTGGATATTAAGTTTGAAACAGTAAAAGGTCATTCACACATATTCAATGGATGACATATTCAATGACTACAAGTTGAACCCAAAGAAATCGAAATTGGGTTAAAAAGTTCCCTTGACAGCCTAACGGCATCACATCAAAAAGAGTTGATGAGAGATAAAAAGAGTATCTCATCACTTGGACATAAAATTTACATCAATAAGGATATATTAGAACATATCCCAACATAACAATATGTAAATTAAAAGACCCAATAAAATAAGTCTTTTAAAAAAGAGGAGGGTGAAAGGTTCCCTTACCGACATGGGTATCTTTCAAAACATACACCCAATGAAAGAAAGACAATAGGTAATTGATGTAAATACTCATAAATGAAATTATATTACACAAAGAGTAGAATAATGGGTAGTAAATACACCACTCAATGGAATTTGTGGCAAATGTAGCATAAATCTCACGGGAATAAAAGTGAGATGAAAAATCCCTCACGGAAACTCGGCAGCCTAACGACGCCACATAAAACTTCCGAATATGGATTGATGAGATCAAATAGGGTATCTCATCACATTACAATATAATTTAAACCAAGAGGAATATAAAAGAACATCCCCCAACATTACAAATAGGAGCATAAAAGAAGTGACATAAAGGAGAGTACTTAAAAAGAAAGAGAGAAGTTAGATCTCTTACGAAAGTTCGGCAGCCTAACGGCGCCAATCAAAACGTCCAAAATGGATTGATGAGAGATAATAGGGTCTCTCATCACATGAACATAAAAATTACAGTAGGATTAATATAAAAGATCATGTCAATAACAAGAAAGATGAGCTTTAAAAGGAATGACATAAAAGAGTGTACTTAAAAAGAAAGGGAGGAGTAAGATCCTTTACCTCGGGTCCGACTTGACTCGATTGTTCATTAATGTCCTGAATAATAAACTTGAGTTAATTTCCAATTTATTAATAACATTTTTCTAGTTCATTATTCCTATTAGATCACCTATTTACATGTTATAAACATTATGTAAACATTTAATTTAATAATGTTTGTTTGTCGATATTTGGTTCTTAAGTCGAAAGTGGACTTCTTACCATTACATGTTGTTCGTGTGGTCAAATTTTTATTATATCCATAATCATATTCATGATTTGGATATCATATATGTCATATATATCCAGTACATTCATGCATTTATAACATTACATAATCATTTAGAGGTAAGAAATGAAATGCACCGTTCATGGAGACGGTAAGCCGTACGTACGCATGAACGCTACATTCATTTCTATTTCATATTTTATAGAATGGAATAATAATGATATAAAGGTATATTATAATTACAGTATAATATCATATATAATATCATAGTTCCATCCTTTATACGTCCCACATATGGTATTTAACGAATCAAATCACTTTGAGGGGGCGGTAGTCCGCACTTCCTTAAATGAAGATATCGCGTTTACCCATAATGGAAACCATAAAGGTATGCCCAAAATGAAAAAAAAACAGAATCTTAAGGAAAACATAAACATATTATATATCATATATAAAAATAGTTACATCATAATGGCCACCTTTGAAGGTGTTAAATGAGTATTGAACAATCATCGTTTCGGGAGGCAGAATTTCTCCATCCATGGAAACCGTATGTTCTTTAACCATTTGATGTAGTTGTGTGAGAGTGTAGCTAGAATAAATCTTATAACAACATCCTAGTATATTGAAGATACTGGTGTTGTTACAAAAGAAGTAAATAAAAAGAGTTTAGGGGGTTGGAGAAGCAAAATAAAACAAATGAACATGAGAGAATGAATTACCTTTAAAATTGTAACTCCTTTTGATTTGAGCCTAAAGGCTTCCTTTGAAAGGATTATTCCCAAGGGAATCCTCTAGGATGAGGAGAGGGATGTGGAGAGAGTAAATGGGCAGGGGTTGGCCGAGCCAAAGTCTTGAGGAGTGTGTGAAATGAGGTAGAGGTGGGGGCCTTTTATAAGAGGAGAGGAGGGGCACTTTTGGAAAGTAAAGAAATATTACTTTATTTGAAAATGTGTTTCGGTTTCAAAAGGTCCCACATTGATATAATTCGTGAATAAGGTGATAAGGCTTCGAAATACACTCATCCAATAAGTTTTGGACATGTGTAGTTCATAGATTTTACATTATCTTTCCATTTTATTTAAATCGTCAAATAATGATGTCATCGCTGCATCATTATTATGTCATAAATAATTTAATTTATATAATGTCTAAAAATTATAAAAAAAATACTATGATGTAGGAAATCGTTTTATCTTTCCAATGAATATTTATAATAAAAAATATGACTTGTATAACCCCACTTAAAAATTGTTTTAGTAAAACATATCATGTTTGTGTCAATTTTACTTTTACATTAAATAAAATGTTATTTATGTCATTTCCCAACCAAAGTGGATCCATGGGGTCTCCAAGTTGACCCATGGCGTGTCTTGGTCGGCCATGATACAACCAATGAGGGTAAGACATGTGTCAAGCTCATCTCATTTTATTAAAGTATTATTTTTACCTTAAACCACACTAATTACCACTAATCGCAATTAAAAACTTAATAAGTTACTATTCACCAAAAAATTATTTTAATCTCATTGAACCACATTTTACTTCTTAATGACAACCATGTATGTCGGATTTTTGAAAATAAAAACACAATGATGGCAAAATTTCATTTAAACAGAAAATCAGTTTTATAAGTACCACTTAGTGGTTTCACTATTCATCAAAAATTGAAGTTTTTCAGAAAAATCCCAAAAATTCACCCTAAGATATATTTGATATTCTGAATTCAAAAATGAAGTTCGTTTTACAAAATTCAAAACATATAAGTCACATTAATTAATTTAATAATTAATTCCCGCTTTCATGACAAATAGTGTGTTTTATGAAACAATAAGTATCAAAAGATTGACACTAGTTTAAGTCTGATTTCAATGTGAAATTGATTCCAACGACCACTATTGGATTTAATGGTAAAAATATTTTCTAATTTCACTTTAAAACCAATTCAAAATATAATCTAATCATATAAATAAATTAGATTAAAAAGTGGTTTTGAATTAAAATACAACATTTTACACTATTCATTAAAAAATGAACTTTATCAGAAAGATACCAAAAATTTACACAAAGTAAATTTTGATGTCCCGATTCTTAATAAGAGTTTTATTTGGTCCAAAAGAATTTTTAAGAGTGAAAAAAACTATATTTAATGACGGTTCTCCATCAAAAGGTGATAAGTGAACCTTTAGTGAAAACTAGGGCATATACGCCTAAAATTGAATTCTTTCCGTATTTTAAGCCTTTATCTTTTATTGTATAAATGTAAAAATATTTAAGAACATATATAATCATATTTTAGTTATTTTTATCCATTACCGCCATTACAACGGCTACATGTTAACTACCATTTAGAATAATATTATTTTATTATTAGAGTGCAATGTAAGATTCCCAAGAAACTCGTTGTTGCGTGTTGGGTACGCCATCGAGCATAGCGTCCCCATTAAAGTCATATTAATATTTTATTCACAAATATGGATAAATATGAAAATGTCATATTCATTATTTACCTGGGGTGTTACATCCTTCCCCCCTTTTGGTAATTGCGTCCTTGCAATTTTAAAATTGTGCTTGGAAACATCCTTGAACGTCCCACATCGGAGAAGAGTCGGTAAAAAAAATCACATTAAAATAAAGAAAGATAAGTACAAAGGTCACCCAAGTTAACCCATACTAGGATTCCAAGTATGAAAATATGGACATGGAGGAAAAAACAAAGGGTCATGTTCTGATGGAGAGTGATAGAAAACATGTTTAGGGGAAAGTTAACCACGAGAAAATCACAAACTTGTGATGGGTTAAACCGTATTCGATTCCCCAGTAGGAAAAGTTAATAGACAACATTTT
The DNA here is from genome assembly GCA_963277665.1 of Viscum album. Classification (NCBI taxonomy): domain Eukaryota; kingdom Viridiplantae; phylum Streptophyta; class Magnoliopsida; order Santalales; family Viscaceae; genus Viscum; species Viscum album. Next base: position 1,764,457,951 of record OY728136.1, on the reverse strand, counting down.
TGTTTTAAGTTACTTCTTATTGAGGAATTTATTCATAAGGAAGCATTATCACTTATCATGTTGACTTTCAACTTTTACTAGATTCCTTAGTCAAACTCATATTTTTTCCAAAAGACGAGTATTTAGGGAGACTTGTTCGCATTAAGAGTACTATAATCAACTTCTAGAGAATCACCTAATCCCCAAAAGAGAACTATATACATCCCATGTTTTTAGGCTTTAACCAAAACCAAAACCAAAAAGGTTAGTACAAGATCAGATAATCCAGAAAAGGATAACCCCTTATAAAAAGAAAATCTATTCTTAATCTCCAAAATTTTTCCAACAAAACCCAAAGTTCATCGAGGACCATCCGATAAACCATTTTTCCATAAAATTCTTCAAAGAAAACCAATATAATATTGAAACCCAAATATTTGAAGGATTTAGTCACATAGTCTTCCAAGTTAAATCGTAACATTTATCTCCAAACAACATCAGTTGCTCCTAAAGTCTCACATTGAAAAGTAATTATCCTAATCACATATCCTCCAAAATCAACTTACTCTTAATTCACAAAATCATATAACTAAAAATAATCAGTCAAACTAACCAGGGGATTCACGTAGTCCAGTGGTAGGCGATAAATATCAGTTGCACTTTGGTTGTGGGTTCGATTCCCGCAGCATTGTCCGACTCGACGGGTTGTCACACGGTCTGCGTGTTTTCCTTTTTCCAAAACTATATAATTCTAAAATCATTACCCAAAAAGGGATAAAATCATCAAAAATAACCATAACATAATTTAACCTCAATTTTATCTCATGCCTTTCACTTCAATCATAACATATGGTAACCCATAATTACCTCAAAAGTAAGGATCATATAAACCCAAATGGTTCTTTATAACTATGTCCACAAAAGAGAAGATAAATATTACTTGAATAAAATTTTCCTATATTAAACATCAGGGTTACACATAATATAAAAAGTCTTCTAATGTAACCCCATCATCAAAAGAGACTTAATACTCTTAAGAATTTCACCCTAACTCTTGAAGCCCTCATATGTTGACATCTTACTCATTCAACATTCTTCATGATCCATTATCCATTCCTTTCCAACTTATTCCAAAATACCTCTTTCATACAAACAAAATCATGAATCATATCCTAAGATTCCAAAATAAGAAAACAATAGTAATGAAATAGTACATACCTTTGATTGGTCATTGTCAGTTTCTTCATCCTCAATTGGAATGGCATTAGGTATTGGTAAACGAATATTGGTACGCTCTTGGTGACCCCATTCATGAAACTTCTTCATAGGACATGTGTTTGCATAATGACCATGCACACCACATTTAAAACATTCAATTGATCCCTCAGAAGGAACTTCTTTCCCTTTCCTCGAGTCAACTGGATGCTTCCTTTTTCCATGGCAGGTTCTTACTTTATGACCTACATTTCCACATCTATAGCATATTTCTGTCCCTTTGAAACATTTTCCTAGGTTTTTCTTTCCACATCTTTGACACATAGGTTTTTGAACACACTTACCTTTATGATTATTACCTGTACTTCCGTAGGGATTTTTTTCGTGCATATATGATGCCTTAGAGAAATCTCCAAGGTTTAGGTGGTCAATCATGACTCCAGATAGTTGGTTGTGGATAATCAAAAGTGTTCTCATTGCAGCTCCCACATCATTCAGTTGCTTTCTAAAAAAACTGTCACAGTTTCCTTCACATCCACTGTTACTTTGGTGCCTGCTAGATCCAGCCATTTACTAAAACCAAAAAGGTCAGTGTGAGTATATCAACATCACCATCATGTACTAATGAGTAAGATAGACAATAATATATACTTACTCATTCACTTTATCTAAAACTAAGACTCTTTCTGAAATCCTAACCATTATGGTAATTGTCAATTATGCTTAAAGAATACCCTAACCTCTAAAGTTATCTAAACCGACCTTTGATACCAACTATAAGGCCCCAGCCTTAAACCTTACTTAATCTTGAGTTATTACAAGATTACACATTGAGGATCTTTTCAGGTTTAGAGTTTTATAAAATTAGATCATGAAACTTGCATTACATTCCATATTTAAATAAAGTGGTTACATAAAAGACAATATTCATTCTTCCCATCAACGGAAACCTATTTAAAATAAAACAAGGATTCTTTCTTGACACATCCTTGACATTATCATCTCATCATGTACCTTTCCCTTGACCTGTGAAAAACATTTCAAAAACTTGGGATGAGAATAAAAAGCTTAGTAAGGGTTATAAAAATATGGAAAGGAAACATGAGTTCATATATACCTAAGAATGAAATCATACTTTACCCATAAAACATAGGCATATCAAATCATTAATAAATCATAGAAAACATAAGACATAAAGGTAACTTGAGGCATTCATAACATTCTTACGTAGGGAGTAACCCTCTTGGTTACGTTTGGAATACCCATCACAGTATATTCCCTAAATCTCTTCGGAGAAACCTTAATGTTTCACTCCTTCTTGTTACCCAATGCATTGGAGAGCTATATCGGGCTCACCCGCCCTTAGTTTATCACGGAACCACCCGTTATTCATAACAATGCCCAAGAACCATAACATAATCCTATCACATAAACATGAATAAAGTAAACATAACATTTCCACATTTCAATCACAATATAACATTTTAGGATATTGAAATAATGAATCCATTCAAAAAGAAACCATTTCCAAAACCATTTAAAACATTTAATAAAGCGATTTTTGAATCAAAGTGTCACATACCACCTTGAAGCTTTTAACATTTTAAACCATTAATATACATATAAATAAATCCTTAAAACCATTTTGAATACATGGATATTAATAAGAACAAATAATTAAAACATTTAAAATGATATTTTGGTTAAAGGGGTTTTACCAAAATTAGAGACACTTGAATACAATAATCGAGGAATAACATTTAGTCAGAATTTAATAATATCATGAGAATAAAAGGATTCATTATATGATACTCCAAAGGACAGTATATACACCATATAAGAGTGAATTGGTTAATAACAACAATGAGCCCTCAATAGAAATGTCAAATGTGATGAAATCCCTTATAAAGAAGGTATCCTTAAATTAAGGACAAATAAATCTCAAAAATATGTGTGACAAATATATATACACCCAATATAAGTGGATATTAAGTGTAAAACAATAAAAGGTCATTCACACATATTCAATGGATGACATATTCAATGACTACAAGTTGAACCCAAAGAAATCGAAATTGGGTTAAAAAGTTCCCTTGACAGCCTAACGACATCACATCAAAAAGAGTTGATGAGAGATAAAAAGAGTATCTCATCACTTGGAAATAAAATTTACATCAATAAGGATATATGAGAACATATCCCAACATAACAATATGTAAATTAAAAGACCCAACAAAATAAGTCTTTTAAAAAAGAGGAGGGTGAAAGGTTCCCTTACCGACTTGGGTATCTTTCAAAACATACACCCCATGAAAGAAAGACAATAGGTCATTGATGTAAATACTCATAAATGAAAGTATATTACACAAAGAGTAGAATAATGGGCAGTAAATACACCACTCAATGGAATTTGTGGCAAATGTAGCATAAATCTCACGGGAATAAAAGTGAGATGAAAAATCCCTCACGAAAACTCGGCAGCCTAACGACGCCACATAAAACTTCCGAATATGGATTGATGAGATAAAATAGGGTATCTCATCACATTAAAATATAATGTACAGCAAGAGGAATATAAAAGAACATCCCCCAACATTACAAATAGGAGCTTAAAAGAAGTGACATAAAGGAGAGTACTTAAAAAGAAAGAGAGAAGTTAGATCTCTTACGAAAGTTCGGCAGCCTAACGGCGCCAATCTAAACTTAAAAAATGGATTGATGAGAGAGAATAGGGTCTCTCATCACATGAACATAAAAATTACAGTAGTATTAATATAATAGATCATCCCAATAACAAGAAAGATGAGCTTTAAAAGGAATGACATAAAAGAGTGTACTTAAAAAGAAAGAGAGGAGTAAGATCTGTTACCTCGGGTCCGACATGACTCGATCGTTCTTTAATGTCCTGAATAATAAACTGGAGTTAATTTACACTTTATTAATAACCTTTTTCTAGTTCATTATTCCTATTAGATCACCTATTTCCATGTTATAAACATTATGTAAACATTTAAGTTAATAATGATTGTTTTGTCGATATTTGGTTCTTAAGTCGAAAGTGGACTTCTTACCATTACATGTTGTTTGTGTGGTCAAATGTTTATTATATCCAGAATCATATTCATGATTTGGATATCATATATGTCATATATATCCAGTACATGCATGCATTTATAACATTACATAATCATTTAGAGGTAAGAAATGAAATGCACCGTTCATGGAGACGGTAAGCCGTACGTACGCATGAACGCTACTTTCATTTCTATTTAATATTTTATATAATGGAATAATAATTATATAAAGGTATATTATACTTACAGTATAATATCATATATAATATCATAGTTCCATCCTTTATACGTCCCACATATGGTATTTAACGAATCAAATCACTTTGAGGGGGCGGTAGTCCGCACTTCCTTAAATGAAGATATCGCGTTTACCCATAATGGAAACCATAAAGGTATGCCCAAAATGAAAAAAAACAGAAGCTTAAGGAAAACATAAACATATTATATATCATATATAATAATAGTGACATCATAATGGCCACCTTTGAAGGTGTTAAATGAGTATTGAACAATCATCGTTTCGGGAGGCAGAATTTCGCCATCCACGGAAACCGTATGTTCTTTAACCATTTGATGTAGTTGTGTGAGAGTGTAGCTAGAATAAATCTTATAAAAACATTCTAGTATATTGAAGATACTGGTTTTGTTACAAAAGAAGTAAATAAAAAGAGTTTAGGGGGTTGGAGAAGCAAAATAAAACAAATGAACATGAGAGAATGAATTACCTTTAAAAGTGTAACTCCTTTTGATTTGAGCCTAAAGGCTTCCTTTGAAAGGATTCTGCCCAAGGGAATCCTCTATGATGAGGAGAGGGATGTGGAGAGAGTAAATGGTCAGGGTTTGGCCGAGCCAAAGTCTTGAGGAGTGTGTGAAATGAGGTAGAGGTGGGGGCCTTTTATAAGAGGAGAGGAGGGGCACTTTTGGAAAGTAAAGAAATATTACTTTATTTGAAAATGTGTTTCGGTTTAAAAAGGTCCCACATTGATATAATTCGTGAATAAGGTGATAAGACTTCAAAATACACTCATCCAATAAGTTTTGGACATGTGTAGTTCATATATTTTACATTATCTTTCCATTTTATTTAAATCGTCAAATAATGATGTCATCGCTGCATAATTATTATGTCATAAATAATTTAATTTATTTAATGTCTAAAAATTATAAAAAAATACTATGATGTAGGAAATCTTTTTAGCTTTTCAATTAATATTTATAATAAAAAATATGACTTGTATAACCTCACTTAAAAATTGTTTTAGTAAAACATATCATATTTGTGTCAATTTTACTTTTACATTAAATAAAATGTTATTTATGTCATTTCCCAACCAAAGTGGATCCATGGGGTCCCCAAGTTGACCCATGGCTTGTCTTGGTTGGCCATGATACAACCAATGAGGGTAAGACATGTTTCAAGCTCATCTCATTTTATTAAAGTATTATTTTTACCTTAAACCACATTAATTACCACTAATCGCGATTAAAAACTTAATAAGTTACTATTCACCAAAAAATTATTTTAATCTCATTGAACCACATTTTACTTATTAATGACAACCATGTATGTCGGATTTTTGAAAATCAAAACACAATGATGGAAAAATTTCATTTAAACGGAAAATCAGTTTTATAAGTACCACTTAGTGGTTTCACTATTCATCAAAAATTGAAGTTTTTCAGAAAAATCCCAAAAATTCACTCTAAGATATATTTGATATTATGAATTCAAAAATGAAGTCCGTTTTAAAAAATTCAAAACATATAAGTCACATTAATTAATTTTATAATTAATTCCCGCTGTCTTGACAAATAGCGTGTTTTATGAAACAATAAGTATCAAAAGATTGACACTAGTTTAAGTCTGATTTCAATGTGAAATTGATTCCAACGACCACTATTGGATTTAATGGTAAAAATATTTTCTAATTTCACTTTAAAACCAATTCAAAATATAATCTAATCATATAAATAAATTTGATTAAAAAGTGGTTTTGAATTAAAATACAACATTTTACACTATTCATTAAAAAATGAACTTTTTCGGAAAGATACCAAAAATTTACACAAAGTAAATTTTGATGTCCCGATTCTTAATAAGAGTTTTATTTGGTCCAAAAGAATTTTTAAGAGTGAACAGAACTATATTTAATGATGGTTCTCCATCAAAAGGTGATAAATGAACCTTTAGTGAAAACTAGGGCATATACGCCTAAAATTGAATTCTTTCCGTATTTTAAGCCTTTATCTTTTATTTTATAAATGTAAAAATATTTAAGAACATATATAATCATATATTAGTTATTTCTATCCATTCCCGCCATTACAACGGCTACATGTTAACTACCATTTAGAATAATATTATTGTATTATTAGAGTGCAACGTAAGATTCCCAAGAAACTCGTTGTTGCGTGTTGGGTATGCCATCGAGCATAGCGTCCCCTTTAAAGTAATATTAATATTTTATTCACAAATAATGATAAATATGAATATTTCATATTCCTTATTTACCTGGGGTGTTACAATATAATCTAGGCTTGAGTTTGGGGTATTATCCATCTATGGGAGTATTAATTTATTTGATGGTACTAGGGCAAGGATGTTATTCCCTAAATAAGAAAATGATATTTGGGATGGTTCTTGGTTAGGGGTGTTATTCCTCATATGAAATGACACACGAGATTGCTCTGAAATGAGTATTTTTACTCTGTGATGATATATCTGATTGTTTTATGTTATGGTAGAAATTCCCCATTGGGATACAATATATTATCCAGATATATTTATGGGGAAATATTTCCCAATTTCTGAAATTTTATGAGATATTTCTTGGTTATGGGCTTTATTACGCTCTGAGCGATGATATGTGAGATTGATTCGGGGTATGAATTATTTTCCCTATGGGATATTATAAATGATATATTTCATGATTGGGTAATTATTACCCTTGGGTGATGATATACTTGATCGTTCCACTATAGGGTCACTATAAATGCATTGTAATTTTTTGTGTGTTTGTATATATATGAGATAGTTGTATGGTGGGCTGTGATTACCCCAAGGTGGTGATATATCATGATAAGAGTCATTCTTCAATGATCATAGTTTGAGTGGTGAAAAAAATATTATTAAGTTAGTAACCATGTGAATAAAATGTATTTTGCATTAAATTATTTATTTATCATTCTTTAGTATATCATATAGTACATGCACCACATATACTTGTATTTTATATACACAATTGTGTTTTGATAATTCAGTTATACTCAAACACAACTCAAGAAATCCAAAAAGACTTTTATCCCAAATGAAGTCATTATTCTAGACACAGTTAAAGAAGATACCTATGGTTAGATTAATTAGATACATGTCATGGAAATATTAAAAATATGGGAATGATTCGAGATATGCGAACATATTATTTTTTTTCTGTTGTGGTTATATTATTATTGGATGTATATGATTTTCCTATGAGTGGTGTAGGTATCTTCATGACTCATTTGACATTATATATTGTTCATTCTTATAATGACCCATATTCTAATGATGTAAAAACTATTTTTTTTAGTTTCAAAAATATTTAATGGACATTATAATGATAAATAAAGGAGTCATGATATCCATGAGGGTCTTTGGGGCATGTTCGAAGCTCGAACACTGTAAATTTGGAAATGAAACTGCAACACATAGTTAGTATAAACTGTATAGCCAAACATGAGTGGTCTTTACTATCCATGCGGTAGAAAATATTGGAGAAGAAAGAGACTCATGTTTTTTCAAGAACTATGAAACTCTTGGTGGATTCCCATTCAAAAAACTGCAGTGTTTTGAACTAAGGATTTCATAATGTTTTTTCATGGTTAAGGAAATGATGTGTCTTAACTATGTGGGGTCTCTCTTGGGCCAATGACTTGATCATGATTTTTAATTTTTTTTGTCTAAATAGTGTGTACAAACTATGCGCCCACTATTTTGATAGTGAAAATAAAAAATTTACCTAAATAATCCTTTAAAACTTATTTTCATTTATCCTCCCTTCATTCTAGTAAATGAGTGGTTTCCCTCCTCTCATAATCAAACTACTTCTACCACCCCGGTTACATGATAACTCTTATATCCTAGGTATGAATCAATATCCATAAAAGGAATTGGATAACTATAGGTATTTTTTATATTCATCTACCTTCCAATTTCTATTTATCTTCATATATGATATGTAATATAGATACAAGGTCATTTTATTAGTTTTATGGTATTTGGACAGTTTCTTCAACTTCCCCCAAAATACATCGAATATAAAGAATCCATCAGATGATGAGTCTTGAATGGACCTAATAAAGTTGGTATTGTCACATTCCTCATGAATTTGGAATTTGTTTTTTTATATTCTTCATAGTGTTGCTCACCGGTTTCTTCCATGCATCATCATAAAGTTTTAATCTTTAACATAAATTTACATATGTAAATTCTGTAACAACTACATATTATTGTTTAGTAAATTTTTAAATTATTCTTTTAGATGTGGATTCTCCTTGGTTGTAACTCCTTGAATTTTTCATTAGAAGGTAGTTTTTAAATACATAGAATTACTCTTAAGCATTTATCTTGGGTTTTAATTTATTTTTCCCTTATATGTAATTTACCATTTGTCATTTTCACATTCTATGTGTCTCATTGAGTTTTATAAATTTTATTTCATTTTTCTAGTTAATTAAATTGATTTGTTAAATGTAATGTCTTCTTCATTAAGGTTTTAATCTTATTAAATGAATTTAATGATATTAAAATGGAATTAATTATTAAAAAGTGTTTTTCCACACTATTTGATCATATTTTATTTATTCTTAATTTGAATTGTTATGCCATTGTTTATAATGGGTTTGTAAATATGATTAATGAGGGGTAGTGCCACATTTATTATATTATTATTAATATTACTCTATAATATTTGATTTTGAATGATTATATGGACTTTTGAGCATAAAAATTCCATTCCCCCATACATCGGGTGTTGAGAATTACATCTTACACCATTTACACCATTTGGGGAGTGGGAATAATGCACCATGTCCATTTTCCTAGTGTTGACATGATTAAACACTCACCCCCATAATTGTTAATTAAGAAATATCCCACAATTTTTGGGCTTTAGAGATTTTAAATTATATTATGAGCTTATAGGGTCATTTAGATTGTTCATGAATGTTTGAGTAACACCTCATTCATGATAGAACATATTATTTATGGTATATAGCCATAAACAACTGCACATACATTATCCTTATAGGTGGATGGAATATAAATAAATAAATAAATATATATATATTACTTTATATATAGTCACTAATCAAAAATTCATTCCAGCCTATATCAATGTAGGTTGACTCTCTATGTGTCCTATTAGATCCTGTGCAGGCTGTTATTTATTTATTCATCTTTGTTTAATTTTTTTAAATTTATACATGCATACTGTTTATCTATGAGAAATTCATGGATTATGTACAGAAATCATAGCCAATGGCGTAATATGATATTTTCTCACACCCTATTAAATCCTAATTTAGTACCCTAGTATATTATTTTTATATAGCAATAGATAAGGGAAAGAGCCCGACCAAAATATTTTGATATGGTGTACCTATATTTGGAAAATAGGAGTAGAGGATAACAAAAATGATTCAGAATCTAGTGGAGTAATTTTTTCCCTTTTATACTTTTTGTTTAGAATGAATGTGTATTCTTGTCCCCTATTCCCCTTTTCTATATCAACATGCCATGTGTCCATGAACATGTCACAACCTAGAGGATTTTGACATTTTTACTCATTTACTTTGTATTTTATTCTTCCATTGCATCATTATTCTATTTATATATATATATATTAATTCTGTTATTGGATATTTATTGTTGTATCTTATATTCCACTCTAATATGATGGTATAGTCTACCTTATGTACCACCTTCACATTGTCATTTCTAGGCGGTATACTCTATTATATGATGACACACACTTGAGGACATGAAACCCTCCAAATTAGGGAATGACTTATGTGGATCCCAGTTCAGGATGTTATGAAGTGGTATCAGAGGGATATTTTCTTATTTTATTACTTTTTTGGTATTAGAAAAAAGACTATGGGTTAAATTATTTTTGAAATAACAATTTTCCCAAATGTACCTAACCCATGTATGAGGGAAACCTAAATTATCTGGCATGAGAAACTGTAGTAATTGATTATTCCTATTATGGATGATATGACATCACCATTGGGTGATGAAAATTTCTATTGATGTTATTGATAAAGGTATTGATAAATTAATTATTTCTTTAACCTAGTACCAATAAAATGACGTAATTTCATTATATAAATCATTAAAGGAACAATATGAATAAAAAAACATTCATCTTTCCAGGTCATGTGTATTTTTATCAGGAATTTTCCCATTGAATATTGATAGTTCCTTATTTATATGTATAATTTTGATAAATTTTCATTCAATATTAGAAAATATTATGGAAACATAATGTTACTACCTTAACCTAAAAGTGTTTTCCAATATAGGTTAGAGCGTAAACAATAAATATTTAGTTATTCCATGTTGAACTATGGACCATTTCTCACATGGGAAGTAATTTGTTCTTTTTTGGGTTAGTTGAACTCCATTTTTTTTGTTCATAAGGATTATGTGACCTTATTTATCAAAAATGGAATCCATCTAATATGACTATTTAAAATTATTTAAATATTTTTTCAAGAATGAATTTAAAATGGATTACACTTTTAATGTAAATATGATTATCTTATACATGATAAACAACGACCTAGACCCATTCCTAGCCATAGTAGTTGGTAGTGTGGTATATTTTATGTTCATAGGACCATTATTGTATCTTCAACCATAGAGTTCGAGCTTTTGGAGCAGATAGAGAGGTATGATCATTTCTATAAAAATGTTATTCACCTATCTTTGTTTTCTATCTACGATATTTTCCATTGATAAAATCTCTTTTGAGGCATGAATTTGTCATTGTAGTATCATGCATCCAAGAATTCCTCTTGTTGTATACCCTAATGGATTTGAAAAAAATAAACCAGAGGCGTATGGTCTCAAGATACTAGTTATCCCTCCTCCAATATCGCCTATAGTACCTCTAAATCTTTCGGATATAGGAACTAATGGCCAGTTTTGAGATGAATTTTTATTTATACTGAAAGATATTAAATTTATTGTTCGGCCTTCCCTGAGTATTAAAGATTTAACTTTGTAATTTTAGTAGCAGCATCCTTCCATCATTTTGGGGGATGACAGACATTATGCTAATGATTTTTGGCTTGAATAATTTTTTCAAATATTCGAGAATTTGGAGATGCCTCTAGAGTGTAGGGTTAATATTTTAATGTATATTCTAAATAATTTTTCCATATAGGGGAAGGATGTTATTATCTAGGTATATTGGCATAGAGTTATGGTCTAGGAAAATTTACATATGATTTTATATGACTAATTCTTATCGCAGAACATGAGGGATGACAAATCTAGATATTTCAGGAACATTCTAAAGGGAGTCAAATCATTTATGGAATACTCAGATCAATTAACTGAGCTAAAATGGTTCACTCCTACTCTTGTGGGTGTTGAAATTATTACTAAAAGGAGATTTGAGAATGGTTTGGTATATTACATCTGATCTCCGGTTGATGTCATCCGAATAACCACCATTTCAGAAAACATCAATCAGAATCTTATTACATAATGAAATTATAGTGATTATGATGGTGCGAGTCATGTTATTTTTTTAGCTAGATATATTTTTTATACTTCTGGGATAAGAAAAAAATATGAGGTTCCTTGTAGAGGTTGCAGTTGTCAGGCACCTCATGCTGATATAATTATGATATCTCACTAGTGATGGAATAAGGGACACATAAAGTCTTAGTAATTTTGAGATCCACTAGAATAAAGATATTATGACACCATTGGTCTTATATATTGTTTCTTAGAAAAATTTATATCAATTCCTAGAGATCTTAGATCTAATCCAACCCCACATTTTAGATTATGGGCTATAGGATCACAATAAGAAGGAAGCTGAAATACCATCAGACAGTTTGGAAGAGATGGAAGCCACAATAGAGGTAGTCAAACTCCTGATTTAAACACCAATATAGAGATATTTCCCAGGGTAGTTAGGTATATAATCAAGACCACATTATAGGACAACTACATGAAATCCATCTTACTCTAAATGAGTACTGTGATTGAAAATCTACTATATGATGTACTATAATTTTATCCACCACAATAATTTTCTAATTTATCTGATATAGGGGAATCTAAATTGTTTATATAAAATTGTATTACATATATTATAGTCCATGAGATCGAAAACATCCATGGAGTTATGATTCATGAAACCCAAATAGTTATTTGATTAGGGAAATTATATATTATAAGTACTCTATGTAACACCCCAGGTAAATAAAGAATATGACATCTTTATATTTATCCATATTTGTGAATAAAATATTGATATGACTTTAAAGGGGATGCTATGCTCAATGGCGTACCCAACACGCAACAACGAGTTTCTTGGGAATCGTACGTTGCACTCTAATAATAAAAAAATATTATTTTAAATGGTAGTTAACATGTAGCCGTTGTAATGGCGGGAATGGATAGAAATAACTAAGATATGATTATATATGTTTTTAAATGTTTTTAGATTTATCCAATAAAAGATAAAGGCTTAAAATATGGAAAGAATTCAATTTTAGGCGTATATGCCCTAGTTTTCACTAAAGGTTCACTTATCGCCTTTTGATGGAGAACCGTCATTAAATATAGTTTTGTTCACTCTTATAAATTCTATTGGACCAAATAAAACTCTTCTTAAGAATCGGGACATCAAAATTTACTTTGTGTAAATTTTTGGTTTCTTTCCGATAATGTTCATTTTTTTCTAATGAATAGGGTAAAATGTTGTATTTTAATTCAAAACCTCTTTTAAATCTAATTTATTTATATGATTATATTATCTTTTGAATTGGTTTTAAAGTTAAATTAGATTATATTTTTACCATTAAATCTAATAGTGGTCGTTGGAATTAATTTCACTTTGAAATCAGACTTAAACTAGTGTCAATCTTTTGATACTTATTATTTCATAAAAACACGATTTTTTCTCTGACAGCGGGAATTAATTATTAAATTAATTAATGTGACTTACATGTTTTTACTTTTATAAAATAGACTTCATTTTTGAATTCAGAATATCAAATATAGCTTAGGTTGAATTTTTGGGATTTTTCTGAAAAACTTCAATTTTCGATGAATAGTGAAACCACTAGGTGGTACTTATAAAAACTGAATATTCCGTTTAAATGAAATTTTGACATCTTTGTGTTTTGAATTTCAAAAATCCGACATAAATGGTTGTCATTAAGAAGTAAAATGTTTTTCAATGGGATAAAAATAATTTTTTGGTGAATAGTAACTTATTAAGTTTTTAATCGCGATTAGAGATAATTAGTGTAGTTTAAGGTAAAAATAATGTTTTAATAATAGGAAATGATCTTGACACATGTCCTACACTCATTTGTTGTGTCATGGACGACCAAGAAAAGCCATGGGTAAACTTGGGGACCCCATGGAGCCACTTTGGTTGGGAAATGACATAAATAACTTTTTATTTAATGTAAAAGTAAAAAAGACACAAACATCATATGTTTTAAGAAAACAATTTTTACATAGGGTTATAAATATCAGATTTTTTATTATAAATAGTAATTGGAAAGCTAAAACGATTTCCTACATCATTGTATTTGTTTTATAATTTTTAGACTTTAAATAAAATAATTTATTTATGACATCATGATGATGCAGCGATGACATCATTATTTAACGATTTAAATAAAATGGAAAGATAATGTAAAATCTAAGACCTACACATGTCCAAAACCAATTGGATGAGTGTATTTAGAAGAATTATCACCTTATACACGAATTATATCAATGTGGGACCTTTTAAAACCGATACACATTTTCAAATAATGTAATATTTATTACTTTCCAAAAGTGCCCCTCCTCTCCTCTTATAAAAGGCCCCCACCTCTACCTCATTTCACACACTCCTCAAGCCTTTGGCTCAGCCAACCCCGGCCCATTTACTCTCTCCACATCACTCTCCTCATCCTAGAGTATTTCCTTTGGGAATAATCCTTTCAAAGGAATCCTTTACGCTAAAATCAAAAGAATTTAAACTTTTAAAGGTAATTCATTCTCTCATGTTCATTTGTTTTATTTTGCTTCTCCAACCCCCTAAACTCTGTTTATTTACTTCTTTTGTAACAACACCAGTATCTTCATTATACTAGGATGTTGTTATAAGATTTATTCGAGCTACAATCTCACAAAACTACATCAAATGGTTAAAGAACATACGGTTTCCGTAGATGGCGAAATTCTGCCTCCCGAAACGATGATTGTTCAATACTCATTTAACACCTTCAAAGGTGGCCATTATGATGTCACTATTTTTATATATGATATATAATATGTTTATGTTTAACTTAAGCTTCTGTTTTTTTTTTTCATTTTTTGCATACCTTTATGGTTTCCATTATGGGTAAACGCGATATCTTTACTTAATGAAGTGCGGACTACCGCCCCCTCAAAGTGATTTGATTCGTTAAATACCATATGTGGGATGTATAAAGGATGGAACTATGATATTATATATGATATTATACTGTAATTATAATATACCTTTATATCATTATTATTACATTCTATAAAATATGAAATAGAAATGAAAGTAGCGTTCATGCGTACGTACGGCTTACCGTCTCCATGAACGGTGCATTTCATTTCTTACCTCTAAATGATTATGTAAGGTTATAAATGCATGCATGTACTGGATATATATGACATATATGATATCTACATCATGAATACAATTATGGATATAATAAACATTTGGCCACACAAACAGCATGTAATTGTAAGAAGTCCACTTTCGACTTAAGAACCAAATATCGGCAAAACAAATATTATTAACTTAAATTATTACATAATGTTTATGACATGGTAATAAGTGATATAAAAGGAATAATGAACATGAAAAAGGTTCTTAAGGAATTATAAATTAACTCAAGTTTATTATTCAGGAGATAAAAGAACGATCGAGTCAAGTCGGACCCGAGGTAAGGGATCCTACTCCTCTCTTTCTTTTTAAGTACACTCTTTTATGTCATTCCTTCTAAGCTCATATTTCTTGTTATTTGGATCTTTTTTTATATCACTCTTACTGTAATTTTTATGTTCATATAATGAGAGAACCTATTTTCTCTCATCAATCCATTTTGGATGTTTCGAGTGGTGCCGTTAGGCTGCTGAATTTTCGTAAGAGATCTAACCTCTCTCTTTCTCTTTAAGTACTCCCCTTTATGTCACTTATTTTATGCTCCTATTTGTTATGATGGGGGATGTTCGTTCATATTCCTCTTGCTGTAAATATTGTTGTAATGTGATGAGATACCCTATTTTATCTCATCAATCCATTTTTGGAAGTTTTATGTGGCGCCGTCAGGCTGCCGAGTTTTCGTAAGGGATTTTTCATCTCACATTTATTCCCGTGAGATTAGTGCTACATTTGCCACAATTTCCTTTGAGATGTGTGTTTACTGCCATTATAATAATCTTTGTGTAATATAATTTCCTTTATGAGTATTTACATCAATGATTTATTGTCCTTCTTTCGTGGGGTGTATGTTTTGAAAGATACCCAAGTCGGTAAGGGAACCTTTCACCCTCCTCTTTTTTAAAGACTTCTTTTGTTGGGTCTTTTAATTTACATATTTTTATGTTGGGATATGTTCTCATATATCCTTATTGATGTAAATTTTATTTTCAAGTGATGAGATACTCTTTTTTTTATCTCTCATCAACTCATTTTGATGGGATGCCGTTAGGCTGTCAAGGGAACTTTTTAACCCAATTTCGATTTCTTTGGGTTCAACAAGTAGTCATTGAATATGTCATCTATTGAATATGTGTGAATGGCCTTTTAGTGTTTTAAACTTAATATCCACTTATATTAGGTGTATTTATATTTTTCACACATATTTTTGAGATTGATTTGTCCTTAATTTAAGGATACCTTCTTTATAAGAGATTTCATCACATTTGACATTTCTATTTAGAGTTCATTGTTGTTATGCACCTATTCACTCTTATATGGTGTGTATACTGTCCTTTGACATATTATATCATGAATCCTTTTATTCTCATGATATTATAAAGTTCAGATTAAATGTTATTCCGCTATTATTTGTATTCAAGAGTCTCTCATTTTGTTAAAAACTCTTTAACAAAAATATCACTTTAAATGTTTTAAAGATTTATTATTCTAAATCTTTAACTTTAATGTCCATGTTTTCAAAATGGTTTTCAGTATTTATTTATATGGACATTAATGTTTTAAAATTATAATTCCATTAAAATCTTCAAAGTGGTATGGGACACTTTGATTCAAAAATCTCTTTTAAATGGTTTTTGAAAATGGATTGATTAATTCAATATCTGGGAATTATTTATTGTGATTTAAAATGAAATATTGTTATTGAAATGTTTATATTTTCCATATTTTATATGTAATAATGGTACTTGGAAATTATGACGGGTGGTGCCGTGAATACCAGGACGGGTGGTTACGTTATAACCTCCAATGCATTGGGTTTGGAAGTCGGCCGTATGGCTATTCCATTAAGTATGTAGGGAAATTGGCCGTATGGCTATTCCATTAAGTGATATGTGTGGAAGTCGACCGTATGGTTATTCCACTTAAGTATGTTTATGTCCCAAGTTACCTTTATATATGTTATGTGTTCTTTATATGGGTTTTATGGTAATCCTTTGGTTACAAAAAGGTATGTAATGATACTTTTTTTTCAGTGAAGAGTTTTTACTACTTCTTGAAGGTGAAAAGTATTACATTGATAAAGTATTCATGGTTTACTTGTTGTTTTGAAAAACTAACAGTTTTCATTCTTTGTGTATCCCTTACTGGGCTTCTTATGCTCATCCCAAGTTTTTGAAATGTTTTTCACAGGACTTAGCGTGGAATAGGGTCAAGGATGGGATCAAGGGAAAGTCATGCTACCTACAACATGGAACTATACATGTTTCTTTTTAAGAGTTTTTATTTTATGGAAATTTAGTAGAAGCGACTACTTTGTAATCTTTTGAGATGTAATAGTTATGTCCAAATTCTCTAAAACTCTACACCTGAAAAGATCCTCAATGTTAATTACTCATTTAATTCAATATTAAGTAAGGTTTAAGGCTGGGGCCTTATAGTTGGTATCAAAGGTCGGTTTAGATAACTTTAGAGGTTAGGGTATTCTTTAAGCATAAGTGACATTACCATAATGGTTAGGATTTCAGAAAGAGTCATAGTTTTAGGTAAAGTGAATGAGTAAGTATATCTTAGTGTTTACCTTCCTCATTAGTACATGATGGTTTTGTTGATATACTCACACTGACCTTTTTGGTTTTAGTAAATGGCTGGATCTAGCAGGAACCAAAGTGACAATGGGTTTGAAGGAAACTGTGGTGGTTTTATGATTAAGATACTGGATGAGATGGGGGATTCAATGTGGAATCTCATAGTTGTTCTAAACCAACTATCAAGGAGTCATGATCAACCACTTCAACCTTGGTGAGTTCTCTAATGCATCATGTATGAGATGTCCAACTCAATGTGGAAATTCAGGTAATAATTATTAAGTTAACCATTATGGTTTATATGATCCTTACTTTTTAGGTAATTATGGGTTACTCTATGATATGATGGAAAATGAAAGGAATGAGATAAACTTGAGGTTAAAATATGTTATGATCATTTTTTAATATTTTATCTCGTTTTGGGGGATGTTTTAATAATTATATAGTTTTGGAAAAAGGACAACACACAGACCGTGTGACAACCCGTCGCGTCGGACAATGCTGCTGGAATCGAACCCACAACCAAAGTGCGACTCGTATTTATCGCCTACCATTGGACTACGTGAATTACCTGGTTAGTTTGACTGATTCTTTCTAGTTATATGATTTTATCAATTAAGACTAAGTTGATTTTGGGTTATTTATGAAAATGATTAACCTATCATGGAGGATATGTGATTAGGTTAATTAATTTTCAATACGTGACTTTAGGAGCAACATATGTTGTTTGGAGATAAATGTTATGATTTAACTTGGAAGACTATGTGACTAAATTATTCAAATATTTGGGTTTCAAACTTAGTTTGGTTTACTTTGAAGAATTTTATGGACAATTTGTTTATCAAATGGTCCGCTTTGAAATTTGGGTTTTGTTGGACAAATTTTGGAGATTAAGAATAGATTTTCTTTTTGTAAAGGGTAATCCTTTTCTGGATTATCTGATCATGTACTAACCTTTTTGGTTTTGGTTTTGGTTAGAGTCTAAAGACATGGGAAGTATATAGTTATCTTTTGTGGATTAGGTGATTCTCTAAACGTTTATAATAGTACTATTAATGCGAACAAGTCTTCCTAAATACTCGTCTTTTGGAGAAAATATGAGTTTGTGTAAGGAATCTAATAAAAGTTGAAAGTCAACATGATAAGTGATTATGCTTCCTTATGAATAAATTACTCAATATTAAGTAACTTAAAACAAAAATGTTGTCTATTAACTTTTCCTACTGGGGAACCCAACACCGTTTAACCCATCACAAGTTTGTGATTTTCTTATTGTTAACTTTCTCCTAAACATGTTTTCTATCACTCTCCATCAGAACATGACCCTATGTTTTCTCCTCCATGTCCATGTTTTCATACTTGGAATCCTAGTATGGGTTAACTCGGGTGACCTTTGTACTTATCTTTATTTATTTTAAAGTGATTGTTTTACCGACTATCTTTCCGATGTGGGACTTTCAAGGATGTTTCCAAGCGCAATTTTAAAATTGCGAGGACGCAATTACCAAAAGGGGGGAAGGATGTAACATCCCAGGTAAATAAAGAATATGAAATCTTTATATTTATCCATATTTGTGAATAAACTATTGATATGACTTTAAAGTGGATGCTATGCTCAATGGCGTACCCAACACGCAACAACGAGTTTCTTGGGGAATCTTACGTTGCACTCTAATAATAAAATAATATTATTTTAAATGGTAGTTAACATGTAGCCGTTGTAATGGTGGGAATGGATAGAAATAACTAAAATAAGATTATATATGTTTTTACATTTATCCAATAAAAGATAAAGTCTTAAAATACGGAAAGAATTCAATTTTAGGCGTATATGCCCTAGTTTTCACTAAAGGATCACTTATTGCCTTTTGATGGAGAACCTTCATTAAATATAGTTTTGTTCACACTTATAAATTTTATTGGACCAAATAAAACTCTTCTTATGAATAGGGAAATCAAAATTTACTTTGTGTAAATTTTTGGTATCTTTCCGATAATGTTCATTTTTTTCTAATGAATAGTGTAAAATGTTGTATTTTAATTCAAAACCTCTTTTTAATCTAATTTATTTATATGATTATATTATCTTTTTAATTGGTTTTAAAGTGAAATTAGAATATATTTTTACCATTAAATCCAATAGTGGTCGTTGGAATTAATTTCACTTTGAAATCAGACTTAAACTAGCGTCAATCTTTTGATACTTATTGTTTCATAAAAACACGTTATTTGCTCTGACAGCGGGAATTAATTATTAAATTAATTATTGTGACTTAAATGTTTTGAATTTTGTAAAATAGACTTCATTTTTGAATTCAGAATATGAAATATAGCTTAGGGTGAATTTTTGGGATTTTTCTGAAAAACTTCAATTTTTGATGAATAGTGAAACCACTAAGTGGTACTTATAAAAACCGATTTTTCCGTTTAAATGAAATTTTTACATCTTTGTGTTTTGAATTTCAAAAATCCGAAATACATGGTTTTCATTAAGATGTAAAATGTGTTTCAATGGGAAAAAAATAATTTTTTGGTGAACAGTAATTTATTAAGTTTTTAATCGCGATTAGAGGTAATTAGTGTAGTTTAAGGTAAAAATAATGTTTTTATAATATGAAATGAACTTGACACAAGTCCTACACTCATTGGTTGTGTCATGGCCGACCATGAAAATACATGGGTCAACTTGGGGACCCCATGGAGCCACTTTGGTTGGGAAATGACCTAAATAACTTTTTATTTAATGTAAAAGTAAAAATGACACAAACATCATATGTTTTACAAAAATAATTTTTACATGGGGTTATAAAGATCAGATTTCTGATTATAAATAGTCATTGGAACGCTAAAAAGATTTCATACATCATAGTATTTGTTTTATAATTTTTAGACTTTAAATAAAATAAATTATTTATGACATCATGATGATGCAGTGATGACATCATTATTTAACGATTTAAATAAAATGGAAAGATAATGTAAAATCTAAGACCTACACATGTCAAAAACCAATTGGATGAGTGTATTTAGAAGCCTTATCACCTTATACACGAAATATATCAATGTGGGACCTTTTAAAACCGAATCACATTTTCAAATAAAGTAATATTTCTTACTTTCCAAAAGTACCCCTCCTCTCCTCTTATAAAATGCCCCCACCTCTACCTCATTTCACACACTCCTCAAGCCTTTGTCTCGGCCAAAACCTGCCCATTTACTCTCTCCACATCCCTCTCCTCATCCTAGAGGATTACCTTTGGGCAGAATCCTTTCAAAGGAAGCCTTTAGGCTCAAATCAAAAGGAGTTAAACTTTTAAAGGTAATTCATTCTCCCATGTTCATTTGTTTTATTTTGCTTTTCCAACCCCCTAAACTCTTTTTATTTACTTCTTTTGTAACAAAAACAATATCTTCAATATACTAGGATGTTTTTATAAGATTTATTCGAGCTACACTCTCACACAACTACATAAAATGGTTAAAGAACATACGGTTTCCGTGGATGGCGAAATTCTGCCTCCCGAAACGATGATTGTTCAATACTCATTTAACACCTCCAAAGGTGGCCATTACGATGTCAATATTTTTATATATGATATATAATATGTTTATGTTTAACTTAAGCTTCTGTTTGTTTTCATTTTGGGCATACCTTTATGGTTTCCATTATGGGTAAACGCGATATCTTCATTTAAGGAAGTGCAGACTACCGCCCCCTCAAAGTGATTTGATTCGTTAAATACCATATGTGGGACGTATAAAGGATGGAACTATGATATTATATATGATATTATACTGGAATTATAATATACCTTTATATCATTATTATTCCATTCTATAAAATATGAAATAGAAATGAAAGTAGCGTTCATGCGTACGTACGGCTTACCATCTCCATGAACGGTGCATTTCATTTCTTACCTCTAAATGATTATGTAATGTTATAAATGCATGCATGTAATGGATATATATGACATATATGATATATACATCATAAATACAATTCTGGATATAATAAAAATTTGGCCACACAAACAACATGTAATTGTAAGAAGTCCACTTTCGACTTAAGAACCAAATATCGGCAAAACAAATATTATTATCTTAAATGATTACATAATGTTTATGACATGGTAATAAGTGATATAAAAGGAATAATGAAATTGAAAAAGGTTCTTAAGGAATTATAAATTAACTCAAGTTTATTATTCAGGATATTAAAGAATGATCGAGTCAAGTCGGACACGAGGTAAGGGATCCTACTCCTCTCTTTCTTTTTTAAGTACACTCTTTTATGTCATTCCTTCTAAGCTCATATTTCTTGTTATTGGGATGTTTTTTTATATCACTCTTACTGTAATTTTTATTTTCATATGATGAGAGAACCTATTCTATCTCATCAATCCATTTTGGAAGTTTCGAGTGGCGCCGTTAGGCTGCTGAATTTTTGTAAGAGATCTAACCTCTCTCTTTCTCTTTAAGTACTCCCTTTATGTCACTTATTTTAAGCTCCTATTTGTTATGATGGGGGATGTTCTTTCATATTCCTCTTGCTTTAAATTTTGTTTTAATGTGATGATATACCATATTTTATCTCATCAATCCATTTTTGGAAGTTTTATGTGGTGCCGTCAGGCTGCCGAGTTTTCGTAAGGGATTTTTCATCTCACATTTATTCCCGTGAGATTAATGCTACATTTTCCACAATTTCCATTGAGTGGTGTGTACACTGCCATTATTCTACTCTTTGTGTAATATACTTTCCTTTATGAGTATTAACATCAATTATTTATTGTCCTTCTTTCGTGGGGTAAATGTTTTGAAAGATACCCAAGTTGGTAAGGGAACCTTTCACCATCCTCTTTTTTAAAGACTTCTTTTGTTGGGTCTTTTAATTTACATATTGTTATGTTGGAATATGTTCTCATATATCCTTATTGATGTAAATTTTATGTCCAAGTGATGATATACACTTTTTTTATCTCTCATCAACTCATTTTGATGGGATGTCGTTAGGCTGTCAAGGGAACATTTTAACCCAATCTCGATTTCTTTGGGTTCAACATGTAGTCATTGAATATGTCATCCATTGAATATGTGTGAATGACATTTTAGTGTTTTACACTTAATATCCACTTATATTGGGTGTATTTATATTTGTCACACATATTTTTGAGATTTATTTGTCCTTAATTTAAGGATACCTTCTTTATAAGGGATTTCATCACATTCGACATTTTTATTGAGTGTTCATTGTTGTTATGCACCAATTCACTCTTATATGGTGTGTATAATGTCCTTTGAAATATTATATCATGAATCCTTTTATTCTCATGATATTATAAAGTTCAGATTAAATGTTATTCTGCTATTATTTGTATTCAAGAGTCTCTCATTTTTTTAAAAACTCTTTAACAAAAATATCATTTTAAATGTTTTAAAGATTTATTATTCTAAATATTTATCTTTAATGTCCATGTTTTCAAAATGGTTTTCAGTATTTATTTATATGGACATTAATGTTTTAAAATTATAATTCCATTAAAATCTTCAATCTGGTATGGGACACTTTGATTCAAAAATCTCTTTTAAATGGTTTTTGAAAATGGATTGATTAATTCAATATCTGGGAATTATTTATTGTGATTTCAAATGAAATATTGTTATTGAAATGTTTATATTTTCCATATTTTATATGTAATAATGGTACTTGGACATTATGACGGGTGGTGTCGTGAATACCAGGATGGGTGGTTACGTTATAACGTCCAATGCATTGGGTTTGGAAGTCGGCCGTATGGATATTCCATTAAGTATGTATGGAAATTGGCCGTATGGCTATCCCATTAAGTGATATGTGTGGAAGTCGACCGTATGGTTATTCCACTTAAGTATGTTTATGTCCCATGTTACCTTTATATATGTTATGTGTTCTTTATATGGGTTTTATGGTAATCCTTTGGTTACAAAAAGGTAAGTAATGATACTTTTTTTTAGTGAAGAGTTTTTACTACTTCATGAAGGTGAAAAGTATTACATTGATAAAGTATTCATGGTTTACTTGTTGTTTTGAAAAACTAACAGTTTTCATTCTTTGTGTATCCCTTACTGAGCTTCTTATGCTCATCTCAAGTTTTTGAAATGTTTTTCACAGGACTTAGCGTGGAATAGGGTCAAGGATGGGATCAAGGGAAAGTCATGCTACCTAAAACATGGAACTATACATGTTTCTTTTTAAGAGTTTTTATTTTATGGAAATTTAGTAGAAGCGAATACTTTGTAATCTTTTGAGATGTAATAGTTATGTCCTAATTCTCTAAAACTCTAAACTTGAAAAGATCCTCAATGTGAATTACTCATTTAATTCAATATTAAGTAAGGTTTAAGGCTGGGGCCTTATACTCTACCCTTGAGATAGGAATATCTCTTACTATGGAATCCATTCATAATCGACATGATGGAATTTTATTTCTTCCACATGATGGGCTAGTTAGTTTTCTATCGAGGCCATATTGATTTGTAACATTAATGGTTTTTGTTTACATCCTAAGAAGAATATATAAAATGAATATGAGAGAATGGGAGATGCATGAAACATGATAATGACCCGAGAAATAGAGGCTGGGTAGTGTAACATCTCATATTGCTATTATTTTCTTGGATGATTTTGTGTTACAACTTGCTATTTTTCTCTTGCAGTGGAGCATTTTAGAAAGCTTTTCTTGAGAATTTATCTAGTCAACATCAAGTGTGGTAGTTAGAATTCACCATTAAGGATAGTCTTGGAGCATCACTAGTCACCATACATCTTAATTTAATGGAACTTATGAATATTCTGGATATCAAAAAGCATTTTAATATTTGGAGTCCAAAGGATTCATACACCCCAATACTTCTCGTAGGGGTTCGATAGTCCTTTTTTCCATGAAGGTGGATAGTTACCTTAGACATTAAATATATTACAATCAAACAAACATTCCCATCATAAATAATCGGTATCCATTTCATTGAGTTGACAACAAATTTGATCTGCTATAAAGAGATATAGTGTTTTTAAAGATATATTTGAGGTCATGCTATCATCAGGTGCATGAAATGTCTCCAAAAAAACTCACCCAGCTTCTAGAAGCACACAAGGTCTATGTAAGTACTTGGTCATGATGTTCGGTCTAACGAATGCTCCTACAGTTTTTATAGATCTAATGAATCAGGTTTTCCACTCATATATGGATTCATTCCTAGATATTTTATTGGTTATATATTAAAGTATTCTTTATTTTAACTCATGCATTCATACCATCTTTAGTTAATGAAAAATACATTGGGATGGAATCATCTCTATGATACACTCAGTAAATGCCACTTTTAGATCAATAAGGTCCACATCTTGGGTCAGATTATCTTGAAGTCAGGATTTTCAATAGACCTAGAGAAGTTGAGAGTTTTAGTTTCCTATAATAATTCCATGAATAACTTTTACAAATAGAGTTTCTTGGTGATATCTGAGTATTACAGAAACTTTATCCAGGATTTCTCATTTTATACAGAACTGTTTATGGGATTGAAAGAAAACTATGAAATTTGTATGGTTAGAGTCATGTGACTTATTATTTTTGAATTTGATAATACATTTATCTTAATTTCCAATACAGATTTTCAAGGACCCAAAAAATAGTTTTATAGTATTCTTTGATGCATAATGTATTATCCTTTGAGAAATTCTAATGTATGTGGAGTGATTCATCAATAATTGGTATCATCATTTGATGCCTCTTGAGTTTTCTTTCCCAACACACATCCACAATCTATCCATTATAGTTCATGATATATGATATTAGATATATTATGTACATGGGGGGGATTTTCTAGCATTTCATGATGACAATATTATCAAGTACATCATTACACAGTGGAATTTTATTCTTAGGAAGTGAAAGGGGTTTGAGTACCTAAAATCACTTGATTTTGACCGTTCATACATATCTGGTAATGGTAAAGTAGTGGTTGATGCTATTGGCTAAAAGACTCATAAATATGTAGTTTAGGAGTAAATTAGTTAGGGGGAGGTCATGAAAATATTCTCATAGATCAACATTGAGGTTTCGGAGGATCAATGTTAGATTATCCATTTAGCCTTAGTATTCACCTCCACTTCAATGGAATGACTAATAATGAGAATTTTATCTGAACCTAAGTGACTTTTACTAAGTGAAATAATCTCAGATGATGATAAATATTTAACAAGTACCATGAAGAGGGATGGTACATTAATATTCCATAGGAATCTATGTATCCCAGAAGACATCATGGGGGAGTTGATGTGGGAATTCCATGCCTCTACATGGGTAGTTCATCGAGATGTCACATAAATGTATCGATACATATGACTATAGTATTTGTGGTCAACAATAAAACAAGATATTTCTATCATCATTACTCTATGTTCTACGAATCATCAATGGAAAGTGATAAATTAGAATATGATAGGTATTTTACAATTGTTGTGCATTCTAGAGTGGAAATTGTATGATGCTTCCGTGGAGTTGATAATGGGTCTACCCATATCTTTTTGAAGAAAAAATATAGTGTGGGTTAACATTGATCATTTGATGAATTTCAAAAGAAAAATCTTGTCTGGTAGACCAGATATATAGGTTTTACATTTAGATAGTTTGTAAATCTTTATAGAGATTCTTATTTAGTACTTTCTAACAGAGACACATTCTTTACATCATTGTTCTAGAGGGGTTTCAGAATGCCATTGGTAAAAATTATCTTTTGAGCATGACCTATCGCCCTCAGGCTAATAAATAGAATATGTTTATAATTTAAGTGTTAGGATACATATTTTTTCATATGTTCATGGCTTTTGTGGGTTCGTGGAGAAGCCATATTCCCCTTTTAGAGTTCCCATATAATAATTTATTTTAGGCCACCATCGATATTGATCTTTATAATGAATTATATTGTAGGCACTTCCATTAACTTATATTAATTCTAAAGTTTAGGTAGGAAGCTATGAATGGACCTCATATCATGAAGAATCCTATAACGTAAGTGTAATATATCAAAAATTAAATGATCATAGATTTGTCCCGGGAGTAGTCATATACCAAATGACGCAAGAGACCTCTCAGAATCAAGGATGGAGACCATGTATTCTTTTGATTCGCCCCCAATTTGGTTTATAGATGAATTAAAAGGTAGGGTAACCTCTCACCTAGGTTCGTTGGACCCTTCTAGGCTGTGAAACGAATTAGACTAGTGGATTAATAGATAACGATTTCTTAATGGTACCAATGCATGCATGATGCCTTTAACGTATTTCAGTATTGACGATAATATCATGGCTCGTCACATTCTTTTATACCTAATATGGATGAGTTGGATGTGGAAGATTACTTTTAGAAGTATACCTTTTGTATCATTGATTGAAGCATTAAGAGACTATGAGGATGTTCAGTTCCATTGGTATAGGTTATGACGTAAATGCCTAATTATAATATTCAACAAAGGAGTGGGAAGAAGATATAGGGGCTCAGTGGTATAAACCCTTTACTAGTGATAAATCATTACCCCAATATAGCCATATCAGAGATGAGTTACATTAAGGAGGGTAGGATGTAAGGACATATCTTTTTATGATGGTACGACTCATTATTTTTGTTTTATGTCAATTGAAATGAAACGTATAATGTTACATGAAGGATTTACAAGGGTAAAAATGGTGTCCACATATTTTTTGGATCATGAAACCCCAAATATTTTAAAAATGATATAGGTCTCTTGGTTTGTCTAAATTGTGTGATGAAAATAGAGGTGTTTTTAGAGTCTCATGGTTAATTTTAAACTATGAAACTGTAGGTGAACAACCATGAAATTATTTGAAGAGTATTAATAGTGGGATTTCACACGGTTTGTTCATATTTATAGAAACAATATTTATTTACCATGTAGGACACTCTTGGGGAAGTTGATTAATTATTGTTTGTACATGGTTTGGAAAAACAATGATTCCAAACCATACAACCCCCTATAATGACGGTGTATTGTCCAAATTACCCTTAATTGTCCTTTTAATAATATTTTAATTTCTCTTCACCTAATTAGATCATATGAGATCATTTCCCTCCTCAAATGATCCATATTATTCTATCACCTAGGATCCTTGATAAATTATATTTTTTGTGATCCAAATCATGATCTATTAAAATCATTGAATAGATAAGGGTATGATCTTAATTCATCTATCATCCTATTATAGCTTATATTCTAATACAATGTAGTATTACCATGAATATTCATTTCCCTATTTTTAATTATTTAGGCCATTTATTTTATTTCTCCCCATGTACGTTGAATTACAGGCCTCCATCAGATATGGATTCAACGATGTCCTTATAAAACAAGGTATTATTTTTTCCTCAATAGTTTTGGTGTTTCGTAGAATTTTTGCAGTGCCGCATGAAAGGAACAACTATTTGTCATATTAATGTTGGTTTCCTCCTCTTAGTTTTATATATGAACCTCATGTAACACCTTAGGATCATTGTTTAGAATATTTGAGGACGATGACATCAGTTTTCGACATCCATTCGGTGTGATGCAATGAATTTCCCTTTATAAGCTATATTTTTAAATACTTAGAACATCTCATATGATTTTTCATTGGTATAATTTACTTTTAATCTGTAAAATATATGTTTTTTTATCCCATAAAACATCCAATGTGCTTTACCTAACTTATATATTAGATTGATCCTTGAAATAATTTCTCTAAGGACATTACCACCTTCAATGTTCCTCATTGGGCAGTATATATTGAATGGACTTTCTTTTGTGATATAAATGGATTTATTATATGGAATAGATTATTAATTATGTTATTACTCTTATTAAATGAATTGAATTACTTAATAACAGGATGAATTATTAATGGTTGTAAAGGGAACACCATTTAATCTTATTTTATTTATTGCATAAATTGAAGGTTTATTCATTGATTATTATGGATTAGTAAATGTGATGAACAAGGGTTAATTAATCATGTATTATATTATTATTATTATAATTTCTTGATATAGGTTTTGGACCTGTGGTAAGGGTTCTTCTGAGAAGGATTGTTTCATTATCACTTCCATCGGGTACTGAGCAGGATGTGTCACACAATTCGAACTATTTGGATGGTGGTAATGACATACCATGTCATGTTCTCTTGTTTTGATGTGATGGAACAAACTCCATATCAAATATAAATCATCACATAAATCACTCTTTATACGATGTAGATAATTTACCCTATTTCTTGAGCTTATACGTTCATTAGACTAGACCGGGATGTATGATCTATGTCTTGGTCTTTCCAGAACCTAGTATTCAAGATATATGTACACTAACATCCGCACATTCTTGGTCAACATAGGTTCATCCAATATAGTACTATATATATGCGTATATATATATATTAAAATATATAGTGACTGAGAAGACATTCAATCTAGCCTATGCTGATATAGGTAGTGTAAGAACTCGACCCCAATTGCCCTGACCCAATGCCAGGTTTTATTAAAATTTAAAATAAATACCGAATATGAATCCTGAATGACCTACTAGTTTAGAATAATTATAAATAAGATATATACATTAGTTCAACATTACAATAGGAAAATAAATACAACATAGAAACTCGTTTGACAACATCAATAACACCTAAGTTATTTTTGAATGTCATTCATAATATATCTCATCGTGTCCTGGGTAAATGAAACACAAGAAAGGGGTGAGCTCAAATTATTAGCAAGGGTAAGAAATATAGTGCAATATATAATTAACAAAAACATTAGGCATGGTGAATAACATAAAAATGGATTCCATAAAAAAATAAACATGAACATAATATTGATGGAATAATAGCTGAATAAATAATTCCATAATAAACAATGCCTCATGCTAATACCATAGTTTGTCTCATGAGACATACCGATGCACTGAGGGTGTATAATGGGACCCTCCCGACACTTAATAACTCTGATGAATTATTAATTTGAATAGGAAAAAAATAAAAAAATTATACCTTCATATTGAATCTAATATATGAATTATGAAAAACTTTCCCTGAACATTAATCATAAACACTAACCATTCAGAGTAAATTTGTGAATTGTTTTAATATAAAACATCCATATTAAAAATAATCCTAAAACATTAAATTAAATATGATAGATTATATAACAAAATATTTATTCCAACAATACATCAAAATCATCAACAGTTTCTATACAATCAAAGTCACTCTTAGAAAATCGTTGATTAATTGTAGAGATAAATACTCTTTTACTTTGAAAAGAATAGTTATTTTAGAAACAACAATCTCTAAAACCATAAATTAAATAATATAGGTTTTTCTTAATGAAATTTGTGATTTTATAGAAAAATGGTTGCCTAAAACAGATTATAGAGTGCCCTTGAAAATAGGGAACAATTCAGGAAATTCCTCTGAAATGAGCTTGAATGTAGGAAGGAATTTTTGAAAGATCCTTATAAAACATATAAATACCCATAAATGAAGGTGTGAGTATAGATGGTACAAATATATGGAACATTAACATACATATTATAACTATTACATATAAATTAATAATAATTTAATTGAGGTAAGTAGATAATAAGAGTAACCTAAATGAAAATGGAGATTAGAGTTGAAAACCCTTACCTTAAGTCCAAAGGTGTTCCTCAGTAGATCATAAGGACCTGAATAATCAAATTTATGTTCGTAAATTTCATTATTTGGGAGTGTTTGATTCTTCATTTTTCCTGATATGTTTACTTATATTAATGTACTTATAAACATGTATAATTGAAGATGGTAAAAGAAAATAAAAACCCATCATCCCTGAATGTGATAAATTAACACTTCACAAATGGTGTTTTAATTTTTATTTTAAAATAATGGGAAAAGAGAGATGATGATGAATTATTACATTATTATAAAAACATTCCAATACATGTATGTGAATTATTTTATCATAATATTTGTATGGAAATAGGTGAATAAGGAAAAAATGAAAAGAAAGGAACCAGAAATAATTGAAAAGTTGAGAAAAACCGTAAGAAAATTCATCATCCTAACGGAATCATATTAAAATTGATAAATTATTTTGATGATAGAAAATAGGTATCTCATCATTTTTATATAATAAGTAATTTAAGGAAGATATGGAATGGCATATCCCAATATAAACAAAAATAAATTAAAAGAGAATAAAATAAAAAAGAGTGCTTGAAAAAGATAAGGGTGGTAGAATCCTTTACCTTGAAGAGTCACTCCTAAAACACTATGGTTGAGAACATAGGCTATAAAGATATGGAATTTTCAAGGAATTTTTTTTCCTAATTCTTTGGAATTTTACGAGTCTGTGGCTTCTGACGGCACTTAATTCTGAGGTCCGGTGTTCCTGGAATCAATTTCCGAAGTTTTGTTCGGGTATGTTCAATAAACGTACGAGTGGGTTTTTATATCTTTTGAACCGGTGTGCAGAATTGAAATATGAGGGCACAGATGAACTCGTAGTGCCAGTAATTGCGTAAGGGGACCTTTACTGTAGTTACGTTTTATGTGTGTTGAATGGTAAAAATTGGGGTTTAATTAAAAAGTTAAAGAAAATTGTTTAGAACAATTTTATATATCTATGGTGGTTGTTTCCTCCCATGGAGAAGTTATTTGTGGGTCCCTCACCCACATTACTTCCCATGTGTGGATAATTGTGATGTGGGTCCCACACGAGCCCCAACCTTTCATCTCCCCATAACCTCCATTAAACCCCCAATTAACTCCTCTTATTTTATTTTGAAAACTCCCCCTTATTTAATGAGAACTCTTCCTCTCCCTCTCTCCCTCTCTCCCTCTTTAAAATTGGCCAACACATATTAATTAATGAATTTAAAGTCCTCAATAAATTAATTAAAGTGTTTGAATTTTGAATTACAGGGGTGGATAAAAATAATAGCCTTTGATATTATTTAACTTCGGGACATTAGTTGTGTGGAGAGGATTTGGGAGAACTCTTTAGTCTTTGAAGAACACTGACCCTCCGATGAAGAATGACCTTCTCCATCGACGAAGAATTCTCTACGATTTGAAGAACGTGAAGTTTCCAACGACGCTTCTTTTTCAGGTGCACTCCGATGTCGACAGAATCGACACCGTTCTTCCGCGATGCCCGATTACTGTGAACTGTATTTCAATGTAGGGGTGTGTTTTTATTGGATCAACGTTGAATCTACTTTCCTTCTTGTTCTGTTCTCTTTAACCACCTACTATTGAACTGTTGCGGAGAGACTGGGCCAGACTAACACAGTCCAAATCCTCTGCCATTATTGTGATTGTTGGTGGTTCTTAGTGTTCTTCATGGGTGACGAACAATAGATCATTACGAGTTAGTTATGCAATGCAACGATCCCAAAATTAAAGACTCAACATCACGGAGACCTAGCAGAGGTGTGGCGATGATAGTGGGTGACGGTTCGGACCAGAATGGGATGGACCTTTCCTCGACCATTCTGCCAGCAGGAATTGAAAATGTGTTTTCGGAGCTGATCGGAAGCCCGAAAACACCGGAACCGACTTTGGGAAATCGGTTCAACCTAGAGTCTGTTGTTTCGTGACGAACGAACCGTCGAAATGAAGAATGGGAATCAAAGGTGGTGCGCTAGCTTGAGGCATTGTTTCTGGAAAATTCCAGACTACACGACCTGTACTCCTGGAGAACATGCTATGTAGTGTGGGCATTCAGCGGCTAGGGATTCAGATATCAGACTGCTAACACACGGCGTGTGACCTCTGTCACACAGTGTGTACTCGCCACACAACAAAGAGGTGGTGGCTATGTGAGACTCGGTGTATAAGACAGGGATACACGGACATAGTGTAGAGTACACGGGCATGTACTCTATCACACGGCCAGACATGGACAGTGGTATGGGCCAGCCTGTGTACCAATCACATGGGTTGGAGAACATGGGTTGAGGCCATGTACGGGCACATGGCCAGCGTACACGAAGCCGGCCCCAGATGTTTGGACACAGTGTGTAACCATACCACACACCATGTACTTAATTTTCTACACGACCATCCCTTCGACACGGGCCGTTGCACATATGTAGTACCTGAGGTTTGAACACAAGGCATGTATCATATACCAACATGCCGTGTACATTGGGGTAAAAGGCTTGGTCATCTTGTTCATGGTATCTTGGATACGTTTTGTTGGGATTACCCCCTATGACATGGCGGAACTTCGGGATACATAAACTATGGACATCTTGATAGTTGATGTATCGACACCTTGGCTTGAGAAGCGGACCCTCCTGGAATCAAGCGTGCTGTGTGCGGGAACCCTAGAGCTAGATGCGACTAGGACAACTATCATACTGGGACCCTTCTTGGGTTTGAAAACGATAACTACTGTACTTGGATCCTCTGTGGGTTCGGCAATGATGACTACTGTACTTGGATCCTCTGTGGGTTCGGTAGTGATGACTAATGTACTTGGATCCTCTGTGGGTTCTGCAGCGATGATTACTGTACTTGGATCCTCCGTGGGTTCGGCAGCGATGACTTCTGTATTTGGATCCTTCGTGGGTTTGGCAGTGACAACTTCTGTACTAGGATCCTACGTGGGTTCGACAGAGGAGATGATTCAGAGGATACAATTAATCATCTCCACCCCTCTTCATGAGTTGTAAACCTAGGTGAGCTGAGTCTTGACTTTCAATCATTATCAACAATGTGATTTACTTCATTCCTATGTAGACGAGGTTGTTCTTGGGCTCGAGAATTAGAGCCGAACTGGGATTGATTACTTAGGTATATGTATGGGTGTATACTTAAGTAGAGTTTTTCGATACTTCGTGATTGTATCTTTTCCTTTGTGATTTATCCTTCATGGATTCAGGGAGACCATCGGGGGTCTCGGGGTCCCTACTGAGTATTTTTATACTCACCCCTACAAGGGATATGCCCATACTACATTGTGCTGGATGTAGATGACAGACATCACTGATTGTGGTAGAGACTTGTGGAGTTGGATGGTACCCAGAGGTGGGCCACATGGCGGGACATACACGGAGTGGACGGATGAACCTGAGGTACTGAGGAGACCATATGTACCCACCCTTAAGGTGGGATTCCCGGAGGATGAATTAGTGGTTGCTGTTATACTTTTCTGCTGTTGTACTATCTTTTTAGTTGTAATGCACTTTTCGGATGGATTTGTATTCTGGCTCATTTACCCTTCAGCATTTACATTGTATTCAGGATTACATTGTTCTTACTTCATATTTCATACTCTGTTGTGTTTTTTTACTTTTATAAAGGAAATTCCTTCCATTTTTATCGGGATTTACACCTTTGGTGCTAGTCGCCAGCCGCTAGCCTATTGAAGGCAGGTTTGGGGTAGTCACGGCATGGGCCCCGAGGACGGGTTGTGACAAATTGTTATCATAGGGAGGTTCTGCCGCCGAACTCAGGAATGTGATCTTTCCTTTATGTGACGAAATATTGTTAAGAGTATTGAGTGTGGTTTTCAGTCTAGGGAGTCCAGTGTTGGTGCGGCAGCAAATGTATCCATACACCAAGAACCTCACCCCTGATTTCTACCTCAATGCACGAAAACAATGATTTCATGTGTGTTTCAAATGTTTTATTTTTTATTACTTCGTTTCAGTTCACCAGGTATACTGTTTGGACCATGGAGTTCCAGTTTCATTTCAGGATGGCCCCACGAAGGCCTCCGGCAAGGGTTCCGAGTCACGTACAAGATGGCAGCGCACCGAGCGACGAGGCCTTGATGAAGGTCCCCATCATAGTGGAGGCACTGGAGGTACCACTACCCACTGAGACACCGATAATACAAACCCCAGAAGTAGAGATTGCACACCTCCTGAGTGATTTGCACGAGTTTCAGCGACAGTGGCCGCTCAGGTTCCACGGAGAGACGGACCCTCAGGCAACCGATGATTGGCTGGAGGCTGTCGTCAGAGACTTCATATTGGTAGGGATGTCAGCTGACCTTATGGTGATCCTTGTCCCGAGTCTCCTGCACGCAGCAACATGCAGATGGTGCAGCATGATGCTCCAGGTGCACGACAAGGCATTTCTTCTTTGGACAGACATTGAGAGTCTCTTTCGCTCAAAGTTTGTTTCTACCACCCTTCATCCGGTGCAGATCCAGGAGTTACTTCATATGCGGCAGGGCATCATGATAGTAGCTCAATACTAAACAAGGTTTACTGACCTCTCGCGCTTCTCCACAGACATGGTACGAGACCAAATCTTCAGGGCCCAGACCTTTGATCAGGGACTGAGACACAATATTATATCATCGACGATTCATCTCAATATCCCGACGCAGGCAGGGGTGCTAGAGCGAGCCCTTATAGTGGAGAGATTTCTCGCTGAGCAGTCTCTGGTAGTGAGACCTACCATAGGCTGACACGTAGTGGAGTCTTCTGCAGCCGACAATAGACATTTTACTCAGAGTTCCAAGCGGTCTTGGCCCTCAGTTGGATGACCTCAGGATACTGGTTCAGATGTGTGGGGCACACAAAATAGAGCCTTCCATACGAGGGGCATTCAATACTATGCATGCATCTAGCAGGGTCACATGGCTCAAGACTACCCGACCCACCATGCAGATGAGAAACAAACAGTAGAGGGACCTCCCAGGTAGAGGCAGAGGTTCGACCGTAGTGGTCCGTCGGGAGCAGGCAGACGAGGAAGAGGAGTTGGCCGAGCAGCGGGTGGTGGACGGCATTTTGGGGCTCTACCACCACCACCACTAGGCGGTCCACCCTGACCACAAGGAGATGGCATACATAGGAAGTCTCAGCTCTAGTTAGTGGAGGCTTACGACCACGGCGCACCTGAGATGATTTGAGGTACTATTTGTTTCTACTCCATCCTTGCTGGTGTACTTATAGACACAAGAGCGAGTCATTTTTTATTTCCACTACCCTTGTTTGGAGCTCCGAGATTATGACGGAGTCATTGGCTTAATCCTTATTTCTAGAGAATCTTACGGGAGTAGACTCGACGATTATGCACTGGTGCTGGAAGAGTGAGCTTACTCTAGGAGGAAAACATTTCAGCTGAGATCTTCTCATAGCGGCATCAAGGACATACGACGTCATCTTGGGTATGGAATGGTTATCTACAATCCATGCTCTAATCGATTGTATTAAGAACAATCTGCAATGTTTTTGAACGGATGGGACCAGGTTCAACTTCACCAGTGAAAACAGAGCCTTTGCAGTGCAGTATGGACTTACATAGAGGAGGAGGAAACCGATCACACATCACGTGGCTAGTCTTATCCTCGTAACAATTGATGTAAAAAGTCCGAGTTTTCCTATTGTGGTGGATCAGTATGTGGACATTTTTCCTAAAGACGTTCCAGTAATACCTCCTCATAGGTATTTAGACTTCTACATTGACATGTACCCCGGGACAACACAGATATCTACTCAAGAATATCGGATGGATCCCGCCGATCTTCGTGAGCTGTGAGTACAACTGGAGGACTTGCAGGGGAAAGGATTTATTCGACCCAGTGTTTCACCCTGGGCCTCTCTGATTTTTTTTCCAAGAAGGCGGATGGGAGCATGAAACTGTGTGTCGACTAACATCGCCTGAATCAAGTGACCGTAAAGAACAAGTACCCACTTCCGAGGATTGATGGCCTCTTCAATTAGTTCAAGAGGGCATGTTGGTTCTTGAAGATAGACTATAGGTTAGGATATCATCAGCTCATAGTTCAAGACGAGGATGTGTAGAAGACGTCCTTTAGGTGTCGGTATGTCCACTACAAGTTCTTGGTTATGCCCTTCGGCATAACCAATGCTCCAGAAGTGTTTATGAGTCTCATGAATAGGATATTCCAGCCATACCTCGATTGTTTTGTCGTAGTTTTCATTGAAGACATACTAATTTACTCGACTACTGAGGAAGATCACACCTACCACTCACGGGTTGTACTAGATACACTCAGAGAGAACCAAATTTATGGTATGATTTTGAAATTCTAGTTCTGGATTCGAGAGGTTCACTTCGTGGGACACGTCATCTGGGAGGCGGGAGTTGTAGTGGGTCCAGCGAAGACCGAGGAAGTGATTTCTTGGGAGACACCCAGGAGCGTGATGGAGGTGCGGAGCTTCCTAGGTCTAGATGGATACTATTGAAGATTCGATCCAGAATTCTCCAGAGTTGCAGCACCACTTTCAGCTTTGACAAAGAAGAGAAAACCCTTCGTGTGGTCAGATAGATGTCAATAGACCTTTCAGGAGCTGAGGGAGAGATTGACCGGTGCGCCCATCTTGAGGATAAAGGAGGAGGGTGTTGGGTATGTAGTTTACTGCAACACATCAGGGACTAGACTTGGGTGTGTCCTGATGCAGGAGTGAGTAGGTATTTCCTATGGTTCATGATAGTTGAGGTAACATGAGAAGAACTACTGTACTCGTGACATGGAGTTAGTAGTAGTGGTCTTTTCCTGAAAGATGTGGCGGCACTATCTGATGGGCGAGCGCTATGCATTCTACTCTGACCACCAGAGTATCAGGTATATCTTTTCGCAGAAGGACCTGAACCTGAGACAACGAAAATGGCTCGAGTTCCACTAGGACTATCGCATTGATATAGTCTATACACCTGAGAAGGGGAATGTTTTAGGTGATGATCTCAGCAGGAGATTGGGCATTCAGATACTATGAGAGGTGACAAAATAGCTAGCCGCGTTGCAGATATCCTTTGTGGATAAGGATGGAGCAGCGTTTCTATAGTTACACACAGTCAGTCCTCCACTCCATTAGCAGGCATGGTACAACCCTTAGAGGTCCTATAGTAGAAGTGGGATGGGATATCCATGGTTTTCATGATGGGGCTTCCACATACATCTAGGGGACACGACTCTATTTGGGTGATCGTAGACCGACTCACCATTTCGGCCCACTTTCTACCAATTAGAGAACCAGGCTCAGAAGAGATCTTGGGACACCTCTACATTTAGGAGATCGTATGGCTTCACGGTGTGCCATTGACTATCGTTTCCGATTGAGATACTTTTTTCACTTCCTGGCTATGGAAGGGGTTACAGGAGGCTTTTGGGACGCAGCTACATATGAGCACTTCCTTCCATCCTCATACAGGCAGACAGACTGAGAGGACTATACAGACACTCGAGGATAGGCTCTGTGCACGTGTCCTTCACGTTGTTTGGAGGTGGGTGGATCACCTACCCTTGGTGGAGTTTGCGTACAACAATAGTTACCAGTCCACCATCAGTATGACACCATACGAGGCACTGCAGGGATGACCTTGCAGATCACCTATGTGCTGGACTAACCCTGGGGAGTCAGCACTTGTAGGACTAGAGATGGTTCATTCTACGACAGAGAAGGTGTAGATCATCTAGGAGCAGATGAAGATTGCACAGAGTAGAAATAAGTCCTATGTTTAATGGAGGTGGAGACCACTGTAGTTCGAGGATGGTGACCACGACTTCTCACTGGTCTCACCTCGATGGGGTCTACACAGATTTGGTCAGGGCGGCAAGTTATCTCCACATTCCATTGGACCATTCCAGGTACTCAGCAAAGTAGGCGAGGTGGATTACCGCCTGGCCCTTCCACCTTAGTTGCACTGAGTGCATGACGCCTTCCACGTATCTCAGCTGAGGAGATTTGTGCAGGACCCGACCCACATCATCGATCATGGGGAGCTAGACATCGATGAATGGGAGACGTTTGCAGAGGTCCTGATGGAGATTGAGTATTTCCATGATCGGGTCCTACGTGGACTGTCGATTCCTCTGGTGCACATTCGCCGGCAGCACGGGAACCTCCAGGAGAACATTTGGGAGCGGGAGACACAGATTCAATCTCAGTATCCCCACTTTTTTCCTAGGGTGTGTTGTAGCTTTACGGGGATTTAAAATACCTGAGGTGAGAGTAATTTAAAGACATGGAATTTTCAGTGAATTTTTTTTATTAATTCTATGGAATTTTATGAGTATGTTGCTTCTGACGACACTTGATTCTGAGGCCCGGTGTGTTCAGAATCAATTTATGAAGTTTTGATCGGGTACGTTCAGTAAACGTACGAGCGGGTTTTTCTATCATTCGAACCGGTGCTCGGAATTGAAATCCGAGGGCACCGATGAACTCGCAGCACCAGTAATTGACTAAAGGGACCTTTACCGCAGTTGCGTTTTATGTTGGTTTAAAGTTAAAAATTGGGGTTTAATTAAAAAGATAAATAAAAATGTTTAGAACAATTTTATTTATCTATGGAGTTTATTTCCTCCCATGGTAATGTAATTGGTGGGGACCACACCCACATAACACCCCATGTATCGATAATTGTGAAGTGGGGCCCACAAGATCCCCATCCTTTCATCTCCCTATAACCTCCCTTAATCCCCAAATTAACTCATCTTCTTTTATTATGAAAACTCCCCCTTGTTGAATGAGAACTCTACCTATCCCTCTCTCCCTCTCTCCCTCTTTAATATTTTCCAACACATGTTAATTAATGAATTCAATCTCTTCAATTAATTAATTAATGTTTCTTAATTTTGAATTACAGGGGTGAATAAAAATAATAGCCTTATCTATTATTTTACTTTGTGACATTCGTTGTGTGGAGAGGATTTGGGAGAGCTCTTGAGATTTTGAAGAACACTGACCCTCTGACGAAGAACGACATTCTCCTTCGACGAAGAATGCTATGCGATTCGAAGAATGCTCTGCAATTTGAAGAATGCGAAGTCGCCAACGATGCATCTTCTTCGAGTGCACTCTGATGTCGACGGAATCGACACCGTTCTTCCGTGATGCCCAACTACCACGAACTTTATTTCAAGGTAGGTGTGTGTTTTGATTGGATCAGCGTTGAATCTACCTTCCTTCTTGTTTTTTTCTCTTTAACCGCGTGCTACCGAACTGATATGGAGAGACCAGGCCAAACTAGCTTGGTCTGAGTCCTCCGTCATTATTGTGATTTTTGGTGGTTCTTCGTTTTCTTCATGGGGGACGAACAACAGATCATTACATGTTAGTTATGAAATGAAACGATCCAAAAATTGAAGACCCAATATAACGACGACCTAGCGGAGGTGCGACGACAATAGTGGGTGAAGGTTCGGACCGGAATGGGATAGACCGTTCCTCGACCATTCTTTAAGAGGGAATTCAAAACGTGTTTTCGGATCCAAATGGAAGCCCAAAAACACCAGAATCGGCTTTGGGACCTCGGGGCGACATAGGGTCTTAAGTTTCATGGTGAACGAACCATCAGAATGAAGAATGAGCATAAAGGGAGGCGCGCTGGCTAGAAGCGTCCTTTCTGGAAAATTCCAGACTACACGGTGTGTACTCCTAGAGAACACGCCGTGTAGTGCGATCATTCTGCGGCTAGGGTTTCGGACGTCAGATGACTAACACACAACGTGCGACCTCTATCACATGGTGTGTACTCGCCACACAGCAATTATGTGGTAGCTACGTGAGACATGGCATGTAACCCGGGGATACACAGACATGGTGTGGAGTACACAGGCATGTAATCTATCACACAGCCATACATGGCTAGTGGTACGGGCCAACCCGTGTACAAATGACATGGGTTGGAGAACATGGGTTGAGGCCGTGTACGGGCACATGGCTAGCATACACAATACTGACCCCAGATGTTTGGACCCGACTTGTAACCATACCACATGCCATGTACTTACTTTTCTACATGACCATCCCTTCAACACGGGCTGTTGCACACGGGAAGTACCCGAGGTTTGACTACACGACATGTACCATATACGAACATGCCGTGTACTTTTGGGTAAAAGGCTTGGTCATCTTGTACACAGTATCTTGGATACGTTATGTTGTGATTAACCCCCTATGACATGGCAGAAATTCGGGATACATCATCCTTGGACTTCGTGATTGTTGATTTATCGACCCCTTGGCTCGAGGAGTGGACCCTCTCGGAATAGAGCATGTTGTGTGAAGGAATCCTAGAGATGGATGCGACTGCGACGACTACCATAATGGGATCCTCCATGGGTTCGATGATGATGAATACTATACATGGATCCTTGGTGGGTTCGGCAGCGATGACTACTGTACTTGGATCCTCCATGGGTTCGGTAGCGATTATTACTGTACTTGGATCCTCCGTGGGTTCGGCAAGGATGATTACTGTACTTGGATCCTCTGTGGTTTCGACAGTGATGAATTTTGTACTTGGATCCTCCGTGGGTTCGGTAGTGACAACATCTGTACTAGGATCATACATGGGTTTAGAAAAGGAGATGATTAAGAGGCTACATCTAACCATCTCCACCCCTCTTCGTGAGTTGTAAACCTGCGTGAGCTGAGTCTTGATTGTATTTTTTCCATTGTGATTTTTCCATCGTGGATTCTGGGACACCTTCGGGGGTATCGGGGTCCCTACTGACTATTATTATACTCACCCCTATACGGGCTATGCCCACACTATGTTGTGTTGGATGCAGATGAAGGAAAACACTGATCGTGGTAGAGACTTATGGAGCTGGACAGTACTTGGAGGTGGACCACCTGGCGGGACATACACGTAGCGGATGAACGGACTAGAGGTAACGAGGACACCATATGTACCCACCCTTCAGGTGGAATTCATGGAGGACGACTTAGTGGTAGCTATTTTACTTTTCTGTTGTTGTACTAGCTTTTCAGTTGTACTGTAATTTTCAGATGGGTTTGTATTCTGGCCCATTTACTCTTCAGCACATACATTTTATTCAGTATTACTCTGTCCTTACTTCATCTTGCGTACTCTGTTGTGTTTTTTACTTTTATAAAGGCAATTCCTTCCCTTTTAATGAGGATTTATGCCTTTGGTGCTAGTCTCCAGCCCCTGGCCTATGGAAGGCGGGCTTGGGGTAGTCACTGTATGGGCCCCGAGGATGGGTCGTGACATTGGGGATTTAATAAACCTTGGGATGACTTCTAGGGAGGTAAAAATACAAGATCTTCGATGATGATGAGTTTATTGTGAATGAAAACTAATGAATGAGTTGGTATTTATAGTAAACCAGAGGTATTTTTATATTAATTTCAAAGGACACCTCATTAGTGGTTGGGTAAAAAACCAAGGATTTGCACATGGTATATTCCAGTGGTATTAGCCACTATGGACACATCATATAATATTTTCATGTACAGAATCAAACCAACATTTTATATTGATTATATCATCATTATGATGTCATTTAACGTACAAAAAACTCGAAACATTATTTTTACTATTCATAATAATTCAATAATTTTATAGAAATCCCAAAACATCACCTGCACCAGTTTTTGACATGTAGAATTCAAAAATGAAATCCAATTTTTGAAAATAATTTTCTCAATATTTATAATTTATTTTTTATATAAAATCCTAATTTTTTCCAAAAAAATTACATTAATTATATAACTCATTTTATATAACCTTGATAAATTAATCAAGGTCCCATAAAATTATATTATAACTATAATAAAATAAGGTAATGATTTATGATTAAATTTTATGAAAATAAATTTATTTTTTATGTTATTAAATTATTCATAAAATTATAATTAATATATTTATAAAATAAAAAAATACCAATACTTATAAAATGATAATTGTTTCACTTATAAGATGTTTAAATTGTATTTATAAATTCATGGGTGAAATTTTTATTTTTTGGCCAATTTACTATTCATTTCTATTCATAAGAGTATCATTACATTTCATACGAATAAGTTACTATTCATAAGGGTATGTTACTATTTATCAAAACTTATTATTCACTGATCAGACTCTAAATACCATACTGAATGAAACTGTGTATGTTAGTTTTTAAAAATTCAAAACACAGAGGTGAAACAATTATGATTGCTGAATAGGTTATAAATAAATTTTTTTTAGACTCAGTGCTTCATGATTTAAATACTAGTTTTATTGGAAAAATATTAGGGTTGTATATCATCCATTCCTTTCAAAATATTTCTTCTTTGAAATTACTAGAATGTCACCGCCCCAAAAGATTTGGGTAGTTTTTCATAATATCATCCTTAAAATCCCTTGTTTTCTCTTCGATTTAATGATTTTATACAATGTATCTTTACCATTCGAGTCATCTGATTCGTCAACACATGTTCCTTAGTGTCTAGATATTGGATAGGCTCTTCACAGTAAGATAGGTCAGGTTTAAATTCTATACCATTAGAAGTGAGGTCATGTAATGGGTCTGCCAGGTAATTCCTTAAATTTGAGACATGGAACAAATTTTGTACATTAGACA
Organism: Viscum album; assembly: GCA_963277665.1. NCBI lineage: Eukaryota > Viridiplantae > Streptophyta > Magnoliopsida > Santalales > Viscaceae > Viscum > Viscum album. The sequence continues at coordinate 1,764,414,806 of OY728136.1, read as the reverse complement.
TGTTAAATGACAATGCCAAATGATAAGCCAAAAATCCAATTCTCCACAAAATTTCAAATGGACCAATTTAATTAGGGTTATGTTTCCCTTTAATTCTGAGATAGTTTTAATAAAAAATGATCCCCCACTTGAAATTCCAATTACTTCATTAGATTATCGGCATAGTATTTTACTTGTATGGAGTTACTTTGATATGTAATTGAATAGTCCTTACGTTCACTGTTGATTCCTCCAGGATCTCCAGTATCACTAGCTTCTTTAACCAACTTCATCTCTACATGATGGTGTATGAAATATCCATCCATAAAATGCTTCATATGGTTCCATTTGAATACTATATTTGAAACTATTTTTGTAGTAAAACTAAACCAAAGGTAAATATAGATCCCACATACCTTAATTGTCAAAAAATAAATATATCAACATTTATTCTTAATTTTGGACCATTCTGTCTGATTTCACATCAGTTTGAGAATGAGGTACAGTACTCAAATGAATCTCAGTATCCAAGGAATTTGAATATTTTTCCATAATTTCTAGGTAAATTGGGGATCGTGATTAGATATTATATAAATAGGTTCTTCATGAAATATTTTGTCTTCATAGATATAGATTCATGCCAGTCACTGTAGTGGAAAATCCTCTCCCATAATAAGGAAATGTGTAGATTTTGTAAGTCGGTCCACAATTACCTATATTTCATTTTTCATTCTTGGCATTTTGGGTAATGCAGTGAAAAAATCCATGGTGATGTCATCCCATTTCGATGTAGGAATAGTTATCGGTTTTATGACCCCTCTATGATGTTGTCATTCGTCCTTCACTCATTGACAGACTAGACATCTTGATATATAATAAACAATTTCGGGCTTCATGTTGTCCAACTAGAAATGTTCCTTCAAATATCTATTCATCTTAGTGCTACATGAATGTATAGAGAAATTTAAGATATGAGCATCATCTAATTACTTATGTTTCATCTTGGGTATACTGGGAACACAGAACCTCTTCCCAAATTTCAAAATTCCATCTTCAAAATAAAATGTCAACCAACATCCCATCTATCATAGGATGAATTTTATTTTGATGGTTCTCATCATCAGGCTGAGAGATCTTAATCATTTTTAATAATTATGGTTGGTTAAAAAATTGACAAATTAGTGATATTTCACCTTCTTTGATAATTACCTTATCCATCCATATTATATCCATGAACACAAGATCTCTTTCAATCCTCATTTTGTTTAAAATTGCATGATATTTATTACTCAATTCATCAGATACCTTATTTCCCTTTCCTGTGTGGTAGTGTATGGAAAAATCATAATCCATGAGTAGTTTTATCCATCAACATTACCTCTTTTTGATTTCATTATATGAAAATATATATTGCATACTCTTTTGATTTGTATATATCTCACGTCATTCACAATAGAGATTGTGTCTTCATATCATTAGGGGAAAGAATACAGATGATAACTCAAGATCATGAGTAGGATAAGTTTCTTCATGAATTTTTAGCTTCCTTGATGCATAGTCAATATCACTATCAGTCTGCATTAGGACACAACCATGTCCTATCTATGATGCATCACTATAGATCACAAACTCATCATTCCATGATGGAAATGTCAGGATCAGATCATTCAATAAAAAAAATTTAAATTCCCCAAAACATTACTCACATTATTTTATCCATATGAACTTAACCCATTTACATGTATTCTTGCTCATTGAGTTGGCTAAATGGGTAATATTCTAAAAAAACATCGATAATAAACATCTATACTAGTAAAACTATGTACCTCGGTTATGATCATTTGCGTAGGCAATTATTTAAGATCATTTATTGTCAAAGGATTAATAGATAATCCATCCTTAGAGAAAATATGGATAAGAAAGGAAACTGGTTGAGTCCAAAATTCACACATGCAAAACCTACCATATATGAAATTTCTCTTAAGAGTCTTTAGAATAGTGAGTATGTGATTTTCCTAATATTCATAAATTTTGGATTATTCCAAGATATCATCAATAAATACCACCAAAAGGTCATTTGGATATTCTTGAAAACTCTATTCATTAGATCCATGAAAATAGAGTTTGTATTGGTCAGTTCAAAAGGCATTACTATAAACTCATAATGCCCATACTCGGTTCAAAACATTGTCTTTAGAATGTATTCCTTCTGTACTCACAACTAATGATATCCATATCAAAGGTCAATCATTGAAAAATATTAGGATCCATGAAGTTGATCAAATAAATCATCAATTTGAGGTAATGGATACTTGTTTTTTCTTATTATAACATTGATCTCATTGTAGTCCCTGCACAACATCATATATCAATATTTCTTTATGATGAAAAGTACATGGGCACCCCATTGGGATACACTGGGGAGAATAAATTCTTTATCACTCAATTCATCTATTTGTTTCATCAATTCTACTAATTCCCTAGTGGACACTCTATAAGGAGTATTTGATATAGGCCTTGAACTATGAATTACATCAATAAAAGAACTCAAATTACCATTCTGTAGGATGTCTAGGTAAATCTGTTGGAAACATATCAATATATTCATGCACAATAGGTACATACTATATTCGATCATTCCTATCCTCAACCATATATATTGTGTTCCGGTCCTCCCTAATAATTTAATTCAGTAGAGCTACTCAGGGTGGATCTAGATGAGAATCATATGGTGATGTTTTTCCCTAATGATAAGGGATTCCACATCATCCTCAAAAATTGTAACCTCCTTCTTTTTACAATAATTTTTTACATCATGGGTCAAAATCTAATCCATACAAAGGATTATATGAATTTCAATCATGGTTATGATAATAAAATAATAATATAAGCACATTTATATGACATAATGGGGAATTCCTAACAAAACATTGTTAGAATGATACTCCCCTTTTGATTTTTGACTAGTAACTAACTTACTAAATAAAATTGGAAATATTAATTTTTTTGGAAAACTGGGAAGATATGAATGAATAAAATGATGTAAAATCAAATAAATCATTGTCAATGTTTGAGGAAGTGATTAATGTACATTCCACCACATTGTTAGGAACTTGAACCTCCATAGTTGTGACCACATATGTTTGGCCTTTCACCTTTGGCCTTCTTTGGGAAATGTTTACACAATGCTTACGACATTCAAGTGAATAAAGTCTCATATCCCTGTAATTATAGCATTGAAAATTCTTAGATTCTTCCATCCCCTTATAATTCTTATTTAGGTGGGATTTCTATACACGTGTAATAGACTATCATTCTCTTAAGACATGTTCTAGTGTGTTTCTTCACCCAATTACTATAGGATGAATCGTAAAATACTTACATCTTCCCCATGTCCTTATTTAATTTTCTTGAGTTTATAGTAGCAATATTATTCTATTGATTTTCATCAAATCATAAGACATAGTGTATTATTTTTCAATTTTGATTGCACTTGAGACTATATCTGCATATGATGAGAAGCTTTGGGAGGCTAGATAACTTCGGTGGAATGGTTGTAAACAATCAAATAATCGATCAATATTTCTCCCCAGATTATGTATGTAGTCTAAACCATGTCTTTGTAACCTTGTGATGTTATATTTATAATTTTCAACAATCTCATCCTCTTTTTTCCTCTTATTTAGAATCAACCTTTTTATATCTTCTCATTGTTCACGAGGGAAGTATTTTTCTAAAAATATTTATTTAAAATCCCTCAATTCAATTTATTTTATTTCTTTCTCCTCCATTGTGTTTTGACTTAGTGACCACAATTGATCACCGTATCCTGACAGATGATAAACTGCCTTAACAAACTTTTTTATTTTGTTTCTTCCCAAAGGGAGATGTATATTCTCTAAGGAACTTATCCACTACTATTCTACAAATGGGTTTTTGGTCCCACTGAATGATGGAAGACACTATTAGATAAACATATTTAATATATCTCCACCACTTTGTTGATTTAGATGCTCCATTTGTATAAGGTTATTGTTAACAACCTGCTTTAACTATCCCTCTATAGTTTTATGTTTCTATGAACCATTCATAGCTCCAGAACCAAAATCATTATCTTGAATAGGAGGGAAATCCATACATCCAATATGTCAATTCATGCGGTTTCTATTCCTTACACTAAGAACCATTCTTTAAATAATTGAATACACAAGATTTGGTTATGAATTATAATTTATAATCTCAACATAGAAAAATACTTAAAAAATTGAAATTCTATGCATGGATAATCCCATAATCATAAAAATAGTTTATATGAATAAAATTTTACATTTCATTCCCTCATTATAGCTTCCAATGATAATGTTACTTATACTAAGAATATCACTTAGTAGTTTCAAAATAGGGGCGTTGTAAGGCATGTTGTCGCGTATTAGGATACCCCGGGTCAAGACCAAAACTCATTGTTAGAGTTTTAACTGCTCTGTATATCTATTCCAGAACCATGTCCACTTGTAGTATCTAGATAAGGGTATGTTTGATTAAATGATCCACATAATGTATTCCTTACAATGATTGATGGATGTTCTTATAGGTTGATCCTCAATGTATATCTCAGGTTTTTGTTCATTAATCTATGTTTTCTAAATTTAGTTTCAAAGTTTTCTACTAAACGTCCTTTGATACCAACTTCCATGACCCAATAATAGTTGCCTAGAGCCAGTGCCTTATTTCATTATATTGGCATGTAAATAATGAAAATGCATCCCAAAGGACTGCGTAGTTTAGAATCATTGGAAACAAGATACATACAAAAGTTCAACATTACAAATTGAAAATAAATACAACATACAATCTCGATTGACATAATCCATAACTCATAGGTTATTTATGCATGTCATTCATAATATACCTATTTTTGTCCTGGTAAAATGTAACATAAGAAATGGGCGAGCTCAAATGCTCAAAATGGTTAAGATATATAACAAAATATATCATAAACATAAGCATTAGGCATGGTGAATAATTTAAAAATACATGCCTTAAAATAATACGTGAACATAATATGGAAGAAATAAGAGATGAATAACTAATTTGATAATAAAACATAATAATGGGTATTCTACTAGTCTAATAACCACATGAACTGTCAATTACTTATTTTATAATGAGGTAACTCATAATGTGGTGCATCATAACCATGTTTTCATGACCTCATTCCAATACCATAATGTCTATTTTGTCAAGGTCGCATACCAGGACCATAGATTGTCTCATGAGACCTACCGATGGACTGAGGGGCTATAACAGGACCCACTGAACACATAATAAGTACAATAGATTGCTTATTTGAATGAGAATAATCATAAACAACATATACCATCACATTGAAACTAATATATTAAATGTTAATAACTTTCCCCATACATTTGGAAAAAACACAAACAATTAGGAGTAAATTGGTGAATGGTTTTCAGATAGCACATCCTCAACCAAAAAACATAAAACATTCAGTTAAATATGGCAGTTTATATCATAAAACATTAGTCCAAATAACACATAAGAATAAAAAAGGGTGTTGAAATAGATGAAGTCGCTCTTATAAAATCCTCGAGTATTTTTTGTAATAATTACTCTTTTAATTTGAAAATTAGAGTTATTTGGAAAAGTCATTATATAAAACCATAAGTGAAATAATATAGTTTTTTCATTAAAAATTGTCATTTTATAAAAATAATTTTTTCTTAAAATAGATAATACACTTCCCTTGAAAATAGGAAAGAATTCGATAAATTCTATCGAATCTGGATTGTATTTCAAGAATATTTTTTAAAAGATCCTTTTAAAACATATTACTCCCCATAAATGGAGGTATGATTTTTGTTGGTAAACATGCATAAAACATTAAAATAGAAAATATTGGGATTAAATATTAATGAATAATAATTTAAATTAAGTATTTAGATAATAAAATTAACCCCAATGAAAATTGAGATTTGGGTAGAAAACCCATACCTTAAGTCCAAAGTTGTTCCTCACATGATCATAATGACCTGGATAATCAAATTTATGTTCATAAATTATTGATAGGAGAACCTCCAATACGTGTAAATGATTCATTATAACCTTATTTCGATTCATTCATTGACTTTTTATGGGTTAATAGATTCAATTTCAATGTTTGGGAGTGTTTTTACATGGTTTTTGTGATCAATTTACTTATATTAATGTAAACATGATCATGTAGATTGAGAATGGTTGTACAGAATTTAATTTATATGTTATTAGAATATATCCATATGATTATATGGTAATTAATTTTTTTATTGATAGTGATGATGAATAATTATATAAAACATTAATTATAATTTTTTAGGTTATTTGTAGATTTTTGTTCATAAAAAATTCATTTTGATCTATAAATTAAATAAATTTGTTCAAAAAGACTATAGAACCTTACATAAGTCATAATATATATATATATATATATATATATAATAGTCGGTTTCAACAATCAAAATGGTTTCATGACCATAATTTTTTATTGTAAAAGAACTGAAAAACCACCATCCTTAAATGTGGTATATTAACACATATCAGATGGTATTTTCGTATTTAGTATAAATGAATTCTAAAGAAGAGATGAAAATGAATTATTATATTATCACAAAAATAGTCCATTATATGTGAGTAACTAGAGTGATCATAACATTTTGATGAAATTAGGGGAGGAAAGAAAAAAATGAAAATAAAAGAACATGAAATAAAAGATTAGTTGAGAAACCCCATACGAATATTCTAAATCCTAACTGCATCATTTAACAATTCATAAAATATTTTGATGATTGAAAAGGGGTGTCTCATAATTTTAACATAATATGGAATGTATGGTGGATATTGAATGACATATCCCAACATAAACAAAAATAAATTAAAAGTAAACAACATAAAAACAGTGCTTGAAAAAGGGAAGGGTGGTAGATTCACTTACCTTGGAGACTAACTCCTAAAACATAACGTTTGGGACCTTGGTTGCTTGAGTACACCTTGGTAGGACACTTAGGGAGGTAAATATAAAATAGATTCTAGGATTATGAGTTTATAATGAATGAATATGATTGAATGAGTGTGTATTTATAGTAAATGAGAGAGAGTTTTTAATTAAATTTAAAGGACACCTCATTAATGATTTTTGAAAAACTGTGGACTTGCCCACAGTATTTTCCCATGGTATTAGACATATGAGGTACCTCATATAATATTTTAATGTACACAAGTATACCATAATTTTATATTAATTATTACATTATAATGAAGTCATTAATCACATCAAAAACTCAAAAACTGTATTTTGACTATTCCCAAAAAAATCATGTACATTAGAAGAACCGCAGAAATTCACCCCATACATTTTTCAAAGTGTAGAATTTAAAAAGGAAATAATTTTTCTGTAAATATTTTTCTAAATATTTTTTATTTAATTTTATATAAAATCATAATTTATTCCAAAAAACAATTTTAAAACTATAACATGTTTTATATCACCTTGAGTCATTTATCAAGGTCATAAAAAATAATCTTATTACCATAATACAATAAAGTAATAATTTATGTTTTCATTTTATGAAATTAAATTTCTATATAAATAATTAAATTAATCATTAAATTGTAATTAAAATATTTATGAGCTACAAATATACCAACACATATACATTGATCAATTTTTAACTAATAAAATAACTAAATTGTATATATATATTCATTGGTGATGTTTTTTATTTTTTTGGAAGATTTAATATTAATTACTATTCATAAGAGAAACATTACTATTCATACGGTTATGTCACTATTAATAACGGTACATTATTTTTAATCAAAAATTATGTTTTAATTTTCAAAATCTAAATATATTATTAAATTAAACTGTGTATATTATCTTTTCCAAATTCAGACCACAAAGGTGGAAAATTTTTGTTTGCATGCTAGGTTATAACAAAGTTATGTTTTTATAGATACATGGTATGTCATGAATTCAATATTATATTTATTTTCAAAGTCTTGGGGTGTTGCAGGTTGAGTCTCCAGCTGTCAAATAAAAACCTTAATTAGTATAATTTTTTTTATTGATCATTTTTTGTTATTAAATTTATACATGAACACTGTTTATCTATGTGCACATCTTGGATTATGTCAAGAAATAATTGGTGGTGGATTACATGGTATATATCTAACAAAAAAATCAGGGCACCTTTGTTACCAAACGAGATTATTTATGTTCTGGAATAGATTATGGAATGAACCCTTCCACAATCTTTTGATATGATTTTCCTATAATTGAAACATATCACTAGATTATGTAGAATATGACTGAGATTCAAAAGGAGTAGTATTTTTAATTTCGTACTTTTTGATTGTATGATTGTATATGCCTATCCCATGTTATTCTTTTGTATATCAACATGCCATGCATATAAGTAAATGACACTTTCAAGAGGCTATTGTGATTAGTATTACTCAAATTCTAATTTATTTATTCTTCTATTTCATTATTATTCGGTATTATTACATATTCTTACATAATTTTGTATTTATAGTTGTATACTCTATAAATATATGATAATACTATATTTTCTCCCCACTGTACAACCTTTAAACTCACACTTCCAGTCATAATTCTATGACTTATAGGGAGTCATGCTTGAGTAAATGTGACCCACCAGCTCGGGGAATGGGATATGTGTATCTTTGGTCAAGAAATTACCATTTTATAAGAATATGAGGTTTTCTTATTTACATACAGTTGTATTTATTCATTATATTTGTTCTTTATGGTATGTAATGACCAATTGTTTTATATTTTTAGTATTTTTACTACTATTATACAAGGGCGTAGTTTCCCCATGGTATCCCATTATAAAATGAAAACAAGTCAGCTATATTTTTTACATACATTGGTGTTCTTAATCCCATATGGTTTTCTAATCCTGATTTTTTGATTGAATTGGGTCATGATGTTATTGGAATATAATTTTAATGATTATTCAATGAAATTGGGTTATTTGGTCAATAATGAACATTTGGATGGAGGTATTACCAAATAGAATATGTTCCTTAGTTTTGTCTGTCTACAAAATTCCATTAAGACCTTCTCATCATAATGAAACATTGGATATATAATGAACTATGTTTCAATGTGGGTTGTGGTTTTTCTGTTTGGTGTTATAAATGGTTTTATCAAGGATTTTATAGATAATAAATAATGGTCATATAAATGTTCATGACCATATATTTTTATTTTGGAGTAATAGGACATTGGTTAGTAGTGTCATGTTATTCTGTACTTTGATGGGGATAGTCCTATTTAATTTTTTCATCGTTAATATATTTTATAATGAATTAATTTAAAAATTAAAATATTGTACTTATAGAAATGAATTTAATCTTGTATTGATATCACCACACGAATGGGAGGTTACCCAATGTGATTTAGAATAATCACCATTAAGGACCATTATGTCTCATTGACTTCTTCAGTTGGAAATGGTGTCTAATCCATATCAATGGGAGATGAAGGAATAAAAAAATATTCCAAATAATAACTGTAACATGAAAATATTATTGACTTTTTAAAGACTATCCATATTGTGATTACTAATACAGGTGAATTTATATATTTTTCCACCATGTTAAAGTTATATGAACCACTATTTAAAGGTGGTAAGTGTAATGACACCATATTATGTTTCTTTATTGATAAAAAAATTTAGGGTAGATTTCAGTAGTATTTAGTTTTTTTTGATCCATATAGTTGTTATATCACCGTCTTTTGAGAAATGGTTTTTCAGGTGGACATTCAGACAGATTCAAATAATGTAGGTAATGGATTCCCATTTGATGTTAATTTATACTATTATTGGTAGATAGATCATTTATTGAAGTGTAAGTGCATATATTAATGTCTAGAAGTATAGAAGGAAATGGTAATTTTAACATTCAGTATGATTTTTCATTCAGATAAAAATAAATTTTTAACTATTAAGGTGATGTATGAGCATGTGAGGGAAAGTGTTATCTTCTTATATTATTGTTTTTATATCCCTTTATTTTTATCTCTAGGTGATTCAATTTGTAATACGAAAAGTTATAATTAAATTTTAATTATATCATTTCAATGTGATGAAAATGATTGGGATTGTGGGTACATATAATCATATTGTATATATTTTTACTTTACTGATAAGAATATTAGTCTATACTAGTCACTATCAATCCATAATCCATGTATGTATCATATGAAACTAAATAACCATGTTATATTTGATAGATAATAATATTTACCACTACAAAAATATATTGAGAAATATAGTAGTCTTTAATTATGATTTTCAGGGTTATAATTTTACTATTTTATGGTGATGTGGTTTTTGATGTATTGTTATTAGGATTTTGGATGATATATTAAATGGAATGGACTATCAATATGTTTTATACTGGGACATGTGGAGATAAATTATTTTCTAGTTGTTTTATATGTGAATTTTTTATATACATATTTGTATTTTGTGGGTCTAATTTTACATATATGTTATGTTTCTAGGATAATGGTCAATCCATGTTATGGGTGACAAATAAATATGGTTTTTGAATATTTGATTATTATGAATTATTTTTTATTATACATAGAAAGATATATCATAATATTCTAATCACATTTACATGAGTTTTTTGAAGAAGTGTCCTAAAAAGTGTTTTTATACTCATTTGTTACACACACACAGAAATATATATTTATATGTTTGTGTGTGTGTGCGTGTTTATAAGATCATAAGTTACTTGGGTATCATTCATTATTGCATTTATGACTTAAGAGGAGTTACTATAACATCAATTTGTATCAAGGGGAACTTTTAGTTATGATCAAATATATTAGAGATGTGATAGATGTGATTTTCTAGATATATTGATATTTTTTTTGATATTTTGATTAAATAATTTCCAAATCAGTAGGTATATTTATTAAGGAAAAAAGTGAGGAATTTATCATTGAATATTTAGTAATAATGCTTGACGCTTAGTACAACTAAGGCATGTTGTTGGTAGATAGGAATATAAATAGATGATGTTGATCCAAAAATTACATGCAGTGAAAATCATGAAAATTTATTTACAGTTTATTAATGTTTGTGAAAATAAATTTATAATCATTTTTAAAATAACATTCAATTAAAATGTGACTAAAATATACCTATATAAAATTTCATTTTTTCAATTAGAGGATTTCTAATGGAATTTTAAAACATAAGAATCATCCGAATATTTTTCATATAACAAATTATTTTCAAAAACAATATTAAATGTATTATTTGAGAAATAAAGTTTAAAATGTAATGTTTATCCATCCATTTATACTTGAGGTATGTTAATGTATCCTTTTATCCACATTATTCTTTGGAATCAATTTCTAAATAAGGTGAACAATAAAAAAACTCAGAATTTGTATTTGGATAAAAACTGTCATAAAGTTAATGGAAAAAATGGTGGAAAATGGGAATGAAAGGGGTCATTATTATTCAATTTTGAAAAAATGAAAAAATTATAGATTTCATTAAGAATGTAGAAAAAACTATTAATATTTTATATAACCACTATTATGAACCAATATTGTTTTCAAATTTAAACTTTTATATTATCTATAATCTAATATTTTTATTAAAGGGTTAAAACTATTTTAAAATAAAAATTAACTAGCACATTCGTAAAAATTAAAATTAGTATATTAATAAATAAATTATTAACAATGATAAATTTTGTTTCATATTTTTCAAGGTATATATAATTATAATATTGGGAAAAAAATCTACATGGGGAAATCCATAAAATAATTTAATGATTAAGGGTAAATTAAAATTACATTAAATGAGTAGAAATAGAACGAAGATGATATATTATTTATGATATATTAATGACAGTTTATTTATTATGATTCCTTATTATTACCTCAGTTAAATTTTAAATAAAAAAATAAAATTAAAATATAATTAAATAAATGATTTATTGATTAATAAATAATGAAATATGATTGTTGATATTATTTTTTATATTGTGTATGGTTTGAATATTCATAGATGTTATTTGGTGTGTTTTATAAATTTATAAATAACTAATTATTTCAATGACATGAATGAATGGGAAATGAATTAAATTGTGAAATGTAATAATGTGGCCATGAAAATGAAAGAACCAATTCAACCTTTGATTTGTGGAATTTTATATTTTTTCTTTTAAATTAAAATAAATTGATTATTACTTTTATGTAAAGTGACTATGAGTAAAGTGATCATAAATCTGATGAAGTTGTCATTAGTTAAATATAAAAAAGGGTAGTGAGTCTTCCTTAAATATTAAGATATTATGAGGAAAATATAGAAATAAGGATTTGGTCATTTTATTGATATAAATTGAATATATTTTAAATTTTGAAAATTTAATGTGACCATGATAAAAAAAGAAGTGTTTGTTAATGTAATTTTGTAAAATGGAAGTGATATTGAAATTAAAAATAATTGATCATGATGATCATATGAAGTTACCATTAATATATACTTTTAGAAAAAAATTTATTTTTGAATATATAATATTTATTTTCAATAAGTTTTTTAAAAAAATTTCAATTAAAGAAGATTATAGGATTTATTGAAACCCATAAATGTATCAAAATAAGAAGGCACATAAAATTTATCCATTAATAAAACCAATTCAACCTCATACAATGGACATGAATTTAAAAATAATATTTTTTTGAAAAAAACAACATGAATAAGATGGATGGATTTGTAATTGTAAAACATGATCTACACATGATATTAAAATCCATGATTTTTGTGCCTAATACAACTATGTTCACAATGACCAAATTATTACATTTCATTTTTTCTGAGTGCATTCCATCAATGAATCCATCAACCCCAAAAACAATGGAACATGTTATATAAATATGTCATATATATGTTAAGATAGGACATATAAAGAATGATTGAAAAATATCTCGGTGTCCCTAAATACATATATCAATCCATTGAGATTCATGAAATCATCTATATAAGTAATGACATAGATAGAATTTTAAAATAAGAAATGTATCTCTGAGAGAAGCTCCAAACCCATTACAAATTAACCAATCCATTGCCAATACAAAATTATGACTTCTACATGAACAATGTTGAATGTAACTCCAATAAAAAATAATCCATAACTAAAATTGGGTTACAAAGAGATAATGATTTTCTAGTAGAAAATAAATCGCAATGTGAGTCCAATTGAAACAAAACACAGACCAAATGAGGAGAAGAAACCAATACAAGTAATTACGCAAGGTAAATCATCAAGAAATCCTAGAGCACACCCTAAAACAATATGAAAACCATCACAAATAGACCAAAATCTGGTTGAATAAATGAATCACGAAGATAATGTTGGTTTAGAAATGGAATTGGGCCGCAAAATTTACTGATGACTACAGAACACTATACCATCAAATGAGAAAATAGAAATATATTCATTATATTATCCTAAATAAACATTAAAAAATTAAATCCCTAGTACACTATAATACACTATCATTCCAGACCATATATGGGATTAATAATAATTTTTAGGATAGAATGATTATATATATGGGTGAATGAGGTCCTTATTTGAAATGAATGATAAAAAATAAATGGATATAAACATAGAAGAGTATGCAACAGAAAATTACCAAAAAACAACATGAGAAAACCAATTGCATGAATAGAATATTAAGAAATTCCTTATGGATAATGACATATAGATATAATTAATCCCAAATAAGGAGATAAAGATTGATTAGAAGAAAAATTTAATAGTCTATATAATGTCGATGATATATTTGGGATGAAAAAAATGAATCTAAGTTGGATAACTCCCTTTTTTATGAGGAACTTTTCCAAATTTCGTTTTCTATAATGATAAAAAGAATATTTTGTCATGAAATTTCATAATAATAACATAAAATTAATATTAAATATTATATTGAGGATATATTTGGTTAGTTTCAAGAAAGTTTTATGAGAATATTATGTTTTAATTTATGATAGTGTGATATAAATATCATTTGATGATTTAATAAAATACCATATCAATATATTAGAAACTATATAATTCCACGTTTATGGATGAACCTAATATAATGATTAAATTCAATGACAATTTACAAGATTTTGAAAAATTATAAATTATAAAATTTACATTATCATTTTAGATGTTCAATGAGGTGCTTATTATTTTGTGAAGTTAACCTTATGTAAATGGAGATTCAACCCAGATACTTCTTGATATTAGGAAAATACAGTGAATGAAATATATTTAAGATGTAAGGAAATGATTTTTTTTTTCAAAGATGATTTAAAACATTAATGTTATCAATGAGGAAGAGTGTGGAAAAATATACATTGTTTATATAAGAAATTTTTCTGATCATATTTACATAATAACTAGACTATAGTATAGTGAACATTACCATCATGCATTTTTCTTATTGAGAGCGTTGAATATCTCATAGTGTTCAATTTTTTAAAATTTACCCATTTCATGAAGATAATATTATAATTTATAATGACTATATTGATATTTTAAGTGATATTTAACATATATGGTTTTGATAATTTTAATAAAAATATTGAAAAATTTTTATGAAAAATTGTTGGATTCCATTACAACAGATTAAAAATGGCACATTTTAAAGAACAATGTTTATTTAATTTAGGAATATTTTGGATTAATATATAGTTCATAAAATACCTAATTCAATATGATTATAGTTGTCTATATTTATGGAAAACTATGTAAATTAATAATTTTACTATTTTTAAATTAATTTATTCAAAAGGGAGGGTGAGTGACAAAATTTCAATGATTTATAATTGCTAATAAAAAAAGATTTCATATGTTAATAAAATAATTATAAAAAGTGACCACACCTTATTCACCCCTCTGAATGTTAAATCCCCAGTAAAAGCAGAGAACATCAAAATATTTTTCAAATAATTAAAATATGAAATAATTTAATTTTTTTTATAAAATATCATCCAAATCCATTTTAATCATTTTTTATAGATACAAAACCTTATTTTTATTCTATTAGTTTTATAGAACTTACAAAAATTTAAATAAAATTCATATATTTTAAAATGCATAGTTTATTTTGTTATCATTATTATTTTAAAAGGTAATAGAAGTGTTCGTTTTTTTAATTTTTTTTAATTTATTTTCAAATGTATGCGTAACTTATTATCCTATCTTGGTATAATACATTGAGATGCTTCGAGGGAATAATAGTATGAAAGATTTTAAAATTTTTCCTTTGTAACTTATTTCTTCATTTAAGAAGTCCATATTATCTCCCTTACCAATATAATTGAATGAAGAGAAATGAAATCATGCACGAGACATAATAATTTTTCATGGTTTTCCTCCACTAGACTCCAACTAAGGTCAATTCAAAGAAAATGTGCCTATTTACCAAATCATCTAATGAAACCCACATTTATAAAGTACATATTTGACTCAAAATCCACTTAGTTTATAAAAAATATGAATTTGAAATCTCATTACTCTGTCATCTAATGTTTGTTAATTGAAACATCATAAGTATATTTATTTGACCAGTTTTGTCAATATGTTTTACATTTTATTTAGTGCATCATTATGTTCTACATTCATCTACTTGAAGAATAACATATTAAAATAGAATTATTATGAAATCCATTCTCATCCCCATATGATTTACTTTATCGAAACCATTTTTCCAAATTTCTTAAAACATTATAATAATTCAAAAACGATTATAATTTGAAAAAACCAAATAAATCTTGTTATAAACTACATTTTCAAAACACAAAAATTTATAGAACATTTAATATCTTCCAGAAATCTCCCTTTTCTTCACCAAACTAATAATCTAATAAATGACATTATGTATGAAAAAACCTTCTCAAAATAGCTTTGCAAATTTAGAGCCATTAGATTTTCATTGATGATTTGTTAATTAAAGTGATGGTGTTATATGCCTTTTTATTAACATTCAATTCTTTTTGAAAAAAAATTAATTTTTTTCACCACCTTTTCAGTTATGTCCATGAAACTCCCCTTTTCACTAAACTTTAGTTATAAATTCAATTCATAAAATTCACGTAATTGTGCAACTTACTGCCCTTCCTTTGTGACAATTCTTTATCTCCCAAAACACCAAACATTTGAAAATTGCAAAAAATGAATGAAAAACCAATTATTCATTAAATCCCATGATTTTATCAAATCCATGCATTTTTTATATTGTAATAATGGAACACTAGAGAAGAAACATCCATGATGACACCATGAACATGAATGTTTTTACATGTTTTAGTGCTTCCAAACCTATGTATTGTATATTTTTCAAAATAAATTTTTGACAACCACATGAGAACTAAAAAATTGAACTTATAAATATAATTATTGAACAAATAAATTTGACCCAAAAATACTATAAAGTTACATTGAAGTAATTTTTTTTTAAAAAAAAATTATAATATATTTTCAATTTAAAAATATATAATTCATATATGCAGACATATTTTATGTTACGCTTTTCTTATTTAATAATGTTATATATTTTCATTGTCATGTGTAACATTGTTCAATTCTATTTTCTCCATTCATAAATGAGATGAATATAAATAACTTATATTCAAAAATTAATGAAATATTTTTAATCATATTTCATGTAGGATGGTGTAAATGGCATACAGGTGTTAGAAACCATAGTTCTATATTGATATTACAACATTGTTTCATATTGAAAAATGAATATTATATTTCTATATTTTTCAAACACATGAAAATAGATGATAAACTATCATGTTTTTGTTCTTATTATCAAATAAAGAACAATCCTCACCCAATATCATTATATAATGATATTTCAACCATTTCAATTTTGGGTTTATGGTTCTGTGTGGAAGAAATAAAACATTGACAAGGGTATCATAAATATTTTTTTCAAAATTATTTATTTATACTATTTCTCACTTTCTACAAAAAAATCAACAACACAAACAAATTAATATATAATGATAAAACATCAAAAGAAATAAAAAAATCATTATCGATGAAATAAGATTTATTTAATTTGGACATCAGTTTAATATTGTATTCATTGAATATTAATTGATACCCAATGTAATATAATACTTTATAAAATTCATCTACTTAAAAAAATTGAGTTTAATGTTTTCTAAAATGAAAAAAATATTTATTGGTTGTTCTAAATATAAAAATATTCATTAAAAAAATTGGGTTCATCATAATAACTGAACCCAAAATCAATGTAATCTCAAAAATCAACATTAATATTATCCTTGTTTATAAAAAAATATATACCACTAAAATTTTTTATTAACGTAACATAAATACATTAATAATATATATATATTTCATGTTTTTAACAAAGGGTATAAAAAATGTTTTTTCCATAATACATAAATATTTATGAGAATATAATCTAATTAAATAATCCATAAGACTTAAAAAATAACAATTTTGAATTAGATGAATTGAATATCTAATATTTTAAAAAATATGATGTTTATTTGGAATTATAGTTTAAAAATAACATGAAGATAGATAGATACATATGAAATACTATTGATATTAAATTTTTCATTAGAAAATTAAGAATATAAAATTTTAGTCTAATTTGATCAATTATTATCAATTATTTCTAAAATATTTGTTCTATAACATGATACTTAATATGAATATGATTTATAATGATGATTTTATTGTTCACTGTATAAAATAAAATTAAAACCATGATTTTATATATTTTCATCAATTTTATAGATATGGTATTAAAAATCCAGAACCATAAAATCACATTCATCATCCATGTGAAGTGAAATAATTTTCCAAATATTTAATATCAAGGTGGAAAAATGTATAATTAATTGTTTTGTTCTAGTTATTAAAAATTATAATAAAAAATAGGAAAAATTATCCAGAAGTTTAATTTCAATTATCTTCACAATTGATATTATAAATTAATAAATATAGTATTTTTTCAATAGATTATATCATCTTATAAACATGTGTAAAATATTTTCAACACGTTTAATAATACAATATATTTGTTTAATTTATGTTAAAATCTATTCAATGGTTAATAGGGTCTAGAAATTTTTTTTCAATAATATATATGATATTTATATTGAATTTGATTCCAAATGAAGTAATCATGAAAATATTATTTGTCTAATATCAAATTTAACAATCACTAGAAAAAAATATTTGATACTCACAATTCATTATTGATTACTCAATTGTCTCTATATAAGGATATCATTTTTTCTTCCAATCCAAGAATAATGTTGCAACGAAAAATTGATAAAAAGTAATAGAATGTATAATATATATATATATATAGATATATATATATATTAAAAAATTAAAATATCAATTAGAAAATTAATAATTTTTTTAATGATATTTCTATTGTTAGCTATGTAGTCAACATGTATTTTGGGGCCCATCAAGAATCAAAGATTATATATTTAAAAATTAATTTTATTATACACTATTCAAAAATATCTTCAGTAATAATGGATTATCTCCGAAATGGTGTCTCAGATTGGAAAATGAGTTGGTAATTAAATTGAGATCATGAGATTTACCCTAGGCATGAAATAAGTCTTTTTGTCATCATATACTTATATATGGTGCCGTCATGGATGGGTTAAATTAAACAAATAAATTTATTAATTTTATTGTCATTAAATTATCAAAACCTACCAATATTATTTTATAAACTATTATATTGAGAATTCAATCTGGTTGGATGCATAACCTTATAGGGAATGAGATGATGGAACTCTATATAGTGAAGAGCTTGTTAGTAGTTTATCTCAGGATCTGGGATGAACAATGAATGTTAATATTGTTTTGTGAAGACAACAAAAAATGGTGTAGACCACATCAACATATTCAATTCTGATTTTTTATTAAAAAAATATCATCCCAAACCAGAGTTTGCATGTTTTTTTTGTTATTTAATTCCTCTTTTTGTTTTTGAGATGAACTAAAATTAATTCAGTAATATTTAATATTTTTTATAATTGTATATTTGTTTTCAAAACATTTGTTTTCTTGTATAGAAATACAAAATTTTATTATTTATTAATCATTGAATTTATTTTTTTGATAATATTATTGTTTATTCATATTCAAAAAATGATGGCCAAAATGAACATGGAATTCATTTTATTTTCACATTTGTGTTTCATTTATTTATCCCTCAATTCATTAATGTTCATTATTGTAACAGCATGAGATTTTATGAAAAATATTCTTTTTAATTTTATTAATTTCTTGTTTTGTACGCTACACCAAAAGGAGCTTGCACAACACGCATCTTTGACTTGCCTTTCATTACACGCAATCACAACCTTCCTCGATAGCGTGTTTAGTACGCAATACTGAGTTTCACGAAACAACGATATGCTATTAAAATATTATTATAACTAGCCGTTATGAATAGTAATAACCACCTTTTTAAATTTTAGAAAATTTAGCTCTCAAAATGGACTTCATTTTTGGACTCAGAATATCGAAATTAGCCTAGGGGGAAATTTTGGTATTTTTCTGAAAAACATCAATTTTTGATGAATAGTGAAACTACTAAGTGGTAGTTAAAAAACTTAATTTTTCATAAAACTTAATTTTACCGCTTCTGTGAATGGAATTTCAAAAATCCGAGAGACACACTTGATGTCAGTAAGTAAAATGTGGTTCAATGAGATGAAAATAAATTTTGGTGAATAGTAACTTTTTACTTTTTATTACCGCGGTTAATAGTAAACAGGGTAACTAAGGGTAAATATGATATTAATATTACCCTAACACATGTCCTAATTCTATTGGACAAGTGTAATTTGTCCAAAAACAAACTTAGGAATAAAATATGACCATTTAGGCCCACTTGGATTAGATTAGGACATTTATTATTAATTTATTTAAAGAAGGGTTAAAATAGTTAAAATCAAAGTTTAATAAGTAAATCATTTTTAATATGGGGTTATACATAAGATAAATTCGATTGTAAATATTCATTAGAAAGCTCAAAAGATTTCCTACATTATGGTATTTTATTTGTAATTTTTAGACATCATATAACTTAATTTATTTATGACACAAAGATGATGCAGTAATTATCTTATTAATGAAATATTGACATAATTGATAATATAAATACCAAAATAAATGTAATTTAAGACTTTTTATGAATTCCACTAATTTTATAGGTAACTATGATATATTAGTGTTGATTTAATCAACTTGGTTAGAACATATAATTCTGTTATGACTTTCACAAAAATCATATATCAAATAGTGTCAAAATTGACACAAAATAGTTTTAAATCAAATATTATATTATTAATTGTTATTTTATTCCTAAAAATATAAGGTTCGGCCAAATGACTTAGATAAGGATATATATATTAATAATAAACAATTTGGGGTTCGTTTGGCATGTTATAGTAAGTGTATTAACCATATAGTGAAAGAAAACAAAAAGACACGGTAAAAGTTAAATTAATTAACTTAGAGTTAAATCTAATTTATAAGGTTAAAATAATACCCTAAACTTATCTAAATCCTATGGGTTGATAGGATTTCGACCCCTCCCCACTTTAGCTTTGAAATAATACCCTTTGGAACCATTATAAACTGATTTTGACTTTAATATAAAATAATAGTTTGAGATATTCCTAAGGTGCCCCTCTCCTCCCTTATAAAAGGGCACCTCCTCCCCCTCCTCCTCACACTAATTTGAGCACTCAAGCTCGGCCAAACCCTGCCAAAATCTCTTCTCCACTTCCCTGGAAACATCCTAGAGGTTCTGGTCTTCCTCAAAGACCAATTTTAGTGCCCTAAGAGGAGGTCTCAAAGAGGCGCTTCAAAGAAGAGGTAATTACCGTTACCAATTCTTTCATCTTTATTTCTTCTTCCACTTATTCTTCTTAGGTTGTTTCATTATGAAGTAATAACATCAGTATCACTCATATACTGATATGTTATTATAATTATGAAACAACCCTATTTCACCATCTATCCATCCTACGGAAAAAGAAATCACCGCGCGTGCGTACGTACGGAATACCGTCTCCACGCCGTGGTGTAATCTATTTTCCACCACCACCTTACAAGGATGGGTATAATGGTGTAAAGAATAACTATAAATAGTTATTACAACATCATATTGATTCTGATATATTGTATAATCCACTCCAATTCAATTCAATAATTATGGAAATGATATCATCGCTCGTGCGTACGTACGGAATACCGTCTCCACGACGCGATGAGATTCATTCTTAATGATTAACCATTCATGAATGATTATAAAGTATATATAATAAGTACTAATGAAATATATGACATAATAATGATACTGGATTTATGTATATATATATATGTATGTCATCTACTTACTTCCATTCAAGACAATAAAGAAAGAAAAACAGCGTTCATGCGTACGTACGGACTACCGTCTCCATGAACGGTGTTTTTCATTTCATTTATCTATCTATTATATATATATATATATACTGAATATATATGATATATAAATCATATTTTATATTCTGGATGTAAGTAAATCATGATATAAGTAATAATAATGTCAAGAACAAAAAGTCAAAACACCTACGATAAATGAAACGATTTTACCCAAAATGCTTCTTTAACATGGAATTTACAAAAGAACGGGTAATATAATGTCATAAGTGAACCATATATGATATCATAACAATGAATATGATTCTGTAATAAGTCAATGACATTATTTAAATCATTATACAGGAGGTTCGGACACATACGAAGAAAATCAGACCTAAGGTAAGGGAAATATCACAATCTCATTTTTATCCGAGATTGTTTATTCGTAAGTATTTACTGGGGTGTATCCACATCCATGTTTACTCAATATGTAATATTATTTCCATCCACCTAAAATTGTTTAAATCCATTTTTACCCTTTGGTGAGTTTTTATTAATACGTATGAAAGGAATCTTTTGTCGTTTTTCGTACGAGGTACTTTTTGACTTTTCCGACAAAAGTACGAAGAATGTTTTTTTTAACTTATACGGAACGAACGGATTTTTACGGTTTTATAAATCCTTATTTTCATGAAGCTTCCTCCAAAAGATTTCATGACTATTTTCAATAAAATATATTTCTTTTAAAATTGCATGATGTTTTGTGAAAAGAAATTGATTTTGAAGAAGAAAGGATATTTTCCTCAAGAATTCAATTCAAGTGTTTTATCAAAATTACTTTCCATATAAGATAATAAAGGGTTCTGTTTCTATCCATATTTTTCCATTGATTTGACTATGTTGTGATGGAATTATGTTTATGAATTCCTTTATCTTATATGAATGGTTTTATGATGTCATGTTGTTTAAGAATCCCATTTTTATTACATGGGTTATGCAATGATGTATGATTTATGATTTTGTGGCACACATAAGAATGGTATCATTATGAGATGGGTGGGACCTATATCTCCCTCCAATGCATTGGGTAAAGATTTTATATCTCATGAGATAGACATGGCTGAAATGGTAGGTTATACCGGTTCAGTGAAACAGGACTGAAACGAGGGTTACTCGATTCAGAAAGGGACTTTGTCCACTAAGATAGTCTTGGCAATGGGTCTGGACTAACAAGAAATGATTCTCTATGATTATGTGTGTATGCCACAAAGTTTCATGTTTTATGTTATGATTATTGGGATTTCATTTCACTACTATGATTTATCCCATGTTATGAAATTATGCTCTCTTTTGCAGGTTAAGATTTCCAAAAGTTATGAATATGATGTGATTGATTTTTCTTTTGTATACCCTTACTGAGCATTTGAGCTCTCCCTTTTATGTTTTCTTTTCCCCAGGATATAAAGAAAGGTTTTAGGTAAAAAAAAGGAGATCTTTATGGGAGATATTGAAGATCTTTCACCACGATTAGAAGATTACGTTCCGAGTTTCCAAAGACACTAAACTATTACGATCCTTGTGTGTGTGTTTTTGTTATGTACTAAGTATTCCGCAAAAGTAATGTAATGTCCATGTACGTCAAGATACGGGTCTCTACAGTTGGTATCAGAGGAAAGGTTTAGTCAACCTTTGGAAACTAGGATGCGAAAACGTTAGTGAGATCCCTAGAGATATTTCTAAGGTATGTCTAGGGATGTCCCTAGGGATAAGTATACGTATAGGTTATAGTAATAGAATTACGCTAACGATCATAGAATTAAACCTAAGATGTTGGATATTGAAGGTACTCCCCCTTTATTATGTTGTTTTCCCTAGCATGATTTTTGCCTCTCACACTATTCTTTTTGGGTTTTAGACGATGGCTGGAACCCGAAGGAACCGTGTTGATCAATGAAATGGACAATGCAATGATTGCCCTCCTGAACAAACAAATGTTAGGGGAGATGGAGTGCAAAATCTTATTGCTATACTTACACAAGCTATGAATCATTCTGGACTTCCAAATGAGCAGAGAAGGGAACAATATTCTATTGAGTCCTTCATGAGGCAACGTCCACCTTCTTTCAGTGGGTCTTCTGATCCACTTGTGGCTGAACAATGGATCAGTACTACTGAAAAGATATTTTCAGTTCTTCAATGTTTTGAACATGATAAAGTCATCTTAGCAGTATATCGTTTGGAAGGTGAAGCTGATCAATGGTGGAATCTTATCAAGAATACGAGGCCAAGAGATGAAATTGAGTCCATGGAATGGGACGAGTTCAAGAACTTGTTTTTCAGTAAGTACTTCCCTCGTATTCTTCGAACAAAGATGGAGAAAGAGTTTCTTGAACTGAAGAAAAGGGACGATGAATCTGTTGGTACCTATGAAGCAAATTTTACAATACTTGCAAGGTATGCTTCTGGTATTATCATCCAACCTGAAAGTAAAGTTGATCGATTTTTCAGTGGCTTAAAACCAAGTCTTCAAAGGACATTAGCTATAAGAGACTTCAGTAGCTATGAAGAAATTGTGCGTTGTTCTATCAAGGTAGAAATGGAAGTTGGTGTTACATATCGATCTCATGGTTTTGACAAGAAACGAAAGATGGAGTTCAAGGAGAAATCTCAGAATAATGGTGAAAAGAAGATGAATGTTTCCTTATGCACAAAGTGTGGAAAGAAGCATGGTGGAGATTATCTTAAAGGGACTAGAAAATGTTTTAAGTGTGGAAAAGAAGGTCATCGAGCAGCTGAGTGTCGAAGTAATGGAAAAAGGGTTTCTAATGATGTGAATAAAGCTGCAGAGAACGCACCACCAACACTTCGAAGCTTTAAGTGCAAGGAAATGGGGCATTATGCTAATAATTTCCCTAATCCAAGGGTTAGTGATGATCAACATGAGCAACCACTGAAGGCAAAGGACAAAGGGAAATCACATGCGATCACTATTGGCAATGTTGAATATGACAACGATGTGGTGGAATGATTAAGTGTTTATGTAATGGGATTCCAAAATAATGTTGTATCATTGAGTATTGCAATATTTATTGATGTGGTATTCAAAGTGATTGAGATATTTTTTGGAAATAAGATGATATGCGCATAATGAAGACGAGAAAATGAAATGTTTAATAGTATTCATGAGCTCATGATTGATATAAGGACTAAGTGATATCATGGTTTGAGTATATAGAATTTTGAGGATTTTGGTATGTGGAAAGTGTTAACTTTTAACTGCATTCAAGTTTTCACTAAGGTTCAATGGGTATTCAAGAGAGTACAAGATTAAGGACTTTGAATGTTTGGAATGTGACCAACAAGACATATCTTATGATATGTGGGGATCAACGACAGTATTAAATCTCTGGTAATCGTTGTCACTATATTATGAGAGTGGAATGCAGTATTATGTATAAGCGTAAAGATTAGACTGGATTATGTTGGACATAAGTTAGTATTGTTTAAGGATAGAAGATTTTCGATATTATTGATGGGATGTTATAGTAACGTAGTTTTAGAAAAAGGATAACCTGCAGGACGGGCGACAACCCATCGCTTCGGACAAGGCTGTAGGAATCGAACCCACAACCGAAGTGCGACTGGCCTTTATCGCCTACCACTGACCTACAGGAAGTCCCTGTTTAGTAGAAACTAGTGTTATTATATTAAGCAGTATGATATATGATGTATAAGCCCATTTTAGGAACCATATATGATTAATCCCACTATAGATCGACTTATGTATATAAATTTTGCTAACCTTTTGAGACAGATGGAATGACCCGTCATTCTATCACATGATCTGCTAACACTTCACGAAAAAAAAAATTCAACTTCATTTATTTAAGAGATGAAGTGGAAATTGTTAAAGGCACGAACAACAGTGAGATTGTACCAAAATAAAGTAAGTATTTATTCTAATTCAAATTCTTTAACTTTAGGGAAATGATCTTGAAAACCAAAAATGTTGTCCTAGTTCTCTTATACCTGATGAATCAGATGGTACCTTAGATCGTCACAAATTTATGGATTTGTGATTACTGGCTTTTCCATAGCCATGTTCTCTACCACTCTCCATCAGAACATGATGGTTAGATTTCTCTTCCATATCCATATTTTCACCTATGTGGAAACCCAGTGATTAGTTTATTTGGGTAATCGTTACATTTCATACTTTAGTTTTTAAAGCCAAGTTTTGTTATTCCTTTTTACGATGTGGGTTTCTATTAAGTAAACTTTCGAATAGTAAACCATTTATGACCCCGACGAATTTCAAGGGCGAAATTCATTTTAAGGGGGGTAGAATGTAACAGCCCAAGATTTTATGAAAAATATTCTTTTTAATTTTATTAATGTCTTGTGTTGTACGCTACACCAAAAGGAGCTTGCACAACATGCATCTTTGACTTGCCTTTCATTACATGCAATCACAACCTTCCTCGATAGCGTGTGTAGTACGCAATACTGAGTTTCACGAAACAACGATATGCTATTAAAATATTATTATAACTAGCCGTTATGAATAGTAATAACCACCTTTTTAAATTTTAGAAAATTTAGCTCTCAAAATGGACTTCATTTTTGGACTCAGAATATCGAAATTAGCCTAGGGTGAAATTTTGGTATTTTTCTGAAAAACATCAATTTTTGATGAATAGTGAAACTACTAAGTGGTAGTTAAAAAACTGAATTTTTCATAAAACTTAATTTTACCGCTTCTGCGAATGGAATTTCAAAAATCCGAGAGACACGGTTGATGTCAGTAAGTAAAATGTGGTTCAATGAGATGAAAATAAATTTTTGTGAATAGTAACTTTTTTCTTTTTTTTACCGTGGTTAATAGTAAATAGGGTAACTAAGGGTAAATATGATATTAATATTACCCTAACACATGTCCTAATTCTATTGGACAAGTGTAATTCGACCAAAAACAAACATAGGAATAAAATATGACCATTTAGGCCCACTTGGATTAGATTAGGACATTTATTATTAATTTATTTAAAGAAGGGTTAAAATAGTTAAAATCAAAGTTTAATAAGTAAATCATTTTTAATATGGTGTTATACATAAGATAAATTCGATTTTAAATATTAATTAGAAATCTAAAAAGATTTCCTACATGATGGTATTTTATTTGTAATTTTTAGACATCAAATAATTTAATTTATTTATGACACAAAGATGATGCCGTAATTATCTTATTAATGAAATATTGACATAATTGATAATATAAATACCAAAATAAATGTAATTTATGACTTTTTATGAATTCCACTAAATTTCTTAGGGCACTATGATATATTAGTGTTGATTTAATCAACTTGGTTCGAACATATAATTCTGTTATGACTTTCACAAAAATCATATATCAAATAGTGTCAAAATTGACACAAAAACGTTTTTAAATCAAATATTATATTATTAATTGTTATTTTATTCCTAAAAATCTAAGGTTTGGCCAAATGACATAGATAAGGATATATATATTAATAATAAACAATTTGGGGTTCGTTTGGCATGTTATATAAGTGTATTAACCATATAGTGAAAGAAAAACAAAAGACACGGTAAAAGTTAAATTAATTAACTTAGAGTTAAATCTAATTGATAAGGTTAAAATAATACCCTAAACTTGTCTAAATCCTATTGGTTGATAGGATTTCGACCCATCCCCACTTTAGCTTCGAAATAAGACCCTTTGGAACCATTATAAACCGATTTTGACTTTAATATAAAATAATATTTTGAGATATTCCTAAGGTGCCCCTCTCCTCCCTTATAAAAGGGCACCTCCTCCCCCTCCTCCTCACACCAATTTGAGCACTCAAGCTCGGCCAAACCCTGCCAAAATCTCTTCTCCACATCCCTAGAAACATCCTAGAGGTTCTGGTCTTCCTCAAAGACCAATTTTAGTGCCCTAAGAGGAGGTCTCAAAGAGGCGCTTCAAAGAAGAGGTAATTACCGTTACCAATTCTTTCATCTTTATTTCTTCTTCCACTTCTTCTTCTTAGGTTGTTTCATTATGAAGTAATAACATCAGTATCACTCATATACTGATATGTTATTATAAGTATGAAACAACCCTATTTCACCATCTATCCATCCTACGGAAAAAGAAATCACTGCGCGTGCGTACGTACGGAATACCGTCTCCACGCCGTGGTGTAATCTATTTTCCACCACCACCTTACAAGGATGGGTATAATGGTGTAAAGAATAACTATACATAGTTATTACAACATCATATTGATTCTGATATATTGTATAATCCACTCCAATTCAATTCAATAATTATGGAAATGATATCATCGCTCGTGCGTACGTACGGAATACCGTCTCCACGACGCGATGAGATTCATTCTTAATGATTAACCATTCATGAATGATTATAAAGTATATATAATAAGTACTAATGAAATATATGACATAATAATGATACTGGATTTATTTATATATATATATGTATGTCATCTACTTACTTCCATTCAAGACAATAAAGAAAGAAAAACAGCGTTCATGCGTACGTACGGACTACCGTCTCCATGAACGGTGTTTTTAATTTCATTTATCTATCTATTATATTTATATATACTGAATATATATGATATATAAATCATATTTTATATTCTGGATGTAATTAAATCATGATATAAGTAATAATAATGTCAAGAACAAAAAGTCAAAACACCTACGATAAATGAAACGATTTTACCCAAAACGCTTCTTTAACATGGAATTTACAAAAGAACGGGTAATATAATGTCATAAGTGAACCATATATGATATCATAACAATGAATATGATTCTGTAATAAGTCAATGACATTATTTAAATCATTATACAGGAGGTTCGAACACATACGAAGCAAATCGGACCTAAGGTAAGGGAAATATCACAATCTCATTTTTATCCGAGATTGTTTATTCGTAAGTATTTACTGGGGTGTATTTTATCATCCACATCCATGTTTACTCAATATGTAATATTATTTCCATCCACCTAAAATTGTTTAAATCCTTTTTTACCCTTCGGTGAGTTTTTAGTAATACGTATGAAAGGAATCTTTTGTCGTTTTTCGTACGAGGTACTTTTTGACTTTTCCGACAAAAGTACGAAGAATGTTTTTTTTAACTTATACGGCACGAACGGATTTTTACGGTTTTATAAATCCTTATTTTCATGAAGCTTCCTCCAAAAGATTTCATGACTATTTTCAATAAAATATATTTCTTTTAAAATTGCATGATGTTTTGTGAAAAGAAATTGATTTTGAAGAAGAAAGGATATTTTCCTCAAGAATTCAATTCAAGTGTTTTATCAAAATTACTTTCCATCTAAGATAATAAAGGGTTCTGTTTCTATCCATATTTTTCCATTTATTTGACTATGTTGTGATGGAATTATGTTTATGAATTCTTTTATCTTATATGAATGGTTTTATGATGTCATGTTGTTTAAGAATCCCATTTTTATTACATGGGTTATGCAATGATGTATGATTTATGATTTTGTGGCACACATAAGAATGGTATCATTATGAGATGACTGGGACCTATATCTCCCTCCAATGCATTGGGTAAAGATTTTATATCTCATGAGATAGACATGGCTGAAATGGTAGGTTATACCGGTTCAGTAAAACAGGACTGAAACGAGGGTTACTCGATTCAGAAAGGGACTTTGTCCACTAAGATAGTCTTGGCAATGGGTCTTGACTAACAAGAAATGATTCTCTATGATTATGTGTGTATGCCACAAAGTTTCATGTTTTATGTTATGATTATTGGGATTTCATTTCACTACTATGATTTATCCCATGTTATGAAATTATGCTCTCTTTTGCAGGTTAAGATTTCCAAAAGTTATGAATATGATGTGATTGATTTTTCTTTTGTATACCCTTACTGAGCATTTGAGCTCACCCTTTTATATATTCTTTTCCCCATGATATAAAGAAAGGTTTTAGGTAAAAAAAAAGGAGATCTTTATGGGAGATATTGAAGATCTTTCACCCCGATTAGAAGATTACGTTCCGAGTTTCCAAAGACACTAAACTATTACGATCCTTGTGTGTGTGTTTTTGTTATGTACTAAGTATTCCGCAAAAGTAATGTAATGTCCATGTACGTCAAGATACGGGTCTCTACAATTATCAATGTTTTTTTGGTTAAAGTTTTCATGAGACCCATAGAACCGATGATTGTAAAATCATTCATTATTGAAAAATATCATAGTAATGGGACCAATTATAGGGTTTTTGGATATGATATTTAATTGGACGTGAAAATGAGAGTTATATTATGGTTTCTGTGATGGCAGGTTTGTGATTAGAATTGAATGGGTATCTCTAGAGATGTGATTATGGGACATATCAAGAAATAAGTGATAGAAATATGGAAGTCAGTCATGATAGTGGGATTATGACATAGACCATGATAGATATTTTAGTATATGATTATTTGTGGTGCCATACTATAGATATAGAGTTTTCATTATGATCATTAGATTGATGAAATTTATCTACAGATGACATTAAAGGATTGGTCAACACGAAACATGGATTTTATGGCTATGTTTTCTGGTTGGATTGATGGAGTTGGATAAGTTGGTAGATACACATTAAAAATAGACTTTTTTATGAATTTCCATAGTACACAACATGTACTTAAAAATAACACCTGCTATGTGGACCCTCTATGAGGAAGATACTGTTTATGAAACGAGTTAAATATCCCATATTGTGTTTGGAACCCACAAATCATCTGAACCTTTTACATAAAAATATTATTTTACTAGTGGTGCAATCCTAGTTGTTCATGGGACCCAAAATTCCATGTCACATGGGTTTACACCGTGTTCACTTTGGAATGACTATGATCTTGGGTAGGTGGAATAGACCAATATACTACACAACCCTTACCTGTTGTATGTCATAACAACATTCTTTGTTTGTAGGGATGTGCATTTTGTGTGAGAATGGGGGGAAAGATAGTTATAGACTCAATGAGACACACCATTTACCATATAGTACACAGATTATACATCTTATTGGGTAGGTTCGATCTAATTTTCTACTCATTTAATCTTTTATATGATCTTGGGAGAGTTCCCTCGAACCATTTCGTGGTGGGTGAGTTACTTTGGTCCATCACAAAGAAGGAACAATCTATTATCATAACCTATGAATAGGATGAGATGTCACGTCTTTGGGATGTTTCAAGATAGTAACAAGTATCCATCTGTGAGGCTTGAGTTGAAATTCACAATAAATATTTCTTAGTTTTGGTTAGGTATCCGCTTTACAATTTCTTTGGAGTCTGATCCCCTTTATGCGGGGTTAATCTAGTTAGGGGTAGGAATACACCATAAGCTCAAGGAATGAAATAATATATATATATATATCATAAAATACTATGTGTTTTATGTTGTGGTCTAATTGAGTGATTATATTATAGGATACATCTTAATTTCTTCATGATTCTTCAAGGTAAGACCCAACGAGTATGGAGTTATAGATGTTTACCATCTGTATAGTGAGAACTAATGAGTGAGTTTAATTAAATGAATGTTACAATAGAGGAATGATAATAATCATAAGCTGAAAGTGAGGACGTGATATCAACATGACACTTTTATTATTTCTTTGATAATATCTAGAATTTATTTTTTATTCATTTTTATTATTAATTATGGATTACTCTCTCTCTAATACTACATGTTTAATATTTATTGTCTTTCCTACTAGGTATGATTATCCTCACCCATGTGTGAGCTCTTCATATACCTATCATGACTTATATAAATTATATTACCTTCACCTGATTCCTAGGATGAATATGATTAGTTGGAGCTTAGACATTGAAGATAGACCACATATTGTTTTAGGAGTAGCATTTAGAATTAATCCCCCTTTAAAGATGTTTTTTTACTATTTTATATTTTTAGGGGGCTTGTGTTTAGAAGAATTGTATGTAACATTTTCCAAAATCTAATTTGTTATTATTTATTATTTATTCATTCAAATTATTGTTTTTATCTTTTCCACATTATAATATTTATGGAGATGTGTTCTTGATTACATGTACTATATTCCATGTCCTAACATGTGTCTGATATGCCAACTACAATTTAGTTTCCAACCAACTCACATATTAAAGGTATTCATGGGGTGTCATTATAATATTACATCCATATAGGTGGTTCTTAATGGGTCATTTCATTATAGAGTTTTATCAGATAAGGTCATATTAAGACCAGAGTTTGTTCATAGTCAAGAAATGAGGTTTTGGTATTCGAACTAGAGACACAATGTTAATGTCACAAAGGAACTACACTCAGGATTGAGAAACAATGATGATAGGGAGGCCAATATATATATTAACCATGGATATTATATCATTAGTGTAACTATTGCACATGTAGTCTATGGATTTATGGAAAAAAATTATACATTCATTAAATAGGAATGACTGGGGGATTCTATGTCCATATTGAGATAATCCCTTGAGATTCCTGTTTATGTTTAGTACACTATGAATTATGTCTTGATTCCTCCATGATCAAAATATATAGTAAATCATAAAAATATCATGAATATTACCTTTGTAGTGGTTATGCTCTGTTCCTCTAGGTAGATATCAAAAAGTTCCTCCACCTATTCAGCATAATGATTTCCAAAGTCTAATGGTTCATGTATATAACCCATGTATGTTTTCAAATCATTTTCTTCCTATGTCACAAAAATATGATTCGCATATCACTACCCCCCAACACTTTCCCCATTAAAAACCCTAATTCTAACAAAAATTCCCACTATTATACCTTAACCTCTTGACAATACTATATTTAAAACCACATCGGCACTCATGTTTCCAATAAAACCCTCATTCCCACAATATTGCTTAATTTTCCACTAAACCCATAGAACCAAGACCTCACAATCACTCTGGTTTTCCCCAGGCCCCCATTTCCATTTCTATTTCCCTCACTGGTGCACTAGTTTCCCCAAATATCCCTCTCCCTCTCCCTCAAAATTGTTGTCTCATTGGTTTCCCCAAATCCACCCCATCCTTCCACCATTCCCATGCTTCTTGCATACTCATATCCAATGATACATCCCTACTATCCCCCTTCTCCCCCTTCCACCCCTGAATCTCCCTTCTCCCATTCATTTCATAAAATAGTAATCCATCATTTCTTCCTATTTTTTCTCCTTTGTTAATGTGATTCCCACATTCTCCATTATTGATATCTCTATTAATCCCATATAATTTCTGTGTTTAGATTAAGATTCAAGAATGCTATAATGATGTTTATTTTGGTTGTATAGGTATTGGACATAGTTTTTTTAGTGAATTTTGTATCATATTTCAAAGATGATAGGTTTTATGGTTTTTCTCTGTCTGTACATCAATAAAATCTACATGATTCACTTATAATTCATGGTTGCCTTTTTAATAATTTTTTTTATATAATATAAATATCAAAGTTGTTTTATGAATACTGTTTTATTCAACATGTTCGTATAAATTGTTTTATTATATTTGATTAAGATTTATTTCATGTTAGGATCATAAAATAAAAAATGGAATGGATGTTATTGTATCCTTATAATATATTTGGAGTTTGTATAATTATTTTTCACAATCATTATCTTCAAAAAATGTACTTTTTATAATTATTATAAAATATAATACATGGAATGGTCTATAATAAACTAAATAATTTCATAAATTCTAGTAAAAATTGTTTTCCAAAGATATTTAATATAGAATATGAATTAAAAAATAATAATGTACATAAATCATAGATTTATTTATTTAAGAAATTTTTATTAATTACTTGTTCGTTGAATAAATATTTAATTACCCTGAATTGTTTTTTATAAATCAACAAATCTTGTATTCATATTTTTTAAACCATGTCATAGACAATGTTTTTCATGCAATGATAATGTATTTTTATAGGAATGCATCATATTTCATTGTTTTTTTGGTTTCTACAAGTATTAATTGGTTATTTCCTAATTTAGGTCTTATGATTCATTTGGAATTCTACAAGTATGAAATAGACATATCTTCTAAGTTCTCTTTCCTTTGTTTTATTTTCTACCATAATATTAATTTGCCTCATTTTCCTTCTCTTATTTTATTTATTTTATAATACTAGTTTTAAATATATTCATTATATTCCTTCTCTTATACATTTTTTGGTTTATGATTAATGTGAATAAGTTGATCCCTATTTCATATGTTGTACTCTTATTTTCTTACTATTAGGAAAACATGAATTTGGGTTATTATATTTAAAATTAATCATTTATAATGAAACAAATATTCTTATGTAGTCATTTATATCATGCTTTGTTCATTTTTTATATTTTTCACAGTCTTCAATTTATTTAGTTATTACATAACTTTTACATAGAATAAACCTATGAACACGAATCAATTCCAATGTTGGCCTTTAAATTGTCTTAAATGGTTTAGAAATGTGGAATAAGACAATGTCATATTCCATGTGGCTGTTAGAATACATGGTAGAATTTCTAAGGGTAATT
The DNA here is from genome assembly GCA_963277665.1 of Viscum album. Lineage (NCBI taxonomy): Eukaryota > Viridiplantae > Streptophyta > Magnoliopsida > Santalales > Viscaceae > Viscum > Viscum album. Next base: position 1,764,380,677 of record OY728136.1, on the reverse strand, counting down.
TCCTATTTAAAGTGGATATTATAAATAGTTTTTTCATAAAAATTTGTTTTTTCTTTTATAAGCAGGTTTTAGGAATAGAAGTTAGTTAAAATTTAATGGTTTTAAATGGTTTTTAGACCATAAGTCTCATTGTAGCTTGAAATTTTCTAAAATGGTGAATTATTTGTCTTAAAAATTGTGTGTTTGACACAAATTGACTTCAATTAATGAAGGGTCTTATTCCATCAAAAGTGGTATTACATAACTATTTATATATATAAATTATTTCTAATTTATGGATAGATATATGATTTTCGATGAGAAATTGAAATGTTGTTTTCTTAATGATTGTATGATTTTTCACATACTTCTATATTAAATAGTATAATCCATGATTGATTTCCTTTTTTAACATTGAACATTTCATTAATTTCATGACTCCCCTTAAAACTTCATGGGTTGATTTTTTAACTAAAAGTTTCCTCTTTTTTTACAAACTAATACATATGTGATATAATTGTTTTTAGAAAACATGTAAGAACATTTTGATGTATATAGAAAAAATATTGATCTTATCACCATGTAAACCACCTTATTATTCTATGTGTTTTAATGAATTTTTTTATATTTTTATGTATGTAATTGTTTTTTTAATTTTTTTTTAAAAAATTCATGTTTTAAATGTTAGATTAAAATATTTTTGGGGAGAAATAAAGTTAATGAAAAAAATGATATTGTAGAAATTCCATTATCAATATTTATGTTGTATTTAGAATGGAAAATCTTACATTATAGAATCATTTATCACTTATATAAATGAAAATATTGAGCTACTATCTTCATAAAAAATTTAAAAAGAAAAAAAACTGCATAAATGATGCTTTTGACATTGCAAGGAAAAAACCTCAACAACAAAACACATTAGACCAACTAGTTGAGGGTTCTACGAATATTAACATGATGAGTATTTTCTTTTGGGTATATTGGAAAAATAGACCAAGATTGTATTTTATCATTGGGTAATAATTATTATTCTATGGTGACTAATATAAGAGTGAAATTATATGAGAATAAAAATGAATTTTAAGATAGAGTTGATGATGTAAATCAAAAGTTATGTGTTCAATGTATAAAATATTATAAACATTATTTTCTATTGATGTTGTAATATATCAAATTTTTATGAAAAATTATATTAAGGTGATAGATTTAATATTTTAAACTTTTTATGATGAATCTATCAAATATAATACATATAAGCCTTTTAAATTCACAAAAGACGTTACTAACAATCTTGTTCTGAATTATATAATAATACATGATTGTCCAAATAATTTTTCGATTTTTTTGAGAGGATTAAAGCAGACATGATGGAAAAAATGTATTTCTTCTGAATAGATGCCAATTGGTGATATTGGTAGTCTAAATTAACATACTATAATGATAAATAAAAAAAATTCATATAGTTTTTTTCATTATAAACCTTTAAAATATTGATTTCAATGAATATTCATGTGATAAAAAATCTCTGAAGGAATGATGTGACATTTTATAGAATATGGAAATGATGGGTTAATGTGCTATCTAGAGTTTTATAACCACAGAATAAATTTGATTAATTACATCATTATTTCTCATTTGATTCTATGAATGTATGATTGGGATTAGAAGAAGATGGGTTTCACCCATTTTGGACTTTGAGCACTTGTTATTTCAATTGGATGGTTTTTATCCCTTGAAATATACCTCTTTGTATGTGTATTCAAAAAATGAATTTTATCCTTTTCATGGTTATTCATGAAAAACGCTACCTAGATATGATATTGATTTTTAATTGTAACCATAAAATGAATAATTACATGATTTATTTAGAAAAATTATTAATATATATGACGCATTGTCTAGAACAATCTTAAAAATAAATTATTCTCTAGTTTTGACCATTTGTAACTTCTCTTGTCTTGGGAACTTATTTGGAGGTAACACATAATTTTGTTTTTATTATCCTATTTTAACATATATTTTGAGCCTGAACGACTAATGCATAGTAAAAAATGGATATTATTATGTATTCAATGACTTCTTGACAAATATCATTGATTTTTTTTTGAAGAACTCATAATTCAATGGCTCTATCGATCGTAGGCCACCTCCAAAGTTGTTAACTGGTTCATAAATATTTGCACAACTTGGAAATATTGAATAATAATTTTGGATGGTTCTTTATTTGAATGATAATGGGAAATGAGTTTGACAAGCCTCACCATGTGAAGTAGGAGTGCATCAACTAATGAAAAATGTATATTCAATAAATTATGTATTGAGAATTTAGTTATTTATTGCATAATCTTTATGTTATCCATACCAAGAACAATGTTTTTGAAACATTTATCTTTACATTACTTAATGAGTGTGGATATTTTTAGGACCATCTCAATGCATGGATAGACATACGTACACCGAATATAAATCATGATCCTAGGGAATATGAGAATAGAATGTGTTCTTAATCAATTTTTGAAATTAAAAATATGAATAATGATACATTATTTATAATTTGAAAACATGTGATGGTATTTTATGGGTATTTAACTAATATCTCAGGGTGTTTTGAATTAAAGTATCTTAGTTTTAATGGAATGAGAATTCACGATTCACATATTTTTTTATAGTATTTACAACCATTACAGTTAAATAAATTATTACATAAATAGGTAACAGAAATTGTACTCTAATTTTTCAAATTCCTCAAAAAATTGAGACAAAACTCTACAACAAACTGATCATGACATCCTTCTAGAGAAATATTTACTAGAACATTTTTCAATAGATATGACAATCCCCCATATTTTGTAACCTTCATGATTCATTTAACTATACATTTGGTCAAGTAATGTAAATTTTGATTCCCCATTCATATCATTGAATGGATCCCATTGAGAGCCACAATAATTGATTGTATCTATTCATTCCCAAACAATTCATGGAACAACATTAAATACATTATTCGGTTTTTTTATTTCAATAATATATTTATTATTTAATATCAAACATGAAAAATACATCCCAACCTAAATACTCTATTTATGATGGATATTTTGTAGATGATTTTATTTCCTTTTGATCTAGATATTTTTTTTATAATGAGAGGAGATTAAATCTAGTTGTATTGGTTTATGAGACATCAAATTAATCTGAACTATATTGAAAATACAGAATCATCCCCACTGTTTTCTGACCAGCTGGAAGGATCCCGAATATCAAACTAAATTAAATTGAATTATTATACACATATAGATATGTGACAATATATATTAAAACAATGTATCAATTTATTAGAGAGATCATTATACAAAAAAGAGGAAAATGCGAACCCAAACATGCAATAAGTAAGACGTTGCAAAATTTATTAATAAAGAACTTGAAGAATGGTTGTAAAATATTGTATGTTCATAAATATTTCAATCATTATGCATATTTGGTTGAAAATATTTTATAAATATAATAATTTATATTTAATTTTTTATCTAATGAATACTGTTATATGGGATCATTTTTCAAATGGTTTTATGTTATTGGATCTAGTTCCTCTAAAACCTGCTAGAAAATTCGATGGTTACAATGAGAATGGAATTAAATTTAATATAATTAATTTGGAAGAGTTTTTAAAAACATATAATAATGGTATACTTTTATTTTCATAATTAGGATACTATTTATTTTTAAATGATATTATTTAATTAAACAACCACACCCATTATTCAGTTGTTTTATTAAAATGGAAGTAGATTGATATTTCTATGGGTATTAAAATAGATTCCATAAAATTTATTTTTGTGAGCTTATCTCAGATGATGGAAGTTATTTACCATGAAATACATGATCCGTATATCTTCTCATCGAATGAAAAATCATATATTATATTGAATATGTCATAATGAAGAGCGAAGTGTAGTTTTTGTTAAAAAAACGTGAATTTTATGATATGGGTCGCGATAGAAAATATTTGACCACTTAAATTCAACAGCATCGTCAACGTGAAGAAATTGTTTTGTCTTTCATGATACATAAAATATTAATCTTGAAAGGGTTGATTAAGAATATGATGTGATGATAGAGTATGAAAACAAAACGATTTAATTAAAAAATGATTGTATGTGTTGTTATCTACAAATTTATCAACCAGTTATGTTATATGTGAAATAATTTCCTATCATATATATCTATATTTTTCATTTTAGTGTTGTGCATCTATTATCATTTATGTATTTTCTCATACCGATTTTTCATTATATGGTTTTCTGATAATTTTATTTGAATAAATTATATTAATGAAAAGGTAAAATCATATCACGAAACCCAGTAACTCCCAATTGATGTTCTCTCAACCATGTAGACAGATGATAATCCCTAGGTATCCCTCCCTATAGTATATGAGACACCAACTATGCACCTCATCCACATCTCTCACAGCCTCCTGTATTTCATCAGTTTGTATAATAACAATTTTCATTGTCCCATCCATTTCTAGGAAATTTTCTACCTAATCAGAGTGTTTAGTAGTGAGAAAATAGGCTATAAGTTCTATTTTGTTGTGAGGATATTGGAGGGTGAAAATTATATTTACAAATTAAAATTTGAATAATGTTATTGAACCTTTTAAATACTATTATCTATTTTTATAAACAATGATGAAAATATTATTTTTTTGGTGAATATTATAAATATTTAAAATTTCTGTAATATGAATGGATTGATGTTAGTTGTCCCATTTTACTATTATAGGGTACCCATATAATAATCTACATGACTATTTGGTGATATTCTAGGATAGTTGTCTCTAGATCTTATTACCCTTCTGAATACCTATTCAAATTAGATACATATGGCTTAATATTTTAAGAATATATTATATTATTCATTAATTATTATAATTTTAATACATTATCTTGTAATTCAATGATATTAAATAATTAAATTCTATATTTGAAAAATAATTATTTTTTTACAGATATTATTCCACTTTACCATTGATGATCATATCGAACAAAAGTAGACATTGAATAATTTGGGTAATTCATGAAAAGAACCAAAGGTGGAATCAGGGAGGGAACCCTAGAGGGTGCCATTCTTCTTGTTGTAGGTGGCGGTGATGGCTGCTCCGGCCACCCTCTCTTCTCCAGAGAGGGGGAAGAATCCTATTTCATTTTCAACCTTTACTAACCTTGCATCTCTCCCTGATTTTCTCTGCATCCACCTTGGTCCGAAGGTCCCCTCGATTCTCCTCGGGGCCCCCTCGCACCCCATTTCCCTCGGCGAATTCTCTAAGGCATCGGCCCTCCTTGGCCTCTCCCTAGTTTCTCATTTCGGTAGGAGGCTCCCCCACTGGAAAGCTTCGATAGATACGTTAACGACACCTGGTCTTTGAAGGAGTGAGTCACCATCGGGTTGCTGGATCCTTGACACTTCCATCTTCTTTTTTGTAATGAGGATGACCTCGCCGGGGATTGGTCTAAGGGAAATCAGGCTTGTGAGGGATCTCACTTCCTCTAACCATGTCTCTTTGGGTAAGTTTCCCAAGCATACCCCCGCCTTTCCAAAACCATTCTATCCTCCGAATGTTAGGCAATCTCATCAGACGTTTTATAGCTTTTGTTAACCATTCACATTCTCTGTGCCACCCCATTGCTCCTCGCTTCTATTTGGAAATTAATGTTTCTAAGACTCCAGTAGATTCTGTCTGGATTGAGGTGGATGGAGAACTCAGAATTCATTAGGCACTGGTGTTCGAGGCCTGGTGCAACTACTTCTCATCGTGTTTTCATTTAGGACACTCACAGAATGACTATCATTCCAGAAAGAAGGAGTTGCCTCATCCTGAATCTGTGGCGAACAAGGCATCAGGTATTTCTTCTGATGTTTGTGGAAAGATAATGGATATGAATGGTGATAGGTCTATTGATGGTAGTGAGAAAACTGTTTGAGATCCTGGTAAGAATTCAGGTACTATTTGTTTGGTTGTAGCAGTGAAGAAAAAAAAGATCTAGTATTACCTCCTGAGCCAAGTGTAGGTGGGATTTTTAGCAGGATGAGAAGAGACCTGGAAAGTCCCCCTGGAATCAACATGATTGCAGGGGAACCTCGACCTAGTGAAATGGAAGATGTTAATTTGGATTGTCTCAAGGATAAAGTAACAGCTCCAATGCATTCAGTTGGAGTAGAGGTTTTACGTTCTAAAGGTGATATGTTCCCATGTTTCGTCACCTATGCTATGGTTGTCTGTGCAGGAAGTTGTAACAACCCTTGGAAATGTGTTCCATCCATCTAGAAGTTGTAACTCTATGGATGTTCAAAAGTAAGAGGTGCCTTCTCTGGGAGTAAGCCGGCAGATGAGCCTAAAAAAGGTACCCAATGCGAGGAAGACTCTATCTTTTATCAATTTGAACGATCAATTTGTGTGTTTGCAGTCCAATGGAGGGGTTGATTGCAACTCCTCCTGTCCCCAAATAGTCGAGTCTGATGGAGATGGACAGACCTCAGATGACAATGTTATAGGGGAGATCAATAAAGGCCTGCACAATCCAAGGAAGATGGAGGGTAGTAATGAAAACAGGGATCTGGGGGGATTCATTGTATCCACAAAGTAGAAACCAAAGGGTCACAAAGACTACACCCATCATCCTAGGCCAATGGAGACACAATCATCCAAGAAAGGTGGAAAATAAAAAGAACGCGAGGTTCATACAGTTGAAGGTGAGGATGTCCATCACATAGAATCTGGGTATCCAGATCATGGAATAGAGGTTTCAAAGGTAGGGGACAATGGGGAGGTTTTGGAGAACCCTTTGGGGGATAAGGATGAGAGGATGGAGGCTCGGTTTGGGGAGACACCTTTTCATTTTGAGGACGTGGAGCTGGTGAAGGAGGCCGCATACCCTCTTGGAAAGCATTTTGAAGAGGAGATATGGGAACTTATTGTCCATTATAAGGGAAAATGTTGGAGAAATCGATTCCATTCAATTCCTCAAAAGAGGACAGTGATAAGATGTCTGAGAAATCACTTCATGTGGCCAATAACTAGGTGCAGACAGAGTGGATCAAGAATAAAGATCATATCATGATAAGAGGATTTAATACAGGGAAGTTAAACATGGAGGAATTCATACAGATGTGGGACATGGTTGCATTTTGGTTTGAGGACCTTATAAAAGACGATCCAGATTTCGAGGTAAATGGACATCTCTTGAAACATCTTAGGAATAATGTGTCTACTAGAATTAAACTTGTTTTCAATGTTTCGTCTATCTCTTTTGCTATTTAAAGCTCTGTATTTTATACCGACATGCGTTCTCACTTCCCTTTAAAAGTGTTTGATAATAAAAAAGTAATTTTCAGGAAAAAATTTGGGTAAGAAGTGGAATGATTTTAAATAGAGAATATAGAATTTATACAATGAATCATATTTCACCATTGAGTATCAATATGGAAAGTTAACTGATGGGTCACCTTTGGAGATACTGGAGGTGTTTGTTGATATGAATCATCCAAAGAATCATGTGGTATTTAAATACATAATATTATATTAATCTCATTTTTTTAATATGCATGTTTATTACAAGGACAATAAATTTCATATATTACTACAAAATTTCATATAATTTATTTTAGGATGTTTCAATGAAACAAGAATGAATTCATGCTAAACAAATCATCCCCAACACCCTTGATCAATGTTTTTTTTTCATGAAATAGATCGACTCCTGTAATATTTTCATTATTTTAAATATTTAAATGATACAATTATTTGTTTTATAAGTTAAATTATATATTTAAATTTGTTTAATGTAGTCATAGAATTTAGGGAACCATGTATTCCAAAAATAACATTGGTTGGATGTTCATATAAAATATAATAGGAGTTATGTCAATGATCCAATAAATGAGGATGGGGCAGGAGTTCCTTTTTCATTATGGTAAATTATTTTTATTTTTCACTATTTCAGTATGTATTTAGTTAAATATCGGTGATAAATTATCTATATAAAAACAATTCATGAATTATCAGATTCGAATCCTATTATATTCTTCTTATTCTCCCTAGTTGATACAGTTGATCATGTCCTTTGGATAAAGAATCATGGTCCCATACATGGGATGGGTTTAGGTCTATTACCATTTATGTTCATTTTTAGGATACCAAGGACTATGAAAACATCTAATCCTAGTTGTAGTTAGTCCCTATGTTTAAACACTCAAAGGACGTTTGTTGTAATGAATTTTTTTTTGGAATATGGGGTCTCATAAAAATGATAGATGTAAAATTGTGTTTATATATATAAATTATTGATTAAATTCTTTCATAAGATGACTAGATGTGTCCCTAGTGATATTGTGTAGTTGTATGGTATGATTGACCAGTTAAATTACACAACATAATAATAATTCAAAAAAAATAATTTTTAATTATAAATTTAAATAAACAAAAAAGTTTAATTTTCAAAAAATCTGTCATACAGGTGTTGGTTGAAGGGTATTGAGATGGAGATAGAGACGTTACCGATCTAAGTTCATTAGATATTTATTACAATTGATGCTATATTTGATTATGATGTGTATCTAAAATTTTTATAGAAGAAAGAGTTATATGGTTATTGAGAAACCACAATGTGTTTTATTGTTGGGGACATTCATATTACCATTAAATTGAATGAAAATATATTTTATTAGTTTATTTGATATGTTTTATTTCATTTTTTACCTTATACTCACAATTAAGAAGATTTTCAGGCTTTTTATTATTTTACTACACCATGAAATTCCACCTCTTATTGATCATTTTGTAAATCTCTAGTATCTTTTGACCGTTGAGGAACATTAATGAGTTCAGAATTCCAGTTGATAATTAATGAAGTACTAATGGATTAAAAAAAACATGTCGTTCCACTTGTATGGGGTTATACCACTAGTATTTTTTATTTTTTTCAATATATAAATTGTTATCTTAAATATCCTCTGAGTTTTGTCCCAATATCATTATATATGATGAAAATTAAAATAACACTAAACTCATTATCATAGGGGACACCATCAATTACTAATTTCATCCTCAAACTTCTCATATATTATTAAACAAAATTTCCATACAGAATTTTAGACAACTTAACATAAACTAGTCTATTTAGAATGATAAAATACTGATCTGTATATAAAATCCAAAAAAACTTCTCTAATTGTAATATTAACATATAAAATAGTTAATTAGATAATATATAGAATAAATGTTTTATAACAAGTATCTTTAATATCATAATTCTATAGGTTTAAACATCTATATAATCTTTAACATGATTTTCTAAATGATTACTGTTCATATAGAAGTATTTATGGAAGAAACATCATCAATCAAATTAACTTATATTGTCCATGGATAAGCCTTGTGAGAACAAAAAACTCTATTACCATCAACATTATTTGGGAATCTAATAAAATTTATTGACTTACTACGTAAGTCATATTGAGTTTTTCTATATTACCTTAACCTTTGTTAATGAAAAAAAAATAACTAGGTTCAATATTTATAATAGAAGAATATCCACCATCAATGATGAATATTTTTTATCAAAACATTAGTGATTTGTGAAGGTATTTGGGGGGTCTTTCAAGTACCCTTTATGATCTTTAAAATATGAAATTTATAATGCAATAAAATATATTTAATTTTTTTTGGAACATGGTCAAATAATTTTTTGGGAGATGGAAATCATGGATTTTTTTATAATTATTCTCTTCTTCTGTAACATTCACAATAAAATTATAATCATTATAGATTAATGATTGTGTATTTTCAGAAATTCTTATCATTAAAATATATAAAAGGGTCTTAATTCACCCTATTGAAAGAAAAACATGACATTTAATTTTTTATAATTGTTAAAACCATACTCCAACCGTAAATTTGATATCTTCTTTTCTTAGTCCCTTTATTATAATATAAAACATTAATTCCAAACGATAAGGAATTTTAGGATTTTGGAACTTGATGTTCTTCTTTATCAGTAATAATTTTTTTCCTTATATTTCTTCTATCTTCACATATTCTTTCATATTATCTTATTTATCTCTTATATAACATCTAAATAAATTCATTATACATATAGAAAAAAGATTTTATAATAGAATGACATCATATTAATTCAGATCCACTATGCTTGTGAATGCCAATATGTCATGATATATAACTCACATCGATTATTAAGATGAATCTCCTACACTCATAGTACATGAATATCCATAAAAAAGTTTATAACCATTGTTGGAATGAATACTGAACCCAATACAAATAATTTGTTTCATAACATGTCACTTGTACATGGTCGTCAAGGAAACTGTCCCACATTTCCATCATAGCTCCAAATCGCATTGGGGTCATCAACCTACCTAATCCACAGACCCACTACCTAAAATCACATTACAATATTGGCATGCTCACCGAAAACATTTCACATGTCACCCATATAAATCAAAATCATAGATAATAATAAGACAAAATTAATAACTCCCAATTCAAAAAGATAATATAGAACATACTAATAAAAAACTAAATGGATAAGGGTACTCATTCATTAGTAAAACACCCAACACTACTTTCTATAAAATCTAGGATAGCTATAGTCATACACCCGAACATTTTGAAATTAAAACTAATTCATAAAGATACCACTACTTTTTCCTTATATTAACATTGTATATTTGATCATGGAGGTATCCAAGGATTATTACTTGTTTCACTATTCCATGACATGTTTGAAAACACCCAACATGGGATTCATTCTATCATTTATGTGGCATGATAGTCGAATTAATGGTAATTTGTGACATATCCTTCAAAATTAAATCAATAAGATCATTAAATATCATTATTCATGTACATGAATTATTAAATACTATTCTTATTATTTTAAGGATATTTTGTGTTAGTTTTTTGTATAAATTTAATTTGGAATGTTATGATTATGTTTTTAATAAACTAAAATAGAATTTTTACTGTTTCTATTATGTAAAACATATGTTTTTGTTAGTTCAAGACTAAATTATTTTAGAGATACATTTTTTACTAGTGTTCAATATTGGTTGTTTCGAACATTGATAAATATTTAAATTAGATTTTCATCGGTTCTTAAACAGCCCCTATTTATGATAAAAAACTTGGATAGTATAAAATTATCCTATAAATTTATTATTATTGTGAGGAAAAATTAATACTATAAATAAAATAAATCCTCCTAAAACAAATTTCAAAACAGTTTCCATAAAAGACCCCTAAATGGATTAAATTGGTGTGTGTTTGATGTTGACACTTACATTAGATGTTGTTTTTCAAAATTGTCATGAAAAAATATGGAATTATTTTAATTTATCAAAAGATCAAGAAAAAAATTGATGCCAATACCCTATTTTGATATATTGTATATTGAGTTTGATCTTCAGGTACATGAGACAGATACCTCCATGCTTTTTTGTTGTGCCAGATCCCCAAATCAAGCGGTGGATTGATTGTGTGAGTATATGGTTTGAGTTTTTTTCCTAGTTAGGACCAATATTAATAGTGTTATTCTTATTGAGAATTATTTAGAATACACATGGTATTGGAGGGACCCATTTCTAGTGATGTATGATATAATTTTAGAGATGAAAAAATAGAAATAATTCCCAATTGAGTCACGTTCTCTAATGGTACACTTTAAATCCATGCATGTGAGTCTCTAACAGAAACTTCAAACAATATTTGTGTTTAGTGGGTGAATTTATATATTTTTATGTTTGAATTATTTTAGATTGGATAATGTCTCAAATAGAACATTATTTTAGAGAATAGGTCAGAATGGTGAAGAATAATTATTGGCTATAGAGCTAGATAAGCCATATGTTTTGGTTGTGATTCAAAGAGTAAACTTTAACCTCCCAAATTTAGTTATATATTTGGTAAACATGGGTTTGGCTCACTCTTTCCTTTCTATATAACTTTTTATATGACCTAGTTTTTTTAGAAAGCCATTATATCCAGCCTTTTCCTTAGAAAGTCCTGTTGATTTTTTTTAGAATCAAATTTTCCCTCGTAGTTTGACTTGTCTCTTGGAGGAGTTCTTTGTGTGGGATATCAATATAGTGGGGATGAGTCCATATAAATATTTATTTAGGAAGGAATTTTTTTATAATACAAATTCCGAATTTTCAACTATGAATGAGGGTTTAATTGTATACATGTTTCCAAGAAGTAATTTTCACCTTTGGTGAGAAAGAATCCCAAGAAAATCGAGATGAAAACATAAGAAGAAGGATAAATATATTTTCACAAAAACGTTCTTGCATGACCCCAAATATTGTTGATGTTAATTTATTTTAATTTCCTACAATTGTGGAGGAATATGTGACAGTCTTAAATGAGGGTATTTTAAGATTTCCTTTTAATAAAAAAATATGATTCTATATTGACCTAAAAATTGAAATGCTAATAGATGAACCAATATATTAGATAAACCCATATAGATAAGAAAGATATAGGTGTGGTTAGATTATACACAGAGAAATGGCTTGTTAGACCTAATATGTTTCCCTAATAATCTATAGTGTTGTTATCCAAGAATAAAGATGTGAGTATGAGGTTATGAATATATTATCATCACTTGAACCTATTGAATATAAATAAAGAATAACCACCTTAGATAACTAATTACTTCTATAAATAGTAGATAGAGGTGAAGTGGATCTTGGTGTTTTACTACATGATATGATATCCAATGTTTTTTCTTTGATAGAAGGATATAATAAAAGATAGTTTCAAGAGATGTTATTATTACTTTGAGTTACCGGTGATTCACATTGAAATGTTTAACAATAAAATATTATTTATAGAACTCATGATCTTGATATTTTTCCCATTCATTTACATGTTCAATGTGGTATTATTTTATGAAATCATAATTTACTCAACAATAGAAGAGGTTCACAAAAGTCATTTATGGATGGACCTACAAATAAAATAATAGTAACAACTTTATAGGAATATCTCTATGTGTGAGTTCTTTATTTTGGGGGTATACTTCGTGGGGAATCTCATCACATAGGTGTTAGTAAATAAGGACCTAGAAATGTTTGAGTTGGGTTTATCATAAGAAAATCCAAATAGAGTGATCAAGATGTAAAGGTTCCTTGAGTTGGTAGGCTTCCATAATATACTTTGGACCCATGACATTAGAATTGTGGAACAATTGATAGTTTTTACCCAAAATCTGATTCCTCTCTTCTATAAAGAGAATTTTCCAAATGATTTACAGGAGCTTAAATCATAGTGGATGAGCCCCCCATAATGAGATAGATAGAGTATGGTTTTGAGTATCTTGTTTTTTTCATTTCCACTAAAGCTGGGATGAAATTTGTATTTATATATACGTAGATGGTTATTAATCATGGGTCCTAGAATCTAAGACCACACGGGAATAAATACATAACCAAAGACAAATAGATGGAATACGAATTTTTTTCATTAAGTTCCATAATATTTTATCATACGAGAGATTATTCAAGGCTAGATATTTACTATAAATACATCTATTAGAAATATAATGTCGAGAACATGTCATATTTATTCTGAGGATGGACTATGCTGATAGTCAGGATATTAGAGGTCATGCTGATGACGTTATTTACATCACACATCAAGGTACATCCATGAGTGGAGAGGATGTTATAGGACCATAAACATCATTTTTAGTCATCATAAATTATTTTTTATGTTTCTGAGTTTATCTCTTTATGCCACAAATATTAACACGTGAAGAACTTTGTGATTTGATAGAAGTGAGAGTTGTGTGATGTTTCAATATATTTTTTAACAGGACATCCATTATCATCAAGAGGTCATGATGTTATCTAGTTGATCCTTCAATAAATCACCATATAGGCCCACTTCCAATCCATTTGAGATTAGTTTTTGTTGGAATTCTTGGGATGCTTGTGTGTGTTGGAGATATTCCGGATTTATGGTGTTTCCTAGATGAATATTTCATATGATTATGTTCATATCACCTTGAAATTACAGGGTTGATTACAACAATCATTGAGAATCAATTATGAATGATCACTTAATTCCACTCCTAGGGAGATTGCTAGATAAATGATACCATTCATTTAATATAAGAAATCCAATGGGATATAATGTTGGTTTATGGACTTAGTTGAGAGGTTTATTAACCCTTGGTAGAGTTGTGTGAAACAGTTGTTATATTTCCACCATTTTTATGTCACTAATTGTGGCAATGTATGGGTGAGAATGTGGTCATAATTTTTGAATTTATAGAAATAGGTTACATCATTCATGGGGCTAGAGTATGTATATGTTGCAATTTGGAAGGTGTGGCCTTTCAAGAGTGGATAAATACATTACAATTCTATTAGAAGTCCAATTCCTACTAGTGAAAGATTCCATTAGAGACTAATAACGGAGAAAAACCATTTTATATGTTGTTAATTCATTGGGATTACAATGATTTAGTAGAGGTGAAATTATTTCTCTGATACCCTTTGTTACTTTCCAGATACCGAACATGGTTACCATGGTGGAATAACACTTTTCATTTCCAATATTTTCAGGTTTGGTGGACAATGTAATCAATGTGTCACGGTTGAAGTGATATGTTCATGACCCATCAAAAAATATCTATCTGGCTAGAAGAATATTGAATATGGATTTACCGAAATGTTATGTGTGGTTGTATTTGAATAATCATCATGATAAGGACCTTCATGGGTGAGTTCTATCATTGGTTCATATTTGTAGACAACATGATAACATTCAACTGATCTCATGGGAGTCATTCCCTTAGTGCAAGAAATCATTGTGGAATTATGGGGACCATACAAATTTTGTATATATATATTGGGAATACAAAATTTATAATATTTTAAATGTATGTTTTAAAAAAATAATGGATTATCTATAGAATAGTGTTTGATATGGGAAAAATAAGACTACCATTAATTACAGAGTGTGAATTTTACCCATTTGGTTTCATAGTTCTTATAAGATTTGAATGATTTAATATTTTCCAATGATAGGTAGGTTAAATGAAATAAATGAATTTATTAAATTAATATTCATTTTTAATTTAAAACATTAATTTCACAACATTATTAAAACCAATTTGGAGAAATCCATATGATTAACTAAGTAATCATATATAGAATGAGGGAATAGAGAGAGATCTAGTACAGAGAATACTGAATATAGATATCGGGATAGAGGATTCACAAGAAATGGTCACAGTGTTTTTTGGTTACAATTATGAATGTTATATATTTCATCAATGGGTCAAATTTAGATTCATTCCTCATAAATGGTTGATCCAAAATGAGGAAAGATATTTCTTTTTTTTTCGTTAAATTCACCATTATTGTTTTTTGAGATAAAGATACATATATTAATTTAAAAATAATTTGTGGGTAGTCCATTGTTGGAATTCCAAATATTTGAATTCCATTCATATAATTAAGAGTTTCATATTTATTCATATTTTAAATTTTATTTTTTTATAATCTACAATATTCAATGGATCATAATGACGTAGCCCAAAATGAACCTGAAATAATATTTATTATCACTTTAATGTATACTTCCATCACTCCAATATTTATTGATTTTCATCATCATCATTTTATTTGGTCAATTTTACAATGATACACATTGTACATATAATTTTTTAATCATTATTTTATAGAATAGATCATGGTTGTGGGTTCCATTATGGGTTTTGGATACATAAAATATAGGTGGGGATGATGTAAAGAATATAATGATTGTTCGGGCCATGGTGGTTCCATAATATTGGATTGATCAAGTATTTCTATATGTTAAATGACATAAAATCATAAGTAATGGGTGGCTTGAATAAGAACAACAATGACAATAGATTGTTAGTGTGGTGATATTAATAAAACATTCATAACTTGGACCATGTGATAACGTCATGATGCTGATGATGACTGATTTTTAATCAGTGGGTGGATCAAATCAATCCACCCGATTCAATTATGGCTCATTAAACTCAAATTTGGGATGTTAAGTCCATGTTTTGTGGATAAAGTGGTGTAGGAGGAAACATAGGAAATTACTCATGGGGATTGGAATTTTCCAAAAAAAATTATTCAACAAGGTGTGTACTTCGGAAGAAAAAACACAATGTAGACCCCTTTGGGAAGCTACTAGGTTTTATAAAGTGAGTAAAATATCACAGAACATGTGGGAAATCCATAGACCATGTGAACCATATACATCATACTAAGAATTTATATGGAGTGTATGATGATTTGGTCATGTAATGCAACTTGTTTTGTGGGATAGGCGACCCACCATTTTATTTGGACAGTGTATTGGATTGGAAAGGCCTTATATGCCCTTTTCTAGACCGACCTCTACATGTAATGTTTTGTAACAACATGTCATGTATCTTGGGAGTACATTCCATGTTATAAGGGAATACTTGGGTAGTTATAGACTTAGTTAGACACAAAATATACCCCATGGGACACACTATGTTCCCTATTCAGGGTAGGTTAGACCACATTTTCCCCTCTATCCAATTTTGATATGTTCATGGTTTAGATTCCTCGAACGGTGTAAATTTGGGTGTTCTCGGTCAGTCCATACCAAATAAAATAGAATGAGTTATCTCTTAATATGAATTTAATGATAAATTCCCTCAGTCATTTAGTTCCAAATAGAGTCATGTATTCCTAATGAAGGCTCAGGGAATGATAGTCTATCATTCTACCATAGGTCAGGTAAATTTTACTATATTTGACATCCATTGTGTGTGATTACCTCTATAGTGTTTAAAAAAAACGTAATTTTAGAATAATAATATTACATATTTATTAATATTTATTAATTGGATAGTAATTTTACTTTAAAAGGTACACTATGTCAAATATCGTACCTGACACGCAACAATGTGTTTCTCCAAAATATTATGGCGCACACAAGACTGAGTTATGCCAAAAAATAGTATATTAATATTATTTTATGTTGTTGTTATCAAATTTTTGTTATAATTGTGGTAATTAATGATATTAAATATATTATGAAAATAATTAGAAATGAACAGAAGAACCAATTGATTATAAAGGACGCGTTGTTATGAAAGACTATTTATTTGTGAATAATTGGGTTTATAAAATAAGAAAATTTCCATTATAAAATTATATTAATGAAATATAAATTCATTTTGATGTTGAAAACTCATATGATATGTTTTCTAGATATGACATAAGAAGAAATCCAATTTTATGCATAAAAGTAGTAATATTCCTAAAAGTAACTTTTATCACTATTTGATGAAGAACCAATTTTATACATAATTTTTATCACATTTATAACTTATAAATGAAAAAATAAACTTATTCTTTGGTATATATATATATAAATTATCTTTGGGAGATTTATTTTATTTTACTGAAAAATTTCATATTTTAATGAACTGAGAAAAATACAACAATTTAATTCAAAACCACGTTTTCATCCAATATATTTATATGGATAGGTTAAAATATTAGTTGTTTTTAAAGTTTAATTTGTTTATATTTTATAATTTAATTCAATATAGGTCATTGGAATCAATTCCCATTGAAATTTCATATAGAAACATTGTGAATTTTTGAACATTTTTACATAAAAAACTCCTTTTTTTCAATTCCTCTACGATATTTATATTAAATTAAATGTTAAAAATGTGTGGATTGAATTTTAAAAAATGGAAATAAATGGACGTAATCAGTATGTAAAATTTGATCTAATAGGTTCAAAATAATTTTTTAAAAATAGTGACTTTAGTATTTTATTTACCATAGTTATAGGTAAATCGTGTAATCAAAGGTAAAAATAAAATAAAATAATTTTAATTTTAACCTAAAACATTTGTCACGACCCATCCCCCGGGGTCCGCATCGTGAGTACCCTATGCCAGCCGTCCATAGGCCAGGGGATGGTGACTAGCACCAAAGGCATAATTCCCTAGAATTAGGAAGGCATTGCCTTTATAAAACATAAACACAAACAACCAGAGTACATGCGGAAGCAAACACAAAGTATAAACTGTGTAACAAGTATGCTGAATATAAAGGGTGATGGAAATACAAGCCCAAAAGTAAAGTAAAAGGAAAGGAAAAACACCTACAACTAAGAGGAAAATAGCTGGAAGGTGTCTAGCAGCTCCTGGATCGTCCACCACGGATTCTACCTAAAGGGTAGGTACAAAAAGTCTCCTCAATGCTTCACGGCCGTCCGTCTCCTCTGGGTACTATATCGTCATGAGTTCCACCTCCTGGAACCATCCAGACCTAGTACACTCAGCCTCGGTCAGCGCTGTATGTCATCTATATCTAACACAATGAGGTGCGGGCATAGCCTGTGCAGGGGTGAGTATAACGATACTTAGTAGGGACCCCTGAGACCCTCAAGGTCTCAAAAATTCCAACAAGGATAAACCAAAAAGTATGATTTAAATAGATAACCATTAAATAGGTATATTCCTATACATATCTCTACGTTATCATGTAACCCCTCTAAATCACGAGTAAACACAAAGGTCACTGACTCAGCTCAAACCATGATTTTTATTCATGATGTCGAAACCAAAGTTGCTAGAGAACACCTCCTCTGTTCAGTACAGTTGGCATGCCGCAACAACCAAGTGCTTCCCACTAACCTTGGACTGCTGAAGTACTCTACCCGTCGAGTACTGTGGGCATGTTGCTACGACCAAGTACTTCCCACCATGGGTCTGCTGCTGCAACCAAGCGCTCCCCGTCACAACCTATAGAGATACTCCTTTTGTTGAGTACCGCAGGTTTTCTGCTACAACCAAGCACTCCTCCGCCGGGGGTCTGCTGCTACAACCATGAGCTCCCCACTAGGCCATCCGAATCACTCCGAGTCAATCAATCATCAGTTGTCAAGTCTCACCTAGCTACTATGTCTTTGCAATATGCTAACTCGTTACCGGGAAAGTCCACTCTATGAGCCTCAAGCCGATACTCCAAGTGTCATGAATCCTCACGTAGAAGTATCACAAAGGAATGCCTCATCATAGGGGTCTCAATGCAATAGATGGCGCGTCATTCGTACGATCGGTCTGTGAGTTATCTGTATTTTAGTCTCGGCGGCCCGGTTGGTTTCGTGTACGAACCAAACTGACCGTAACTCAGGTTTAACCAAAACTCCCATGGGGCGTACTCAAAGGGACCATTTCTAAACTAGTTTACCAACGCTGCTGAACGTTCTCCAAACGGACATTCGGATTGATAGATACTAGCTTTTACGTTCTAGGGGTCCGGTTGGATTTACGCTCGATCCCAACCTGGATGTCTTCCAGTGTCATCCCAAAAATGAATAGGAGTATTGCAAACGGACGGCCTCATCATGAGGATCCCAATTCTTCCAACGATGCGTCAATCCGATGCGCGGTCTTTAAGTTATTCATGTTTAAGTGAAACGGGTCCGTCCCGTCAAGCCCAGTGGGCTGGAAGGTCGGCCCGGCCTAGTTTGGTGGGACCGACCCAGAAGGGGGGTCAAATCGGCCTGGTGGAGCGCGACCCGGCCGGTTGGGCACGTCCCGGCTCGGTGAGGTGCGGTCCAGCCCGGCATGGCGCGGCCCGGCCCGACGGGGCGCGGTCTGGCTCGGTGTGGCACGACCTGACCTGAAAGGGCGCGAGACGGATGACCGAGCGGTGCGGGTGGGGGGGGGGGGGGGTCCCAAACCGGTGCCGCCAAGCAGCGCCCCCCACTCTTATCCGGCCGGCCTCGGCCGTCCAGTCATCCCGGTGCGGGCAGCCCGCATAGTGGGCCGCTGTCCTCCCGCGTGACACCTGATTGTGCCACGGCCTCCTCCAACTTGACCGACTGATGAGCCGGCCAGTTTGTCCACAGAAGTAGCCTGCAGAGCGCTGGCGGCGGTCCTCCACAGTACAGTGCCATGGGGTGCAGCGATTCCTCTTGCACAGCCGGCTACGGCGGAGCGGCACGCGGTTGTAGGCTGTGGTTCTTCCATACGCGGTTGGCCCACTACCACCAGTATCTCCGGTCACTGTTGCTTTCGGTCATTATCGCCTCTCCTGACACCACTTCTATCGCCAATATAAACATTGATCAACATCGGGTCATCGGGCCGGGTTTGTTCGGCCAACACTCTCCACGTTAGGTGATATCAAGAGGGCAAGGCGATCACTTGAATTCAACAACAAAAAGGGTATAATATTATTATACTAAAATTATAAAAACCCCCTACCTCATAATTGAGGTTTGTTCATTGACGAGCCACGGAAGAAGAGCGTTGCAGTATTCGGGTGTTATAGAAGATGGCGTCACAGAAAACGGTGTCGTCCCGTCAACGTTGGAGGAAGAGGAAGGAATACATGTCATCTTTCATCGGCGGAATTGTCATTATTCATCAAAGTGGACGTCGTTATTCGTGGTAATCATCATTCATCGTCGAGAGAGAAGCACTGTTCCTCTAACTCTTCAGAGCCTCCCCATCCCAACAAAAGCCAACACAAAAATAATAGCATAGGCTATTATTTTATTATCAACATGAATTTTTCAAAATTCAAACACTTAAATTAAATAATTAATTGTGGATCAATTATTTAATTAAAGGGTGTTGGAAAAATTAATGGAGGGAGGTGGAGATTTAGAATTAATGTGGGGAGGTGGAGAGTTAAGAAAGGGGTTAATGGGAGTTAAAGAGGGGATGTGAAAGGGTTGGGGTCGTATTGGCCCCACCACACTAAATCTTATCATGGGAGGTTATGTGGGGTTTGGGCACCACCTCCAACTCCTCTTTGGAGGAGATAACCAACATCAAATAAAAATTATGTACACATAATTTTTTTTAACGAATATACAAAAATTAACCTCTCCTCCTGATCAAACGCAAATGTGATAGCGGTCTCCTTAAGTGAATATCAGCGTTGTGACTTCATCGGTGTTATTGAATTTCAATTCTGAGCACCGGTTCAAAAGATAGAAAAACACGCACATAGGTTTACTAAAAGTACATGTACAAAACTTCAGAAATTGATTCCTGGGTCACCGGGCCTCGGAATCAGGTGCCGTCAGAAACCACAGACTCATAAAATTCCAAAGTATTTAAAAAAAATTCCTTGAAATTTTTGGGTCTTTAAAACATTTTATAATTTTATTAGATGAGTTATTTCTGACCAATAAAATTCTTAAAACAAAATTGTGGCCTTTGGATGCCACTTTTTTGTTAATATTGCTTTAATACATTTTATTCAATGTAAACATAGATATATAATAAACATGTCTCTTATGACTAAAACAGTTTTTATATGGGGCTATATTAGAGATATATTCAACTATATATATTAATTATAAATATAAAGTTATAACCTAAATCATGGAAATTTTCATAAAAATTACATAAATAAAGAAATAAAATTAACTAGTTAAATAATGATTATATGGTAATTGATTTATTAAAATAAAAATAAATTAAATTAAATTAATAACATTGAAATAAATATAAATTGAAATACATGATTACATAAAGTAATTTTATAGATTATTTTGACATTTTAAATATTATTTTATATAGTCTATTGGAGTAATCAGGTCATTTTAATATTTTTAAAAATTCCATAATTAGTAGTGTACAAATGGTTACTTCTGATATTTTTAAATAATATTTATTTTATTAAATGATATATATTTCTTATAGACTCAAGAATCATTAGAAAAGTATTTATATGTTATATAATATCTTCAATGACTCATTTATGTGTCGTTTGGCATGTTACAGTAATTATTAAAACCTTCAATGTGTAAATTACTTTTTAAAATGGAAAGAATTAAAATTGTTAAATAATAGTAAAAAAAGATACGGTGTAAAATAAAACAAATAAATATCAAAAAAATTACTAATTATGAGGATTTGAAATTATACTAACATTTTCTTAAAACTATCATAATTTGGAGAAATTTGGAATTGAAAAATTAATTTATATTAATTTAATATTTTAAGTGTTTACAAGGGTGCCCCTCCCCTCTCCTATAAAAAATAAAACCATTCCTCTCTATAAATTACTCATTATGGACCATGTGGATTGGTAAATCTATTTCCAAACCCCTTCATAGAATACATCCACATATTTTTTTGGCATTATTTTATTCATAACACCCTCTTTATAGGTGTTAAGGTGTTAAGAATGGATAAATTTGAAGGGAATAATGTTTTTATTTAAGTGTTTCTATTTTATTTCTTCTTAGAATTCCTTAAAATAATATTAATCTATGATAAAATAAAAAATATAATATCCCAAATATTATACGATTTTATTATGTTAATTTCATTAGAAAATTACATTTCCACTTCCATTAAATTAAAATATAATTAATCAATTTTTCGTATGTGTGCACTATCACCTCCCCGAACCAATCTAGTTAATTCCCCATATCCATCTTTAATGACTAGCAATAATTGTGTGATTAAATTAAAACTGTTAAATTAATGAAATATTAATCATTATAAGATTATAATATTTCAATTACTTTCTTAATTTTCAGGCCCATAAATTGATAATGTTTTTGATGCGTACCTGTGAACAATCACCCCTAAGAAGTGATGTGAATAATTTTTATTAATTAAATCTAGTGAGTGATATATATAGGAATATTTAATTTATTAGTATTATAATAATTATTTTATAATAATTATTGAAATATAACATAATACTGACCTTATTTCGGAGTCAAGGTACATGACTTCATCTCAATATTTTTTCATTGCGACATTTCTTGATAACATAATATTTTATTATTTTATAAGTTTTATATTCACAAACCACAACATTTCATAAACATATTAAATCTATAATATTTTTATTTAATGATATGGTGAATGTATTCATTCACGCATATTAATATTTAAATTTTTAATGTGGTATGAACACCTTGTCAATAGAGGATATAATTATCTAATATTCTTCATCATGATATTAATTTACATATTTATTATATGGATATAAAAGGATTTTAATGATTTTTTTATATTTTTAATTTTATTCAATACTATTAAAAAGTTAATTTTTTAGTTTTATATGGATCATTTTGAAAAACGTCCAAAGGGATGTTTTGGTTAACTTATACAGAGACAACAACATCTCCACCGTTGTGCCCATTATTTGATATTTGGTTTCTTCTACAAGCCTGAATTTATTTAAAAGAAAAAGGAATAACATATTCCATTTTATGGGTAATTTAGTATTGAAATTTGTTTTGAAAAGATAAGGATTATTTCAATATCGTAAAGTGATTTCTTTAGATTCCAAATGAAATTTAAAAAGTAAAATGTTGATAATTGTAATCTTTTTTGAGTTATAATTATATAATGGAAATTGGAAATTTGATTACAGGATATGTAATAAACCAAAAATGTGTAGATTCATGATACAATAATGATGGATGGTTATGTTATAACCACCAATTCATTGGGTTTTGAAGTCGACCATAATTGTTATTCCATTTGTAAGAGTAATGTTTATAGAATTCAACTGTATGGTTATTCCATTTAAGTATGATTTTGCCCCATGTTTCATTTATTTGTTATATGTTATTGATATGGTGTTTATTAAAATATATTGATGACCAAAAGGGAATGAAATTAACTTATATTCTGTTAAGAATATTTACCTCTACATTAAGGGGAAACGATTAATTTACAATAATAGTATTCATGTTATACATGTTTTGCAAGGCTAATAGTTTTATTTCTCTATGTCCCTAATTTATATTTTTCTGCTCATCCAATTTAAAAAAAACAATTGAAAGGATTGAAGGTGAAATATAGGCAAGGATGGTATCAATGGAATAATTTTTATGATTAATCATGAAATTGAATGATGTTTATTTTTAAATAATATTTTTTGTGAAAATAATGGATAGTTAGTAGAAGTGTCTACTATGTAATATTTGTGTTGTTATGTACGAGATATGAACTAATTATATAATAATATAAACTTCAAAAGATCCGAAATGTGAATAAAAGTAAATTATCTATTTTACTCAAATTACCTAATGTTTAAGGTTGGGTCTTTATAGTTGGTATCATAGGAAAGGTTTAGATAAAATTAGTTATTAGGATTATATAAGGGTGTAGGTTAATGATCCCATATAACTGATAGGGTTATTATAATATAGAAAATTTGGAGGATTATGGAAAATTAGGTGTTTCAGATAAAAACATAACAACTGAGAACTAAGTAGGTGGACGGATTATAGAAATATAAAAATTAGTATTTTATCTTTACCCTATGATGGATTCTTGTTTTAGTAATTCATATCATTTTTATGTGAGGATTATTTTTAGTAGATTAAGGGTAATTTTTCAATATTTGACGGAAAGAGATGTTTAAAATCCTTTTTAAACCTCCATGATGATTTGATCATTCTATTATCACAAAATTTTATTCGAATTATTTTGATAGCTTCATGTGTATTGAAATAACCTGTAATAAAATGATGGTGTTATACTACACATCCTCATTTCCAAATTTTTTTGGTTCATGGTATCTTTTTCATTTGATTTTAAGATCTCAACTCATCCAACTATTTTGAAAGTTGAAATACCAAAGTGGTGTGAATGTTTAAATTTTGAAAGTAGGACTCTCTGGAAAAATATAAATGGAATACATTGAAGATCCAAAAATTCGGATTCAATGTATGGATTATCATCTTATACATAATGTATTAAACATGATTTGATTGATATTTATGAATCATGAGAATATAATCTATATAATTTATTTTTAAGAATGATATATTAAGAGATAAAGTGGAAATTCATAGTTAATGGATTATTAAGAACATTTATGTATTATGATGTCTATATATAATGGATTTTATAGTTATGGTATACCTAAGGTCGTGAAAATGTTAAAAAGTATTAATAATATTTTCATGATGTGGGTAATTTGGAAGACATTTTTAGTTTTGTATTATGTATCACTGATGTTTTTATGTAAAAAAATTATTTTAGGATGAATTATTGTTTTGGACATAATTACAATATAAGAGATACCATTTACGCTGAATATGATAATTTTTTAATTAATGAAGGGTTATTAAATTTTGGGATGGAAAAAATTCGTATGAGATAACCATTGAGGATAAAACATGATTTCTTATTTTTTAAATACATTTTATTATTTTGATAATGTTCTAAGAATGACTAAGTTTTATAAAATTTATATCTCATATGATGGATGACAACCCATCGTGTTTGGAAAGGCCGTGGGAATCAAATCCACAATCGATGGATATGAAGGCTTTATCTTCATCCACTGGCCTAAATGATGACCCTGGGTAGTATAATTTATTCTTTTTTAGTTAATAGTGTTGATATAATAATAATATGTAGATTTTAAGATCTTCTACTTTATCAAATGGATATCATTGATATTCGAAAATTATTTTGTGATTTTGTGATTAAGGTTATTTTATATGATGTTCACTATTTTGGGAACCCTATATAATCAATGTAAATAGAATACTATGGTATTTTATTTGAGGAATAATGGTTGAATTATATTATAGAAGAATTAATGACGGACTTATGGTAATTCACATAATTTTTAAAATTAGATAGTGTATCTTGAGGATTATTAGGAGAATTACTTTATTTTTGTGAGAAATCAAGATTAATTGAATTAATATAGAGATAAATTCTAGAAATTTGATTAGAAGACTATGTCATAAAATCAATCGATTTTTTTTGTTTCAATCATAGTTTGAATTGTTTTGAGGAATTATTATGACAGATATTTTTTGAATGGTCCATATTAAAATTTTGGTATCAACGTTAAATTTTGGTGATTAATCTAATTTTTATCATATAAATGTTACTTTATTTTAGAGATTTATTTTATCATATCCCAAAAAAAAATTTGGTTAATATTTCATGGAATGAGAAATAGATAGTTATTGATTTTTTTATATTATGATTCTCTATAAGTTTATTGAATCATAAATAATTCATCTTAAATACTCATCATTTGGAGAGCAGGATGAGTTTGTGGTAGAATTTTCTTAAAAGATCAAAAAATAATTTTCAATTAAGTATATTTTGTTATGTTATTAGGCTAGTTTGTAAAATAATTCAATAACTTTATGAAAAGGATCTTGGAATAGAAAAGATATCTGTTCAGTTCCCAATCTATGAAATAAATGTATTTTTAACCAATAGAAAAATAATGGGCTTGTGATTGTTAGCATTCTCATGACCATTTTATCTATCACTTTCCATTAGAATGCGATTGTTAGATTTTATTACATATATATTATTCCATACATGGAGCCCTTGTATATGATATCTCAGGTGACCTTTTTTACTTCACATTTGTTCTTTTAATGTAGAATTTTTACTTTCACATTATACTGATGTGGGACATCAATGAATTAATTTTGAAAAATTATATATTAGTTACCGAGCCCAAATTTAATCTTGTTAGGATGAAAATTCCAAAAGGGGGGAAATATGTATCATAACAAATAATTATAGAATAAAAATATCACATTTTTATTTATATTTTATATATGGATGGTAATTTTACTTTCAAATGGATGTTATGTTAGAGATTTTACCTAACAAAAAACAATTGGTTTTTTCAAAATCGAAAGTTTCATACAAGACTGTGTTATGCCCAAAAAAATAATATATTAGAAAATATAACATTACAATTTATATTTATAGAATAGTTGTTAGAAAGGAATAAATGAATGGTATTATCTAAATTAAGAAAATAGTGTTTTCTTATGTTTATATAATGATTCATTGGTTACAAAAATAATTATAAATTAAATTAATAAAAAATTTAATGTATGTGATTTGTTTTTATAAAAAACTATATATGTGTGAATAATTATTTTTATAAAATCACCAAATAAATATTATTGGATACTATTAATGAAATATAAATTTAATATTATGATTATAATACATATTATGTATTTTAATGATATTATATGACAATAAATCCAATTTTATCTGTTGAAGGAGTATATTTCTAAAAGTTCATTTATATAACCATTTTATGGAGAACCCCTTTTAAATATATTTTTGGTAACTTTTATAATTAGTATTTGAAAAAATAATCTTTTTATTTTGAATCAGGATGCAAAAAGATTCCAGCGGTGACTTTGCTTATTTCTCTAAAAAAATTTATGTTTTAATGAATTCTGAAATATATATCATTTTAATTGAAGACTGATTTTTCATCTAAATTATTTATATAGTTAGGATATACTTTAAATTGTATTTAAAGAGTAATTAGAGTAATTGTTTTATCATTTAATATAGTGTAGGTAATTTGAATCCATTTCTCATTGAAATTGGATATCAAAATGTTGTGAACTTTGGAACATTTTAAATTCAAAACCCCATTTTATATATCCGTCAAAAAATAAACATTAAATTAATTATACCACATCTTTGAATTGAATTTTAAAAAAATATACATATATGGTTGTAATAATTAAAAAAAATGTGAGCATATAGTATCAAAATATTTTTTGGGGAATAATAGATTTTTTATTTTAATTACAACTGTTAAGAGTAAATCGGCTAATTAATGGTAATAATAATATTTTAAAATTTTGAAATTACCCTAAAAGTTGTAATAAATTAATTAGATGAGTTATTTTCTACAAATTTAATCCATGGGTGGAAATTGTCTTCAACTGAAGCCACTTGGTTGTGAATATGACATTTAAAACGGTTTCCTTAAAGAAAAGACAATGATGTTATAAACATGTATCTTCTTACAAAAAGAACATATTTTAGGGATATATAAGTGATATAAGAAAATATTAATAGTAATTAAAAAACATAAAATATTACCTAAATCATACTAATTTATTTATTATTATTTTTGGAAATACATAAGTATATTAAATAGTGACAAAAAGATGATGCAATAATTGATTTATTAAAAGAAGAATCAAATAAATGATATTAATAATATTAATGTAAACATAATTTGAAATATCTGATGTCATGATTGATTTCTTTGGATGATTTTGGCATGATAGGGGTATGTTAATTTAGATTTTTCAGGAATCATGTTCTTATCATATTACAAAAAAGTGAATTAGTGAATAGTTTCAAAATTGACAATTCTGAAATTTTAAAATATTAAAATTTTATTAAATGATATAATTTTATTAAAAAAACAAGATTCATAAAAATTGTTATGATAAGGACTATAATATATTCATTGACTTATTTATTGGATTTTGTCTTGTTATGGTCAGTATTTCAACCTTCATTTTGTAAATTACTTTATAAAAAAGTAAAAATTATTTTGGTTAAATATGGTTTAAAACAAAACAATAAGGTTTAAAATAAAACCAATATATATAAAATGATTTATTGTATGTGTTTAATTATAAACATAATAATATTATATTCAATCTATTTTTCCTGGGATTCAATTGGAGTTAAAAATTAATTAATATTAATTTAATATTTTAAGTGTTTTGAAGAGTGCCCCTACTCTCTCCTATTAAAAGGCACACATTCATCACTATAAATCACACCGAAAATCCATTTGGATTTGAAAAAATCTACACAATACCTACCTATAATTCTTCAACACATTCTTGATTTCTTATTTTGTGCATAACTCCCTTCTCATAGGTTTTATGTTGTTAAAAAAGTTGATCATTTGAAGGAAAAGAAATGTTTTTATTTAAGTGTTTTTATTTTATGTCTTCTTTCAATTACTAAAAATCCTCTTAATCCCTGATGAAATAATAAGTCCAGTATCCTAAATATAATTATATGATATTATGTTAACATCTTAACCTAAATCCTTATCCACTTCCTTTAAGTTTGAATGGAATTAATTTTTCGTGTGTACCTGTGAACTATTAGCTGCACAAACACTTCTAACACGTTTTCGATAATTTTCTCTCTTGACTAGATATAATAATGGATTTATTGTTGAAATTTTATATCCATTACATATTAATTATTTTAATATAAAAATATATCAATTATGTTCTTACGTTGCATGTTTATAAAAATTATAATTTCGTTCATGTGTATATGTAAACTATCACCTCTACAAAGTGATATGACACATTATTATTAATTACATCACACAAATGATATATAAAATTATATTTAAAGTAATAATATGATATTAATTATTTTCTAATCATTATGGAAATATAATATAATTCTTACGTTATTTCTATAATGATCAATGGAAAATGGAAAATGATACTCATGCATACGTACGACCTATCGTCTCCATGGTTAAAATAATGTTTATTTTTCCTAAACATACTTAATGGTTTGGTATAAAAGTATAATATATTCATCAAAATCATAAAAATTTAGTTAATATTTTTCTATAGATGATGGATTTATAATCACATGGACTATTGGTGTCATATTATGTTCATTTTTGACTCATGTACTTAATATCGACAATGAATTCGATATGAACATAAATTATTAGATAATTTAAATGAAATGGTAATAAGTAATACAAATGGAAAAATAATAATTACAAAGGGTCTCAAGAAATTATAAATTAACTTATTTTTATTATTTAGGAATATAAATAACATTCCATACATGTCAGACCCAAGGTAACAGACTTCATCTCAATATCCTTTCATTTAGGAATTCGTTGATAATATACACCTTATTAATTTTATACGGTGTACATACAACAACTATGAAATTTCATATCCATATTTTAACATTGATAATTTTATTTAATATATTTTTATAAATGTATTCAACCGCGATGATTAATATTAAAATTTTCAATGTATTATGGGACACCTTGAATGTTTAATGATTTTATTAACACATTATTTTCATCATGATATTTATTTATATAGTATTTATATGGATATAAATTTATTTTAAAGGTAATTATTATATATTTTCAATATAATTCAATGATTTTCACAATAAATCTTTTTACGTGTTTTATATGGAATATTTTGAAAACCGATATAAGGAATGTTCTATTTGACATATACGGTGGAAAAAACTTCTCCACTACCATGGAAATTATTTGATATTTGGATTCAAATAAAAGACATAATGTTTTTAAATTGAAAATATAACAGTTATTCTAATTTATTTGTAATTCATCATTAAAATTGGTTTTAAATATAATAATTATTTCAATATCATGAAATAATTTCGTTTTATTGCAAATGAAATTTTATGAGTGAAATGTCGGTAACTGAAATATTTTATGTTTGCTGATTATATAATTATACATAAACATTTGATGGGTGGTTACATGATAGAATTTCTAAGGGTAATTCCATTATAAAAAAATGATGGGTAGTTATATTATAAGGACCAATGAATTAGGTTTGGAAGTCGACTATACAGAAATTGCATTTGTAAGTGTGACACGTATGGAAGTCAACCACATTGTTATTTAATTTAGGTATGATTATTCCAAAGATACCATTATATGTTATTTGTTATCTTCATGGGTTAATATTAATATATTTATTAAAATAATGGAATAAAATTATCTTATATTTAGTGAAGATTATTTACTAATTATTTTTCGTGAAAAGTATTAATTTATGATAAAAGTATTTATGATTTACATGTTTTTACAAGGACAACCATTTTATTTATTATATATATTAATTTTATTTTTCTACTCATCCCAGGATTTAAAAAAGATAACATTAATTTTGTGATAACTGAGACAAGGATGGAATGAAGGGAATAATTTGTATGATTAAACATGGAATGTAGCCATGTTTTTTTAAAATTTTTTGTTTTGAGATAAAATGGATAGTGAGTATAAGTTTACACATTTTAATATTTTGAATTGTTATGTATAATATATGGCCTAATTCTCTAAATTTTTAAACATTATAAGGTTCTAAATGTGATTAAATTTAAATTCATTTATTCACTCAAGATTTTGTAACATTTATGGTTGGAACCTCATATAGTGTGTTAATCATGTTAGGTTTATGTATCCCCCATATGCCTAGGGAGTAATCCAATATTTTTTTAACAACATATATTGTATTATGGTAAGGTTTAGTTTCATCCGTTGAGTTTATTGTTTAATTCCTCTCAGTTCCACCATGATTCTTCATGGAATCACATAATAGGTATGTCATGTGGGATGGGTTCCACCAATATAGAAAAACATAATGAGTGAGATATTTTGGATGAATGTTACCTTAGAGCCTCGAGCATAATCATAGGATGGCGGTGAGTATGTAACCTCACCATGATACTTTAACTCTTACTTTGAGCATATATCTGTTATATTTTTTATTTATTTTCTTTTAGATTTAGAGTTTCCCCCTCTTTGATTCTTTGTGTTTGGTAATTTTGGGGAGTCCTAAATGGTATATATATACATACCCCAACATATCCTTGATTCACACATTCATCTTTTATGTATGTGAAATAAATGTTTACCGCATCCTATGAGGACTAGTAGTAGGAGACAAATAATCATTTTAGATATATCACTGATAGTTTTAGGGGCTTCAATTTGATAGTGATCCACAATTATAATAGATTGTTGGACTCTTATGTAGTTTCGAAGGTATTATATTGAAATCCATTTTAGGTACCCCCTATCATACTCTAATTTGATATTTGTTTTCATGAATTCATTTCTTGTGTTAGTTTTATAACTTTTCTATATTTTACTATTGTATGTATATATGTGTATATGTATTTGTACATTAGAAAAAGGAATCCCATTTTGATGGTGTGCCTACTCAACACTAATAGATATCCTCTACCATATTGAGGGTAGTATTGGGATGTAATTCTCATCATGAATCATTCCATGCGGTCTCAGGTTGTTCAGGTCATGACATTCTATGCCTGAATGGGTTGATTTTAAAATGTTATATTTCTTAAAATTATTCTTCTCTCAAAACATTAATGTTAAAAAATTATCTATACCCATATGGGAGTACCCTTCATTAATATTCACAATCATATACATGGATAACTCAAATAGACCACCATCATATACATAATATTTTGAAAACATATAGTAGAAAAAAATCTATCTTATTCTCCAAAAATTAAAATTGATGCCAGAATAGATCTTTTTTATTGTGTGCATTAATAGATTTAATATATAATTTTAAATTTTGGTAGGTACTATATTACTATATAATATAATATGTTTGGGATATTTTTTTCAATGAATATATATGAAAATATATAAAAATCATACATTATTTGTGAAAATATTTAAAATTTTCAATTTATTTCATTAGTTATTATCAATAATGATATTGTATCTTGGGATTTATTATTATTATTGTACATTAAATTAAAAAAAATTCCAACCATTACCATAGAAAAATATTAATATAAAATGATAGGGTGTTACAACTATAAAAATATGAAAACCAAAAAAATGGATAAATAAAATTAATTTATATTTTAAACAACATGATTTATATTAAATAAATTAATTTTAATTTCATAATTTATTGTCATTTCAATAATTTAATATTAGTAAAGTGGTGTTTTTGTATAACTTGAAAAAATATAGGGTTTTAAAAATATAGTTATTCATGTCAGGGTTTGGTAAAAACAATATTATTTTAATGTATTTCTGAAATACAAATTAATATTATATTTCAATGTTTTTGGCCTAAAATGTTACTTTCATATTAATATTTTATATGTTTATATGAGAATAATAAAAAAATTGTTTTCACCTTATAATATTTTTGTATTATTTTTTAATATCATCGTTAGACAACTATATATCAATTATCATGTTTCATATATGTTTAATTTCATTACTTACCAAATCTTGATGTTTTTATTTGGTTGTTTTTTATTACATATAATATATTGTGAATTATAGTAACTATTTCATCAATGTCAAAATAATTTTCTAGATTTATGCATTTGTTTAATGATATGGCTTTACTATGATATTTAATTTGATATGATGGCATGGTTTCCTTGTTATTAAATAAATGATTTCAAAAACATTAGTAATGAATTTGTGGAGGTGACAACCATTTTATATTTGACCAAACAACGTTTTTATAGATAATATTAATGTCTAAAATATAAAAATAATATTTAATATCTAGATTTCAAATAGTATATACTCTTAAATCTTAATTCAAATTAATTATTAAACATTTCATTTAAAAAATGCAATGTGTTAATGTTATTGAACTATATCTATCAAATTTAATATGTTTATCTCATCAATAATAAATTGGTTCAATTTTTATTATTTAAATGTAATTTCTTTATTATAATATAATTTACCATAAAATTATTATCTAAATCATATCAAACTTCATTACTAGATTATGAATAATTTGGAGTTTTATAAAATTTAAATTATTGACTAATTGTATGCCAACATTACAGAAGAAATTATTAGATTATATATAGAACAATACATTTTTAATATTATAATTTATATTTACTATGATTTTTTACTTTGCATAAAATGATTTTATAAGGAATGTTCATGCACAACAACATAAAATTCCTTTAGCGACAGTGTTTTAACGACTGTTTTAAAACCGCTACTATACCTTTTTTTAAAATGGTTTAGCGACGGTTTATTAAAAACAGTTGCTACCCCCCCCCCCCCATTTTTTTATAGCAGCGACGCTTACCCCCCACCCCACCCCCCCACAACCCGACCCCGACCCCCTTCTCCCCTCGACCCATGCGAAACCATCTTCTTCCCCAGACCCGAACCCTAGATCAGCTCCCAACTCATGCCACCAGTGACCTCGCCGCCCATAAGTGTGCCCTACCTCCCATTTGCTTGCCTCACAACCCATCGTCGCCGACCCGTCGAATCCCTATCTCACCTCCTAGGTATGGTTTCAAATGTTTCAATTATACAATCAAATAATTTGAAAATTCTTTTAACAGTTTCATATCCTACGCATCAGTAGCACTCATCAATCAAGACCTATGTGTTGATTCATGAAAAGAATAATTATTATTGTGAAATGGATCTAACCCATTATTTTAATATAATATTTTATGATTTAGTATATTAATGTTTTTATAATGTATAAAATTTTAATATATTTTAGTCTTTTCGCCTTCCACGTTAATTTACTATTAAAATTAAATCCAACCCCCCGCATTAAAGATTATTTTATAAAAGTAAGTAGATGTTTGTGTCTGTTATTCAAAAATGTAGAGATAAATTTCATTTTAGCATTTTTTTATATTTTCTATAATTATTTTTTGATCTATAAGTGTACAAAATGATTAGGAGTTGAGAAAACATTTATCTTTTTGGAGAGATAATTTCTAAAATAGAGAGGGTTGTGTATGGGTGGCACCCAAAAAGAACGTGGAAAACCACACGAATAATTCTTGAGATACCTTATATGGGAACCCAATATGAGAAATATAGTGGTAAAATTTCACATCAATGAGTGGTAAAGATAATTCTCCTAGTTTTGTCTCAATAGGCATCCCTATGGTGACTTTTCACGTAACTAAAATTGTCACAGACTATGTTATTAAGGAATTCCAAAGAACTGGTGGTGTTACGGCTTCAAGTGGTGCTAACATAATATTTTTTCATCTTAAATCTGGTGATCTATAAATTTAATTGACCGTCTATTACAAATTCAAAAATTCTCAATTTTTCCACCCTATAATATTTGTTTTAACTCTTAATAAATTACACTTGTAAATTTATCCCATCCCAATGGGGATGACCTGGTATATACAAGTATTTTTCTACATAAAATATAGGGACTGTTTATTCCACCACTACAAATGATACATGTATTATATAAGGAAATGATAAAACACATTATCTATTCCATTACAAATAATATTTAGTGTAATAATAATGTTAATTAGTAAACATAAAAAATTCATGTATCATATGATATATATTAATTAAAAAGTATATAATCATTCACATTTTAGTGTTTTATGATAATAAATGGTTATTATAAACACAATAGCATGCCTCATGTACTTGAAAATTACTTATAACATCATGTAAACATGAGATCATAAAAATCATATAATATTCTAAATAATGGGATGTGAAACTAATCATGGATGACTAATATTGTAGTTGTTTACCTTAAAATAGTGTGTGAAAAGTAGTTTGGACTAGTTGGTTTTGAAAAGAGTGTTTTGAAGCCCACTATGATTTTTTTAAGTGGGGTATGGAATGAAGGTTCTTTCGAAATTTATTTTTTCATTACTTTAAATATTTAACCCTCACCAACCATCAAATATTATTCTTTTGTGGGCCATATCATGATTAATCTAGTACTTTTTTGTCATTAACATTGAATTTCAAAAACAAATATTGACAGCAATGCACAGAAAAACATAAGGTTTTATTTACTTGTTTCACATGCACTAGATTACATATAAGTGAAACACACATGATGAAGTTTCAATATAAAGAAATTCCCTATAAAATAATTTCTCAATTATATATAAATATTTTAGTTGTGGCCACTACATTCCATGGAACACATCCGTTATAATTATTTTGTTTTGGATTAATGGTCGCCCATGTAAAACTCCCTTTTCTTCATTATACACACACTACTTCAAGGAAAATATTGGTTTATAAAATTTTATTTCTCTTTAATATTTGTATAGAAAGATTAATTTTTTTACTTATTTAATCCCAGGTTTTATGTGGTGTTGATCTCGATATTGTTTCACTTCTTCTTCAAGGCCAGATGATATCATTTTCTTATGAGAAAGTCGATTTATTTAGATCTACATAATGAAAATAATAACAATATAAAACTCTATATAAAGAATAATTATATCAATATAATTATTTTATTACGATATATTTAAATCACAATCAACGAGATTAATCATTGTAACTCCATAAATAATAAAACTTTATAGTAAAATACCTAATTATAGAACACTATAGTTGGATGAATATTACATATTTATTTTCAACCTTGCTTGTTGTAGTATATTATTCCATTTATAGGTTCCCATTGTTATTCAGATTCACGTGGTTTTAATAATGGTCATCTATGATCAAAATCTTAATATACCTCCCAATTGTAGAAGATTTTCTAGCAGGATTTTTTAATTTTTTTTTCGAAGAAGTACTTTTCATCCTCAGATGAAAGGTCAGAAAGAGAGAATGATCCAAATTATAATGGATTTATTGAAGATGTTTATTATTGATTTAATAGGTTCTTGGGTGAATGATTTCCCTTTTTATGAGTTTTACTATGATAAGAACCATTGATTAACTATTAGTAAAACTCCATTTAAATAATCATATGAGTGTTCTTACATATCTCTATTATGTTGGAACTAGGATAGAGAGTTAGTTAATCGTAGACAAAATTTGGTGAAGAGAATGATAAAGAAGGTGTAGTTTTTCTATTAGCAAATAAAATATGCCAAACACCATCATGTGATGGACCCAGGTATAGAGTTTTTTAGGTGAGATGGGTTTGAACCAGTGAACAAAAATTCATTTCTCTTTTTATGATTTCTTGCAAAATGAACCTTATTTACCAGTTAGAGTGAAAAAACTCACATCTTAACTCACACACACTATAGAATCAAAATATAAAAATACACATGATATATATGTTTCACCACCAAAATTGATAATTTAACACTTTTCATGATCAAAAATCACCTTAGCCTATATGATCCACTAGAGTCACTATGATGGATGAATTGAGAAGGGTATATCTTTAACATGTATTATAACATTAAAAACAATTTCATCACCCAAAATCTCTCATTCTTGCCTTCACTACCATGTCGAGACAGTCCACACTATGACCAAGAGAAACAAAAAAGGCAACCCAACCTCTATATTTCAAAGAAGACATGGATTTGTAATATCCTAGTTATTCCACTTATACCTTCCCACCAATGGGTCAAATTTATATTATATACATACATATCAACTTAAATAAAGTTCCACATTAAGGTAAGAGTTTGTTTCCATTTCATATTCCTACCATCTATTCAATTATTATATGATTTATCAAGCTCATACCTTAGTGATATCAAAGTTATGGAGTCATTGTTTTGTCAATCTGTTTTTGTGGACCACAACATACCAAAACTACAAGGATGGGATCCTGGTTGTCATCTTATTTTATGGATGTTTTTAATTTGCATGCATTGGTTTTCTAGTGGGTGATTTAACATATGTATTTATATCGTAAAATCATGTGTAACATATTTATATATTTTTTCAAACAGTATATATGAATCACTATCCCTATTTAGTAGTACATATGTGTTTTAATTTTATTTAATATTGTATAAGATGATTGGGATATACATGGATAAAAGTTTGATCACATTACCAAGGAACACACCTTTGTATGTTAAGGGTTTGAAAGAGTTTTTGGATTTTTCAATTTCCAATCGATCTGTTGAAGGAAGAATAAGATGTCTATGTCCTAAATGTAAATATAAAAGATGGTTGAAGAGTGATTATGTTTATAAAAATTTAATACTGAAGCAATTAACTGATCAATATTTGTGTTGGATTTGGCATGGAGAATCGAACATTACAGAAAGTTTGAGAACTGATGTTAATCAACAGAATGAGCTCCCAACTTCGTCGGCAATGGAAAATTAAATGAAAAACCTCATAAATGATTCACTTAGCACTGAAATACACCAGTATCAATATCAAAACATAACAGAACAACTGGATGAAGGTGATACAAATTGCATCATGAAAAGTGATGTTTTTGAGACTGTAACACAACTAGATCAAGACTGTAACATATCATTGGATCCTCTTCTTGATTATGTGGAGAAAAATAGAAGAGAAAACATTATTGTGGAAAATGTGTTTCATGATTTAGTTGACGATATAAATCTAGAGTTTTATAGTGGAAGTTTGAAATATTCAATGCTTTATTTTCTACTGAATTTGTACTATATCAAATGTCTATTTGGAATTACAATTAAAGAAATGTCCATGATAATGGAATCGTTGCATGATTCATTTCCTGAAGTAAAAATCCCCAAATCATTTTATGATATGAATAAATTTATTAACAGGTTTGGTCTGAATTACCCTAAAAGACATGCGTGTCTCAATGATTTTATGATATATTGGCAAGAGGATTCAAGATTACAGAATTGAAAAAAAATTATTCTTCTAGATGGTAGTCAATGAGTGAATTTCGAAGTCTAAATCAACATACATTCATAAAGAATAAGAAAGATAACACTCCTGAAATGATTTTGCCTTAATTTCCTTTAATTCATCGATTGCAAGAACTATTAATGTCATTGAAAACCTCTGAACACATGAAGTGAAATTTAGTAGGTAATAACAATGATGGGTTAATGAAACATCCAAGGGATTCAAAATAATGGAAGAAATTTTATTCCATACATCCATATTTCTTCACCTGATCGTAGAAATGTTCTATTTGGACTGGGTGCCAATGGATTCAACTCATTTGGGTTTTTTATTACCAGTTATAGCATTTGGCCAGGTGTTTTAATCTCGTACAATCCGCCTCTGTGGATGTGTATCTAACAGACATCTATTATCATTTGGATGATTAATCCTGGGAAAAAAATTCCTAGAAATGATATTTATGTATACTTGCAGCCTTCTATTGAATAATTATAGGATTTATGGAGAAATAGTGTTGAGACATTTGTTGATTATTCTAAAACAATGTTCAAAATGCATGCTGATTTAATGTGGACCATTAGTGACTTCCCTGGGCTTGGAAATTTATCCGGTTGGAACATTTACATGGGTTTGGCTTGTCCTATTTGTAATGTTGATTTTTATCCCAATCAGAAACCTCACAGTATAAATTGGTGCTTCATGTTCCATCGAATATTTCTTGTTGAATCTCATAGATATCAGCTTAATAGATCAAAATTTAATGGTTTCATTGATTGTAGACCACCTCCAAAGTTGTTAAATGGTTCTGAAATATTGAAAAAACTTGAAAATATTGAAAAATATTTTGGGAAAGTTCATCATTTGAATGATAGCAGGAAAGGGGTTTGATGTACATCGTCATGTGAAATCAGAACACAACAAAGGAAGAACAAAATTATATTTTTTCAGTTTCCATATTGGGAATCTGATTTTTTGCGGAATAATATTGATGTGATTCATATTTAATAGAATTTATGTGACAATTTTATTTTCACATTTCTTAATGATCATGGAACGTAAAAGGATCGTCTGAATGCTCGCAAAGACATATAGTTAATGAACATAAATCTTGATCTCTAGCTAGATGAGGATGAAAATTTTTCTCCAACAATTTTTTCAATGAAAAATATGGATAAGGATACATTACTTCAAATTTTAAATCATATAATGGTACTTGATGGGTATTCATGTAACAACATGAGTTGTGTTGACTTGAATAAAAATATGTTACATGTATTGAAAAGTCATTATTCACATATTTTGTTACAACAGTTACTACTATTGGCCTTGATTACATTATTAAATGAAAAACATACTAGTGTTGTACTCAAATTTTGCACATTTTTCAGACAACATTGTGAGAAATATCTACATTCATTTCATCCTGAAAACCTTAATGAGAAGTTTGTATTGACCCTTTGTGCAATAGAGATGATCTTTTCTTGGTTGTTTTTTATTGTCATGATGCATTTAACTGTACATTTGTTTGAGGAAGCTAAACTAAGAGGCCTCGTTTATTATCAATGGATGTATCTAATTGAGAGGTAATTTATTTATATGTTTTTCAGTAAAGTAAACATATTTTGGAAGTTAATTAAATGACTAGTTATTTTAATTTTATTTTATAGATATCTTTGGCATTTGAAATAAAACGTGATAAATGATGCTCAACCAGTATGCTTATTGTTGAAGGCTGTTTGGATGAGGAGTATGTTACATTTTGTTCTAGATACATTGATGATATTGAGAAAATATTTAATTGAGTTGGACATGTTCACAACACATAGACTCAATATCAAATACATCATAAATAAAAAGTATTTCTTTCTTTTTGTCGATCAGTTGGGAGGACCCAAATGTTACACTGACAGAATTGGAATTATTACAGGCACATAGATATGTGCTGGTGAATAGTGAAATTGTAGTTCCATTTATTGAAGATTTTAGGACACAAAAAAAGATATGAGTGAGAGGATTAACAAGAAGTGAGAAAGAAATAATAAAGGTTGTTAATAAAGATCTTGTAGAGTGGTTTGCAGGATGTGTATGTTCATATATATTTCAATTAATACAAATATTAGTTTGACACATATATTTTTTAAATCTATTAAATTATATTTATTTTTTTATATCATGAATAATGATTACTATAGGAATGATTTTAAAATATTTGATGTTTTTTGCTCGAGGTCCTCTAAAACAAGTTCTAATGTTTGAGTCTTACAACATGAAAGGCTTTATATTTCGTACAGTCTATCGAGAAAGGGGTTTGAAAACACCTAATAGAGGTATATTTACATTTACTGAAGTGGGATAATATAGAATGAATACTGATATTATTGAATTAGACTACCATATGCATTTTTCAGTTTCTTATTCATATGAAATTGGGTCTATATTTTCATAGGTGTTAAAAGAGATTCCTTGTAATTTACTTCGGTGAACTTTTCCTGCTTGATGGATGTTGGTGATCATGAACACCATGATCCATATATCTTATAATCACAAGAGAAAATGATATATTATGTGAATTATGTTGTGGATGAAGGTTGGAGTGTATTTTCTCACATAATACAAATTTATCTGTATGATATTGGTGATGAAGTGAAATATTTGACCTCTGAAATTGAATCTCATCAACAACAAGACGAAAAATTATTTTTCAATCATGATATTTAAAGTATTATTTTAACAAGGATGAATAAAGTTGATAAATTAATAGATCATGAAACTGAAATGATTTAATTGAAAAATTATTACATATATAGTTATTTATTCATTTATCAATAACTAATTTTATTTGAGAAGTCATTCATTATAATTGCTTTGTATATTTTGTTTATTAGTACTGGGAATCTATTATAAAATTTAAATTTTATCCTGATTTTTTTGTGAAATATATGTTTGGAATATAATTTGATTTTATTAAATGATAGGAATGCCAAGGTGGAAGGGATCCACTATTTCATCCACTACTGCAACAGATGACAATTCATTTGTCTCCCTCCCAATGTCATCTGAGCCACCAAATTCCTGCCCCTTGCACCATCTCCCCCTGCACTATCTCCCCCTGCAACATCTATCACACACCCTGTGAGTGTCCCTTTAGATGATGAGGTATCAACTCCCCCTTTAGCAGCCTCAGTAGTGGGGCGGTGGCACACCACTTCTTGTTCATCACGAGCATATTGGAGGGTCACTATTGTTGGTAGAAATTTTAATATAAATAAATTTAATGCACTTTTTTAATACTAATTGTTTGATCATTAAAGATGAAAAAATTAAACTGTGGAGAAAAATATAAAACGTGCTGATGTGTGGAATATGAATGGAGAGAAGATAGTTGTCCCATTTTATTCATATAGAGTCTATACAGATGACACCATGGGATTACTTGGCCAAATTATAGGCCAGTTGGTCGCATAGCTCATTTCCCTTCATATTTATTATGATGATTGGAGACATATGCCTCTAAGTTGGAAAAATGATGTTTGTTATTCACAAATAAAGTTAATTTTAATACATTATGGTGTAATTGAATGTCATGTTATTAATACAATCAAAATGAATTCTTGTATACAGATGTTTTTCCACTATATAATTGCTGATGTGATAGAACAAAAGTAGAAGTTGAAAAATCTTGGTAAGAAATGGAAAGTATTCAAATAATGATTGTGGAGGGGTGTCAATGATACTTTTTTGACCGTACAAAAATGTATGAGAATCTACCCAATGGGGTACCCAAAGAAAAGTGGAATGTTTTTATTGACAGACATGGTGATGAGAAGCAGATGGTATTTAAATATATATTATTATATTAACCTCATTTTACATTTATAAATGTATATGAAGATGATATGACATTGAATACATTACTATTAAATTACATTATATTTATTTTAGTATCTCTCAAGAACTAATGCATCAAGTTGTGCTAAGCAAGTCATTCTTCACACTACGGGGTTAAAAAGATTTTGTAGGAGCTGATCGGATCTAGTAATATTTTCATAAGATTAAATATTTATTAGGAAATATTATCTTTTTAATATATTAAACTATTGATATATCATTTTTTTAATTCATTAACAGAGTTTAGGGCATGATGAATCCTGAACTACAGTGTGGTTGGATGTTGACAAACAATCGGATGAAAGATTTGTTAATGAAATTGCCAAAGAAATTGGTGTATGAACTCATTTTTTTCATTATATTAACTTATTATCAGTTTTAACTATGTTAATATATATTTATATTTGATTTATAGTAAAAAATTAAAGAAATATGGGATTCTAATCCTGGGTAGTCCTACTGAGTCTCCCTAGATGACCTGGTTGCTAATGTCCTTGGGAAAGAGCATCTTGGTAGAGTGCGCGGGATAGTTTTGGGACCCATACCATCTGAGTACTTTGGTAGGACATTGGTGATTACAGATTCATCTATTCTGGGTTGTATTCAGTCTATACCCGGAAATGCTCAGAGAGAGGTTGTTTCCCTAAGAAACACAATTGACGACCAGTGGGCTTAGATATCCGCTTTGCAGAATGAGTTAACTGATATACGTCAGCAGATGAGAAGATATCCCCCTGGTGGTATTTCATCGACTGGTGGTGAGTAGGTAAATCACAAAAATTCAAAATCACTGAGTTTGGAAACATTTATTGGTATTATGTTTAAATATAAATATGCAACACTATTTAATTTTCAATATAATTTTCTTACAGGTGGTAGCAGGAATTTGAGATAGAGGTGGACATGGTGACGATATCTATTCATCATCGGACAATGATTAGTAGTATTGTTGATATCTGGAAAAATATTGACAGTCTATTTTTATATGTATCATGTGTGGCACATATATTCCACCAAACATTTTCAAGACCTAACATTTTCATGATATCTCATGTTTCCTTGAATGTATTTTATTGATTTTTGATATTTCCTTTTATGTAATGATTTCTTGAGTTTGGTATGCACCATATATATCGACTCTTTGTTGTGATGATTCATTTTTTATGATTCATTTTTCTTAAATTCATTTTTTCATTATAATAACTTACCCAACATTTTGTTTCCCAATGTATTTGTCACTACATTTCTATTTATAAGAAGTAATTATTAGTTGTGATCCTGTATAAATCCTTAAAGCTGAGAATGGGTGTCTCTCTAACATGATTGAGATAGATCACTCTATAGTGTGGAATAATACTAGTATAAAAATTTTAAAAAATAGTTAGAATTCATAGGTTCTGATACGAGATTAGGGGAAATTTTGATACACTATCTGAAATTGTGTTTTCCCACCATTTCCAAAGTGGCCTCCAAGAACTGTCAGGTAGTGTGAATAACAGTGTCCATTATCTCAGTAGGCATGACATGCCGATGGTAAACTACCAGTAGATTTTTTAGAACACCCTTCCTGAGAAAAATGTAAAATAGACTACTTGATCAGTTACTTAACATTCATAACATCAACTACCCTATCGCAAATAATTTATTACAAGCATTGATATTCCATGAATTAATATATCAACCCACTTCACAATGCACTATTCCATTTTAAGGAATATGCCTGATCACTTCTATTATATTCCACACATCAAAATAACAAGGATTCATAATGGGAGTTACAATATATTAGGATACAGATTTTATTCTTTCTAAGGAAACCACACTAAAGACTCTATTTCCAAAGAAATAACATGAGTGAAACAAATAAGAAACTTGTACTTGATCCATCACTCATAAAAAATTAGGAACATGTATCCATGGTAGAGATGATTTTACCTTATTTTATATCTTTAGTGTCATTTATAATAATTCCACATGGAATAACACAAGGGAGATATGATTTTACCTAATTCCTATGTTATGTTTCATTTATAATAATTCCACACAGAACACCAATAGAAATTAATCCCAATAAAATATTACCACATCATTATTCCCTTGATAAAGGGTCTACCACCAACA
This sequence comes from Viscum album, assembly GCA_963277665.1. Classification (NCBI taxonomy): domain Eukaryota; kingdom Viridiplantae; phylum Streptophyta; class Magnoliopsida; order Santalales; family Viscaceae; genus Viscum; species Viscum album. Next base: position 1,764,336,448 of record OY728136.1, on the reverse strand, counting down.
TACTACACCCTAAATATTTTTAGTAACTAAGGAATAAATAAATAACCACCCAATCATGTTCTTAAAAAACTACAGGAGGCTTTCAATTTATTGACACATATATGGAATAAAAATCTCAATAGTTATTATATATAGTAGTAATATATATAGTTTATATATATTTCATCCAACTATTTTTCATGTAATGTCAAGACATATTTAGCCATATACAGATAATAATACTGATGAATAGACCATGATATAACTCAGACATCCCCAACAAGTCTAACGAGCCTATGTTCTCATGTAAATGGGTAAATGCCCTATACCCCAATAAAGTGCGAGATGCCATTAAAACATCACATGGGATGTTGATTTCACCATAAGGTCAAAATTATAGTCAAGGAATGTGGTGATTAAATCACAATACATTTATAGTAACATTTTTTTGATACACCATGCTCAACACCTGATGTAAGGAATTGTGATATCTCCTTGCTCAACAATCTCATACCAACATATCACAATCTCTATAAAGGATTATATTAAATGTAACTAGAAATGGGAATTACCTAAAATCCTTATCTTATATCTACAACATATACATAATAATTTCATAATCATTCGGTTTATAATAGTTAAGGAATAAACTCTTATTAATGTATTTATCCATGTTTAATTCAAATTTAATATATTACAGTTCGTATGAAGAATTTTATAAATCATAAATAAAGAGCATGACATTACAATTACATGGGGTCATTCCATTTAAAACTAATTGATTTTTTTAGGAATGGAAACCCATCATTAATTATCCAGTTTACATTATCAGTTAGATCTAACTCATTCAATTCATTAAAACATGGGAAACCCATATATAATCTCAATGGAGTCACTTGATGGTGAAATCTAAATCTAAAAAAAATTTCCCACTTCATAAATTCCAACTATAAGTGGTCCAAACAACTAAGGTATGCCTTAGGTTCTATAAAATAATCATATATAAATGGATATTATATTCATGACCAATTCGAGAAGATATTTGGGAGTACTATCATTTGAAAAAACATCATATTGTCCCATTTCACCTAGATCACCAAATGGGTGACCATATAATTTTCACACAACATGTGAACATCTAATCAAAGATCAAATAGTATATATGAGACTATAATCATAAATTTTAAATACATAAATTCACCACAAAATTGTATTGGACATTTGGATTATGCCATTTGATATGTTCATTTTCATTCATTTACTCACTAAATGATGCATCTGGTTGTGCTTAGTTAATAATATTTTTTCATATTGACTGTAGAATATATTCTCTTGGTGTTTTGGTATTCCTGGAATGGTTTCTTTTCAAGGAAATCGTAAAGGGGAACTAAAAACTAGTTTTATTTATAAATCTTCTCTTTGGAAGAGGTCTTAAACGACGCTAACTGTCATAGGTACAATTAGTTGGAGTTTTAACAACCGATATAGTGCCCCATATTCAGAACATTTTATCGAGGGTTATATTGTTTGTTGCAACAATTTTTCCCGACAGGCATGAATTTTTTTAGAGGTGGTTTTAACTGCCGCTAAAAAAAGTAATCCCCTGCCCTAAGAAACTGCCATGAGAAACAATATAACTACTATGAAAATGCGCCAACTATGACGGTTCGCATGAACCGCCGCTAAACAGATTTAACCACCGCAAATTGTTTCCCGACAAGAAAATTATCAGTGGTTTTTGAAAACCGATGTAGAAGCATATGTCGACAGTTTAAACCATCACCATAGACAAAAAACCGCTGTGAAATTGAAATTTTATAGTTGTAATGAAATGAAATTGTGTATAATATTGATCATTTCTATTAAAAACTATTATATATATGAATGAAATAAATCAATAACGGTATAATATATCAAAATAAAATAGGTAAATAAAAAATATTATATATTTTTATTAGGTTATATATCTGACATATATTATTGATAAATTGGCATATCCTTATAATTGTTTCATAAAATACCGATTTCATGAGCCCTTCTGAATAATGTTACTCTACAGGACCTCAAAATAAATAAATGGATTTGTTATTTTCTGGAAAATAATTATTAATATTTAATGATAAATTTATAATACATATTATTTATATTAAATATTGAGGAACTTATATCGGTGACCATAATATAATAAGATACAAATAAGAGTATCAATTGGAAATATCATTTGATGAATCGATAAGAATAGTGTTCCTCTTAAATAATATGTTTTTTCAAAGATAAATCTTTTAATTTGGTCATATCTGAATATAAAATTTATCATTTAGTTGTTTTTAAACCAAAATAATTTTTTAATATAAATAATATAGAGGGTAATGGTTTTTACCTTATGAAACCTTCATTATGAGATGGACCAAATTATTTAATAATGCATCAGATGAATCTCTAATTATATAATAGTTCATAGGCTATTTGATTCTATTAGAAGTATCCACAAATAGTATGAAATCAAATTTTCCACCATTTCAATCCAATTTTTATTAAATCCCAATAATGGGGAACATTGAATGTGTATGTGAGAAATGCTCCTTTATGTAATTGATCATCCTATTTTTCTATGTTATTTCCTTTCAAAAAGATTATAAAATAAAATTTCAAGATATTAAAATTAAATAATTATATTTTCATTTTAATGACCCATGACATTACGGTATATTTCCATTTAAATAATTTTATTTTTCTCAATATCTTGGGATAAATGAAACACACAAATTATAAGAATTGTGACACTCTATAAAAATACTTGTATTTAAATACGAATAATATAAATGATTTGATAAGTTTATATGTATGAATATGAATAATTAAATTATAAAAACTATATGGTTATGATATGGAACAAATAAATTCAATATTTATCTATTAATTAAAAATAAAATAAGAATCATTTGAAATAAAACAGAAATATTTTTTTGGAAAACTATATTTTTTAATGTGTTCTCATTTCTCTTTGTGCATATAAGTTAAAATTGTTTTAAAAAATTATTAGAATATATAATTAAATAAATTAACTAAATTTATGAATTAATAAATTTAAAAATCTTTTAGAGTGATTTTTTTAGAGTTCTCTAAAAAGATTAATTTTATTATGAGTAGTAAAAAATACAGGCTTTTAATAAAAATTTCATTTTCATTTATAAAATTTAAAAGTTTAATTTTGACATAGAAGTGTTTTGAAAATAATATTTGTCTAATTATATTATGATAAATCTTATTTAAGTAATTTTAATAAATTATATGTCTAATTTAGATGTAAAAATGTTTTATACTTTTGAAGACTTTTCCATTGGAAAAATAATTATTTTTTCACAACTTTGAGTTTAATTTTAAATGAATATCTAATAATTATGATAATATTTTTTTAATATTGATCACATATTTATTATCACTATTTTAAAAACCTAACCACATAATCCTGGAGTTGTTACGTTCTAACATTATATTGGTATAAGATATAAGGAAATTGTGTCTCAAAAGACTAAACAGATTAGCATCACTAGTAAACTATTTTCATAAATTTGTATTGTATAACACATGATTAAAATAATTAAAACATATTTTCAATAAAATAATATTATTTTCTATATTATATACTTTCAAATATTTCTTAGGACACAATATTGAATCATAGTGAAAGGAAACAAAATAAGGTTTAGCTAAAATGTTACGAAAGGGTTAAGTACATCAAATATGATCATAACTCAACAAAGAATGATTTTCATGGAATAGTAAAGGAATTAAAATCATTTCATTTAATAAATCACTTGAAAATAATATATAAATAATAAAATATGGTAAAATAATTCCATATAAAAACATTATCTTGAAACATGAGCGTGGATATTCTATCTTATTAAATTATCACGTTGAATAAAAACAGTAATGGAATGCATATGGTTGGATGTCATGTCTATTTGGATCTACCCATAAGATATTTACTATCGTGATCTCTCCTAAAATATAGTTTAATTTTTTTTGGTGGAAACCCACTTTATTTGTGTCATGAATGATTCTCTCACAAATTTAAAAATACATGGAATCCGTTGAAAGGGGTTTTTCACCCAGTAATTTCATCCCATGAGACTACCATGGCATCTAGAGGATTGAATTAGATTGTCCCCAAACTATTTACTTCATTTATAATTGATTATTAATATATTTAATAATCAAATAAAAATATAAATAATATTACTTATAATGTATCCTTATTGATTTATAGATACAAATTTATTAATACTTCCCAATAAGTCATATAACATTCAAAGTAAAAACCATATGAAAAAATGGTATGTGGTTTATGAAATGATCGTATCATTCTACAAGAATATTTTTATTAAAATATTTTATAATTTATAATGATAAATTATAAAAATAATGTGATTTTTTCAATAGAATGATGGAAATCAGAACTAGAATTGAGATTTTATTATAAATTTAACCACTTGGTAATTTTCATTTTGAAACCCCATTCGATGTTATAATTCAATGTAAAACCATAAATTGCACTAATTTAAAATGATAAATGATATAATATTAAAAAATTCTTATAAAATCCAATATAAACAATATTTAATTGTTGAATATGATATTTATCTCATTGTTGGAAAAAGTGAGACCAAAATCACTTTACTCGAGCCTAAAATTCAACACATGTCACTATATTATAAAATAATAAACACATGTTAATTGATATATTTTTATATAATTATTTAATTGTTATAATAAAATTTCTTTCACCTATTATCAAGTTACATATATTTGTTTAAACAATTATGTTTTAGTTGTACGTTTTCATCATATTCAGATTATGAGTCAAAAACTACTTTGGTAGGTAGACTATGGTCAAAGTTGTAAAAATTTATACATATTTTTAATGTTAATAATTACATAATTATCATATTTATAACCTAAATATATTTTAATACCAATAATTGATGATGGTTTGGTAAATGATCTAATATTATAATCATAGAGATAGTATGCCATATATATGCATCGGTGACACTTTTTCTTTTCAATGATCATTAAGCAAAGAAAGAAAGAAATTTTTTTCTATCCATAATGATAATTATATCTAATAAAACCTATAATTTAGAAATATGAAATTTTATATATAATTCTACTGATGAAATTTGAATCATTTCATTTCGAGGAGGCAGTAATCCACACATCCATGAACGTCGTTATCACTTTTTCAGTGAAAAAAGTGTAATAATGAAAAAGACATATTATATTATAAAAATTGTAATTATGTAATTTGGATAATAATTATATCATTTATATTATATATATTTAACATATATGTATATATATTTATATATTATTTCATATATATTATGTGGTAGTAGTTGGAAAAAACTTATCATGGAGACGGTATGTCTTATATACAAATGAACATTGTTTCCATTTTATTGTCGTATTATTAGAAAAAAAAGTAAGTGATATATATTTATATTATATATAAAATATTTTTTTATTTCATATATTCCACATATGTTTACTAATCCCATCTTTAATACATTACATGTAAATAATCAATGAATCATGTCGCTTTGAGGAGGCAATGGTCCGCATGTCCCAAAACAATTTTATTGTACTCTCACAAATTGTGAAGCATGGGGTTGTGTGTTATGAAATTAATAAATAATCATATGGAAATTAAAAATATTATTTACATCAAATATATAAAATAAATACATAATTAATCCCAACATTTAATAGTTTCAATGGGCGAACGAAGACATTGGCTTGCGAGGTGGAAGTCCTTTGTACACATGAATGATGATTTTTTATCCCATTTTATAGAAGTGCATATTGGTGTAGGTAACAAAATAATGATAACACAATAGTTTTATATTTATTATATAAAGGATATTATATGAAAATATATATTAATAATTTAATTTTTTTAGAAAAAACTCAAAACAAAAGTGCTCATTGAACAACAATACATCTTCTTTGGGAAATGCCTTTTGGTTTATAACAAAACCCTTCATAGGTTGAATTTATTATGAATTTGAGGGTTCTATGAATACATTATGGATGTTATTAGCTTATTTGGGTAGCTTTCGGACATTAAAATGGGCTTTACTTTTGGGGAGAATTAATGGGGTGATTTTCCTTTCATAAGTGATGGTGAGGACAAATTGGGTATTATTAAAAAAATTTCTGTTCTCCCAACATTTCAGGGTTGACATATACTCATTCAAGAGGAATACATAAAAAAGTATTATATCAATGAATGGTGAAAGTATAAATATTTCTATCCAGTGGGTTTTGGAAAAGTTCAGTGTATTTTTTAGACAATATATTCTTTGATTAGTCATTTAAAACACTCATTTCTAACTTAATACCTATAAATAATTTTAACATCATTCATTGATAACATGTTTCAAAAATTCATTTTTACTTATTATAAATTATAATTTATTGTTATTCAAAATATGTAAATAAAACTAAAATTCGTATCAATGATTTTTTAGAAATTAATTAAAAATTAATCATGTGGATGTGATGGAAATCATGTTTTAAATATTAAAATTCCAAATATTTATGATACATTTCTATACCTAAAATCAATATAAATATTTTTCATAATACCTAAATTGAATAAAATTTTATAAAATTTTTCTATTTAACTTTTTATAACAATTAAAAATACAATTCGATGCCATAAATTATTTAAGAGAAATGTATTTTTTCAATTTAAATTCAGTATTTTTTTCTATTCATAACAGTATTGAAGGACTCATTAAGACAGTAAAAATATACCCAATGTAAATTTTTATGTCCCTTTTCCAATTATTAATTTTAGTTTTTCATTTATAATTTAAAAAAGTTATGAAATTCAATTTTAAAACAAGTCATTAATTAAAAGGTGTCATAACTACCTTTTGAAAAATACAATTTGTTTTATCAAACATGGGTTATTCCTATCTTTTACATTTTAAAAAATATTTGATAAATTTAAAAACATTTTATTGAATTAAAAATATATATATATATTTCATTACTATCATTTAATATTAGTAATTAATTTAATATATTAGGATAAAATTCATTTGGTGCATAATAATAGTTTTTATAAAAATAGTTCATATGTATCCAACTGGTTTTTATATTAACCTATAAATAATTTGTCCCAAAATAATTATATTATCATATGTAATACATTTAATTAAAAATTTAGAAAATAATTTTCATAGAGTTCATTAAATTGTATAGTTATAAACTATCATAATAAAACTAATAGTATATTTCTGTTTGGGAAACCCCAGTTTCGTGTTTAATGAAAGCTATTGAAAGAACATGGTATTATGTGTATCAATAGACTACATAGTGTTGAATTTGCTACAATCCAATATTAGTGTTTTAATAGTAATATTAACATGGTGTTTTATATAAATAATTCTTGGAAAATATTTTATATTTATTCCTAATAGAATATTTTGAAATGTTTTTGTGTGTTATATTACTCAGACCTTAATTAAATCGCAACCACAAAATTCTAACATGAACAATGTAATTGATGGTTTGAGATTTGAAAATACTATTATTTAAAATCCCACATAGTAAAGCGGGTTAATAACACATCATCATATTTAATATGGAAGGGAAAATTGAATTTCGCAACAAAACTATGATTTCAAATATAATAACATTGATGGAAAGATGGTCATAGAAGATGAGCTACTTATATTATTTGATAGAGAGTGATAGAGGACATGTTTATTAGAATACTTCTGATGAGAAACTCATAAACCAGAGTTGTGAATATGTCATTTATATCATAAAAATAGTGTCAATATGACAATTTTTTAACTTCAAAACCCTTTTACTAATGTTGATGGACTTTTTTACTCTATTTACATATTAAGAAATATACCTACTTGATATATTTCGTTTTCGTAAGAACAGTCATATCATTTTGTTTCGCCTTTCAACTATTTCAACTTTATCTCTTATAATAGTTTTTTGTTATATAGTGATGTAGTACACAAATATTTATAACCTTGTACAAAGTTAAAAATTAACTAATTCAAAAATACATAAAATATTCAAAAAAAATATAACCTAATAACATAGAAACAATGTTACTAAATTTCCAAAATAAACTTATTAATCTTTATGAAGTATCTCTAAATTTTCACATACAAAACATGTGAAATATTTCATCATGTATTTTCATCAAACATGGTAGTAACCTAAATTACTTTAAAACCTTATTGAAAACATGTTTACTTATTAATTCCTTAAGTAGAACATAGATTATTGGATATGGTCCTTATATTTAAAAATGTTGTGAACTTAATCAATTATATCTTAAACCATGTTGTTAAAAAAACATTAGTGTCTTCTAAGGTAGTTAGTAATATCTTATTTAATATATCCATATCAATTATCTCAATAACGAAAAATCATTATCCCATGATCAGAAATATATTAAGGATTGTATTTCTATAACTCATATTTATTCTTAGTAGTTCAATGAATCACTGAATTATTTTTCTTGTTCATTAGTACACTTAAACATGTTCTCTCATACCATTTAATATATAGTATTGTAGTAAAATACTTATTTATTTTATAATAATTATAACCAAGACAACATTGATAAAATAATCAAATAGTAAAATTATTGAATCCATGAAAAATTACATTAATCATTGTACATGAGTTGTATCAATCCCATATGATTGAGATTGATCTGGTAGCATACATTGACTTTTGTGACATTGAATTTCATTATTCCTGATTTCACTATTGTTAAAACACTAAATATAAGTTTTTTTCTTCCCTTTTCACTCTTTTTCTTGGTGGACTATTTATATATTGGTATAAAAAACTCCCAACCTCTTCAAGAATGTTCTATATTGATTCATTGTATAATTATCACATATGAAAAAATCATTCTTTCCATTATTACAGTTACCTTTATTTTTCCCAGATCTCCTCTTATTCATGTGATTCCCTTTGAAGCCATATTAATTATAGTGTTTTTCAATGTTTTGTAACCACAAGATACTATGTCTTCATATAAATAGTATTTGTGGGGGACTGGTTCCATTCAAATTATTTTTTATGACCACAAATGATTGGATCCTTCTTACTTTTTGCATAACATGCATTTGTGAGCTTCCCACCCCTTCATATAGGTTGCATTTCTAAATGAAGACGAACAAATTATTATGTCATATCATTATGGAAAATAATTTATATTCTCAAAAATAATGAAATACATTACATAAGTGGAATAATTCTGCACATCGAATCTCATATTCAAAAACATGATTTCTTTTGGGTGTTCTTCTCTACCAATCCTCAATGTCTACTATAGCTTTAGTTTCCCTATTGTATGTTTTTTAAATCTTGTTTCCATGGTTTTTACTAAACATCCTTTAATATCACCTATACAACCCTATATTGAGAATAAAATATTTCATGACTAATACATTTACATTGGCATATGATAAAAGGAAATAATGTCTCAAAAGACCAAGCAGTTTATTAGATTGGGTAGACTAGATACAAAAATGGTTTTTATTATTAATGAATAAAAAAATGACAATGTAATTTTTTTGATAAAAAAATTATTACTTTTATAATATCTTTTTAAATTCATTAATGCATATAATGGAATCCATGAAAAAAGAACAAAAAAAAGGGTGACATCAAAGGCTCAATAAGGATTTTGTACAATAGAAGCTACAATAAATCAATAATAAATGATAAAAATTACAAGTAAAATGACTAGAACAAATAGAAATTAATAAAAAAACATGGGAAAGATTTGATAGATTAAAAGATGGTCAAATAATTCAATATAAATAATCACATGATCATGGAATTAGATCATGTCAATTCTTACTTATCAAACCATCACATGAAAAAAAACATAGTGTAAGAATTTATAGTGTTGGACGATGGAATAAACACTACTATAAAATGAGATATAAAAAAGGCATTTATGAATGCTAAAACAAGGGCTGATAATGGGGACTATTTATCAGTAATTTTTTTAGTTCTGATAAAATGTAGACTTTATTAGTGATTTTTTAGTTATGATAAATGGAAATCTTTATAGGCGCGTTCCTTTAGGACTGATAAATGATTCCCTTTATCAGAAATTTTGTAGTGTTGATAAACGATACTATTAATCATCACAATTTTTTAGCACTGATAAAATATATCCTTTTTCCACACCTTTTAAATGTCCCCATTAAAATGAAACTATTAAACAAATAAAATATCAAAAGTAATAAATTTAAAAAAATTTAAAAAATATATTTATTAAATTATTATTGAAAGAAAATAAAAAAATTAATATAATATATATCAATTATGAATACATTTAATATTATATATTAAATATAGATATATGAGAAATGAGAAAAACGAAAAAAATAATCAAATAAAAATAATAATTGAATAAATTAAGAAAAATTATAAACAATTTATTAACATGATAAAGTAAATATTATATGACATTAAACATTAAATTTTATTTATTTATTTTAAATTTTATTATAGTGAGGTATTAAATTATTTTTATCCTTTTTATTTTTTTTTAAATTTTTTGATAATTTAATAAATTAATTTAATTTCGTTATGTTAGTTCATTTACTATATAATAATATTTTTAATATGTATTCTTCATTACTTATATATATATACACATATTTTTTTAATAATTTCTATTCAATTAATAAAACACATCCATTTTTTCAAATTTATTTAATGTGTAATCATTTATAAATATTCAATTTCACTCATTTTTAACATGTATTATTTTATAGTTATTTATTCACTAATAATGTTAAATGTATACCTGAATATATATATATATATATATATATATATTTATATATATATATATATATATCTGTAACTGTATATTTACTATATTTATAATTTTATATATCTGAATTTATAAAAAATAAATATTATTTATTAAAAAATTATTTATTTACTTATAATTAAATAATTATATATATTTTCATAGTTATAGAATTGTAATATATTTATTTAAATAATGAATATATATATATATATATATATGTTAGAGATATGTGTATATTATTATATAAATATATAAAATGATATAAATATATAAATATATATATTAATCATTAAAAAAGTAATTATATAAATATATATTTAAATAATTGTGAAATTATATTGAATATAACTAAATAACGAATATAAATATAATATACATATATATAATAACCACTATATATAGAAAAATATATAAATATATATAATATTAATAATATATTTACAATTATAAACCAATGATAAATATCATTAACTAATAAATATATTAAATATATTTATATATTTATATTTTAATTAAAAATATTGATATAATGAAATTATTATATTGAATGATACAAATATATTTATAATTATTATTATAAAAATATAAATATATTTAAAAATATATTTTTTTTATATTTACTATATCTATAAATTTTTTTATTTTCAATTATAAATATAAAATAAATTTATAGTAAAAATAATGTTTAGAATTATAAATAAATAATAATTTATTTAAATCGTTATAAAATTATAATAGTTAAATTTATGATTATATAAAAATATTTTATTTTTATATTTATAATTATATTTATAAATCCTTTATTAGCATAATAAAGTACTTATAAAAGGCATTATCATTGCTAAAAAATTAGAGATGATAAAGATGAATTATATCAACACTTTTTTAACACTGATGAAGATGAATTTAGTAGTGCTTATTAATTTACCACATATAAAGAGAAATTTGTCAATGAATTTTTTAGAAGCACTAATAATAGATCCCTTGATCTATTTAATATCTATAATCATGATTGAATTAGTCGCGATTTCTCATTATCTGTTGAAACCATAACTCTTTGGTGCTCTTCCTTGAAAAATCCAAGATTGAATCAATTCTTCAATGAATCTAAGGGTCAAGTCCATGGATTGAATGAGTCAAGGCCAGAAAAATCAAATTCTTGACCAAATCGATTCTTTTATACCATATATATCTATTAATCATAGATGAATCAATGCTCAATCCAAGGTATGTTAATTTTTATCATCCTCCTCATTTATTTTTTTCATTGCTAATATCTTTTGGTGTTTTCTTAATATATACTTCAATACATCATTTGTCATTTATATCCTTTCTAGAATGAATTTCAAACTATGGTTTTCTATGATTCTGGGATTCTTTTGACCCATCATGGGATTTTATTTCATCCATATAGTCTATTAATACTTCAATGCAATGATTTTATCTATTCTAGTAGTTGGTTCTATTCAATTTTCATTGAACACGGTACCATGAATGATTGTGCCTTTTCAATCATTGTATTTAATTATTTTAAATTCTATTATAATTATAAATTTTAGTTTTATTCATTTATAAGTGTATTTATTAATTTTTTATTAATATGAGAGGATAGTTTCATATGTTTTTGTGTATTGACCTTCTATCTAGGGAAGTAAATCTCAAGAAGTTTTTTTTAAAGTTCCTCCTGTTGTTTTTATTGAAAATATAAAAATGGATTTCATGTAATGATATATTATGAATTATAATGAACTACAATTATGTTTTGATCAATGTTTTATATGAATAATACGATGTTTGGTTATTTATCAAGATAATTTTTACATTAGAAATGAACATTGAAGTACTGTTTACTTTATATTTTTTAAATTCATTTGATGTTTTTAAATTGGAATAATGGATTCCGTTTATAATATTTTCAATAGAAGGAATACCTGTATTATTTTTTCCCAAATTTGAATAAAATGTTATATTATATACACCAATCAAGTTATTCCCACTTTTTCATTCATAAAAATTATTTATTATTGTAATACGGACTTACATGAGTCATGGATATCATTATATTTATTATGAATTGTTAAAGGGTTTTCTATGGTGCATGTCAGTTTATATTTGTTGAACTATTTTAATATTTATTTTCATTGTACTTATATATGTCATATTGTATTGTTTTCCTCCAATTACATGTGACGATAAATTCTGGGTTTCTTGGTGAATGATCTTGTAATGAGTATTTCCCATGTCTTTGATAATGATTTTCCCAAAATAGTTTAATTTATAGTTTTTTCCAGATTTATCTATTATCTTTTTTAGAATTATAGTTTGATATATGTTTTGTAAATGAACTTAATGTTTCGTACATTAGTTTACATAATAAATTATTATGGTGCTATTTCATTATATTTTTCTCAAATATAATTTCAAAAATTAATATGTTTACAATTTACATTATAATTTCTTCTATAATATTTTGATATTGTTTCTTAATATCCTTAAATAAAAGAAATTAAAGGCCTTTGAATATTACATGCCTTAAAATTCCATTAATTTTTTTATGATTCATTATTTTCTCGTTAAATAGGTTGTTAAAGTATGAGATTCAGACTGTAAGGTTGAATATAAAATGCTTCTTTATTACCAATCCACAAAATAACACAATAATTAATAGTATATATCTATTCAAATTGGTATTGATAAGTTCCCATGACATTTTTTAAATTTAATTTTTCTATACGTAGTGCAGTGAGGTAATAATTATGTAATACGATTGATTTTTTCATCTATATTTAGGAATAAAATGATTGAAATTATATATTTTCAATGATATGTTCTAAAATTATTAGAATATAATTGAATATGAAAAATGTGATGTTGGTTTTATTATATTATATCACATTCATTATATAAAAAATTTCACTATAATTTTATTTTTTTATATGGCTATATTTTTATTACTACAAAATTTATTAATGTAGTCTAACAGAGTATTTTTATACTTGAAAATAAAAAGATCAAATATATTGAACACATTTTCAATATAATGAAACTAACAGAAATAATAACCACCACTATGTAATATTTCATTAATAATTAGTCTAATGTCTGTTATTCTAAATTTATTAATTTTAATAATAGAGGATAAATATTTAGTCATCTTATTAATACAACTGATTTTGTTTTTAAAAATTTACATTTTATCAACATAGATACACATAATAACCTGTTATTATTTCATGAAACATTAAAAAAGTACTTATCAATATTATTATGTAAAAATATGTTAGATAAATTTATAGAATCATAATTCTCAAGTTGTTTAAGTGTTTCTTTAAGACCATAATTACATTTAATTAATTTTCATAATTTATTTTAAATATATTATATAAAAAAACCTTCATGTTATTCCATGTAAATTTAATTATATAAATTTAAATTTAAAAATAACGATTTAACATCTGTTTAATGAACACATAAATGATTTATCAAATTAAAAGGAAATTAATATCATTATTTTTTTAATTTGAACTAAATAAATATATGTATAAAATAATTAGTCCATTATAATTTTTTGAAACCATTTATTAGTAGTTTAGATTTTAAAACATCAACATTTTCATTAAAGTCAAATAATATTCTAAATACTCATTAACAAACAATATGATTTCAATATTTTATAAAATTTGTAAATATGAAGGTTTTACTTCTCAACATAGACTCTTTTTCATCATTAAATGAATATTTCTAGAATACAAATATTTATATAAACTGGAATCATCATCTATGGTTAGAAACATATGATAGTTTTTAAAAAATTAGTATATTGATCTATATTATTAATAAAAATGATGGATTTGAAATATAAAAATTAATGATATAGATGTTTCTATTTTCTATGTCATATAATTTATTTAGGATCAACTAAAGAATAATCATTATTATCATAAATTTTATCCTAACTAGATAAAACAATATATATATATATGGAAGTGAGGAACTATTTTATTTTAATTATTTTTATCAAATTTATTCATAAAAAGAGTACAATTTTAGATATGAGAATGATATTTTCTTCTATGTACATTATTTTTTAGGTTTTATTATTTCATTATATATATACAAAACATATTTAATTATTTTAAATTTAATTTTAGTTCTTTTGGGAGTAAAATATTTGAAAAAATTATTAGTACCCACATTATTTATGATCATAATGGTTTGTTTACATCCTCATCAACTTCATCTTCGAACGGTTATTATTGGTTTTTCATTGAGACTCATCACCCAAAACTTCTTTGTTGATTCACCTACACTGAGGTGTTTTCATGCATAATGATCCCTAGTACTCCATATTGGATGGCTACATAGAGTAATTAAATAAATATATCTACATGTCCACAACTGATGGGGGCTGAGTGTAGATCATCTAAATGAAATAATAACTATTTGGGAGATAAAGAATATGTGGATGTTAGATTCCAATAAAATTCACCTTTAGATTAATTACTAGGATAACACCTACCATAATGGAGTAATTTAGTTAATAAATTAAATTATACATTTAATCCAAACCATGAAAAAATTATTTGAAACAATCAATAATAGGGATACCCTTGTTAGAATAATCTATAAGTTTAACCATTGATATTGATTGTCTTATATATATTTTATTATTTATTGTATCAATTTAATATTTTATGAACCTAATTGGATGGATATTAATTAAAAATTTATTTATTCTAATCATTTGAAATAAAATTATGATGATGGAGTTAACGATATCATCAAGTGTGTAATAGATCATCCATACATCCCTTATCAAAACTTTTTTTTGGATTACATTATTTTTATTCAATAAAAATTAGTACGAAAGAGTGGGAAGACCATTTTATTTTTTTACAAAATAATAAAGATATATAAATGTTGGATTAAACATGGTGAAATCCTAAAATTCACACTAATTGGGATAATAATAGTGTTTATTCATCATTTGATATGAATACTAATGTAAATAATGATGTATATATAATGAATGAAATCACAATGGTAGTTGAAGATGACCTTCATGATTGTCCAAAAATGTTTTAGAGGAAAAATAGTTGTTCTATGAGACCATTGAATTGATTTGGTAATAAATACAAAATATTTTTAGCAGTATTGAAGTTGCTTAATTTGAATGACGGGAGTTGGGGGGTAACACAAACATTAAAGAACTACATTTTCTCATGAATGATATTATTTTAAACCAAAATAAACATTCATATAGAACATATAACTAAAAATGAATGATATGTTCAATGGGAATGATCTCTTAAAAATAAATTCTTATTTAAATTATTTCATATTGTTTGGAAATGACCATGAATAACTCATGAAATTTCCTAAGTGTGTAAAAGAGTGATACATGAAAAATGGCTCGAGTCATTCAAATTATGTATGTTCCTTTCCAATAATTTCTTTTTAGAAGACTATATTGATATTTGAAAACTATGAGACCTTTTTAATGGAATTAATATACAATAATTTAAAATGGTAACCTAAATCATTTAGTAGATTATCCTCAATAAAAAAAATTTATTATGAGTATCATGATTTGGAAATGAGATAATAAAAATATTTCATGCAATATCAATTGAAGTAAGAAATACTTTTGAAGTAAAATATCATCTCCCTATATGGGTGATCAACTTTTTACTAATGTAAATGATATTGAAAAAGTTTTTGATAAACCATTTTTGATAAATCATTATTGTTCCATTACACAACTTATTCATCATGTTCTTCACTGTTCACCCATGATGTCATGGTCAAATATTCCCAGAGTGGGTTCAAATGGGATTTAACCCCCATATTTGTGGTTGTTTGTTGAATGATTAAAGTATTAGTGTTTTGTGAGAATATCAATTTGTATTGTGGGTGATGATTCTTAGAACATAGATCCATAATGGAAATAGTTAGTGACACAAGGGGAAATGGGTGATCATTGGTGATATAGACTTCAAGTCAATCACCAGATTCTATTTTCCTACAATCAGATGTTGGGGAATGAAGGTTAGAGGCTTTCCCTATATATTTTATGGGGTCATTGGGATTTTTTATTAGTGAAAATTTTAGATATACATATTTCAATAATGATATTATAATGTCCAATCTAAAAGTCTTGTATCCTATAAAATCACTTGTATTGTATCCCATGGATAAAATTTTTGTGTATTAGGCTATGATAAAGATCACACAATGTGTCGGTGGGCCTACATGTCATGTGAACCTACCAAGGTGGAAAATATATGTGATAGATGCACATGCATGACGACCTGTGTGGATGGACATGTCTTGTAATGGGGTACACATGCATTGGTAGGTATACACAATTATGGGTTGAGACATGTGGTTAGGACCCCAGGTGGTTAAAAATGTTCTTATTCTGAGGGGTGGAGCAATTTTGGAGACATTGACTCCTAATCCATGTTTAGGGGGGAACATAGTCAGGTAGAAGAGAGTGGATACATGTACCATGAACCCTATTCAACTTTTGTAGTCCAATTTGAATCTTCTACCACTCATATCTCTGTAGTCTTTACACATATCCCCCCAGAGCAGCCTATCATGACTTAATCCATGTAGAATGTGATTGTGACTTTCATATTGGATTTTCATATACATAGAGATATGATACATCTTGGATTCATATATAGGAAATTCATCATGATGGAAGATATCTTTAATGAATATTAGATAGGTGTTGTGGTCAGTAATTTCATATTACAACAAGGAATGAGCTATTTTCTCAATGAGAAATATTTTGGGGGTAATGCATCAGTATGGGAATTTCGTGTGGGTTCCCCATAATATCAAAGGGATTTTCGATTATGTACTCCCTTACACATTAGGGTGTAGATTCCTTAGTGAATTAAATAGATATTCCGATCATTACTCCCTATTCATTATAGGGAAATGTTTTCTTGTTTCTTCAAATATGAAGTGTTAGTAAACCCCTCACAACTATAGGGAACATGTTCTCTACTTACGGTGTGGTAAACCATCGTCATCGAGCTCTAGTAGAGTACTAGTTTTCTATGTGAGTTACGTGATCCCTCAACTATGGATTGCAGTTTTGAGGATTGAGACCTTCCACACATATTATTGTGTAATTAAATTTAAGGATAGGCTTTACTTATAGACCTATGGATTTGTATTCATACTCATTTACTCCGGTTGGGAAATGAGATAGAGAACCACTTTATCTCACATTTAGGATTATTTAAGAACATATATATTTGTATCAGTTGGGTTTTGATTACCTCTTATGTTGGGTTGAGATGAATATTACTGTATAACTCTATCTCTCCATTTCAATGTCACGGTATCATAATCGGTATGTAGATAATCACACCTACATGTGAATTACTAATGTGTTTCTTATCTTATATCCATGATAGATATATCTGTGGTAATTACAGTAGAGCATAATGATGCCTGATTATATTGACCATGTATGGTAAATGGGATTTCAGATCATGTTCATGTATTTATCAAAATACATTATTTCTAGTTTTCTTCATCTTGCGTTGTAATTTCTAGTTTTCCCACTATTATAGTTTGGTTGTATTTTTTTGTATTCTAATACCTTCATTAATGTTTATATCAATCAATCTTTTATCACAAGATGTTAAAATCTTTACTTTATATTCCAGTGCACTATTTAATGAAGATATTTTGTTGCCTGAAGATGTTTTCATTAGAAAAATGACCCCCTTTATTTTAATTCATTGTCAAAACATATCTCCCACCCCATTCTTATTAGAGTAGATTTTGGGGGTTTTGAAAAATGGATTTCTATCATCCATGTAGGGATCAGTTGGTCAGTTTGTTACAGAGTGTTCACATAGGTGGTTCGACCTTGGGAATGAGTTTGGGGTTTTTCCCCTTAGAACTTTTGTTGGGAACTTTGGGAAATAATGTTGTAATTTTACTGTTTATGAATGAATTTACATATCCATAAACTAGTATAGTGACTACCTTCTTATAAAAAATTAATAATGTGATATCAATTATAAGGAATAATGGATCATGAATCATATTGGATTGAGTCCTCTAAAAGTGATTTAGTATTCATAACCCCATATATTTTTTCATCTAATCATGATACATCATGCTAAAATTATGGATTCCTTGGAGAAAACTTCCATCTGATTTACCAATTTTGGTTTTTGGTGACATTATTATGAGTGATGAGGCCTTGGTACATGGGTACCATGAAATTGTTTTCCACCATATAGGCAATTTGATGAAACACCACCTATCAATCAGTTGTTATTATCTATTGTTCAAGCTTAGGATATGTTTAGTCTTGGAAAACATTATGAGTTCTAGAATTATATATCATTTAGATGAATGGAAATCTAGATCCCTATAAAAGGGATGATTTAATTGGATCTATGGATTATGTTTTCAATATGTTTTTAAAAATAACAGATTACAATGTTACACTATAAACCCATTTTTCCCATTGATATTTTGGGAACTGATTGATTTTAGATACATATACACATAACATGATGATTCTATCATAGTTTGACTTCTAGAATATGTTTTGTAGGGAGTATTAACGATCATGTTGGTTATTAGTATTGATCTTGGTGCTTCATGAGCTACAGAAATGTATTTTAACACTAGTTGATTATTCTATATGGATTAAAAAAGTATTGATCTAATCCCATGACATGGTATATGATGGATTATTTTAGTATAATTTTTTCGATAAAATTATCCATATAGATAGTAAAGCTAGTGTGTTCACCTTATGTATGGAATCATATGTTGGATTTTCAGAGTGGGTCCTAGTGACTAATAGATTTCACTTAAATTATGTGTTGATTATCGTTTGTGGATCCAAGCTATGATAAATAATAGATATACTCTTCCACATATTAATGATATATTTTATCAACTGAAGGAATAAATTTAGTTCACTACTATTGATCTACCATCACCTTCTAATCATCTCAATGATAGATGAAAGTATATTAGAATGTAAAAATTTCAATGTCGATGCAGTTATTATGAATTATTGGTCATTCCATTTTTATGATGAATTCCCTTACGGTTTTCATCATCAATGTGATTCATATTATTCAAAGGTAACTGGATAATTATACTGGGGTATTTGTTAATGATATTATCATTTATTATATTCAAATTAATTACCTTAAGGGAAACATATAAATCATTTTGTGGATATTCCCTAATTAGAATATTTAGGCTAAATTCTATAGGTATGACATCTAGAGTAATTATGTTTGATTTCTTGTCATATTATTTCTCAAAAATGAATATCTCATTATATTTTAGATATTTAAGTATACATTAATTGGTGGCTTCAAAAAAGATCCTTTTATAATTAATTTTTTATATGATTGAAGGAAATTATTTTCACTTTATTTTTGTTTTTCCACAAAATTATTCTTCATTGACTATAAATGTTTTTCCATTCAAATTGAATAATAGATATCAGAAACCCTTCCATGAGCATATAAATTAACCTAATTGAAAACCCATATTCATACTTAGAGAACCATATTAGGGATATTTTGTTTACTTTTGTGTAATGAGATAAATTTATGGATGTGTCCAAATAAATGGAGATCATGTTTTGGTGTATAGATAACGTTAGTTGAGAACACATTTAATGATTTATCCATAGAAAGAACCAAAATTAGAATAACGTATCTATGCCTTGGGTAAATGGTTCAACTATCTATATGGTAAGAAGATCCTAGTCCCCATAAATTATAAGACCCTTAAGCATATATTTTCTTTGCAAGACATGAACTAGAGAAAACCAAAATGGGAAGAGTATCTTCAAATGTTTTCCTTATACATGATTTATACAGTAATGAAAATGAATTATATAGAATATGAATTGTGTAAGATATTTTGTAATGAATTCATCAATGGGGATAAATACTCATGATTGTTGATGAGTGTTACAGGTGATATACAACTGGACTATGATGAAAATAATGAGAATGAAATTTTCATCCAAATCACATTGGTTAAAAAACATAATTAATTATTTCAAATATGATCAATGATTGAATCCTTAATAAACCACACTTAGGTAACATTGAAATTGCACAAATTCCATTAATAGTTATATTTATGACCTTGAATCAATTATTCATTATTGAAACCAAATCATTGTTACTCAATCATGACATGTACAAATTATTTCAATATTTCACATTTCAAAATTGTATATTCCCTAGTTCATTCAAAAAATATGTATGCTGATTCTAAATCAATTTTTGTAGAAATGTATGGAAATTATGATTGAATAAAATTCTAGTAAAACATTAAATGTTCATAGGGCTATGAGTAATAATGAATTTCTAGTGGGAATACATAAATACATGCCTTTAACTTTTTTAGAAATTTGATAAACATTTTATGAACCATGTCACCAGTATATTATGGATGGTTTAGAAAAATGATATAATCAGGGTGATTGTGAATCAAATTTTATTTTTTCACACAATCAAAAAATTAGATATATTTAAATACGGTATAAAATAATGAAAATTTATATATTCAAGAAGTTGTAAATATACATGAACTATCAGCTTTAATCATAATTGATAGGGATCCTAAATAAACTTTTTGGATCTGGTACTCCATACAACATGCTCTCGAAAATCAATTGAAGATTGCCATTATATATTATCCCCCAATATGAGTTGAATGAAAAACCTATGATTCTAATGTAAGTTGTTATTCCCAATCCATGTTTCAGGTACTTTAGTTGCTCATGGGAACATTATATTCGATTTGTAATGTTCTCATATAATAAAATTTATCAAAATATGATATTGATGGATCATTTTAATGAATTGTATTACCATATATTTTATTGTTCACATTTTTGTGTGGAAAATTATGAGGCATCACTAATTTGAAGAAAATTATCTATAAGATGGAATAGAATATTCAAAGATCTTGAATTAGATGGATATGGATCATATATAGAAAAAACCCAAAGAAGATCATTACCATCAACCACTTTCTTTCTTTATGTGTACTCATACCATTTAGAAAGTTTCATCATGTGTTTTTTATCATCCATTGGGAATGAAAAGGAAATAATGACCATTGTTCATTTGTCCATTTAGATTCTGTAATTAATTAATAATGTCACAAATCTGTTATCATGACAGTAGAGATCCAGTTCAATTTATAATGTGTTTCCTGTATCTTAACTAAAGAAATATCAATGGCCCCTCCTCATGTGATTAGTTTGGAACATAGTATACTTCATCCAGCAATCACATTTCTCTATAAAAGATCTAAATTATGGATATAAAAGTGATTACATTACAACGGAGGTCCATTTCAATGGTATGAGTGTTTTTAAAACATCGATAAATAGTAGAAGAGTCTTGTGTATATGAAAAGATAATGAACGAAGAATGGTTAAACCTGTGCCGACTTTCCAATAATGAAAACACCTATTTTGGGGAGAATGTAACAACCATAAGATTCTTCTATTTCTATACGTTATGAATCATTTAATTATAAATATTTTAAATTAATATTCCAGGTTTTTATGAAATGATTTATTAGGGTTTTAGAATAATTTTTTAATGTTCATGGTTTATTTATGGGTAGTAAAAATAATGAAATGTTCTATAGAAAAAATGTTAACTATCCAGGATTCAGAGGGAAGGATCATAAAAAGTATATAGTTTGTAAAAACTATTTATTTAACCGTTAGACTTTGACTTTTTTATGATAGATATAATTGAAATTTCTGGAAAAAGTATTTTAAAATTGTCTATCCAAATCATTAGAGTTGAAATACAAATAAAAATAGAACTCAAAAAATAAAAATTCCAAAAATGATAATTTTTTCTTTTTTATATATGGGATCTTGAATTTCATGGTTACCATAAGATATTATCAAAGATATTTTATGTCTGGACTCTGGTTCTGACAATTCATTATGTTTTAATTGTAAAAATCAATGGTCAAAGCCATGTTCCCCCTTCATCTATTGAATCCAATTACCCTTCTTTGAAAAAAAGGTACATCATATTTATTGTACATATATATATGGTATCAGATGAATTTTAATCTATTCAACATTGTAGTTGGTAGACAGACAAAAGGACGGGGTCATATTTTTGGGATTGTTTAAGAATAATGGTAAAAAACTTATTCTATATATGTTTTTTCCTGTCTTTTATCATTTTATGGGATGTTTAAAATTTCATTCATATTAATGATAATTTTCTATTTTAATGAAAATTCTCTTTACCAAAATAAATAATACCTCTATAGGTTATTCATTGGTGTGTTCTTATTCATGGATTTGTGGATGCAAGTATCACTCTAAGGTATATGAATTTACAATATTTTAATAATGGAGTACATGGTTAAAAAAAATTGGGTTTGATTATTTTTTATAAAAGGTTTGGGTTGAGTGTGTTATTTTTCATCGGGAAAATGGATCATGGTTAAGAGTTTCCTTCATCATAGACCATTTTGGGATTTCAAGGTCATATTATGACGTGTGTGATAGATCATGGACTGATGACACCATGATTACAAAAATATTTTTGTTGGTTTAGGTTTGTACAAGTTCATTCACTAAATTATTCTTTCGATATTTTGATTACAAATTCTATTTTTGTTTAATAAAAAATATATTTTTAAAAAACAATTTTGAGGAAAAAAAATTGAATTTATTTGCTAAATTATTTTCATCTCTTTATAATGGTATATACTAATTTCAACTATTTTTGATACTGCTCCATCCATTTAAAAATTATTTTAGAATAAATGATGTTGGTCTTAGTGGAATGTGGTAAATTTCACTAGGGGTTACATATAGGGTGCTCATACTCACCCAACATATACACATTGATTCATAGATGATGTTTCATAAAATTATAAATTAAAAGGGTTTGTTTTATACTTTACTATATGTTAAACATGTTAGTTTATTTCATGGTGGAACGGGGATAGAGTTTTGGTTTTCGGATTGGTCTTTCAATTAAAATAGTTCGAACAATGGTAATCGAGTTTGTCAATAATTTATAGTCCAACTATTTAGTTTGTTTATTTTTTTTCTTTCTATTATTTTGTTTTGTTGGTTTCTATGAGTTGATCGATTTTATCTCAATGATAATTCATGTTTTTCTCCTACACAATTTTTAGTTTAACCTTCCCATTGGTTCCATTTTATGCCTTTCTATATATGTATATCAGTAATTGATCCACCCTTTTATTCTGGTGAAAACTATTGAAATTTAATTCCTACCATTATTGTTAATGGAATAAAAATACTGAAAATAGAATATTCGAATCCACTCAAGGAAGTGGGTTTGTTAGGGATAATATATCCCCAATAAAATGAAAAATAGAACACAACACCTTGGAATTTTGAGTTCCCTATTTATTGTTCCATATAGTACAACAACAATTACTCCATTTATTCTTAAATACTATATAAGATTATAATTTTTTTATCCTCACCCATGAGAATTTTCCCTATATACTATTACCAAAACAATCAAACCATATTCGTGTTTCCTTACGCTTATAAATTATGAATATTCATTAAAATGAAAAAATGTTGAATATTTATATTCCCCAAAAATTATATGATGTCATTCTAAAATAGAACCCCCAATCTGGTTTGGTATAAACCATGATATTTTTGGGATTCAATCTAAATAGATCATATCTTCACACATGAAACATTTTATATTTTTCCTCATCAGTCATTACTGCATGAATTTCAAAACAAAAAGCATCTTATATAAAAGAAAATATTCTATCTAATTTTTCATATGATTATTTATATAAAATATAAATAAAATAATAAAATATTCAAATAAAATGCATTTCATCTCTTCATGAAAATATTTTTCATTGCGTCTTATTTCACAAGTGTATAATTACTTCCAAAAACACATTCTTCACTTAAAATATTTTTTATCAATTTTTTTCTTTGTAAAAAATATTTAAATGAATTATAATTAATTTCAAAAATAACGTAGGATAATATGTTGTGTTAATGGAATTGTAAGGGATATATTCAGTGTGTAAGAGACAAATTATTTTCACATATTATATTTATTTTATTTTATTATATGAATTATTTAAAAAAAATTATTACAATACGGTAACAATATTATCTTCAGGTGTGTTAAATTTTATTAAAATTAATATATATTCAATTGAATTAAATTAATATCCTAGGATGTCATAAAAAGATAACTAATTGGAATTTTTTAAAATTGAGTAGAGATTTTTTAATTAGGTCAAATTATTTACATATATTTTTCCTCTAATTTATAATATATTGTAGTTATCTTTTCCCAATATTAGATCATGTGTTATTTATAATTTGATGGTTATGCCAATACATCTTATTATATTTTCTTATCCATTATCTTGATATTATAATTATAATTATTTTTGTTTTATTATATATAAAATCCACTTTTATTTATTCTTGTTATATTTAATAAATTCTCATTAGAATATTGAAACTTCCTAGTGGTTATCCATGGTTTTCCCATTACGAGATATAAAATTCCTTTTGAAATTATTTTATCTTTCTTCCTTAAACTATAGTTTGAGTACATTAAATGATTGATATATTTTGATATGATTTTTATTGTAATTGGTTTGGTGTGTTCGTATTTTTTGACTCTAGTAGGTATATTAATCTTATATAATCTAGTGAGGGTTTTGAAATGGTAGTAAAAGAATGTGAGAAAGGAATTAAAGGTAATATTGTTTTATAGTGTGCGTGTTTTATATTTTTTTATTATTTATATTGATTTTTAGTAAAGGAAAATGGTTACTGTTGATTCAGTTATCTATTTTTGGGAGAAATAATGATGTTAATATGAATTTTTTTTCTTTTTGGAATTTGGTATTTGGATTTTTTAGTGATATATTTTGTGTACTGAAATTTATGTAACTATAAAATTAAAGTGAATTATTCTAAAAAATTTCCCTATGAAACATTATATCACAAGTAAAGATGATTCACCCATTTATGGATTACATTTATATGTTCGATATAATTTCGACTGAAATATTTCATCCCTTGATGGATTATAACATTTTTTGGTCCATACTATTGTTATGTGGTCATGTGGGTATGTTTTATTAAGCTATGTTATTTCTTATATAGATATATAGACTGGAATCGCCCAATTAATATTATATATATGGTATTATTTGTAAAATTCATAAGTAAACACCCATTACATTGATAAATATTTTATTGATATTGGTTCTTATGTAGAATTATGTGATGATCACCGAGGTACCCCAACTATTGTTTATATTTTCCATTCCATAAAGGTTATGAATTAAGGTATATTGAAATGTATATTCATGAAACTATAATATATATATGTTGTTCTTCCACATTTTTCTACCAATGATGATTTATTTCTTAATTCCAAATTCCCTGTTTTTCTCATACTAGGTATTGATCCTTTGGGTATGGTATTTCTTATTCAATATTAAATATAGATAATTTTTTTAGAACATTGTAGAAATTTTTTTATCATTTAAATTTTTCTAGTTATTAATTTATATATATGGAAATTCCATAGATTAATGAACATACAAATGCAATAATAAGAAAGGTTTTTATACATTAAGTAAAATTATGTAATCATCTATATTTTTATAATCAAACCCTATATAAGAACAATAACGCCCTGACCCTAGTTACCCAAATTCGGTGCATTATTACATAATAATGGCATTATCACAAAAGATCATGTCTCGAAAGACCTATTAGTTTAGTAGCCATAGAAATACTAGATACATTCATAAGTTTTACATTACATTATAAAATGAAAAACTACAACAACATAGTCTCCGTAATCCAAACTCATATCCCTTAGACAATCCATGTAGGTCAGTATTAATATACTTCTTTGCATCCTAGAAAAAATAAACCATAGAACGGGGTGAGCTTAGATGCTCAGTAAAGAAAACAATATAGATGAAACTTTCATAAATAATAATAAACATTTAAGGCATTGTAAGACTAAAACAAAAGCCTTTTAAACATGAACATCCGCATAATATGGAAAAGATAAAATCAAATAATTCCTTTTACTTATTCACACAGATATCTTACTGGTCGAATACTCACATGTAATATCAATAGCAAATTTCATAATGATGGAAAGCATACTGGCATACTTTATAACCATATAGTCAAGGCCCTGAACCATGACTACAAATATGATTTTTTCAATGACTTGTTCCAAGAAACTAGTTTGTCTCATGAGACCTACCGATTTATCTAGGAGCTATAGTGAGCTCCACCGATCACTTACTAAGTCCAATGCATTCCTCGTATGAAAATGTTTAAACATATCATAAACATTCATATTAAAACTAGCATACGAAATGTCAATACATTATCCATAAACCATGAATGGTATAAAAATAAAACATCCATAGTCAAGCATATCAAAAAAAATCTTCAACATAATAGAAAATATTTGTATCATAATAAATCAACTTCATATAAGCTTAATATCAATCAAAGGATGTTGAAATAGATGAAATCAATAATTTTTTTAGAGAAATATCCCTTTGAATTATGAAATCATGGAAAATTCATATATTTATAAAAGGAAAAATTTATTTAAAAAATATTTTTATCATCTTGTAAGGGAAGCTTTGACGAAGTTATAACAGTGGAAAATAGATGCACCTGTCGTATAAGTTAAAAAACATTATTACCTTAATTTTGTCGAAAAGGTCATAAATACCTTGTTTGGAAATTGATAGAACGATTCATTTAAATACATATAACGTAAAATAAGGGTAATAATTAATTTAACCCATTGTCTAGTAAATAGTAAAAAAAATTGGAATACAGATTTTTAAGAAACCACATATGTGGATGATAAAGAGGTCAAAGTAGATACTTACTTAAAAACACCCTCCGATAATAAAGAGTTTGTGAATATAAGCCTTACCTTGTACATTCCCTTGGTCTATGGTATGTTAACCTCTTGTATAATAGCTAAATCATTGTTATTAAATAATTAAAGAACCATATAAGTCAATCTAATATCATATATGATATTCTATTATTGATTTGTTAATGATATTTCAATAGTATCATTGTTCCGGGTGTTAACCGATTCGTTTTCCTTTATATTATTTTTTAAATAATTAATGTTTAATCTGGATAAGATTTAACTTATTAATATTAAGAATGATATTAAGTCTTTAAACCTTATCTTTAATCATCAAATGAAAATTATTGTTAAATGGATACGGTAGGGAATGAATCTCATCGTGTTCGTGGAGATGGTAATCCGTACATTTGCACGAGCAAAAAATCTTTTTTTATTAAAATAATATATAATTGGATGGTTTATCATTTATAAAAAATCATTATCATGTTTTATGTATTATTTACATCTTTTATACTCATTATTATACCCATTCAAATGATGAAGTATTTGAATAAAAAATTACACTGCGACGTGGAGACGATAATTTGTACGTACGCATGTATGGTCACATTGTCATTTATAGGATGGATAGAATAATGATTATGGTTGTAAAATTTTTATAATAAAATTAATTTATATATAATATAATTTAGTTATTTTTTTATAACAGAAACATTAAAGATAGATGAAGTGGAATAACAAAAGAACTTGAAAGAGGTGATGAAATATTTACCACTTCTTCAGGTTCTTCCTTTTGATTTGGTCGAAAGGGCTTTATAAGATGGATTTATGAATAAAGGAAGGTCTCTATGATGAAGGGAGGAAATTTTGGAGGTTATTTGAGTAGAGGTTGTCCAAGTAAAATGGATTTCAAGGTGTAAATTTGAGGGAAGTAAATTGACCTTTTATAAGAGGGGTGAGGGGCACATTAGGAAAAGCTTGAAATATTATTTTATAATAAAATCATTTTCTTTTTATAATGGCTCAAAATTAAATTATTTACCAGATATGGTAGGGATAGGTCAAAAAAAATCAACCAATTGGTTTTAGATGGGTTTGGGTAACTATATTAACCTTATCTTTTAGATTTAACTCATAGTAAAATAAGTTGATATTTACTATGTCTATTTTATTTTTTATATTATTGGGCTAATAATCATAATATAAACATACAAGAGAATCCCAAGTGGTTAATTAAGTAAATATATAACATTATATAAGCACTTTGGACTAACCATAGGTTATTGGGAATTTAATTCCAATTAATAATATAATTTTTTTAAAAACTCTTTTATTCAATTTTTCCTATATTTGGTATTTTGTTTTTGTTAAATTCATTAAATCATGTTTACATCAATAAAAAATTCATTTAATCAACCCTAACATGTCATATTAACCTATAAAATTAGTTTCATTCATTCATAGTCTCAAATTCAATTTATTTGGATATATATAATATCAATTAATTTAATCATTCATTAATAATGTAATTAGTGCATCATCATTGTTCCATAAAAAATTTGTTATTTAATCTGAAAAAATTATAAATATAATTCTATTATGTAGGTAATATTATGATCTTTCTAATGAATATTTATTGTCAAATTTATCTTATGTATAGACCTATATTAAAAATGGTTTAGTTATTAAACATTGATTTTAACTATTTTAACTCTTTTTTAGATAAAACAAAAATAATTGTCTTAATCGAATCAAAGTGGACCTAAATGATCATAATTTTTTTCCTAAGATTGTTTTCCGTCTTGTTAAACTTATCCAATATAATAAAGTCATGTGTTAGGGTAATTATAATTTATTTTTTATCCATAATTACCCTATTTTTTTAACCGTGGTAAATAAAAGTAAAAAGTTACTATTCACTAAAAATTATTTTAATCTTATTGAACTACAGTTTACTTACAGATATCAATTCTGTCTCTTTGATTTTTGAAATTCAACTCAAAAAAGCAGTAAAATTAATTTTTATACAAATTTTCAAATACTCTTAGATGGTGTGTAAAAGTCGGTAAAAAGTTCAATAAAATTTTATATATCTAAAATTATTATAAAATGACACCAATGAATTATTTTGAACATATATAGGTATTATTTATCTATTTTTAACTAAATTATATTCATATAAAATAATTAAATATTTAATTAAAATGACGGTTTTATACAATAATGCTATGTTTTTAATTATTCATCAAAAATTAAATGTTTTCAGAAAAATACCAAAAATTCACCCTAAGCTAATTTCGATAATCCGAATCCAAAAATGAAGTCCATTTTGAATGATAAAATTTATAAAAATGTTAAAATTTGGTATTACTATTCATAACATCTATTTTGATTGGTTGTGGTGTATTTGAAATTGAAGTTACGTACAAAAAAAGCTATTGTATTATTCAAAGGAAAACGTACTATGGAAGAATTTGGTGTTACAAGAACACCCTTATATATTTAGTTATGTATATCTAATTTTATAAATGAAAACATAGTAATTACTACCTTCTATATTTTTATTGAATGAAATAGATTCATGGAATACAACATGAATTTTTGTCATTGATTTATAATGGCCATCATTTTTTAGAGATGTTCTAGAATATTAAAAAAATAAGTTAAATTTTTCATTCTAAAAATTCTTATTGTGCTTTTATAATGTCAATACCATTTTAAAAATGTATATATATACTAAAATATTATTTCTTTTCATTTATATATACAAAATAGATTTTTTTAATACATTATTACAACAACTGCCCCAAGATAATGTGTATTGAACTAACCCATTATATCTCTAACCAAAGCATTGGATTCAGTTCAAGTAAAATCATGAAGGGAATTAAATATCCCCATATAGTAGACACATGGGTTTGGGAATCACTCTTTTTTTATTAGGAACTATATTACGAATTAATCGTACGATGTTTAAAAAATCAATTCCTTTAATGTGACCTTTAAAATAAAAATTAAAACTTAATATTGAAGCATGTCATAGAATATCCTCAATATGGAAATTCAAAATAAACAAGATGGGAAAAAAATACGAAATGGGGAATATATTGAAACATAATTGACAGAAAAATTAAAAAACCAAGTCACATGTATTCATGTTGTAAGAGATTCAACCTCTCATCATGTCACTAATATAACCCATCCATGGTCTACAAGAATGAATACACACTACCAAAAAGTGATGCATTCATTTTTCCTATATCTAAAAATACACATTCTATATACATCCATTGGTTGTAAATGGGTTTTAAACAAAAAATCTCTATAGTGTCCCATAAGTCAATCCTTGACTAAAAATTTTTAGAAAAAATTCACACTTTAGTTTTAAAACACTTTAAATGGAACCATAAAATTGACTTTTTAATTAATCCAAAAAATGAATGATGATAATAATAATGAAATCCATGGACTATTGGAACCCCCGTGTTATATAAGGTAATGAATTATCCTATGATCTATATACCAATTATGATCAAATCATTCCCAATATTCCATTGTATGGATCTCTAGAGATGACTACAATAAAATCCTTATGGTGACCATATCCATAGTATATGTTTATTTAATTAGGGTTGTATCATAGCCAAAAGACTCGGTATGGTAGTCCATTTCCTATAAGTACAATTACTATTAAACCCCCTTAAGTATTTTGAGTTACCTTATTATACACCTTTTAAAACAATTTCGTCCACAATAAAAATATGTTACTTTCCATCCATTTCCACTTCAACACAAAATAATAACATTCATAAATAGATAAAACACACACTGATAGATCTAAATTAATTATTTTATATAAGAAAACAATTGAAACCAATTTTAAAAAATTATTTATTATCATTTACTTCATCACTAAATGGTATATTGTAAATCAAACTACCTTTTCTAGGATAAATCCCATGAAACTATTGGAAAATCACATATTATTAGTGAATATGCATTTTGGAATTGTATTGGGGACATAGAGAAGAATTTAAATACTATAAACACTTATACCTAAAGAATTATGTTTTTATTTTTCAAACACTGGGCAACTATATACAAAGGTAATTGAAAATAATATGAAATAAGGGAATATATATTACCTATATAATGATTATTTTTATCTTAATTGATTATATCTTGAAGAACACGATGATGACTCCCATAAAAATATACCCAATAATAAGAGGTTAATGGGAACTCATGCTCACTAGGATTTAAAATTTTTTGGAAGAATATTATGGGAGGTTATGGGAAAATTTTGTTTTTATATTATTTGAAAAATATCTATTAAATTTTATCGCAAGGAAAAAAATTTTGGTTGCATGGTTTTCCAAAACGTGCACTAACTATGTGGATTTATATAGTATCATAAATATTTCTAAAAATTTGGTCTATGTGGTATGTTAATCACCCTTCCCATAATGTTGGATGAGACAATCCAAATGTATAAGGTATTTATGTATTTATACATTACTAATCTTTATAGTTTTTTTAAAATGGGAAACCCAATATTTTCCAAAGACACCAAAATTCCAAATGGAGTGAACATAAAATAAATGAATAACATTAAAAAAAAGAGGAAAATATTTCCTAAAAGCTAAACTATTGGTATAAAAATTTTATACACTATATCACATTCTTCCCCTATAATTTCAACATAGATGAAGTTAAATCATAAAAATATGAGGCCATATCTTCCTTAAATTGAACTATTTCACCCATTTCATATGAAATCAATTATTCTGAATCTAAAACACCTAAACTAATAAAGTTAGGGTAGTATTGTGTACCTGCATCAAGAAGAGTGGATACTAACATTAAATTTTATACATAAATCAAAAGGATCTATCTTTATTGATTATTATCAAAAATAATTATAACGAAAAAATTTAGCACCAAATGGATCTCTCATGACTCTCTAAAATCCATGATGCCAGTACAAAACCAATGTTCTTGAATTTAGATCCCTCACCCCATGTGATCGTAAATTTCTGGATGACAGTCATTAATCACCTTATCCTGGGAAAAAATTACCTAATTTAATATCTTAAAGAAATAATAATAAATACATTGGTATCTCTTTAATATTATTACAAGTAAAAACCATTTTAACCTCATGATCACCTAAACATAAAATAGACTTGGGTCCTCTACCTTAGTTGTTTCCTCAATAAGAATTAAATGAACTAAAATGATTAGTCAATCAGTCATTAAAATTATAGTATTAAACTCTTGGTTCATAGGTGGAATTCCAATGATGAAATCCATGGACACATCATCCCTATAACAGGTGGGTAGAGGATGGTTATAAATCCAACCAGAAATATTTTGAGGATCAAACTATATGTATTGGAAAATAAAACACTAAGACGTGAATCCTGCTATATCCCATCTAAAACATGGACACTATTAATGATTCCCATTATTATAATAAATATTTATATCTTTTTAGATAAATTATCACAATGAGTGGTGTGGATTGAATATTTTTATCTTCTTCGTTGATATGAGAACCACATAACATATTTGGATATAAAAATCACACTTGGTAGATTAGGGAAACTCACATATGGTTCCCCAATATTTACAATTCTCTCCAAATTCGTACATTACTCATCACCCATTGGATCATTGAAAATATTCTCAATAGTGGTAGGATTGTTTTTTTTCTATTAATAAACATGTTCTCTTTTTAGTACTAGATTAAAAATACATCTAAGAATGAGAGACCAAATATTATTCTTAATTAGACTCATTGATATCTCAAGTTAGAAATATCTAACAATTGGAACCCAAAAAAACATTTACATTTCATATAATATATGTGATTTTGAAATAAAACCCAGGAAATAGTTCTAACCATATCCATTTCCTATTGTTGATTCCATTGTTTGGGGAAACATAGCTCGAATATTTATGATTCAAATAGAAAATTAATAATTCATATAAATGTTTTAGTTCCTGAACACATGTAAATAAAAAATAACAATGAGTTTGGGTTCATGTGTTTGGTAGTTATTTTCATTGGTATAGATTTTATGGGATCCATACACTACAAACGGGTATCCTTGTATAAGAATGCACCCTAGACACATATCAGATGCATCACAGTAAATATAATATCAATGAACAACGTTAGGTATGATTATAATGGGTTATATTGCAAAAACATTTTTAAGTCAAAAACAACCAATAAAACATTGTGTTCCACAAAACCTTCCCCCCATTTTAGGGGAGGCCTATAGGTGGTTATGTATTAAATGATAAATATATCATGAATCGAATGTTGTATCCAATAAATCCTTAGAGTATAACAATATTGAAGGCATCCACAATATCCTCACAATACATCATGATCCTAGACTTCTCAATATGAATTGTGATATCATATTTAAATACCACAAACCCAATGAACATGATATTATAGATCAATAGACAATAAATGTATTATATAGAAAATATTTGGTGATCATCCATGATTCCCTAAATAATGATCAACTAAGAAGAATTCTCCTCAATCATCTTAGTGTAAAATATGATATCTTCAAAAATACCATGAACAATGTGGTATAGAAATTTTGGAATATTATAATTTTGAGATCCCTGAAAATAAGGAAATCATTTATCATCTTGAAAGGAATCACTACGTAAAAAAATGGACATAACTACTTTTAAAAATAATATTAGGAATATCTTCATCTCTCAGCTAAAACTAGAGATAACTAGAAGGAATATGAATCAGGGAAAAAACATTTCACTCTATAATATATTTAAATGTGATCAATATAATGCAAGGGGAATTTATTATTAATGATTTCTTAGTTTAATTTTGTATTTTTTATATAAAATTTTATGTTCCTAATAACATCTTTAGAAATAAAATTATTATATTGAATGGGAAAAAATAATTAAGGAATCATTTATCTAATATTTTTGAAAGTTAAATGATTAATTATATTTTCAATATAGAATTAATATGATGAATATGGATTGTTATTATTTGTGTCACTAATACTATGTCAATATAGAACTCCACTTCCCCTCTAGGGTAATTTCTGATAAAATATCTAGAAACACCCCATGAATTTATATTACCCTAGGTAGATATTCAATCTAAAAATTCTATTATTTACTGTCCCATAGAAGAGAGAACACATAAATTATGAGATCTTATATTTTTGGAAGATGATATCTTACATGACTAGTTCATGGGCCCCAATCTCTAAAAAATTATTTTGTTCTACCTTGAGGGATAGTGAACGTCACCCTCCCATGGTTATAGTTTATACATGCATTATAAGTTGTAATATAGTCTATCTCGATGAATATATTGAGAAGGTAGATTTCAATGATGATAACATCACCATAAAGTTTAAAATATATTAGAAATATTAATCATGAAGGGCTTCAGAAATCTTTCTCTCTCTTTCTACCAAGAGGAGACAATGTAACTATAATATAAGAAATCTATTTTTATATGGTTTCAAAAATTGTATAGTACTAAAATCATAAAAAAACATTCATAGAAAAAATATAAAAGTAAGGATTCATTATAAAAATATTAATAAAAATTTTACCTTTTACTATTGAATGTCCAAACTCAGACTTTTGAGGTACCTAAAAAACTATTTGGAACTACTTCACAGGTGAATAAAATAGAGGTTCATAACTAGACTATGGATTTCCCCTCAACATATTCTTTTTAAAGGATACCCCATTCCAAAACCACACCCATGTGAATTGGGGATTACTACCCGAGAGGAACCAGTGAGTACATAGGATCAGATGGGGGCTAAAGATCCTGCACCACATTCGGAAGGAATTGTTTCTCGATTGTATCATAATAGATATACGTTAAATTTTCATGAGGGTAATTTCCATGAATTCATTAAAGACCACACATGTCCCACATTACTACACTTGTGAGATGTAATGGTACCACTACCAATATTAATTAATGACAAGGGTCATGTTGTTAACCTATAATTGACACAATATCCCTTAACCTACTTATCACACTTCCCTATCATTTATGAGAAACCAATACCACTATAATTAGGCACTAAAAGGACTCCATTCGTCTAATACATCCCCACATAATTAATCTCTACCATTATGAATAAATTTATAACTTAAACATAGGTTGTATGATTCATCACGATCACTTATGACTGACCTTTGTGTTAGAGTTCCCTCTCATAGATATGATATTTTACATCTTATTTACAAACAAATTCTGATGAAATTTCTACCATTTCAGTAACCCAATTGGTATAAACCATTACCATATGAGTTAATTACATGATGTATATGAATTCTATGAATAAGACAATATCATTTTATCAAACTATAAACATATATATAATATCAATATGAAGTACATAAACTCTATATTATCATAAATCATTTTTAGAGTAACTAAATCCCAACATTTATGAATAGTATAATAAAACATTCATGGGTCAAAAGTCACCATAATGAGACTTATTTTTCTATGAATTTAAATTATCTCCTAATAATTTCATAACCAATCATTATCCTACTTATTATCATCGATTCCTTAAAGAAAGGTATGATTATGTCTGATAAATTCATGTTTTTTATTATTATAATGACCCAAATCTACATCCTTGGATAGAGAGGTTTTTAAACCCATCCATTGGGTGAAATCAAAGTTGGAGTGGACTAATTTAATAAAAATATTTTGATCAAATAATGTATAAACTCAAGACATGATCTCTATAGAATCTAGTGGAGGGTTCCCATATCACATTTTATAGGGCATAATAATATATAAAATCATTAAAAATAGTTATCTATAAAAGCAATTATAAATCTAAAAACTAATTGTAAAAAATTATAGAATATGTTTGTGAATAATACACAATATAGAAAACAAAAAACTTCCAGGAAACATGGCATGTGAGAATCATTGGAGTCCGTTGCACCATACATGATGGAAAGTGATAAAAAAATATGAAATGAATAATACATTTCTGATTTACCCTAGTAATTATGGGGAGGATATAATGTGTTTTGGAAGAAATAGATTCGTAATTATTACATGGTCCTAACAAATGGTATCTAAAATTTCTCATAACTTTTGAAATAATTTATTTCCAAAACCGGTCAATTTGATAACATGTTTTCTAGAACGACGCTAGTCTAACATATACTAAGGCACCCGAGTCAGTCTGTGGAAAACCCTAAATAGGGATCCTAATATCTATAGTCTTTATAACTCTATTTGAGCATACATAATTTTCCATGGGAATTTTTTTTCTAATAAATAAATCATTATAATATAAATTATACATTTAAAGGTTCTATAATAATTCTTAAGAAAAGTAAACATACAATCATGGAATAAAATATCATTAATATCCATATAAAAAACAATCATTAAATGTAACCAATGTATAATACAATAAATTATAATATCATTCTACCTATAAGACATAAAAATATTAAAAGGAAGTCACCCATATCCATGTGACATGAGGGTAAACCTCTAACCATTTTATCACAATCACCAATCTCAAATTCACTTACAAGAGGAACCCACTTCTACAAAAAGCCATTATTTTTCCTATAGATGATTGAGAATTCTACATACACTCATTCTTTGTATATTTAGTGTGACCAAAAATCACTACTAAGGACCCGCGTTGTATTCCTTGAATAAAAATTAATATAAATAATAATATTACTTTTTTAGAACAATATAAACTGTAACATATTTTTAAACATCAAATAAACCACTAAATAATGATAATAAAAAAACAGGAACTAGGGTTAGATTTAAAAAAATTAAGGTCATGTCTCATTCATAGATCCTTATACAATCAGTTATAAAATCATTCAAAAAATTTCCATCAAATAGATGCTTTGTAAAATAAAGCCAATATTCTAGTGTTAAATACATAAAAAAAATTAAATTATTTATTTTGGATTGTATCATTTCCTAAAGACATTGGATGGGAGATCATTTCCTAGAGGTATATTTCTTATTAATCTCACCTTTTGTACCCATGGTTCCCATGCATGATACACTTTTTAATCAAATCATTCATTTATAAAAATATTCTATTTTATTTTCATTTCAACTTCAATAAAAAAATGAACACATTTTTTAATCAAAAAACACCCACCAATGGTTCTAAAATATTTCATTAGGCATCAAAAAATTTGAAACATTGTTCAAAAATTTATGCAATCATATTTAGTTTTTCTTAAAACAGTATATCATGAAACAACCAAAATTTTCTACACTAAAATTTTATAATATAACGGAAGGCCACTCCGAAAGAGAGGACATTCTCTTTGGATATCAAGAGTGGACAATTTGAACAAATAGAAAAAAATTAAAACCAAAACCCAGTATATTATTTTATAATTTAGCAACCACTATTCCAAAATTTAAATTTGGATTGTATAAAAATAAGGGTGGTTTGATAAGAAAGATTAAAGAGACTAAATACGATGTGAATACTTGAATAAAAAATAAAAAAATTTCACTATAAATAAAATAAATTTGAGGAGGATAAGTGGAGGTTTTTTTCTATTGTATATGAAATATAGTGGGGAATGAAGTATTGAGCATGGTGGAATTGTTTAATACAGTAAATTTTGTTAAAAGATATTTTTAATTTTATGGGTATACATCATGGATAAGAAAACCATGAACTAAACTTGTGGATCTCTATAAATCTCATTAGAACCTAAATATTTTATTAGAAAAGTTATGTAAATTACCATACAACCATGATAAATATAACTTCCATAAACTATATATTATTGAATGGTATTCACATGGTCACTTATAATATTTTTTTAAACACATGAAAACCAATATTTTTAGAAAATAATAATATCTCAAACCTGAAGACCCAGAATATCGTAGAATAACGGAAAAAATAACTATACTATATTATTTGTTAGAGTAGACAAAATGATAGGAATAGATTGAATTCATAATGAAAATATCTATTATTAAATTAAACCAAAAATCCCTCAATTTATTTAAAATTCTCACTTAAGGAAAAATGTTGAATTATATAATTTTAACCATAAAATATGTTCTAAATAATTTCATCAGAACTCAGTGAAAAAAATTTAGAACATACTTGTACATTTAAAACAAATATACTTGAATCAAAAACTTTTTTTAAAAACAAATTAATGTTAAATATCATCTTAATGATTCCATATATAATTTAGAAAACAATTTACTCGTTTTGTTGGAAACAATGAAAAAAATCCACAAGATCCTTCAGTTTAAATTGTATAATTTGTTCAGCCTTAATCCACGACCTAATCTGTAAAAAATCTGGAAATCACCCACTTCCATGTATTTTGTTATAAAATAATGTGATCCAACTCCTCAATTAAGATTTTAGAAAAAAAACGGTACTATGATAATATTGGCTATTCAAATTAATTATCATAGTTATATGTGGTATAAAATGATTTCATCTAATACAAGACCTCTTCCACCATTATTCATGGGATAATAGATGAAAAAAATTTAGGGATAATGACTACAACTCTCTAGTTTAGTATAATAGACTGTTGTTAGATATTAATAGAGTTATGAAACACACTATTCAATAATAAGGATAAAATTATAAGATAAAAAATATTTAGAGTAATGATTTTAGGAATATCAGTATGCTTATATTTGGTTTTTTAGGAGACCTTATAGCTTTTTTTGAAAGGGTTCCATCATACATGTAAAGAATGTGTAAAAAAATAGTGTGTCATTAGAGTCAGGGAAATAACCCTTTCTACGTCATCTTATTTTTTGGTATATTTCAAGAAACATGTGTAAAAATGTATTAATTTTTTTGGTAAATATGACTCTGTATGTATACCAACTTATTAAAACATTAGGGATTATTATTCATTTATAGTATCATAGAAGATTGTAATTTCTAATTTTAGATATTAATAAAATAAACAGAATCCTGATACTGAGAGAGAGATCTGAAAACACTATCTCGTCTTTAAAACAATTGTGATGTTATTTGAGAATAATTATAATTAAATAAATATGCCTAAAAATTAATTTAATTCTATAGTATAATCATTTGAATAATTATTTTTGATCTTATATCTGATCAACTTTGTTATTATGTATGACTAGTGGTGCATCTTATTGTAGTATAACCTCTTGAAGGTAAATTTTCAATGTGATAGATTAACATGGATGTTGAAATGCATGATGGTAGCTTTAATTTATGGTGTTAAAAGAAACTGCAAAAAATATGTAAACTCAGTTGTAACATAACATAGTGGTTGTAAAATTTAATGGATGAATTCTTAATGGTACATGAAGAAGCACCTGATGTTAGAAGAACATGGAAATATATTTTCTAATGGTAGAATCATGTGGTAGATGTTTTATGTGTGGATTACACCTCTCACATTATTAAACTATTAGTATTATCATAAATATAATGAAGGCTATATGATGGTAGTATATTTCAAATTATTCATTATATTCTTCGTAGGTTCTATAGTAAACGAATTTTATGATTTATTCTATAAAATAGTTAACTATCAAGAAAAATGGGACTTGTCTAAAAAATATAAAAACATGATTTAGAAAAACTTAAATATATATTTATTGGAGTAAGCCAAAAATATATTCAATTTTTTATGAGCATAAATCATGGAATTCATAAAAATTCCAAAACATTATAACATGTGAATAAAACAAATAAAATTTGCTTAATTGGAAAATTCAATTTTAAATTCATAGAGTCATGATTCTGGAAATATAGTATATCTCACCCCTTTTGGATTATAAAAATAAAAAAAATTAAATGAAAAAATTAAATTAAAAATTATGAACAAAGGTAGTTGAGTATAATTGAATATAGAAATGGATATAATACATTCTAAATGGAAAATAAAAAAATGCAATCCCTATCAAATCCAAATTCAAGAAAAAATATGTATCCTCAAAATTGGTATAGGTAGGTCCCACCAAGTCATATCCTTTTCGAGAAAAAAGAGGAGTATAAGATGATTTTGGAGGACTAGGAGGCCAGATCACTATATAAAAAATGGAATGTATTATCTTTAATAATTGATAGGTGTTAGTAAAAAATGACTAACATCAATAGAAGTGGTCGGAAAGGGAACTATTAAGGGTTCCAAAAAGGATGTTTTCATATGAATCTCTATAGTTTCAATAACATATATTATGATGGTGTAGTAAAATAGCTCCATCAACACATTAAACTAGGTAATAACTCTACCACCATAATCCATGTCTACTAAATATTCCATACTCTTCCAAAAACAGGATGAACAAGGGTTCTAAATTCAACAACTAATTCGTCAACTCATTGAAGAAAAGGGTAAAAGTATTTGTCATCAGTTCCTTAAATAAAAATATATAGGTAATGTTTTGTAAATATTTAATAATAATAATATAAAGATAAGTCTTAATATCTTTAGTGATATTTTCTTTATCACTTATATGTTTATTGAATCATTTTCTAAGAAGATTGTAAATATTCTCACTATGATAAATTATAATATAATGTTCATCATGATGCGAGGTTGATAAATCATCCAAATATTCCTTCATTTATTCTCATAAAATTAATCTTTTATATTTATTATAAACATAGGCATGTGAAAAGGGAGGGTGAGCTTTAGAAGAAGAAGATCCATCAGTAATTAAAGACATCAGCCTCCCTAGAGGAGATAGATGACTCTATGTGAAACTAGTTGTCTTGTTGTACCTTGTTAAAATTACAATATCCATTTTATTTACTAAAATCTATAATTATAATAATTTTTTTCGAGTAATTATGAATGTTGTTGGTTGGATCTGAGTAAAAATCAAGAAGACAATCAAAGTGGTATCATTTATATCAAGTTTCTTATCATGAAGAGAATATGACCCAGGTATATTAATGAGATCATATAAAAATCCTACATTAATGATATATATATTAAAAAATATAAAATTTGTAGATATTTAATGAGAAGAATTAGGTTGTTAATACTTCTATTGACTTTAAATGCGAGCAAAATCACGAATTGTTTCCCCATCAGGTAATCAGAAAAAAATGGATCTACACATTCTTCTTCAACTATTATTTCTAAAAATGATCCCTTAAGATAATTTTGGGAAATTGAGAAGGATGTTACAATATAGTCTTTTTTAATATAATTATCAACATTATAACCATCACTTCAATCAGATTCAAAATTAGTTATTCTGATCACTTCAGATTAGGTGGACTCCACTAGATGGGGCACCATCATCATCTTTATCTAAAGAAAATTTCTCAAATCTATTTTAATATTTCATGAAGAATAGAATAATGATGTTAAATACTTTACCACTCTCCAATTTAAGACTTATAATATTTATAAATAGTTTTTAAGGGATGAGATAATTCATTTTTAACATTTCTATCAACATCTTACTCGAACTAATCCAAGAGAACAATATCCTCTTCTAGACTCCCTGATTTATATTTCTACAATAAGGATTCATTTGAAACATATTTTTATTAATTTTCAAAATATATTTATTGTAATTTTTTTTGGAATAGATAGAGGTGAAGTGGGACTTTGAAATGCGATAATTTAGCACTGAACAATGTCAGGGTCACTTCCTTTTCAACTGAAATAAGAACTGTTTCCCAAAATTTATCTTCAACTTCCAACTTTTCAATTTCATCACAAATAGTAGCCACACCATCCACATCAAATGAATACCAAAAAATTTATCGAATTCTAATATATTATAAACCAAATTTCAATATTATTAATTTTTAATTATTGGGATGAATTTCAAATATATTTTATAACTAGAAAATACCCATCGTTTCTTCCATGGATTCAAATGATCATGCATAATATAAATAGTTAATTGGAAAAGACAAATAATATGACACGATTTATTTTTTTCATATCCTCTAGAATCCAGACCAGAGTATTCTTATAAAGTAGAAATATTCTTTGGGTAGACAATAGAATTAGATATTGAGGTATGATTTCAGAACTCCATCATGTGCAGCACAAAATTCATAGAAAAAATTAATTTTCCACAACTTTTAATGAGAAAAAATATGCCTTTATACATCATAATAATGATGTACCCATTCCTAAGAAAAAACATATATTGGATGAAATGGAAAATTGGTAAATATTTTTCATCCAAAACTATTGTAGTACGTTTTTAATAGTGGAATTTATAGTTAACTCAAAAAAATATTCACGATCATGATATTCTCATGAATAAAGTGAAATGACCCTTGATAGTTCTTATAGAATCCATTATGATGAATTTTCATAAATTTATTCCTCCACTTTTAAAAAAAGACAATATCTTTTTCACCCAGAATTATTATGATAACACCCTTATTATCATTAGAATAAAACTCAAAAAACATATATAAATCATGAATCAAACAATGATTTAATGGTATATCACTACTCAGAATACCATTCCCAATTCCTTGGTAAAAAAACCATTTTTAACAATTTATCTTCTCTATGATAACTATGAAACAAAAATTTATATCATAGCTATAGCTAATATAGGTAGAGGCTAAAGATTTCTTGGTTCAACACACTGTATTGATTCTACTCAAGAATTACTCAAAGGATGCAAATCATTTAGACATACAACAATATTCTACATATTCACTACTTTTAAATATAATTGATAGTTTTAGGTTTAAGGTGAAGAATTGGAGGAAAATGGATAAAGTTATTTAGTTTAAAAATTGTCCATGTTATAGAGGTTTCCTAATTCAATCTCTTTTATTTTTCTTTTTTTCATTTAAGGAATAAAAAATTAAATTTAATGAAATAAAAATAAAAATAATGATTAGACGGAAGTGATAATATTAATGTTATAGATATTGAAATGGTACCATTTAGAATGTTAGAAACCAAATGGTAGGTATAAATGATATCATACCATTAGTAGAAACCCACATTGGTTGTTCATGGTAGCACTTCCATGGTTGCACAAATATATATAACATATGTGGAAACATAACCATAAAGTACAATCATATTAGAAAATCCATCGTAGTATCTAAATTGAATATTTCTATGGTAGAATAACAATTTTAGTATGGAACATTACCATGATAATGATTATCTCCTCTTGGAATAAATTAATTTCATAAATAATAGTCTATTTAATATTTATCGGTACATGTTAATGTATAGAATAAATCACTATCTATGAATTCAATGTATTTGTGAATATTTAACAAGATTATGTTTTTTTATGAATGAATTAAATAGTTATATTCCATTTTGAAATAGGTACATCAAAAAGTGATTTATTAAATTAATATTTTTTGACCCACACTAACACATAGGATTATAGGTACTGTTTATAATAGTTTTATTATCAAATACTATAGAGACATGTCAAAATTGGTATAAATTTTCTAGTAAAATATATTTCATCTAAAGAATATATCC
Organism: Viscum album; assembly: GCA_963277665.1. Lineage (NCBI taxonomy): Eukaryota > Viridiplantae > Streptophyta > Magnoliopsida > Santalales > Viscaceae > Viscum > Viscum album. Next base: position 1,764,292,087 of record OY728136.1, on the reverse strand, counting down.
CCAAAAAACTATAGATGTGCATTCATCGTCAGAAATAGATAATTAAACTTGGAACTTTATCTTACTACATTGTGAAACAAGATACTTTACCAAAATGTGACAGGTCATGAAGGTTATTTTTCTATATAATATAAAACCACTATAAATTACTTCAAATAAATCACTAAATTAAATCGCAGTCTTATATAATTAAATAATTTTAAGTTGGTATGAAATTTTTTTTATTTAAAAAAAATTATACAAAAAATGTGATTTTTTTGGAATTGATTAAAACTGAACAAACATAAACACACTAAACATTATATCACTACAATTAGTTTTCTTTATTTCATCATGATCCATTGGAATTATTGTTCTCATGAGAGTATCACTATTTTATGTACTATCTTTAAAAAATAGTTTATCATCTCATTATTTTACTTTCATTGATTTAAAATAATTCTTTCACTATTTTAAAAAACCTAAAAACAAAGTAACAACTTTTACTACCCCATCATACTCTTTTAATAAAATTAATGAACATATTTAAAAAATAATTTCTTAAAAATTTCTTGAATGATCCAAAATATAATAATAAAAATATATATGTACAACTAATTTTTCCATAAAATTATTTTAATAAATAAAAAGGTTCATCAATTTCCTTTCGAAACCATTTGTAATCATCAATTATCTATACCTCTTATACCAAATTCTAGGCGCCTATTTTAAACCATGAAAAAAATTATTTTTAAAACTTGATCTGGAAAACAAGGGCATTGAAATATAATGGGTTGTTCCAGATAACATTATCAATTATACATAATTTTTTAAATTCACACTTTACATCCATTTGATAGAATTTGAAATTCAAATTTTCTGCATAGGAAAGAAAAATTATGATGGAATCAAATTAATCTACTAGTTACAATGTTTTTTATAGTAAATAACTTCTTCTTATATGTATCCATTTGGAAACTAGTATTTACATACCTCAAATTATCACACATGATGCACCCATTTTATTCATAAAAACTGATTTTGATCCTATTCTCAGTTATATTTTTGGCCTTTATATTAGTTCCCAGACATTATGTATTTCAAATGAAATCATCTCTTATTTTATTTGCATTGACCATATTTAGTCTTTTATTTCTTATTTGGTTTTATTGAGTTCGATATATGATAATAAATATTAATGGTCAACTTGATTTCAAAGAGAATCTCTATTCCAGGATCCATTATTGTTGTATAAAAAAACTACATCTAAAAGGTTATCTTTATAACTCATAGATACAATAGGAATAAAAGTATCTTTCTCTGTATCCCCTTTTTATGGTTTGAGTACAAACTATTCCTCAAAACTAGTTGATTTTTCTATTGTTGGATAAGAATAGTTATCACTTGGTTTAACATTAATATAAATATTATAAAAATCATTGTATACATTTTCCAAAGATGTTTTAGGTCCATATGGGTATATTTCATTATGTTTTGAATGTATATATTTTTTCACAAATCTTGTTCCTTTTATTAAATATGAATTTTGATTTTTTGGATGATTAAAATGTTATTGAATATTCATTTTCCCTTAAGAGGTAAAAAAAATTATCTCAACCCTTTTTGAAATAAGTTGCCAACAATATCTTTAAGAAATTCCAGTTTATAGATATGCTTGACTAGTCATTACTAAGTTGTATTTCTAACGGAGTACATATTTTAATTTTATAGTATCCTATGTAAACTCCAATAGTATTTTTGAAAGGTACTCAAAAAAGATATTTTTTTTAAAAAATAATAACTCTTTCATTAGAACAATATAATCATTTTCATTTTGGATAGATGTAAAATAATATCATGTTAATAATCACAAATTTCATAAGAATATTTTTTAAATTTACATTATATTCATAGTTTCGAAACTATATGATTATAAGTTGACTATAATTTAATACATTGAAAAAAAAATATTTATAATTAAAAATAGTACCATATGTGCTTATTTGTTTGATTATAGTTATTATTAAGGAATTGTCACTATAGGTGACATATCTTCGGTCATCTCTGATAAGTTTCTTGATGATCTAGTGATACACTATCATGTTTCTAGATAATCCACTATCTAAATACAAAAAATGTTTTATTTCTAGTAATCTATAATAAAGTCATATATAGCATTATTTAATGAAGATATGATGTTGGTATCTAAAATTTCTTGTGTCTCAAAATGATTTTCATAAAACCTCAAGGATTCCATAGTTGATTAATAGGGTTTCTAGAAATAGTCTTAAAGATTATATAATTAAAAAAATTAGGTCCCGAAGATAAATTACCACTTATAGACTTGAAAGAAATAGATATAGGAAAATTGTATTCTTATAATTATTCATTTTTCCACAATGGTAACAAATATATTTTCTATTCTTAATAGTTAATTTTTTTTAACAAGAATCATAGTAATATTTTCTATACCACTCACGAATATTTCATGATCATTATTAACGTTTTCATTATAAATTTTTACCTAATTATTTTCAATTAATAATTGAGAATGTTTTCCTTTAGTCTATATAAAAATCAGATTTTAAATTAATTGAAAAAGCATGCTACTTATTTTAGAATTTTTATTTTTTTTCCTTTAGATGATTAAGTATTTCACCCATCATTATAAAATGTTGAATAAAATTCTCATAGTTCATGTTTTTTACTATATTTAGATTAGAAACTAATTTATATATGAAAATGATATACTATAATAAAATTTAATACATCATTTGTGTTTTTAATGAAACACATTTTAACACTATCATGCTTATCTTCTCTGCTTGAATCAAAGTCAATAAACCTTTACAAAAAATGCACTATAGTTGGATATTGGTTAATCATTCTCTATATTTACTAGAAATTACTCCTCATAAATTATAATAATTCTAATAAAACATTTAAATGGATGTGTATTAATTTAATTGGATTCTATAATAGAAACATGAGTTCTTATCGACCTATTAAGTAGATATATTAAAAGAATAAGCACTAAATCATTTTATAAAATTTTATTTCCATGTTCATGACTAGTTTTAATGATTTAATAAAACATGAGATACATTTCAGAAAAATATTCTTAATGGTTAATAATGAATGTATCATATTTAATAGTAAGAGTATTTAAACAAATGTCTTGAAAAAATTAGGTTCTGTCATAATATATTGAAATATTTTCCTGAATTTATAATGTATTAGATGATGAAAATATTTTATTTAATTTATTCATCCTAACGAATAATATAATGGAATCATGTTTTATAGTTACAGTCATATGTAGCCTTAGTAGAGTCTCTCTAATATTTCTAGTAGATTTGGGTCATTCATTCTTATCCTATAAATTATGAAAATATCGAATCGATGCTCTTAATATTTTGTTTCAAACTAGTTTTCCATTGAGAATACTCAGTCACATTAAAATTTGGAGTTCAATTATTGGTTGTTATTCTATGCCTATTACACTCCATAAAGTCTATAATTATGAAAAAAATCAAAATTTATGATCTCCTAATAAAAATATAAAATAATAACATTCATTTTAAAAAATCACTAATAAAAAATATTTATCATAATGAATAATACAAGAGAAGATAATTTATTAAACAATAAAACGTTATGGTTATAATATTTAAAACCTAAATCCCCCAATATTATTAAATAATCTGTTAAATAAATATATATAATAATACATTTTCAATATTCAGAATAGTTCCCAATTTTTTTACCAAATATTTATAACATTTAATTTATGAAATACTTTAACTTTGTAAACTGATATACCTAAATAAAAAACCTTATATAAAAGACAATAAAAAAATAATAGTAATTATATGTTTTAAAAATTATGAAACATTATTTTCATTGGATAGAAATAGATAAAAAAACATAAATTCCCAATAAATATTATAATCATGGGGTTCAATTTTAATTCAATATAAAATCAGATCCATTATGTAGTCTCCTGCTAAAATTAGTTTTTTTAAAATAATATATATCATGGATCAAACATTAATAAATAACAATAATCAGACTTTCAATACTGTATAAAATTTTATTCGGTAGTTATACATGTTAGAAAATGAGTTTAGGTCTAAGATGACCTCTTTCTCAATTATTCCTGGTATTATATATGAAAATAATATTAAAGAAAGTGTCTATAATGATTCAATTTAATATAGAAGAATGGGTATATATGTAAGAATATCATATAAAAACGCATCTCTATTAGAATACACAAAAAAAGAATATAGAAAATGATGTAGATATGGAGTATTCAATGAACATCAGTATGATAATATTCAGTTGTTCAAGATTCCACAAATCATTCATTGAGAGAGAGAAACAAAAATGGTATAAAATATGCAGAAAAATTGTGCATTGTTAGAGCCTTAAAAAATACTTCATTCATAGTCATATAATTAGTTGGGGTATTTCAAGAAACATGTGTAAATATATGTATATGTGTGTCAGCTTATGTGTGTCTATATATCTACAAAAACATTAATGCACAAGGGTTTTGTCTCAATTTATAGTATACATGATTGTCCAGTTATATGATTTACGATAATAATAGAAATAATAGAATTCTCTTACTGAGAGAGATATTCAAAAACACTAAAATCTCCTTAAAACCCCAATAGATTTGTTTTAGAATTATAATTACTAAATTAATGAGACCCATACAAGAAATATTTTCCTTATTCTAGAAACATGGTTAATTAATTTTGAACATAACTCTGAATTATTCTCTAAGAATGTATGACTGGTGAGAGATCTTCTAGTAGTATATCTTAATAGAATCTGTATGTAGAGGTATCAGAACTTGGTTGTAGTTGTTCTAATGTTAACTTATATCTCAATATGTTATGAAGATAGATTTTGGTGGTCATGGAAATATACTCTAGATATCATCAAGAATAGATGGTATATGGTTCAACAGTATCATATTTCATCTAATCGTATATAACAATAATGGGTTCATCACCATGGAACATTTATGATTTCCTCCAAAAAATATTTTCCAATCATAAAACATGTAATATTTTATAACCATAATAAGAATGATTTGAAATCATTTAAATAATTGTGTTCATAGTCTAATCCTACTTAAATCAGTCCTAATAGTGAAATCATTGGTGTTATATTACAAGTTATAATTTTTTCAAATTTTATCAAAATTGATCATCCTCTCTATATTTTATAAGACCTGACATTGATTAATATTTTCAGAAAATTAATATAAATAATCACCTATAGTCTCTTTTCAAACATCATTTCTAGTTTCAAGACCCATTTTTTAGTGAATGGCCTTGGGATAGGGGGTTGTCCCAACATGTTTAATGGATGATCTGGTATAAGTAGTAACTAGTTGTTTCAGAGTAGTGATGGAAAATTCTATTATATTAATGATATTGGATAGTATTTTGGTACATTATAAGTACTTTATTTTTATAATATTATAAGAAGATTATGATAAATAAATCAGAGAAATTAAATTTATGATTGTTCTATCAAGGAACATTAGATACGGGTCATCTATTACTTTAATCTATCTTGATTTTAATATAGTGAAACTCATGAAGAGTCATAGGGATAATCCATGGGAAAATTTTAGTATTTCATCAAACAATATTTTCTAATATAATAGAATAATATTTGAAATATATTATTTATTTTTTTCACTTATGAATGAATTTATCTATTTATATGAAAAAAATAAAGTATATTATTTATACAATAAAAAAATTTGGTTGATATTATAATTAAACACACTCATATATCATTTAATTACAATTTACTATTTTCACTTTATTTATTATTTGTATTCCAAATGTTTTTTAGTATTTTTCTATAACATTAAATTTAAAATGAAATGATTTTGAAACAAAATTATAATTATTAACAAATATCTATTTCAAATTAATATTGTGATATTGTTAAATAAAAAATTATTTGGAAAAATATTATTCTTGGAAAATAAAATGAGAAATGATTTATGAAGATTTATTTATATGTTATTGGTTTTTTATGTTAGAAGTTTAAGATACTGAAATTAATATATGTTTTTTCTATGATAATGAATAGAATTTATTTAAAACTAATTGATTAAAAATGTATTTTGAATATCTAGAAGTATATTATAAGGTAAGAAAAGTTTATTCCAATTGTAATTCATATGGTGGGTGTCTATAATATAAATTATTTAACTAAATATGTAATTGAATATTTTTTTATTTCATGGTAGGTAGTGGTAAAAATTATTTTTATGAGTCATGTATTTGAGGCATTTCGAGCATTCTTTCATAAACAGTAGTGGGAAAAATGCGAATAATTGGTTATGTGAGGTGAATAATATTGAATTAATGACTGGGTTTTAAATTTTTAGGATCTGAATGGTTTATGGTTGGTTATTTATAATGACACATGATCTTCATAAATTAATTCATTTTTGATAAATATAAATTTGTAATTTAATATGGAAAATTTATGAATTATTTAAATATTTTTATTCTGGTCGACTTTGTTATTAGTAGTATTAATTTTAGGAAAATTAAACTATTTTTTATTATTGAAGTGGTAGTTATGAAATTATTGAAGGGTTATATGGATTTTTAGAGGAGGTAATTCTATAAATATGTATTAGCATTAGAAGACTTGATACCCATTGGAGTTGAATGAGGTACCAAATAAACATGACAATGAGAGTATACCAAATTTATTTCTACTTTAATTTTGGAGTAATTCAATTAATCTTTTAGTAGTTAACTACTAATGTTCTGTACCTCTTTAGCCCATTATATTGTTAAAATACAGTGTTCGTAGGGTTATAGAAAGAAATTTTGAATCATTTCCACTCTGTCAAAAATCCTATTTTTCTTAAGCTGTGTCTGGAATGGTATTTCAGAGAAGTGAGTCATGACAGTGACTCATTTACCGGCAGGTGGAGATAGTATGTTGCAGTAGTGAGTCAAAATGGTGTATCACTGTAACATCCCAAGTAAGTAATGAATAATAGATATTTTTATCCATGTCTATTAATGATTAAGATAGTGTTTTATAGGCTTAAAATGAAAATAAATACAATCTTATGCATGGAATAAACTAATATTCTTAAAAGATTGTTTTACTACCTTTTGATGGCAAACCATTTTTGAATCTATATTTTGACAATTTTATAAACTATGTTTGTCAAAATAAACTTATCCTTTATGATTGGGATATCAAAATTTACCTTGTGTGAATTTTTGGTATTTTTCTGACAATATTCATTTTTTAATGAATAGTGAAAAATACTGCATTTTACATCAAAACTTCTTTTTAATCTAATTTATTTATATTATTAGATTATGTTTTTAATTGCTTTTGAAGTGAAATTAGAATATATTTTTACCATTTTATCGAATGGTGGTCATTGGAATCAATTTCACTTTGAAATTAGACTTAAACTGGTGTCAATCTTTTGATACTTATTGTTTTGTAAAAACACGCTATTTGCTCTGGCAGCGGGAATTAATTATTGAATTAATTAATGTGACTTATATGATTTGAATTTTGTAATATGGACTTCATTTTTGAATTTGGAATATCAAATATAGCTTAGGGTGAATTTTTGGTAATTTTCTGAAAAACATCAATTTTTGATGAATAGTGAAACCACTAAGTGGTAATCAAGCAAACTGATTTTTCAGTTAAATGAAAGTTTACCACTAATGTGTATTGAATTTTAAAAATCTTACATACATGGTTGTCATTATTATGTAAAATGTGGTTCAATGAGATTATAATAATTTTTTGGTGAATAGTAACTTATTAAGTTCTTAATCACGATTAGTGGTAATTAGGGTAGTTTAAGGTATAAATAATAATTTAATAAAATGAAATGACCTAGACACATGTCCCAGCCTCATTGGTTGTGTCATGGACGACCATGACATTCCATGGGTCAACTTGGGGACCCCATGGATTCACTTGTGTTGGGAACTGACATAAATTACGTTTTATTTAATGTTAAAGTGAAAATGACACAAACATAATATGTTTTACGAAAACAATATTTAAGTGGGGTTATACAAGTCCAAATTTTGATTATAAATAGTAATTGGAAAGATAAAAAGATTTCCTATATCATAGTATATTTTTTATATTTTTTATACATTAAATAAATTAAATTATTTATGACATAATAATGATGTAGCGATGACATCATTATTTGACGATTTAAATAAAATAGAATGATAATGAAAAATATAAAACCTAGACATGGCCAAAACCAATTGGAAGAGTGGATTTAGAACCCTTATCACCTTATCCAAGAATTATATCAATTTGGGACATTTTAAAACCGAAACACATTTTCAAATAAAGTAATGTTTCTTTACTTTCCAAAAGTGCCCCTCCTCTCCTCTTATAAAAGGCCCCCACCTCTACCTCATTTCACACACTCTTCAAGCCTTTGTCTCGGCCAACCCCTGCCCATTTACTCTCTACACATCCCGCTCCTCATCCTAGAGGATTCACATTGGGCAGAATCCTTTCAAAGGAAGCCTTTAGGCTCAAATCAAAAGGAGTTACACTTTTTAAGGTAATTCGTTCTCTCATGCTCATTTGTTTTATTTTGCTTCTCCAAACCCCTAAACTCTTTTTATTTACTTCTTTTGTAACAAAAACAGTATCTTCAATATAATAGGATGTTTTTATATGATTTATTTGAGCTACACTCTCACACAACTACATCAAATGGTTAAAGAACATATGGTTTCCGTGGATGGCGAAATTCTGCCTACCTAAACGATGATTGTTCAACACTCATTTAACACCTTCAAAGGTGGCCATTATGATGACACTATATTTATATATGATATATAATATGTTTATGTTTTCCTTAAGCTTCTGTTTTTTTTTCATTTTGGGCATACCTTTATGGTTTCCATTATGGGTAAACACAATATCTTCATTTTAGGAAGTGCGGACTACCGCCCCCTAAAAGTGATTTGATTCGTTAATACCATATGTGGGATGTGTAAAGGATAAAGTTAATGATATTATATATGTTATTATACTGGAATTATAATATACTCTTATATCATTATGATTCCATTCCAGAAAATATGAAATAGAAATGGAAGTAGCGTTCATGCGTACGTACGGCTTACAGTCTCCATGAACGGTGCATTTCATTTCTTACCTCTAAATTATGTAATATTATAAATGGATGTATGTACTGGATATATATGACATATATGATATCTACATCATGAATACCATTCTGGATATAATGATCCTTTGACCAAATTAACAACATGTAAGTGTAAGAAGTCTATTTTTGACTTAAGAACCAAATACCGACAAAATGAACATTATTAACTTAACTGATTACATGATGTCCATAACAAGGAATAAAAGGAATAATGAACTTGAAAAAGATTCATAATAAAGTAGAGATTAACTCAAGTTTATTATTCAGGAGATTAAAGAACGGTCGAGTCAAGTCGGATACGAGGTATGGGACTTCGTCTCAATCTCCTTTCGTTGAGGCATTTTTTGTTTTATACACAACTTTCTTTTATATGGTGTATAAACCCCTTTGACTTTTAAGTTTATTCAAAAGGAATCTTTTTTATACGAAGCGTTTACTAAATGAAAAAAGGGAATGTTTTTGTCGTACATATGCGGCGACAACGACTTCTCCGCCGTCATGACCGTTATTTGAGTTTCGGCTTCCTCTACAAGCCATACCTTCTTTTTAAAAGAAAAATAAATACCATGTTTTACTTTTCATTTATTTTGGTATTAAAAATGGTTTTCATAATATTTTTATATCAATGTGTGGTATTGATATCTTGTGATTGAATGGTGGAAATGTTATGTTTCCTTTATGCATGTTTTATGTGATACGTTTATGTTGAGGTTCTTGGACATTATTATGAAGACGGGTGGTTCCGTGATAAACTAAGGGCGGGTGAGCCCGTTATAGCTCTCCAATGCATTGGGTAACGCGAAGGAGTGAAACGTTAAGGTTTCTCCGAAGAGATTTTAGGGAATATACTGTGATGGGTATTCCAAATGTAACCAAGAGGGTTACTCCCTAGGTAAGAATGTTATGAATGCCTCAAGTTACCTTTATGTCTTATGATTTCTATGATTTATTCATGATTTTATGAGGTATGTTAAAGTGCCTATGTTTTATGGGTAAAGTATGATTTCATTCTTATGTATATATGAACTCATGTTTCCTTTCCATGTTTTTTTATAACCCATACTGAGTTTTTATGCTCATCCCAAGTTTTTGAAATGATTTTCACAGGTCAAGGGAAAGGTACATGATAAGATGATAGAGTCAAGGATGTGTCAAGGAATAATCCATGTTTTATTTTAAATGTGTTTCCATTGATGGGAATGAAGAATACTATCTTTATGTAACCACTTTGTTTATATGTGGAATGTAATGCATGTTTTATGATCTAATTCTCTAAAACTCTAAACCCGAAAAGATCCTCAATGTGTAATCTTGTAATAAATCAAGATTAAGTAAGCTTTAAGGCTGGGGCCTTATAGTTGGTATCAAAGGTCGGTTTAGATAACTTTAGGAGTTAGAATTCTATTAAATGATTATCCAAAAATATTTTTTTTTGAAATGATATAGCATTTGAAGATTACCATGTTGCTTCATCTAAGACATGTTTGTTCAGAATGGTTTTCCGCAGAGGAAACAGGGAAGCAGTGCTAGGAAGGCATACAGAAGGAAATAACCTTCCGAATCAGCATCCCGAGATGGTCGGAATTGGAACTGAACAGTTTTTTGCAGTGATGGCGCAGTTGACTCAAGCGATAAATGGCGGTGGTATCCATGCACGAGATCAGCCAGATTAACCGCAGAGGAACATGTCAGTGGTGGAACATTTCATGAGGCAACATCCACCATCATTCAGAGGATCATCTGACCATGTGCTAGCTAAAGGGTGGATTAAAGCACTGGAGAAGATTTTTGATGTCATGGGGTGTTCAGACAATCAAAAGGTTAGTCTTTATATTTACCGTTTGGAGGGTGAAGCAGATCAGTGGTGGTCTATGGTTAAAAATATCAGGGACGCCGATGAGATTGATGCTCTTGACTGGGATAAATTCAACGGTATGTTTCTTGAGAAGTATTTTCCTAAGGCTATTCGACTTAGGATGGAAAAGAAATTCTTGGAATTGAGGCAAGAGGAAGACTCAGTGGCTGCCTATGAAGAATGGTTCACTCGATTGGCAAGGTATGCTCCAAATTTTATCCGGGACCTTGATAGTAAAATCAATCGTTTCTACTCAGGATTAAAGCCAATGTATTGAAGGGAATTAGCTTCTCGTGAGTTTAAAAGTTATGAAAAGCTTGTTCGATGTGCTGAGAAGGTGGAAATGGAGTTTGCCGATGACCAAGTTTTCTATAACAACCAGCAGAAGAAGAGACCGAGGTGGGAGGAGAAAGGTAAGAATTCTTCAAAAAAGTCTGATGGTAAGAGAACTAAGTTTCCAGTTTTTGATAAATGTGGCAAAAGGCATGCTGGGGAATGTCTTCTAAATTCTGGGAAGTGCTACCGATGTGGTAATATGGGACATAAGGCTCGTGATTGCACTGAAAAGGATCAAGGTGAAGGTAAGAACAAATTTCATTTACAGTTAGTGAAATGTTATAAGTGCAATGAGATGGGTCACTATGAAAACGAGTGTCTGACAAGGAGTTTGAGTGATGGGAAGCAGTTAGACTACAAGCAGAAAGGGGTGGTAAAATCCTTTTCAACTATTTCAGCAGATGTCGGGCCATCAAATGAAGTTGTATCAGGTACTTTTTTGTTTTTTCAGATTATGCCAGTGTGCTCTTTGATTCGGGGTCTACACATTCTTTCATCTCTGAAACCTTTTCTAGTAAAATGGGAATACCATCTCAAGAAATGACTCCTGAACTTTTGGTAAAAACACCTGGGGGAAGTGTCGAGGCAAAAAGAATTTATAAGAATCTTCCTATCCTTATCTGTGGAAAGAACCTACTTGCAAACCTTATTGTTCTACCTCTAGTAGAGTTTGATGTTATCCTGGGTATGGATTGGCTCTCTATTTACCATGCTAAGATTGACTGTAGAGCTAAAGAAGTTTCTTCTCAGAAAGACTTTCAGTTTGTTTACAAGAATGAACCCTTACTTTTGATAACATATCAAGAGGCCGAGAAACTTGTAAAAGATGGAAATGAATGTTACCTTGCACACATCGTCGAAAACAAAGGAACTGTTCAGATTAATGACGTTCCAGTGGTAAATGAGTATCCTGATGTTTTTCCTGATGAGTTGCCTGGAAAAATACCAGATCGGGAAGTTGAGTTTACTGTTGACTTAGTTCCTGATGCTAAGCCAATTTCAAAACCCCCTTATCGAATGGCACAAATTGAACTTTTAGAGTTGATGGTGCAATTGCAAGATTTATTAGAGAAAGGTTTCATTAGACCTAGCACATCACCATGGGGTGCTCCTGTTTTGTTTGTTAAAAAGAAAGATGGTTCTATGAGACTTTTCATTGATTATAGAGCCTTGAATAATATCACTCTTAATAACAAATATCCTTTGCCTCATATCGATGATTTGTTTGATCAGCTCCAGGGAGCTCAGTTTTTTTCAAAGATTGACCTGAGATCGGGGTACCATCAGCTGAAGGTAAAGGAGGAAGATATTCCGAAGACCACGTTCCGTACGAGATATGGCCATTATGAATTTGTAGTAATGCCTTTTGGGATAACCAATGCACCTGCTGTATTCATGGACTTAATGAATAGAATTTTCCATGAGTTCTTGGATAAGTTTGTGGTGGTTTTCATTGATGATATTTTGGTGTTTTCTAAAAGTAAAGAGGAGTATGAAAAACATTTAAGGGTTATCTTGCAAACCTTAAAAGAAAAGAAATTGTATGGGAAATTCAGCAGGTGTGAGTTTTGGTTGCAACAAATTTCTTTCCTTGGTCACATTGTTTCTAAAGATGGAATAACTGTTGATCCTGGAAAAACAAAAGTTGTGGAAGAATGGCCAAGACCAACAAATGTAACCAAGATTCGTAGATTCCTTGGTTTGGCGGGCTATTACCGAAGGTTTGTTAGAAATTTTTCACGGTTATCTAGTCCAATGACTAAGCTAACTCGGAAGGGTGTTAAGTTTATCTGGACAAAAGAATGTGATGATTGTTTTTAGGAATTGAAAAGAAGATTGGTGAATACTCTAGTTTTGGCACTACCTTCCAGGAATGGTGAGTTTGTTATATACAGTGATGCTTCATTGAAAGGACTTGGTTGCGTCCTAATGCATATTGATCAGGTAATTGCTTATGCTTCACGACAGTTGAAAACTCATGAGGTAAATTACCCTACACATGATTTGGAATTAGCTACTGTTGTTTTTGCTTTAAAAATTTGGAGGCATCATTTGTATGGAGTAAAGTGTGAAATATATACCAATCACAAAAGTTTAATGTATATATTCACTCAGAAAGAGTTAAACATGAGACAGAGGAGATGGCTAGAATTAATCAAGGATTATGATTGTACAATTCATTACCATCCGGGAAAAGCAAATAAAGTGGCTGATGCTTTGAGTCGAAAAAGTAATGCTTCATTAACAATGTTGTGTTTGGAACATGATCCTTTGGTTAACGATTTGATGAACTTTGGCATAGAAGTTGTTGGTGCAGGAAGTCCTTCTGTTTTGTTTCAGGTATCAGTGAGATCTTCTCTATTAGATAGAATCAAGCAAGCACAGAAGCAAGACAGTGAGTTATAGAAAAGGGTAGAGCTGGTTCAGAAAGGTAAGTTGCCTGAATTCAACATTGATAATGATTGTGTTTTGAGATTTGGGAAGTGATTGTGTGTGCCTTGTGATTCACAGTTGAAGAGAGAGTTGTTATGTGAAGCTCATAGTTCTCCGTTTTCAGTTCATCCGGGCAGTACTAAGATGTATAGATATCTGCAGGAGTATTACTGGTGGGATGGAATGAAAAGAGACATTGCTGATTTTACTGTGAAGTGTTTGACTTGTCAGCAGGTTAAAGCAGAGCGGCAGTTACCGAAAGGGATGCTTCAGCCTTTACCAGTACCAGAGAGGAAATGGGAGAATATATCCATGGACTTTGTTGTTGGATTACCGAAGACATCTCGAGGTAATAATGCAATCTGGGTTATTGTTGATCGCTTGACCAAATCTGCTCATTTCCTTGCTATATGAGATACTTTCTCTCTTGATCAACTTTCCCGTTTGTATCTTAAAGAGATAGTCATGTTACATGGAGTTCCTCTCTCCATTGTATCGGATCGTGATCCCAGGTTTACTTCTAACTTTTGGAAAGGCCTTCAGAAGTCTTTGGGTACTGAGTTAAATTTTAGTACAGCTTTTCATCCTCAATCAGATGGGCAGTCAGAACGAACAATTCAGACATTGGAGGATATGCTACGAGCTTGTTCTATGGATTATCAGGGAAGTTGGGACCAACATCTTTCTTTGGTTGAGTTTTCATATAATAACAGTTTTCATTCCAGTATACAGATGGCACCATTTCAGGCATTATATGGGAAGCGGTGTCGAACTCCAGCTTTCTGGGATGAAGTGGGTGAAAGGAAGTTGAAGGGACTAGAATTGGTAGATGAGATGGAAGAAAAAGTTCAGCTGATTCAGAAACACATGAGAACAGCTCAGAGCAGGCAGAAGAGTTATGCGGATAACCGGAGGAAGGATCTATCTTTCGAGGTAGGTGATCATGTTTTTCTCAAGGTTTCTCCTTGGAAAAGTGTGATGAGAATTGGTAAGAAAGGAAAGTTGAGTCCAAGGTTTGTTGGACCATACGAAATTCTGGAGAGAGTTGGATTAGTTGCATACCGAGTGGCTTTACCTCCGAGTTTATCTCAGGTACACAATGTTTTTCACGTTTCGATGTTGAGAAAGTATATTCCAGATCCATCTCATGTTTTGAGTCCAGAGGTAGTTCAGCTGGAAGAGAACCTATCTTATGAGGAACAACCGGTCCAGATTCTTGACCACAAGGAGAAAGTGTTACAGAATAAGGTGATTCACGAGGTAAAGGTTTTGTGGAAAAACCCACATGATTGAAGAGGCAACATGGGAATCCGGAAATGCAATGAGGGATAAGTACCCTCATTTATTCGATAAGTAAATAAATTGCGGGGACGCAATTTTCTAAAGGGGGGAAGGATGTAACATCCCAAGTATGTAATGAATAATAGATATTTTTATCCATGTCTATTAATGATTAAGATAGTGTTTTAGAGGCTTAAAATGAAAATAAATACAATCTTATTCATGGAATAAACTAATATTCTTAAAAGATTGTTTTACTACCTTTTGATGGAAAACCATTTTTGAATCTATATTTTGACAATTTGATAAACTATTTTTGTCAAAATAAACTTATCCATTATGATTGGGACATCAAAATTTACCTTGTGTGAATTTTTGGTATTTTTCTGACAATATTGATTTTTTAATGAATAGTGAAAAATACTGCATTTTACATCAAGACTGCTTTTTAATCTAATTTATTTATATGATTAGATTATGTTTTGAATTTCTTTTGAAGTGAAATTAGAATATATTTTTACCATTTTATCCAATGGTGGTCATTGGAATCAATTTCACTTTGAAATTAGACTTAAACTGGTGTCAATCTTTTGATACTTATTGTTTTGTAAAAACACACTATTTGCTCTGGCAGCGGGAATTAATTATTGAATTAATTAATGTGACTTATATGATTTGAATTTTGTAAAATGGACTTCATTTTTGAATTCGGAATATCAAATATAGCTTAGGGTGAATTTTTGGTAATTTTCTGAAAAACTTCAATTTTTGATGAATAGTGAAACCACTAAGTGGTAATCAAGCAAACTGATTTTTCAGTTAAATGAATGTTTACCACTAATGTGTATTGAATTTTAAAAATCTGACATACATGGTTTTCATTAGTATGTAAAATGTTGTTCAATGAGATTATAATAATTTTTTGGTGAATAGTAACTTATTAAGTTCTTAATCACGATTAGTTGTAATTAGGGTAGTTTAAGGTATAAATAATACTTTAATAAAATGAAATGACCTAGACACATGTCCCAACCTCATTGGTTGTGTCATGGCCGACCATGACATTCCATGGGTCAACTTGGGGACCCCATGGATCCACTTTTGTTGGGAAATGACATAAATTACTTTTTATTTAATGTTAAAGTGAAAATGACACAAACATAATATGTTTTACGAAAACAATTTTTAAGTGGGGTTATACAAGTCCAAATTTTGATTATAAATAGAAATTGGAAAGCTAAAAAGATTTCATATATCATAGTATTTTTTTTATAATTTTTATACATTAAATAAATTAAATTATTTATGACATAATAATGATGCATCGATGACATCAATATTTGACGATTTAAATAAAATGGAATGATAATGAAAACTCTAAAATCTACACATGGAAAAAACCAATTGGAAGAGTGTATTTCTAACCCTTATCACCTTATCCACGAATTATATCAATGTGGGACCTTTTAAAACCGAAACACATTTTCAAATAAAGTAATGTTTCTTTACTTTCCAAAAGTGCCCCTCCTCTCCTCTTATAAAAGGCCCCCACCTCTACCTCATTTCACACACTCTCCAAGCCTTTGGCTCGGCCAACCTCTGCCCATTTACTCTCTCCACATCCCTCTCCTCATCCTAGAGGATTCCCTTTGGGCAGAATCCTTTCAAAGGAAGCCTTTAGGCTCAAATCAAAATGATTTACACATTTTAAGGTAATTCGTTCTCTCATGTTCATTTGTTTTATTTTGCTTCTCCAACCCCCTAAACTCTTTTTATATAATTCTTTTGTAACAACACCAGTATCTTCAATATACTAGGATGTTTTTATATGATTTATTTGAGCTACACTCTCACACAACTACATCAAATGGTTAAAGAACATACGGTTTCCGTGGATGGTGAAATTCTCCCTCCCGAAACGATGATTGTTCAACACTCATTTAACACCTTTAAAGGTGGCCATTATGATGTCACTATTTTTATATATGATATATAATATGTTTATGTTTTCCTTAAGCTTCTGTTTTTTTTCATTTTGGGCATACCTTTATGGTTTCCATTATGGGTAAACACGATATCTTCATTTTAGGAAGTGCGGACTACCGCCCCCTAAAAGTGATTTGATTCGTTAATACCATATGTGGGATGTGTAAAGGATAAAGTTAATGATATTATATATGTTATTATACTGGAATTATAATATACTCTTATATCATTATGATTCTATTCCAGAAAATATGAAATAGAAATGGAAGTAGCGTTCATGCGTACGTACGGCTTACAGTCTCCATGAACGGTGCATTTCATTTCTTACCTCTAAATTATCTAATATTATAAATGCATGTATGTACTGGATATATATGAAATATATGATATCTACATCATGAATACCATTCTGGATATAATGAACCTTTGACCAAATTGACAACATGTAAGTGTAAGAAGTCTATTTTTGACTTAAGAACCAAATACCGACAAAATGAACATTATTAACTTAACTGATTACATGATGTTCATAAAATGGTATAAAAGGAATAATGAACTTGAAAAAGATTCATAATCAAGTAGAGATTAACTCAAGTTTATTATTCAGGAGATTAAAGAATGGTCGAGTCAAGTCGGATACGAGGTATGGGACTTCGTCTCAATCTCCTTTCGTTGAGGCATTTTTTGTTTTATACACAACTTTCTTTTATACGGTGTATAAACCCCTTTGACTTTTACGTTTATTCAAAAGGAATCTTTTTTATACGAAGCGTTTACTAAATGACAAAAGGGAATGTTTTTGACGTACGTATGCGGCGAAAACGACTTCTCCGCCGTCATGACCGTTATTTGAGTTTCGGCTTCCTCTACAAGCCATACCTTCTTTTTAAAAGAAAAATAAATACCATGTTTTACTTTTCTTTTATTTTGGTATTAAAAATGGTTTTCATAATATTTTTATATCAATGTGTGGTATTGATATCTTGTGATTGAATGGTGGAAATGTTATGTTTCCTTTATGCATGTTTTATGTGATACGTTTATGTTGAGGTTCTTGGGCATTATTATGAAGACGGGTGGTTCCGTGATAAACTAAGGGCGGGTGAGCCCGTTATAGCTCTCTAATGCATTGGGTAACGCGAAGGAGTGAAACGTTAAGGTTTCTCCGAAGATATTTTAGGGAATATACTGTGATGGGTATTCCAAATGTAACCAAGAGGGTTACTCCCTAGGTAAGAATGTTATGAATGCCTCAAGTTACCTTTATGTCTTATGATTTCTATGATTTATTCATGATTTTATGAGGTATGTTAAAGTGCCTATGTTTTATGGGTAAAGTATGATTTCATTATTATGTATATATGAACTCATGTTTCCTTTCCATGTTTTTTTTATAACCCATACTGAGTTTTTATGCTCATCCCATGTTTTTGAATTGTTTTTCACAGGTCAAGGGAAAGGTACATGATAAGATGATAGAGTCAAGGATGTGTCAAGGAATAATCCATGTTTTATTTTAAATGTGTTTCCATTGATGGGAATGAAGAATACAATCTTTATGTAACCACTTTGTTTATATGTGGAATGTAATGCATGTTTTATGATCTAATTCTCTAAAACTCTAAACCCGAAAAGATCCTAAATGTGTAATCTTGTAATAACTCAAGATTAAGTAAGCTTTAAGGCCGGGGCCTTATAATCACGATGGTAATTCACCAGTGGTGAGTCACCTCATGGCATCTCACCCAATGGCGAGTCATCCAATAGTGACTTTTCTAATGGTATCTCATCCAACTGTAGCATGTCAAATAGTTTTCAATACAATAGAGAGTCATCTAACGATGATTCATTCGATGGTGACTCACCTAATGATACCTCATCCAATGGTGAGTCATATTATCGGGACTCGTCTTCCAGTAGATCGTCCAAGGGTGTGTAACCCCAAACCGGCACATCCACTGGTAGATCATACATTGGTGAGTCGGACTGGTGACTCGCAGTAGTGACTCCCAGTGGTGACTCACCTAATAGCGAGTCTTTTCAAACAGTTTATAAAAATTCTAGTTTTCTTCCAATTTTTCTTATTTATCCCCTTCAATTACATATTTAGTTAAATAATTTATATTATAGACACCCACCATATGAATTACAATTTGTTTTTTATGTTAGAAGTTTAAGATACTGAAATTAATATATGTTTTTTCTATGATAATGAATAGAATTTATTTAAAACTAATTGATTAAAAATGTATTTTGAATATCTAGAAGTATATTATAAGGTAAGAAAAGTTTATTCCAATTGTAATTCATATGGTGGGTGTCTATAATATAAATTATTTAACTAAATATGTAATTGAATATTTTTTTATTTCATGGTAGGTAGTGGTAAAAATTATTTTTATGAGTCATGTATTTGAGGCATTTTGAGCATTCTTTCATAAACAGTAGTGGGAAAAATGTGAATAATTGGTTATGTGAGGTGAATAATATTGAATTAATGACTGGGTTTTAAATTTTTAGGATCTGAATGGTTTATGTTTGGTTATTTATAATGACACATGATCTTCATAAATTAATTCATTTTTGATAAATATAAATTTGTAATTTAATATGGAAAATTTATGAATTATTTAAATATTTTTATTCTGGTCTACATTGTTATTAGTAGTATTAATTTTAGGAAAATTAAACTGTTTTTTATTATTGAAGTGGTAGTTATGAAATTATTGAAGGGTAATATGGATTTTTAGTGGAGTAATTCTATAAATATGTATTAGTATTAGAAGACTTGATACCCATTGGAGTTGAATGAGGTACCAAATAAACATGACAATGAGAGTATACCAAATTTATTTCTACTTTAATTTTGGAGTAATTAAATTAATCTATTAGTAGTTAACTACTAATGGTCTGTACCTCTTAAGCCCATTATATTGTTAAAATACAGTGTTCGGAGGGTTATAGGAAGAAATTTTGAATCATTTCCACTCTGTCAAAAATCCTATTTTTCTTAAGCTGTGTCTGGAATGGTATTTCAGAGAAGTGAGTCATGACAGTGACTCATTTACCGGCAGGTGGAGATAGTATGTTTAAGTAGTGAGTCAAAATGGTGTATCACGATGGTAAGTCACCAGTGGTGAGTCACCTCATGTCATCTCACCCAATGGTGAGTCATCTAACATTGACTTTTCTAATGGTATCTCATCCAACTGTAGCATGTCAAATAGTTTTCAATACAATAGAGAGTCATCCAACAATGATTCATTTGATGGTGACTCACCTAATGATACCTCATCCAATGGTGAGTCACATTATCGGGACTCATCTTCCAGTAGCTCGTCCAAGGGTGTGTAACCCCAAACCGGCACATCCACTGGTAGATCATACATCGTTGAGTCGGACTGGTGACTCGCAGTAGTGACTCCCAGTAGTGACTCACCTAATAGTGAGTCTTTTCAAACAGTTTATAAAAATTCTAGTTTTCTTCCAATTTTTCTTATTTATCCCCTTCAAAAATTACTTTGACCTAATATGACTTTCAGACCATATTTAAATGGATTCAATGTTTTTTCTAGGGCCATGGATCAAATATTTATTTTCTTAAATTTCCTGGAAACATTTAAATGGCCAAACGTCATTGTATTGGTCAAGATCATACATTAATGGATTTAAAAAATGTGTCGTCTATTAATAAAGGGTATGTCTTTTCGAAAACCGAGAATTCTTATTATCTATGTGTTTCCCTTTCCCCTGGATACAGAAAGTTCCAAAGAAAAAGTATTCTTTAAGAGGTATTGATTGTCTGTTCATTGAGGTAGAAATCCATTCATCTCTTAAAAGTCTTTATCATGCTAGGAGGGTGTATAAATTTTTCTTGGTGAATACAGTTGAATCACAATTCCATAAATATAATTGAATATATTTTAATACAACAAATAGTGGTTGGGGAAAGTTATGCATGATTATGATTTATTGTAATTTTTATCCATGTCTTCTTTTGTATGGGATGTATTCCTATTGAAAATCATGGTCTTTGGTGGCCTTTGTATGCATATCTATATAGATTGTGAATCCATGTATTTGATCTCCTTTATAATAGTTGTATATGTGAAATTGATTAACCACATATGTTCGGTTAAATAAATGGATTCCCTATAATCAAACATTTCCTTTGATAACCTCTAAATTTACAATCGGAACTAAATAACTGATGCCATATTAAATATAAAAAGCTGTGCCTTGTATGGTGTTTAGTGGTGTATTTGATATAATGACTATATGTAAAGGGGTTTGAGTGGTGTAATGGAATTCCACGATGGGATATTGATTAGTTTTATTATAGATGGGCAGTATTGTGTAGTGGGGTGGACGAGTGTGGTTGTGGTCCATCTTGTTTTTTACAGATGTGATTTGGGGGGTTAATTTTGGTTGATATGATGGATAAGCAGAATGACATTGTAGAATAATGATAGTAGTGGTTTTTATTGGTATTTAACCTCATTATTCTTTATGGGTATAATGCCAAAGCTTCACTCTATGTCTTAGGATCGGTTTTTTATGTGAATGGGCATTAAAGGGATACGAAATATGAAGTGGGTTAATTTTCCATGGTTCTTCTTCCTCTATGTGAATTTTTGTTCTCTCTTATTTGTGTTTTACTTAGTAGTTTCATGGATAGTGATAGAAGGAATATATAAATAGTTAATAAACAATGATATATTTTTAATTTAATTTTATGGTGGATATGGTTTGAGTCTTGGATTATTTTGAAGTGTATTTCATTTATCAACATTGGACCTCACCATCACTGATGTTGATAAATGCTTTTAGATGTAGAAGGAATGTTGGTAGTGTTTTGAGGTGGCTCACTATATGATTAAGAACCCATATGTTGGTATTGAGTATTTGATACTATATAATTATACTTGTGTCTCCATGTGTTTTCTATATACACCACCACTATAGTTGAGGACTATGTGGAAAACGCCGCGATTATAATGGGGGAGGGTTTTTTCCAAATATCCAGGTGGAAGGATGGATGACATGTTCCTTGATCTTCAATGCTCCCTCTTCTAGGAATTAGTAGTTGAAGCTTCCTCATATAGGTTGCTATGTAGTTTCCGAGGCCCGTGTTTATGTGACCGAGTTATGATTTCCAAGTTAAATTAGGGATGACATTTATTCTACATCCTAGATATCTTCTATATGATGTGTGGTTCTATGGCCGAGGTTCCTGCGGGTGGGATATGATTCGATTATGGAATAGGTGTCTAAAAGAAGGATGTGATGTGGTTATGGACTAGGTGTCTATGAGAGGGATGTGGCGTGGTTATGGATGAGGTGACTATGGGGAGAATGTTATGTGGTTATGGACTAGGTGTTTTCAGGGAGAATATGGTGTGGTTTGGTCAGCCCAGGTGTGTGCAGAAAGGCTATGATATGGGGATTGTTGAAGAAGTAGGAGTGCCATGACATTTTTCATTAATATATGAGTAGCTAACCAATAAAAAGTTGTATTGGACATCCAAATTATTGATGTTATTACTATATTACATTAAATGACAAGCGTTATTTGGTGATCATTTCTTTTTGGATTTTGGGTGGATAGTATACAGTGTTAGGTGGGATTGGTTTTTTCTATTTATCATAGTGGCGTTAGTATGCTTCCTCCACTTGTGAATGAGAGTCCAGGGTTTTTCCTTCTGAGTAACCTTTTATTCTCACCATACATACAAAAACCTATTTTGAGGTTTCCAGGATGACTATGTTGACCATGTTGGGCATTAGTATCTCGGACGTTGGGAGAGTTTTCATGTCACCACTTAGTCTTGTATTTGGTATTTACATTAGTGACTTTTATATTTAAAGCTATTTTGTTTTAAAAAAAATTTAAGGATGGTTTGGATTTCATATATATATATATATATATATATATATATGTCTTGGTTTGGCTTTGGGATTAATGATTTTGTCTCTCAATATTTTTTTATATAAAGGGTAATGCATTCCATTTTGTGAGATATTTTTACCTTTAGTTCTAGTCACCACCCAGGGGCCCACATGATGTAGGACTCGGAGGGTCATTGTATCCCATCCTTCATTGCCATCATAGAAGGGGATTCAATGGATGGAGGGGGTCATGAAAAAATGGTAATATAGGAAATGGATGAGAGATTGGGTGGAGATTGGAGTTAGGCACAGTGAGGATTGTAGGGATTGGTAGGGAAAAAGTGGAACATGATCTTGGTTAATTACATTGGCCAAAAAATATTAGTATGGAAACAAGATTTTAGCCCACCTTGTGATCTGATGTCAAGAAATATGAGCCTACCAAACGACCAATTAAGCATACACCATTGTCAAGGAAAAGACCCTATGAAACTCACATTCATCATAATGACTTGTCTTCCTATCTGAATTAGATTATTTGGGGGAAATTGAAATATGTAATGAGTTTAAATGATTCTTAAATAAAATCACATACTACTCAGGATTATGATTTCTTTGTTTACCATTTTTGTTACTACACCCAGTCATTATCTATATGTTTCTCAGGCAGTCATGGCTCAGCAGGCCGATCCATTTGATCAGTGAAGGGTTTATTTGATGGATGAGGATGACTAGTGGAAGATAACATTACATGAATTCCAGCTGTAGACCATGGGAAAGTACATGTGAAGTGTTTTCGAAATGGAGGTGAATAGATTGCTTGTGGATATTGAGATCACCTTCAGTCTACTAATTTATCTAATAGAGTATTAGGTTCCCTTTGTTGTGATTCAGATTATGAGAGTATGATGTTAATGGTAGAATTTTTCCCTAGGTTAGAGGAGATGGATGATGTAGTGTGGGTCGATTTCGAGAAGTAGTTTCGAGCAGAATTACTTTTATCAGTAATGAATGATGATAAGAGGTAGAAGTTACACACCCTACAGCAGAAGAGTATGTCATTTCTTGATCTGTGGATTTTGTTCAAGGATCACATTCGCTTTTCCCCAGATCTATTTCTAAATAATGAGTCTTGTGTGAGGAACCTAGAGGAGGTTCTTCATCCTTCTATTTAGTACGTGGTTACTCCATTTATATTTCCAACATACATAAAGGTCCATTATAAGTATGAGTTGATAGATATTATGCACAAGAAAGGAAGTATAACACAACAAGGGATTCAACATAGTTAATTATGGGATTGGGAACTAGAAGTAGGTCTCAGGAACAAGGTCCATGGAGGATTCATCCAATGAGTAATCGAAATCGGAAATTTACTTTTTGACATTACGATACTAGTACATTTTATGTAAATCTAGGACTGAGGAATTTTTCGTGGAGTTTCGTAGGTTCCACGCCCGACCCAACAACTTTTTCGAGCAGGGAAGTTCAAGTTGTAAGGACATATGGTCCATGCTCCACCAAGGGGTGATGCAGTAGGTAGAGCCTAATCTCTGGGTGTGCTATAGGGACCTTGAACTAGGTGTGGTCTAGGACTTAGTCATTAGTAATGGGGCAGAGGAGGTAGGTGTAGTCGGCTGAAAAAGGTAGAGGCAGCAGTCCTGGTAGGTCAAGAGATCGTTTGAGGTAATATCACATTGTTCAGTACTCTTACATGTGATTTGTTTGATTCAGAAGATTTATACTCATTTGTTAAACCTGGTTTACCCATTAATTGGGTTTATATGTCGAAATTATTACAATTCCTATGGTGTTCATTACGAAATTTGGAGGTCATACCAACGTTTTTGATGTATTTATATGATGGAAATTAATTATGGGACCTCATTAGTCACGTGGCAATCTTGTCATTCTCAAGATAAACGAATAAAATGTTATTCTCAAAATCCACTGATTATATTATGTGTATTCTTTTATTTAATGATTCCATAGGAGTGTAATGTTTTCAAGCATGGATGGTCATTGTATGGATTATTCTGTTCAGTGGTGTTTCCAAGTTGGCTCTATGCATTTAGAGAATCCTCTTTTCTTGTTGTTCAAACTGTCAGTAGGATCGTTGGATACAAATATTGTGGATTTTCCCAATTTTTTGGGTAGTTCATTGTTGTTTTAACGATAGATGTTGTGAATCTACCCACTCGATGTGACATTGTGTTCGGAATACACTTATTGTCATGCTTGCCTGATTTTAATGGATCATTTTCAGATGGAACCGTCTAAGATATAGGAGTTGAGGATTCATATTTATGGAATGATAAAGAAGGTCTTTATTCAGACATGTATTTCACTATAAATGTCTCTAGTTTTTTATGAAAATAATTTGATGGTGTTCTAAGGTTGAGTATAGACTACCAGAGGTTGAATCAGGTGACGTTCAATAAAAATTAACCTCATTTGAGGATAGATAATAAATTCATCTAGATGGGAGGATAATGTTGGTTTCATACGGTTTATCAACATCCTGGATATCACCAATTTAGGGTGAAGTATGGAGATCTCTTAAAGACATCTTTCATGTGTAGGTATGGGATCTTCTGAATTCATAGTCACATTGTTCAATGTTACGAACACACCACCCATGATCATTGGGATTATTCGCTCTAACATCAGTGAGTTCATAAACCAGTTCATCATGATATTTATCAACAACATCTTGATATACATGATGAAAGAGGATGATCATATCAATCATCTCTAGACTGTCTCATATGATATTTTCCACCACCAAATCTATGGAATGTCATTCAAGTTCAATTTATTTAAAAGTGAGTTACATGTACTAGGACATGTGTTATCATAATAGGATGTATAGTGGGCCCATAAATGGTCTATAATGTTTGTTTGGGAATTACCAAATAATGTTGTAGAGGTTCATAGTTTTCTCAGTCTAGGAGGATTTTATCAGGGATTTGTACCTGATTTCTCTTGAGTAGTAGTTATATTGATAGATCTAACCAGAAAAGACTAGGATTTTTTCTAATGCGAGCAGTTCCAAGAAGTTTTAGACTATCTAATGTGGATGTTTTTCAGTGCTCCAATGCTCTAGTTTCCATATGAATGGGAGATATTCAAAGTGTTGGGTGATGATTTATGTATGGGTTTTTGATTCATATTAAACCATCGGTGTGGAGTGGTCACTTATGGGTCTTGGTCCTTACATCCACACAAGAATAACAATGCAACACATGATTTGGAGCTAGTAAAAGTATATTTTTCCGTATAATATTTGGAAAAATTATCTAATAAGATAGTGCTTTATCGTCTTTACAGAACATATGATCATGATGTATGTCTTTTCCCAGTGAGATATGAAGATGCAATTGTGAGTTTTAATGGAGTTTTTTGGGGCTATGTTTATTAGATCTCTCCTAATAAAAGGTAAATGTTTTGGCCGAGGCTCTAAGAAGGAATTCACCAAATAAGGTTATTTGGGATGTTTTCGATTCGTGGATGGTGATAGAGAAGTTTACATCCTCGCAGTTGGATGCAGTAATGGATGGTCGTCAAGGATGTTTGTTTCAAATGTTGGTACAGTTTTACCTGAAGTAGTAGGTGTAAGAGGCCCAATGAAGAGACTTAGAGGAATAAGTGATGTGCGAACGTGTTGACCATGGTGATGCATTTGAGGAATGGTTGGAGGATGTTTGGTATTGTAAATTGTATCGTAAGTCTATTTTTTATTGTGGTGTAGCACGAGGGAGTCATTTATGAGTTTCAAATATCACCCATAGTGGTTCTTCTAAGAGATTCCAAGATGTATCTTGAAATGAGGGAATAGTTTTGGTGTCTGAGAAGGAAATAGTAATTAGTAGTGTTTTTGGAGAAGTGATTGATGTGCCAGTGGTTGAAGGACGAGAATCGTGTTACCAATGGTTTTTTGTTTCACTTTAATGTTCCCGTGTCAACGTGGGATGACATTTCGATGGTTATTGTCACACGATTACCCATGGATCAGCATGAGTATGATGCAATTTGGGTATTGGTGGACCGACTGATGAAAACAAATCAATTCTCAGAAATTAAAGAGTCATTTTTATTGAACGACATAGAAAGGGTGAATGTTGATGAGGTGGTGTGGTTATATAGATATTTGAGATCTGTTGTCTATGATTGGGATACATTCTTTACCTCATGAGTCTCGAGGGGATTATTTCATTCTTTTTACACTACATTACACTTAAGAACTACATTCAACACTTAGAACGTTTTAAAAAAATAGGACTCTCTAGACGATAGAAGATATGTCGCATGCATGCATCCTAGACTTTGGTGGATTTCGGGAATGAAAATTTCAGATGGAATAGTTCACGTAAAAAATTTGCTATCACACATCCATATTCCTAGACCCAATTAATGGTTTGAATGGAAGGTCATGTCGATAACCTATGTGCTGAAATGTGTTTGAGGAGATAGCTATTCTTTGTCGTATGGTAGTGCAATCATGACCGAGAATGTTCAAATTATTCAATTTAAAGTGCAGTAAACAAATGACCCATAGAAGTCGAATGTCGATCAAAGGAGGAGGCCATTGGAGTTTGTGGTTGGGGACCAGGTATTCTGGAATGTTTTCCCATGACATGGGCATCAGAGTTTTGGAAGAGCGAGACAAAATTCAATCAGGTTCATTAGACTCTTCAAGGTGTTGGGACGATATGGTTGGGTGGAATACCAGTTATCACAACCACCACAGTCAAAGAGGACCCACAATGTCTTTAACATCTCTCAAATTTACCTGTATCATCATGTAGACTTACATGTCATCGAATGGGTATAGTTGGATACGAAAGATATAATATTGTTTTGGAGTTGCTAGTATAGATCTATGATCATTTGGAGAAGGTTCCATGTTGGTGAACCATTCCTTTGGTTTGCATGTTTTGGAGGCATGGTGGCATAGAGGAGAGTATATGGGAGTGAGAAGGGAAAATGTGTTCCCAGTACCCAGAGTTTTTTTAGTTCTTACTTGTTAATTTATTCCATGTAATGTTATGTTTGTACCATTTTTCATTGACATGAGTTGTTTTCTTACAAACAAATGTTTGAATAAGTCTTCATAAGTGGAAAAGGGAGGACCTGATTCATAATCAAGATGTATTGATTGAGATGATATAAAACACATGTGGGGGATTTAGTGTCAACTAGTGTTGATAGTCTCTTTACATGGATATAGGAACACCCTAATTCATTTGTTTTGGACAGTGTGGTTTTTAGGAAGGTTTAGTTTTCCATTTGGTTGGCTGGGTTAGCAGATGTCAAAAGAGGTGTTCTTGGATGTTGAGGTTTCACTCTAACATTGAAAAAAAAGGGTGGTTTATCATTGAACATTTATTTCGGTAGCAGTGTTTCTCGTTTAGTGAGATCCTTTATAGGTATCTCATGGGGTGGTTTTTTGGACCCTTCTTTCCTTATGAGTTATTTTTAAAATCTCAAGGGAATGAACAGTTTTAGCGGTATCTAATTTAATGGTCTTGGAATTTCAGGTTCGTTAATTTGTGAATTTCCCATGTTCAATGTGTTTTGGGTCTTCATGGTGACTCATTTCAAGAATTTTTAAAAAATACATTTTTTTGATGCTGAGTCTGGACCGGTATCTTGTGGTAGTGAGTCACGAGGTTGACTCATCTACTAGTAGGTGGCATGAGTAGGACGCGACAGTGAGTCCCAATGATGACTTGTGATAGTAGGTCTCCAGCAGTGAGTTGTCCGAATGTAACTCACCCAAAGGTGTGTCATATGAGGGTGATTCATCCAATGGTAGCATTTTCTACATGGACTTGTCAAATGGTAGCTCATCCAAATCATAATTCATTCAATGGTGAGTCGTCCATCATTGACTCACCCAACGATATCTCCTCTAGTGGTGATTCACACAATGGTGACTCATCCACTGAGAGCTCATCCAATGGTGAGTCACTGAACTGTCCCTCATCCACTCATAGGTCATCCAATGGTAAGTAGAACTAGTGACTCGCACAAGTGAATCCCAGGGTGACTCAGCTATTTGTGATTAATTTTTGAAATTTTTCCAAAATTCTAGATTTCATTCATTTTTTCCAGTTTTCCCCTTCAACAATTCCTTTGACATAAAATTATATTATGGACATATTTAAGTGGTTTTAAAGCCATTTTTAGGACCATGGTTTATATAATTATTATTCTAAAATGTTCTATAGACGTCGAAATAGATAACCTGCATGGTCTTTGTCAACATCTGACTCTAATGGATTTTAAAACCATTCCTCCCATTGGTAATGGATCTGACCTCTTGAAATCTAGGACTCCTTTTCTCGTTGCATTCCAATTTTCCCTTGATACAGGATGTTCCCAATAAAATTTCATCCCATTGAGTTGTGTGTTTGCGTCGTGGGATTAGATCATGTTATCCCTGGAGATTTTTTGTCTCATGTGCACCAACTATCTTGGTAAAATAAAGAGGTTCTATTCATCTATTCTTTGAGGTATAAATCCCTTTATCCCTCTAATTTTTGTATCATGTTGGATGGGTCTACGAATGTCTTGTGGTGAATACTACTGAATACATGTTCAATAAAGATAATCGAATCTATTTTCAAACAATAAATAAGGGATGGGGACAGTTGTGAATGATGGTGATATTTTGTTATATTGATCCATATCATAAATTGTATTGTTTTTATGCCTATTTAATATCATGTGTATTGGTTGTATTTCTTTACATGCTAGTTTTGGTTTTGAATTCATGTATATGATGTTCTATGGAATAGTTATATATGTAAAATTTCGTAAACATTCCTTCTTGGGTAAACAAATCTATGCCATTGGATCAATGTTTTCCTATGATAACCCCAAAATAAATAATAAGATGTAAATAAATAATTCCTTGTTAAATTTTGAAATTTGTACCTTGTGTGGTTATGTTGTGATTCGATTGATAGCATGACTGACTGATGGGTGGTTTGGGTGGTGTAATGGAATATATGGTAGAGTAATTGAATGATTATTGAATGGATGGGTAGTGTTGTGTATAGGGGATTCCAAGTGTATTTTTATTATGTTATATTGTGTGTAGCTATGAGTTTTGGGTCTGTTGTTGTTGACATGATGGATTGGGTGGAATGAATTTGATGAGTTTGGATGGAAGTGTTTTGTATGGGTAATTAACTCAAATTTTCTCTATTGGTAGAATTACAAAATCTTCACTCAGTGTCTTAAGATCGGTTTTTTAGGACATAAATGGGCATTGAATGGAGAATATATATGATGTGGGTTAATTAATTGTAGTTTTTTGTTCTATGTGTGATTTTTTCTATGTGGATTCTTGTGTGTTGTATATAGTAGTTGATTAAAAAGTGATGAAACAAATAAATAAAATATTAAATAATAATGATAATTGGTTAAT
Organism: Viscum album; assembly: GCA_963277665.1. Lineage (NCBI taxonomy): Eukaryota > Viridiplantae > Streptophyta > Magnoliopsida > Santalales > Viscaceae > Viscum > Viscum album. The sequence goes on along the minus strand of OY728136.1, from coordinate 1,764,261,652 downwards.
TGAATTGGCTTGGGGTATGATTTATGTATTTTCTTTTTTTGAAGTGTATTTCATTTATCAACTCTCAATGTTACCATCACTAATGTTGATAACTGAATATAGAGGTATAAAACATGTCGAAAATGTTCTATGTTAGATGATTTTTTGATTTAGAACCAATATTTTGGGCTTCAATATTTGATATTATATATATATATCCCTTTTTAGAGGTGTTTTCTGTATGAACCCCACCCTAGTTGAGAAATATGTGTTAAAAACCCCCATTGTTTTGGATGAGCGTGTCTTTATCGTTATCCATGTAGGATAATGGATGGTTTGTAGCATTATCTTCTTTACTATAACTTCTAGGTAATGGTATCCCAAGCTTCCTGAGATAGGTTTTGGTGTTTATTGTGGGGGCCAGGTGACTCTGAGTGAGTTATGCTTTCCCAGGTTTTTTTTGGGATGAGATGTTTTGTGCTTCCATGGTGTGTTCAGGGTGAGGTTTAGTCATGAGGCTGAGGTGTCTACAGGAAGGAAGTGATGCAGTTATGGCCCATTTTTTCTATGGGTAGAATGTGATGTGGTTATGGCCCATGTGTTAGTGGGTGAGATGTGGAATGGTTATGGACTAGGTTTCTACGGGTTGGATGTGATGTGGTTTTGCACCATATTTCTTCTGGTGGATTGTGATGTTGTTTTTGTAGCCTAGGTGGGTGCATGTAGGCTTTAATTTGGGGCTTTTGGAAGATGTAGGAGGTCTATGAAATTTTCCTTTAGGGTATGAGTATCTAAATAGTGGGAAGTGTTTCGGGGAACCCAAATCATCGATGTGATTACTATATTACTTTACTTGACTTGAGTTATTTAGAGAGCATGCCTTGGTGAGATTACGGTGGCTAGAATACCATGTTTGTTTTTGTTGGTATTTGATTTTTATCACAAGGGAATTAGTATTATTTTAACACTTTGGAATGAGAAACGTTGTATTTTCAAATTGAGAATACATGTATACTCACCCTACGTATATAAAAATTATTTCTGGTTTCTAAGAGAACAACATGGACCATGCTGGGCATTACAAGCATGGACTTTTGAATAGTTGTTGTGTCACCACTTATCTATTTTGGTATTTAATTTGGAGACTTTTATTTGTTGTTGTTTTTGTTTAAAAATTCTTGTGGGATGGTTTGGTTTTCTTTCATATCTATGTATATATAAAAATTCATCATGGACTTATTTCGGGATGAACCATATTATCTCTCGATCTTATTTTGTTATAAAGTGTAATACCTCCCATATTGTGATATCTTTGTACCCTAGGTGATTATTCCCACAAAAGGGCCTACATGAGGAGGCACTTGGGGTCATCATATCACATCCTTCATTGCCAACTCTAGAGGTGAAACCTTAGATGTAGGGGATCATGAGATAACTAGATAATGAATAGAGGGATATATTCAATTTTGTGGTTAAAAAAAATAATATTAGGGAAAATTATGTTTCCCCTTTCATCTATTGAATCCAATTTTGGCTATTCCCTGAATTTATTTTCTTCTTGGCCATTGAGAAGAATGGGGAATGCGGATTTTACCTCTCTTACCCCCTCCATTCATAATTCATTTTTTTTCATATATTATGGTTTGGATTAAATATTCCTATTAATGATAATTACTATTCCTTCATAACCCCAATAAATATTACATCCATCAATTCTTATATCAATATAATATTCATGGAAATTTTGTATGTGATTCAACCATATCTTGGTGAAATCACAGTAATTGAGAGATATTTAATGTATAAGTTGAAATTTAATCATATAACGGTCATTTTATTATCATTGATGGTCTTTTGATATAATAATTTTTTTGTATATTTTTTTATAAATATAATTCTATATAGGAAAAATTGAATACATTTTTGGCTTCATAATTTTATGATATGATTATTATTATTTTGGGAAGTATATATAATGTTTCATATTTTCAACATCCAAATTTTATTGTATTCATATGACATTGATTCCTTCTTGTTTAAATTTTTAATGAAAATAGATTTTTTATCATTAAGAAATTTAAAAAGAGTTTACTCATCGATTATTTTCATTAGTGGTGTTATGCCCCATTAGGTTCATTTATCTTTTCCTATTATGATCCAATAAATCTATTATCAATAATAATAAGAAAAATTAAATTATGATTTTGAAATAAAATGATTGGATTTTCAATATTTTAAATCCACAAAAGGTTAAATAGTTACTATTAAAATGATGTGAGGGAATTTATTAAATTTCTTATTCTTATTTATTTCCATAAATTTGTAGTGTTTATGAAAACTTATATATATTATACACTTTATTTTCAGATCAAAAATATTAAGATACATATATACGAATTCCTAAATATTGAGAGGCCTAGTGTTGTAATGTAATAAGATATATATTAGAAAACATTAAATAGGGAAATAAAAGAATTACTTAAAAACTCCATCGCCAACCCATAAATTATGTCGATCATATAATAGTAGACATGAAAACCTAACAATGCACCTCAAAATGTGATGATTTATTAAGCCTAGTTGCAGAATAATAAATGAATATCATAATTATTGCAATTAATATGATAAAACTATAATATATTGGTGATATAAATGGAGAGAAGCATAATCTTGAACATCAAATCAAAAAATAAGATGATAATAACAAGGAATCATAAGAATATTGAATTAATACAAAACATTATATTATAATCCTATGTCATGGATAACCGTCAAGACATCATACTATAGTGTTTTTATGCTAACCACATGTGAACAATAAAAATAATATGTGGATATAAAATCACTATCTAATACATTAGAGAGTTATATAATTTGTGGACTACCCTTAAAATTCATAATATGTATATACATTTGTGTTCCAAAAAGGAAATAAAAAATATAAACATAGTTTATATAATTTAATCCATTTTTATCGAGTATGAGATTAATACATATATTTCCTCAATAAAAATTTTGAGGAAAAACATAGTGAATAAACATTAGTATGAATCAGGATGGGTTTTCACAACAATACAGTTTGGAAATAAAACCAGCCAATTATCTTCTCCAATAAAATTGGTATAAAAAGAGATTCATGGAAGGGATTAATGAGAATAAAAGGAAGGTTTTCCTTGATTAATAATCATATATTTCTAGGAAAATATTTCAACCACAAAAAATTGGAAATAAAAAGGATGTATACAAATAAAATACTTTAGTAATTAGGATAATTGAGAGAATCCCATACTAAGAGAGAATACATCTAAATCTTTGGGAGGAGCATAATAAGAGCATGGAATGCTGTATTTAGGATTTTAGAGATGAAAAGGGAGGGTATGTTCATTCATGTTTTTTTGTAATGATGAAATGTATTTTTTTTTGTATATTGAAAAATTGAGGGTATTTAATCATTAATTTTTAAATATAGGTTTGGAAAACAAATATATAAATTAATTGAAACTAGAAACCTAACCACTGCATTTTCCCATATATTTTTACAAGGAGAGATGGTTTCTAATATTTTATATGTTTAAAACATACCTCCTTAAAATAATACCATACATGATGTAGATGTATGAAATTTTAAAAGGGGTAATTTATAAAACCACAAAATTTAATATAGGTTTTAAAAGAATCATTATTAGTTCATTAAATATATAATTTAACATAAAAAATATTAATTTCAATCATAAAACTTTTTTTATCCATGTATCTTATGTTATTCCTCATAGCCAAATTTACGGTGGTAAAGAATACCGTATATTTATACTATATTCAGTTTTTACCCAGAAATTTGACCGTCTTAGGAAATTATGTAGACATCACCGCCGGGTAATTTTTATGTGATGACTTTAAAAATTAAATTTATTTTTCAAAATAATTCAAATATAATAAAATTCTCTATAACTATACTTTTTTATTTTTCAAAATATATTATTTTGTATGATGAGAAAATCCTTCCAAACATATTAAATTTTCATTATTATTCATTAAATTATATTATCAATTATATTTTAATTTAAATTGATTATGTGAGATTATTTAATAAAATAAATAATCTATATTCCCGATTCTTTTTTTAAAAAGGTTTATTAATTGAAACTAAATATTTCCCACTAATACAATTTTTATTTTTTCATATGAAAATATAATTTTTATGGAACTCATTATATTATCTTGTATATATATATATTATTCATGATAAGAGTTAAATGAAATCATTATTTTGTTAAACATAAATTTTAATATTTCTTAGTCCATGGTCAATATACATAACCTCTTATTATACCATTTTATTCCCTATAGTTAAGGTGTGTGATTGAGGTAAATTTTATGGGATAGTTTAGTGAACATGGTAGGGGATTTGATCTCTATATGAATGAAATTATTCTATAAATAGTTTCTCCCATGATTTAGTTATTAAACCCCATATTGGGATTAGTCAAGGGAATATTCTAGTAATACCATCTACCTTGGTAGATTCGACAAATGGGCTTCCTACGGTATGATCATACTGGTCAAGTCCATCACATATTTCATCTTTGTCACGTATACATTATCATAACCCATAATGAATGTTAGTATTAATGGACATTGTTCAATCTGTAAGACTCTATAATTGTATATATATTCTCTTTAAAAAATGTGATGCATGTAATTCAATTAATTATACCGAGCCTCATTATTACTTAAAGAGAAATATATTAATCCATTATTACCTAGCCATTAAATAATAATAACTAAATATAGAAAAATTATAAAAATATTTATAAATTTTTTTATTAATCCATTAATTTTACTTAAGTTATAATAAGTAAGTAATATAATTTTAGTAATCTCCTTTTTTAGTTCAAGAATATGCCCTTTTAAAAGAGGGTTCTATCGTATTTTTTGAATGAAATTTATTATTCATTTACACAATTTTTGGTAAATTAATTTCTATAAAATCACAGAATATATAAAATGAAAATTGAAATATCATATTAGGGATAATTTTTATGATTTTTATAAAATGATTTATATTGCATAGATTGGTGGAAAATACAATTTCATTAATTAAAAATAATTTATTTTCATATATGTGTAACATGGAAATTTAAAATTGATCATAATGTAATGAACATATAATTTATTTATAAATAATCTAATTAATTAAATATTGATCATAAATATACATTATTTTGTATATTTTAATAATTCATCTTAAAATAATTTTATCTAAAAAAATTAGGTGTGTATTATTATTTTATTTTAACAAATTCAATTAATATCAATTTATTAATGTATTCATTGAGGTTAATAGATAATATGTTCAGTATTATATTTTGACATTCATTTTATGTTTTTTATAAGTAAAATAATGAATGCACATTATATTTTACTCTTAGAAATTCTTTTTTCAAAAATTGGTTTTGTTCTAGTTTTCATGCTAAATTAAAATTATTTTCAGAAACAAATAGACATTTAATCTTGTAATAAATATTTTAAACATTGGATAATAATTACTTATATTATTTAAATCATTCAACATAATTTTTCACAATAAATAGTAAAAATAGAAAAAATAAAATAGTTAAGGTTAACATTGGTTTACCAGGGGTTAAACTATTACATAAGGTTTGGAAAACAACCCAAACCTATCAAATTAACATATATACTAATTATATATCAACTATTTGTTATCTTAACATCTAATATATATCCATTTGCAGCTATATTACAATTAATGTGAACATCAACCATCAAATTATTTTATGAAATTGCATTTGTGTCCCTCCAATCACATATAAAAACACTACTCTTATCTCCCCTTATTCATATAATTTATTCCTTATATGTACAAAAATAAATACAACAAAAAAATACAATAGAAATTCCATTCATCTAAGATCTTATTTTATTCTTTCAAACCCAATCATTCAAGAAATATGGGATTTTCTAGAGGAGGTCTCCCAAAATAGAGGAAAGAATATCAACCAACATACTTTAATATTATTTATTATTATTAATCCTATAAGATATAGTTTCCAAATAAACCTAATTATTAAATAAAAAACAAAATATTAAATTATTAGTATTTCACAACCATTTATTAAAACTTTTGATTCTAATGGGAGATGAAATTATTTCTCATGCATTTGTGTGGCCTAATGCCTCCACGTTGTTATACCACTTATTTTCAACCACCATAACTCATGTTTGGTTATTATGAAAGATTAAATGTCTATATATGATACTTTTTCTTTTAATTATTCTATAAAACTGAATTAATATTTATATTTTTTCATTCCATCAATCTCAAAATATAAACGTCACTCGTGTGCCAGTGTATGGCTTATCATCCCAGTATAATGATGTCATTTATTTGTCCTAACTGATTAATAACAAATTATTTAAATATTTATATAATAAATATATATGATATTTATATAGATATTATAATCATTTATATAATGTAACCATGATAAATTTGGTGGGGCCAAAAATGGAGATCCAAAAACATACTTGAAAAACGAAGTAGTTAACACCTGATACGACTATGATAATGAAATATTATTAATGAATGGGTGATAATTTAATAAAATTAAACTATTTATTATGATATATGAATTATTATGGATCTATTATATAAATAAAATAAATTTTAATTTAATATATCCATTGTTGGGGTGCATATGAGGGAAGAATGACCGTAGGTATGGGTTTCATCTCAGTATCTCTTCATAGAGACATGATTTCATGTTCTGAAAACATTTATTATATATAATGTTTATGTACCACCTGTAAATTTATTTGGTAATAATAAATGACTTAACTAAATTAAATTATATAACATTTTTATTTATATTATTCTAATGACCCTCGTTTAAAAAATTATTTAATCTTTTAGGGTTGTTGGATTCAATTTTATTTCATTAGGACATGTTTATTGTTTTACATTTATATTTATTTATAAGGTTTATATAATTCCAAATTAATATTTTTTATCATTAATATCCTTAAATTAATATTATATAATGTTTCAGTTCATCAAATTTTTTTCAGGGGGCTATGATTTAAAAGCTACAAACACATAAATAGTTTTATGTTATAATCTAATTTTTATCAGGTTTATTTATCTTTTAATTTTATGATGAAAAGATTTTATGATAAATCCCTCAAAAGTATTGTTTATTTTAATACCATATCTTTATTTGGGGATATTACAATATTTCATTTAATTTCATCATTTTATAGTACTTAAGAGACTAAATAATGTTATCAAGGAATATTGAACATTATTTTATATTCAATTAAAAATATTTTCATTGATGTCCATATATTAATTACATTCATTCACAAATTATGATAATATTAAATAATTATAATAATTCATAATTTTTAAATATTCATAAATATCATTAACAATGTTTTAAAAATTATTTTTTATCATTTTCCAAACATGGTACTTTTAAATTTATAATGAAAATGCGAAATATAATTTTCCTTTTATGGGCACTTCATAAACAAATTTCTAAACTATAATAAATAAATATTTCATTGAATTATAAAATAAATTTTTTATTATTTATTTAATTAAAAATTTTCCCATAAAATTTAGAAAATTTTATATTAAGATTAGTGGTTTAAAATAAAAATTGTATTTTCCTCAACAAATGGTCTGGCGGCATTTTCAAAATATTTTTATCTATAAAAACAACCATTGTAGTTTCTTATGATTTACTAGAGATATGATACAATGATATTGTATGTATTATTTCTTAAGAATTTTTTAAATTATGATTATTACATGTAATTTAAACTTGTATCCTTTCCACAGGTTAGGATTTTATGATATGGTAAATGTTTTATAATCTTGTGTGACATATATGTACGGTTTTCATTATGTGGTGGGTGAGACCAGAAATATACATTTATTTAATCCATTAGCTAAAAAAGTATATCTAATTAGATAACAGTGAAAAGGATGGGGATTAAACCTACCTCAGTAATTGAATGTTTATATCAAGAGTCTTTTAAGAGTGATCCTTTTCTACAGAAGTGATGGAATGGAGAGCCATCCCAACCCACTATAATAGTATTGGAAATGATCCTAGACTAAATAAATGACATTAATTTCTTATGTGCATCCTAGAAACATATAAATTATATTTATGATATGTTTTCATGGCTCATGAATTATTGTTGATGATTCTATAAACTTATGTTTATTGTCATTTTTTGAGAAACCCATAGGTCTTGTATGATGAGTTAAGATAATCGAGTAATTGGTTATGATTATTATAAATTATCATTTTATTATCATAAAAATATTCTTATCTTACAAACACTTATGTCATTTGATTAATATCTATTTAGTTTTCCCTTACTAAGGATCTCTTATCACCCATTCTTAATATTACATCCCTAGGATATAAATAAAGACTATAAGAATGTTATATATTGGAAGGGTGCTAGTTGTGATTAAAATAATGGTAAATAATTATGATCTATTAAATTAAATTTATTTACAAATCAATGTATTCAATGTAACTAATACTCTTGAATTTTTAGGCGAATATTATAATGATATGTAATGAATATGTATCATAAATATTGTATAATTTATGTATTAAGTGTATGGGAACCTATAGTTTTTATCACTTGAAATGTTAGGTAATGTATCAAAACAATGATGAATAAAATTTAGTGAAAACCCATAACAATAGAATTAGTGTAGGAAAAAAATTTATGTTTCTGTAAATAAAGGACTGTGGTTTCCCTAATAAAATACATTTAGTTCAAGATATTACATGTTTATAAGATTTTGTAAGTGATGTATCAAATAGTAAAAAAACAGATATTAGTTGTTTGAGTATATATCTCTAGTCATTGTTATAAACCGTGAATAGGCCCTTATTGGGTACAATGATTAACACCAATTGGGTATATGCATAAACTAGTTCACATTTTCATTATGAACTGTCATAAATTATTTTGATATATAATGACAAATAAAAACCTAGGTTATACAGAAGGTGTAATAGATCACGAAATAGTAATCATGCATTAGATACACAATGTATTTGTGTAATGTTATTATATGACTTTCCCTACGCTTATTATTTATCATATAATTATTTTTATCTTTGTTGAATTTATGAATATTGATGAAAACATATTATTGATAAATGTGAAGGATAACGTATTGATTTCCCCATTGAGAAACGAATTGATATTGGATCTTGATGGTCAAATTTTTTGATTATTCATAGTAATTTGTCTGGATATATGACTACAAACATAAAAATAAATGAGTTTCATAACACATAAAATATAAATGAAAATTCTCTTTTGTATAAGTTCACGTAGTAATGATCATGGATGAATGAATGTTCAATTTCCTTTATTTTTAAAATGTTGGAAAAAGAACCCTAAATAATTTCTTAGGTGATGGGGAAGTTATATTAAATGAAGAAATTAAGGGTATAGAGAAACAGATTTTCATGTAATTTAATGTGTTATACATGGAGAACTTTCCTATTATCAAATCCACTAACCTATACTAATGGATATCTCGTTGACCAAGGAAGTTTCTATTTTATTAAAATCATCGAAGTGGATCATGATTGTTAAAGAAAACATATACTTAAATATATAGATAGATATTTCACGTTGATGTGTTTAACAATGTTCCCTATAAAAATATTATTATAATCCTTTATTGGTATTTCCTCTTATTTTGAACATTGAAATCTACCTCTACAAAAATATAAAGTAAATATAAATAGTGAAAAATAATAATTTGATTTCCTAAACTAAATAATGATTTTTTTATGAGTGCGAAGATAAATGGAAAGGTCTAATAGTAATTAGAACTATTTTGTGTGTCTTTATTTTTTTTAATTTTTTTCATTTGTCTCATGTGGTAGTGGATTAACATTAACTCAATTATATTTCGATTATATTGGAGTTGTTTACGTTTTTGAAGAATTTTATATTACTATTATTATAAATCATGATGTTTATTATTAAATAAAATTCATACAAGATGCTACATATATCTCATAGAGTATAAAGAATGTCCCTAATTGAGTTGTTGGAATTGAATAAGAAACTCTATGAGAATCATTATATGGTATTTTCTCATTCTTATGAATCACCTAAGAAAATATCTATAATTTTTGTTTAGGTAAAAAATGGATCAATGAGATGTTGATTAGATTATTGCGATCATAACAAGGTTGGGATCAATAATAATTATCCTCTTAACCGTATTAAGGATTTTGTTTAAAACTTTTAAGAAGATAAAATTTCTCTAAGATTTTTCTTTTATCATGATATTATCAGTTTCATGTAAAAGGTAAATACATACCCATGAAAGCATTCCATTCATTGTATGTACACGAAAAAATTATATTCTTGTCATTTTTTCATACTAATATGCCATCTATATAAAGGGTTTTAATTAATATTTTATTTATATATTACCTTCATAATTTTTTTGTATTCTATATTGATGATCTTCATATATATTACCAGATTAATAAAGAGAATTATGGAAACTTTACGATAGTTCTAAAGACCTTATTGAAGTAGAAGTTGTTTAAAAAATTATCAAAATGTGAATTCCACCAAAAAACATTCTTTTATGGGTAATATTATATAAAATAAGGGTATTTTGGTGGATCCATTGAAAAAAATGTTATTTAAATTGTAAATAAGTAATCACTATGACCAAAAATATATATGTTTTATCGGTTGGTTGTATATTATTTACGTTATATGATTGATTTTTCATGATTCTATAATCCACTCATGAAGTTAACTAATAAGGGATTTAATTTTCATTAGATCGATGATTGTGAGGTATATTACATGAAATTAATTAAATGACCAGTCCATACACCTATGGGAACACTACACTATGATGGAGAGGGGTTTGCAAATTAAATTGATTAATTTTAGATAGATTTGGGTGGTATTCTCATGTAGAATTATATAGTGTTGCGTATTTCTCACAACAAATGAATATTCAATATTTAAATTAATCACCTCATGATTTAGATATCACAATGATAATGATTACATTAAATTTATTGAGGCATTATCATTATGGTAAATAACGCATCATATAAATTGATCATAACAGTTGAATGTATACATTCACCCAAAAATTCGTTGAATATAATCGAAATAATATAGTTAGAGTTGATTAATGATTATGAATTCTAAATACATGACCACCCTATGATAAGGAATAATGAGAATGGTATTTTTTATTGAAAATATCATAATTGTTTTATATAATGATGATAAAAAAGTTAAAATATATATCAATTTGAAAAGGATGGACATCAAAATTATAATCAATGAATAAATATTATATTTCTATAATTTATGATCAACTATCTACCATGGAAATATTAAAAGGGATGAAATTTAGGATGTGTAACTATAAAAGAGGGTGAGAAGTTTTCTTTAGTTCAGCCTTGATGATATTATAATTACGTGGTTTATGAATGGTGTATATGTCGTGTCAATACCATAGCTAAATAATAATCTATTGAAATTTTTTCATTTTTCATTTTTCATTATTTTCCATTAAAATACGAGGATGTATATATATATATACATCTTAATGTGTATTTATGGTGGGAAAAAAAGAAGGGAAATATTACAGAGTAATTATCTTAGTTCATAGTATTTAATAATGTTATGGATTAGGGAAAAAATTATATGGGGTTTTTATAACCATTACCAATACAAGAATGTAAATTGGAAAACATCGCATGGGATTTCATCATCAGACTCCCCAAAACCATTAAATTCCATAATGCTATTTGGGTTGTATCGATCACTATAATGATTAAGGAAACTCAATTTTTATTGGATAATATTTCTATCCTGATCAAAGTAATACAATAATCATTATAATTGTGGTAAGGTTACATGTTGTGGCACATTATATTATATCTTATAGTAGTTTTATACTTGAATCAATGTTCTAGATAATTATTCACCACACTTTAAAAATGATGATTTATTTCAGTAATATATATCATTATAAATCATATGGTCAGTTTGAGAGGGTCATTTAAACCCCATAGTATATTCCCATATCTTACTCCATATATTTCAAAATTTTATTGGGATTGACAACTTCCTATAGCCAATATTTCTCATAACAATAGCTTCCACAGTTTCATTAACACAGAACCATATAGAGCCCTATATAGCGATACGTGTAGAACTACGAATACTGGTATACTGTTAGATAAAGAAGTCAATTTTTATATGAGATAGCTCATGAATGGGAAGATAATTTAATATACATTCAGCAATACATCAAGGTAACTCGTTATTGAAAAAAGCGTTCTGCTTACAAACATTATCATGATTTGGATTTTTGATGTAAATTAAAATTATTTCATATAAATTAGTCCATTAAAGAAAGATATTGATTCTAAAATAATTTAAATTTGATCCCTAGGTATAATGGACCCATAAATATTATTTTTTATCTATTAACTCTACCTTTTCTCATGGAACCTAAACCATACCTCTCTCAATTTCAAGTTTCATTCCTTTTATATATTTTGAGGATGTACATAAAAGATTATATACATATAATAAACCTATTGGATATACCTATGGAGTTTGATATTTATTATGTTGAATAAATAGTAAATATATTGTATCATAGTGATAAAGTTCTACAGAATAAGACTAATCAACAGGTTAACATTTTTTATTGGAATAAAATATTTGAGTAAGCTACATGGGCACCTGGGGATGTGATGTAATTGAAATATCATTATTTTGATTAATATGGTGACGTAATTATTTGGGTGAAAATAATTATAAATGGTTTATAATAGTATTACCCAATATTCTATATATATATATATCATTGGAATAAAACATGAAGTATTCAATTTTTTTCTATATACATAATTTCATGTCTATTTTATCCATGATATGTTAGACCACTATAAACTAGCCAATAAATTATCATGTATGAATAGTAATAATCACTTTATAAAAAAAATATTATTTTATTAATATAATTTTTTTTATTAATTTAAAATAAATTACTACACAATTTTCATTTAAATTATATTACTCTTCAAAAATATGTTTTCTTCAAAAAATGGGTATAATGATTTTTCAGGAAAAATATCTAATTTCATTATACCATTTTTAGATATTCAATTTTTGTAACAAAATAAAATTTTTAAAATCATCATGTCAATATTATCATTAGGTCAATTTTTAGGATATTTGTAAACAGATTCATTTTTTATTGAAAAGTTAAAAATATTGATTTATTTAAATAAATATCATTTGATTTAATGTTAATTTCAGATTTATTTTTTAATCTAATCTTGATGTTACCTAGGTCTCATTTACTTATTAATAATAACATATATCACAATGGAATTATAATTATATTTTTTTCATATATGTTAATTTTGTTGAATAAAAACATGTTTTAAGAAACTATTTTATGCATGATATGTGTGATTATTTAATTAAATTAATTTCATCTAAATTTATTAATGTTTTTAATTAAATATTTATATTATAAATTCTACATAATATTTTTATATTAATTTTATTGTTTTTAGATGGAATGGAGTGGAATTAAATTATGTTTTACACTTAAAAATAATTTTTGGAATAGATTTTGTTTCTATTTCTATTCTTAATTCAAATTATATTCTAACACATATATAAATTTTATATATTAAAATGGATTATATGTCATTAATAATAATAATTAATATGATATAATAGGTTTTTACATGTAACAACACTTGCTTTATTAACATGGAGCCAACATTCACTTTTATTACATTGGCATAAGTCATAATAGATCACAGTGCCAAGTATCATATGTTTTGTAGTCTTAGAGAAAAATGTCTATATTTGATAACCATTTTACATTGGAAATTAAAATATAAAGAATAGTAATGGAAAACATTGGGTATCCTCAAAATCATTCAATGAATTCATTATGACATCATTAATAAATAAACAAAATAAGAAAACGATAAAAATATCAATTGTGGATTACATATAGTGGATGATACCATTAATTAAAAATTAATAATCAATATGTAAAGGGAAAAAATTCAAATATTACATTTAATAAATTAAATAACTATCATAATTGGAAAAGGAATAATCAATACAAGAAGGTAAATAAATGAGCACTAAATTTATTTAGTCAACAACTTGAGAATAAAATGAAACCAAAGATCATAATAGTTTGAAAATAACATGGATCAAAATAAAAAGTAAATTCTAATTTTATAAAATAATCATTTACATGGAAAAATTAATATTTACCTTTTGAGGGTATTGTAATGTCCAATGAAAATGATCATAAAAAATGGTTGTCTTTATAGGAAGTTAACAATCAGAAATTAATAAAGGAATGATGGGTGGCCATAGATTCTTCATGAATACTGGGTCTCCAATTAAATCATGAATAAATATGAATTCATATTAAATATATACATCCATATTCATATACACCCCATAAATGTGAATTAGTTTATATTAACAAACATGTCTCAATGGAATAAAAATTCAGATGAAATTTACTACCTCATACTAATTTTTTGATGAATGTATATTAACAATATATATTATTATTTTAATAAAGTTATTAATTTATAAAATAACCATTTACATTTTTACGATTTTATATATGTTCCCTATATAACATTATACACCCCTTTTTTAATAATATATCATTATATTAATTATTTCGTCTGTTAATTTCCATATTTTTTCAAGAACGTTTTCTCATTAATGATATTATTTATTATTCATAATAAAAAGATCCATTTTATCAATAATGATTATAATGTAATATTTATAAATTTTACTCATTATACTCATTTTCATAATGTTGCAATAAAATTATACATAGAATATGAATCACATTGCTCAGTGGAGATGGCAAGACCTATTTATACAAGAGCAATGATATAATTTCTTAATGGGTGAAAGGGTAAGGAATTAGGTGATATATTAAATTTCAAAAATAAACATAACTTCTTATTAATCAAAATAATTAATTATATTTAAACAATTTACCATAAATGTAAAGCCTGCACGAAAAGAGGAGCACATCGCTTCAGGAGGTGTTAATTAGTCTAGCACTCAAATTTATGTAAGGTTTATTAAATATAATGGAATGAAAGAATATATTAGTGGTATTATAATTATATAAGTATAATAATATCATAAAAATATTATGTATATTTTTAATCCATAAATATATATTATCATGGGTTCTGGTGATTGAAAATCAGTTATGTATGTTCACATGGTGGTATTCCTTCATACTAATGATCCATGATTTAGTTTTCCAATTCATGAAGAAGAATATAAAAAAAATTATCAAAAAAATATTAAAATAATGAATTTTTTAAATATGTTTTTTATTATATTTTCATATTTTAGAAAATTATTGATGGTGTGAAATGAAATAAAACAAAACTATTTTGTGGTGGATATTACCATATTTTAGAAGAACCTTGTTTGGAAATCCTCTAAAGGATCATTGCGTTTAAATTTTAGAAATATAAGAATCAATATAATGTGTAAGGATGATGGGGAGTGATTTTGTTAGGGGATAATTGAGACAATGTTCTTGAGATTTTTAATAAAGTGAAGTGATAGAGTGCCCTTTTATAATTTAGGAGGACACACATGATTTTTTTGAATGGGAAAATTCATACAGATATTTTTAAAAATCTAAAATGAAATAATATGAACCATTATAAATGCATAAAATATATATGGACTAAATATAACCTTAAATAGAATTTATATAGTATTATGGTCATATTAAACAAATTTCTTCTTATTTTACCCCTCGGTAAACCTATTTCCACCTTAACCTCGGTAATTAATCTTTACTATTATCGTTATTCATTATGGTCAAAAATTATTTTTGTATTATTGTATAATATAAATTATTCTAATTCCAAATGTTGGATCCATTTTTAAAAATTCAATTCCGAATGGGAAAAAATTCCTCCTTTTAAATTAATCCTAAAAATGTGTTGGAAAATGGGTTATACAAAGAAACAATATCAGATGATTATAAATTTATATATTATAATTTAACATAAAATTAATTTTAATGACGTAAATTAGTTATTAACAATATAGTTTAAATAATATTAGTTTAAAAACATTTTATTATATATCTTAACATGGTAAATAATTTAATATAAATAGCCAATTTCAATAAAAATATGAATCTTTTTACAATTCCTCATAAAAATAATAACTTCAAAAAATACCAAAAACGTCAATATAAATTTTTTAATATTAAAATTTAAAATATTAATTTCAATATATTAAATATTATTTAAAAATTATATAGAAATTAATTATAAAATATTTACTGAAACCATGAAAAAATAACAATTTATAAAATATTCTATTTTCAAAAAACAATTTTTTTTTTCAAATGCTTATTCTTTAATTTATAATAAAAAGATTACAATTCCATTTAATTTTCATGTGTATACAAAATTTTATTTTAATAATTAATTATATCTATAATGAATAGGTCATAAGTGTAAGGTTTAAATAATAATACTTCAATACAGTGTTCATTTTTGTTTAAAAATTGTGTTCATATATCACAAGCTATCAAAAAAATTAAAATTATTCTTGAAGGAATATATTATAATGCCTCGGGGTGTTAATTTATTACCACCTTTAATAATTTTTCCCTAAAAATATTTGTATATTTTCATCTATGATATATAGTGTACTTCTTATTCATACTATTTTATGGTTCCCTTATTTCTTAATCAAATTTTTGATTTCCCCAAATTACATCAACTAGTCAAGTGAATTGATTCCACAATAATTTCTCTCAATTTTCAGTAGTATTTATTGGGTCCTCAAAATAAGGTAGATTATATACTAATTTTCTCACATCCTATACTAGAACATGTGCTTGGTAAGGCATGTATTTCGTTAATAATTATATATTGAACACATCATGTTCTATAGAAAGGTTTTGTGTCATTTCCAATT
The DNA here is from genome assembly GCA_963277665.1 of Viscum album. Lineage (NCBI taxonomy): Eukaryota > Viridiplantae > Streptophyta > Magnoliopsida > Santalales > Viscaceae > Viscum > Viscum album. The sequence goes on along the minus strand of OY728136.1, from coordinate 1,764,244,576 downwards.
GATAATAATTGACACCAATAACTTCCATAATTTCAAAGGGTCTAGTGTAATTGGGTCTCAACATTCTCTTAATATGAGGTATTAGAAAACTAATACATGGATATACTACTTATGAAACATTATCTCCCACGTGAAATTTAAAATCCTTCATGTGGTTATCATCATAACTCTATTTATATCCTTCAGCTGATTTAATGTCAAAATGAATAAACATTACCATTATTTTTTTTATTTAAATTTATTTCGGTATATATGTTTTCTTTCAATAACTCATCCAAACATGGGGTATTACAATATATCATTCCATATAGTTTTTCATTCGATTCCATTTGAAAATTTGAATGGAATTAATTTTTATAGGAAAACTAAACAAAATGTAAATATTTAAAGATGTGTTCCATGAAGTATTATAAATTCATTAATATAGATCCTTTTGATATTATCAAGATGTAAATCTTCACTGATAGCGATAAAAAGTAAGTATGTTATTAAGAAATCTACAATAACACATATTACGTTATTATTTTATGAGTCCTTAGTAGCCTTGTGAAAAAATAAAAGTAATTATTTCCCATTTACAAATTAGAATAAGAATGTGTTTCATGAAACCCCTAGGGTGTTTCCTCCCAACATTCACATGTTCAAAGACCATAAATCTGGGCACATAATCATAATGTTTCTAGTTTATGTAATCCCATCGGAAGTGTTTCTTAAAATTCCTATTCATATTAGTGATACCAAAGAAAAAAGGGTAATTTGATCTATGGGAATCATCTAGAAAATATCTTTTTAGCTTAGGTATAGAAGGAACACATAATCTATTTCACAATTTTATGACACCATATTTATAAATTTTTCCTTATAACTTCCCATCATTGAAATATATTATTTTCATGTGAAAATTATCACCATTAGATAAAAAAATTTACATTCGAAAAATAAATATAGTATCATAAGCATTTGAAAAATGGGTGATGTCTCCCATTATATAATAATTCAAATATTTATCCCTAATATATACCTTAATATAGGATCCCTATAAATCCTCATTTGGGTTATAACTCCTTGACCCTTTATGGATAATATATATAATACGTTATTTTAGTTACCTAAAAAGTATTGTAATGAAAAATAATAATCATTGAGTTTCTGAAGTCATCTCATTTGACTCATATAGATATATTTCTCTAAATAGATATATTTTAGGATATTTTTTCTCTCTATGTATCTCACATATTTCCCATTATAGATAATTGTGTGTGTCATTATTGTAATGATTACATTTTTTAGCATGTGATCATGGATTGGATAGTTCAATTCACCAGTCTTCATAATCCTTGATTAATATGTTATAGATTTTATCATTTCACATAACTAAACAACACAAATATTATTTGATGCATCACTATATATGACAAACCAATCATTTCCTTTTTATAGATTTGAAATCAAGGAATTGAACAATATCCAAATCAATTAATCAATTAATTCTTTGAATTCCATTGTGCATAAGAAATTAACCCCAATACATGTATTCTAGATGATTGGGATATCTAATGATAAAAAAAATAACAAATCACTAATAGAAACCATCCAAAATAATGAAGCTACTAGCCTAAGTTTTGGTTGTTGGTGAAGGTCATTAACTGTCATTCATTATCATCATAAGATCATCTAAGATTCAATATATAAAGAAAATATACATAATAATAGAAACCTCATGAAACTATATATTATTCTTACTAGACACATGATTCAAATATTTTCATTTGAGTCTAAATAATGAATCATAAGTGATTCTCATGGTCTTCATATCTCTCAGAATTCACCAATATATCATAAATTAATACCTCAAGTACACTATCAATATATTTTTTAAATATTTAGTTCAACAGATCTATCTAAATATAGGGTTAATTAGTAAATATTAAGGGAAATAATATAAAATTACAATTTCCATATCACATTGAGAAATTTTTCCTCATTTTTTTATCCTCATTTACAACAAATTGATCAAACCTATTAGAAATGTAAATATTTGAAAAAAATATCAATATCCTTGAATCTGATAAAATTATTCTTTAAATCTAGGAATGTGATATTTTTTCATTAATGTGTCGAAAATTATTTCGCCATAATTATTTAACAACAAAATAGTTCAATATTTCTTTTTATCTAAGTGAGATGTGACTCCATGTGGTAAAACACTATGGTGAATAAATCCATTATCACGCAACTCTTCTAGTTGGTTCTTCAAATCCCTTAATTTGATAGTAGTTATTTTAGAGGAAGTCTGTAAAATTAGTCTTAAATAATGGATTATATAAATTGAGAATTAAACATGTTGACTACGTATGTTTCTAGATAATCCCTTTGTAAATACATCAATTTATTCATGTAAGATAGGTACATCATCAAATTGTGTATTAACTTCTCTGTTTATAGATTATGTTTCCTCTTCTTCCTCAAGAGTCTCATTAAAAATTACTATGGAGGGTGGATATACACATTTGTTAGATGATAAGGTATCATCCCTACATATTACGAATTCATTATCTTCATATCAAATCATAATATCCATCTCCCAGTAGTAAATTTATGAATCATATTATGAGATCTAGTCTATACCAAGGATTATTTAGAATTAAAACATATGTATGATTTTGAATTATAAAAATATAATATGTTTTCATTCCATAGTGGAGACATCCTAACACATCTTTGTATTTGTGAGACTACCACAATGAGTTGGACTTATATTTCACTTATTACGGTGATAGGTAAATATATAATTATCATAGAAAACGTGGAAGATATAATAGTGTGTTAATTTCCTAAATAAAATAAATCATTTCATAATTTTGACATTATAATTAATGTAATTACTACCACATCATTCGGTACCTCCATATTATCTATAGTGATATTACGGGATTGAGATCTTCTATAGAATATTCCTTTAACTCTTGAGATATTGGTTTGAGTAATGACCCATTTTTTCCATTTTAAACATTCTAAATCATTAATTTGATTATGCCACTAACATTCATGATCCCTTTGACCATTTTCAATAAATTTTTAAAAACTAACATCCCTTTCTTGATGTTTCTAGGAAAATTATTTCTAATGTTTTCATAAGATAGAAATTGCTACATTATGTTCTTCTTCTGTAATAAATTATATATTCCTTAGTGCTATGTCCAAATATTATTTTCTTGGAATCCGATGAACATAGTCGATCATGAAATTCCACTATCTATTTTTATGGAATATAAAATTGTATCATCATATGTTTAATATTTTTGTGAGTCCAACACCCTTGACAGACTATGATTAATCGCTTAAATAAAATGATCAATATTACATTTTTTGTTTCATTTATAATATATAGAATACATGGATAGTATTGTAATGTTATCCAAATACATCATCATAACTTCCTTTTCATTTTTCATTAATCTAATCAAATTTACCATAATTTTTGTTTAATTCTTCTTTGTGAACTATTGGTTATATAATTTATCCTTAAAGGATTTTTATTTCAAATGTTAAATTTCATCCTTCTCCAAAATATTTTGGATCAATGAAAAATATTTTTCAAAATCTCCCAAGGGACATTACACTTCCAGAATAATCATTTCATTTTCATTGTTTACAAAATTAAAAAATATATTTTCAAAGGAAATAATCCATTACTCAACCACCACTTGAGTTGTTCCACTAAATAATAGGATCTTATATTGCATGAAGATATCGAACGTAAGATAATCATGTTATGTGTCAACATGTTTATGCAATCGAGTAATTCTATTTTTCAGAACATAATTGATGTGACACAATATTGAAAAAATCTCCCCAATTCTAATATATGTGGTTTTTCTTTTCTCATCAACACAATCTCTATATTATCCCATAATATTAATACCCTCATTCATATTTGATTCCAAATATAAAAAATGGAATATAAATTATTATAAAACAAATTTTACAATATAAAATCATAATTAATAATCCTTAATATGGTGTACTACATAACATGAATTGATATTTTTTCATTTTTAATCATAGAATTATAAAATAGTTTTATTAATTTTTTTAATTATTTTTAATCATTTATAGATGTTACTAAATAAAATGTGAATTATCTAAACTATATTCTTTTGGTGATTAAATCTAGTGTTATAGTGAGTCATATTTCCATGTAACATGTAATGGCCATGTCATGACTTACAGACTCCTTATTGACTAATTACCCCTTGTTACATCTATAACATATCTACATCTACATATAGTATCCATAAATAGACGCATTGTTTAGAAAAAACACATAATATCTATCATAAAAAACCATTATGATGTTCTTATATACTTATACTCAAAATATATCTTAGTTGTAAGTACCCTAATCTATGTTTTCTTTACTATAGTTCTCATAGTTTATACTAAACATTCTCTTATACCAACTATAACAACTTTGAGACCAGTAACCTATTTTCAGTGGATTATTTTATTACATTGGCATAAGATACATTGGATCACATTTCTATGGAGTATTTAGTTATGTAGTATTAAGAAAAAAATACATGATAACCATTTACATTGGGAATAAAAATATAAATCATAGTTATGGAAAAACTTGGAATTATTAAACTCGTTCAATGAATTCATCTTCAAATATAGTGGAAAATAAAATTAATGAGGTCCCAAATTCCCAGTTAGGATTATGTATACTATTATATATCATTATTTAATAAGACATAATAAATATAGAATGGAAAATAATTTAGAACACATTTCATTCAATCGATAAAGTTACTTTTATTATTTGATAAGGCATAATCAATATTGATTTTAAAATAACTAATAAGACATTCAATTTAATGAATAAATTAATAATTAAATGGGTCCCGAGATCATATCAATGGAAAAATCATAGGGATAATAAAAATAAATGATTTCTCAATTAATGAAATTCATAATTATTTGAGATCATGATCTTAGGAATTATTACTCATAAATTATTAAGACCTGTCATAATATAGTTCCTGAATAGGTAAGACAACTCATTTAATATAGCTTACTAATTTTTCTCATTAGACATGTCGATGAATCGAGAGGATATAGAATTATGGGACCCACTCATCACTACATGTCAAAATGCTTCTTCATATATCACTGGATCCCATACAAATTTCATTCAGTATACCAGGGCTCTAAGGCAGGGTGATTTTCTCATTGGAATAATCATTTTTAGAGGCAAATATTAATTAATAGGATGCATCAATAAACTTCCATAGGATTAACCTTACAATAAAATAATGTCTAGAAGAGATAAACATATTCTCTCAAACCTTTTATATGAATATTACCACCTTTTATTTGTTTACAATCCAATGAAAACCACATACTATATTCAATTTCCATTTAATCATTTTGAGGAAGTTTTTGGAAGTTGCCATTAGTTGGGTATATCGTTTATTTATATCATGATGTTCTATCTATAGAGAAATATAAAAGAATCATTAGAAGGGTCAGATTGAAAAGGCCATCCCTCTAATGACCCAATGATTCATAAATCGAAATCCATCCTGATATAATTAGATGTCTTTTTATGTAAAATGTTTATATAAAAGGTCAAATTATTTGGTTTTATGTTAATATTTTTGACTTTTGATAATATAGCCATTGAAAAATGATCACATGATTAGTACAAATATAGGGCTTTAACAAATCCAATTTACTAAGGCAAAAGAAGCGATGACATCATCCAGTAGAATTTCTCCATATGAAGCCCATTTGTCAGAGCTCAAAAAAGAGGTGGTGTCCTTGGGTTTAGCTCTTGACCAATCCCAAGCTGAGATTCATCATGTCAATCTCGAACGGGACTGTCTACCAGAAAAGTGGAAGTTGATAGAGATTACCACTCGAACGATGTTATCCGAGCCACCCCAAGTGTTTGTCACTATCACAGACCTTACCCTTAGGTCTTATACGGCTCTTTTAAGGGGTTATGTAAAAAATATCTAGTACTATTTTCATGTATATTATTTTTTTGTATATAATAATGAATATACCTTCTTGTCATTATTAACACTTTGTAAATAGTTTTTTTAATGAAAAATAGTATTTTTTTAGTTAATATTCAGATATGAAATATATTTTGATGAAGTAAAAAATGTTTTTAATTAAATAATATTTTATTAAAAGATTATTATTATTATAAAATTAATTTTTTTTTAAATATAAATTATATTATAATTTTATGAATGCAATTGTAATTTTTATTATGGTTTGAAAGCCATTTTTTTCAAAACCCGTTAATTTTCGATAAATGTGGGTTTTTATTTAAAAAGTTAAAATTAGAATATTTAGGAAATTATTTAGATAAAATAAATTTTATTTCTCGAATCAGGAGGTCTAATTTATCCAACGGTGAATTTTTCATAATTTTCTGAGATAGTCAAATTTTTGGGTAATAAATAAATACTGTTTAAATATATAATGTGTTTTATGAAATCATAATGACCAAATATTGTTGTAATAAAATACAATAAGCTTTATGTTCGGCCAATATATTTTTTACCTTTAAAATAATGTGATTTTGGGTTTGTTTGACTAATTTCACAAAGCATTAATGGACCTCTCAAGACTTATTAAACATCTTGTCTTTTAAAAATATTTTCCTTGGGAGTGTGACTCACCTCCACTTAATCAACCCCATTATTTTAATAAGTTCGGACTTTGGACATATAAAATATTTTTTTCCTCTTCCCTTTTCCAAAAACCATGGGAAAAAACATGATCTGATTTGGGGTTTGGATTAGATTAATGTAAGGGGTCCCAAACATAAATAATAAAGAATGCACTCACCTTTCCTAAATAAACCCATCCAATATCCCACATAATCCTCACTCAAAGCCTTTTAGGGTTCGTCCAACCTCTACCCTAATCTCTCTAGAATCCTCCAAAGGTGCCCCAAGCTCCCAAGATTCCTCTCTCAAGCCTCTATCAAGCCTTTGAAATCATACTTTCAAGAAAGGGTTTTTTCTTCCATTCACTTTGTTTGCCCAATTTTCATAATATTGTTATGCCATTTTAATATCAATTATAAATGTTGTGGTATGTTTTTTAACCTCCCCCATATTTCCTTCTTATTTTTTGAATGATGGGATACCCCTTTATCTCTCATTAAATGCCTCCCTTGTACACCATTTACTATGTCGAAATTCCGAAATGAACATCGCTCTATTCATTTACATTCAAGACATACTTTTGTATCATGAATCAAAATTCCATTGCAATTGTTTGGACATGTATCTATATGACCCCCTTACTGTCCATATTGTGTAAATATTATGAGACACCCCTTTATCTCTCATCATCCATTTTAATGAAATCTTATGTCACGCCGTTAGGATGCCGAAATTGCACCTATTTTCTAAGCCAATGCCTTTGTGTAGTGAATACCATGCCCATTTCTTTATTAACGGTATTCACCTTTCTTCACATTTAATTATTGATTTTTAAAGTTTCATGTATTAATTCCACATTCCATTATCTTGGAATAAATGATTATGTTTAATGAATCCATGTTTTATGATCCATGTGGCACACTTATGCATGAAATGAAATGTTTATGAAGGGTGCACCCTTATAGCGCTACAATGCATTGGGTAAAGTATAGTATCATGATACATCATGTGAAATGAGTTTGGACTCATGATAATTCAATTTCAATGAGGGTTTAATCATGTTTCATGTACAATGAGGATTTACTCATGCTTCATGTGAAATGGGCCTTGGCTCATGCTAATTCCATGTAAAGTGTTGTTTCCACATTTCAATGTTATGACTATCATGCTTTATCATGCCATTATGTCTATGTTTCTCTAATACTCTATTGATATTCCTATTGTCTAACATGTATCGTACTCCTCTTGTATTCCATGTTTATTCCCTTATTGGGCATTATAGCTCACCCTTTTATTATGCATGTCCTCAGGTTATCCCATGTAATGCTAAGTACGAGGGAATGTAGTGGTCATGTAAAGGAAGTTATCAATAAAGATGTTGTATTTCATGTTTTCAGTTGTTATGTAATGATCCTAAGCCCCAAAGACACTAGATCTCTCGATCATCCATGTTGTATCAAGTGAATAGTTTATGTAATAAATCATGTTTATGTTGGTAATAAAATCAGGGTTGTCCTAGTTGGTATCAGAGTATAGGTATAGTTATTTTTGGGATTAGGATTATAAAACCCTAGTAAATCCATAGAAACAAGACTAAGTATAATAACAAAAATCCCTTAGTTTTTCTAACTACTAAGTAAGTGGTTTATCAAACAAATACATCCCTATCTGGATACGAGCAGGTAGAGGTGGCTCTGGCATAGATGTAACCTTGGGGTAAAACCTGAAAATTCTGCTTTGAGCTAGACTCAAACATTAACTGGTGCATGAAAATGGGCCTTACTTCACTCTTGGTTACGACATTCTTGGGGGATATGTTTTGATAAATTCACAAGCTTAGTATGAACCCTTATTAAGGAAATTAAATAAATGCCCCTAAGAATATATGTTAGAGATTATATGTGGAAAAGCCTAGATTGAATCCTATAGACTCATGAGTTAAGGAAATAAAAGTTTATTTATAAGTCATAAACTTTTTCCTTTGGATTACCCTTTAGGTGTTACCCCAATCTTTACTTTTATTCCCGCCAATGGCAGGTAATAGGAGGACTTCATCTAACAATGGATGTTGTGATCAGTGAGATGACTGTACTAATGAGATGCCCAATCCAATGGGAGCGGGAATCACGAACTTTGGCATGCTTATCTCTAAACTAACACAAGATTTGAATAGAAAAATGGGTCAAGAGGAACGTTCAACCCCCCTCCCCCCAAGAATGAACAAGTCTCTATCAAGAGCTTCATGAGACAAAGGCCTCCTACTTTTAGTTGATCATATGATCCCACGATCGCTGAACAATGGATCAACTCCATTGAAAAGATCTTCTCCATCCTTCAATGTTCTGAATAAGAGAAGGTTCTCCATGAGGCTTATCATATGGAGGGTGAAGCTAATCAATGGTGGACGTTGATAAAAAATATGAAACCTGAGAGGGAGATCGAGGCGTTGGAATGGAAGGATTTATGGAAGATGTTTTTTGATAAATATTTTCCCTACACCCTCCGGATTAAGATGGAAAGGGACTTCCTTTCCCCCAAGAAAAAAGAAGAAGAATTTGTTGGAGCGTACGACAAAAACATCATAAGGCTTTCATGATACGCTTCCAGCTTTGTCGTTACCCCTAATTGAAAAGTTGACCGCTTCTTTGGTGGGATGAAGCCCAGCCTATGGAAATCATTAGCAATCCGTGACTTCGACAGCTATGAGGATATTGTCCGATGTTCCCTCAAGGTCGAAATGGAGATCGGGGAATCACAAGGGTATCATGGGTACAAGAAGCGTAAGGTGAACTTCAATGCTGTAGGTCCGATCAATAAATCCAATGGTGCTACGAATATCCAGCACCAAACTTGCCAAAAGTACAAAAATAAGCACCCTAGAAATTGGCTCAAGGGGATGAGGAAATGCTTTAGGTGTGGAAGAGAAGGGTACCTAGCTATTAACTGTTGGAAAGAAAGACCTGTGGATGTGACAGAGCAGAGGAATGATCTGTTCGAACCTCAACACGTTGTTTATTTCTACAACTGCAAAGAACCAAGGGATTTTTCAAATCAGTGCCCTAATCCAAGGGTTTTCAAAGGCAACCAACAACCTCCAAGGAAGCAAGGAAGATCTTTTTCCATTACTTCTGCCAATGTGAAGCCCGACAACGAAGTGGTTATAGGTATGCTACTTATTCATTCATGAATAGCGATCGTACTTCTTGATTCAGGTTCTATGCATACTTTTATATCTCGAAAGTTTAGTAGAACAATCCCAGCACCACCACAAATCATGGATGTGATGATGTCGATGAGTACGGAAAATGGGTCAATCATTGTATACCATGAATATAAGTCCTCCCCTATTATAATATGTGGATTGAATTTGCCAACGAACCTTGTCATACTCCCTCTGGTGGAATTTGATTCAATTCTTGGCATGGATTGTCTTTCTTTATATAGAGCCAACATAATTTGTCGAGAAAGGGAAATCACACTTTATATGGAGAATCGACCCCCGATTCTTTACAAGTGTAAGGAGGAAGATGATTAACCTTTAGCTCCATAATATTAAGCATGGATATTAATGACCTATGTGCATGAGTATCTGGCTACGATGATTGAGTCCAAGGAAGAAACCATTCTTGAAAAAATGCCTATTGTGAGGGAATTCGCTGAAGTGTTTCCAGAGAAACTGCCTGGTCTTCCTCCTAGAAGAGATGTTGAATTCTCAATTGATCATATACCAGGGGATCTACCAAAATCTAAGACTCCATATAGAATGGATGTCATGTAGCATGAAGATCTACAGAAACAACTACAGGAGAATCTGGATAAAGGTTTTATACGCCCAAGTGTTTCACCATGGGGTGAACCAGTCGTCTTCGTCAAGAAGAAGGATTGGTCATTGCACCTTTGGATCGATTATTGTGAGCTAAAAAAATAACGATAAAGAAAAGTATCCTCTCCCATGAATTGATGACTTGTTCAATCAGCTATGTGGAGCACAATACTTCTCCACGGTGGACTTGTGGTCGTGATATTATCAAGTAAGGGGGAAGAAGGTAGATATCCCCAAGACTGCTTTTCACACAAGATACATGCACTATGTATTCATAGTAATTCCTTTCGGACTCACTAATGCTTCAGAAATCTTCATGGACATTATGAATAGAGTCTTTAGAGATTACCTATACATATTTTTGGTAGTCGTTATAGATGATATTATAATATACTTCAAAACACAGGAGTATCATGAGGAGAATTTAAGAACTGTACTAGAGACTTTGCGCAAGGGGAATCTCTATGAAAAGTACAAAAAGTATGAGTTCTGGTTGAAGGAGGTCTCATTCATCGTCCATATCATCACAAGAAATGAGATGTCTATGGATCCCTCCAAAATAGATGCAATTGAGGGATGGTCGAGGCCAACATTGGTAACGTATATCCATATCTATTTGGGGTTATCTGGATATTTTCAATGATTTGTGAGAAATTTCTCACGATTTTCCAACCCTCTTACTAAGCTAACTTGAAATCAAGTAAAGTTTACATGGAGTGATGAATGTGAAGAATGCTTCAAGGAGTTTAAAAGGTGGATTTTCACTACACCCGTGTTCACTTTACCCATAAGTGGGGAACTATTTTCGTATTCAGTTATGATTTGAATAAGGTTATAGGCTCTGTGATGATGCAAAATGATAATGTAATATCCTATGCCTCAAGGTAGTTGAAAATTCATGAGTGAAACTATCCAACGCATGATCTGGAGTTGGAGGCAGTGATCTTTGCCTTGAAAATCTTGCGGCATTATATCTATGGGGAGAAATGTGAGATATATACTGACCACAAGAGTTTTAAATATATATTCACATAGAATGATCTTAAAATTCGCTAGAGAAGATGGATAGATCTCGTCAAGGATTATGACTGTTCAATACATTACCACCCTAGGAAAGCGAATAAGGTGGAATATTCCTTAATTAGAAAGGACCCAGTGATTCAATAATTGATGATAATTGAGAAGGATCCAATCTTCTTAGACTTGATGAAGATGGACTTTGGAATCATAATTAAGGGAACATCCTCAATCCTTTCACAAATTATAGCTCAACTATCTCTTTTGGGAAGGTTAAAGGATGATTAAAAGGATGATGTGGGAATTCAAGAAAAATTGGAAGCTATCAAAAAACGGAAATCCTCGGAGTATAATGTTAATGAAGAAGTAATTTTGCGATTTGGGAAATGACTATATGTTCCATCATGTCCGGAGCTGAAGAAGGAACTTTTGGTTGATGCACATAGTTCAAATTTTTCTATTCACACAGGGAACACAATGATTTACCGAGATCTCAGAGAAAACATTTGGTGGGATAATATGAAGAAGGAGATCGATGAATATACATCAAAGTGCCTGGTGTGCCAGCAAGTGAAGGCAGAGAGAAAGAGGTTTAAGGGAATGATGCAACCATTTCCCATACAAAAATGGAAATGGGAGAACACCACCGTGGACTTTGACACCGGACTTCCGAGGACATCCAAAGGCAACAATGCAATCTAGGTTGTTGTGGATCATCTTACAAAGACTACACACTTCATTACTATTCAGGGGGATTTCTCATTGGATCAAATAGCATGGATATATATCAAGGAAGAGGTAAGGCTGCATAGAGTACCACTATCTATTGTGCCTGACCAAGATCCAAGATTCACCTCTATGTTTTGAAAGAGTCTTCAACATGCTCTGAATACTGAACTGAACTTCAGTACGGCCTATCATCCTCAAACTGATGGCCAATATGAGTGGACTATCCAAACACTTGAGGACATGTTTAGAGCGTGCTCGATGGACTTTAAAGGAGGATGGGATCAACATCTTCCTCTGGTTGAGTACACATATAATAACAGTTTCCACTTGAGCATCCAAATGGCACCTTATGAATCCATGTATGTGAAAAGGTGCAGAACAACGGAATGTTGGGATGAGGTCGGTAAACGTAAGCTTCTTGGACCAAAAATTGTCGAATAAATGTTGTAGAAGGTGAAAACCATTCAAAAGCATATCAAGGAAGCCCAGAGTTGACAGAAGAGTTATGCAGATAACTGTCTACGAGACCTTGAGTTTATAGTTAGAGACATTCTTTTTCTACGCATATCTCTGTGGAAGAATGTCATGTGGTTTGGAATGAAAGGGAAGTTAAGTCCAAGGTACATCAGCCCCTTCGAGTTTCTTGATCATGTTGGGGTTTTGGCCTATCTACTAACACTTCCACCGACCATGGCCAAAGTACATGATGCATTTCATGTATCCCTCTTAAGGAAGTACATATCAGACCCTTCACATGTACTCTTTTCTGAGGTGGTACAGTTGGAGGATTCTCTTTCTTATGAGGAGAAACCAGTGAAAATCTTAGATCATAGAGGCAAATTTCAACTAAATAAGACAATTCCCATTGTCAAGGTGTTGTGGCGAAACCACATGTTTGAAGAAGTGACTTGGGAATCGGAGGAAATGATGAAGCTATGTTATCCACATTTGTTTAAGTGTGGGAAAATGAAATTTTGAGGGAGAAATTACCTATGTGGGGAATATTGTAACGACCAAAATTTTCATTAATGAAAATCCCTCTTGATCTAATTAGATGACTCTTTATGTAATATGTTTATATAAATTGTCAAATTATTTGGTTTTATGTTAATATTTTTGACCGTTGCTAATATAGACTTTGAACAGTGATCACATGATTAGTATAAATATTGGGATTTAACAAATCCAATTTACTCAGACAAAAGAAGTGATGGACTCATCCAGTAGAATTTCTCCTTAAGACGCCCATTTGTTGGAGCTCGGAAAAGAGGTGGCATCTTTCAGTTTCACTCTTGACCAAGCCCAAGCTGAGATTCATCATGTCAAGCTCGAATGAGACCATCTACGGAAAAAGTGGAAGTTGATAGAGATTACCACTCGAGTGATGTATCCCAGCCACCCCAAGAGTCTGTCACCATCGCACACCTTACCCTTAGGTATTATGCGTCTGTTTTAAGGGGTTATGTAAAAAATCTCTAGTACTATGTTCATGTATATTTTTTTTATATAATAATGAATATACCTTCGTGTCATTATTGTCACTTTTTAAATAGTTATTCTTAAAGCACAAATAGTATTTTTTTAGCTAATATTCAGATAAGAATTCTATTTTAATGAATGAATGGGTTTTTTGAATTAAATAATATTTTAATAAAATATTATTATTATTAATAAAGTAATTTTTATTAAATATAAATGATCTTATAATTTTATGAATGCAGTTGTAATTTTTATTATGGTTTGAAAGCAATTTTTGTCAAAACCCGTGAATTTTCGATAAATATCAATTTTTATTTCAAAAGTGAAATATAACATATTTAGAAAATTATTTAGATAAAATAAATTTTATTTATAGAATCAGTATGTCTAAATTATACAAATGGTGAATTTTTCATAATTTTTTAAGACAGTCAAATTTTTGGTTAAAAATTAAATACCGTTTAAATATATAGTGGGTTTTATGAAATCATAATGACCCAATAGTGAAATAATAAAATACTATAAGCTTTTTTTGTCCCAATATATGTTTTAACATTAAGATAATGTGATTTTGAGTTTGTTTGAATTATTTTAAAAAGCATTAATGGACCCCTCAAGACTTATTAATAATCTTGTGTTTTTAAATTATTTTCTATGGGAGTGTGACTCACATCCAAATAAAAAACCCCATTATTTTAAGAAGTTTAGACTTTGGCCTTATAAAATATTGTTTTTCTCTTCCCTTTTCCAAAAAAACATGGGCAAAAACCGTGAGCTGATTTTTGGTTTTGATTAGTTTAATGTAAGGGGTCCCAAACCTAAATAATAAAGAATTCTCCCACCTTTCATATATAAACCCACCTAAGCTCCCACTTCCGCCTCACTCAAAGCATTTTGAGTTCGTCCAATCTCTTCCCTACTCTCTCTAGAATCCTCCCAAGGTTCCCAAACCTCCTAAGAAGCCTCTCTCAATCCTCTCTCAAGCCTTTGGAAGCACACTTCCAAGTACGGGTTTTTTATTCCTTTCACTTGTTTTGTCAAATTTTCTTAATATTGTTATGACCTTTTAATTTCAATTATAAATGCTGGGGAATGGTTTCAAACCACCCCTGTACTAACCGATTTTTTTAATGATGGGAGACCCCTTTATCTCTCATTAAATTCCTCCCATGTACACACATTACTATGCCAAAATTCTGAAAGGACTTCTCTCTCTTCATTTACATTAAAGAAATACTTTTTTTATCATGAATTTAAATTCCATTGCAATTGTTTGGAAATGCATATATATTTCCCACTTAATGTCCATTTAGTGTAAATATGATGAGACACCCCTTTCTCTCTCATTAACCATTTTTCTTAATTCTTATGTCACGTCGTTACGCTGCCGAAATTGACCCTATTTTCTAGGCCAATGCCTTTGTGTAGTGAATACCATTCCCATTTCTCCATCAAGGGTATTCACCTTTATGCACATTTACTTTTTGATTATAAAGTTTCATGTGTGACATCCACATTTCTTTATTGTGGAATAAATTTTTTTTTTTAATGAATCCATGTTTTATGATCCATGTGGAACACTTATACAAGAAATGAAATGTTTAAGAAGGGTGCGCCCTTATAGCGCTCCAATGCATTGGGTAATGTATAGTATCATGATACGTCATGTGAAATAAGTGTTAGATCATGATAATTCAAGTGCAATGAGGGTTTACTTGTGCTTCATGTGAAATGAGGATTTACTCATGCTTCATGTGCAATGGGCATTGGCTCATGCTAATTCCTTGTTATGTTTGGTGCCACATTTCCACGTTATGACTATCATGGTTTATCATGACTTTATTTCCATGTTTCTCTTGTGCTCTATATATATGACTATTTTATAACATGTATTTTACTCCTCATGTATTCCATGTTTATTCCCTTACTGGGATTTATAGCTCACCCTTTTCTTATGCATCTCCTCAGGTTATCCCATGCAATGCTAAGTATGAGGGAATGTAGTGGTCATGTAATGGAAGTTTTCAATAAAGATGTTGTATTTAATGTTTTAAGTTAATATGTAAAGATCCAAAACCCAAAGACACTATACCTCTTTATCTTCCATGTTTTATCAAGTGAATAGTTTATGTAATAAATCATGTTTATGTTTATAATAAAAGAAGGGCTGTCATAATCCCTCCCATTCTATTACCATGGAGTACCACTTTTTTGGTTGTAATGTGACGATTCAAAACCTTTGAGTATTGTTCTATGGTTTAATGTATATACATGTTATATGGAATGGGGAATATCTATCTTAAGATGGGAGGGTGTGAATTTTTAAATCAATCATCACTTCCAAAAAAAATTACCCTTTTTCTATTTTTAGTTGGCTATGAAGTCTATGTAGGTAGTTTCATGGAGGATGTAGAACGTTATTTTGACTGGATTTTATAATGAAGGATAACAAATAATTTTCTCATGGAATTAATTCATAAAGAATATTGAAATTGGGGGACATGGTATTAAATATATGAAATTTTATAAATCATTTCTTATATTCAAATTCATATTGAACCTCAAATCTAATAATGAACCCTCCTTCCACATTTCATCCTAATGATTTCAGGGATGATTATTAGAAGGATATTCACAATATCTCAGTTCATCCATATATTCCTTAGTCAAGAAATATTTTAAATATATAATGTTAAATAAAAAATTGATGGTTTCAAGGAATTCACATCTCAACTGATAGGATAGTTGTTGGCCTCACAGACCCCTCATATAATCAATGAATATTCCTCCTAGTAGAATTTGGAGAAATATTAATGATTTTTACGCAATTTAAAAGGATTTACATTATACGTTGGTAGGTTGTGATGAACATCCATATCCATTTATTCAAGGAAACTGTAATTCTATTTATAAGTTTCACAATAATGTAAAATTCAATACTAAGAAGTACTTCCAGATCGAAAAGTGAAAGCTCTACCATGAATCCATCTTGGTTGACCAAATTCATGTGACATTTCATCCAACCCTCTAGATACATTCCTCTACGGATAATCTATATAAATATATTTCTAAAACATAACCAAATGGGGAATAATGGGAATTGTATTCTCTATAAATGCTGCATTTTTTAAGGGATAAAGAGAATGTGAGACAACTATTCATCAATTTTGAATATTCAATGGAATATAGGTATATGTAATCTGGTTTTTTGGCCTTGAGGTGGATGAAAATACATACCAACAATACTTCATTATCCTGATAAAAATGCTGGAAAATTTATTTGATCCATCATCTCATCCTAGAAACCACATGATCTATTTTCTCTTTAATCTAGAGGGCTCAAAATGGTAGAATATTTGATGATGAAGTTACTTCTCATCATTTTGGATCAGTTTCCCTTAACAATGTTCTTAATGTCATTGTAGTGGTTGAGATGTGTGTGGTGAATATTAGAATGAGTGATATGAATATTTTAAGGTTACTGGTCATTGTAGGTTGATATAAGAATCCCCTTCTGATCAGGTCTATATGATGTATCCACCCAACTAACTCATGGATAATGGTCAATGTGGATGGTGCAACTTCTAGATAATGTATAATTATAAAGTTGAATTATGTGGGATGAATTATGCTATTAAATAAAATTTTATTTCCTTATTGGTGTAATTTGACTCTGAAACAACTGTCATAGCCCTCAATGAGAGAAGAAGGATCATTCCATAGAAATATCCACATCATTGGATTTATTGAATCAAACAGGATAATCATCTTTATACGGTTTTATCACACACATATAGGGGATCCAATCAGTTCGAAGGCATATTGTCGAAGAGGGAAATTTAAAAAAATATTATTCAATGGTCTTTTATAGTTTCATATTGTTGTGCATCATTAGTGGTTGATTATATAAAATGGTTTATTCACCCAAATTCTTGTAAACTCCCTTGTAATGATTTATCTTTTATGAGTACTTTTTTTATTAATAATTATATACGATCATCTAATCCCAGATCCTGGACATTCTTGGTAAATATGTCACATCATTAGATGTCTGTATTGGTTAATGAATTCATATTTATCAAAAAATTTAATTTTAATAATAAAAAATTAAAATTCAACAGCATATTTAAAAAATATATATTTTTTATCAATAATTTTATACACTATAAAAAATATTTATATTTAAATGAATTGAAATTTACAATAAAAAATTATCACAATAATGTGGTGGTATCAAGTGAAATTTGATAATCACAAAATGAAAAAATTGAGATATGATAATCAGTTTATAAGGAAAATAATTTTCATAATAAAATGATTAATAAATATTTATTCAATTTAAAAAATGTTTTAGTATTTACCCTAAATAATTTTCAATAGGTGATTATTAAAAAATATGACTAAATAATATTGAAATTAAGATAAAATACATCACCTCACACTTCCCTCAAATAAAATGTTCCTTGAACTGATGTATTTTAATTTTGAGAATGTTATTATTTTATATGGGAATCATATTTTAATTAATAATATCATATATGATCCTCTTTTAACGATTTACTCATATTTTTTTAATAATATTTCATTATTTTTATTATTTTGGTTGTACATTTCTTTATTTTAGCATGCATGTTTTGACATAAATGATCTATGTGAAAATATTAATGATAAATCAGCATAAAAAAGATAATAATATTATATATATAAAATTTATTCATTATATAAATTTATGTAATCATTCTTTGAAATTGGTCCTAGAAAATGAATCTCATTACATCATTGAAATAATATTTTTCACATTCGCACTAGCGATGATACTATTTATTAATGGGTGAACGTATATGAAGTTAATGATATGATAATTTTATAGTGACAATAGCATTTTATTTATATTACATTTATTTATTAAATTTTTTCTTATTACAAATCATGTAAATCCTATGTGAAAAATTATTGAGATCGCTTCATGAGACAGTTATCCATCGTATACACAACCAACATTATCATATTATAATTTGAAAGAAATTAATAATATATAAATGATATTATAGTAAAAATATTTTAAAATATGATCAATAATATATATATTCATTAAATAATTCATTATATTCAACCAGGAGACGTTTTTATTGAACAAAAATTTACATCGGTTCACATGTTTGTAGTCCACCATTCACATGATCCATGATTTTGTTTTACACTTTTAGCGGAGGAGAAGAGTAAATATTAATACCAAAAAATAATAAAATAAAATTATTATAATTGTATTTTTGTTATCATAATGATGTTTTTATGACATAAATGGATGTGGAAAAAGAACAAATAAAAAGAATGGCCTCTATTAAAACAATTACCTTTTCTTAGAGAAACATTCAATGGTTCTCTATTTAAGGACACTGGAGTTTATCTTTGGGAAATATATCTTCTATATGATGTGGATACATATTTTGGGAAGATATTTTAAAAGGTTTTTATTGATAACAATATCATTAGATATTTTTATGAGTGATGGGAGGGAGTTTCTAATTATAATTAATGACGAGGAAATACATAGGCATTTTGAAAGGACAAAGTGATACCATCAATTTTCACATTTCAAAAGGCTACATAATGGCCCATTTTAGAAGAAGGGAATATATTTGGCATAAATATGAACATAAAATTCGAGTTATACATTTTTAACTCAATTCCATACGATTATCTTCTATGTTGGACACCCTGATACACTTATTTTGACTTTAACCTACATAGTTTTTATTTACAATTTCATTATTCATTATTGTAAAAATTAAGTTGACCATATAATATAAAATTAATTATTTTGATTCCGAATATGTAATTATTTTTTTGATATTCAATTCATATAATATGATATATTTAATTTTAACAAAAATCTACAAACGTGTAGAAAAATGGTTTTTCCAAATAAAAACATTAAAAATTTTTAAACCACTTGTTTCATAATTAATAATAAAATTGATTCTAGTGAATAGAATAAGGAAAAGTAAAATTTTTATTAAACCAATTTTACATTATTAATAATTTAAAATATATTTTATAACTACATAAAATTTAAAGGAGAATGTAGATTTAAATAAAAATCAATATTTTTTTATTATTCATCGATATATATATATTTAGATAATTTTATAAATTCAAAAAAAGATAATTTTAATATAATAATTTAAAACAATAAACTAATATTTGAAAATATGTTTTTCAGTGTGGGAAAATGTTATTTTAAAATATGTGTGCAAAGAGGTAAAAAACCACCATTAAAAAGAGATAATTTGTTTTGAAAAACATTAATTATTCTTTAAATATATTATTATTTTATTTATAATCAAAATATACACATTGAATTTGATTTATAAATGTATAATAAATATATGTTTTATAATATATTTAGTGCATAATGGTTAGGTTTAATGGTCTCATTTAAATTTTAATACTTTTAATAGATTATTGTTTTTAGTTAAAACTCGATGTTGCAAATAATACAAGCTATAAAATAAAATAAATTTACTATAAAATAAATGTATAATAAAGTATTTGATTGTTTCAAAAATAATTTTTCCTAGTAAAGTTGATATATATGAAAATATTTATACCATGGTTTATGTTAAAATGAGTTTACAAGAGTTTAAAACAGAGATAAAAGATGGATTGGAAACTAAACCTATCAAATTCTTATTATTGAATATACATCATCCCTATATTATAATTACCTTAAATAGCAGTATATTTTTATCCTCTTTATCAAAAATTAACCTTAAACCATTGAAATTTATTATGAAATTCCACATGTTTCTCTCCCCTCACTTATAACGGGGCACATCTTATCAAAATTATTCACACTATTTGAGACTCTTATAAAATAAAATCCCCGTTAAAAACATCCATTTAATAACTCAATTCATAATAGATATTTTGGTATTCTCCAATTACCAATAATTAATTCCTTAATGACTACGAAAATGGTGGTATATCAAAAATGAGTTATAAATCTTAACCACACATCATAAATTTTATTTCTTATTCGACATTATCTACTCTCTTTGTATCCATAAAAAATATAAATAAATTATCATAAATATAATTAAATTTAATTATAATTATGTTAAAACCAATTACCAAATTCTATCAATCAAATTGTATATGAATGTATCGCATGTACATAAGTGTGGACCACTACAACCACACAACTATATGACTCATTTTCAACCACCATCCTTCATGGATGGTTGTTATGATAGATTTTATTATTTCATATGATATTTATATTATTATAATGTTTCATGAATGGTAAATTATTATTTACCATTCCTTTATTCAATCAATTAAAAAATTAAAATATCCCACATGCGTACATACTGAGAATCATCTCCACATATTGATGTAATTAATTTTTCATCATTAAGTTATATGACTACTTCTGAATATGTTTGTAACGATTATATTAGTTATTTATATCATGATTTAAATTTTTTATTTGAGTTAACCATCATAAAATTTCAAGGACCATAACCACCAATCCAAAAAATTCATGAAAAAAATAATTAACACCCAAAATTATGATGGTATTGAAGGATTATTAATGAATGTGAGAAAATATGTTATAAGTAGAACCAATATGGATTTATATGTATTATAATGGTTCTCATATATATTTATATAAATTTAATATTATTATATGGGATGTTCGAGTTTTCAGGAAGCATGGAATACATTTAATAATGGTTTCAACTCAATTTCTCTTCATTGATACATGTTTTAATGATACTCACAATTTTTTGTATAGTATATGTATATATATCCAAATAATAAAATTATATGTATGAAATTATTAATTTCAATGTGTTTATAGAATCTTTTGATTTTTTATCTTTTAAATCATTTTGTTTGAATAATTATTAATGTAGTAAGGGTTCATTATCACAATATTGTTTAATTGAGGGAAGTTTGATTTCATACACCTATGTAATTTTATGAGATATATCCACCATGAAATTTATATTTGGAATCATTAATAACCCTATTAATGTGGAATTTATTACTTCATATTATATTATTTCAATCATTTGGGTTTTGATGAAATTGTTACCAAGGAGGAAAGGATTTTATGTTACAACATGATATTTACTGAGATTATCAGTGATTAATCAATATAATTATTATATTATATGATATCTCTCTCCCATGAATTATGTATTTTCATATCCACCATTATTTATAGTTATTTCATGTTTTATTTTAATTTCCATGTACTTATTTTTTAAAGATACTAAATTATTTTTAAGGATAACCAAACTTGTTTTTATCTTTATTCTGTAATATTATATTCAATGTATAAATTATTCATTAAATTATTTCATTAATGTTTCTACAATTCTATAATTATTTTTAAATTCATTGTTATAACACTATGATATTTTTAAATAGAAACAATATGATCGATTTGATTCATGACATGAAATAATAATGATATAGTATAATGTAAAACTCTGATATTATACAATAAAATTATTTACATATCTCTAATATCCAATGATACATGAAACACTAGGTTTAAAGAAAAACTTACACTCTATTAAAATATTGTTATTTATACATGATCATTATAACATTGATATTAAGTCTACAGGTATTAATATTAATAAATAAATTATTAAATTTATATGGTCTTCACATATCGAATAAGAACACATTTTTCTATCAATTTATTATAAATTAAAATATAAATCGTTTAAAATAAATATAAATGTTTTCAAAAACCTATATTTTTTGTTTAAGATTGTTTCATCTTGATATTTACACATATTATTAAATTATATTACAAAACTTGTTGATTTTTTTGGGAAATTTAATATTTATTTATAAAATATAACTTTTAAAATTATCTTAGGGTGAAATGTATAAAATTTTCGTAAAAGATTAATTTTTTGTTGAAGAAAAAAAAAAATAATTTTTTTTATTGAAATCTACATTTTCATTTAAATTATCTAAATAGTTAGATTAAAATTTAAATTTTTATTAATGTAAAACTTTTTCATTTATATATCAATTTAACTAATTTAGGTTAATTCAGTCAACTTAATATTGAATTTTTATATTAAAAAATTCAAATCATGTGCAAATTTTCACATTGGGTAACTACTCTTCCATCTCATCTATGGTTTAATTTTTTTATTGGATCCTAACACTTATATGTGTTGAATTTGTAGAAATGTATTTTATATTTTAAATCTATATAATTTATATAATATAATAAGGTTAACTTATTTTCTTACCCTAGTGAGCAGTGAAAACCGTGAAAATTATTTTTCATGGTTAAGGATAAAATCTAGATATTGAGACTGTTAAACTAAGAATATAAGCAATATAAATGAAATAAAAGTTATAAAAAACCAAAAGTATGAACATATTTAAACCCTATAATATCTGCGGTTCTATTATGAACAATTTTGGAGGCCTGTTTCATGATAAAACAATAGGGTATCACATTATCTTCTAAAAGTATCACTTGTATCCTCTCACCAACTTATAAAAGGCCACCAACTCTCCACCCAAAATCACATTAAAAAAATTGGTTTTGAAAAATCCTACCAAAATACAATCCTTATTTCTTTCACATATCTTAGATTTTTTAATTTTATTTGTAACTCCTCTTATGAAGTATTCAGTTATAAACAGAAAGAGGCTATCCGAAAAAGATATAAATTATGAAACATGTGTATTTATTTTATATCATACTACAAAACCTTGAAAAAAATTACATTATGATAATATAATAAGAATATTTTATCCAATATAATGATTTTTTTATATTAATATAATATCCCATATCTTCCTCTAATTCCATCGAATGGGAAAAAACTATTTCTCATGTGTCTGACAGACTACCGCCTCACGAACCGACGTAATTCATTTTCCATCACCAACATAAAAGACTGGATATAATGATGGATTTTTATATATTTATATGATATTTATGAAAAACTTATACATATTTAATTATGATATTGCATATACCATCTTACCTTCTATTCCATGGGGGATACAATGATGTTTCTCGAGTGTGGAGTGGTCTACCGCCTAATGAAGTAAAGGGATTCATTTTTCACTTACATATTACATGACATATAGTATGTCCAAATTTAACTAATATATGTGATATTTATGATATTAAAAAAGTTACTAAATTATATTACCTCATTAATCTTTTTACGTTTCATTCATTTGGAGAACAATAATTTCACCCATGCGCATGTTTGGACTATTACCTCCATGTATCTATGTAAAATGTTTTTAATTTAATATTAACATGGACTGTAATAGAAATTTATTTTATTAATATATAAAATATATATGAAATAATAATTATACAATAAATTTTATTTAATATTTATTTCCCTTTCATTCAATATATCTGAAAAATGGAAACAATGTTCATCTATACATACAACCTACTATCTCCATTAACAGTGTCATCAATTTTCAATCTCAAATGTTAATTAATTACTATAAATATATATATAATAAATAAAAATTATAATTAAATAATGACTATAATTATTAATATCATTTAACCATGGTAATACTGAAATTTTCAAATTTACTATACTACAACATACAATAATATATAAGCAATTATCACCCAAAATAATGAATTTAGAAAATAATTGTTAATAAAATTGGTGATAAAACACAATATCTAAATAATATATGGTATGAAATATTTTAGAATTTTTATGTAGAATATTTATAATAAATATAAATTTATATAAAAATACATTCAATCACATGCAAATGAATCTGGGCATGAGGTAAGGGTTCCTCATCACACATTTACCTCCATGCGACATAAGTCATATTCATCATTTATTCCTTTTAGGGGTGTGCACATTAAATGTTTTGATATTTTATATCATAAATCAATTTCCATTCACAATATTTAATGGTAAATTTTATATTTTTGTCTTGTGGCTTCTGATTCAATAGATACCAAATTTGAAATGGTTTAGTTCACAATCTCATAATTTTTTTGGGATTGTTAGTGATTAAGTTTCTTTTGTGGGAGCTATTTAATATATATATTATAAAATCAATATAATTTATTATTATATAGAAATTCAAAAAAAAATCATGTAGTTGAACTGTTATTCATGTATTTGGCACTTAAAATGATTGAAAATGATTTTCTGAAAATTCAACAACATTTTCTCCTCGGTCTAAAATCCTTTTTCCTCAAAAAATGTGTTTTAAAAAAAATTTCAACTTTTTTATATTACCAAAATAAATTTATAAAGACATTTTTACAAAAATTTTATTTTTATAAAGATGTTTTATAAAGGAATATGTATGTTTTTTTCCAAACAATTCATATTTCAATTTTACCAAAAATTTGAAATTAGACATTATTTTAACATATATGGCATGAATAGAATTTTTTACCATCATAAATAGTCAATGTTTTTAATATTATTTTACAAGTTTTAAATAATTATTTTAAATGATTTTTTTTTTCAAAAAATATAGAGAACTATTCGTTTTAAAAATATGTTCAATTTTGAAGGGTTATTTTCATAAAATTATTAAAGTTATTTTCTGTGTATATTTATTCAATATTGATATCAACCCTTTATTTCAGTTTTTATCTACAAGTGATAGGTTGTGTTTATATCATCCATATTGTTTGTTAGGATAAATTATAAATAATTTTAATAATGATATGTAATTATATTACCAATTCCCATATTACTCTGGTTAGTTTGTGATTATGTTTATTTGATTGGGGTATGTATTAAAAATTTTTATATTAGTTATAAAAGTATATTGTTTATGTTGATTATGAATCACCCCTTTAAAATGATAAGTGGATTAAAATTATTAATTGAATGTAGGTTTCTGATTATATATACACATGTGATGAATCGACAGGTCTACTGAAACATGTCAGTAGGATAAACTAGACTAGTTTCTACCAATATATTTGAACTATTCTATTAAAGGTATTAGCTATATGTTTCAGATGTACGTAATTTTAAATTCCCCCATAATTATATTTTTTTAACATTTTATTTTTTTATTTGTTATAATATTCATATATATTTTCCAGATCATGTGAATATTTGTATGGATGTATTTTATCATCTTTTAGTTCTTCCATACTATCTTCAATTTATTTATTAAATTAAATGTGTATCTATTATTTACATTGCCAACATGATTATCCTTATTTATTTCTAGCAGCTGATGATGAAATCTCACACTTTATGGGCATCTGACATCACCACAATATCTTGTTTAATTTTCCCTAGGAGTCAGGGAAGGTTTTTTAGTGATTCACATTGATACACTATGGTTAATAATAGTGTTCTCATTTATAAAAAATGAATTTTTTTTTATAAAACTATAGAGTGAATATGAATTATATGTCTAGTTATCAAATACCACTAAATTATTTACTGTTTTGGGTTATGTTTCATTGTCTATTGTGTCATTTTAATAAAGATGCCAATGAATATATGATAATTAAGTCTGGGTCATTAACATTGTAATTAGATAATGTGCAGTAGAAACCATGGGAACTAAACTTTGGAAAAAATTATTCGAGGATATAATAGTATAACATACATAAATATAATTACATGTTTGTGATATCATCTAAATGTTTTTTAAGGAAGAAATTATGTGGCTTTCATATCAATACATACCTGATAGGATACTACAAGTTGACGTATTTCTAGCATTAATATACCATGGGGTAAAAAATCTGAAAAATGAATGTAAGGATTGACTTATGTATTACCTGGTATATTAAAATGTTCTTTATTATATAAATATTTTTAAAATCGTGGGGGATATGGTTTTGTTAATTTAAATTTTATTTAAATAACATTACAAGTTATGTGAAATACAATTTATGATTTGAAAAAACATCATAAATATTCCAAGTTTTTTAGTATGAGTGAAGTTATGCATAAATTTTTAAAATTTATATTAATAGTGGTTCTTGTATTATGATTATACAATATGATTCATAATGTTATGATAAACTTTAGTGTTAACCATTTTTTATAAATTGGGATCAATAGAAGGAATGGTGACCTTATCCATTCATGTACCCTATTTTGGGATTTTCAAACATGGAATAATAATGAAGCTAAAGACAGAGATACAGATAGAAATGAACAAATTATAACCATGTTTTTGAAGATAAATTTGTTATGGGAAACAATAATTCTTTTATGGTATGATTTCTCATCTTCCATGCGGTGTGACATTGTTAAACCACTTCATGCATTAGTAACCACCATAATTTAATGAAACTAAAATTCCATTTGTAGATAAAAAATGGATACATTAAATGGAGAATATATTTCTTTCTCTATGAAGCAATTAAATGGGGTTATTTTTTATGGATGTTTATCCTCTTTCTGGAGATTTGGATCAATATTGGTCATTTATTAAAAACATTATGGGTTAATAATAAATATAAAAGATTGAATGAAAGGGTATTAAGGTATTGTTCTCGTAAAAGTTTTTTTCAATTGGTAAATGATATAAATTGAAGATAAAATTAAAGAATCTGTGACAAAAGGATTATTATAAAGTAAATATGTATAAATCAAACATAACATGGTCATTAATGTAAGATATGGACTATGTACTTAACCCAATGATTATGATTGTTCGTTTCTTTGATGAGTAAAATCCAATACTATAAGGGGAGTTTTCCTCCCATACATTCTAACCATATAAGGGAATACTATAATGTTATATTATTATGTAGAAACAATTATACAAAGTATTAGGTAATTAATGTAATGAAAGAGACGTAGAGGATGATAGAGAAAAATATGGATAAAGTGATGATGGGAAAAAGGGTATTTTCAAACATGAGATAATTGTGGACGAAATAAACATGGTACATACTTGAATGGTATATATATTTCAACTAGTGTAGATAAAAAGGTTGATATTATCATTATTTCAAGGGAAACGTAGATGTTTCCAATTCAAAATGCATCGAATATAATGGCATAGGGAAGATAAAAAATGAATTCCCTAAAAATAAATGAAATATACATAAGAATAAGCTAAGGAATAAAGGTCAAGATTATGTGATTACTATAGATGATTTAGAGTAATTAATGTGGTTATTTGGGAATTGAATATTTATTTCATAATTTTATTATTATCAATGATATTTAAGTTATAATAATTATAAAAATTATAAAAATTATACTATATTATTTATTCAATGATTTGAGGTAATCTGTTGAATGGTACTAATGAAGAATAATGATTATTCATTGTCAATATAAATATCTTTGAAAACAAATGATTTTGGAAATATAACCATTAATGTTATATTTGTGTAGAGAAAATAAATATCAATATATTTTTATGGGACGGTATTAGTGGGATTGAAATCTGTAAGTGATTTGATAGTTTTCATTATCATTCTGAGAGTTTAATGTATGTTTTATTTTATAAAATGCATTAAAAAAATATGGGATTTAATTTGTATAGGCATGCATATTTTCATAAATTTATTATATTGATAATTATATTATTTCATTTTGATTTTGATATTATGAGACATTTTAAATTTTTAAATGAATATGATGTTGATTAATTAACATTCCTTCTAAATGTTTGGAAATTGTATTTTCATAGGAATATTTTTGTATGAGTAATGAGGATATCCTATTATTAACTGGGATAAATTATAATTTGGGAGTTAATATTGGTTTATTATAGATTAACGTGTCATATTGGGTAAAATTTTAAAATCCCATTATTTTTAGTAATGACATGATGAATAAATTGTTACACTTTTCTATATCTAATGAAGCATTACAATTTAATTTTTGCGCTTTAGGCATAAAAATCATCTTGGATATTCATTTACATGAGTAATAAATGTTTTACAACAAAAGGATAAAGTTATTATTAATTATATATTGTGTAGGTATATTTTTTGGGGTGATCTATTATTATTGTAAAATAATTCACCATCATTGGGAAAAAAATATTAAATCAAAATATTATCCTATTAGAATCTTATCTGATTAGTCAAATGGATGTTTAACTCATTGCGTATTTATTATTTTGAGGACCTTAACATTTTATTAAACTCTCACATTTTTTTATAAATTATCTTTGTTACTCACTATAATTATTTACACTTTTCCTCCTTATCAATATTCTCCCATCCCTCGTTTGTTCCCCTACATGAAAATCATGTTATATTTCATTCTTGATTAATTTTTTTATTATCTTTGTCTCTCAAAACTCTGTTGTTTTATTATACCTTAAATTCTGTGGGTATCCAAAAATGGTATCTTCAATTAACAGTGCCCAAATTTCAGAGAATATAATTCAATTATGTGGATGTAATATCATTTATGGAGATATAGTATATCACCCTAATATTTTAAGATAAGAGTATCATGTTCAATAACATGTATGATAATAAATTCCATTTTATAATGACAATGTTATACACTATGACATTATAATATTTTCCTTTAAATCCCTTTGATAGCTTGTGTGTCTCCGAACACCGGGTCAAAATGTATTTTGAAACTCAATTAGAATATTATTATTTAAGCATTTATATACTAGCCATTTAGTAGGAGATAATAAAAATCATTTACTAAATTATTAAAAGTATAGTATTAAAATATATATAAAGTGATAATATTTATAGTCAGGTTATTACAAATTCATACCAAAATCATTTAAAATAAAAATACATGTATTCAATAAAACTATATTTTTAAAAAACAAGTATCATCATGATTTATAAATTTATTTTTAAAATTATGTTTTTCATGTTTTAGATAATGTATATGAAAAAAAACTAATTTTTTTAAAACTAATAGTAATAATTTTCAGTTTGTGACATTTTGAGAATTTATTAAAATGATTAATTTTTAGATGAATAGTCAAAAATACTTATAATTTTCTATTTGGAAAGAAACACTTTCATTAAAACTATGATTAATATTAAATTTATTTTATCCACCTCTATGATTTTAATTTTTAAAAAATGGTTCTATATTTGGAAGAATCATAATTGTTATTATCTAATAAGATCATCTTAATTTCTGACCATTATTGAAAATAGTAAAAATTAATTACTATGGTTAAAGTATAAGAGGGTTCAATGGAGGTTAAACTAATATTAGAAGAATTAAAATGACATCAAAATTTTAAAATCCCATTTCATAGATTTATTTCTACCATATTATCTATAATGTTTGATGATGACCCATATTGAAGATTTTTTAATGAAAAAAACATGGGTATCACTTTATATTTTTAATAAATCTATGTGTATCCTCTCCCCCACATATAAAAGGCCACCCCTATCCTCCTCTCATCACACATACAAATAATTTGGTTTGGTGAAAACCAAAAAAAAATACCTCCCTTACATCTCTAAAAAAATACCACATGTTTTTTTATTAGAAATCCATTTTATGATGGCATTATCAATAAAACTATAAAGTATCTTTGAATAAGAGGTAATACTCATAAGAATTTTTATTTGTTTAATTTATCAATCAGGCTCTTTAAAAATATCTTCAACTACGATAATATATTAAAAAAATTATGTCTTATATACATATATTTTATAACATTATTTTTATATCCCAGATCCATCTCCACCACCACCAAATTGAAAACGAAATCTTCAATCCTTTGTATGGAAAATTACCACCTCGTTATCTGATGTAATTACATTTCCATCACTACTGTTTAATATTGAAATAATAATGCATTTGACTTATTAATTTATTTGGATGATTTATGATTATTTTGACTTAGGATGCCCAATTTTATTTCCATCTACCAAATTACTATGGATGGTTTATGATTATGTTTATATTATTAGAGAATGTATTAAGAATTATTATGTTAGTATTTTAATATTAAAATTTAAGTTGATTGTGTTTCTAACCATTCATAGGTGTTTTAACTAGAAATTATAAGTGGAGGGTGGGACCATGTTATAGATATCACCTTAATGCATCGACAACTCTCACATGGAAAAATAGCTGGCCAAATAAGAAAGGGTTTTACCCATAGATTTAAATTTTCTTGTGAATATTTTTTATAAAATGATTCTTATGAACAAAATTATGTATTCCCCCATTATGAGGTCATTTATTAATGTTTATATGAGTATTTGTTTAGTTAAAATATTAATACATACGTTTCAAGATAATATTAGTAATTCTTTGGATTTATATGACCATGATTTTTTTCCATGTTATAATTAGTTTATTAATTGAATGGAATGTGTTTTAGTTATTTTCTTTTTTATATTGGCTGTTATTACATATTTAGGATAGAACCTATTGTATATTTATCCTTACCATGCATCAGAAATCATTATATTATAATTTTTTATTTTTCTACGATACTGGGACGTGTCTTAAGATGTAAAAGTTTGGAGACTCTTGGTGGAATAGTGGAATTATAAAAGAAAACATTTTTCTATTGTTTTTAAATGTAGTGTGAATTTAAATTTTGTATCTTGTTTACCAGGACTACATCAATATTAAGTACTTTAGGTCACAATTCTTTATAAAATATTAACGTTTAAAAATGTAACCACTGACTCTGAGCTATTGTTTTTAGGTTCTGTTAATATTATTATATTATTAAAAATTCTTCACTTTTTTAAAATTAATTTTATTATTAATTTGGAAACATGGGACTTTTTATTTCTTGAATGAAAATGTGAAATTATTTGTTGATTTAACATACTCCTCATGATATGATTTCTCATCCACTATAAATAATATTTTCATTTAAGTTTAAATTAGATTTTTCATTATTATGTTTTCTATTAAAATATTTTCAATTATTGTTTTTGAAAAATAGATAATAAATAAGTGATTTAAAAAAGGATTTTATTCATATAAATTATTCTACTGATATTCAAAATATATTTTTATTAACAAAAATAGACTATTGATGTTTCTTATCACTTAAATTAAATATGATCCAATGTTACTATATATATTATTTTGAGGATGGTGTATGATTATAATGATTAAATTTTAATGAATGTCATATCCTTTTGATAGGTTCTTGATTGATAATGTGGTAAAGATTTTATTTCCTTTTAGCACATATTATATGGTTTTCATTATATGACTTCTGGTATTATAATTATATATACCAAAAAATGATTGATTTAAGAAATATATATAATGAGATAATAAGGACCGAAATTAATTCTGACTATATATCAGTATTTGAATTTTTCTAACAGGAGAGTCTTGGGAGTGATCCTTAAATATGGAAATAATTGAATAAGGAGTGATAAAATCAACTATAATAGATTTTATTGAGATACATGACTAAATAAAAAAAGTTCTATTTATAGGGGAATGACATAGTATTATGTTATATTCTTATAACATGTTATACTCAATAATGATTGCTAATTTATCATTATGTACACTAATGCCTATATTCATTTTCGTCAATATACCTCACTCCAAGATTCATGATTATCATTCCATGACTGATTGGGTAGAATTATTGTATTTCATGATCATAATAACATATCCTTATGATTATCCCGATCATTGTTGTTGTAATATATAGATATCTATCTTGTTTATTGTTACAATGAAACAGATCTCACTATTTATTATGTGTCCCTTCCCCAATAAATGCTGATATGTTTTATGAATGTTATGTCTATGAAGATTGTTGTTTGTTATGAACTAAATGGGAAATTATGTAGATAATTTAAGTAGTAGATTTTTTTAAATATATTTAAGAACCTAGATATTCACATAGTTATGTATATTTTTAAATGTGGTCTAATTATTTATGTTTTTCCTAATACATATTCAATACAACTTCATGGGTCTCTCAGTGGAACTCATGTCTTGTTTAGATCTCATGACCCAATTATTTGTAGAAAAAGGTCAGGCACATAGTTAGACGAAACAATGAGGGGAAAACCACACAACTAGTTATAACCCAGTGAGGTTAATATATGGGATCATATATTCGACATGATTATAAAATACATGTGATTTGGGAAACATGGCTATGTAAATAATATATACAAATGTATTGAGATGTTTTACACGGTTGGAGTATGGTTTTCCTAACCGTATAAACTAACCATGTGGGTGACTTCATCCCAGAGAGGAAAGTTAATTATTGGGGTTGTTTTTTCCAACCATGTGGATAAACTGTTTGATGCCCAATTTTTTGTGAAATTACTTATTTTCCCTCAAATTTAATATTTTTTTTTCTTGTTCCATTCATGTTTAATCATTTGAGTGGGTATAAACTCTATTGTAATTTTTTTTCATCTCTTTTGAATCATATCCATGTAATTGAGATAAATCACGAATAAAAGGTCTGATAGTGATTCCATTTGTCTTATTAGATCCTCAAGAGTAAGATATTAATTCTTTTTTTGTAATCTTTTATTCTTCATTCATTTGAGGATTCTATTTAGTTATAGGATCATAATCCCTATATCCCTGGAATTGATAAATTCCTAAAATATATTCCAATATAGTCTAAACTATAAATTGATACTAGATGAGGATAGTCATACTAGTATGAGGTAGGTTCATTATAACACATCCCCATATATTCATCATTTTATAAATTGTCATGCCTATGCGTTGATTTCTTCATGGGTCACATATTTTATTAAAAGTGTATTTCCTATAATCATTTAAAACATATTCTATGACTCATTCTATTAATGTTTTCTATCATTGGTGGGTATGTCCACATCATCAACTACCTGAATTAGGGAGTCCTACATTTATGGTTTTAATGGAAATTTATAACGTAATGGGTTCTTAGGACATATTAGATAAACTATACATGTGGGTTTCTTGAACCTACTGATGGTAAGACCCTTAAATTTGACTAATTGAGAATGTATAAATATCTAGAACCATGATTCTCCCATCTTTTCCCACCTAATTCTAGTGATTAAATTTTATACACCAATCTAAATGTAATTGTAAGGTGTAGGATAAATATATGGTATGGTCTAATGTATTATAATTTAGTGGAATGGTTGAAAATCCATATAACCCCTTTCTATGTCTAATAGTAGGTATCAAAGTGAACCTTTTTAAATGAGTATGATTTGAGTATACTGAAGTAAAGGGTTGAATACCAACTAATACTTTTTGAAAAAAAAAATTCAATGAATATCTAGAACCAAATGATCTCATGTAATGATATGACCATTACATGGCCTTAATTATTAAATGAATCAATTGTAAGCTAAAAACATGTATATGGACCG
The DNA here is from genome assembly GCA_963277665.1 of Viscum album. NCBI lineage: Eukaryota > Viridiplantae > Streptophyta > Magnoliopsida > Santalales > Viscaceae > Viscum > Viscum album. The sequence goes on along the minus strand of OY728136.1, from coordinate 1,764,210,510 downwards.
TGAAATTACTATAGGAGTGGAAATACAAGTGTAAGATTCTGGATTCTTGAGGGAATTCCTTGGGAACTCATGGACATCAATCCGGTTCAGTGATGTTGATTACCAAGGGGGAGTCCAACCTTGGACTCCAATCTTGGACTATTAGTAAACTCTGTATATGACACCGTAGGATCCCTATATTATAATTATTTTTAGGATTCCTTATATACCATCCCTGGAATAAGTATAACGTCTACGTACATGAGGTATCATAGATACATGCCCAATCCTAGTCATCACTTAACCCATTTAACCATGGATAAATTCTTTAGACAAGGTTAGAATTAAATTATTTTGGAATGAATTAGATATTTCACCCTCAAATACACTCTTACCACTTTAGTCAAGATATAGTTAAGACTTGAGTTGGATAAAACCCTGATGTCATGGTTTCAATGGCTTCAATCATAGAACCTATTCATTTTTAATATCTTTAATATACCTTGTTATTTCCAAGATCCATTATTTTTATGACATTATTGTTGGTATTATCTCACAAAACCTAGTTAAATAGAATGGAACCAAATTTATTAGTGAACTGGTTATATGATCAGACACATTCGGATGGATGATTTGGGTACATGGTTATTTACATTACTATATTTATTTATGTATATATATATATATTTGCATTCTTTCACACTATTTCAATTTATATTGGATGGATCAGATGTTAGCGACACCATTCGTGGTTCTATACTGATATTTATCTCACACTCTATCCAGTCCACCATTGGTACCTAGAAATATTAAATGTATTCAAGTTTTCTCAAGGGAAGTGTATCAATTTGGGAACTTAATTACTTGATAGCTTATGATAGAGATGGTACCAGATGTCTGATCAAGTTCTCATAACTTTGGGGAAAGTTTTTGGATTAATTTATGATACTTTTCAATACAATGTATTTTATTTTTCCTTTTATCCATGTTTTTCAGTTGTATAGTGAAATCACATGTATCACCATCTATTTATTACTACTATATGTTGTTCCTATTTTTTATTATTACATTTTTCATCTGAAGTGTTTCAGGTTTACTACTTATTAGTCTATTTTTCTTCTATTATCATGTCCAATATATTTTGTACATAGTGGTATTAAGAGAATAATATGCCAATGGACACACCTTATTCCCTCTCTACTAGTTTAAAACCTCATACATTCAGGGTGATGTGCATGAGGCCTAATAACCAACCATTATTGGGGCACCTCTGAGGGGATTTTGGGTCTAGTATATCATAATATCCATGTTTCCAATGATACTAAAATATTATAGTCTTTAGTAAGGTATTGTTGAAAAATGTAATAAATATTCATCTATATTGATGTAATATTTATGTATAAAATATATGGGTTTCTTTATAATTGAAATATTATCAAACATTATAATTATAAGTAGGATTTTAAGCCTAAATGTCAAATTATTTCTATCTTTTATTGACATCTAATATAACCATTGAAATATAGTGCATATTTTTCCTACAACAACATTACATTATAAGGAATATTTTAATTTAGAACTAATTTTTTTTATAAAATTTTTGGTCATTGCATTCTTTCCACATTTAAATATCATTACCCTTGAAATATTGTATCATACACTAAAAAGGAAAATGGTACTTCTATTTCACCCCATCATTAGTTCCCATGTTACTAACACAAACCAGGTGAATTGTCTTTTTTCATAGAAGTAATTCTATATAGTCAAATATCTCTGATGCCTTTTACTCTTATTGATGACCATTCATCGAAGGTAAATCCTTGGGATTTAATACATGTGATGGGTCTATTATGTACTTACTATAGAGGGATATATGAAACAATGAATTTACATGAAATTGGTTATATGGGAGTTCTATTCAATAGTTTATTGCTTTGATATGATAAATTTCATGACATGAGAAATTTTATCCTGTATAAATCATTCTCTTCATTGAAAACCCCATTAATTTATTCCATGGTTGTTTATAAAGTAATGCATTTTCTCAGACCACAAACATCTTGTCTCATAGTCGATTGTCTAAAAATTTATTTTATTGGCATTCGATGAATTTAATATGAAGATTGATGGTTTGAGCCTCCACAATAATATATTTGATAATATTATGTCCAATAATATTCCAATCCCCAAAATCCTCCATGTATATTGACTTCTTACATAACATCCCATACAGTGCCCCATATAGTTTCTATTGAATGTTATGTTGAAATTTTTTTCTATAAATGACCATTATTAGGGAAAGGGGTTTCCCCAAATATCCAAGGAAAACTGTTGAAAATTAACATAGTATATTATTTAATGTTTTAATGATTATATAATAATGATAATCTATATTTGGGAAATAAGTATAACAGAAACATATATATATATCCATTTCATAAAGAAATATTCACTAAGACCTTGAGTTAAACACCAAGACATGATTAGATTTAATAGAGAGTAGTAATCCATGTTTTCTTACAACATCACTTATATAAACCATTGAAAGTTATTCAATAATGAAATATTCCATAATATTAATAGATTGTTCTTAAATTTTAAAGAAATTGAATACAACCCAAATATAATTATTACCTTTAGGATTCCAAGCTATTCATAAGATCAAATCTCTATTATTGTTTTCCCATTTTCATATTAGAATGTGATATGGATTAATTATACCATTATAATTCATTCATTCTTCATGAAATTGTTGGAATATTAAGCTTCAAAATATAACCTCTTCAATATTCCTTATCATGTATTTCTAATAGAAGTTATTTTTTATATTTCTATAAATTTTATCCCTTCTATAATGAATATATAAAATATATCTATTCACAAAAAATATAAGCTTCCTTTTTAATTCTATTTTTTATGGGACACATATTTGGGTTCAAAATCATATAACCTTATATTTAGAAAAGATGAACTATGAAATATTTTCTTCCTTTCATTGAAGATAAATATCATTTTGTTGGAAATCCATTGTCCACTATAGAATTGAAGGGTGATAAATTATTTGAAAAATATATGATAAAATTCCATTTATGTTTCATATGTCAATCCTTCGTATGTATAATATGAATCCATCCCATTATATCCTCATCATTGATAGAGTTGTGGGATCTATTATTCTCATAAAATCTTCCACATTATTAAAATTCTAAAGATTGTAATTGATCAAACAGTCACACCCATATATCAACTTTAACCACCATCACAGAAAAATATCAAAATACATTAATGTGAATAGAAACAAGAGTTTTTAATGATCCATATATTATCGTACGTCTCCCTATTGATATAATCTATGAGAATATTTCTTGTGAAGATAACTATGTCAAATTCCATAAAAAGTGTTGGGTAGTTATAATCATGTATATTTAATTACATATAGAAATAGGTCATCACATTATAATTTTACATTAGGATACAAAATAATACCTTTTTGAATTTATCACTATAGATCACAGATCCTTACCCACTTTTGAGTAATGTGAGAATAGAAGTACAAACTAGCCTTTTCCTTAACTCTTAAATTCTCTCTAGACATTCATAAATTCCAAGAAACATCACTCCCCTCAGAGTTATATAGGATAATGGGATTGACCATAACTATAATTTTTAGAAAAATTGATTAAATTAACTGACTAATATAAAGAAACTATATATTTCCCTCAAGAAACGTACTATAGGGGCCCATGACATAACTACCGAAACTAACCTTCAATAGGCCAGGGAACGGTCACTAGCATCGAGTACACACATCAATAACATGATAAATATTTCCTAACTAACATTACAAACTCAGACACACACACATATCTACAAGCCCACAATTTGTTGAAATTTATAAATAAATGAACAACCAAGGGATTCATACATCTATGTCCCACTACTAGAGTACGACATAAATTAAAACATAAGTAAATAAGTACAAATACATACCCAAAACAATGAAGTCTATAACACGAGACCATCCAGAAAGTAATGTTACCTAGATTTATATATAAAATCCACAGAAACACACCTCGAGGTTTCTGGTATCACTATGAACCATCTGGTCATGGTCCTCCTAGAACTCCATAAAATTGTTGATCATCACCATAAGACAATACATGTGTGGGGAAAGATCATGCAAGGGTTAGTGTACTAACACTGATTTGTATCTTCTAAAACCATAAATAATATAAAATATTATATAAAATCATCTCTAAAATTGTATATGTATACAATACATATAAAAGAACATTCATATATACTAAAAAAGACATATATTCTAGATGTATGTGACAACCATTATATACCATCACTATGATTTCAGCTCTATGAATCCCTGAACAACTCTTCTGAGAAAACACATTATAGTGTCAGATAGAACTGATGCCTTTTGTCGGTAAGGTATTTTTCCTCAGGTATCATAATGATAAATAATATTATGAGGGGTTTATGAGATATGATAGTTAGATGAGGGTCACTGCCAAGATAATGGGATGATAGTTTTAATGTGTTTTTCTATGTGTTGTAAGAATAATAAGTGAATCCCTTTTATAAGTGATGGGAGAGGCATTCATTTAATTTCCTAAGTTATTAAAATAAAATAAATATTGAATCAATTATAAATTGAGTCAAATTAATCATATATGAATAAAATTTTAGTACGATTCATATTATTCTCAAAAAAGTAACTTTGGATATGTTTTTTCTTATGTTTTAACATCATATTTTGGTTTTAATACCCCCCCTGAGGTAATCAATTTCAAACTTAATGATACATCCCATTTTTTATATTTTACATTAATTAGAATTTATATAAATTCACCATGGATAATATTATCAACCATTTCATACTGAATTGGATAAATATATGTTTTTTAGTAGTTTAATACAATTTATTAAAATATTATCTTTTCTAAAATATCATTATCGATAATTTTTATAATATTCATTACATTGACTTAATCAATATATAGACACCAAATACGATTAACAAATATTTTATTTAAAGACTAACATGATATATTTGTCAATAAAGTTAAATTAACACATTAATTGTCTCATATAATATTTATTTTTATATATATAATATCACTTATTTTATTTTTCAATTAATTGAATAATTACTACATTATCATTCTTTTTCATTTAAGGAAACAATTTCTGCACTAAAAAATAATACGAAATTATCATAAATATGATCTATAATTTTTATTTTAAATTAATATTTTTAACAGAAAATTTATTTGTATATATTTACATGATAATAATATTATATTTATTAAAAATAATAGTGTGACATTCCATAAACCTTTCACAAAAAATATTTTAAAGATCATAACAACACAGAAATGATATCAGAAGGCTATATAAAAAAATGTTTGATGAGTTTTTATGACATATAATCATCATATAAAATAATGTAAAGTGTTATGGTACTTCTATTCTTTCATATTACTTTCACCCATAACTACCTAATCTATCCTTTATAATGGTAACAAATTTTTTTAAACGATCCATATTGAATAAAAAATCATCCCATTTACCAAATTCAGAACCATTTCTTTCATATGAATAGTCCATCATTCTCTATTAAAAACACATAAATGGTATAATTTAATTTATAATTGAACGAAAAAATACACAATGAAAATTGAGTTCTTATAAAAACAAATATTGGAAGTATAAATTGTTTTTATTCAAAATGAAACTAAAAATTACATTTCAAACTCCAAAATTTAAGTATATTAAATCAAATTAAACTAATTATATTATAAATCTAATTAATAAATATTTTTCTTTTCAAATATTTTAAAAGAATACACAATTTTCAATAATATTCTATATATTCATATTTTCAAAGAAATCCCAATATTTTTTGAAAAAATATAAAAATTTCAGTAAAATATAATTTCCATTCGTTTAATTCTAAATTTATACTTAATTTAAAACAATTATATTTATAAAAGTTAAAAAAATTAAATATATTATTGAATTAAAAATTCAATAATTTTTTTCTCAATAAAACATATATTTGAATAATAAATTAAATTTACTAAAAATTATGTTTTTTTCTTAATAATAAATATATATATTTTCCTAATTGAAAAAATTATATATATATATATATATATATAGTTGAAAAGATAGTCGTTCCTGTTAATAACATCAACTTTAAATTCAGTTTTATAATGTCCATATTTATATTATAATATTTTAGGTTTTGATTATGCCCAATGTTTTATATTTTGTATGATAATTTTAAATCATATGATATTCAATCATCCTCACTTCAATAAATTTCATCATTTGAAATCCAAAATCAAACTATGTAATCTAAGGTATATATTTTCAAATAACTTTTTGGAAATCAGAAATCATAAAAAGGATAATAAATATTCCTCTTGAAAAGATAGAAATGGACAATTGAAGGTCATCTAGGATAACACATACAAGGATTAAAAATTGAACAACATAAGTTATAATTGGAAATATAGACATGAATGAAAAAATAATATCATTATGGTAATGGATCATGATAGAGAACACTAATATAAAAAATGGGTTATCATAAAAATGTTAGAAAAAAAAACAATAACCCGATGAGGAGTGAAAATCACCATATGTTCATTATAAAATAAGGAAATAAGATAATATTTTTTAATAAATAATATTCTAAAAATAAAGAAATTAGTTTTATTCTACAATTTGATCATATGGAATTACTGTAACTTGAAATGGAAAATAACAACCTTTCATAAACAACCACCATAGACTCATCCTTTCTCAAAATATTCCAGACAAATATTGAAACTGAAAAAATCAATACATATTAATTCAATATAAATATACTATTTATCTTCAAGATAAAATAAATCACACATTAATCATCTTAATAAAATATCTATCTAAACTAATCATATAATCTATAAATAGGATATTCATTTCCCTAAATAAATATAATCACCAAAAAATGAATAAAATCACATAATCATCCAAATGATAATTCAAAATGTTTTACAAAAATAAAAACTAAAAATATTCAATATACCATATTCATTATAGGGATCTAAAAACTAAAATGGTATTCTTCTAAAATAACCTTAATCACATTTTCACCAATGTAATTTCCAACCCCAGGGTTATCAAAATGATAATAACATATATTCACAAATATTAATAACCTGTAATTACCACAAAATCAGAGATCAATTGAACTCTTAAGGATACGAATACATCTAAAATTATGTCCATAAAAAGTAAAGGAAATATTAATCAATTTTTTAACATATTTTACACATATATATTATGAGTATATAAAAATTTTAAAAATACAATAACTGACTCTCAAAAAATATCAACTTTCCAATGCACCATCTTTTTGAATTATCAATTCAATCTACTATAGTTTCCGAATTTTAAAAATTAAGTCTACTATATAATTATTCATAGGTGATTCATTATAAAAATAATATTGATAAAACATTAATATATCATATTTATGAAAACTCTTCATATAACAAAAGACATAATCTATTATCCATGACTCCTTTTTCTTTTTCCTAAATAATTTATTCTTATAAAAAATGATGTCAAATACATCATTACTATTTTTTATTATAAACTCAAAAATGATCCATAATTAATAGAATGATAGAATAATCCACACCTTAAATATAGATATCAGTGTCATCTTTTATGTGTTTGAAATCTCCTCAAAATAAATAGTTAAGTACTCGATTGTATTTTACTTTTCTAACGAGTTAGATAAAGAAATCTTTTTAAATTAGATAAAAGAGGCCCAAGGATCCATAGAAAATTTGGAGAAACTAAAATATATGAGATAGAATAAAAATTATCTTATATTTGGTTTTAATACTCCATAATATGTCAAAATAATTTCAATTTTAATTTATATTAATATTGATAAACTAATAATTTGAGAGGGACATGTATATTGTTAAATATATCACTCCATCCATCTTGATAAAAAATACATTGTCGGTCTAAAAGAACACAATTATATAAGGATAATTATTTTTTATTGTTAAAATTTAAATAGTACGTGTAATGAAAATTTATATATAAATTCTATAATATATTATCCACAAAAGCCTTTATTCCTAATTCAATACCCTTATAAATCCAACTTCCAAAAATATCATTAATGTCATCAAATATATCACTTAAAAAAAGGTTTCTATGACATTGAACAAATAATAAAACATAATGTTTTAATCCCATAATATTTTTCATAACACTTAAGAACACATGAAAACATCCTAAACTCAAAAAATTTCTAACACTTGTTCTAATACCAACTAAAAGGACCTAGAAATAGAAATTACATTAGGTAGTGTAATTTGAATGGAATTAATTTATTTCATTCTTATTCATATTTTAGGTTTATTTTTTAGAGAAATAGGTCATATTTGTTAAATAATATACCAATATATTTAAAATTGTAAGCATCAATTTAGTATCCATTTTTTACAAAAAAAACATTTAAAAAACATGTTTTCCTTGAAAAATATTCTTGAATTTCATCATGATTTATTATTTTTTCATACCCATCATTAATATTAGTGAAAAAAAATTAAATTGGTGGAAGAAAAAAAAATATAATTAAGGGACATAAATAAAGAAAGAAATCAATTATTGTAGTGAAAAAAATATTCAAATACATACCTTTAACACATTATTCATTGACCATATAGAAAAAACCTACTCATTAATAACAAAAACAATTTCTAAAAGGAAACCATTAAAACCCCAATAAATCATAAATAAAACATATAGGAAACTTGGGAATAATTCTAAAATCAAACATTGATATAGATTAACCCCCAAGGTTACACATGGGATAATAAGAACAGTTTTACATAGAATAATCATCATAATATATTCCCATAATATCTCAGGAGAAACCTAATAGACTATCTTCATCCCATATTTATAATAATTGTCATATAATATTACCATATTCTCTTCATAGAAACCTAATTGGTTTACTCCATATCATTTCCAAAATCATTAGATATTAGTAAAATTCTCATCCACCATTATTTTATAATGGAACCACCCATATCAATAAAAAATTCCTAGAAACCATAATAGATTATGTAAAATCATCCATCATAAAATCTTCTTTTTACACATAATAAAAAATTTAAAAAACTGATATATTGGATTTTTTAGAAAGAAATTTACAAAAAAACATTATTATAATGAAAGATAATGCGGTTTTTATTGCATAGAACATAAAATGTTATGGACAAAATAAAAAATGAAATAAATTGTATGTTGTCAAGAATGTTTATTATCGCCATATATGTTAAAGTGAAACATTCATTTTTTCTTTTGTAAAAAGATTAAAAAAATTTGTAAATATGATTCCTTTTCAAAATATCATATATGAATTTGAAAGATACAAAAATGTACAATGTTATTATTTTATGACCATATAAATAAATGTATAAAATAATTTTCGAAATAATTTATTGGATGAAAAGGATGGTTTTCAGGTTAATTTCAATGTGGATTTTTTAAAAAAAATACCATTTATTTAAATTTTTAAAGAAGGGTTTTATTTTAAATCCCATTAAAATAATTAAAATATGGTAAAAAATGACCTTCATAGGAACAAGAATTAAATTTAAAAACACTTTTTTCTTAAAATGGTTCTTTAAATGTAAAGTGCATCTTACCTCACATATGACTCATCATGTTTGTTATTTTTATTCCTTACTAATAAAATTATTTCAATTATTTAAATCATTAATTTTTTTTCATGATTGGTATTCCTTTCATTTAGGTTAATACCACGTTATATACAATTATTTATCAAAGAAGTTCACATCGGGTGTTTTGGAAGTATTTGGCTCATATGTCAAAGATGACTTCACTAAATTGAATATGGTCGAAAATATTATTATTCCACCATATATAGAGTATTAATAATGACATAATTTTAATTTATATATTTAAATTATACTTTAGTCATGCATTAAATATGGTAATGAAAAATGAACTACATTATAATCATGAATACAGTATGTCGTAAGTACTCACGAGAAAGGTTTCCATATTTTAAACGATCCATATATAGACAATATCTATAAAATATTATCCATAAAAATAAAAAAATATATAATTAAAGTAATATTAATTAATTAAATATACTTTTATATATCATCCATGTGAAGTGGTGATGAAAAATGACTCATATCACGTTGTGGAGGAGATTTTTTGGACATAAACATGAACAATGTTATCATTTTTCAATGGATGGAAATGTAAAAAATTAAATCTCATATTATAATTAAACAATAGAAAACAATTCATTAATATCATCTATTAAAATTAATTCCATCATTATAACTACCTGGAAGAGGTGGTGATACAAAATGAATTACATCTGTCCGTGAGCCGATTGATCACCGTACATAGGAATCGTGAATTCATTTCCCATTTTATGGTGGTTGAATATTGATATATGTTATTAAAATAACATAATAAAATAAAATTTTGTTAAATATACTTCTTCAATTTTATAATCACATTTATGGAATATTTTAAGGATGTGGAGGATGAAATATAACAGAAAGTTTTGGTTATGAACAACGCCTCTAGTTAAGACAACCACCTTTTCCTAACACCTTTAGAGCACTATGGTTGTCTTTATTAAATAACTAAAGAATCTATTACATGTTTAGGAGTTTTATTAATGATGTTTTATCTAGAACTATTAATATAAAGTGATTTGAAGGGTGATGTATGAAAAGAAGAGATGTCGTTTTCTAAGATATGCTAGGGTCATTATTGATTTTTTTAAAATATTAAATTAATATAAATATTTATTTATTTATAAAAGGATAAAAATAGATTATATAAGAAATTTATATTATTATAGTCCAAAATAATATCGTAAATATAAATTTTGATTTGTTTTTTCTGTTTTGTTACACTTATATTTTGGGTTTAAGGCCATGTCAGTCCCATTAAAACATACCATGACAATGAGGCTTTTTAAACATTGAGGGTCATTTAAATTTCAATAAATAAAAAAACTAACTTTTATCGACCATGTTTTATAACATAAAAAATATCATAACCATTTTGATGAATCAATTTTATATGAATTATATTTTCTTTAATGAAATGTTATTTTTGTTAAAATATAAATACAGTCATTTTTTGAACTATTCATTACATTTTCACTAATAACAAGATAATGAAAAATGAAATTATAACCACAAATTTTACTTAATACCAAACCTGTTATATCCCTCAATTAAATTCATAGATCACATTAATTATCTCAATTTTTATTTCTTTTATTATTAATAATACAATTATATTAATTTTTTAATAATTAAATAATTATTATGTCAGTATTGTGTAATCATGTATCATAATTATAATAAATATTTATACCAAATAAATATAATCTTTATATTTAAATGATAAAACTATTATAATTATTAAAAACAAGAGATAAATATTTTACATTTCATTATATATAATATTATAATGGTCATAATAAAGAATCCAAAAATGGAAATATAACTGAATATTAAATAAAAATAGATTACATTGACTAATGAAATAAAATTAATTTAAGTGTTATGGTCATTATATAGTTCTTATTGTATTATTTTTAACCCTTAATTATATAACATATCATTTCCTCTCTTAACAAGAATCGTGATGGTTACTATTCATATGGACTAAAAATAAAAGTAGATTATTTCCCAAATATGGACCAAATAATTACATAAATGAAATCCAATTTTCTAATTTTTAAATAACATTTTTTTATTTAATTAATAATTAAAATGTTAATATTTGTTTCAAGGCAATTTTTCAGATAAATGTATATTTTGATAATAAATTTTTTTATTATATATTAAAGTATGAATTTATTTTTAAAATTAATTATTGGATTATATTAAATAAAAATTATCTAATTAAATTTTATCGTTATGAAAAATATAATTTTATAATGAAAATAATTTGAAATAATTTACAATTTTTAATAAAATCATTACTTTTCGTTGAGAAGAAAAAAATTCATTCATTTCAAAACAAATACCAAAATTGCACCCAAAGGATAATTTTATTATGCTAATTTGAATATAATATTACATATTTCATAAAAAAATTCTAAAACATATCAAAACCGATTAAATATCAATTTATAGAAATAAATAGAAATATTTTTTATGAAAACATATTTTTCAAATATAAAATGACATTCTCAAAAATTGTGTGCTTATTTCCTAATACAAAATCAGTATATTTGTTTTGAAAAGTAAAATTATATTTATATTTCAAAAAAATCTTAATGGTATTCTTACCATCCAATTTCACATATAAGTTATAATGGTCATATTTAATGAACAACATTTCATGGTTCTATTTTGATCCATGATGCATGTTATGTAAGTTATTAAACATTGTCACTCATTTTTAAATTATTAGGATATTATTATAAATTATTATGAAGATAAACATACTAGACGTGTGATGTAATTTCTATCTTTTGGGCGATATAACATGTTCTAAATTACTCTTATTAATAAATTAATATTTACCGGACTCGAAAAAAATATTAGATGAACTGGAATGAACTTAAAATATTCCATTGATATATTAATTATATTATTAAGGAAATAAATAATTTTTAATTCACTTATACATTTTCGGTTTGAATTAAAATGGTAAAAAAATATTATTTTTCTATGTGTAGAAGGAATATATTTTCCTCCAATAATTCTTCAATATGCTCTAATGACAAGGAAAATCTCTTTAAATCATATCAAATTATCCCAATGATCCATTATATAAATTTAAAAACAAAATTTATTATAAAACTATAGAATATATAAAGAATTCTAAAAATTCATATGGATATTAAATGAACTTCACTATAATTACTATATTGTAAAGACTTTTCTCCAAATATACATATAAAAAATTTTATGTAAAACATATCTCTAAAAAAATTTCCAATTCACTAGTGTAATTATTTATTCAAAATCCGTCATTGTATGTATTCTAGGATTTTTTGAGTTACTATGAAAATATATATTATGTTATTTCATGTTATTGGGAATTTTTATACTAGCCTTAATTTGGTGGGTAATATTACCAAATTTTTTTGAATTATTAATGTATGTTTAACCATTACATAGAGTCAAAAAAATTATTATCAAAATTTTTAATAATGGATAAAATATATTAACATATGTGATCTTATATTTCAACTTGTGTTTCATAAAATTTTCAATTTTTTACCTAATAAATGGTGAATAGCAGTTCAATGGTAAATGTTCACTATCAGGATACCTAATTATATTTGACTGTCTATTTTATATTTATAATCACATACAAGGTTCATCTCTATCTATGTAATGTTTCATTTTACATAGCTATGAAAAAATGACCCAAAAAATCACTTATGATCAATTACGATGAAATATATTATTTTTAATTTACAATAAGAACCCATTTGATGGATTATAATATGGGTTATATTACTATCATTGACACATATCATTTCAATCTATAATATTGTGGTATTTTGATATCACAATGGCTGTGTTTTTATTTATTCCACATTACATATCTTTTTTATTCACATCAATGGATGATGAATTTATGAATGTGTAAATGATCTATTTTGATATTTTTATGAGTTTAAAAGTTATTAGATTAACATAGATTATATATTTAATGTATAAAATTCACTATCATAATTTCATTGAATATAAATTAAATTAAAATAACCGTATCCAATTCTTCAATAAAATATATATTTTTATAGTTCACAATTTCATCATTGAGAATAATTTAGAATTTGATTTATTATTTAAGAATCCATATAAAGACTTATTTAAGTTATTTTATATGAGTTACTACCATATCATGGGAGAGAAAGATGGTCATTCCAAAGACGTTAGGGGATTTTACATTCACTGTAACTCATTTGGTGTTAAACTCTATTTTTGGTTAATATGTGATCCCTAATTATCAACTGAGTTAATTACCTCTAGTAATATAGTATGTTATATTTTTATTCATTATATTTTAATCTTTACCTCTATCAGATGTTCTTTTAAATGGGTTATATGTTTCTTTAATTCAAATATATAGGGTATTCTATTAAAATATAATTATATAATCAGATATATAATTGATGATTACTGAAAATAAGTCCATATTTAAAATACATTATGATTTTTGTGAAATATAATAAATAATATTTTGAAAAAAATATTGATATCATTATTCATGATTTTACATGGCATAATCTACATCCTTAATGGAAAATGGTATGTGATATCATTTCCTATATAATATATGGTTAATAGTCTTTATAATATATTATAATATTATTTTCATGGTATATTGATGTTCTTATTACTGCCACTACAAAAAATATTTTCTTTTGGTATATTATTAATTATTAAATTTAGATATAATGGTTTTTGAGATCAAACACATCCAATGGCTTCAGGAAACTATTTTTTTCCTCTAGAAAATTCATATATAAAATGAGAAAAAATATGATATATCTATCTATGGAATATAATAGTGGTGTGAGATATCATTATTATATCATGTTTGAAATTTTTTATAAGTTTATATTGTAGAAAGTTTTGTTCCAATATCATAACCTACCATATATTTTTAGTTTTCATAATTTTTTCATTATTCACTTGTAATAAATAATTATAAAAATCATTTGTAAAGAAATTTTATTTGAAAATTTTAATTTAATATCTGATTATATGTTTCATACTATGAAATTTTCATGTTAATTCCAAATTTTAGAAGCTTCTTTAAACCATTCCAAAAAAAATTGATGGATGTGATGAAGGAATAAAAAATTATAAAATATATGATATTTAAATTATTTATATTATTTATATTAATAGTATGAAAATATTATTATAATAATAATAGAGTTATTCATCTCATTATATTATTCCCTGTTTAAATATTTCAATATATTTAGTTCTTCAAATAAATGTTCATTGTTTTAATTTAATTTCTTTTCAATTTTGATTAATATTGTGACATGAATTTAATGAAATTATTTTAGGATGAATATTATAATTTTTCATCTCTTTATTCATTGTAAGTATATGTTTATGTAGTGAATTTTATAATTATTTTTATATTTATAAATACATAAAAAATTATTTATTATATTGTTGTTTTATTATTATAAGATTGAAACATGTTAATGTTTTATACAACATAAGAAAATAAAAATTTAATTGTTATAATATGTATAGGAACTATATGGGATGTATATAAATATAGTTATATTTTTTAAAAATACCATAGTATCCAATTGTTTTATAAAACGTCTAATGTGAACACATATTGAGTCCATGATCATTCAGTTTTGGAAACCCAAATGGTTAGATTCCCATAGATTAAAATTTCTACATAGAATATAATATTAGTGACCCTAATTGATTTGTGAAACTAAATTTAGTGACATTTTCTATGAATTTGGTAGCAAGACCCTAGTAGTTAGGTTCTCTAAGAAATGATGTTGTGATAATTTGATACACTTATTTTGAAAATGTAATTTTCCTCTAATCTATCCCATAATAATAATTGTTATAGTTGACATATTTTAATTTTTATATATTTATACAATGAAATAAACAATAAATCTAAAAATTATTTATGGTGTAAATGGTTATCTTTTTTGTAGGTGTTTTTAGAAAATACCATTTTAGAATCTTTAGAAAACATGATACTCACTAGGGAAATATAATATTTTAAATGTATAAGTACACTAACTAAAAATTTCATTATGTTGGGATCTATTATAACCTTTTATTATAACATTATCAATTAATTTTGTAGCATTATTTTTGTTCTAAATTATAAATATTTCAATGTTGTCTGTAATAAACTAATTGATAATGAAATAGTTTTTTCTACTCTTTCTCATATGTTTCAAATACTTTTTATACATAATAAATTATTGATATAGTATAAAGACCAAAAAATAAAATATAATTGTATATGAAATAAATTAATACATACATAGTAAACATAGAATATGTTGTTTCATAAAAAGTATTAACTATTGATGTATATTTATCTAGTGTATTAGTCAAAGAAAAGGAAAATATCTAAAATTATCTATCATTAAATAAATAATTTCATTATATATTCGTAATTTTTAGGGAAGGATTTTCATTGAGAAATAAGTTAAAAAATCTATATAAGAATACTTTTTATGGAATATAGAATATTATTTTTTATTTATAAATGAAATATATAGATAATATGGTCTATAAATATGATAACAATATGGTTAAGGATAATAATTCTTACACCACTTATATTTTACATTGTCTACATAAAAATATAAGTGAGAATAAATATAAAATATCAATGAGGATTTGTTATTGGAATTGTTTTTTGTAAATAATTGGATATCATTAAATATAGTCTAATTTGTTTTACAAATATCATTTTAGTAAAATATTGAATGATCTGTTGGGATGTTGAACATATAATGATTTGTGTGGGTAAATGAATACATAAAATAGTGGTGATTATATTTAATTGAAAAAAAATTATTGATTATTTTATTTTATAGAGATATTTTTTTTAAACATAGGTCTAAAACCATTTAACGCATCAATGAGGTCAAAACATTAGTATGGTTTCATTTTCATAAGAGTATTAATAATAATATATCTATTCAACATGGGAAATAACATTGATATTTGTGAAATTATCATATGTGGCATTGTTTATTTTCTAAAAAAAATAAATCCTCCATGTATACTATAATTTAATGACGTATATGAAATGTAATATTGTACCCTATACAACTTAAATTAATAAATGATGAGTTAGTCTAAAATCCAATAATCATTTTGGGGTTATAAACCAGAAACCCTTTCTTTTACAATTTTATAAATTCAATATAATTAAATTAAAAATAAATTATATAAAATTTTAATTAAAAAATGTACCAAAATATATATAATTATTATATTAGGTGGAAAATATAAGTGAAACATAATGTATCATAATAACTTTTTCAGAAATTTAGTAATTCATATAATTGGGATTTCCTTATAAAATATGTGATATTATTCACAAAGTTGATGGGGCTCAAAATACTGCATTTATTGAGAAGGGTTGTATTAAAAGAGGATTTAGTTTTATAAAAATTAAAATATTGGACATGAATACTAATAAATTAGAATAGTTGTACAATTATAATATACGATAGTTTCATAAAAGGATTCAAAAACATAAACATTTTTGGATAACATATTTAGTATTGGTATAATAGTATTTTTATAGAACCAAAGAGATATGGATATGTTTTGAAGAGTGAAAAAGTATTTATGTTTATCTAAGAAGTAACTAATACCTAATAAATATAAATAAAGTTTTTTCACATGTATAATTTCATAGGGTACATGAAATCATAAAAAGGATCCTTTTACAAAAAATACATATTTCATTTTATCAACCGACCTATTGGGGTGAAACTGAGTGTTGTACATTGGTTTTCTAAGAGAAAAAAATCCATATATGTGACATTTTCTACATATAATGAACTATTTGTAGTTTAATATAAAAATATAATTGAAATCTATTCTCCATAAAAATAAATTTAATTATTTGGATGTGATATAAGGAGAATATTTCATGCATTAAAAAGGGTTTATAGGATATTAATGTTTCAATATTCCATTAATAGATTAGAATAAGAAATAATAAGTTTTAATAATAATTTCCAAGATTATATTAAATATTTTTTTATAAAAATATCAAAATATCCTCATTTATGTGAAATAATGGAAGTATGATAGAATTTCTGTTTTTGTATATTTATAAAAATTTATACATGATAAATGATGTCCCTAAAATTATTTTTAAATGTGAAATGAAAAATTAATATGAATTAGTTCCATGGTTGTGTTAGGTTATATAAATTTTATTATGATCTATTGTGATAGATATAATAGATATACCACTTAATGATTAAATATATTTTATGGTTCAGTGTTTAAGAGGATTACCTCATATAACATCAAAGTGGGTTTCAGAATTTTTTTATATGGTGTGATACATATGAATTCTCAGTTCCCTTTGACATAGATAAATAAGATATACATTAATGATAATTATTATACATCAACAATTTGATAAATCATGTATTATAGTATTTGAAAACAACCTAATGTTTCTTACGCATTTTTCATAAATAGATATACAAATTATATACCATTAAAGATCACAAAATCATGTAAATAATATCCTCAAATTTTTAAGAGAGATTATAATTACAATGTCTTAACAAACATGGATATTACATCATTTTAGATCAATATTTGGTACATTAAACAAATTTACACATTATGACTGTAATAGGTTCATTTCATAGGAAACATGGATAAAAAATCTTATATCTTGGTGAATGATCTTAAACATCTCCCATAATTACCTCCACCATTAGTACTTCTACCTGAAGCTATTATTTATAACAAGTCGAAAAGAAATCTAAGAAAAGGGTGACTTCAGATTATCAATAAGGTTAAATAAATGAAATTCATAAGCATAACATGAACAAATGGGTATAGAACATGAGAATTCCTTTTAAGATCATACCCTAAATATCACATATCATAATAAACATTAGATGTTCATAAGATATGAATCATAATGAAATAATGAACATAATCTAGGAAATCACAACATATTAATGGAAGATGGAATTGTTGTAAACACATACTTATATAAAAAACATTTGTCAAGGTGACTTACCAAGTCATTTTTTATATTTTTATCTTGGATCAATCCCATGTGTTACTTCTTTAGGATTTTAATTCCCTTACATGTATCCTCTTTTTTTTGGGATTGTGAATTCCTCCCAAATACACCATTGTTTTGGGTATGGGATTTCCTCTCATGTACCCTCTTGTTTCAAGAATAGGATTTCCTCATGTGTACCCTATGGTCTTTGAAAGGATGTCCTATAATGTACCTTTTGAGCTCATAAAATATTGATAATTACCCAATGCATTGGAGGGACATATATCTCCCACCCATCTCATAAGTAAATCATTCATACATGTTCCAAAAAATCTTAAATAATCATATCATAAACAATGGAACAAAATGGGTGTCATAAACATGTAATAATATATTAACAAATGTAGAAAATATGGGTTTTATAATCTCTTCATCAATAGAATATCGCATAAAAAGAATAATTATTCAATATCATATAACCAATGGAAGAGAAACTTATGCCACAAGTATCATTCCATCAAAACATAAACCATTCCTGAAAAATATGAATATAAACATTGGATCATTTCTTATAAGGGCATGATTAATATCAACAGATTTAATCCTAGATATAAAATAAATTGGGTTGATATTTGGAAAACATTTCTTTCAGAAAATATCATATCATATTTTAAAAAGGATGATTATAAAAGAATACAATTTTATTAAGAATCTACAAATTAAACATGAAATATTATAATGAAATATTTTAAAAACATTGGAAACCTTTTTCTATTAAAATATATATAGAGATCTTGAAAAAATGTAATAACCATTTTGCTCGATAACATATAAAAGGATCATTAAAACAAATTCAAAACCATTTCCCTAGATAATTTATAATTTGATTTTGAAAACGTTTTGAAACCAACTTGTCTTGAAAATGGTTAAAATAATATAGAAAAAGAATCAAATCAATTTTCCCATTAAACATATAGAAATGTAATGAGAAAAAATTTAAAAACATTAACATGAATATATATAAAATAATCCTGAAATTATTTTAAAATCCACTTTCCTTGAATACATTTATAATAAACTTGATACCATATTGAAAAAAAAATCTATGAAACCATATAAAATGATAATGGAAAGGTTTTGATAAAAAATACATAAAAATATTAAATGGTTCTTGGAAACGTTTTTCAAATCATTTTCCCTGGAAACATATTAATGGATCTTGAAAATGTTTTCAAAAACATTTTCCATGAAAACATATAAAATGGGATTGATTTTTTTTAAAAAAATATTTAAAAATGTCATTAATTAAAAATTTATTATTAATTAATAATTATACATGAAAAAAATATTTATACTATTTATGGTTGATAAATATGTACATGTTGTACGATGTAAAAAATAACATTCTCTTTTCATAGTAAAAAGGTTAGAAAAACAACACATTCAAAAAGATAATATTAGATTACATTAAAAACATTTATGAAATGAAAAACTGTAAAAATTTCATTTAATGACCCCAAGATATTAGTAAAATATTATTTTAAACCCTTATTAGAATACATGGATTTGAAGGACCTATGATTTCTAACTGAAGAGACGGTAAAGTTAGGATTTCATAAAAACATATTATCTAACTATCTAATACACCAAAGATTAAAAAAATATATAAAATAAATTAATATATCACGAATAAATATAAAAGGATTAAATTCACAAAAGTTCTTAATAAATGTTTCCTAATATTTATTAAATTTATATATAAATATAAAAAATATCGAAAAGCATTGAGATTGTTTCAATAAACTCTTACCACTTGTCATATTCAAATTATACTCCCCGTGTAATAAAATGGAATTAAATTAAGCTAATAATATCATTAAAATATTTATATTCATGATATAATATTTCAATGGTAGTATATACACCTTATTGAATGAATATGGTCATAAAA
This sequence comes from Viscum album, assembly GCA_963277665.1. Classification (NCBI taxonomy): domain Eukaryota; kingdom Viridiplantae; phylum Streptophyta; class Magnoliopsida; order Santalales; family Viscaceae; genus Viscum; species Viscum album. Next base: position 1,764,189,728 of record OY728136.1, on the reverse strand, counting down.
GGGAATGTGTCTCAATGATGGAAAATTGAGACCAAATAAATTTAATGATTTCCTAACATTTGAAACCAAAATCTAATGAAAGTAATATAAAAAAATTGATATGTTAATAAACATAATTGTAAGTATAATAATCATATAACACATCCATTGGATGTATACACACCACACAAAAGGAAAGGTTGATGAATAAATCATGTATGTCAGGGAAATAAAAAATGAGATGAAATTTCGTTACCCTGTGTCTTTACTCTCAACGTACTCATTAACAACCATTTTATAATAAATATATTTTTATTATACATATATTACAGAACCCTATTCATATATCTAATTACATATATTGACAAATTATTACTTTATTTTACCCTCTTGTTTATAATTTAAAGTTAATGTTACTCTTCGGGTAATATTCTCTTTGTTTTTCGCTTGTGCCTTAATTTGTTGTATCATTGGTATTTATACATATATAATGACTTCCATAATATAAAACATGATATAAATATCATATATATGAATTATAATAATATTCTAATAATATATATATATTACAAGTACTAAATAGAATACACCGTTAATAGAGACTATAAGTCATGCAAACTCAAGAACGTTGTTTTCATTTTTTATTGTCATTTAGATAGAAAAAAGAACATGAAATATATGTATATATACATATATATATCATTACTATAGTAAAATTATTATACCATATTTATCATATATGTTCTATAAACCCGTACTTAATACATTCCATGTAGTGTGTGAACAAATCACATCGTCTTGATGGGGTTGTAGTCCACACTTCCTCAAATGAAATTATCATATTTACACCAAATGGAATGTAAAAATATATGTGTTGTAAAAGAAATAAATAGTATTAAATAAATAATAAATATAAAATATTACATATATAAAAAGAGTGACCATTATATTTTCTACCATTAGAGGCAGTGAATAAAAAATCAATAATCATCATTTAACGAGGCAGTAGTTCGTCACACACATAAAGAGTATGTTAAGTACCCATTAGATGGATCTATGTATAAGTTTAGGTCAAACACATAGAAAAAAAAATTATAGAATATTTAATATACTGTTTTTGTTTTAAAATATTTAAATTAATAAATTAGAGAAGTGGATAAAGAGATTAAAATAATGGATCTTGAGGGAAGAGGTTACCTCTTAATATTTTATATCCTTTTGGTTTCGGAGAAATGGTTTCCATGGATTAATTTCTGCCCAATTATAGGATTACAATAAGGAAGGGATATATGTTTATAAAATTATTAGGAATATCATTTCTGAAATAAATAGGTTTTACAGGTTTTAAGAAAAGGAGATGTGGCTTCCTTTTATAGGGAAGGAAAAGGAGATGCGTGGATTTTTTTAAAAACATGTTGGGTGTGCACTAAACAAAGTCCTAAAAAATCAACAAAAATAAATAAATTAATTTTTATGTCCAAAATATGACCATCCAATTGGATTTATATAGTTTCTAGGTCATTTGGACCATATGATTATGTTATAGTCCCTAATTAAGATTGTTTTTACATTAATCCCTGTGATTTGTTTTAATCACTTCTACTAATCTTTTTTGTAAAAAAATAAAATTATTTAATTAAAATCCAAATATTATACTGATTAAAATTTTTCATGTCCATTTTCATAAATTAAATTCAAATAATTGGAAAAAAATATTATTAATGATATTCCTAGATATGGGATGAAATAATGGGTTCTTAAAGTAATAAATTGTTGAAAGGTTTGTTATGTTTTTATATTCAATTTCAATGTGAAATTTATTGTCATGAAATAAATTGTATGAATATATTTATGATTTATACATGTGGTATTATATCAAATTTATAGTTTAATTTATAATTTATAATTTCTTAAACTAAATAGTAGTTGTTAACTAAAATGTAATATTTTTACTATTCATTTGAAAAATGATCTTTCTAAAAGAAAACCGAACAATCTGGCATAATATATTTTCATAATTATAAATTAAAATTGAAGTTTATTTTATCAAATTCAATTTAAATAATTGTATACGGTTAAATTTTTCTCTTCATATAAGTACATAAAACGTAGTTCATTTGAGAAAATAGTATTTTTAAATATATAAACTTAAAAAAATTATTGTTTTCATTATAAATATATTTTATTAATATAAAAATAATATAATAAAATTTTTAAATTACTTCTTTCTATTCATATTACTACATTTTTACTTTTATGTTACAACTTACACATTTAAATAATTATAAAATAAAATAATATTTTGTAGAATGTTTATATTGCATGTAGTGAATGGTTGGTCTGTATTGCATGTAGCACATTCCTAGTTGGTGTTTCAAGTACTGAAAGCTGAGTAAGTGTTGTAGGTATTTCAATCCATGTTGTTTCCATGTTTAATGAATTTTTTACATAGTGGGTTAATATATATATAAATATATATAACTATTTCCAATGTCATGTGAAATGAAAAATATAAACCAGATAAATTAACTAAAAAAATATATTTCAAAAAAAGTCATGGTGTTACATTCAACATCCCCCCTTAAAATGAATTTCTACATTGATTTTTTTTGTTTCATCAGTGGTTTAGTAGCTAAAAGTTCATTTCATAGAAACCCCCATCGTAAAAATGAATTCTAAAAAGTCCATCAAAAAAATTATGTTGGAAGCATAAAAGTTACCCAAAGTAATATATATCTCTGTTTCTACATAAGATAACATAGGTGGGAAGTGGAAAAATGTAAATTGAAGAAATGAATAACAATCATGTTTTAATGGATATTGATATATAACATTTATTAGCAGAAGTGGGTGATCCCAATGGCATAAATTAGTGATGATCTATGGGACCGTATAATCTATTTGGAATAATGGTACTTGGAAAACAATTTTCAATATCCTTCTACTATATTTGAGTAATTATTTCACTGTATAGTTACATAAGGAAACATAAGTTGATTTTGTTAATTTTCATATCTAAAATATCACTCTTTGGTTTTTCCTTCAACAATCCTACTTAAATTATTATCCTTGAAATTATGGTGAATATTACTTCCTAAAGAACCAACATACCATGATATCTATAAATTGAATGATAATTCAATCCATATTCCTTAAAAAAATATGTGACATGGTTTGGCATAGTTTATTTAACATGCATAAATCCTCATATTGTGAGACATCAAATTAATATCACAAAAATAATTTAATTTCTAACATAATATTTCCAATAAAGGTTTACATTACAACCTTTAGAAAATACTAAATTCAAAAAAAATGACAAGAAGGTTACTAAGTCATCATTACAATAATCCCTAAAAAACAAAAATTAAATATTTTTTGTCACATTCCAAAAATGTTAGTACCCTCATCATGTATTCTCTGAAAACATGTTAATGACCTTAATTACAAATAATAATTTTCAAAAACAAACATGCTACCTTATTCCAATGATTAATGGATATATTCCTCAAATCCAAGAAGTTATAATCGTTATAAATGATTATATCGACCAATTTTTCAACCAATCAATAATCAGTTATAGGGTAATTAGTACAATCAAAATCACTTATTTATATCTAACATGTATCTTAACAAAAAAAATTATATTAAATTTATGAACTCATTAAGGGTTATCTTTACCTTAATTATAAGTTTATTATGAATATCACCATGTCATTAAATCTTTTTTTTCAATCATAATTATTCATGATCTTATTTAATATAATTACAAAAAACAAAATATAAAAATTCATTATATAATTCACCATTCAAATTCCATTGATCCAAATACATAAATACATCAATAAGTCATCTTTACTTGATGGAAAAAATATTTCCTTATTTGTTTTAGTAGTAAATAATTTTTTTAGGGCATTGATTTTGGTAATACCCATGTTCTCAACAGATGAGACGTTGATCTCCATGAAAATTCATCACACAATGACACTTTTTTCCATATAGATAACATATTCCTTTCCCTTTAATGAATTCTTAATGGTTACATTCCCTTAATCATGACATGTTCGAAGTTGAATCTTATTTCCTATATTCTCCTTTGAATTTGAACAATTATAAATTCTATCTTTGACTTATGTGATGTGTGAGGAATAACACCAAAGTCCACATTGGTAAAAATATATTACAATGGTTTATTCCATATAATTGAAATAATTTTTTACTGTTATTATCCAATATTGTTTCTTATAATAACAAAATTTACCATCAGAATCAATGTTTAACCAGTTCCTTTTGGTTTCCACTTTTAACTAAAACTAGAACCCATGGGGTTAAAAACACATATCATAGAATAGAACAAAATAATAATAAAAAATAACCATAGTATGTATAAATCATTACATATACCTTTTATTAAATGGGAACTTATTTTTATACTATGTTTTTTCATAGTCATATTATATTCTAATCCTTCATAATAGTTCGTGAAGAGTTTGTTAATTCCAAAAACATATCCCCCCAGAGTTTTATATTAGTTGTAATCGAATATCATTGTCATAAACCATATTTACCCAAGAAAAAATGGAACATATTTTAGTAGTTTTTACTCTTAGGTAAATATATCTGAGAGCCACATCAACTTATAGTATCCATTCGAAGATTTATTTCTATGAAACAACTCACAACATACTTTATAAGAATTCCATGAAAATTTTTTAAATGTTAAATCTTCTTTATATATATATTTAGAGACATCCATAGACATATAGTATGATATATTTATAGGTTTCTCAATAATGAATAATCATCCTAGTACCCGAAGTTCTACTAAACCTTTCAATTGATACCAACTACAACGACCCACACATAACATACATGGTTACAAAATCATTCTAGATGAATTTTCAGTACATTATAAAAATATATACCTCAATACCATAATAGTTTAGTGTATTTTGAAACATTAAAACAAAATATTATATCCTACTGAAAGATCATCAATATCTCTCATAATAATCTCCACATTTAATACTTCATCTTAAAACCATTCCAGATAACCTGTGGAAAGGAAACGTAAGAATGGGATGAGTTAATATGTTCATTAAGGGTAAATAAATGAAATGTATGAGCATGACATGAACAAGAGTTTATGGAACATGAGAATAACGTTTGATGTTCATAAGCAACATATCAGAGGTCATAATAATTATTTTTAGTTCATAAGACATGAATCATAAATAAATAATGATCATAATCCATGAAATCATAACAAATTAATAGAACATGTAATTTTAGAAATCACATAATTATATGAATACACTATATTAAGGGGGGATAACAAGACCATTATAACTTATTTGTCTTTGGATAATCACCTATGTAACTACTTCTGGCTTTGAATTCCCTCCTATGTACCCTCTTGTTTTGGGCTTGGGATGTCCTCCTGTGTACCCTCTTGTTTCAGATTTGGGATTTCCTCTCGTGTACCCTCTTGTTTCTTAGATTGGTAAGACCTTAAATTTATTATATTTTTTAATTTTTTTTCAATTCCCTCCCATGTACCCTTTTATCACATAATGAATTTATCATTACCCAAAGCATTGGAGGGATATATTGGCCTCAACCATCTCATAAATAAATCATTCATATGTACGACAAAAAATCATAAAAATTAATATATTAAATCCTTAAATGAAATGGGTGACATAAAAATGTACTCATATCATAACATATATAAAAATATATCATTAATAATAATTTTATCAAAATCATAACACATGAAATAAGTGGGGTTTAAAATCATATAACTCGTGGAAGGGAATGGGTGTCACAAGCTTCATTCAATCAAAACCCATAAACCATTCAAGAAATAATATGAATGGAAACATTGGATTATTTATTATATGCGCATCAATGTCATCAATACATGTCATATAAGATGAAAATTTACATGGAATGATATATTAAAAATAGTTCTTTATAGTAATATCTTTTCTTCTTTGAAAATAGATATTTAAAACATAAAACCGTTTTTAAAATAATTTTCTCTAAAATAAAATTGAAAACATATAAAAAATGATTTATAAAATATTTTGGAATAATTTTTTTAGAAATTATATAAATAGAGAATCAAAACTTTTGAAAAACATTTTCCATTAAAACTTATAATAAGATATTGAAAACATTTTGAAAACAATTTTCCTTGAAAATTTATAAAATGGGTCTGGAAAATATTTTAAGACAATATTCCTTAGAAATATTTTAAAATAACCCTAATAACATATTTTATTAAACTTTTACTCAAAAAAATAAAGGGATCTTGAAATAATTTCATTAAAACAATTTTCCTTGAAATTCTATAAATTAATATTGCATTATTTTTGAAAACCATTTTACATGAAAACATATAAAGGGTTCTTGAGAATGTTATGAAACAATTTTCCTAGAAAACATATATAAGGATCTTAAAAATGACATGAAACCCATTTATTTTAAAATATATTTTTTATATTTTTCATAAATTGTTTCCTATAAAATGAAAATTATCCATCAATGATTTGAAATAGGATAAATTCATACATGTCATATAATGTGAAAAGGACATTCTTTTTGCAATGTAAAAATTCTAGAAAAAATGTATCATTTGGAAATTGATAAGATGGGTACAATAAAATTAATGGTAAATGTTAATATGTGAAAAAATATTTTAATTATTATATGAGATTAATAGAATAATATATGAATCCCTTTTTATAAATCACTCTTTTGATGGAACAATAATTTCCAAACAAAGAGAGGCTATGGTCGGGAATTCATAAAAATAATTTTCAACTCTCTTATATAAACAATAGTTGTATGTGGAAGACAATAAATTAATATATTTTTAATAACTACATGAGAATAAAATTAATAATATATATTTATTTATGTGTCATAATAGTTTATTAAATGAAGAGAAAACACAAACTATCTCGAAAAGTGATGAAATTATCTTAATAAAATCCTACCATTAGGTAATTTGGAACCATAATACCAATGTAATAAAATGGAATTTCATGAAACATAATATTTCATTAAAATAATTAAATTCTTAATAAAACATTTCAAAGGTATTATACAAACCTCATGGAAAAATATTGGCTCATAACATGGCATGTGTCTATAACAAAAAAAATTGAGACAACCTTACTTTTCCGATATGGTAACTTTTGAAATATAAATACCATAAAAACTATCAAAAATGGATATGTAAATATCCATATGTTTAATTATAAGTATTATAAACACATCCATGTATTGTATACACACCACAAAAAATGGATGGGTGGTGAATAAATCAAGTATCTCACAGAAATAAAAAGTGAGATGAAATTCCCTTACATTGTGTCCTTACTATCGTTGTACTCATTAAAAACACCTGTATAAAAATTTAAATTAATTATACATTTTTATATATCAATAAACTTATATATAATAACATATATTTATTTATTATGACTTTATATTTCCTTATTGTTGGTAATTTCATGATAAGGTTATGCTTTCGGTACAATTTGCTTTCTTTTTCGCTTGTGTTGTAATTTGTTATATCATTGGTCCTTATACTTAGGTCATGACTTCCAAAATGTAATACATGAAATAATTATCGTTTATATTGAAAATATTTTTATTATAATAATACATATCATATATTAATATTAAATTTAATACACTATTAATGGAGATGGTAAATCATTCATATTCAAGAATGTTGTTTCTTTTTTTTACTATCATATTGGAAGAAAGAATGACCATGAAAAATATACTTATATATATATAATTATTTAATTTTTATTATATTATAATATAAATCATATAATTTTACTAAACATATCCTTAATATATTTCATGTACTGTGTGAATGAATCATATCGCTTTGAGGGGGAAGTAATCCACACTTCCTCAAATGAAATTTTCATATTTACACTGAATAGAAAGTAAAAAAGAGGTTATCAACTTTAAGAAAAAAATAATAGTATAAATACATAATAAAAATAACATATGATATATATATATATATAAATAGTGTCCATCATAATATCAACCATAAGAGGTTGTAAATGAAAAAGGATCAATAAAAGTTTAGTGTGTCGATAGTTCACCGTACACATAAACAATATGTTCGTTACGAGTCATATAGATGTGGATGAATATGTAGGTAAATAATATAATAAAAAATTACACTTATATGTATGAATCTGGTTTTTTTATTCAATAAGGGTGTAAATAGAGTGAATAGGTGGAGAACAAATATTACAGAAATGGCCTTGAGGGAAGATGTTACCTCTTTATTGGGTAACTCCGTTTATTTGTGCAAAAAGACTTAATTAGATTGATTTCCTCCTAAGGATAAGATTATAGAATTAAGGGAGATATATTGAGATGTTTAATTTGTTGATATTGGTAGAATCTAAGTGGTTTGAGAGGTGTGAAGAAGGCAGATATGTGGATCCCTTTTATAAGGAAGGAAAATGACTCACTTGGAATTCATGATGACATGTTATATGTACACATGTTATTACATAAAACATTTCATACCAAAAAAAATTAAGTATTATTTTTAAAATAATTCTAAAAAACGAGAATTTTAATAGAGGATACATCATTTAGACCCCTAATATCAACGTGTAGCCCCTATTTACAATTTATTTGTCCTTAATCATTAGGATTAATTTTATTCACTTATACTAATAATTTGTGACAGAAATTAGCATGATATACAAAGGGATTAAATTTTATACAATCTAAAATGTTGTATTTCTATTTTTATGATTTCAATTCATAAAAGTGTCAAAATTCAAATTAATACAAATCCCACATATGGGAAAACATTTCTGGTTTGGAATGTAGAATTTTTTCAGAAGTTTGTTATGTTTTTATATTCAATTTCTATGAGAAATTTATTATAAAAAATAAATTTTATTAATAGATGTATAATTTATCTAATGTTTTATCAAAAGAAAATTAATATATAATTATCATTATTAATTATTAATAACATCAAATAAATTAAAATGATGATATATTTAATTGTAATAATGTTGATACAAGATCTCTGTCTTTATTTTTTATATTCATCAATAGTCTATCCATTATATGTATGAGTTCTATGAATCTAATGGTTTTTAGTTATATAATTAATTGTGAGGAAATCACTATATGAAATATTGTATTTGAAAATAGTTTTATCAATATGTTTAGTATTAATGTATGGGTTGTAGTTATAATTTTGGAATAAATTGTTATATCTTGTGATCCCAATAAACTATCTTTTACTCAAGGGAAAATCAATTACAAAGGAACAATGTCCCCAAAATATCATCTCATTGTGGGAATCATAAGAGTGCTGATGTAAATATATTTGAAGAAAATAAACTTTATAATATATATAATCTTATAAAAATGTAATAATTATAAAAAAATTATGATTATGTAACAACATTAGGTATTTATCATTTCATTTATTAATGGTAATATATTTAGATTAATCATTATCTAAAAGATTTTTTATATTAAATAAATATTCATATTTAAAAAATTCACTATAAATTTACTATAAATTAAAAAATATGCTTTGTACAAGCCTCATAAATGATGAATTTAATGAAGTATATTGGAATTATAATAAACCATTCTGAGTATTTATAGGCTATTCTTAGTTAATGATTGGTGTAGATATTTATGAGTAGTAATAGAATGACATGATTACCATGATTAGGTTTTTTTCCTTAGATTTTATTTCACCCTTTATATAAAAATCGATATTGATGTCTTTATTAGTTCAAAAAAAATATAGCATGATATTTTATATATTTATTCTCCAAAATCTATTATTACAAAACATAGAGGGGACCGAAAGGTTGGCAATAATCTTATTATGACTACCCCAAGACTACCTCTGTTTTGTCATGGGCTGGAGAATAGTGCAGAGTAAGAGTAAAACTCACATGTGAGTGCTTAACCACAGGTACCTATATGCACTCACACATCTCTAAGAACATACAATTCTGAAATATAAAACAACTATTTCCAATTCATGCATACATCTGAATACCACATTTAGAGTTCAAAAATAATAAAAAAATCATAAAGTGATAAATATAAGCCCACAAAAAACAATAAATAAGTAAATAATGATCATAATAGGAGACTATAGTAAATTATGGCCCCTATAACAAAACATGATCTGTCTAGACCAAAATATGTTTTTTCTGCTCCTAGTCCACAGAGAACCCTTTCGAGCAGTCCTTCCCCTATATAATATGAGATATTTTTGAGAAGATATCATGCATGGGTGAGTATAATAATACCCATTAGGACACCTTGAAATTACTAATAATCATGCATCATGATTAGTCAACTCATCTTAGGTTATTTAAATATGAATATGAAAAATAAAATAAAACATATAGAAATACTCATGGTAGAAACTAGGTCTCAAGATCAGGAAAAAAAACATTTCCTTCCAAAAATTATGCCCAAGAGTCCATAATCACACTCACATTGGAAAACTCACTCTTTGAGTATACTAACATTGATAGATTCCATATGATTTTTCATTATCATTTGGACTCACTATACTAAGGTACATAATGGATGTTAGAAAATATTGATACATAGTTGGTGATCACGCCAAGGATAATGTTGTATACAAATAACCCAATATGAATTAAACTATTTTATCTGGGATTACTAAAACTATATAAAATTATTATTATATAGAGAGGATCAAAATCCTATACTCGGGATAGGATACCAAATTATACCATTACAAGGATGGACTGAGGGAGCAAACCCATAAGAAAACTCATCCATCCTAATGAAAAAAGGTCTATTAGTCATCTTCAATGATGTATATGACATGTAAACATGGTGCATGGAAACTAATTAAAATCATGGATCATACCATTTATGTTATTGTTTAACTATTATTGGTCACATGTATATATGGTTATTACTTTATACTAGGGATGTGTCAAGTACATTGTTGTCTTCGAGTAATGTGTTATTCCCCTGTAGTCTACCCATTCTTGCACACCATGCTATGTCTATGCCATTTAATCCTATGAGATACATATCAAGCCACAAGGTAGGATTCACCTAGAATGTGAAACCTATCACATGATATATGATACAATTTTTCCCTACATATTCCATAGCACCATCTAATGGGCCCCACATAGCGTGTACATCTTAATTACACACGGTGTAGTATGGAACTCTGCAAAACCCTAGAGGTTCCTTGTTAATCATCCATAAATGAAATTTATATAGCTAAATATTCCATAAATACCTCCTAGGGATCACGAAATAGGGTCAACCAAGCTTGATCATCTCTATTGACTAGATTTTGGGAATCAAATATTCTTAAAAATATCTACATAACCACACCATTATTGGTGTCTCTAAAATCCATGCACATGGATCATTAATCTAGATCAAATACATAATCATTGATGTTACAAATAGATATTGTCACTAAATATTACCCCAGATATATAATATCTATACAATGTGTCAAAGAACATTTCTGAAATCATTGATGACAAGGTATTTATAGAACAAACAGTAAAAAAACACATGTGGTGAATGTATGATGAATGGGGGGGTGAATGCACAAAAAATAGGCAATGAATCTCATAATTTTTCGGGTTTTCCACGATAAATTTAATTTATTATTGTGAAGGTATTATAGAACAACAAATAATAATCTCCACTGTAAACAATCATTGAATTATAATCCAATTTTTCTATGAAAATTGGTATAAATTTGTTATGGAATAAACAAATGGAATTAAAAAATCCAACATTAAGTTTGGGTAGATTGTGTTTTAATGAACTTCTTCATTTTCTTCAATTTGAGATATCAATGAATTTAATTTGTGTACAGATCCTTGATTTAACTGTATCATGATGTTATCTTCCAATGTCTCTCCAACAACTAATGTCTTCGTCTCCTGTATTATGTTGATTACCCTAATATTCTCCAAAAACTGGGCATTTATTGAAGAGTATCTAGGTCAAGATATCATTATAAATATAAATTTTTTTAAAAAAATTCATAATTATTTGTTATAGTGTTGAAATTTTAAAAAACCACTAACATTGAAAAAGATTATTCTTTTCAATGGGTAAAGACCTTGTTTGAATATCAAAAAAGGTCTATGATTTCCAATCTGAGAAATCATTAATTAGTTATTTTGATTTTTTGTTAAACCAATACAAACATCATCACAATGTATTTAATATTTTTTTCAAATATCAATTAGGGGATCATAAGGGTTCAGAATATCAATTCAAAGCAATGCTTATATCCAATATTGTTAGATGATATTTTTAAAATCATTACATAGATGGGGACATGATATTACATTATCCAAGACATTCTAATTTAATCCCAATAAGGAAAAAAGACTAATATATAAATTGGGATTACTGATATCTGATATGAGTCTTACACATTCAATTTCCCTTATAAATATTCTTTTATTTCATCAGATACACTCCCAGGGAATCTCTCACCCAAGAAGGACCCCAAACCACTGATCATCAATATCTACTATGTAATCTACAAATGTATTTCTATCATTGATGAGCATCATAATTCAGTTGATATATTTTGATGTGTGTTTCACATATATCATCAATGGAGAAATGTGAAAATTATCATGTACCCAAACTAACTAAGGAGATAGATCCATGTTTTATGCATCCTCACTTACTCTACGTAGTTTCAAAACAGGGGCCATGAATCTCAGAGATAGCTTTCATTCCCTAACCAAATATCTAAAATCCACTACAAGGTGAGACCTTCAGTAACATATGTTGTCCCTCCATGAATTCCATGGGCCCCAATACTCGATCTTAAGAAGATATATGATGTGTATTTGGAGTATTTATCCTAGAAAACCTACAAATTCTCAAACATATATCACTCCAATTCTTGATCAATAAACATAGAAAATCCTGGGTAGCTCCAACCTAGTGGTGATCAATAGGGTCTCCTATAAAAAGACTCAAATGGGACAACAGATATGGTGTGATTGTAGTTATTATTAAATGAAAACCCTAACTAGAGTATATAATCCACCAATCTATGGACGAAGTCAAAATTTTCGACATGTAGCATATCTTCCATGTCATTAATGGTCCTCTATATCTAGATATTAGATAGGGGTGAAACACCATCCTTATATGTAACTAAGTCACAAACACCTCCTAATATATTTTCCATAATTGTGACATTAAGTGAGCATCGCCATATGAAATGATAGTCGAGGGCCTCCATTAATTCTAATTATCTCCTGCATATAGATTAATCACAAGATTTATAATTAAATATTATATCATATAGAAAGGATATACATTGACATGGGGATTATATCTACTATCATCAAGATGCATTTTTTATAAGACATTCATGGTATCCTCATAATAAAGTCTATAGATATACCATCCAATTCAAACTATAGAATAACAAGGGGTTGAGATAAACCCACTAGAACATAGATCTAAGACTCTCCCATCTAATAAGTGATGCAATGATAGACAAACTCTACTATAGACTTTTCATTATTGGCCACTTGAACTGACGTCAGAGGTCCTGGTACAACTTTTCCACATATCTCATAGTTGCTATAGCTATACTAGGCCTCCATAACACAATGTACATGTAGTAGGGTGATAACCATTGACACTAGATAATATATATAATCTTCATCCACAAAGTAAAAATCGAAATTTTATTGACTACTCTGATTTCATAATCAATAACATATAATAATAACTCAAACATATATCACCTTCCACTATATTCCCCTTCCCAAGAGTGTACACTATCACGATATCGTAACATTGGAGGAATAATATCCATGATCTTGATTTCATGTGATTATATTTATTAGATAATATAAATATATGAGACTCTTTTCCATATAATTAATGATAAAATAATAATGCATTATAGTACTGTTTCAAAATTTCTAGTTGAAATACTTCCACTACTAACTAAAGATCATGTGTCGTGTAACTCTCATACTGTGGTCTTATTTACCTAGACTCATCATAATCAATTTCTATATTCCTCAACATTATATCACAACTGAGAATGGTCCCCAATTAGTTCTTGAATGCTACATAGTAAACACTTTCCCCCATAAATCTGAATATGAGACTGCTTTCCAACCTTTGCTAAAACTTTAAAAAACCCTACAACCACATTTTTATCCACATGGAAGGCATCACGTTCGATGTCAAAAATGTTAATGTTTTTTATTTCAAGGATAAAAAAGTCACAAATATCTTACAGTAACCTATAAATCAAATTTAGAAACTCACTTCCACCATTATCATGGGTGAATCCCAAACTAACATGGCCTCAACAATTGTCGGATATACTACTACACAATCAGTTGAGATAAACCATTCTAGAAACTGCATAACCTAAATCCATTAAACACACATTGAGAGCCTGCTAAAAATCTAGATTTTCCATATTGTGTTTAAAATAATCTTCATGTGTCTTATTTTCTCCTCCCATGATGTTGAGTACACATGGATATCATAAATTATTATCCCAAAAAACTAGTCTAAGAAAGGTTGAATGATCTGATTCACATTTCCCATGAACATTGCTGGGTTGTTCATCCTACCAAAGGTAATCATCAGTTTCTCATAGTAAATGTAGTGAAATATTAATTTTTTATTTAGTATATCCCCATTATTTACATGTAGTTGGTAATAGACTAATCATAGCTTAATCCATGAGAACCACCACACCCATCTCAACTAAATGAATAAATAATCAATCCTTGGTGTTTGATACATATTCTTCATAGTGACTTAGTTAATGTGATAATAATCTGAAAACACCCTCAATCCCACACCCTACTTCATTGTGAACTACACTACTACAGACTATGGGAAACCCTAGGTCTTAAAAATCACACCCTTAGTAATTCCTTAATCTATCTCATCATCATATAATTCTCTATTAGATTCATCTCTTATATTTTTTAAGATATCATTTTAACCCCTAGGTGGATGTCAATTCATAGTTCTATATCTCAATTAGGAGGTAAACATCACAGGTCCTCAAGAAGTATGTCATCATACTCAACTATCACTATAGGAATCTTATAACTCATAACATATAATAATACTAGATACATTCTATAAAACTGGTGGTTAGTTTTCTGTACACTCCTTTTTTTGAGTCTATAGTACTTTTCATAGGTATCCTTCTCACCTATGAAGGAAAAACTTTTCCCATAAGCACCGACACCCCATACCCCAAACTAAAATATTTAATCTATTTATGATCTATGTATAGCCATTCCATTCATAGGATGACATAATAAATAATCATCACTACCAATAAGATATATCATGATAAACTCTCTCTCCTCCAAGCTTCATATCACACTATTGGATAAATTACATGATCAGTGAATTATCTCTAGCATGACTCTCAAATCTAAAGGCTCAAGATAATGAATGAACTATAACTTCTAGGTCTCAAACTATGCAGTTATAATGAAAATAGTGCCTCAAGATTATGTATATTTAAAGTATAATTAAGGATGAAAAAAATCATTCCTCTAATTATTCATTGAGCCTATAGATCATAGGCCTCTATGGTATATTGTATCTGTCAATCATATCCACCTACTTACTGATAAAAGATTGGACTGTCTAATATGGTAATGAAAACAAAAAAAATTATCAACCATCTCTAGCTACAATTTTTGATCCAATTACACATATATTGAGATTTGGACCTCCAGTCTCATACAGTAATCTCTACTAAGGGATCTCATCAATTCACTATGTGTTATATGTATGGAAGGTCGGGCAATCCCATGTGTGATGTCCCTGACCATCATAAGTGTAGAACAAACCCTCTCTAGGATAACAATTACTATACTAAATGACTTGAACCATGTAAATTATTTCATAAATTAGACTCATGAATGAGATCACATATAGAGATCTATATATCCACCATCATCTACCTACTACTAAAGTCTATTCCATAATGAACGCAGTACTGACACCTATTGGTATTGTCTTATTAGATTGAATGTTTCCTATCATCATATCACACTCTAGAACTCATATATATATAAAGGTATTAATAGAGCTATCATTCTATATTAGATGTATCGCATATACCTCACTCAATGTATTTTTCTCGGAATATTAGATCTTGAATCATATCCATTGACTATCTTGAGAATATGGAAATCCTCAAAAAATAATCATCCACATTCATATCTTCTAGCTGTAGACGTAAAATAATATGGATGGACACTGTTGTAATCATATTTAGAGAGTAATATTACATAAATAAATTTCCAAACTCTATCTATGGAAAATATTCTCAATCATATGATAGATCCATAAGGTTTCACTAATCCATTATGAAATTTGAAAGATTTTTTTTGACCATCACCTCGATCTTGTTTGAATGTCTCATAGAGACCAAAAAGGATCACAAAACAATATCAAGATGATCCTTAGCTTCATAACAGTTTTTATCACCCCATAACGTAAGAAATAACTAACACTAAATCTCATGAAGTGTGCTCAATATCCAAACCTATCTTCTTGTACTATGGGTAAAATCTATTGCTCAATGGGTTGAAGTGTCACTAGAAAACCACTAATAAGAACTACCTAATGAACATGTACATGTATTAAATACTCATAAATGATGGTATTTTCTTCATGATCTTATTATTCATTCCTAGTTATAATTATTTATAGTGGAATCCTAAAATAAACAAGATGTACCGTGGGTAATGAGTATAGTAGGACATCCTACTCAAGAATGACACAGAACAAAAACTCATTCCAATAAGATGTGTGTATAAATTTTTTCCTTGTAACCAAAAAAGATTCATCCCTGTCATAAAATATAAATTTGAAACAAGGAAATATTTTTCCAAAAAACACAATCAAATATAAAAACTAAAAAAACACCAAACATCCAACCTAAAATGAATCACTCCTTTGATATGGAAATATAAGGAATATATCCACTTATTCCCACTTGGTTTGTGTTAATCATATTGTGACTACCCCAAGACCACCTCTAATTGGCTAGTTGTTAAGTAGTTCCAAGTAGGAATAAAACTCACATCAGATACATTATCATAAGGTACACATACACACAAAAATCTACAATAACATACATGATTGAAATGTAAAAATATAGATTTCAATTGTTCTATATATTAAATTAAAATGATTGGAGTATATAAATAAAAATATAAAATATAATAGATTAAATACCATCCCACCAAAAACTATAATTAGATCTAGCATCCTCATAATATGGGACTACAGTAAAATGTGACTCGTTGAATAAACCATAGACTTCATAGACCAATTTATACATTTTTATATCTTATACCAACATAGAAACTATTGAAAAGATGGTCTTTTGTATAATAAATGACATCTATGGGAAGATCCCAATCAAGGTTTAGTAGAACAATACCTTGTATAAATCCCCAAAATCACTAAGAATATTTCATTTACTGTATTGAACTCATCATATGACACGTCAAAAAAATATAAGACATAGAATTAAATATATTGATATATTATTGGTAAACATTAAGTCTCAAGGTAAGGTCACAACTGCATTTCCATCTTATGATTCATGTCGATAGACTATAACCACACCCTCTTAGGAGATCTTACACGATGAGTCTGATGGAACTGATGGAATCCAGATGAGATGTGGTTCTTATCATGTATCTTCATATGGATGTACGTTTTGGAAGTAAACATTAATCTATACAAAGATTGGGATCACATCTAGGGCCATGGAGTATTCCAACAACCTAATATGTATTAACACGCTAGGTAAGGAATCAAAACCCGTCTACTATTGGTCACACCAATACTAAGAACCACATATAAGGAAAAATGATAGGGAATCTCATACAGCTACTCTTGGGAGATTTTTCTATAACTATATCTTAATTAAATACCTTAATGACGATAAATAACATATTATATTTATGTAATTTCATATTATACCATCAAAGAGATGAATTCATTGAAAACATATGAAAGGAAACTTGGCCATGTTGAGGGGAACAAGGTATCCTTTACAAGATAGAAGTATAAACACTGAGTAAATAGTTTACAATATGTGTAATTATAATCACATACCTCCCAATATATATACCCATGAACCTTTTCTTGTTCCCATGAACATCATTTCATGTCCATGTACGCGGTTCATGTCATGTACCTATCCATGTCTAAATACATTGTTGTACCAGGGTATACTACCTGACCTCATGTACCTGAATGTTTATAGGCATCTGAATTCTTTTTGATTCATTCTAGGCCTCCAGGTTGGGGTCACATGGAATGTGACATCTATCATGTTGTGTGTGAAAGTTTTCTTCATCATAAAAATTCTAGCATCACAGATATTCCCCTATATACATGTATCCATAGAGTATATGAAATGTTATGTAATATTTTATAAAATAATTAGGTCTCTCATACGTTGTCCATATATTCACCTTTAACCCCAAAATCTATCATAAATCACTATCATTGATCAATGATCTGTCTTAATTGAGCTTCATCATCACTGATAATTTGATTCTGGAAATACAGTTTTCCTAGAAATATCCCTCTAATTATGCCATTATTGCACACCCCAAAGTCCATGCACATATATCATCAATGCACCTATAATCTATTACTGTTGGAATTTCATCAACATTGCATAACTAATTCTCATCCCAAATCCATGGAATCAATACATTGTGTCATGGAACAAGTACACATTGATTGATTATAAGATATTTGTTGATCCACTTTTCAGAAACAACTATGGCAGTGAAATCTTGGAGAACGGGGGTGGAAATAAATAAATCACAAGTGAGGAATGAACCTAGGCCATGTTTAGGTTGGAGCTACTCATTTTCCATTAGAATAGTGAATTACCAATACACCAATTAAAATATATTATCCAATGTAATCTTCCATCAATCTATGAACCAATTTTTTGAGAATTTTTTATTATTTGAAAAGGTATAGAAAAATGTGATATATCTGAAAATATGATAAATCTGATGGAACCTAGACAACCCTAGGGGGAATCAGGGAGTTAACTTTTTTCTACATTATTGGATCTTGTTATCATAATGGTAGAAAGTTGTTTGAATCTATATAATGTATACGGGCAGTAATTAAAACATTCACATAAAGAATGCAAGCACAAAACGTTTTACATTGTTCACCACTAAGGGCTACATCCAAGGAGCATACATCGATTGGTTTTTGGTCATAACTAATTACAGTTTTAATCAATGGTTGTGGATTACATTGGTCTAGGCACAATCACTCTATCCCAGTCTCACATCCTAATTGATCATGTATAGATCACAACATCCCTCATCTCACTCCCGTTGACCACCCTAGCTCACTACCATGGGTGAACTCCCACTCAGGTTATAGACATAACATTCTCTTTAACAGATAATCGTGGAAGTCTTTGTCTCATGTTCATCATGATACATTTCTTAAATCATAGTCCTAAAGTGATGCTCTTATGTATTCATTCTTCTCATATAGTGAAATAACTGAATTCACTATATCTTCTTCTTATCTTATTATCCAGAATCAAAAAATGCTATGTGATTGTTCATGAAATCAAGACAATCTCAGCAAAGCATCCTCGTAATTGTACTGCCCGGAATAATTCAAAATCTTTAGTTGGGCACACTCATTTCATCTTCTTATTATCTTCCATTAATTCCCAATACCAACATCTATGTGTATCTTTATAATTCCTTATTTATTTGTAGATATGATTTTGGTTGTGTGTATTTTTACTCATATCCTCACAATGAAGATCGAGGGTGTAAAACATCATTCATGTGTGTGCGGTACTGCTTCTTTTTGTAAAACTGAATGGTTCACGGAACATCGTTCTATGTGAAGATGCTTCGGGAGTTTTAAGCACCTGTCAATGGCCTTCGGGACCCCTAAATTTTGATTCACCCTTCTAGGTGTCTTTCGTGAAAAAATTACCCTTTTTTTGGAAGAAACACCTTTTGTTATGAATTTTTATTCAAGAAACGCTTTTTTTCATGTAGAACATCTTTTTTTTGTGGAACAGTTTATTTTTCGTGCAACACTTTCTCTTTTAGCGCACAACTCTATGCTTCAATTTTTCTACACGTAAAATATCATGATTTTTCTAAGTGTCGAGCATCCCCAAATGATAGGTGGTCACCTCATATTTATAGTCATTTTGACCCTCCACGAAAAACAATAATACGCACGTAAAACCCTCATCATGCACACAAAAAATCGTTCCGGCAACATCATATTTTTCACACTATATTGAGTTTTTTCACACATCATTTCTCAATCATTTTTCACTCTTATGATCACAAAACACCACTTTTTCACAAAATTCTATTCCTATTTTAATATTTCATGAAAACCCAATCTTTCATGTACATCATTTTTCTTACACTTTTCATAATTGTTTCTATACTCCATGCCTTTTCCAAAGCGGGAAGGTTACCAAATTGAGAGTGGTGGGGAACTCTAGCCCTTCAGGGTTGATCTCTTATCTTCGGTGATGATGGTTCTAGTGGAGGCTCATCCCCCCTTGGTAGGGGAGGGGGAATCGTCGTTCCATTATAGAAAAGTGTTCTTTCATCCTTTTACCAACCATGATTTTCTATCTCCATTCCTAAAAGTTTCATTAAGATTGAAAGTTTTGGATCTTCTCAATGTCTTTACTAATCATCATATCTCATCCTATGAGTTTGTGGAATCCTCATACCTCTTGAATCGCACATTGGTTGATCTCTTTAAGCATAGGAGACCATCAGTTGATTCTTTTAACCGGTTCATCTTCGTCTTTTGAGACCTTAAAGATAGAGTGATTGTTGGCTTTATTGATAGCTGCCATATCATGATTCAGTTTCAATCGAAGGCATATCTCATCAAGGAAAGTTTGAGGGCACCTCATATATGAAAAAAATTCTATTTCTTCCTCTTATTGTGGTCCTTCGATTTGCACATGAATCGTGATTCTCCTTTTACGGTGGTTTTCATAATCTTTTCAAATATCCCTTTACCTTTTTAGAACCCTCTGATGATCCGAATGATAGGTAACCTCGTATGAAGATTTCTTTTTTCTGATAGCTTCACTGATTCTGTGTGTCATCCAGTTAATCCTCGGGTCTGTGTTGAAAAGGATTCTTCTCGTTTTCCCTTTGATTATGTAAGGATTACTATTGGTGTGGATTATAGGTCTAAGTAGAAAGTGATTTATGAAAATTGGACAGAATTCTATCCATCTTGTAAGCGTTTGGGTCACCCTTTGGAGGTTTTCCATAAGAGAGGAACTACTCCATTATTGGAGGTAATTCATAGGGGGAAGTAGGTTGATGTATGAAAAAGGGATTATTTGCCGAGTAATGGTCCGGAGGTTGGTCTTATGCATGGTCTGGTTAAGGAGGCTTCGAGGTCCAAAGCTGGGGGACCTCATCTATCAAGTCATGCAATAAAGGTCCTCTGAGATGGTTCCCATATGGTGACGATCAAGGAGGTTCATGGCTCTAAAACTCCATGTACTATGATAACATTGGTTAATACGATGGTAGTTTAAGTGTTCAACAGGTTGCATCATGATTTTAAGGGCTTCTCTAAAACCAATTCTTGAAAGGAGCCTGGTTCGGGCTATAAGGAGGATCGTATAGAACAGTGCATGGATGGGGACAAAATGGTGATGGAACAGTGGGTGGGGGAAAGGTATCCAACTCGGGAATGACCAGTCTGATCAAAGCTAGGGGTACTAGAGGCTTAGACCCTTCGGCCAGGCCCTTCCTCACATTGAGCAATCGGTTTGAAGGCATTTTGGAAGTCATGCTTGAAGAGGGTTCAGATGCTGATGTTTTGATCGGTGGTGATGCTGATAGGGCTTATGTGAAAGGGAACACTTCTATAAGGTTGGGCCTCAATGAAGTCCATATGGCCTTGAAAGAGGCTACTAATACAGTTGGGTGTCTTGCCTGGATTGATAGCAACACACTAGATCCCAGGAGGGGAAATGATACAGATTGCAAGGATAATGCCTTGAAGATCAAAGGGAGGAATGTTTCTAGGGGTATTAAA
Organism: Viscum album; assembly: GCA_963277665.1. NCBI lineage: Eukaryota > Viridiplantae > Streptophyta > Magnoliopsida > Santalales > Viscaceae > Viscum > Viscum album. The sequence goes on along the minus strand of OY728136.1, from coordinate 1,764,167,543 downwards.
TAATATGTAAGTGTACTAGCCTACCATTCCTAGAGTGAAATTGTAAAAAATGGGAATGAAAGGATGAATGAGTTGGAACGAACTCAATCTTATACACCAATAAGAAAAACAAGAAACGACTACTCTTACCTTCCGCGACCGAGGAGTACCAGGTCTTCCATTAAGTGGGAAAATGGTGTGCTTCTTGCCTTAAAAAAGTTTGATCAAGAAACCTTTCCCATTACATACTTTACTGGACTAGATGATGAATTTTGAGCAATGTGATTATATTTTGTGGCAGCATAAATCAGCCTCTGAATGGGAATTGGCTACGACAGAAGGGGACTCTTGTGTGGGATGCGGATATGATTATGAGTATTATGATATGTAGTCCCGCGGTGGGATTTTTGGTTTGTGGTTGTTTTCCATATGTCTGTTTGGTGAATGATTCGTGTTTTGATCTTGTATGTGTTTAGGTTTGTGTGGTTTCTCACTTTCCAAAAAAAACAATTTGGAAGTAAAAAATTTATTTTTTAGTATGTTGTGCCTTTTCCAAATTTCAATATACTAATCCTGAAACATCAATTGTGTGAAACAATCCAAAATCCATTTAGATTATCATGAAATATTCTATACAAAAAGCAAAAGATTACATGATTCTATTATCTTCTTTCAACCAAGCCTCCAGTGGGCTGGATTTGGATTGTGGTTGGAGAGGAATTCAGATTGAAGCAACCGGTGTTGTTTGAATCCTGGTATGCATTTTGCGTGAATTTTCAACAGTTTGGACATTTGGTTTCTTCTTGTCATCGCGGAGGTAGGACAGGGAGCAATTTTATCCCAAGAAAACCACTTGGGACAGATGAAGACTCCACTTCCCAGTCGGTCGATTCAGGAAAGGTTCAGGAGGTGCGTGGGGATGGCTCGTTGGCGTTGGATCCTCCTGTGGAGGCACTGTTGGTTCCAGAGTTGGGGTTATCTTCAATCACTAGGAAGGGTGCTAATACTTATGTATCAGAGCCGAGGGTCTCTGATGTATTTTCCCATTTGAGGCATGATTTGGTTATAAACCGTCTGTCAAGCAGTCCAGGGGAGGATGTGTGGGTTAGCTTGGGCTCTGCTTCGGCCAACCAGCTAGTCTCCTCCAGTTCTGCCAATATTTTTCCCGCGTTCATTGATGCAGGTAAGGCTTAAAGCATGGGTTTAATTCCTAAAAGTCCACTCTTGGAGGACACTAATAAACAAGCCCAATTTATGGGGCATGGTTTTGTACAGACCAGAGGCTCAGATTTTCCTGAGCAGATCCTGCCGGCTAAACCTTTATATGCTGACGTGGTGAAATCTAGAGAAACAGTTATACAATCTCAGAATCGATTAGTAGTGTTGGGGAATGAATATTATCAAGAGATTGAGTAAGGTAATGAGAATGATGATTATCAAGAGGATATGGATTCTGATTCCAACTCCCTCATTGATACCAAAGAAGAGGACATTGCAGATGAATATATAAGATCCTCTTCTAGGAAAGGGAAGAAAACCCTCATCGATGCAGAGGGGATGATTCATCACTCTCGGAGGCTGAGAAAAAAAAGACTATTATTTCTTTCCAAGACCTCCCCTTACCAGATTCTAAAGAAAATATAATCTCCTTCCAAGGGTTCCCAATCAGGTGGAGGCAATCTCGTCTAAGGATCTTGAACCCCCTGCAAGGGAATCATTTGTCGTCTACCCGACGAATGCTGAGAATGATTTTTCAGAATCTGGTATCCTTCAGAGTGAGAATGAATTGATGGAATGTGATTAGTGGGAAGTCATTATTGATGGTAATGAGGAATTCACGGATAAGGGTCTAGAGGACATCACTACACCGGATGAGTTTGACAGGCTGAATGACAGGCGCATAAGGGGGAATTTTTCCAAGGTGCAGCGTGACTGGACTCAATAACAACTTGGAACACTGGCACGTGGTTTCAACGGGCGAAATCTTAATGTAGAATAGCTCATTCAAACATGGGAAAAGATCATCTATAATTTTGAAAGCCTACTCATAGATGATCAGGATGGGTAGGTTACCGTTATTCAATGGAGTCTTCTCAGAGGTAAGATCTCTAATAGGCTTAAACTGCAAATCATAGATTCAGTAATGACGTATGATGTTGCTTGAATGTCTTTGAATACATGTATGGTTTTCCAATTTTCTTTAAAAGTGTTATCTTAATAAAAACAAAAATATTTGGAGTGAGTATTATCTTTTTTCATACCCATTATTCCGCTTTCATCACGAACTCCACTATCATGATATATATACATTGATCAAATATCATTAAAATAATTAGATTTAGAACCGATGTGAAATTCATGGAAATATCATAATTCCAATCCCTTACACACTCTCTCTTCTTCAACCATCATTCTCTACTTCGTGAAAATCATATGATTCTATTCATAATGTTGGAACTTACATAGTTCTCATGAAATCAAGAAACATTTCACGGTCTTCTTCAAATCACCATTCTTCTTCAATCATCTTTAGATGGATGATGCCTACTGATTCATTATTGTAGTAAACATTGTGTCACCTTTGACACATGTTTATTAAACTTATGATCAATTCAATTATCATCTGAATTTCCATTCCTCCATTTCAGTACAGTTGTTCTTGATCTCCATCATTTTGATCTTCATTTACAACTATTGACAACAAATAGAAACATATACACAAATTTGTCCCAAAAAAGTTTTACCTAGAGTTGGGATCAATCTTAGATGATGAAAAGTCATGTGTTTTCATCATTGTTGATATCCACGAACTCTACTGGTGAAATGATCCTAAATCTGATCATTATCTGTTATCATATACCATCATCTCTCTAATGGTTTCCATCTAGATTTCTAGGGTAATGCGATTAACCCTAATATTATCTCATGACTAGGTATTTATAGTGGAATAATTATATACCTCTTTCATTAAATAAAAAATTATTTAATTCAACGACATTATTAAATTTTATCTCTTATAATTAAAATATAATAGACACTTGATGCAAAAAAATATTATATTACACCTAGGGTAAAACACAAATTCTATATTAACAGGTGGTATCATATTTCTGATATGAGAATTTGTTTAGGATATATATTTAATTTTAATTATAACCATATAAGAGTTCAATTAATTTCTCTTATATTTTAAAAATATCAATTTTGGGCTCATAAAGACTCAAAATCTCACGTCATCTTAGCACCATGCTCTGAAAATATTACTAGTTATTTTTCATTAACTTTCATAGTAAAAATATAGATATTAATATATAGTTAATTTTTTATATTATATTTTAATCCATGTTATGAGAGTTAATAAAGATACCATACATGTGAACCATCATAATTTGATACTTTTCAGAAAATATCATGAGTTTGAGTTAATTAATTAGAGGTTTGGTATATTTTTGATCACATAGTGGGTTTTTCATAATCAATATGTCATTTTTCCTATTGCATGACATGTATAAGATTTTGGTTCATTATCAATTTAGACTAAGGAAGTTAATTTTCATTGTTATCAAATCTATATGTAATATCCTCATCTATATAAATGAATGGAATGTAATGTTCTCATCTGTATTTTTCATTTCATGTTATAATTATTGAGAATGTTGAGTTAAGCTATATGAGAGTATATATCCCATTTTTTTTATCAATTTACGGATATACCTTATGAATTCTCTATATGAGTTATAATATGATATATAGGGACTTATATAGTTTCCAAAATTATATGGATGTATAGTTGTTTCATATATATTTTTCAAGATCCCTTTATAGCTTGAGTAACAATAGTTTTTTTCAACATACTACTTTTCATTTATTATTTAAACTTGTGAATTAATATTATTTTTAAATGTTAAAAAGGACAATATATCATATATTATGTTTTATATAATTATTTATTAGGTATCAAAAATGAATCTAAAATAAATTAATTTTTATTAATTTAGCGAAAACATATGGTAATTATTCAACATATGCTTCAAAAATATGAGTAATATATTTGATTCTTTAAATAATGTGAGATATGTAATGCTAAAATACATTAATAATACTATATAATGGAATGTTATTTGGTTTACATAAATATTAGTAAAATATAAAGTATAAATAATTACATTTTTTAAACAATAATATCATTACAGTGTTATTTGTTTCTAGTGCATAAGATAACCATTTTTTCAATAAAATCGTTCAACAATGAATGTAATAAATTATAAAATAGGATTTTTAATTTTTTATGAAATAAAAATAATTATGGAGATGATTTTATGTCAATGATGAAACATGGAACAAATTTTATGAAATATTTGATATATAAGGTGTTTTGTTGGTACCCTCACAAACATTCCATGTCTTGTTCAACAACGACATGGTGCCCTATAAATTCATGTCTCCCACCAAAACTCACTATTTTAGAACGTGATTTCACAAATATACACATATGAAAACCATATAATAAACACACCATGGATTGTATAATCACATGTCCAACCCCCTAATCACCCCTTATATCTTGCACTCTGATTTTAGTGCATCCACTTGTGTGGCCCCCCTCATGTTTTTATTTCCTATGTACAGTGTTACAAACCATGTTACCTAACCTCATAAGTTTTTTGGTTAATTAGATTCTTTCCAACCCACTTATTAATCCTCAATGGTTATCATATTATTTCAGATTCCCAAGACTCCAACTACATGTCAAAAGGCCAGTTGTCTCACATTACATAAAATAAATGACAAGTAGTGGGAACAAGACACTATAATAGTAATTTGTGTGAATAGAAATTCTCTGAATCCTCTCAATATCTCCCGTAGATAATTTCATGAGTCAATACATATTAAATTTTTTAGGAACTAATTTTATAATTAAAATATGTTGGATTTGACACTCAAAACCATTGGGAAATTCCACATCATGCAAGAAATCACTAATTTTTTTATTGAATAACTCTGATTGAAGATGATCACCTAATAAATTATGGTAAGAACACATGGTGCCCAATTCATGACATAATAAAAAAAATTACCCTCAAAAGAACCTCATTAATGATACTCTTATACCTAATCCCTTTTATTGTGGTCACACACATGATTTTCCACAATATAACTCATTATATGCAATAGTTGAGTATTACATAGATTTCATGGAGACATTTTGGTGTGCCAATGGCTTTGTTCATATTTAGGCTAAATTTTGTTCCTTTTTCCAAGTGGTCTAAAAGTCATTTTTAACTCTATTTATTAATTATCAAAAAAACAATAATATTTTTTTATTGGGTCTCATCCATGAAGTCCCAAATTAAAAATTTTTACCATGTTCTATATTCAAATTTCCCTACCGATGATATATTCGACATAATTTAAATATCTTTTCTATATAGAGGAATCTCTATAGTTTTACTACCAAATCGAAAGTGTAATTGATTAATGATAATGGTTTATTATCATAATAAATAGGGTCATTTCACATAGAAAACTACAGATACATGTGTTTCTTTAATAAAATTTACTATGATTTTATGAATTTGTTTCGAGATATCGTGTTTAGAAAATACTCACTATGTTTAATTAATGAACTAGTAGCACAATTCACTACGTATCCAGTGTAAGAAAAAAATTCACTCTACTAATTTACAAAACACATGTATCCATCCCTAATTAACTCTTATTTGTTAGCAACATGTTGGAGATAAGCATATTGTACAACTATTTTATATAATTCACAACACCCTGACATGTAGTATCTTCCAAAATAAATAAAAATTTTCAGTAATGAATATGTACAACACAAAAAAACTTGTAGTCCCCAGATCATATTAATTAATATCTAATGACATTAATCCACTTAGATATAATCCTCGATACATTACCCTAAATGGAGCATCAATGGTTATGGCTACATGACCACACAAGATTCCATATCACTCTTTGTTTCAAGAACTCATTCATGGACTTAATAGGTATGAAGGTCCTCATTAGATTACATAAAATGATTGGGTTGTAATTAACATCATAAGAATGTGTAGGTATTACCTTTCATGGGAAAGATCCTAAATCAATTACACATTTAAAATTCCTAGATGGTGATAAAAATTAGAGTTACAAAATAGATAGGATTAAACCATATAATAGTAAATCGATAGCAAATGAGGAGGAAACTCTTATAAATACAAATCCATTAAAAATTTATCAACTTGCTAAATTCCTTCACAATAAGGAAAATTAGTTTTATCATTGGGTTGTAATTAAAAACAATCAATAATATATAATTGATTTTTATACTAGAATATAATTTATTAGGAGAGTTGAACCTCCCTTATAACAAATCATAATTTATTCAACCCGTAAATAAAATATTTATAAAAGTGTTGAATATTATTATATTTCTAGGATGTTTTAGTTCATAGGTTTAGATAATTTGATTTAGCATTACATAAAAATGTGGAACATTAGATATTGTGTCTATTTTATGAAATTTTTTTAATATAAAAATTCTTCATTCAAGGAAACATCTATATATAGAATTATGAATTTATTAATAATTTAATACATTCAAAACACCAAAGAAAAATCATGGTAAAATTTGGGATTAGAAATACAATTTTATGTAGGGTACATATAATAATAATTTTCAACTTTCCATTTGTAAACCTAAACATTCAATAATAATGATTTCCTTTTTCACAAAAAAATATTTGAAATCAATGATATAAGTAGTTACCCATGAAAATTAGTTATATGCTCAATTCTTATCATGAAACATGAGATATTGTATCATAAAAGAAAAAAATCCATAATGTTTTAATGGAAACCATGGACTCTTGAGAATTTGATTTTATGAAAAATATTTCATTATCAGTTATTTTGAGAAAGAAATTATCGTCCTTTCATAAAAACATAAACTCATTTTCATTCCATTTAATATAAAAATAAATCCTTAATAATCCATTTCAAGAATATCATATAGTAACCTTGGTTTATTAACCTCAAAGTAATACCCAAAATATCACTTTTATTGAATCAAAAAATAGAATAATTAAGATATCTCTTGGTATTAAGCTATCAATGGTAAACCTTTTCATATAACTCAATGAAATGGATAGCTATCTCAGACTCATTTTTCATAAGAGCTCTAGATTACTCACCTATAATTCATATAAATTTTAAAATAACCCTATGAAAAATAAAATACATATATAATTCACTTAATATTGAAAACATTTTTGAGTTTACTTTATTCTCATAAGAAATGAAATCATTAGTTTTCTCATAAAGATGATAAAATTTTCATCATTCTACATAAAAATTATTAAAAGAACAAATTAATTTAATATTAGGGTTTTGTATTACATTAAATTTATCTTGTACACATTTCAATAAATATTTATTGAATAATAGTTTAGGCATTGGAAAATATATATAACGTTTTGTAGTTCAAAACCCCATTTTCATATGTATGAAAAGTTAAAATAATAGATTTTGAAAATGTTGAAAAATTTTTTTATAAATTACATGTAATTAAAGTAAAAAATAATTATAAATAAACATAATAAACTTTTAATAATAATTTATGAATATTCTTAATAATTAATGGTAACATGACATTGTACAATATTAGTTGGAATAAAACAATTAAATTTTTTTTTCAAATAATACACCCTACCATAACTCTCATTTATAATCATAAATATATATAAATACTAGATAATTAAATTAAATTATATTTATAAAATCATAAAAACCATTTTTAATATATTTTAATGATTATAAATCCTTTAATAATATTTATTAACATGACATATTTAGTTACAAATTTTTTTAATTTGATGTTTGATGATTTTGTGTTTTTAGATGTATAACCTAAAAACAACATCAATGTGTTGAAGGTGATCATATTATTTATGGTTACAAATCTTAGAAATATTAAACAAGTTATAATTTGCATATTTATACATTAAACAGACATTTAAAACAAAACATGTAAGGTTTTTCCTGAAAACTGAACCATGTAATTTTATATAAATGCTAGTTTGTATGTTTGCATGATTGAAAATTTCATATTACCAACGAGGGGAAAACTATATATTGTGAACTATATAAAAAAAATTTTCAATAGAAAATTATTTATAAATTTCAAATTTATTAACTATTTCATTTCATGTAATATACCTTATACGATGGATATAAAAATAATTCACATGGATTCATGTGGGTGGTATTCCAAATCTGTTCTTGAGAAACATTATCAATTTCCAATTGATTAAATGGGAAATAATGAGGTAGTCTTTTATCTAACAATAATTATTGTATTGTAAAAATATATTATTAATTCATTAATTCAATATTGAAAATCATCCTTATGATACAGTTTTGGATAAAAAACTTATCGCTTTGAGGTGGTAGTAGTCCACATATATGCATGAGTGATGTTTTCATTTAACATGGATCGTAATAGTGAGATAAATGTGTTTTACATAAAAATATAAACATTTAAATATATTTAATGTACTTATTCAATTACGTTATATTGGTCATAAAAATGATAAATGATTTATAAGAATTAATGAAGATTAAATAGATCAGTTATGAATAACATCTTCTCCTAAGGTATATAAATTTTTCTTAAACCATATGAATTATAGTATTGGATTATGAGAATGATAAACCCACTATGAATTGGATAGATATTATCTAGATTGGTTTTGGAAGGTATTTTGTGAATTATAATGCTTCAAATATTGGGAAATGAATGAGAAGAGGTACCCTTTTATTAGTGATGGGAGTGGAACTCTTGTAATTATCCAACGTTTTAATATATTATATAGTATAATTCATAAGAACGTAGGTCAAAAATAAATAAAATTAAATTTAATTGTAATTAGGTTATACATAAATTCATACAATAATAATTATGATTGTAATTTTTTGCCTTATCACATATTAATTTACCTTACATGATAAACCCATTTACCATGGTCAAACATTTTTACCATAGATACTATGAAATATAAAAAATAATGAAAATTTTATCACTACTATATTTGAATATTCTAATTGAAATTTTGTATTATATTTTTTCTCTATTTAAATTCTATATTTTGATAAAATTAAATGAAATGTAACTCTGTAAAAAAAAATAACAAAAATTTTAGAAATTTTTTTTGACCATTGAATGTCCTTTTTACAAAATAATATATATTATTTCTACCTATGGAATTATAAAAACTGTGTGTTGTAAAAATTATCAAAAAATATTTGAAAATAAAATTAAAAATTAAATGGGACATCTGAAATAATAGATTTAAAGAAAATAAATAGCAATATTATGAAAAGGGAATTTTCTTTGTTCACTAAAAAATTGACCATTATAAAAAAAATAAAACATTTTACCTATTATATAAACTATATAATGACTAAAAAATGATGTTAAATTTAGAAAATTAATTAAATAACATAATTATATATATTAATTTTTAACAAAACCATTTAATACTTGGATAAAAAAAATCAGATAAATAATTTTTTCAACTTTTAAATTAAAAATTATATTGAGTATATTAGTTAATTATTATGAATATAATCTAAAAAATGAATACATATTTGGAAAAACATTATTAATTACTATTAATAACTATGTTTTACATTCATTTTCCTTGTATAATTTATATGATCACCATTTTATCCATTTTATAAAAAAAGAATATATTTTCCCCCCATTTCATTTTTTATTATGATATTGCGCCCTCAATCATTTGATTATACATAAAACCATACCCTAATATATCAAATTACTTCCCTATAAACTCTATTTATTATCAAAAATATGAATATTCTATTCATTGTAATCGATGTTCTCCTCTCATTGTACCACATCAGGGGTAAAAATATGAGATGTGTCAAGTACATACTTCCTTAGGAAAATCATATGTAACATATCATTTACCTGAGATAAAATTATAGGTAATTCTACCAAATAAGAAAAAAGTCCTTATTTCTCTATAATTATATAGGATCCCTTGATTCATGGGATTATCAATAATTTATTACCATATCAAATTATACTTATCCAATAAAATATTTTAACAATCACATGATCACCTACCTCAAATGAAAGATTTGTCCTTTGATTATCAAAGATATATTTTCCTCCAATTAGATTTCCTCTTCTGTTCCTGAATTAATTTTTCTTTATAAATTATATATTTTACAAATTATAGTCCAAAAAATTTACCCTCATCGATTTCAACCCAACGTCTTTGGAGTCTGCACCATTTTCAATAAAATTCCATAAATGTTTCCATCTGTATAATTGATTGGAAGAGGTTATTAAAATAATAATCATGTAATGGAATATGATGATCCCAACATCCCTCATATTCAAATTAAAAATACAAATAGCATCCACTAATTATTGACCTGTATAGTATTATTTTTTATGAGATTAATGATTAAAATATATACTAAAATTTATTTAAGTGCCCATGGACTTTTGAGATAAATTAAAAAAAATTATAACTACGATCATTATTAGATATAATCAAGACAGAGGGACCCAATATAATCTAACTAAATCATTAAGATGTATTCTAGAATGTCGATCCTAAAAAAATCATCAATATGTATAAAATACTCAAAATTATAAAAATTACCAATAATAACACAAATGAAATTAATAAATTGACATTCCTTGGTTTATACCACCAAATATTCCATGAATATATTCTCCTATTTTTATTCTCACACTAAAAATGGTAGAATAACCCCTCGGATTATTTCCAATTAGATATAACCTTCTGTTAATTCAAACATTTTCTAGTACAAGAATCTATATATTTATTCATACCATATCACAAAAAATTTCATAAGTACTATATATATCATTTTATTGACACAAAGAATATATAATAGTGAGTAGTGAACTTCACATAATACTTCCTTCTTCCTTTTGTAATGAATCAGAACACATTCCCTATTTACCAATATAGAAACACCTTCTCTATCAACAAAAAACGTAGAAAATACCATTTTGATGAACTTATATATTATTTTAAAACCATGATCTTCATTTTGACCTTTTATAATTTTATTTGAAAAAGATAAATACAATTATTCCAGTGTCAAAAAAGAAACTAGATTCTACATTTGAAATTTCTTAGGAGACATTTACTAAATAATTTAATAAAGGATTTTTTCCCTAATATTACAAGTAACAGATGCATTATCATTATTACTCAAGGAATCAACTACCTTATTTTCATTACTATGATAATAGTGAATTTTGAAATTATAACTCATGAAAATTTCTATCCATCTTCTGTACATCATATTCACATCTTTTTGGGTAAATTATATTTTAAAAAATTTTGATCAGTATATATTTTAAATTTATCCTTATATAGATGACGAATCCATAATTTTACATCCCAAACTTATATTCCCAACTCAAGGAAATTTTATAGATAATTCATTTTATGTGGTTTCAATTGATGACATGAAAATGTGAATACAAGTTCATTGTTTTTCAAGAAACATCAATTTCCCTTTATAGAATCAAAATTTTAAAAAATCACCATTTGTTGTTAGAAGGGATATCACTAGTGAATTGCCTAATTTTCTTCTAAATTCCTGTAATCATTCATCATATTTCTTAAACCATATGAATTGTACTCATTTTTAATAAACATAGTTATGGGTAAAGATAACTGATAATTGTTTATAAAAACACTAGTATCCCACTAATCCATGAAAAGTTAAAAAAATGAAATTTCTAGTCATTATGAATTATTACACCCCAATAGTATTACAATAATCAATAGATATAGAAATATTAGAAACAATGTATCAATGGAATGAAATATGATGCAATGAAAATTCACATTTACTGTATTTTCTATAATAAATACTCTCTTTTTCAATTCTGTAAGAATATCCTTAGGTTCATCTAATGTTTCTCATCACTTTTAGAGTAAATCGTAATATATTTGACAAAGATAATACATTTTTAACCTAATACTCATAAAACAATTGATTTAATTATATCCATAAATACATTAGGCTATTTTGTAAACCAAAATGGAATAGACACATACATATAATGACCATGCCAACTATTAAATTCCATTCTACAAATATATTCATCCTTTATCATAAATTACTGATAATCATTCCTGATATTAATCCTAAAATATATATTACTCACTTAATCTAATTAAAGAGACCATCGATTTTAGGTAAATGATTTTTCTTCTAAATATTCATATTATTCAGTGTTATATAGTTAATTTAAATTTTCATTGAAATATCATTTTTTAATGAAAATAGAATATGATTGACCCAATGTAAAATATAAAGAAGTATGAGACCCATATTAAGAATTACTTGTAAATAATTTTTCAATTGTAACAACTCAACTGAATGAAATTAATAGGGAGGGTTTCAAATTTTCTTAGCATAATAAACTTTGTCAATAATAATGTGACCCTCTTAATCTTGAATAAAACTAGGAAATTCATCTGGAACTAATTATAGATATCCATTTACGATGGGTAAATCACAAATTTTTGTGGTTATTTTTGTTTGAACAAAGTCTAAAATAAAAATTTCCATTTATTATTTTACTAGTTTATTGTCTTATAAATATGTTATAAAATTTTTGAATTCATTCTTATATACAAATAGAAAATGATTCTAAAAAATACCATCACCATCATTGAAATCCATCCTATAATGAAAAACAAAAAACTAATCTATGCCCAAAATAACATCAAAATATATATTTTAAAGACAATAATGTTTATAAGAATATCTACATAAAAAATTTAGAGATGAATGATTTTATAAATATCTGTTTCCCATTTTCTACTCTATTGATTTTTCACCAAAAATTATGATATTTTTAAATGAGATCATATTTACATTTTACGTGTAAATTTATCAGATATAAAAGAATATGTATATCCTAATTCAAAATGTACAATGAAAAAATTACAATAATCATGTTACATACCATTCACTTTTTCATTTGATGGTGTTATATTTGTATTAGTAGTAGTAGTAGTAGAAAAATTCAATCATCAACGTATTTATTAATTATCAAGATAATTAAAACCTTGACAAACTTAGAATGGACATGAATTTTCTTTTTGTACTAACCCATGGTATTTAAAGTGTTTAGCTATCTTCTTTTCCTTACCTATTTAATCAATAACATTAATTTTTTTATTTATATTCATGAGAGATGTGTCTTCAAATTTCATATCAAAAAGACTTCCTAGATCACTCATCACGTTATATTGAATTCTTATTTCAACATTTATAATATTTTGTTATATGAAGATTCTTACTTGATTTTTATATAATGGAATTAACACTTTTTATCGCCATCAGGGCTAATTATTCTCATTATTTTTCAAAAATTCTACAAACTCTATCTCCAATGACTCAAAACACCAAGAAATTTACTCGCAACATATAATACCTTGAGTACATAGATCCCTTTATAAATTAGGTATCATTATGGTGTAAAGTCATTGTAATTAATTACAATTATCTCCAAGGAGAATTATTATATACCAAGACACTATTGTAAAATTATCTTTTTAATGGAACATCGTGTTTATCTTTTTTCCATCAACTCTAGTAATTTTATTTTTATTCTATAATAAATTGAAAAAATAAAATAATCTTAAAGGAAGAGATATTAAAACACCGTCCATTATGTGGAATAAATTTATTCATTTTTATTATATTATCTAATTAAATACCCTCATTGATAAACTTATTCTTTGATATGATAAATAGAAATGGTTTCTTCTTGATTTTTTGATCATTAGAAAAGATCAAAATTTTACTCTAAATTAGAAATATGTCCATCTCTTTCATTAGTTCTTAAGATCAAAAAAAATTTAATGGGTACATAAAATAATTAATTCCTTAATATAGACAAGATAAATTGTAGAGAATTATTTCACTCTGTTACACTAGTTATTCCATTGATTGACCATGTGAAATGATTTATCACATATATGAACTTCAATATTATAATTCGAAAAATTCTAGGTAACTAGTTACGAAGGATATTGTCCTCCTGGTTCCTTTCAACATTAACTACCTTGTTTACTCTATAAAAAACAATTCTGAATATAAATGGATTAGATAAATAATCAGGGGAATATTGAAATTATCTCCTTGGATTTCAAAAAATTGTATGGGAAAAAAATCTCATTAAGGAACATAAATGGAAAAATATCATTCCATTATTAAACCGAAAAAATATTAGAGACATTTTAAATAATTTTCAACAAACACTTGACCAAAAATATCGATTTAAAGTACCCAAAATAAAAATAAATGATTAATATATTTCATGAAACATTTCATTTATAATCAGAAATGAAAAACCACAATCATAAGGGTTTCTTGGAAACCATGAAATATCATGAATTCAATTCCTTAAAAAATCCTTTTACCATTATATTTTAACAAAAAATTATAAACATTGAATAAGTAAATAATAAAATTTTATTAGCTTTTAGAATAATAACATTTTATTTATAAATGATTGAAATAATTTCATTTAGTTAGCTTGAAACATTATCCTTTCATTCACCTATGAAAACCCTAATAATGGAATCTCCTGACATGATTACTACCATATCTCTTTGAAGTACACTATCACATGTAAAATTTATCACCTTAACCAATATAATGGAGATCAATTTTAGACTCACTCACAATCATTGATATATTAGGCTCAAGTAACATTAATATAAAATTTCCAAAAAACAATATCATGAGTAAAACACATATATATTACACTATAACTTCAAAAATAATTTTCACTGTCATTCAATCCCTTAAGAAATATAATTTTAAATTATAACATAAAGATGAATAAAAGCTAATGTTTACTTTAGAAGACATTTTAAAACTGAAAAATCACAAAATTTTAAAATACATATTTTCATTGAATAAAATACAATCCTATAATATAATCTTGATAATTAATAATGGTTATAATGATTTGAAAAAGAGGACAAGGTGTATACATAAAAAATTCATTTTCTTAATTTTTAATAAACTGAATAAAAATCTATATAAAATTAATAAAAATATTCCTTTTTGATACTTTAAATAGAAATAAAAAAATAAAAAAATTACATTCATTATAAATTAAATATTAATATAGAAAATTCATAAAATATATTATATAACCACAACATATAATGTCCTGAAAATATTTCAACGTTTGGTTATGTTTTAATTACCGAGCCTAAGCAGTTTTCATAAAAAAGTTGAATAACTATTATACAGTAACTCAGATAATAAATTTGAGGGCACTGTTGTGTTCATGACGGTGGGTTTACCCTTGGTGCGGCTTAATTATAGTCGACCCGGGCCTCCTGTGAGAAAACCCAAAAACGGCATAATCGTAAATAAATTATTTAAATATATTATTTTATTTTCAAAAAGCTTATAACTCAAAAACTGTAAGTCGTATTGAAAATCCGAGACCACCATTGAACTCGGGAGGGTATAATCTCTTTAGGCAGATAATAACATTGGTCGTTGGGTTCTACCAGTCAAAGTTAGTTTTTGGCCGTAACTAAAATAATTAAGTTACAATTATTTTATTGTAAAATTCATAACTTCTTAATAGTAACTATGATTTAAAATCCAAGAGTACCGTTGGGTTCATTGGTACATGTCTCACTTAGGCAAAGCCTACCCCTATCCGGCAGGGGTTAAGGGTGACTTTTATAATTTTTCTGAAGTTTTTTTCGGTTACGTTCAGTAAATGTGAAAGCGTCTTTCTATAACATTTGAACCGGTGTCCAAAATTAAAATCTGAGGAAACCATTGAACTCACAGTGCTGATTTTTTCTTAAAAAGACCTTCACCTCAACCAATGAAGGTTGAGGGTAGAGGTTTGTTTTTACACTTTTCATGGGAGAAAAAAATTATTTAACATTTTTATTTTTCTTTTGAAACCCCTCCTTTGAATTATGGGTGGTGGGGTCCAACCGAGTTAGAAAAAAACCCCAATTTAATCCTAAGGAGGTGGGGACCGCCAGGACCCCACTTTAATGGAGAAAACCTTTCAAATACTGATTAATTATTCTCCCATTTATTTATTCCTCAACAATATTTTCATTATGAAAACTCTCCAATTAATTATTTCAACCATATAATTTTTTTCCATCATAAATTAAATGTATAAACCTACTTTAATTTATTTTGGATCCTCATTATTCTCATTTGGGGATAATTTTTGGCAAAAGAGAGAGTGGGAAGAACTTTGGAGAAACATTCTCTAATGAAGAACTCTTCTATTTCGATTAATATTTCTCCAAAAAAGAACTCCTTTAAAGGATATCCAATGATGAAAGAACCACTGATCAGGGAAAGACTGACATCACTGACTTCAACCATTTCCTCTCCTCACCAACATCAACAAGCAATCAAGGTAGGTTTTGATATTTTAAATTTCCCCCTTACTCGTTCTTGATAATTCTTCTTGATTCATGTTTAATCAAGTCGTTTGATATCACCCTAACGTGGAGGGTGCGGGCTAAAAAAACATGGCCCGACCTCCCTGCAATCATTTGAAGCTTTGTTGTGTTCTTTGCAATGGAGGAGGCTGACCACACGATGGGGATGATGACACACGTCTATGCCAACCGGAGGAAGGATCTTGGCTTCTATAGCGGCGACGAAGGGAGGATAGTCGGCCAAGCTGGCCGTTGGAGAAGGTGCGACGCGTGACCCCGCCAGTGGGAGAGGAAGACATGCCATCCGACCGGCCCTGGTGGACCGCTACCTCGTGGCCACCGCGCCGCACCGTGGCCGCCTTGAGGCTGCCCTGATGCACTTCTTCCTCCTAGCCCGGGCCGCGCAACGCGGGACGGGCCGGAGCCAGCGGGCCGAGCCGGGTCAACCCAAAACGGGGCGGCCCGGGCTGGGTCTGGCCGGTTCGACCCGAACTGGGTCAACCGAGGCCGGGTCGGACTAACACCAACCCATTTTTGCTAATTCGGCCATATCTTGATCTACGGTATTTCGTTTGACGAACCATATATGGCGCCAGAAAACATTGAGCTAGCAGGTCCTTTTGATATACCCCACATGAGATTTGGGTAAACTTGGGGTACGGTCGAGTTAGATCGAGCACGAATCCAACTAGGCCCTCTGGACTAAAAGGATAATAACATACAGATCAAACAACTGATTGACGCACCATCTATTGCATTGATACCCCTATGACGTGGGATTCCTTTGGGATACAACTTCGTGGGACTTCGTGACAGATGTAGTTTTAACCAGGGGATTGAGGAGCGGACCCTCTCGGAGACAAACAAACTTAGTGCGGGAACCCTATATCTAGTAGTGAAAACGTACTGATGATGTACTAGGATACTGTGTGGGTCTGACGATGTACTAGGATGTTGTGTGGGTATGAATATGTACTGAATATATATTGGGATCCTCAGTGGGTCTGACGATGTACTGACGATGTACTAATATCTTGTGTGGGTATGACGACGTACTAAAGATGTAGTAGGATCATGTGTGGTTTTGATGACGTACTGATGATGTACTAAAATTTGTGTGGGCCTGGCGACATACAAAGCATGTAATAGGAGCCCATGTGGGTCTGACGACATACTGACGATGTACTAGGATCCTGTGTGGGTCTGACGACGTACTAATGAAGTACTAGGATCCTGTGTGCATCTGATGATGTACTAGGATCTTGTGTGGGTCTAATGAGGTACTACGATAATGTGTGGGTCTAAAAATGTACAAGGATATTGTGTGGGTTTGACGAGGTACTGGGATTCTATATGGGTATGATGATGTACTACTATCCTTTGTGGGTATGATGATGATTTAGTATCGTTCGTTGGTCTACTTCTTAACTGATTAAGATAATTTATTAGTTACATCTAATAATCGCTACTACTATACCGATGATATATCTGTTGTGAGATGATTTTTTACCTCGGTGGTACTTTACTTCATGGTAATACCTATGTGGTATTATTCTATGTGGCGTACCAGTGTGGTACTTACCTTCGTGGTATTCTTACCTTTTTGGAATAGTTGTGAATTGGGCATTTGGGGTGGGCCATGTGTTTCCTCATGATTGAGATGGGTATACTTGATATCATAAGTATATGTATTGGCATATACCTAAGTGGGGATGTCATTTGATTTCACGCTTTGTGGGTTATCCTTTGTGGATTTTGCGAGACCTTAAGGGTCTCAGGGTCCCTAATGACTATCGTTATTTTCACCCTTACAAGGTCTATACCCTCACCTTATTGTATTTGGTACAGATGACGGACAACGCTGATCGAGGATAAGGGTACGATGACTGGACGGTGCCCAGAGGTGGACCATACATGGTGTTGGTACGTAGAGGAAATGGGTGGACATGGAGTGCTGAGGAGGATATTTTTAACTAAACATCAGGTAGGAACATCGGAGGATGACCCAATATTTGTGTTTCTCTTTCTTTATTTGTATTTTATTTTAGTTGTACTTGTACCTTTACTATTGAGCTTGTATTCCGGACCCTCTTACTTTCAGCACTCTTTTTGCTATACTGTTTTACTTGTGATCGTATCTCAATGTTTGCTTTGTTGAATGTGTCTATAGGTTATAAAGGCAATGAATTTCTTGTTTTAGGGAATAAGACTTTCGATGCTAGTCACCAGCCATTTTCCTATGGATGGCGTGCTTGGGGTAGTCACGGCACGGGCCCCGGGGGGCGGGTCATGAATAATTGGTATCTGAGGCGTCAGTTCTACCATAGAACATAGGGCTCTGATATTTTTTGTGTTTAAATAGTTTCAAGTGTTATGAGTATGGTTTTTAATTTGGTGAATTTAGTGTTAATGTGGTGACAGACGTATCCCTACACCAGGACCCAAAATTCTGATTTCCAACCCAGTGCCCAAAAACATTGATTGTGTGTGTTTTTGAGAAGTTATATTTTTTGATTTCTTTGAGTTATCTCACTAGGTATAACTTAATGACCATGGAGCACCTATTCCTTATTAGTATGCCCATGCATAGACAACCATCTAGGATTACTGAGAGAGTACATGATGACGGCCCACAGAGTGATGAGGCTCCGGTGCAAGTCCATCTTACTATGTTGGCACCTTCGGGTGGTGTACTAGCAGCAGCACCACATGTTGGGAAGAAGATACCACCAGCTACACTTGAGTACAGTGCATGCCAAATGAGCGCATTACACGAGTTCCAGCCATAGTGGCCTCCGAGTTTTTGAGGCAGGATAGTTTCCCACGTAGCTGAGGGCTGGATGGAGGCCGTTGTTATAGTTTTCCACCTTGTTGGGACACCAGCAGAGCATATAATGATCTTAGATACTAGAATATTTCAGTGAGTGACCCTTTGGATAGTTTATATATTGATGAGGCTTCAGAACATGGACCATTACACAATTTAGTGCCTTCGAGTAGTGTGTCATCAATATCATTGCTCGTTGTTCAGTAGTTACAACCTGTGGCACCAGTAGATGACACATATTAGCTTAGTGCCTTACGCGTGAGTCAGCATCAGATAATCCTCAGGTTCTGAGGTGGGCCTGACTCATGTGTAATGCCCCGACCCTAGTTACCCAGAGTCGGTGCATTATTACATAACATTGGCATGATCACAAGAATGATCAAATCTCGAAAGACCGATTGGTTTAGTAGCCTTGGAAACACTAGATATATTCATAAGTTTTACATTACATCATAAATTGAAAAACTACTACAACAACATAATGTCTCCATAGTCCACACTATTATCCCCTCATAATATCCCTGCAAGTCATTCATAACTTACTTTTTCACATCCTGGGAAAAATAAAACATATAAAAGGGGTGAGCTCAAATGCCCAGTAAGGATAACAATATACCAGAAAATTTCATAAATAAGAATAAACATTTAAGGCTCTGTATAACTAAAACAAAATCCTTTTAAACTTGAACTTCAACATAGTATGGTAAAAGTAAAATGTAATAATTCCATTTACTTGTTCACATTGATATTCTACTAATCGAATAATCATATGCAATATCAATAACCACTTTCATAATGTTGGAATGCATAATTCCAGACTATCATAACCACATAGCCAAGGCTTCGTGCCAAGACTACAAATAAGATTTTGCCAAGGGCTTGTTCCAAGACACTAGTTTGTCTCATGAGACCTACCGATGCATCGAGGAGCTATAGCGGGCTCCACCCGTCACATATTAAGTCCAATGCATTCCCATATGAAAAGGTTTAAACATAACATAAACATTCGTATTAAAACTAGCATACGAAATGTTATAAACTATGAATGGTATAAAAATAGCACATCCACAGTCAAACATATCACAAAACCTTCAATACAATATATAAGTTTTGTATCATAATAAATCAACTTCAAATAAGCATAAAATCCATCAAAGGATGTTGACATAGATGAAATCAAAACACTTTTTAGAGAAATATCTCTTTCTATTTTTGAAATCATTTAAGAGCCATATAAAATAAAACATTTTCTTGAAAATATTCTTATAATCTTTTAAGGAAATCTTTGAATATTTTCTAACGGCGGAAAATAACCGCACCCACCGTATAAGTTAAAAAAAACATTCTTACCTTAATTCTGTCGAAAAGGTTTAAAAGGACCTTGTTTTGAAAACGACAGAAATATTCCTCTTGTAAAAAGTATAACAAGGGTATAAATGACTTTAACCCATATTCATGTAAAAATGTTTTGAAATACATTTTTATGAAACATGGATGTGGATGATAACGAGATCCCAGTAGATTATTACGTATAAACAACCTCGGATAATGAAGAGATTGTGAAATAACCCTTACCAATTTGGTAACTTATGAAACATACAACCCAAGAAAGAGGTATCATACAATGAATATGTAAATACACATAAATTAGAGTGTATTACACAAAGAATATAATTATGGGCAGTACATACACCACACACAATGTAATGGTGTAAATATGGCATGAATCTCACGGGAATAAGGAGTGAGATGAAAACCCCTTACCTTGTACTTTTCCTTGTTTGGGGTAGGTTAACCTCCTGTATAATGGTGAAGTAATTGTTATTAAATTATTCAAGAATCATATATATTAATATGATATCATATATGATCTTTTAACATTGATTTGTTAATAATATCTTTTAATTATCGTTGTTTCGGGTGTTAACTTACTCATTTTCTTTTATATGTTTTGTTACATAATCCATCTTTTTTATCAATAGGCTGTATATTATTCATATCCAGAATGATTTCAAGTCCATAAACATCATTTTTAAATCATAAAATGATAATTATACTTTAATGTATACGATGGAGAATGAATCTCATCGCATTCGTGGAGACGGTAGTCCGTACGTACGCACGAGCGAAAATATCATTCTTTTGATATTAAAATAATATATAAATGGATGTTATATCATATATACAGAATCATTAACATGTTATATTTATCATTTACATGAGTTACACATCATTATTATACCCATCCAAATAATAATATATTGAATAACAATTACACCACCACGTGGAGACGGTAAGCCGTACGTACGCACGTATGGTGACATGTTATTCAAAGGGTGGATAGAATACTGAATATGGTTGTAAAATATTTATAATAAAATCACAGTATATATAAGATACTAGAGTTATTATTTTAGAATGGTAATAACAAAGAAAGAAGAAGTGGAAGAAGAAAGGAACTTGAAAAGGGGTGGTGAAAACATTACCTCTTCTTCAGGTTCTTCCTTTTGATTTGATCAAAAGGGCTCCTTAGGTTGTCTTTCTGATCAATCTAAGGCCTCTAATTTTTAGTTAGGGATGTTGGGAGAGTATTTGTGCAGATTTTGGACGAACCAAAAGGCTTTGAAGGTGTGAAGAAATGAGAAGGAGGAGTTCCCTTTTATAAGAGGGGTGAGGGGAACCTTTGGAAAAGCTAGAGATATTATTTTATAATAAATTCATATTCGGTTTACAATGGCTCAAAAGTTGACTATTAAAATGTTAAGGTGGTGATGGGTCGAAAAAAACTCAACCAATATAATTTAGATAGGATTGGGTACTTATATTAACCTTATCTTTAAGTATTAACTCTAAGTTAATTAGTTTCACTTTTACAATGTCTCTTTGAATTTTTATATAATATGGTTAATAAACTTACTATATACATCCAAGAGACCCCAGGTGGTCCATTAATGATTAACCTATCATTATATAAGTCTCTTGGCCGAACCATAGATTTTAAGGAATTTAATATCAATTAATAATATAATATATTTTTTAAGAACTCTTTTATGTCAATTTTGACACTATTATATAGTTGATTTTTTTGAAACTCATAACAGATTTATTACTTCGAAAAAAGTAAATTAAATAAATCCTAATATATCATATTATCCTATAAAATTAGTTTAATTCATTAAAAGTTTCATATTATATTTATTTGGGTATTTATAATATCAATTAATTTAATTTTTCACTATTTTAGTAATTACTGCATCATCATTGTGTCATAAATAAAATACATTATTTAATGTCTAAAAATTATAAATAAAATATCATTATGTAGTAAATCGTTTTATCTTTCTAATGAATATTTATAATCTAAAATCCAACATATATAACCCTATGTAATAATTGTTGTTCTAAAAGATATATGCTTGTGTCATTTTTTTATTCATTTTAACATAATTAAAATAAAGTGTCCCTATCACCTACAAGTGGAACCATGGGGTCCCCAAATCGACCCAAAGATGCCTATGGTCGAACATGTATCAACCAATAAGTCTAGGACACGTTTTAGGGTAATTTAGTATTATTATAATATTATTTTTTAACCCTTATTTACCAGATTTACCCTTAACCATGGTAAATAAAATATTTACCACAGTAATTATTCAAAATGTCTAAAAATAAAAGTTACCTATTTACACAATTTGGAAATTCTGATTCCAAATATGGAATCCATTTTTTTAAATTCGAAACATAGAAGTGGCAGAAATTAATTTAAAATTAATTCCCGCTGTCAAAACAAAAAAGCGTGTTTTTAAGAGATAATAACTATCAAATGATTGACACTTGTTTATGTTCGGTTTAATTGTAAAATTATGTCCAATAACCAAAATTATATTTAATGGTAAAAATATATTATAAATATACTTTAAAACCACTCAAATTCATAATTTATCACTCTTAATTATTTTGATTAAAAAAGTTCTTTTTAATTAAAATTTAGTAATTTTCACTATTCATCAAAATATGAAAGTTATCCGAAAAGTACCAAAATTTCACCTTAGGATAAATTCGATATTCCGAATCCAGAAATGAAGTCCATTTTAAAATATAAAATATATATAATTTCTAAAAGTAAGTATCACAATTCATAACGGCTAGTTTGATTGGTTGTGGTGTGTATTAAAACTCAAGGTTGCGTACAACACACGCTACTGTATTATTCAAAGAAAGCATACCGTGGAAGCTTGGGATGTTTCATTTTAAATTTTTGATGTCCCCATTTAGTCAAAAAGTTTAAAATATTGTATTTAAAAAGAGTTTACTATTAAAAGTTGATAAAAGTGCAATACTGAAAATGAATTTGTTCTTTCATTATATCTAAGAAACTCATAATATGGATTCTAAAATTATAAGGATTATATAAAGTTTAAAATTTAGATAATACTATTCATAACATCTTTTGAATGGCTTTTTTTTGTAAGTCATGGTGTGATTGAACTCGATATTACGTGTAGTGCAAGTTATTGAATTATTTTGAAGAAATAACACACTATGAAATCTTGGGGTGTTACATCATGGGTGGCTGAGGACTGGCTTGAGGAGGTGGATGAGAGTTCTCCCACAATTCTACAGCTTTGGCAAGATGACATGTCGATAGATGATTATTCATCTAGGCATATCAATCATTCATGGCACTCGATGAATACGATACAATCTGTACTTTGGTGCTCGGACGTTTGAGCGCAGTGTGTTTAAGGACCTTTGAGCCATCACTATTCCTCTTTGCATTCCTACTTATGTTTGTATGCTAGAGAGTACATTAGTGGTTGAATGTTCTTTGGCTGAGCGGATACAGCCAGTGAATGTTAGTAGTGGGAAAACCAGAAACACTCACTAGTCTCATAAACTTGGGCGTGTAAAAATGTTTCGTGAAGATGAAGTGTTAGGGACATATGAATATGCAGGGCTGCAGAAATGGAAGAAAAGCAATGGGAGTAGCATGAAGTAGTGTACATTTTGACATGTTATAACCACCCGTCATTGTGGTCCCTTCCATGCTTAGGGAGTTGGAGGATGTGAGAAGATAGTGGCTTCATGGGGTCAAGCCATGCGACCCAAGTGCTCTAGCAATGATACAAGGTATAGTTTGTATCTACTACTAGATTCTATATCAATAGACATAGGTACCAACCATTCATTCATTCCACGAATCTTGTCCAAGATCTAGAGTTTCTAGTTATAACATTGACTTGACCCTCACGTCTGTAGATACTGTTGGGAGGAGACTCAATAATCACACATACGCCAACAGTGTGATATGACCCTTGAGGTGGGAGTTTTAGTTGGAAGCTATTACTGGCAGAGTCGAGGCCTTACAATGTTAGTTTTGTTATGACTGTACATCCATAATTCATTCTCATATTGACTATATAAGACAAAAAGGTAATGGTTTATCAACAACATAGGTATAAGGTTTTTCTTAAGTTGGAGAAAAAGAAAACCCAGGCAGTAGAGGATAAACTCAGGCATAGGAGGGTGCAACCGATCACTCTTGAGTCGGCCTGACATACCATAGTGGTAGTAGGTGTTTTCAGTTTTTAGTTTCCAATGGGAGTGTCTAGAGTTTCTCCAGGACTATGAATTTTAGATAGTCTATACTCCTGGGAAGGGGAACGTGGTTGCAGATGCACTCAGAAGGAGGTCTGTCCTACAGCTGCGAAGTGAGGAGATAGAGAAGCTAGTTTCTTTATGGATATCCTACATAGATCGAGATAGAGAATCTTATATTTAGTCTCTTACAGTCACTCCCACACTTCTTCAGTGAGACACGGAGGCGCAGTGCAGGGACACTGACTGTGAGGTTCGACATGCTCAGATATCCACATGACATGCGCCTAATAGATTTTTTGAAGGTGGGGAGCACGTCATCATATTTGGAGGACATAATATGGTACTGGTGGAGATACGAGAGGAAGTGTTGACTGAGTTCTATATGTCCCCTCTAGCAGTACATCCAAGAGTAGATAAGTTGTACTAGGACCTCCGGCATCAATACTACTGGCCGGGAATGAAGAAAGCACTAGTAGAGTTTGACTCACAGTGCCTCACTTGTCAGAAAGTGAAGGTATATCACCAGGTTCCAACAGACATAGTTTATCCTTTAAAGGTCCCAACATGGATGTGGGATGGGATATCCAAGGAATTCGTGACAGGACTTCCATGTACATCCAGATTTCATGATTCTATCCAGGTGATCATCGGCCGACTCACTATGTCGGCCCACTTCCTACCAATCATTGAGCATGGTTCAGTAGAGGGAATGGAATGCCTCTATGTGCAAGACATTGTGAAGCTATATGGATTACACTCAATGATTGTATCAGATCATGATGGACGTTTCATTTACGACTATGGAAGGGGTTACAGGAGGCTTATGGGATGCGGCTTCGTTTGAGCACCGCCTTCCATCCTCAGACGGATGGCCAGACTAAGCGGACCATTCAAACCGTCGAGGAAAAGCTATGTTCCTGTGTCCTCTACTTCAGTCACAGCTGGGAGGATCAATTTCCCTTGGTGTATTTTTCATAAAACAACAGCTATCACTCCACCATTAGGATGGGACCTTTTGAGGAATTGTACGGATGAGCTTACATATCTTCTTTTTGTTTGATTGACCTAGGGGATTCAGCACTCATGGTAACAAATATGGTATGAGCTACCACGAAGAAGGTGATGATCATCCAGGAGCAGATTAATACTGCACAGAATAGGCAGAAGCCTTTTGCCGATAGAAGACAGAGTCCTCTGGAGTTCATGTATGGTGACCACGTCTTTCTATGGGTCTTACCCCGACGTGGTTTGTGGAGATTTGGTTGGGGTGGAAAGTTATCTCCAAGATTAATCGGACCCTTTCAGGTCCTTAGTAGAGTTAGATATGTGAAATATCGCCTATCCCTTCCACCATAGTTGGATAAGGTGAATGAATTATTCAATGTATCCCAGCTTAGAAGATACATGCACGAACCTTTTCACCTCATCGACCACTGCGATCTGGACATCGAGGATTGGGAGAAGTTTTCAGAGGTTCCAGTGGAGATTGAGGATCGATAGGATCAGATCCTTCAGGGTAAGTCGATACGTCCGGTGTGCATACACTGGTAGAATGGGAACCTCTAGGAGAGAAGATGGGAGCGGGAGCCCCATATTCGTGTTCAGTACCTCTTTTGGTTTTTTTACCTTTTTTGGGACTTTTGGGGATGTAAATCTCTATGGTGGGATAATGTAATGTCCCAAAAATTATGTATTTTTGTAATTATATAGAATTATTTTGAGACTGAGAAATTTAACGGCGCGCTATTCTGAGGCCCAGGGTGCCTGGAATGATCTGTCAAAGTTTTGTTATGCTTAAATTAGTGAGTGTAAGCAGTTTTCCTAAAAAGGATGAATAAATCTTTAATGGTAACATGGATCAAAAATCAGAGGGCACCGTTGCGTTTAGGATGGATGGATTATTTTCGGCGCCACTTATGTTTAGTTGGCACGAGCCTCCCATGAGAAAACCCTAAAATGGATTAATCGTAAATAAAATAATTAAATAAAGTATTTTATTTTCTAAATGCTCATAACTCCCAAAAGGTACCTCAGATTAAAAATCTGATACCACCATTGAACTCGTGAGGATATAATCTTTGTAGGTAGATACTAACATTGGTTGGAGTGGGCCACCCATGGAATTTAGTTTTTTACTGTAAATAAAACTATTAAGTTACAATAATTTTATTGTAAAAATTATAACATCTAAACGGATACTCAGATTGATAAACTCAGAGTATCGTTGGGTTTTTTGGGGCATGTTTCACATAGAAAGATCATAGCCTTGACCGGTGGTGGTCAAGGGTGACTGTTATAATTTTTCCAAAAAACAATTCTAAGTACATTCAGTAAACGCGCAAGCGTCATTTTGTAACATTTGAACAAGATCTTAGAATTGAAATATGAGGACAATATTGAACTAGAAGCACCGATATTTGCATAAGGAGAACTTCACTTTGACATCTGTAGGTAGAGGGTGGATTTTAGTTTTTCACTTTTTATGGGAGAAGAAAAATAAAAAATATTTAACATTTTTCTTTTTCTTTTGAAACCCCTCCTATGAGTTATGGTGGGTGGGGACCACTCGATCTAAAAAAACAAATTTAAACCTAACGTGGTGGGGACCACCCAAACCCCACATTAATGGAGAAAACCATTCAACTCCCCATTAATTATTCTCTAATTTATTTATGCCTCATTAATTGTTTAATTATGCCAACTCTCCAACAAATTATTTGAGCCATTTAATTTTGTGTCAACATAAATTAAATGTATAAACCTTCATTAATGTATGTCGGCTCCTCGTTTTTATCATTGGGGGAAAATCATTGTGATAGGGGATAGTGGGGAGAAATTTGGAGAAACAATCTCCAACGAAGAACTGTTCTCTTTCGACGAATATTTCAAAAATGAAGAACTCTGTCGAAGGATCTCTAACAAAGAACGAACCGAATATTGAGGAAACGCCGATGTCCCTGAACTCACCCATTTCCTCGCCTCACCAATTTCAATGAGCAGTCAAGGAAGGGTTTAATGTTTTAAATATCTCCCTTACTTTTTTTGACAATTCTTCACGATCCAAGTTTAATCGAGCCACTTATTATCACCATAACGTGTAGGGTGCGAGCCAAAAGAACATGGCCCGACCTCTCCTCAATCTGTTAAAGTTTTATTGTGTTCATCAGGATGAATAAGACCAGATACATGACGTGGAAGGTGGTGCACGTCCATGCCACCAGTGAGAAAGGGTCGTGTCTTTTGTCATGGCGATGAAGAGAGGATGACCGGCCAAGCCGACCACTGGCGAAGGTGTGGCGCCCTACTGCGCTTCGTCCGCCCCACCGAAACGTGGGGCCCCACCGCGCCGCGGCCGCCCCGCAGCACCATGCCTACCCCACCGCCCCGCACCCACCAGACGCATGTTGGGCCGAACCCAGTAGGTCGGGCCAGGTTGACTCGAACTGGGTCGGCCCAGAAAAGGTCAGGTCGGGTCGGATCAGACCCAGACCAACACCGACCCATTTTCTCTCCTTCGGTCATATCTTGAGCTACAATCGTCTGATTGACGAACTTTCTCTGGTGACAGAAACCATGGAGAGAGTTGGTATTTTTAGAATACCCCACACGAGATTTGGATAATGCAGGGGTATGGTGGAGATGGATCGAACACGAATTCAACCAAGCCCTCAGAACTAAATGGCTAATAACTTACAGACCATGCGTCCGATCAATGCACAATCTGTTGCGTTGACATCCTTATGAAGTGGTGTTCCTTTGGGATAATTCATCATGGGACTTCATCATAGTTGGAGTTTCAACCAGTGTCTTGGGGAGTAGACCATCCTGGAGACAGGAAAGCATAGTACATGAATCCTGTAGTTGGCTATGACGATTTATTGACGATGTACTAGGATCATGTATTGGTCTGACTTCGTACTGACAATGTACTAGGATCATTTATGGGTCTGATAATGTACTTAAGACATACTAGGACCTTTTTTGGGTCTGAAAACGTACTGATGATGTACTAGAATCCTGTGAGGGTCTGACGACGTACTGATGATGTACTAGGA
The DNA here is from genome assembly GCA_963277665.1 of Viscum album. Lineage (NCBI taxonomy): Eukaryota > Viridiplantae > Streptophyta > Magnoliopsida > Santalales > Viscaceae > Viscum > Viscum album. The sequence continues at coordinate 1,764,138,540 of OY728136.1, read as the reverse complement.
TCCTTTGTGGGTCTGATGACGTACTGACAATGTACTAGGATCTTGTGTGGGTCTCACTGTAACACCCCAAGATTTTATGATAAGTATTCTTTTTAAATTATTTTATGTCTTGCGTTTTATTCTACACCAATATTATCTTGCTCTATTCGCCACACCGTATTATCTTGCAGTATATGCAACACTATTCTTGGATCTTGTTACACACAATTTTATGTTCAATTAATAGAAGTTATTCGACGCAACATTGAGTGTATATATATATATATATTTATATTCAATGTATAAATGAAATATGGTTGGATTTTGTTATATTCAACACCAAAAGAATCATTCACTACACAAAACACTGTCTTGGATTGTGTAACATGCAATCACAACCTTCTTCTATAGCATGTGTAGTACGAAATACTGGGTTTCACTAAACAACAATATGTTGTTATATTATTATTATGGACTAGCCGTTATGAATAGTATTAACTACATTTTGAACATTATTATTCCTCTTACACATTTTCTAAAACATGGCATGTGAACAAAATAAATTTTTCTGGTAAAATAAGTTTTTTAAAAATATGTAGTTTTACAGACTTTTGAAGGTGTACCCACATTAAATATTTTTTTTGACTGGTTTATAAGTTAAATTTGACAAAATAAAATTCTTCATTGGAATAATGATATAAAAATTTACTTTGGATAATTTTTTCATATTATTCTGATAACTTTTAGATTTTAAGGAATAAGAAACAACAAGAAATATTTTAATTAAAAACAAGTTTTTTCATTGCAATAATTTATATGGTAAAATTTTAATATTGAATGGTTTTAAAGTATGAATACAATATATTTTTACAATACAGTTTTTTCACCTTTTGATGGCGCACCCACTTTAAATCTAGTTTTTGACAAGTTTATAAGTTTAATTTGAAAAAAATAAAATTCTTCTTTATAATTAAGATATAAAAATTTAATTTGGATAAAATTTTCATATTATTATGATAAATTTTATATTTTAAGGAATAGTAAAAACATGCTATATTATAATTAAAAACAACTTTTTCATCACAATAATTTATATGGTAAAATTATAATATTGAAAGGTTTTAAAGTATAAATACAATATATTTTTACCAATTAATATAATTATTTTCATTACCATTAATTATACATTGAATTCAAAGGTAAAAATATTTCAATCTTTAAAAATGATTTAACTTTTAAAACCCATTTTCTTAACAATGGGATTAATTTTAAATTAATTACTGCAACATATGTGTTTTGAATTTTGAAAAATGGATTCCATATTTGGACTCGTTGGGTCCAAATTTTGCTAATTGGTTACTTTATGTTTTTTTGATATTATGAATAGTAACTACGATAATTTTTATTTACTATAGTTAAAGGTAAATCAGGTAATTAAGGGTAACAGTAATATTATGAAATTACCCAAACACCAGCCAAAATTATATGGGATGACTAAAAGTCAACCCCTTTCACCTAAGTGTCGGAATAGATTAATTTAATAGACTTTTGACCATGAAAAAAATTTAATTATCATTAAAACCAAAGAAAGTGACAACATGTCACTCTCTTAAATATTATAAGTACAATAATTTTAATTTGTGATAAACTTCATGAAACATCAAACATTAATAGTCTCCAAAAAGATAATTAAATTATATACATCATGTGAAATTATTTAAAATTTTTAGGGATTAAATAATTATCATTAATGGTGACACAATAGTGATGTTGAAATTAATTTATAGATTGAAATATCAAATAAAGGGTTTTTAAAATATTATAATAAATAATTTATGAACTATTTAATGTGATCCAATAATTTTGTAGATAAATATGACATGTTATGAATTTATTAAATCTTTTAGTTAGAATATATCCTCTATGTAGATTTTATTTAAATTCAAACAAATGAATAGTGTCAAAATTGACACTATAGTTATTTTATAAAAATAACATATTATAAAATTGTTTAAAAATCACAAAAATGTTTAAAAATTATAAAATTAAATTTATATGGTCTAAAATTTCATAAAATATCTAATTATGGATAATTAACAGCACATAAGTAATTATTTATATCAATTTAAATTTAGAATATTATTACCACAAATAAAATTAAATAGATTAAATAAGGATAAATCAATTTGATAAGGTATAAAATAAATTCACAACATGTCTAAATTTTATTATTCGATGATATTAAAACCCTATATCTACTTATATACTAATTGAGTCATTTTTGGTGTTTTTTATGTGGGTTTGGAATTTATTATAAATTAATATTTCTTATAATTCTAAAGGTGCCCCTCTCCTCCCTTATAAAAGGGCACCTCCTCCCTCTCCTCCTCACACCACATTGAGCCTTCAAGATAGTCCAAACCTGGCCAATATCTCTTCTACACTTCCTTATAAACATACTACAGGTCGTTCTATTCTTCAAAGACCAACTTCAGTGCCCTAAGAGTAGGTTAGGTAAAGGTGGGTCAAAGAAGAGTTAATATCCTTTACCGATTCTTTCCAATTTATTTCTTCTTATACTTGTTCTTATTTATTTGTTTCATCATAAATTAATAATATAAGTATCAATAATATACTGATATGTTATTATAAATATGAAATAACCCTATTTCACCTTATATCCATCCTACGGAAAATGAAATCACTGCACGCGTGTGGGTCAAAGAAGAGTTAATATCCTTTATACATTATGTTCATGTTTTTAAGTTCAAATGTATATGGTTTGTTTTATTTTATCCATGCATACCATTAATGAGAATTTGAGCTCACCCATTATATTTTTTCTTTTTCCCAGGATATAAATAATGGTTTTAGGTATGAAAACAAAAGGGGAAGTTCTTTCTGGGAGATGTTGAAGATCTTTCACCATGATTAGAAGATTTTGTTCGAAGTTTCCAAAGACACTAAACTATTACCGTACATGAGTGTTGGTTTTTGTTATGTATTACGTATTTCAAAAAAGTAATGTAATGTCTATTTACGTCAAGATTTGGGACTTTATAGTTGGTATCATAGGAAAGGTTTAGTTATCCTCTAGAAACTAGGATGCGAAAACTTTAGTGAGATCACTAGAGATATTTCTAAGGTATTTCTAGGGATGTCCCTATGGTTATGTATAAGTATAGGTGATAGTCTTAGAATTATGGAAACGATATTAGAATTAAACCTAAGATGTTATATATTGAAGGTAATACCACTTGATTATGATTTTTTCTTATCACACTATACTTTTTGTGTTTTAGAAAATGGATGGAAACATGAAGATTCACGATAATGGAGGATATGATGGACAATGGAATGATATTCTTCATGAGAAACCAATTGAAATTGGATCTAAAAGTCCACATATAGTTATTATACCTAATTAGAAATATCATAATATGATCAATAATCTCAACTTTGGAAAGTTTCCCAACTCATCTAATAATAGAAATATGGAGTTTCATGATGATTATAGAGGAAAGAAATTTCAATTTCTCTCACGTAAATCATTTGGGAAGAGGCATCAAGGATAATGTTTCAAAGGAACTAGAAGATGATTTGGGTGTGGTAAAGAAGGAAACAAAGCCATTAATTGTAAAGGAAAAGGTTTAGTTAACACCATGGACAAAGATAATGGTATTGCTAAGACATCATCAATGGTTAAATGTTTTCAATGTGGAATGTGCGTGCATTATGCAAACCAATGCCCTAAGAGAAAATCTCTTAAAGAGAATCAACATAGTCATATGTGTAGTATTTATGTGGATGATGATGAAGATACTACAGATGATATATGAGATGAAATAAATGATGAAGCTCAGTCAATGGTTTAAGATGGTAGTGTAATGATGGTATGTTTTCAAGAATAACATATGGTACTATGGAATAACGAAAAATCTAATGATTGTTACACTGTTGTATTTCCTTGAGTTTTTGAAAGTATATGATGAATGGTACTAGTAACCATGATAGGTTATTCAAATATTTTCGGAAGGTAGATGATATGTGCATAATGAAAGGATAAAGTGATAATGAGATTTTTTATGGTATTAATGAGTACATGACTGGTATAAGGACAAAATCATATCATGTTTTGAGTATACAGAATTTTGGGATTTTGGTATGTGGAAAGAGTTAACTTTTGACAAGAATCATATTTTCACTAAGGTTCAATGGGTACTCATGTTTCAAGATAATAAATGATTAAGGAATTCACATGGTTGGAATGTGACCAACATGATATATATATCTTATGATATACAGGTGATAAATGATTGTATTCAATTCTTGGTAGATGACCTTTCTAGTAAAAATTTTATTTATACTATGACATTGGATAGAAGTATTGTGGATAAACATAATGATTGGAATCAATTAATTTAGACATCAGATAGTATTGATTAAGGCTATAACTTTTTTTATGTTATAATAGTATAGTTTATGAAAAAGGAAAACTAGTAGGACGGGCGACAACCAGTCGCGTCGAATAAGGTTGCGGGAATCAAAACCACACCCAGAAATATGACAGGACTTTATCATCAACCATAGGCCTACAGGAAGTCCCTGGTTAGTATAAACTAGTTTTATTTTATTAAGCGCTATGATAGAAGAAGTATAAGTCCATTTTAGCAACCATATACGATTAATCTCAGCATAGATGGACTTATATATATTTAATAAATAATGATAAATGTTTTGCGATAGAAACAAATGGAATGACCTATCATTCTATCGCATGATCTGCTAACACATCACGACTAGAAAATTCAACTTCATTTCTTTAAGAGATAAAGTACAAATTGTTCAAGGCACGAACAATGGTGAAATTGTACAAAAATAAATTAAATATTTCTTTTAATTCAACAATTTTTCAACATTAAGGAAATGATCTTGAGAAATAAAAATGTTGTACTAGTACCCTTATATCCTATTAATAAGATGGTACCTTAGATCATCATAAATTTATGGCTTTGTGATTGTTGGTTTTTTTATAGCCATGTTCTCTACCACTCTCTATCAGAACATGATGGTTATATTGATATTTTCTCCTATATTCTCCTATGTGGAAACCCAATGATTTGTTAATTTTGCATAACTATTAAATTTTTAATACTTTGTTTTTTAAAGTTATTTTTTCGTATTCCTTTTTACTATGTGGGTTTCTATTAAATAAAATTTTAAATAAAAAACCATTTATAACCCCGATGAATTTCGAGGGAGAAATTCATTTTATGGGGCGTAGAATGTAACACCCCATGATTTTATGATAAGTATTATTTTTAATTTATTTTATGTCTTGGGTTGTATGAAATACCAATATTATCTTTCACTATACGTAACACCGTATTATCTTATAGTATATGCAACACTATTCTTGGATCCTGTTACACACAATTTTATGTTCGTTTGATAGAAGTTATTCGACGAAACATTGAGTGTATATATATATATATATTCAATGTATAAATTAAACATGGTTGTATTCTGTTATACACAACTCCAAAATAATCTTTAACTACACACAACACTGGTTTGGCTTGCGTTACATGCAATCACGACCTTCCTCGATAGCGTGTGTAGTACGCAATAACGTGTTTCACTAAACAACAATATATTGTTATTATATTATTATGGACTAGCAGTTATGAATAGTTTTAACTACATTTTGAACATTATTATTCCTCTTACACATTTTCTAAAACATGGCTTGTGAACAAAATAAATTTTTCTGGTAAAATAAGTATTTTTAAAAAAATGCAATTTTGCTGACTTTTGATGGTGCACCCACTATAAATATAGTTTTCGACAGGTTTCTAAGTAAAATTTGACAAAATAAAATTCTTCATTGGAATAATGATATAAAAATTTACTATGGATACATTTTTCATATTATTCAGATAACTTTTATATTTTAACGAATAAAAAACAACAAGCAATATTTTAATTAAAAACAAGTTTTTTCATCACAATATTTTAGATGGTTAAATTATAATGTTTAATGGTTTTTAAGTCTTAATACAATATATTTTTACCATTTAATATAATTTATTTCATTACCATTAATTTTACATTGAATTCATATGTAAAACCATTTCAATCTTTGGCAATGTTTTAACTTTTAAAACCCATTTTCTTAAAAATATGATTAATTTTAAATTAATTACCGCAACTTCTGTGTTTTTAATTCTGAAAAATGGATTTAATATTTGAATTCATTGGGTTTAAATTATGTTAATAGGATACTTTTTTTTGATATTATGAATAGTAACTATGGTAATTTTTTTTACTGCAATTTAAAGGTAAGTCGTGTAATTAAGGGTAAAAATAAGATTATAGAATTAGCCTAACAGCTACCGAAATTCTATTATATGACTAAACGTTGACGCATATCACCTAAGGGACGGAATAGATTAATTTAATGGACATTTTATGATGAAAATAATTTAATTATTATTAAAACCAATGAAAGTTACAACATTTCACACTCTTAAATCTTATAAGTATAATAATTTTAATTTAGTGATAAACCTTATGAAACTTAGAAAATTAATAGTTTCCAGAAAGATAATAAAATTATCTACATCATGTAAATTTATTTTTTATTTTTATGGATTATATAATTATCATTAAAGGTGACACAATAGTGATGTTGAAATTATTTTATTGATAGAAATATCAAATAAATGGTTTTTAAAATATTAAAATAAATATTATATGAACTATTTAATGTGCTACAATAATTTTATAGATATATATTCCATGTTATAAATTTATTAAATCTTTTATTTTGAATATATCGTCTATTTAGATTTTATTTAAATTCATATAAATGAATAGTGTCAAAATTGACGCTATTGTTATTTTATAAAAATAACATATTATAAAATTGTTTAAAAATCACAAAAAATTTTAAAAATAAAAAATTAAATTTATATGGTATAAAATTTCATAAATTATCTAATTATGGATAATTAACTGCACATAAGTATTTATTTAAATCATTATAAAATATAGAATATTATTACCACAAATAAAATTAAATATATTAAATAAAGATAAATCAATTTGATAAGGTTTAAAATAAATTCAAAACATGTCAATATTTTATTGGTTGATTATATTACAGACCTATATAAAATAATATTCAAATTGAGACATTTTTAGAATATTTATGTGGGGTTGGAATTTATTATAAATTAATATTTCTTATAATTTTATAGCTTCCCCTCTCCTCCCTTATAAAAGGGCACCTCCTGCCCCTCCTCCTCACACCACTTTGAGCCTTCAAGCTCGCCCAATCCTAGCCAATTTCTCTTCTCCAATTCCCTAGAAACACAATAGAGGTCTTGGTATTTTTAAAAGTCTATCTTTATTTACCTAAGAGGAGGTTAAGAAGAGGAGCATCAAAGAAGAGATAATATCATTTACCGATTCTTTCCAATTTATTTCTTCCGCTACTTCTTCTTTTTTATTTTTTAATAATAAATTAATAACATAAGTATCACTCATATACTGATATGTTATTATAAATATGAAACAACCATTTTTCACCTTATATCCATCCTATGGAAAATGAAATCACTACCCGTGCGTACGTACGAAATATCATCTCCACGCCGTGGTGTAATCTGTTTTTCCACCACTACCTTACATAGATTGGTATAATGGTTTAAAAATAACTATATATAGCTATTATAACCTCATAATTATTCTGAGATATTATATTATCCACACCAATTCAATTCAATAATTATGGGAACGATATCATTGCTCGTGCATACGTACGGATTACCGTCTCCACGACGTGATGAGATTCATTCTCCTTGTTAACAATTCAAGAATGATGATAAATTATATATAATTAATAATAATGAAATATATGACATGATAAAGATACTAGATTTATGTAAATATATATGTCATCTACTTACTTCCATTCATGTCTGGAAATATGTAAATCATGATATAAGTAATAATAATATCAAGAACAAAAAGTCCAAACACGTACGATAAATAAAACGATTTTACCCAAAACGCAGATTTAGAAAATAATTTAGAAAATAACAGGTAATATAAAGTCATATGTGAACCATATATGATATCTTAACAATAAATATGATTCTGTAATAAGTCAATGAAATTATTTAAATCATTATACAAGAGGTTTGGATACGTATGAAGCATATCAGACCTAAGGTAAGGGCTAACTTTTCCAATCTCGTTTTTATCTGAGATAGTTTATTTGTAAATATTTACTGGGGTTATATTTATCATCCATGTTCATGTTTTCTAAAAATGGTTTCATTTATGTTTTATGTCCTTTTTACCTATTTTTTTGACTTTTAATACATTGTATATAATGAATCTATCTTTTGATTACTATATGAGGTACTTTATAACTTTTCCAGAAAAAGTACGAGAAGAATGTTTTTTTCACTTATACGGCATGAACATATTTTTATGTTTTTATAACGCCTTATTTTCATGAAGCATCCTCTATAATATTTCTGGATTATTTTCAAAAAAATACTTTTCTTTTAAAATTTCATTGAATTTTGTGAAAATAAAATGATTTTAAAGAAGAATGGATATTTTCCTCAAGAATTCATTTCAGGTGTTTTTCCAAAAATATTTTCCATCTAAGATGATATTATTTAGTGTGATTATGTTTCAAGTATAATGTATATATTATTTACATGTTTTTCTTCTTTTTATGTTGAAATGATATCCTTTTGTGTTATATGTATTACGTAATGATGGGATGATGTTTATGAAACCCATTTTATTCTTTGGGTTATGATTAATGATTTATGTCTATTTTGTGGCACAAGTAAGAATGATTTCATTATGAGATGGGTGGGACCTATATCTCACTTCACTGCATTGGGTAAAGATTTATATCTCATGATATAGACATGGATGGAACAGAATGTTAATCTTGTTCAGTGATACGGGACTGGAACGAGGAGTGAACTCGATTCAGAAAGGGACTTTGTCCACTAAGATGGTCTTGGAAACAATACCTTGGCTATAAAAGAAATAATAACATATTCTTAATGGTTTCCATAATTACATGTTTTATTCTCATGATATTTTATCATGATTAATGATTTTTATGATCTATGCCTTACGTATTTCCATGTTTTATGTCATTGCTCAAGATTTTGATGTTTAAACATTATGTTCATGTTTTAAAGTTCAAATGTATATGGTTTGTTTTATTTTCTCAATTCTTACCCTTACTAATTATTTTTACTCACCCTTTATATTTTTTCTTTTCCCCTTGATATAAAGAAAGGTTTTAGGTAAAAAAAGGGGAAGATCTTTATGGGAGAAGTTGAAGATCTTTCACCATGATTAGAATATTATGTTCCGAGTTTCCAAAGAAACTAAACTATTATGGTCCTTGATTGTTGGTTTTTGGTATGTATTAAGTATTTACCAAAAGTAATGTAATGTCCATTTACGTCATTCTTTGGGTCTTTACACTGATTATTTACTAGAATCCTATGTGGGTCAGACGAGGTACTAGTATCCTATGTGGGTCTGAGGATGTACTAGGATATTGTGTGGGTCTGAAGAGGTACTAGGATCCTGTGTGGGATTGATGATGTACTATGATCCTCTATGGGTATGATGGTGATTTAGGATCCTTCGCGGGTTTGCCTCCAAACAATGTAAGATGGTTCAGTAGTTACATCTAATAATCTCTACTACTGTACCTAATTTATAGCTGGTGTGATCTGAGTCCATAGATGTGTGGTACATTCCTTCATGGTAATACCTTTGTGGTATTTTTTTTGTGTGGTGTACCAGTGTGGTACTTACCTTCATGGTATTCCTACCTTTATGGAACATTTGATCTTTGGGATTTTGGGTTAGACCATGTGTTTCCTCATGATTGAGATGGGTATACTTTATAACTTACATATATGTATGGGCATATACCTTAGTAGGGTTGTCAGTTGATTTCATTATTTGTGGTCTATACTTTGTGGATTTTGTAAAACCTTTAGGGTCTTGGGGTCCCTATTGAGTATCGTTATACTTTCTCATGCACTGGATATACCCGCAAATTGTTATGTTTTGTGGAGACAACAGAAAACGCGAATCGAGGCTGAGGGTACCAGGATTGTACTGTGCCCGGAGGTGAACCATACAGTGTATCGCTACACAGAGGAGATAGACAGACGTGGAGTGGTGAGGAGGCGATTTGTACCTACCCTTCACGTAGGAACCTTGGAGGATGACCCAGTAGCTATATTTTTAATTCTTTAGTTGTATATTTTTTTAGATGTATATGTACCTTTACGGCTCATCTTGTATTCCGACCCCTCTTACTTTCATCAATTTTTTTGATATACAGTTTTACTTCTGTTCGAATCACATTGTGTGGTAGGTTTTTTGTGTTTATAGGTTATAAAATCAATGGCTTCCCGGTTTTAGGGAATATGCATTTTGCTGCTAGTCTTCAGCCCCGGGCCTTTAGAAGGCGGGCTTGGGGATGTCAGGGCACGGGCCCTGGGGGATGGGTCGTGACACAACATGTAAGATAATAAGTTGGAATGATGAAATTAATTTTTTTAAATGTAATATAATACACCATAACACATCCTTGAGTTCACATTATAAATGATCAGTTTATAAATTTATAGTCCAAACTACACATTCTACTAGGTTGTAGTAAAGCATGTTGTCGTGTCAAAACCATAATGATCAATGTAAGTTCAAAAACTAATTGAACAAAACCCTTTGAAATTATTCATCATGGTCACTCAATAGTTTTGGTTTTAACTAAATCTATGTAGTTTATATAAAATTCAACATATTAAAGTGGGGATAGAGGTCAGTTTTCATGCTTTTTATAAAAGACAATCCAACATTTTTCATGGAATAATTTTATGACTGAGGATATTAATTAGAGAAGAGGTCACTAATTGGTTTGGTTCAAAGCAATTGGATCTATATATGCTAAAACTATCCCATGTTTATGTTATAAATCACATCTTATGTGAATTATTAATTGATTCTATGACAAAACCATCATAAGATAATGGTTATCCTCCTACTAAAATATGAAAAGGTTAGGTTAACTTAGTTTCACTTCCAAAGGTTAAATTTATGAATAAAAATGTTATAAATAATTAATATTAACATAATTATTGGCCATAGTGTTACCAAGGTTCAATATATAGATTCATTAGTCCTAGAAACAATCATATCCTCTACCTATAACCTGAAGTTGATTAGTCACGCATGGAGGTGTTGATTAAAAGTAGGTAAATACTAACCATGATATGCATAAATAAGAAATATTTGAGAATATATAAATACAAGATTAAAACATTAAAAATAATAAAATTAAATGTAATAAAAAACACACCATGGACAAATATAAAATGATTAACTATGCTGGAGTTGATGATTAAAGTAGAGAGGTGATGAAATGGTCATAAAAATAAGAATATATTTACAAAGGATGAATAACAGATGTTAATTAACCAATAACATAAAATGGGTAAACCAAATAATATATGGAATGGATTAAAATTTCATTTGAAAGAGATGTTATGAAAATAGAAGAAAAAAATTAATGAAATGATTGTAAATGTAAGTATGCATAGGGTTAAGTATGTATAGAAGTGACCAATCTATAAATATTCTAATAGTTATATGATGTGTAATTCATTATGATATTTTACTAGAATAAGTGAATTTTATCCCAGCATATGCACATAGTGTAAGCTTGCTTCATGTTGTGTAGATAAGATCCAAAATTCCCTTGAAGAAATGCCATGTCACAGTGCCTACTTGAGCCTCAAACATGTCACATTCTATATGGGATTCATTATTTATAGGATTATGATGATTGATATATAAAAAAAACGTATTAAATGGACACATCTTGTAGTGTCTTGAAATCATGTACCTACATCAGAATCAAGTATGTGGCTCACAGGCATGATGAGAACAATGAAAACGCATCATGTATAATGTACATGTCATGTAAAGTCTTTTTTTTCATTTTTCATCACATCCTCCTTTGAGTTCAAAATTATGTATTTTTGTGAATATAAAAAAACCAATTAATTATTGAATAAACATAACTATATCATAAATAAATGTATCCAATATCTATAAATAATTTCATCATACCAAATTACCCCACACATGAACAATTTATTGCCCTCATTAAAAATGTATCCCAACATGGATTCCCATAGAATTTTTTTTAAAAAAAAGAAACATGCATTACAACAAAAAAAATTTAACTAATTGTATGAATAAAAATTATGTTGTCCAAATTCAATCATGTTAATAAAACCCATGATGCCATGTTTTTCATTTATTTATCTTTATTCATTATTCAGTTAGTTATAATTTAATAACTATTCCATAAATTATATTCTCCTTTTTCAATTTACCTCACACTAAATTTTCTATCACCACTCAAGGTAAAATGTAACATTTGTAATACACATACATTAGATAGATGTTCCCAACAATACACATTCATTAGTTCTTAAAGGTTCACATCAAAATAAGAAATGCTTAATCTATCATGAGGTCTTCATAAAACAATGTTCAAATTACATTCAAGACAAGGGAATGTGAGTATAAAGAAAACAAGCTATCTCAATTGGAGGGTTATATCTAACTTATAATGCATGAAAATCATACATAGTTTAATAGAGTATCTTATCCAACATAAAATGTTTTCCATGATCCAATTGTTTATGGTGTTTCTATGAATATATTATGTATTGAAAATGTACCATGTTCCCTTATTTTTAATTTATATATATATATATATATATAATTATGTCATGTTAAGGTCTCACATGTTTCCCATAACCCCATATGATCTATCATAGAATTTATTTTTCTGGTAATTATGATTTTCGAACATATCAATACATAGAAAAATATATTTTTCATGTTTCTTCTCTATATTTTTCAAAGGGACATGATAGTTATATAAATTAAAAAAGAAACAATGAGCTAAAAATATCTGTCGAATAAATGCTCTGTATTACATCTAATTAATAAAACTATAATGTATCCATCAAGAGAGAAAATTTTGACACACTTGTTAAAATTATAATCATGGATCATACCAATAGTAGGTTAGGAAGGGATAATCAACATCAAATGGCTCCATTTAAACAAGTTCATTTAAGAATACTGAATTCTAAATAGGTAAATATATATAGGTGGGTCTCGAGAAAAACTAGAACAAACAAGATTTCCTCATTCATATTAAAAATATATTTTACTAATTATATACTCCATAAAATCACAATATAATTATTCTAGGTTTAAATGTATTATGTGTATATAAAGACATGTTCGTAAAATAGAATACTGATCTGTGGGTCTAGAATCCTCTCTGGAATAGGAGTATATATAAATTAATATTATTAATAGAGAGTATAAGATCCAGTAACAAGTCAATCAAAATAATATTTCAAAATATAGAAATATATTTAATATACTAAATTCTAAAATAATGATAAAAATTAAAAACATGAATAAATAGGCTTTAAAAAATAACCAATATATCTTTATATTTAATTTAAATAGGCGTATTGAGTTATTAGGTTTAAAAAATGCATCAACTAAAAACATCTTCTTTCTATGTAAAAACAAGAAATAATCCATGTGTATCAACAATAAATATCTACAAATACTCCCCACGCATAAAATAAGACAATATCTACACATTACTAGAATGTATCATTGGGGAGATATCAATAAGAGTATAGACAATAATGAAATGACAATTTGAAATTAAATTTTGTAAATTGAGATATCTTGGTAATGAGTGTCACACTAGTGAAAAACATGGTAGTTTTTTATTTCAAATTAGGGTACCTACATAATTATTTAGAATGAAAATATGTTCACTAGGTAAAACATTATACCATATGGTTGTAATTGGATGTAATCACTGAAATTGGTCAATACACACACTGATCAGTTAAGAAACATAGCTCATAAAATGTAGATAGTTTAGTAAAGTTATGTTCATGGAGACCTACAAACAATAATGATACTAAAATAGAGGCAAAAATCATAATACCTATAATAAAATAAAATAAACAAAAATATGGTTTGCCTCCCTTAAAGGACAAACAATGGAATCTTCAGCCATATGGAGGGAAAATGGGATCAATAATTTGCATCAATGTACATAGAAGTCTTATTCTTTATACAAGAACATGTGAATGTGTCATCAAGATCTCAATGATGTTTGATGGGTTATAGAAACATAGTAACATACTGAGCATGAATCTTGTGTGGAAAAAATATCATCTGAAGTCATCATAGTGGGGAATCCTACTAAGAATATAAATCAATAGATATATTCTCAATATAGTGATAAGTTTATCTAAACACTAAGATACTCGATGAAAGATGGATGAAGGGGTCATTACAGAAACATAAAAGATGATAGACAAGTCAATAAAGGTAAACATTTCTACACAAATTATTATTTAAAGGAAATAAATATAAATCATGTATGGGATTCAATACATTATACCTCATCAATAAATGTATATAATTGAGTACGATGGGGAACCATGCATACAAAATGAACACAATATACCCAAAATATTATAGTGGGAAGGTGGATAAGAAAAAATTATGACATAAGGGAAAACATTCCAACTACTGAATCTGATGTACCCTCAAGAATAGTGGGTCTCTTCATGTAGCATACCATATAGATGTCTTTTTTAGACACCAAAATAATATCAATGATGATCATTGAAGGTATCATGGTACTATTCATGATCACAGTGGATGGTGTGGGATGAATTACAGTGATGATGGTATTTGTTTATCTGACAACAGAGTTGATTATATCCACCACGATAGATGGTGGGATGGATAGATCATTTCCCTACATGGCCTTGTCTACTTTTAACTCTTTATGGAAATAATGTTATTTAATCTCATAGGGTATATATGTCTTGGTAGGTGGTGTTGTGGAGATTAATTTGGTTGATGATTCAATAGAGGATGGTGGGTGGGTGGTGGTAGGGGATGGTGGTGGGGGAGGGGTGGTGGAAAGTGAAATTATAAAGAAGGTAATGTCAGTATGGAGTAAAACATGGAACATGTTCTTCAACATACACTATATTAATGTTTATCAGTTTGATGGTAGGTATAGGGTGGGTGTATGTATTTTAGGTCCAATGGTTGTGGTTGAAAAAACAAGTGTAGTATTAGTGGAGGTTGGTTGGATTGTTTTGGAAATATGGGTGGTGGATATGGTGGATGTGGTGGTAGTGGTTAATCCATGTTCATAAGTACGGGAGGTTGTTGTGGCTTGGTAAGATGCATGATGGGAAGTTTCCTCATCAGTATCCTCAAAATACTTCAGAATTCATTATTAGATGTTCTCATACATTAGGAGTAGCCACAACTTGTGGATTAGTAGTAGGTTGATTTTATCCATAGTTCTGAGGGAGGTTTAGGCATGGGTGGAATATATGGTACTGATATTCCATGCTATATGGGTGATTAATGATCCTCCCGTCAACGTGCCTTGATTCATATTCAACAAGGCTTGGTAGAACTCATTGAGACTACATTTCATGTTGATGTTAAGGCTACCATTGGATGATGAGAAAACAATTACCTCAATCTATATTACCTTCATGAGCATGAACATGGGCCAACCAATCGTGAAGGTGATCCCTGTGATGTATATAATGTGTGGAAACATTGAGATGGGTTATCTTCATGGTGTGAGGATCAAATATACTCTGACGGTCTCTAGGGATCTTTCCCCAATGTCAGGTAGTCTCATCCATGTTAGGATCAAGTTATAATGTTATTAATAAATGGGATTTGACGAACATAGAAGAGTAGATGTCATGTTTGACAAAAAATTTACCTAAGCTAAGATCTGAAGGACAACCTATGAGTCATAAATGAATAGAGTTAATGGTATCTTATTGGAGGTTAGGTACTCAAGGGAGAACTCCCTAAATGTCTCCCCATAA
Organism: Viscum album; assembly: GCA_963277665.1. Classification (NCBI taxonomy): domain Eukaryota; kingdom Viridiplantae; phylum Streptophyta; class Magnoliopsida; order Santalales; family Viscaceae; genus Viscum; species Viscum album. Next base: position 1,764,122,503 of record OY728136.1, on the reverse strand, counting down.
ACATTGTAAATTGGTTAGAGGATCTGATAGACGTTGACTACAAGGACCTCTTGATGAATGTAGATGTTCTCCATTATTGTTCGATATGATGTCTTTTGGTCCCTATTAAAATCGGAATGGATATGGAACATGTGAATATAATATCATGGGTTTCAAAAGGGGTTGTAATGGTGAATTTGAGGATGTAAAATGACTTAAGAACCTATGGAAGTTGACTATGAGTCATCATAGGAGAAGTGTAAGTAGAGGAAAAAGTGGGAGATGAGGTGGAGGGAATCACGAGTTATAGAACATGATAAACCAATTACGATTTCCATGGTGGAAGTGTGTTATTGGGATCAGGCACACGGTCGGTAGGAAGTGTGTGGACAATTTTGGTTCTAGCCATTTTAGAGGTTATGTAATGAAGATTATTTGTGTAGAGGGTGAACATGATGATAGATTAGAGATTAGGTGGGTAGAAGGAGTTAGAGTGCATTATGGTCATGGGAGCAGTAGAGGTTGGTGGGTCACGTGGAAGGGGAGCTTTGGCTGGGGTAGTGGTGTTTGGTGTGAACCATTGATTCAAAAAATTTAAAGACTCCCAAAATGTACTTGATTTCTATTCCACAAACAACATGTATTTCTAGAATTATTTATATTTCATCTTATCAAAATTTACACGTTGTGTAAGTATTACACAGTGTGTAACTTTCATGTTCATCCCACTTTTTAGGCCTTGTCCATTAAACAAGCATCCAGCTACTCTGAATCATCCTAAATACTAAATTAACATATTCTAGAGTATTGAACATGTATTGTATTTCCTCATAATCTGAATTTAATTATTTAATCTAGACCGATAACTATTCTGATGTAGAAGACATAAATTGTAAGGGGGATCTATTTTTAGAATGATTCTTGAAATCAAAGGGGATAGAATTTGGGATTATATTCATTGTAATTGGTGAAATGTACTTCCTGTACTTCTAAGATCTAGATCTATTTTATTTTGGAATTAGTTCCTTTTTCTCTTCCTTATTGATCTTTGATCATTATTCTTATCATTAATAGAGACAATATGATAATTCAACGATAGGTTACTTTTATTATACTCCTTTAACAAATCAAAAACAACTTGATCTTAACCAGTTCAAAATATTAATCATCCTTGGTTAAAATCAAACATCAATTTTATAATTTTGAAAATTTTCCTTTATATTGAGGGGAGACTGTGTCATTATTATTCCTTGTCCTAGATGAGAAATTTATTAAGGAAAATTAAATTACTAACATTTACAAAGAAATCACCAATAGATCATTAAAAATTATTGACTAAATGGTCAGCGATTTAGAGTGCCTCCATAGTTAGTTTCAATTCTCTATGTATAAGAATTTTATAGACATTCATGGGATTGATATTTATAATATCTCCTACATCTCATTCGGGTCTATTAAAATATTATTCCCTTATAGTACAAGGAATTGAAAATCATCTGGGTTCGACCATTTTTGGAAGCATCATCCACTAGAAAACTATGTAAAACTCTTTATTTATGCAGTCAACAACTAAGGATCTTCTTCTAGATTTTATTGATAGAATTTCATTATTGAGTATTACATAACAAGTAACTTAATAAATTTTCTCTATAAATGGATTAATTATATGATGTTAATTAAATACCTCTAAGAATTTACTATATTCCCATTAATTTTATATTTTTTCATTTATTTCATAAATGGGAGAGGTGGATTGTGTGTTTGTTCTAACATAAAATTCTTCTATGTAGGTCGATATTTTATTGGATATTTCACATTTTGTTCTATTTCTAATATTACCCTATTCCTAATTTAATATATTCTTGAAAACAATTTTTTTTCATATCTGTAAGGATACGGAATGTCTATAATCATTCCACATTTAAAAATTATATCTTTAGCATCATCCCAAAATTTTGATTCAGTACTACCTAGAAAGGTAATTGATAGTTTACTAGATAATGTTTTAGATATCTTCTCCATTATATTCTCTAAATTTTGTAGCACAACCTGATGGATTTTAATTTCTTTCTATTCTATTATAATTCTTTGGTCTTCTACTAATAAAATGGTTTTGATCAAGTTTTCAAAATATTATTTTAGAGCGTGGGATATTGTTTTTGGTCTTACTAGATCTTTTTTTTGTAATTTATTATACTAAGTATGTGGATACTACCTAGATCTAAGAAAATATTATTGTAAACTTTTTTCGAGGATCTAATCTTTGTGATAGGAACCCAGGTGGTCCTTCATTACTTTGAGGTCTCATCCACTCGTATACTAAAAGTAACCTAGGATTTTTTGATGTGACTATTGATCTGGTCTTTGGTGATAGTTTTCAGTTTATATTTATAGGGAATCTAGTACTACTCTTTATGTATATACTAATTGATGTAATTACAAAATTAGAATTAGGATCCCTCTATACCTTCCCAGAAGTACTGGTAATACTGATTTCCTCCAAACATTTCAAATGATTCCATTTTCAAAAACAGAGTAGGAGGGGCTTGTGTCATAGTATATAATTTAAATATCTCTAGCTACATTTTAATAGAATTTATATCGGTTTTAATGAAATTAATCTCCTCAACCTGATGGAATCCATACTAAGGATGTACTCTATCATATTCCATGAATATAAATATGGTAAACTCAATATTGAAATGCTTTTCTGAGATTCATAATCATTAGAATCAATCACCATCAGTAGCAGCCTCAACCAAAGTACTGAATTTGTGATGGATTTCATGGTAGAAAGTTTTATGTTGTAGCCACACATATAGTTAGTGATGTTGGAACTAACAGGTACGATCCATAAAAATATATTACGCCTCCTAGGATAATTCTCCATCCACCTGGGGGTGTTTTGAATTTCATTCCATAACATCAACATTTAGATTGGTGGAGATTATTTGGATAGATCACCCCAAGTGGTGATTGACTAGGTAACATAATTTTTTTCCCAATCCTTATCTCAGTCTCCCAAGTGAAATAGAAAAAAACATAATCTTATTGTATCTGATGATATTTCATATTTGATAATTATATCTCGACCCTCTAGAATGTTAGAAATCTGGTCATGGAGACTTCAATATGACGCCCACTAAATTGATTCATTTTCTAGATCTCGTCAATTAGTCAGGTTTTAACATTAAAATTGGGTTCGCAGATATGTGGGCACATTATATTGTTCCTAGAAACACAAATGTACAACAATACATAGTTTTTAAACATGAACCCATGTAGCACTGCTCACTCACTCAAAATTTCATGTAGCACATATTTCATATTATAAGGTTGTGGCAGTGCATTATCATTAAGCTCAGCCATTGTCAAGAGGGAATGTGTAGAAATTCCTTTGTCAAACATTGAATTGAAAAGAACTTGTGTTTGTTGGTCAAGTCATTATGATCGATTAAATGGTATGTAGAGAATGCACTAACCATGAATAAGAAGATGAGAGGAATGGATAGAGGGAGATATACAGGATATAAGTGCACCGAAAAGAAAAAATTGTAAGAAGGAAATGTGGAAGGAAATAATATTATAAGTAAAAGGGTGAGGTGATCCAGTGTTCAATCTGAAGGATGCTGTTGTTTTGAAATTTTAATCCCTAAAAATGTAAAAAATTATGTTCCCACATGTTTCATTTAATTCATGTGTGTACTGGTCAGATTATAAATTTATAGTCTCAAACCATGCTTACTACTATTGAATAGTAAAGCAGAACTGTTGAGTTTAACCCATAAGGATCAGTAGAGGGTCAATATCCAATCATATAAAAACCTTATAATGGATTCCTCAAATTAACTATAAATTTTATTAATTAAACATTGGTATTTAGGATTTAATATAGATAATTGATGAAGGTATTAGTGTTAATTATAGGAAACTTGATAAAAGATAAAGATAGATTTATCTTTGGATTGTCATAAATCTTAGGATGTGGACTGGGGAAAAGGTAACCAATTGGTTTTTTTTTCAGAAATATAAGATCTAAATATTCTATTACTACTCCTTGGTCATGGTATAGATGATAATTTAGGTTCATTATTCTTATCTTCTAAACAAACAACATCACATTATAATGGTCATAGTCTCGATGAACTCCAATTAGGTTAGGATGATTCAACATCACTGTCCATATTCCATGTTGTTCAAATAAATGTGTTGAAAAATTATTATTAGGATAATTATTATACATAGTGTAATAAAGTATCAATATATAGAACAATTAGTCTCAAAATCTCAAACTCTATACCCTTAACCCTTGGAGTATTAGGCATGCATCGTAGTGTTGATAAAAAGTAGGGAAATACTAAACATACTATAAATTATCATGAAACTATTTCAAAATATATAATTTACTATTATAAAGATAAAAAATCAAGATAAAATAATTTAATTTAATTTAAATTCATTCAATAAAATCTATACATATTTAGAAACAATGAACAACTATGCAGGTGTTGACAAATAATATGCATCATTGATGAAACAGACATTAAAAGTAGAAATGGATTTGAAACATATTCAAATAGAACATAGATTAAGAAACAATGCTAACAAAATAAAAACACAAATTAATTTAATATAATGGAATTATAATCATAAATATGAAAACATGATAAAATTATGGAAGAAAACGATAGAAAAAGGATGTATGTACAACATTTTGTATGTAGAGAAGCGCCAAAAATATAATACACCAAGAGTTAAAACCACTTATAGGAAATTGATATTGTGTACTAGATTAATTGAACTCTATCATGAAATTTACACGATGTGTAACTTGGTAGCAAGTCTGGTAGATGATATCCACTATTTCTTTCAAAGAATCATCTCATATATTTGATAGAGTAAGCCTTCAAACTACTTATTTCAGGCCACCATTTCACATCATGTATATGATTCATATTTATAAGGATTATATTATTTGATATATAGACATCATGTAATGAATTTAAACATCATTTACTAGCATCGTGCCATGTATAGAATTCACGGGTTGGTATGTGGTTCGAAGACATGCTGTGAATAAGGAAAAAATGGAGTATATTATTTACACGGCCTGTAAAGCACATTTTTTAATCTTTCATCATTTATTCCATAGAATAAATTATTTCTAATTATAATAAAAACAAACCATAACATAATTCATTATATTATAAATCATGAATAATCACCAAAAATGTAACCAATATTTATATATAATTCTATATTATCATAGGACCATTACTATAATTCTTGTCTAGATTCATATGTTTTGTAACTCCAATAATAATAATAATAATAATTCTTTATTAATATATTTTTTTAATATCATTTCAATATTATAATTACAATAATTTCATTTTTTACATGAAATATTTAGGGTCTAAAATGGGTATGATCACATTGGAAATTTTTTTGTTGTTCTATTTAAAATGGGTAAAAAACATTGTTGTGTTATACACAAACAAAGGTTTTATCATTACATTACCTATATATTTATTACATTTTTGAAAGAAACCTTGTAATGTGGTCATAATGAATAAACCATGTCATTTTTTAATAATTTTAGTCCATATGTACACATTGATGATATTTTCATTTCTCAAATGTGGGAAAATTAAATAAAGTATCATATTTTTGGAAAATATTTATTATTATTTTATTGAATACATATTTATTACATAATTAAATTCTTATTACCATCTGTATAATATGTAGTTGAAAAATAAAAATTGACTTCATGATAAACATTATCAATGTCATTCATGGCCATCTTTATGACCATTATTTTTTGTGCATACATGGTACTCCCCACCTATGCATGAGAAACATTATCAATTTATAATTGATGGAATAGGTAAAAATTTCATGAATTATTTTCCTTATATAATAATAAGAATATTATAAACATATTATTTATTAATTAATTATAACTTTATAACCTTTATTGTGAGGTAGGGATGGAAAATGATACACATCACTTTGTGGAGGTAATAGTCCACACATACACACAACTAATATATTCATTTACCACGGGTTGAAAAATTGGTTTAAAAGTGTTATCTAAAATAAATAATAACAAATAATCATATATTAGTTATTGATATGATAATTTTATGGTGTTTTAAAAGGAATTGAATGAGTATAAAAATAAATAGATTTGAAATATTAAAATTTATGATTACACATTTTTCCCAGATAACTTCTTTTAGGATTCATTGTAGGCCTTTGTTGATTGGAGTTTTCTGGAGACCATGACAACTAAAAAATTAATAGGAATTTTACGAACACATTTGTGTACAAATTAACTAAAATAAAGTTCTCACATTTTGTGAGAAATCTATGATAAGTGTTTCCCTTTTAAAAGTGAGGGGAAGGGATCTCTTTTAATCATTCAGTGGTGTAAAGTAATAAAAATTATTATATATTGTAATGTAGTAAATAAAAAAACTATGTTTTACAAAATTTCTTATGGGTTGAATCCCCTTATAAAATATGAATTACAATAATTGGTTTTCACATTACCTCTTATTTATTACCACAACTAACTATAATTTACTTTTAGAGTGGTGAGATAATTTTACCAAGTTTCTAATTCCTAATGGCCCTTAAGAAAGTAAAACTCATTACTAAATTTGAAAATCCTAATTATAATTATGAAATCCATTTTTCACGATTTCATTTTTAAAAGTGTACGAAATAAATTTTAATGTAAGGTTGCAAACCTAAATAAAAAGTGAAATTTATAGAATTGTCTTTATAAGAATAAAATTGAACTTAAAAAAATTTATTATATTGATTTTGACTATGGAACTATATAGATTAAATTTAATAAAAAAATATATTTACGTCTCTTATAAAAAATCCAATACCAAATATATCATTAAATTTACATCATTTAATGAAAAAATTAATGTAAAAAAATTAATTGTTCAATATTCACATGAAAATATATATTTTTATAAAAATATATAAAATTAACCGTATGAAATATTAGATATATTGATTTGAAAAATTAAGTGTAGATGATGAAATATTATTTAAAAATTTTATGAAATTTATTTTTTATATTAAACCATGCAATACATCAATAAACAATTGATAAATAAAACTATTCGATTCTTCGTTGAAAAGTCATATTAAGTAATTAAAATAACTATTATGAAAATTTATAAAAAAATTAATACCTATATATATCATAATATTGATTTATTTCTTGGAATTTATGGATTTTAATTTCCCATCAATTCATCATTTAAAAGGTTACATCATCAGCACCCTAGGATATCAAAATTCAACCAAACTTTTTAAATATAGATTGGGATTGATTTAAATTAGAACATCATATGGTAAAGCCTAAAAAATAACATATTATGATATCATTTATTTATGAAATAAATAAATTTACCATTCATTCTCTTTTTGGATACTATTCTAATGGGTTCCTTTTTTTATTCATCTTCAATGTCATAATGAAATTTCCAACCAACATACCTCATGAAGTTCAGTGCACCAGAAGGTTTGGGTGAATACACATGATGGATTGAGTCTTAATGAACCATAAAAATTATATTCCACCGATATACATTATTACTATGATGATAAAAGAAGCCGAAAAAAATAATAAATATCATCTCATATTAAGTTATTATAATTTATTGTGTTATATTATATGGTGTAGAAATGTATAGATCATAATATCATCACCACTCTCGTAATAGATTGTGAAATCCCTAATAGATTTAAACTACAATGATATTTATATAAATTATTTTCCAATAAGGGAAATGTGGAGCATCTCAACATATCTATGTTCGTTAAGATCCTTTCATGGCATGAGGTGATTTATAACATATATATCATAGGTATATGGTAGAGGATTCCCACCACATATAAATATCAGTAAAGTATTTCTTATTATATATCATATTAGATGTAGGCATAATCAATTAATTAAACCCCAATCTCTTAAGAAGTTATTTATTATGAATGGGGTCCTTTGACAACTGACCTAGTTTACCAGGAAGGAGTTCTTCACTATGGAAATCAAATTTCAATGACTAAGGAAAGATTGTGTTAGTTATTTCCATTAATATCCCTAACAATCAAATATATAAATTCACAATAACATGATTTATATTACAGATCACCAAATACATTATTACATAGATATCATCAAGGTCAGTACAAGTGAATTCTTCAACAAACCATTTAGTAGAAGTGGAATTCAATAATCCCTATATAAGATCTCTCTGTGTTGAATCATTGAGAATAATTATAAATACTCCTAATATTAATCATTAGGTTGTCCATCATTACATTAGTAATTTATACCACATATATCCTCCACGTGGTAATCATCAAAATCCCAACACCAATTAATTTCCTGTTAATGGTTAATTATAAATATGAAATTATAGGGTTCTTCCCTAGAGCTCTGGTTATAGAGCTCCTCAATAAAAAATTTTTATGACTGAACATGGATTTCTTCTTCATGGTGAAGGGAAATCCTATAGTCATAGAGGTTTAATACATGGTTAATTATAATCCAAGAACTCAGGAGCTCCTTTGTGCGGCCCAATATCTATTAGTACTCCCAAATAAATAACATTATATTAATATGGAAATACTCTAATTTAGAAATAATCAATGGGAACACATGATGATGTTCAAACCATAATTGATTTTAAAATATATCCTCCACAATATGTAAATTCATGTTAAACTATAAGCCCTCCAAAATATAACAACCATAATAATTATATCCATGGATTTTCCCATTATGACCAATATAGAGGTCTTATACATATATAAAAATTATAAATTCTCAATCCTAATGTTTTTCCTTGGGATTAACACTATGATGGTCATGAATAAATTATAATAGATAATTACCATAGGGGTCCACCCCATATATACTACACCATAATGGAATACAAAGTGAACACACTACTTCTCCCATTATCAATGACAATGAACACAATAACTGTAGACGACCAATATATGGTACTTTCCATGAAGTCCCTCATCATGAAAATGTTTATACTCAACATAAATGTTATAACCATGCCAAAATTAGGAAATTATTTCATCTTACTAAGATAGTATTCCAATAATAATGAAAACTACACTGTAAACCCAACCTTGATCTAAAAGTTTCATAACTAAATCAATTAGTGAGTAGAGGGAAAATAATCACTAGTTCCCATCCCAAATAAATCAAAATTTTATATGGTTTATAATATTTTTAATAATTCAAAAATCGACATTATCTTAGTGGAAAATAGATATTTATCATCCAAATATATTATTGGAACATTAATTGAAGATGAAGAAGCTTCAAATATTATATAGAATCATCTAGATGAAGGTAGAATTTAGAGAAGATTTTGGGTTATAAACAATTACCAATATGTAAATCCAAATAATAAAGAAGATAATTTCATAACACATAGTCTCAATATAATTTTGGAAGATATTAATCCATCTTCTAGGGAAACATATACCATATTTGGTTTCTAATGATCACTTCAATTCTATAAATGAATAATTTCATCCAGTTGATAGGGTCGCTCATGTGATAACATAGAGAAAATAACCATTCATGAATCAAGATATTGTTTAACAAAATTATGAAAAATCCTAAATTTTATTCATACGAATATCATGTATTATTATCCTCACATTCAAATGAGAGGTAGAGGTGAATTTGGGGTGTTTCATTGCACCAAATCACTAGTATTAATGGTCATACAGTTAGAATAGTATGAATTTTTATTAACTCAAATAATGTATGATATCTAATTTATAGTTATTACATTTATTTAATCTAGTCTAACTATGATATCACCAGATTATAAGGGAGTATCACATTATATGAGTAATATATATAAATCTTCCCACACCATGATTATAAATATGTAGAATCTGTGTAAAACATGATATGAAAAAAAATCATGAAAATAAACCAATACGTAAATATGCTATATATATTATGCTTGAATATTATCCCATAATTAAGAGAGTGATATAAAAAATCATTAAACACACAAGGGAAATTGGTTTTCACAGGGATGGGGTTATTTTTACCCATGCTTAAAATAACGAATAAAAATTGTCGTTCGAGTTGACAATGAACCTCTTTAATAATGATCAATATTATTAGGGAAAGAAGTATTTGCTTGGAAAACATCCCAAGAAACATCTTTTTTCTATACTAAAATAATTATTATATATTTTACCACTCTATTTGGGATTACAATCATGTAAATTTTGAGGTGATTCATTTAGAATCCTTATATATGATAATTCACTCAAAATATCTAAATGAAATTAACCCCAAGAGAAATCAATCCTTATATTTTAGAGAACCCCAAATGATCCTAAAATAATAAAAAATGTATAATAATAAGTACCTCTCCCTTAATGGTAATTATAAAAATGATGAAAACCCATATTTTTCTACTAAATATTATGATTAAATTCTTGTTATGGGGCTCAAATTAGTAAAATTCATTGATAAAATAAAAAAATGCGGCAAAAAATGAGACTAATAAGGAACAATGCAATTATAACAATACTACTATCTAAAAAATTATCCATATTGATGTATGAACTAATAATAAGGAGTGGGAAAAATTAGTGAATAAATATATATCCCACACACCAATTAAATATTTCTTGGTCCTCCCTATAAAGTAATATATTTACAATTACAAAGGTAAAATATTGGAATTAAAATTATTTATTGTTTATATAATATAAGGATATTAACTTGTTAATTGTATCTTCTTGGTTAAATTATGAATTAATTTTCAAATAAACACCCTTTAACAATATGGGGTTTCCAGACCTACAAGATAAGAATACCCTATTCAGTCTACATGAGGTTACCACATCACATTAATTTTCTTTCAATGTTAATTGATTGTTAAGAATTACATACATTAGGGTAACAATAGCCAACATTTTAGGTAAGTTGTTATAGGGTGTATAAAGAATGTTTCCAACCACATGTATAGTGAATTTAATAATTTCAATACCAAAAAAGCATCAAATTTCAATTCAATCATTGGAATTAATTAAATAAGGAAATATTCCTAAGAGACTCACTACTAAGAATGAATCAGTAGAAGTAAACCATGTATCATTATTGCTTTAGTGTAAATCATACCCCATGTTGAATAATTTAACTTATCCCCTACACTAATTTTGTAACCTCATCATCTTAACATTATATGTCATAGGATACCAACAATATATCCATACAAAATTCACATCCTGTTATGGTTAAATGTTTTAAATAACATAATAAAATATAATATTGATTTTTAGATTATTTGAGAAGACTAATGAATGTCTTGCAATCATGTGAAAAGGGAATAGTGAATTTTAATCCCATTTAGGTTAACAAAATATCTATTTAAATATTATATGTTGGTCAAAATAAATAATAAAAGATTCATAAAAATCATTTTTATGAGGAAGGTCCTTACCTATTCCAAGGAAATACATCTCCCATGTCATCAATTTCATTTTATGAAGTTATAGAATCATTAAAATGAGATGGAAAAAATATTATCCTTATTTAATAAGAAAGTTTGTTTTATGATTTTTTTTGAAAACAATATATACTCGAATAGGTCGTTCGACACACTAAAAACAAAACCGTAGAAAAAAAATTCATTATGGAAGAATTTTGGGTGGTGGAAACCACTTCCATCATTTTAAACCAAATATTAATGATTACTCTCAACCATAAAATAGTATTATTTAATTCATCTCATCAATAATGGAATCAATTCTAATGCCCATATAACACTAAAAATAAGAAACACGTGAAAAAATAAATGAGGCACCAAAATTTGAAAATAAAAAGAACTAATTCTATTTATTTATTAATGAACAATTACCATGTTATTTAATTTCCTATCAAGAGAAAAAATTATTTACACATAAAATGATTTTAATTAATTATGAGAATATATTTAATGATCATTATACCTATTTTTATTATCATTGAATATAATTTAATTATGAGAAGGATATACAAATCTTCAAAAACCTACCTCTAATGTGGTAGATGAATGTTGAATTACTATAAAATTCACAAATGTGATTACAGAATATATACAAGACACTCAATAATAATTGGAATAATGATATGAAATGTATTTACAAACAAAAAAAGTGTTTTTATAGTTTTATGACATGAAAATCATTTAATGTTTCACATAATGTCATTTGAGCATGATTGAAACAACCAATGGTGACCCTAATTCCCATTATAAAATCTATAATAACACTTTATGGTCCATAACTATCATGAAAACATTGTAATTATTTTTTATGAAACAAATAATTTAGAAAGGATATATCATGATTACCCAAATATGAATAAAATCTTCTCTATATTATACACCCATGAATGGGAATATGGGAATACCCGTACTAAATAGATATTGCCAATATTAAAGAATCCCTGATTGAATGTATTAATAATATCCCTCTAATTGAGAAATATGATATTAAAGTATATTCTCATGAAATATGTTTTCATGATAATTCTCAAGTTGGAGGGAACCAAGGAAGAGAAAGAAATAACAATGAAAAGTAGAAGTGTTTTTTTCATCCCTAATAAACTCATAAATACATTAAAAAATTAAATACAAAATGGAAATTGCCCAAAAATAATACCATCCTCATCCTAATTGTTCCTTGGATATCTTTATATCCATATATATTTTAAATAATTTTTTTAATATAAAATCACATAGGTTATATAAAAGCTAAATATTTCATAATTTATTTAACTTATAAACAGGAAATCCATTATAATTTAATTAAAATAAGTGTTTCATAATCACAACAGACCACAAATCCAAGTCCCCAATGTCAAGAATAGATTAATGGTAAGAAATATCAGCTACATGATTATAAATATTATTTGATTAATCTTCTTATAATTATCCCTAAATACATCAAATTTTAATTCCCCACATATGTCCAATAAATTCATGAATTCCCTCATTATTCCACTATCAAGGAATCGTGTTTTTAAACCAAATTTGATACTACTATGATATTACAGACCTAGAATAAATTGGTTGAGTGATATATCCTCATTTAGTTCAGATAATTATATTATGAAACATATATATAATGTAATTTAAAAAGTTTTTATATTACTTTAAAGTAAAAAATAAATAGCTACAAACTTATTCAAGGTGAATAATTTTTATAGACATGATATTATTCTATCCCAAACACTCAACCATTTTGGAAACAATTATACTCATCAAGCCCCTGTAGAATTACCAATCCTTATATTTGATAATAGTGAATTAAAAAATGATTTATTATATTTTATATCTAGTTAACGTACCTCAAATTTGAAAATTAAATTATGGTTGATCTCTAAGGAATGACCCCTTATGTTTTTATAGAAAAAACATAACTCTATATGAATGTTGTAGTGTCCACTTCCCATGACCATATTTCGATGAATTCAAAAAATAGAAAAATTCGGGATCACTTTGTAGAAAATTTTTCTTTTAGTTCATATAAAACTATAAATGTTAACGTGAGTAATTACAAGAGAGTATGAAAAAACCAGTGGATAGTTTAATACATATCAATTACCCTACTAATCTAAATGTTCCAAACATAAATTTCTTATGTTATTTAAAATCAATATATGTGGATCAAATAAATAATGTTGGATCAGTGATACCATTTTTTAGTAATCATAGTAACCTTCTTACTTCTCTTGAGAATTCCCAAGTAAAATTATTCTATAATGATAAAAATGAAAATTTATCTGTTGATATGGATCAACTAGTGGAACAGGTAAGTCTAATGGGGTCAACCCACAATTGCATCACCTCCCTGAAACATTAAAAAATTTTAGTGATAAATAATATATGGTAATTGAAACCCATAATTTCTGATTAATTCGAGAATTTGCAATAAAGGAGATTATGTGCAATTACAAACTACACATCATTGAATATTGTATCACCTTGGGAAGATGAAATATCATAATCAAAATAAGAGTGTGACTATACTCATAATGGTGATATCTGTATACAACATCCTAGGTCCGTTGATGTGAGTAATTTTCTCATCCTCAATTTAAAATAATTATGATATGAAATAATATTTACTTACAATATTCAAGGATTTTTTCTCTAGAACCATGATTTACCTCATGTATAAAAACACGTTTAACTATGAATAAAAACTATTCACACCTATTAATGAATATATAACTCATAAAGAGGAGGGAAAATGTATTTTTATCATGAATTATTAGCATTTTTTCATAATAAAATAAAATAAATTGGCTAAGATACACTGGTGATTGTTCAATACATTGATTGTCTTGAAAACGAACAGAGTTAAAAAAAGGCTGGAAAGGTGGATAAATCAATATAATATAGTTGATTTGGAAGTTGTAAATTGATCATGGAAATTTATTTTTATGAAGTCTAATAACACAAATGGTTTGAAAATATTATTTCATTTTTTAAAATTAATGGTTATCTCTTGATATTTATAAATTTATAAGATTTAATTTTTCATTTTTAAAAGAATATTGTACTATTATATTTATTAAATTATTTATTGAATCAGTGTTACATATTAGTTCACATTAATTCTTATAAGGTTATTTTGTGTACCATGCATGTAATTAGTAATTTTGGATAATATTCAAATTTCTATTTTGAATATGTTTCATGTGATTAATTTTTAATTACATATAAGGATAATAGATTGTATAATTAAACATTATTTTCCATCATTTGTTTTATTTTTATGTAAAATAATTTAACCCCATCCAACATAGACATTACATTCTTGAAAAATATGAGGTAATGATTTGAATTTGAATTTCTATATTGAATTTATTCAAAATATATGAATTATTTTGTCATCATGAATTAATAAAAGGGTCATATTGTATGATGGAATTGTTTCCCTTAGAATCTATAAAATTAATCAAAATGAAAATTTGGACTAAGGACAATAAAATGAATATAGATTTAAAAATTCATATTCAATGAATATTAATTTATATTATAATATATATTAATTTATTAGGATCATTAAATTAAAATTTGGCCCAAAATATATCACATATTTCAATTATAATCAAGAAAAATATTGATGATCAATATTTGGATCAAGATATCTTGTCTGAAAATAACATCCCAATATATTTTTCATAATGAAATAATGGTACATCTTGTTATGATCAAATTTTATCAAAATATAGAGATAATTATATGGGTTTTTAAAAAATTCCAACCAATATTCTTAAATATTCATGGTCTCAAATACACGGTAAACAAAATCATTATAATATTAATATTTTATTAATAAAAATAAAAACACTAGTATTTTAGAATAAAAATTAAATAATATTGTCATTGTGACATGAAATATTTTTTTATAATATTCATAATAAATACGAAAAACTATTTTAAGTGTGATTTTCTAACTTTTAATGTTTTAGGGGTAAAACAGGAATGTAAATTTCAATGAAAAAAATTGAGGGAAACCCAAACATTCATGGTTATAAATAGGCCACTATAATTCTATTCAATGTGTTAGAATATTCACAAATTTAAGTAGATATTTTCTAACAAACTTTTAATGATAATGATAGGGAATAATTTTAAAAATTATTATTCTACTAAGAGAAATAATTACACTTTTCTTTGTTTTATCTCAATTTTTTATTATCAGTATTGTAATGTTATGTTATATTAATTTGTTTCATAAATTATATATGGATCAAGCCTCTCTACTGTACTAAATATATTATTCCATTATTATTAAATTATTTAGTTTTATTATTCACTATTAATTGTTTGTTTTATGGATTGATTAGTTTAAAATAATCGACGTTTTATTTATTTTACTACGTTCTATTCTTCAGTCATGCTTCCCTGCATACTTTTTAACCTTTGGATTAAGGATTTTCATCAATACGGTATAACCAACTTATGATTCAATTTTTAATAGATTTATGATTTTTAATTGTTTTTATTTAGGACTCATATAACGACTAATCATTTCTTCAATTTTAGATTCCCATATAGAGACAAATTTTCTTAATTTTCATTTTTTATTAAAAAATTGAATATATTATGTATGAATATCATCACATAATCTTGAGTGATCAATAAAATGATTCTCATAATTTTTATGTGATCGGTCATATATTCTTTTGGGGAATTAAATAAATTAATTTTGTGTAAATTTTATATCTCTATGAATGAATACTATTTCAATCGATGAAAATTACTTTTTTTACATTCATCTAATTATTCCATACAAACTACCTACTTATCTAACCATATTCCCTAATTATTTTAATCTTAATATTATTGTGTTTAATTATTCAATGTAAACCAATTATAATATGGTAGTGTTTTATATCTAAACCCATTAATAATGTTTTATATATTTATTTAACTACATATGCCACTGTGAAGTTTTAAACCCTTGCTATAGTAAATATTACAACATAAAACCATAGGTAATATTTGGATGAACCAAATCTCCATGAAACTGAAAAAACCTAACTAAAAAACCCTAGATAATCACATTATTTTCATTCCCCATTTCTCAATCCTCACCACCAATTATATTATCTTGTACCCTTATTTTTGTGAAATTCCATTTGCATTTGGTACACTTTAAATCAAATATTTACGTTTTTGATCTAATATGGGGGGAGTTAAGTGAATGTATAGTTTATATTTCTTTAGATCTAAATTCCACTCTACCTCCAAACTCAAATATTGATTTCACTAGGTTAAAGAATCTTATTTATAATTCCATCTTAATGTAGGGTAGAAATTAAATTGTAAATAAAAATGTGATAAACCCTATCAGGGGAATATTATATATAAATCCATGAATAATTTTCACATAGCTACAAGGGATAGTTACCCATCATGATTTATACATATAATAAAAATAGAAGAAAACATAATCATCAAACCACATTTCCTAAATCATTTTCCTACCTTTATGGGAATTAATTTATAGAGACATTAACTCAATTTTATGGCGTTTGAGTATATCATTGAGACAATCTACCTACCTCTAAAAATTGATTCATTCAAGATAAAATTGGTCTATTTTATCCAGATTGATTGATATATAAATTGGATAAATAATCTATAAACATTATCAATCCATTCATGTTAATAATTTGTAACAGTCTACAGTTGTATGGTCATTATATTTTGGGTTAATTTTTATTATTTTTTTTATGTGGATTATTTTGGAAATAATGTTTCAAATTGAAAATATAAGAATTTAGTCATTTTTCAATTGTGATTTTGAATGTGGTTAGGCTCACAAGAGTCCTTGGATGGTAGGATGTCAGAGTAAGAGATGGATGGATCAGTTAATAATTTTTTTATTGGTAGTCCATTTACTATATAATGGCCAATTAATTCCCTGAATTTCTCTCATAAGTTTAATTTTGATCAAGAAATGGGTGTCCAAGTGAATTACCATGTCCATTAGTCTTTACATCAAGAACAAGGGGTTCACTACCTTAATGTATCGAGGTATAGTTATAGTACTACTAAAAAGGACCCATTCAATGTGTGAACCCCCATATCACATTGTATAGAAATTCTAGTTTGCAATTTTTAGGTGATTATTAGTATTTTCAAAAGGGGATGTATTTTGGGAATGTAACATCCGAAGTAAATAAAGAAAATGATATATTTTATATTTATTAATATTTGTGAAATAAATATTTATTTAACTTTAAAGGGGTTTCTATGTTTGATTGCGTACCCGATACGCAACAATGGGTTTCATAGAAATCTTACGTTACACAATAATAATATAATATTTTAATTTTTAATGATAGTTAGCCCCTAGAAATTGTATTGGTGGAAATGAATAGAACTAACTACAATATGATTATCCATGTTTTTTGATTTTTTTACATTTATCTAACAAAATTTAGCGTCTTAAAACTTGAATGAATCTAAGTATAAATAATCTAATATTCTTTAAAAGGTAGATTTACCGCCTTCTAATGGATAACCCTATTTAAATATAGTTTTGGACATTTATATATATTCCTTTTAAATAAATAAAATTCATTTTGTGATTAGGGACATAAAAATATACTTTGGGTAAATTTTTGGTATTTTTCTGATAAAGTACATTATTAATGAATAGTGAAAAATACTGTATTTGAAGTCAAAAGTGACTTTTAATCTAATTTATTTTTATGGATATAATATTTTTTAATTTGTTATAAAGTGTAATTAGAATAAATTTTTACACGTTTAATCCAATGTTAGACATTGGAATTATTCTAAAAATGAAATTGGACATAAATAAGTGTCAATTTTTTTATAGTTATTATCTCTTAAAAACACGCTTTTTGTTTTTATAGAGGGAATTAATTTTAAATTAATATCTGGCACTTAGGTGTTTTGATTTTTAGAAAAATGTATTCCATATTTGAGATTAGTGTGTTAAATTTTATTAAATAGGTAACTTTGTTTTAGACATTTTAAATATTTACTTCAGTAAATATTTTATTTACCATGATTAAAAAGTAAATATAGTAAATAAGGGTAAAATATAATATTATAATAATATTTAATTACTCTAACATATGTTCTAATTTTATTGGATGATACATAGCCGACCATGGGCATCCTTGGGTCGAATTTGGGACCCCATGGAGCCACATGAGAGTAATAGTGTCACATTATATTAATTAATTTAAATTCAAGACAAAAATGACATAAACAAATATATTTTAGTAAATCAATTTTTACATGGGGATATAAAATTTATCATTTCGACTATAAATATTCTTTGGAAATATAAAAATATTTCCTACATCATGGTAATTGTTTTATAATTTTTGGACATCAAATAAATTAAATTATTTATGACATAATATTGATGCAATATTTACCTAATTAATAAATGATTTAAATAAATAAGATTATAAATATTAAAACAATATAGAAAACATGTCCAATTATTATTGGATGATCTTATATCGACCAAGAGTCTTCTAAAATTTTACTTTAACGACTATTTGACCTTTTGAAACCGAATATGAGGTTATAATAAAATAATTGTATCAAACATTCTTAAAGAGACCCTCCTCTCCCTTATAAAAATCCATCATTCCTACCCATTTTACACACTTCTCAAGCATTTGGCTCATGAAAACTATACTACAATAATCTCCCCAGATTCATCTCTTCATCCTAGAATCCTTACCGTAGGCGGAAAAGACATTAAGAAACCTTTTTGGTTCAAACCAAAGGGAGTTACCCGATTTAATGGTATCATCTTCTCTTAAGTTCATTGGTTTTATTTTAATCATCCAACCACCGAAACACTTTTTATTCCTTTATTTTATAACCAAAAAAGTATCATCAATATAATATGATGTTTTTATGATATTTATTTGAACTACACATACAGACACCTCCATCTAATGGGTAAAGAAGATAATGTTTCTGTGGATGACATACTAACACCTCCCGAAACAATGATTGTTCAATTAACACCAACTTCCTATCATGGTTTCCATTATGATTTAACTATATTTATATATGATATATTTTATGTTTATTTCTTCTTTATGCTTCTGTATTTTTCATTTATAGAATTTCTTTCTGGTTTCCATAATGGGTAAACGCGATAATTTCATTTTTGGAAGTGCGGACTACCGCCCCCTCAAAGTGATATGACTAGTTATTTCATTATGTGGGATATATAAAGGATAGCTTTATTGATATTATATATGATATTATACTGTAATTATAATATACCTATGTATCATTATGTTTTAATTCCATTAATGTAAAAAATAGAAATGAAAGTAGCGTTAATGCCTACGTACGGCTTACCGTCTCCATTAAATGTGCATTTCATTTTTTATCTTCAAATGTTATGTAATGTTATAAATACATATATATACTTTATATAAACGATTTATATCATACTTAAATCATGAATATAATTCTCGAGATAATGGATTGTTTACGACATGGAAAACTTGTAATTATAAGGTTTTCATTTTTACTCAAGTACCTAATATCGATGAAACAACCGTTAATAACATAAATGATTACATAATCTATATAACATGTTAATAAGTGATATAAAAGAAATAATAAATTTGAGAATGGTTTTTAATCAAGTATAAATTAACATTAGTTTATTATTCAGGATATTAAATAATGATCGAGTCAATTCAGACATGATGTAAGTGATTTCTTATCACACTTTTAATTCTGTGACGGTTTCCATTGTTCACCAATTATTTTTTCATGTGGTGTATTGTGTACTTCCATTTGATATATATAATCATGTTTATATTTATATAAATGGTATTATGTAATCTATTTGGGGGTAATTAAATTTTCCTCATACGACTCGATTGATTACAACGTGTTAAGGGTTTTTCATCTCACTTTTTATTCCTGTGAGATTCATACTATATTAGTAACTATTATCTTCTTTGTGGTGGATTTAATGCCCAAGATTGTATTCTTGGTGTAATATACTGTAATTTATTGGTATTTACATATTCATCATGTCACCTTTCTTAGAAGGGGTGTATGTTTCGTAAGTTACCAAATCGATAAGGGAACCTTTCACCCTCCTCTTTTTAAAAGACTTCTTTTTGTTATGTCTTTTAATTTACATCTTATTATATTGGGATATGTTATTATATATACTTATTGATCTAAATTATATGTCCAAGTGATGAGATATCCTTTTCACTCTCATAAAATTATTTTCTAAATTTTAAAGTGATGGCGTTAGGCTATCAAATTCCTGTTATAAAACTTCTTAACCCAATTTCAATTTTTGGGTGAAACATATACTTATTGATTATATCGTGCGATGAATATGTGTGAATAGGTTATGATTTTTTTACACATAATATCAACTTATATTGGGTGTATTTATATTTTTTCCACATAATTATGTAATTGATATATCCTTAATCTAAGGATACCTTCTTAATAAGGTATTTCTTCTCAATTTACATTTCCTTCGAGACTTCATTTTCTATATGCACCAATTCACTATTATATTGGGTATATACTATCCATTGGAATATTATATCATGAATAACTTTATTCTCATGATATTATTAAGTTATGATTTTAATTTTATTCCTCATAAATTTGAATTCTAGGATCCCTCATTTTGTTAAAAACTGTTTAACAAAAATATCATTTTAAAGGTTTTAAATATTTAATCTTATAAATAATTCACATTAATGTCCATCTTTTAAAAATGGTTTTAAGTATTTTTTCATATGGACATTAATGTTTTGAAATTTTAATTTATTTCAATAGGTTTAGTGTGGTATTGGGAACATTGATTGAAAAATCTCTTTTTTTAATATTTTAAATGGTTTTGAAAAAGGATTGATAAACGATTTTATTTTTTCAATATTTTATGATATAATGTGATTGAAATGTGGAAATATTATTTTTACATTAAGTTTGTTTTATGTGTTATGAATCTGTTATGGATATTGGGAATTTTTTACATATTCGGGTGGTTCATTGATAAACCTAGGGTGGGTGAGCCCGATATAGCTCTCCAATGCATTGGGTTACGTGACAGAGGCAAACATGAATGTTTCTCCAAAGAGATTTAGGGAATATACTATGATGGGTATTCCAAATGGGACTCTCTATATAGATGTGATAGCTAAAATGTATGTTTGATAGAGATTCCACAAGTTACCTTTATGATTTATGATTTCTGTGTATTTTGCATAAATCATAGTATTTCATGAGGTATTTTATGATTGAAATGTACGGTTTCGTTGTTTGGTATTTACTGATGGGATCATGTTTTCATTACTTATATTATATACCTTACTGATATTTTTTTTCTCATCCCTTGTTTTTGAAATGTTTTCCACATGATATAAAGATGAATAAGGGTCAACGATGGAATCAAGGAATAGTCATGTTTTTTAAAACATGGAACTAGATAAGACCCTTTTTTCTAGAGTTTTTAATTTATGAAAAAAATTGATAATGAGTAGAATTGTCTACAGGTAATATTCATGTTGTTATGTAATTGTTATGACCTAATTCTCTAAAACTCTAAACATGAAAAGATCCTTAATGTGAATTATCCATTTTATTCAAGATTATTTAATGTTTATGGTTTGGTCCTTACAGTTGGTATCAGAGGTTAGTTTAGATAACTATAGGTTTAGGGTGTTCTTTAATAATAAGTGACATTACAATAATGGTTAGGATTTTAGAAAAAGTCTTAGTTATTTTAGATAAAGTGAATGAGTTTAATATAACATTAATAAGTATTTATTTTTATACACCCTCTTCATAAGATATTATTTGGTGATTTTTATGATATACTCACACTTACTTGATGGTTTTAGTAAATGGTTGGATCTAGCAGGCACCAAAGTTACAGTGGATGTGAAGAACACTGTGATGGTTTTCTGAATGAGCAACTGAATGTAGTGGGATCTGCAATGAGAACATTTTTGGTTATTCTAAAACAACTATATAGAGTTAATATTGACACCCTAAACCATGGTGATTTTTATAAGGCATCATATATGAGAAAAAAAACCCCCACAGAATTTCAGATTATAATCATAAAGATAAGTATATCCAAAAACATATGTGTCAAGGATGTGGAAATAAACACATAGGAAATTGTTTCAAAGGGATTGGAATATTCAATAGATGTGGAAGTGATGGTCAAAATGCAATAACCTTACATGGAAAAAGAAAGAAACTAGTTGACTCTTGGAAAGAGACAGAAGTTCTTTCTGAGGGATCAATTGAATGTTTTAAATGTGGTGTGCATGGTCATTATGAAAACAGTTGTCCTACGAAGAAGTTTTGGGAATGGGATCACTAGGATCATACAAATATATGTTTACCAATACCTAATTCCATTTCAATTGAGGATTAAGAAACTAACAACGACCAATGATAGATATATATTATTTCATGACATATGTTTTGACATTATTGAATCATAGAATATGATTCATGATTTTTATTTGTAGGAAATAAGTATTTCAGAATTAATTGGTAATGAATGGTTAATGGGTCATTAAGAATGTTGAATGAGTAAAAAGTCAAAAAATCAGGGATTTTGGAGTTATGTTAGATTTTAGGATGGTGAAATTCTTAAAAGTATGAAGGCTCTTTTGATGATGGGATTACATTGGAAGACTTTTTATAGTATGTGTAACCCTGAATTTTTATATATAAAAATTTTATTCAAGGAATAATTATCTATTCTTCGGATGAGTAATGGGGGAATTTTATTTTGGGAGAATCTATGTTTTTATTATGGACATATGTTGATTTGGGTTACTTATGGAAACGATTAACCTAATATAGAGAATATTTGAATTGTGTAATTATGCTTCAATATGAGATTTTATGAGTATTCTATGTTTTTGGAGTCAAATGTAAAGATTTCTTGTGGAAGACTATGTGATTAAGTCCTTCTATGTTTTGGGTTTCAGTTTTAGTTTTTATTTTTTTGAAGAATTTTAAGGAAAATTGAGTATTGAATGGTATTTCATGAACATTGGGTACTTTTAGTTATAAAGGATTATCCTTTTTTTGGATTATATGATATCGTACTAACATTTTTGGTTTTAGTTGATGTTTAATGAAAAGGGAGATATATATTTCTTCTATTGTGGATGATTTTATTCTCTAGAAGTTGATTCTTGTTCATTTTATGTGACCAAGACTTTTTGAATAATCACTGTTTGGGGAAAATATTATTTTTTTGTAGGAACATATTAAAGGATGTAACTCTACATGAATGTATTTATATTTTCTTTTGTTCTTATACTAAGTAGTAAATCAATTCCTAAAATCATAAAAAAGAAATTAAAGCAAAAACATTCTCAGTTTATGTTTCCTACTGGGATATCAATGATCGCTCAACACATCACAAGTTTGTAATTTTATAGTGGTTATCTTTATCCTAATCATTTTTCTATCACTCTCTATCAAAACATTATGGTTTATTTTCTCTTTCATATCAATGTTTTCCTACTTGGAATCCTACTGTATGTTATCTCAAGTAACATTTGTGTTTCTTTGTATTTCTTTTAAAGTGGTAGTTTTACTGAACTTTTTTCCCATGAGGGACATTCAATGATGTTTACGATCCCAATTTTAAAATTGCGAGGAAATAATTTCCAAAAGAAGGAAGGATGTAACATCCTAGGTAAATAAATATTATGAAATTATTTTATTTATTAATATTTGTGAATTAAATATTAGATTTACATTAAAGGGGACTCTATGTTCGATGTCATATCCGATACACAATAATGGATTTCTTTGAAATCTTATGTTGCACACTAATAATATGATATTATTATTTTTAATGATAGTTAGTTCCTAGCTATTGTACGGGCATGAATTAATAGAACTTACTACAATATTATTATACATGTTGGTTGAATATTTTTACATTTATCCAATAAAATATAGAGGCTTAAAACATTAATGAATCTAAGCATAAATACTCTAATATTCTTTAACGGCCGATTTACCTCCTTCTGATGGTGAACCACCATTAAATATAGTTTTGGTCATTTTTATATGTTATATTGGACAAAATAAAATTCTTTTTTTTGATTCGGGACATAAAAATTTACTTTGGGTAATTTTTTGGTATTTTTCTAATAAAGTTCATTTATAACAAATAGTAAAAAGTACTGTAATTTTGTTCAAAATTGGATTTAATATAATTTATTAATATGGTTTGAATATACTTTAGTCTGATTCTAAAGTTTAATTATAATATATTTTTAACAATTAATCCAATGTTGGTCATTGGAATTAATTTCACATTGAAATTGGACATAAACAAGTTCCAATCTTTTTATAGATATTATTTCTTAAAAACACGCTTTTTTGACAGCAGGAATTAATTGTAAATTAACTTCTTCCACTTCTATGATTTGAATTTATAAAAATTGATTCCATATTTTGAATAATTTGGTCCAAATTTTGTAAATACATAACTTTTATTTTTAGAAATTTTAAATATTTACTTCTTTATATATTTTATTTACCATGATTAAAGGGTAAATAGAGTAAAATAAGGGTAAAATATTATATTATAAAAATATTAAATTACGCTACAATTTCTCCTAATACTATCGTTTGATACATATCCAACCATGGGCATCCTTGGGTCGAGTTTGGGACCCCATGGAGCAACATGGGAGTAATAATTACACTTTATATTAATTAATTTAAAGTCAAAAATGACATAAACAAATATCTTTTAGTAAATCAATTTTTACATGGAGTTATATATGTTATAATTTTGACTATAAATATTATTTGGAAATATAAAATAATTTCATACATCATGGTATTTATTTTAATAATTTTTGGACCACAAATAAATTAAATAATTTACGATAAAATAATGATGAAATATTAACCTCATTAATAATTGATTTAAATAAATATGATTATAAATATTAAAAAAATATCAAAAACATATCCAATTCTTATCAGATGATTTTATTTCTACCAATAGTAATCTTAAATTAGACTTTATTTGTTAGTTTACCTTTTGAATCCGAGGATGAGATTATAATAAAATAATTGTTTCAAACTTTCCTATAGAGCCCCTCATCTCCCTTATAAAAAGCCCACACTTTCTACCCATTTCTCACATTTCTCAAGCCTTTGTATCATGAAACCTATGCTCAAATAAGCTCCCATTATACCTATATTCATCCTAGAAGCCTTACCGTAGTCAGAAAAAACATCAAGAAACCCTCTTGGTTTGAACTAATGGGAGTTACCCTATTTAAATATAACATCTTCTCTTAAGTTGTTTTGTTTTATTTTACTTCCCTAACCCATAAATATTTTTATTCGCTTATTTTATAACCAAAAAAGTATCCTAAATATACTAGGATGTTTTTATTAAAAGTATTCGAACAAAACATACACATACCTACATCTAATGGTTAAAGAACATAATGTTTCTGAGTGTGGCAGTCAAACACCTCACGAAATGATGATTGTTAAATTAACTCATACTGCCTCTCATGGTAGCCATTATGATGGAAATTTAATTCCTTATTTGGGATGTATAAAGGATGGAGTTAATGATATTATATATGATATTATAATATAATTATAATATACTTATGTATCATTATTTTTTAATTCCATTAAATTATGAAATAGAAATAAAAGTAGCATTCATGCTTACGTACGGCTTACCATATCAATGAACTATTCATTTCATTTCTTATCACCAAATGTTATGAACTGTTATAAATACGTATATATACTATATATATGATCTATATGATATCTAAATCATTTATATCATACTTGATATAATGGATTGTTGATGACATGGACAACTTGTAATTATAAGGTGTTCATTTTTACTCAAGTACCAAATATCGACGAAACAACTGTTAATAACTTAAATGATTACATAATATTTATAAAATGGTAATAATTGATATAAAAATAATAATAAACTAAGAAAATTTACTTATGCAAGTATAAATTAGCTTTATTTTATTATTCATGAGATTAACGAATGATCGAGTCTTGTCGGACATGATATAAGAGATTTCATAACTCACTTTTAATTCCATGAAGATTTCCATTTTTAACCAATTATTTATTTCAAGAGGTGTATTTTGTACTTACACTAGATATATATAATCAATATTTTATTTATATTCATGGAATTATGTGATTAATTTGGTGGTTGTTATTTTTTTCTCATATGACTTGATTGATTACAACGTGGTAAGGGTTTTACATCTCACTTTTTCTTCCAAGGAGATTCATACTATATTTGCCAATATATCCTTTTTGTGGTTGATGAACTGCCTAGGATTATATTAATTGTCTAATACAATTCAATTTATGGGTAATTACATATTCCTTATGCGATCTTTCTTTCATGGGTTGTATGTTTTTTAAGTTACCAAGTCGGTAAGGGAACCTTTCGACTTCCACTTTTTAAAAGACTTATTTTTGTTATGTCTTTTAATTTACATCTTATTATGTTGGGATATGTTCTCATATATCCTTATTGATGTAAATTTTATGTCCAAGTGATGATATATCATTTTCAATCTCATCATATTATTTTCTGAATTTTAATGTGACACCGTTAGGCTGTCGAATTTCTGTAAGAAAACTTCTTAACCCAATTTCAATTTTTGGGTGAAACGTCTACTTCTTGATTGTGTCATGCTCTGAATATGTGTGAATGGACTCTGATAATTTTACACATAATATCCACTTATATTGGGTGTATTTATATTCTTCACACATAATAATGTAATTTATTAAACTTAATCTAATGATTCATTCTTTATAAGGGATTTCGTCTCAATTTAATTTTCCATTGAGACTTCATTGTTGATATGCACCAATTCACTCTTATATGGTGTATATACTATCCTTTGGGATAATATATCATGAATACATTTATTATCATGATATTATTATGTTTTTATTTTAATGTTATTCTGTAATTATTTTTATTCTAGGATATCTCATTTTGTTAAAAACTCTTTAGCTAAAATATTGTTTTAAATTTTTTAAATGTTTACTCTTCTAAATATTTCACATTAATTTCCATGTTTTCAAAATGGTTTTAATTATTTATTCATATGGAAATTAATGTTTTGAAATTGAAATTTCATTTAAAAGCTTCAAAGTGGTATAAGACACTTTGATTCGAAAATATCTTTATTTAATATTTTAAACGGTTTTGAAAATGGTATGATAAAAGCTTTGATTTTGTCAATATTTTATGATATATTGTGATTGCAATGTTGAAATTTTAACTTTAGATTGTGTTTTTATTATGGGTTTTGAATATGTTATGGATATTGGGAAATGTTTACATATACAGGTGGTTCCGTGATAATCCTAGGGTGGGTGAGCCTGAGATAGATCTCCAGTGCATTAGGTAACATGATGGAGGTAAACGTGAATGTTCCCCCTATAAGATGTAGGTAATATAATGTGATGGTTATTCCAAACGTGAATCCCTATGTAGATGTGATAGATATATTGTATGTTTTACATGGATTGCACCTATTACCTTTATGATTTATGATTTCTGTGTGTTATTCAAAAATCATATGATTTCATGAGGTATGTTTTGATTGAAAAGTATGTTTTCATTTTTTTTATTTATTGATGGGATAATGTTTTCATTCCTTATTTTATATCCCTTACTGGTCTTTTTATTCTCATACAAAGTTTTTGAATTGTTTTCCACATGAAATAAAGATGAATAAGGGTCAAGGATGGGAACAAGGAAAAGTCATGTGGTCTAAATCATGGAACTAGACATGACTCTTTTTTTCAAAAGTTTTTATTTTATGAAAAAAATGGATACTGAGTAGAACTGTCTACATGTAATATTCATATTTTTATGTAAATGGTATGACCAAATTCTCTAAAACACTAAACCTGAAAATAACCTCAATGTGAATTATCCATTTAATTCCAGATTATGTAATGTTTAAGGCAGGGTCTTTACAGGGAACCTATCATGCTCCCCTTATTTTTAGTTAATTGAACAAAGAGGTAGATCAATATTCTTCTCTCTTCCTATCTACCAATATACTCTCATCAATCAAAGTTGATTTTGGGTGTTTTTCACACAAACATGAGTTATTATTCACTCCTTACATAAAATTTTCTTAATTATCATTGTCATCAATATATATTTTTTAGTTTTGGTCAGGGTTTTGTTAATTACTTCAAGTTGACTGTGGGAGAAATCATCCAAATAAATGGTTCCTTAATATATAGTTGTTAGATGATGTCTGAACTTTTTTAGAACATAACACATCTCACATTTTCTATTTAGTAAATTATTCAAATATTTTATTTGTGTTTTTATGTATTAAAAAATGGATGGTTGACCGGTTGTCGCATGTTTTTGGTATTTATTGGGATTATTCGAGGGATGTGTTATATAACATATGATTATTCTTGGTATTTGTTTTATTATTAAAGTTATGCTAATTAATTTTTATCCAATTATGTATATTTGGATTAATTTCAAAAATTATTATTATTATGTTTTATAAAATAATTTTTTAGTTATGCAATGATAATGGATCTCATTTGTTGATGAGAGATTAAACTACTCATGGACATGTATGCTAAATGACATCACGATCTTGGATAGAGTGATAAATCCTTTATAAAGTTTGGTAGGTAAATCCCAAGGTAAGGTTATTAATAAATAACATCCAATATTTATTAGATTAAATTAATTATATGTAATAGAGTTACACTAAATTTAATAATATTAGTAAAATTTTATATCCAAAGGGAAAATTTATTATTTCAAATAAAATTTGTTTTCATGAATTATATGGTAATATTTAAAATCATTATTTAAAAAATAAATATATATTTTAATTTATAATTTCAAATTTATCTTATGATGAATATTATTTAATTTTATGAAATGTTTTATTTTTTTAATAAATATTTAAAAACATATGATTTTATTAAAATTCGTTCTTTCATTGGAATAATTTACTAATGTAAATGTTATTAAATTTTTTTAAAAAATTTAAACTACATCATTTATATTACTAAAATTTAAATTAATTTCATTTTAATCAATATTATTCATGATCTTTGTTTCAACACATTTTCATACTTAAAAATATTTTTTTGGTGAGTTGTTTTTTACCATGCATTGATGGTTTAATATAAAATTAAATTATGAAATTTTTTTGAATTTTATTTGATAAAATAGAATCTATAATTATTATGAAGATAACTAATATTATTTATTATTTTTAATTCATATGTTTTTTAAAATTAATAGAAAAAATCATTTAACATTATTAAAGCTAAAAAATGTTTTTCTAATGTTAAACTAAAGGGATAAGGGAATAAATGACTTTAAAAAATATGGTTATTTATATTTAATTTCCATATTTTGACCCTATATCATATTTTTTTCATATATTATCCTTATTGGATCCATTTTGGAGGTATAATACATTAGTATATTTTAATATTTTTTAAAAACAAATATGTGTGTCCTCACAGCCACTTATAAAACATAGATCATCTCATCCCCTCTCCGCTCATAAAAATACTATGGATTCAGAAAATATCTACACAAATAGAGTTCTAAAATCCCATACCAAATCGTATATTCAAATTTTTTATTATAAATTAATCTTAATAATTATTTAGGTAAAATCCTAAAGAGGATGACCGAAGAAGAGGTACAATCCTTAATTGATCTTTTTCATTGTATTTCTTCTTATAACTCATTCAAATCATTTTGAAACATGATGATATCATATAACACATAATATTAAATATAATTATATGTTTTTATGATAATTTTATAACCAGTATATTTCTCCACTATCATAAAATTTTAAATGAAAATGTCAATCATGTGTAGGGAAACCTATCATCTTGCAAACCAATGTAATTTTGTTTCTATCACAACCTCTCGCAGATGGATATAATGATGGATTTAATGTATCTATATATATATATATATAATATTAATTAAATAATAAATGTCAATAAATTATAATATCTCATCAATTCTATACCTATCTATTCATTAAAAATGATAACGTTGTTTTTATGTACCTGTTGAATACCACCTCAACGAAGTCATGTGATTTATATTTATTCACTAATCACATGTATAATATATAATTTTATTTAATGGTATTATATGATATTTAATATATAATAATTATTATATGAATATATAATGATACTTTCCATATTTCCTTCAAGTTCATTGAAGATTAAAAAGAAACTTGTGCATACATACATCCTATTGTCTACATAAGTGTATTGTAAATCATTTTTCACTTCCATATTTGATGTTTGGTTTTAAAATATTAATTGATGCATAAAAATAAAAATTATCTAATTATTTTATTATATATGAAAAAATGTTACCTTTTTTCCATATCAAACTTATCGATGTTATTTTAGACCAATGAGATGATTGTCATCAAAATTGCATACATGTCATTAATTGATTGTGCAGTCAAATATAACATGGTAATAAAAATCATAAAATAATAATAAACATCAAAAAATTTATGAGTCAATTAAATAATTAATAAAATTTTATTATATAATAATTAATAACAAACATGGAATGATGAAGTTAATGTAAAGGAAACATTTACATAAATACTTCTTTTAAATTTTTATATGATTTATTTTCTATATATTTCTCATCCTTTCCTATATTCATTAAATAATTTAATATATGAATTTATATAGACAGAAAATAGTAATAAAGGGAATTTTATTTTCCCTTTTTTAATAGTTTTAAAAAGGATTATTTTTTTGTATTTTATATGAAACCATTTTAATTTCATTACAAAAAATAGAATATTCTATTCTATCATATACATCTTCAAAATATATTCCCTCCACTAACACCATTATTATATGTTTTTATTCCTATGAAAAATTAAATTATTTATTCAAATATTTATTTTATTATTCCTTTTGTTCATGGTATTTTATTTTTGAAAATGAGATTTGAAAAGCAAAGGATATTTCTAATAATTCCCATGTGTTGAAAAATAGTTCAAATGAGACATTCATGGGATTCAAGATGAAAAGGTGCATGTTAAGTATTTTTTATTTATTTTAAGGTATATAAAAATTATATATTATAATGGGTAACCTCAAAACAACTTACATTAACTTGTGATCAGTATACACCTTATATAGTCTGGTTCTCCTCTTAAAAAATATAGGAAGATGTGATCCAAATATTTCTCTACAATACATTGGGTTATGTTCCCTTTCCTCACATACTAGAAGAATATAATTTATCAGGGAGGGTACTCTAATATATTTTAATATTCTTTGGTTATTTATATCAAGGTTTTTCAATATAATACCTTATTCTTCCTAAAGGGGACTCTATTTTCAGTATTTGGGTTTTAATGGTTGGTTGAGAAAAAACATGTTTTATTCTTATGGTAATGATTTATTTTATATAATCATAGAACGTTATCATAAAGTTCAATAGTTTATTGGTTTCAATTATTTTCACCGGAATAGAAAATTTCATAATTTTTTGTCCCTTGAATATATTTTGGTGTTCATACCATTTTTTTGAATGTCTTTCCCATGGTTTATCTATGATTCAAATCATTGAAAAAGGCATGTTTTTAGATATAAATTTTTTCCCTGAAAATAAAACACTTTTCATTATAAATTTTTAAAATTGTGTGTAAAATGGATTCGACATATAAGTGTACACATTATAATATATGGGTATTTTATATAAGAGTAATGAACTAATTATCTAAAACCCCAAACCTAGATGATCATTAGGAATGTATGAAAATGAATTATACTCTAAATACAATATATCGTCTAATTTTTAAGGCTAAGTCATTATTTTTTATATAAGATAAAAAATCTAGCAATTTACTGGTGATAGTTTAATGGAGGTAAATACAAAGAAGATAATATTACTTAAGGATATCATGATATATAATTGGTGGATTTCCATGTTTCTTCATTTAAAATAATTTTTTTATGATGTAAATTCCATAGATGAAACTGGAAACATAAAGTAAAAAGGCACCATGAGAACAATATCATTTCAAATTATAAACAATAAATTCTATGAACTGTAATATATCATTTTTACCAAGTGATGCATTAGTTTACAAAGTCTATAAATAGATGTGGTATCAATATTATTGTTAAATAATATTTTCCATAGAGGAATGTGTAGATAGATAAAAATTACATGAAATTACACCATCCAACATTCAAAGTAAATTCATATGTAGTGGTAGCTTAAGGATGGATAAATGATATAGAAATTATATTTAAAGTTATGTGATGTTTATATCATTTATAGTTAACTCATTATATATAATTTTTCGATTCTAATGTTGATAAATAGTATTCATTATCTAAAAATTTGATATATATATATATATATATATCTGTGTGTGTGTGTGTGTGTGTGTGTATGTGTGAGCTTTATCCCATGGAATAAGACACATATATGAAATTTTTTTCAGATAAATATTTATTTTTGTGTGTTTCACACTGGATGGAGAATAAATTCATTGAATTAAGTATTGATAATGATTTAGTAACATAATAAGAAGAAATAATTACAAGAATATCTAGTTACAAGTCAAATTTCATTTAATAACATGATAGTAAAATTAATATATTTTAATCTATATTCAAACCATGTTTATGAAGAGTATTAACCTCAAGAGAAATCAAAATTTAAGAGAAATTTTTCACTATACTAAGAATATTTTGACAATGTTTATTAATAAATATGGTCATCCAGATAATAATTATAAGAAGTTATCAAGGTGGAAAGCAATGAACAAGCAGTCAAATAGGAAATTTGGATCCAATCACCCAAAAATTTCTATGTGTGGTAAAAATAAGTATAGAGAAGGATTGATTGGTTCTAAAAGTGTTATGAGTTCATTAAATATGGTCATGGGGATTATGACTATAAAGAAGATATTCCTATATAATTCCAGAATCGAGTAGTAGATAGCCACCCAATAATTATATTTTTAAATTTTTATGTCCATATAAATCATGATTATGGTTTTCATAAGATTATTACTTGTGGTTTCTATATGAATTATAGAATATAAAAATGTGTGAAAAATATCATTTTCTACTGCTACAGTTCATGTTAGGTCATATAATGAAGTGGTAACAGGTACCATACTTAATTATTCAAAATAATCCAATTCGTTGTTTGACTTTGGATCATTGAATACCTTCCTTTTTATTAAATATTCATGTAATATGTGAATATCACCTCATGGGAATTATTATAAAATATTTTTGAATTCTTAGCGTGTAAAAATTAATGAAACCACATTTTACTAAAACCTACCAATTATTATCAGTGGTATGTTCTTTACTATAAATCATGATGGATTTCATATAGTGCGATTTGCTGTAATTTTCTGTATAGATTGAATTTTTTGTTATCATGTTCATATATATTTTAGAGAAAACAAATTTATATTTATTAACATTATAAAATTGATTACATATAAAGAGGCTAAAAAATTTATTAGAGATGGTACTGAAAGAAACCAGGTTCATGATTTTTAAATGTAATATCTTATTTAAAATTACTGATTTTACCACTGTTATTTAATGTAAGTATGTATTTCCAAATGATTTTTATGATTTTATTCGTTATTAAAAGTTTAATTTTACAATTCACTTTCAACATGTTGTTAAGACAGTTTCAAAACCTCTTTATCGAATGGATTAGGTAGACACTTTTTAATTAAAAAATTTGTTTCAGGAGTCCAACATAAATCATTCTTTCATCCTAGAATATAAAATTGTGGTATCCTTTTTTAATTTGTTAAAAAATATGGTTGTCTGAGTCTTTCTATTGAATATAGGTCCCAAAATATCATAATTGTTAAGAAAAATTATATGTTCTCTTATATAAATGACTTTATGAATCAAAAATATGGATCAAAATTTTTTTATGATTTATCTCATCTTAGGATACCATCAGTTGAAGGTGAAGGAGGAATATATTATTAATAAAAAATTTTAAACTAGATATTAGAACAAGGATATTGTTTTTATTATTTATGTTTTTTCTAATCTACCATCTATAATTATGTATATTATGAACATAGTTTCCCATATCATTTTAAATATGTATACAGTTGTGTATGTTGATGATATAATATAATATTAAAAATAATTCAATGGTCATGAAATAAAGATAATGTTTTTTTGAAAACATAATTTAAATTAATATTT
The DNA here is from genome assembly GCA_963277665.1 of Viscum album. NCBI lineage: Eukaryota > Viridiplantae > Streptophyta > Magnoliopsida > Santalales > Viscaceae > Viscum > Viscum album. The sequence continues at coordinate 1,764,087,596 of OY728136.1, read as the reverse complement.
AAGTAAAATTTAGTAAGTGTGATTTTTTTTTGAAAAATAATTATTTCATTCGGAATATTGTTCCTATTGTTTATAAAAACCGCAACCCTAATAAAAAATTTATTACGAAGATTGGAAAAGTTGTAAAATTTTCATATATTAGAATACTATTCGTATTTTAGTGGATTAAAACCATATATTTGTTTAAAACATTTCTCTGTAATATTTCACTATTATTAATATGACCCGATATATATTTTAATAATTAAAAAAATGAGTGTGTTGATTATTTCCAGTAATTGAAAATAAAAATGTTGAATGATCTTGTTTTTTGGTTCTATCTATAAATATTAATATATCCTCTCCAATAATTGTTTATTAGAGATACTTTTTTATGTTATGATGTATAATGATCATGTAATTTTGTATGTTTCACATCTTTTAAAACCTCATGATTTAAATTATCCTAAACATGTTCTATAATTATCAAATTCTATTTTTTCATTAAAAATTTCTTGGAATCATTTATATTTAGTAATGTGAGAAATATATACTAATACAAGAATTTATGTAAACATTGACCCAGAAAGAGTTGGACATGAGGCAGAGAAGATGTATGAAACTAGTTATGGATTTTAGCTGCATGATTATTCATCACATGAAAGTAGTCAGATTAGATGAGTATTTGAGTTATAAATATAATTAATCATTAACCATGTTATGTTTGGAACATGAACAATTATATAATTAATTTGTTATTTTTGTACTAGAAATTGTGCTTGTAGGAACATCATTGTTTTGTTTCAAGATTCCGTGCAATCAATATAGTCCAAAAAAATTTGGCAATCTAAAAAAGTGGAAAAGGTTTTTCCAGAAAAGGAGGAATATTTAATGAAGGATTGGATTCCACATTTTACTTTTTATTATTTAGGTGTTATAATATTTCAGAATATATTATTTGACCCTTTTCATTCCCAATTTTGTTCATCTATCAATTGTATCTGATAGTGATGTAAAGTACAATTTTAATATTTTTAGTGGCCTTTATAACTTAGTGGGTAGTAAATTAAATTCTAGTACAACATTTCATCCTTAATGTAATGGGACATCTGAGTGAATGATACAACATGTTGAGGACATTATTTGATCTTTTTGAATAGATTACATAGTAATCTAAGATCAACAACATTATTTTTTTGAGTTTTTATATAATAATAGTTTTCATTCAAGTATAATGTGGGACCTTATTCATTCATTCTAGGGAATATGGTGTCATTCGTTATGTTATTGGGATGAATTAGATGAAATTGTTTTTCAAAATTGTTTTTAAATGAAATTTTTTTAAAGTTGATTATTGTTTTTCATAATATAAGGAAGTATTAGTGTTGGTATAATAGATATGCAGATAACTATAGGTAATATCTAACTTTCAAATTTTGTAATAAGTTTTTTCATAAATCCACTCCAAAAAACTATTATATTTTCTGTCAAAAAGTGGAAAATAATTTCATTATTCATTGGACCCTATAAAATCATAGAGATTTTTTCAACAGTTTTCTATTTATTTGACACGACTCAAAATTTATGCCAGGTAAATGATATATTTCATTTTTGGATGTTTAGAAAATATTGATTAGTTGCATATCAGTTTTTGATCCCTGAAGTAGTTTTTGTGGATTAATACCCTCATTTGAAAGATGAATATTTCATATTCGTGACCATATAGAGTAAGTGATATAAAATAATCTAATTCACTCAGTTACGATAGGGTGGAAGTTCATCTTTTACATATGATTATTGGAGGTGCACTTGGGATGGGATCCCTTAGGGGAAGTAGTGTTGATGTCCCTCCCATACCTTCATTTACTTTTACATAATTTCTACTTCTTGTGTGGGATTAATGATTTTGTGTTAACCTTCCTCTATGTGGGCGAATTAACTCTTCAACTCATGGCATTTGTAAGGGTCGAATCTATGAAAAAATGGACCTCTACTAGACATTACTTTTTTTATCCTCCTCTGGGTTGTGGGTTCAATAGACCGGTCCTAGACCTTGTTTTATCCCTCACATCCACGCATTTTATAACATTTTAGCCTATAGGGGAACTCATTACTTGTGCATTTTAAAATATATATGCCTCAAATTGGCCTGGACACAAAAAATCCCCAAAGAAATGATTTTATCTACATCCCAGTATCATACATCACCTCTCTATTCTTCTAATCTAACCATGGGATTTATCTCAAGATAAGATGGAAAAAATGCATTCAATATGCAGTTAAAGCCTAGGGAATTCATCTATATATCAGTAAACCATCAATGGTGAGTGTGTTTTTCTCAAACATGGTTTCCTATTTACAATTCACTATCTATTTAAAGATATCCCATCCTATTGGCCTAATAATATCTAGGTTATTTCCCTTTACATCCCATTTGAGTAACATCGTATTATCACATGAATGGTCCACCCAACCTCTACTTCTCAATTTTGAAGAGCATGCTGAAGAAATGGGTATCATTTATCTAATGATGATTTACTCATGGGATTATGTTATTGAAGGTGGATTGGTGTATTCATTAATGGAATTTTCATCACTTCGTAGTGTAGTTTTTATGAGATCCCATTCAAAATGCAATGTAGAATCTCCATTTAGGTGTAGCTATTGTCTATGGATAGTGCTATAAAAAACTCATGGAAATGATCTCATTCCTCTTATGGAACTCCCATTATCATGGAGTCTGACTTATGTCATACATCATCACTAATTAATTCCTCAACAAATCAGTTTCTCTAGTGGTAATGATGGAACGAAATGAAAATTATTCTCAGATCTTAGATTTCATTTATAAACCTAAGGGAAAAATCATTCCAAACAATTGAAACTTTAATAATGATGTTTTGCAATCAATACATCATAAAGAATTTGGTTAAATCGTCAGATACATTTATATCCCAAAATTTTGTTTCGTTATCTCACTACTTCTACTTATCATTTGTTTATGAATAATGTGATGCATAAGTTTTTGAGATACTATGTAGTGATTTTTGATCCTTCATATTACTAACATATCCATGGTTTTGGGGGAGACATCAATGTCATGGGAGACTCAAAATACACTAAAGGGGATGATTACTTCCCACTGAAATCTATCCAAGACATCATCTCATTAATGGAATGTAGAAGCCCCAAGGATATGGGTTTTGTAGGAGATTATTTCACATGATGAATCAACTTGGGGGGTCGAAATTGCGCCCAGTGTAAACATGATCATTTCATTGAGAAATATCCTTCAATTTCCTCCTACCCTGATATCAGGGTCACAGAACTAACTCATCGCCTATCCGATATCTATCCTCTGCTTATTGTAGTGGAACCCATGACTAGTCAAGGGGAGATATTCTCACTTTTTCGTCTCTAGATGGAAGAACATGGATTCTCGAATATTATTATAAAGTCATGGAACAATCATATATAGTGACATGCATGGAAGAGGGTTGAAAAATTCCGAGGAATATCACAGGACATCCTCAATCATTGATAATGAACAAGCCCCTCATCATTTAGAATTGGTCTCAATCTATGTGTAGATTTAGAGGGTTGATTCAAGCCTCAAAAATAACTAGAATTATTCATTTTTTATGAGATTACAAACTAGAAAAACATCTTCACACACTTGGTAAATCTATAAGATCATATGGAATGATATTATTCAAGGATTTAATTTCATTTTAAAGAAGACTATAACTCATGATTATTTCTTTCATGAATCAAAGATATGTCATGAGCCAAGGTGGGATAACATACTCACGGAATATGGTTCCTACTAAAATGACCCATATGAGGATGGAAAAAATGGCGGATGATTTATTAAAGATGCTATATGATGGACCCACCAAAAAGATACATGGTGGATGCTAATAGGGGAAATTTTTATCCTAGAGGCAATTATATGTGTGGTAACTATGGTTGTTATGAATAATTGGAAGCCAATCCCAAGGAGAGAGAGATATAGGCAACTGTTGGGGCAATGAATCTATAAAATTCACCGGGGATTGATGTGTTTTCTATTTCATTTTATAGATCCTACTATGACCAAATTAAGGATGTGAAAGAGAACATGGGGCATGAATTATTTAATGGTGGTAATATCTCCCATTCTACCCTTTCTACCAAGACAGTGATGGTACAAATGTTTATTTACACATAGAATTATCAACAATGTTGACCAATATATATGATAAATTTCCCTTTAATGTTTTGGTTTTCATCCTCAATAGTATAATGTAATTTTTTTCCAATCAAGATCATTGAAGAATAACATGGTTTTATCAAATATTGATCAATTAAGGGGGAATTTGATTGGGTCAAGAGGCGATCAAAGGAATTAACCAATTGTACTCTTACTCTAATATATTACATAAAAATTGACTTGAACATGGGATATATCTATAGAGACCTGGTTTTTTTTCATGTAAGACATTAAGAATATTCTACATATATTTCCAGATCTAGGATCTAAGACGACGTGAAATTATGTGGCCTAGTGTGCCTAGAATAATTATACCAAAATATTAACGGTTTTCTAACTTTTCACACCAGTAAACTCTGATGTCTCTTTAACAATTGATCAGATTAGACATATAAGACCAACTTCGGGTCTTGAATGTGGTGTTTAACCTAGGCGCGAAAAACAATATGTTGACATGGGACGTTCAGACCCCTCACTCATTAGCGGTAAGTAAATTGATGAACAAATTTATTAATTCCTTAAATTAATACCTAAATCCAAAATAACATCCAATTGGTAACTCGAATATGAAATCTGAGACCATTGTTGATCTTGGAGTGCATCATTTACCATAGGAGGGGAATAATCATTCTCAGCATAGGGCCACTATGAGAAAAGTCACCGGGGGGAATCGTCATTTTAGAATAACAACATAGTGATTTTTATCACTGGCATTATTTTTGAATAACTTTTGAACGAAGTCATAGAATGGAAATCTGAGACCTCCGTTTAATTTGAAATGGGTTGTTTTACCTAGGGTAGACATAAAATGAGATGGTAAGAATGTTTCAGATTCCAAGTTGGGTGGGTTATTCTAAAAATACAATAACTCAGATTTTGGGGGTTTTTTTGAACAAATCCCTTATCGCTCCCCCCCCCCCCCCTCTGCTATAAATTTTGTTCTTTAGCATTAATTTCTGTTCTTCATTGTATTGAGGAGAGACCTCCACAAAAACCTTGGAAGATCGAAGAAAGGGCGTCGTGGAGGCGCCACCAATAATGTATGTTCGATTATAGGTAGGACTCTGGTTAATTTTCACACCTTCATGGAATTCATGAATTTGTCTTCAATTTTTCATTGTTTGATATTTTGAAAATCAAAATGATTGAAAAATAGACGTGACCATAATCCATATTCTGGTGTCAATTCTATCATTGGGGGTCTTTCGCTTCGTTCTTCGCAGCTACTCGCTATAATTTTTGGATGCATCAACCGACCATCAAATCATTGATCAGAGGTAGGATTTATGAAGTTCATGATGTAGGGATCACAAAAATGTCCCTCGATCTGAAATAACCTGTCTGATCGAGTCATAGTGGTCCATTGAATGGACCACCAGATCACCACTTCTAGTAGAGGCATGTAGCGAGGAGCGTGATGACCGCGGCGTGTCACGCGGTGGAGAAGAGGGAGATAGGGACAGGGATCAGGAATTGTATGGAGAGAAGGAGAGGTGGGGACCATAGTGATCGGTCAATTCTGTAGTCAGGGCTTTGGATCCGGGACAATGGCTTCAGGTAGTGTAGCGCTAGAGGCACTATCTGTGAGAGGAAGGAGTATCTCGAGGTGTTGACGTCGGGGGCAGTAATGATGTATGACCTCCATCTCGCAGGTCTTTATGCTGGTGTGAAGCAGAAAGACGATCGGCCCTTAGGGCCGGTAAGTATTGGCTTGGCCTATGGCCAATGGGCCCTAGGCCAACGGTCTATACAAGGCTGCCTAGGATGAGCCGACATAATGGAGGAGGGTCGGGCCAATTTGGGTCGGACTGGCCCGATTCAAGCCCCTTTGTGTTCAAAGGGGAATATATCTTAAATGGTATGATTTTTTGATGCACCGCCTATAACCATGGGTTCATCTCATTGATATGGAGATTTTGAAATAGATTTCATGAATTTTATGTTCGGTAACCAAAGACGGGTGACCCAGAACCTTTTTATTTAATAATAATAAAGTAGTATTAAAGCTTTCTTTAGGCGTAACTATCAAACTGGACGTCTGTTTGATGTGACATCAAAGGTAGTGTGACACTGGAGTTGAGATTGTCCTTCCAATGTTGGTTTGGGACCTTGTTTGTTCGGTTCCGTCACTCGGTGGCACAAAAAACCTAAAGTATAATAATAATAAATTAATTATTATTATTTCAATATTTCTGCATCAGATCTAACTCCTATTTGGGATGTCTGATTGATGGGAAATCAGCTACAGCATGACCCCAGTCCTTGTGAGGAATTTTTCCGATGCTTTCTGAATCATTCAGGTTAAAGATAGGGTGCAACACCTAGAGGGCCTGATTCACACTTTTTACAGTGAAATGACTTTTTTATACTATATCCATTTGGAAGGTTTGAATACTCATTTATGAGTGTTTTTAGGGGATTACTGTGGTTAAATCCACCCACCGAGATTTAGGGCGAAGCACGGGCCCCACGAGGTGGATTTCAGATGTATGTGGCATTTATTCAACTTATCCTTCCTAAGTCTATATTGGATGATTGAATATTTCATCATTTTTTAATTGGGGATCATAATGGAGAGATCCAGGTTGCGTGTTTTGGGATTGTGGTGTGGGCCCCATGGGGCCCCGTTTGCTTATGACACTGGGAGAAGTAGCTTCTGTATGAGGAGTCCATTTAGGATGAGTGTGTTGTCTATCTTGAGTGTTTTTCTTCAAGGATCATGACGTTGTGATCTGTTTGAATGGGAAGAGATTTTCAAAATCTCTTGTAAAATGTAGAAACATGAATGAAATATAAATTGATGATCTTTTTTACATGTTTGAAGAGAATCAACGGCTTAGGTCATCTCCAACTCTAATGAGAGTATAAAAGATGTGTGAAGGGAAACGATCAATGTTAGGGGACCATTCGATGAGTAATTTTAGCTAATCTAGGATATTTACCCTTCGGCTATGCGACGAGAATGATGCACTCATGGGATTTCATTCGAATGTGGTGTGTACTCTGAGAATACCTTGACACTACTAGTACTACTTTTTCACCCTTTGGGACCCAAAAATGGATGGTTACCCGACCAGGTGATGAGTCCGGGTCACACGTTATGTGGGCCACACACATTCTACATACCACTAAAAATAGTATATCTCTCATATCTCTTTATTCTGTACATGTATTGTGGCTTTTGAGTATCCTATCATGATAATTTCTCTACGTACCACGTGATGGTGCCCTCTAGAGTGGCTATTCAGAATAATTTGTGAAGTTCCAAGTGTGGTACATTTCTGAAGAAATTCATGATGATGGTAGTGGTGGTAGTGATGATTTCAAAATCACATGAGCAATCCCAGCTTACCCTTCTGTGAGGTTGGGCAGTGGTGTTCACCGTTCTCTTTTGGGATTACCCTCCAGTGCAGCTAGGTAGTTGCATTTTCCAATTAATCATTCCAGGCATACCCTTTAGTGAGTCTGGGCAGTGGTTTTCACCATTCTCTTTTAGGTCTTAGCCTCCAGAGCATATGGGTAGTGGCATTCACTAATATCTTTTAGGTAATACCCTCTAGAGCTGCTGGGTAGTGGCATTCGATGATATCATTCATGGATTACCCTCCAGCGTAGATGGGCAGTGGCATTCACTGACATATTTCGGGCCATACACTCTAGAACGGCTGGGAATTTGGTTCCCCAATGAATTTTATAATTATATCCTCTAGTAGGGTTTGATAGTGGGTTCACAACTTTGTGACATAGTCTCTTGACTGTGCGGAATAACAACAAAACATACATGACCTGACTTCAAACTCTTAAGAAAGAGGTTAGATTTTCCCACCATGAAGCCTCCTTATGATGAATCCTAAAACTGTGAGGGAAATAATGAACTACCAAAAATGGGTAATATCAATGTGCGGTGAAGGAGCCCATTTGATTTGCAGTTTAGGGAAGACATATGGGATGTTGGGAATTGATGGTGTTTACATCAAGAACTATTGGATACTCATTTCATAGGCTGAACCAGTGATATAAAGATTTCATTACACCCTTGTATGGGATTCATTGGTTGATAATATATATATTGTATTTCAGTACCCATTCCTTGGGATTTGGTTACACTTCTATCATGATATCCGAATACCCATGGGTTATGCCACATTCCTTTCTTGTCTAGATTCTCATGGTTAGATTAATCTAATCTACTACTATAGGTAGCGAAGAGTCGATGAGATGTTCATATTCTCACAATTTCATGCTCCTCGTGTTTGGACAAGCTTACTTCACTCCATTGATGGGTTGAGTTGTACTATTTTAGTGCACCTTATTATATCTGCTACTTCCCTCTTTACTACCTTACTTCCTTCTCCCTTGATCCTTTGGGGCAACCTACTGAGTATTTTTATACTCACCCATGGTTGGGATTTTCCCACACTCGGTGTGCCTTTTCCGATGGTAAACAGGTTGATTGTGACATCAGAGTAGCATAGGGATATGAGGTGCTTGGACCGCATGTGGTTATCATAGATTGGGATCAAGGAGTGGGGATCTCTCAGCGATTTTAAATTTCCACTTATTTTTGGTTTCTGGAACATTTCTAGTTTGGAGTGTATTTTTCCCTTTTCCCTTTCAATTTACAATACGGTACATATACTATTTAGAGGTCTATTGAAATTTATGGTTTATATAAATAGCAGTGGTGTAACTTTCTTTCTTTTCCCTATGCACTTTAGCATTAAGTTGGCTATGTGTGTGTGTGTCTATGTATATAGGCAGGCCTGGGGTAGTTGCGGCTTGAGCCCCGGTACAGGATGGGTCGTGATAATGTGGTTTCATAGATGGTTCATTCCTTGGGTCATTGTTCAGATGTTCCCTAAAAAGAAATTGGTTTGGTTTTTGGGAAACAATGTCAATGATTCTCAAGAGTGGGTCTTAGGCCAGGGAGTCCAATGATGGTGTGGTGGCCAATGTATCCATTCACCCGGACCATGATTACCTATTTGTCGACTCATTATACTAAGACACGTGTTGTAGAGAACATTGGTACATGCATCATATATGATTGAGTCATCGTCAATCTATCTTGAGTCATCTCCCCATCATTGATGATATATATATATACACACGCTCATTTGATCACAGTACTCTTTAATCGGATTCAGGATTCCACTGTGATGATAGCCATCCAGGATACTAGCTCTGGTTCATAAAGAATATCCTGAGAGTGATGAGGCCTCAGTTCCAGATCCATCATACCATTACCCTTCTCCATGATGATAGTTTTCACTACCTCTACCTTTGGACTTGGAGTTAGTACCGGAAACAATGTTCGGTGATGAAAACAAGTTGAGCGTGTTAGGTGAGTTCAACAGAAGATGCCATTGAGTTTCTATGGTGAGCCAAACCCTCAGGTAGTGAAGGGTTGGACAGAGTTGGTGGTTCACCTCTTTAGTCTTGTCTAGAAACTGATATCTAACATTAAAGATTTCATATCTAGTCTTTTTCTAGATAGCGGCTTGGAATTGGAAGAGCCAAGATACTTAGATGCACGATCACTCTGTACTCTCATGGGATGAATTTTGGAAACTGTTTCTTGAGGATTACTACACATACTTCTTACGTTCTGTATAGTTTGAGAAGCTACTAGAGCTTCAGTTGGGAGTGAGGGTAGTGGATGAGTACATGACTAGTTTCGCAGACCATACACAGTACTCTTTAGAGAAGGTTGATAACAGAAAATTCCCAGCACAGATGTTTGATCAGGGTCTCTATAGAGGAGATTTTTTCCAGTGAAGTGATCTTGTGCATCCTCACCATTCTTGGGGTGTTGGAGAAGGCATTGGTGTCAGATAAATTTCAGGCATAGAGATGACAGATGGCTGGTTTTGGAAGAGGGTGAAACAGAGTTGGGATGACATTCACAACTAGGAGACGTCTGTTGGAAGGGCATCGACACAAGGGGAATCCAATTTATATGACTTATTCACATGGTCGGGGACACTGTAGAGAACCGAGAAATCCCAAGAAGGGATATTTACAAGATTTTGATGTGTAGGGTCATGTTACATGAGAGTACACAACATGATTTGCAGAGTTTTCCATGTAGTTGGTTGATGCACTACCACAACAGAGGCAGTGATGTGATCAGATATCTCTTACATGATGATGGGGCGGTCCCTAGGGAGGTGGTGTCTTTAGAATAAAAGGAAGAACTTTGTTTGGTGGATGAACTTTTGAGGTCCATCCACTAAATTGGGTGGACCACGTTAGGATTAGGGAGCTGGAGGTTGGGGTCACGGGCGGCTGCATGCTACATATGTCTACAATCGTGCAGTATGTGAGATGATAAGACGTACACTCTAGTCCATTTCTACTTTTTTCTGTATAACTTGTTAGACATTACATGAGGTATTATTTTCATCCAACTCCTTGTTCGAGTAGTTACCGAGGGTGATGCAGGACATCGTTGTAACCATTTGTGGGGGTTATTCAACATAGCATTGAATGAACGAGAAAGATGGATTCTTCCCCCATTGTGACAAGTTTTTGTGACTCAAGAAAAACTATGAGGGAGAGTCAGTACCATCCGGAGAGGATTGCATCGAGATGTGGTGGATTATTCTGTCAGACTTGTGTGTTCAAGGTGGGGTTTGTGTAGTGAAGTGTCAGAGAATGTTGTGGATTTTTTCTAAAGAGTATTCCTACTTGACCTCCCTTTTCATGATGTGTCCGAAGTGTGTCTATAAAACTGCCTATTTTGGGGGTTACTCTCCATCTAAGATGAGAATATACAGATAGGTTATGCCACATGCTTTCCGTGTCGAGCCTATTACGGTTGGATGAATTTGCTCACCTGCCCTATTTATTGGCATGTTGCGCAATTAATGTCAATCATGATACTATTATGAATTATAGTTGAAGGTTATGAACACCCCATAAAAATAAATATGTGAATCACTATGTTGTTATGGAATCAGTAGTATTCTCCCTTATAATGATGAGATTCTATATTCTGGGAGAGTGATTAGTGGTTTTCATAGACCACCAGTGTCTTAGGTGTGTCTTCACACAGAGATACATGAACCTGAGGGGGCAGTGCTGGTTTCAATTATTGTAGGACTATAAATTCAACATAGTCTATGCTCTAGAATGTTACAGTGTTGTAGAAGATTCACATAACAGATAGTCCCATGATCACATGGTGCGGGGTGTTTCGTAGCTATTAGAGTCCTTGCATTTGACCCTATGAGAGGAGGAAGGTTCACCTTTTCTTTAGTCGATGGTGTTGACTCCTTCGTATCTCAGTCTTTTAAGAGAGTCTTAGTTGTGATGAAATTACATTGAAATCATGCCTGACTTAATACCCATGGGTGTTTTACTAGATGGATATTCTAAAGGAGGGAATCACGAGACCCTGTTCTAGGGAAAAACATTGATTCCAGTTGTGACATAGAATGTATAGGTTTGGTTGGAGAAATAAGCTATCCACCTAGTTTCATCGGGCCGTTTGGAAATTGTGCAAGAGATGGTGAGGTTTCCAACCACCTTGCCATACCCTCTCAATAAAAGGAATGGGTGCATGACGTCTTCCACGTGTCCCAACTGATGAGATGTGTGTGTATTCCTACACACGTTATTGAAAGTATCATACCTAATAAGGATGGACCATACTGTTGGTTTGAATTTTGTGTCAGCGTGGTGTTGTGTACGTTTATTGGGAGAGGGATATAAAGTTGTGACATTAGTATCCCTTATTGTTTCCATAGATTTTGTTTTAGGGGATAAAAACATTGATGCATGGAATGATGTTGAGACCTGGTTTCTTCCAGGCAAGACATTTGAATATTTATACATATATTTCCAGAGCTAGGTGCTGAGTAGGTATGAAATTCCAAGGTCTTGTGTGGACAGAATAAATTATTAAAAGTATTAAGTTTATTTATTCTTTTCACGCCACAAAAATGATATATATCATAAGTATTTGATTAGATCAGAAATTTGAGACCACGGTTTGGTCTGAAACACTGTGTTTACCCTAGGAGCAACATAACATATGTCGGCATGAGAGGTTGGGACCCCTTGGTTTTTTAGAGGTAAGTAAATGGATGAATTAATTTATTAATTATATCATTCAATAGCTCAAACCCAAATAACACTAAAACAATAACTCGGATAAGAAATATGAGTCCACATTTCTGCTTGGAGTGTTCCGTTTACCCGAGGAGGGGTATAAACATTTTTGGCGCAGGTCCGCAGTGTGAATAGTCACCTAGGGGAAAATCATCATTTTGGAATAACCACATAGTTATTTTTATCCCTCGCGTACATTTCAAATAACATTCGAACGGAGACTTGGAATAGAGATTTGAGACTTCTATTGAGTTAAAAATGGGGAATCATTCATATGGGAGACATAAAAATAGAGTGCATGATAGTTTTAGATTCCGCACTAGGTGGCTTTTTCTATAAATAAAAACACTTTTGGGAATTTGTTTTGAAGAAATCCCTTCCCTACCCCCTCTCTCTCTTTATCTCACTCCTCTAAAAGTTTTTCTTCATCATTCATCACATTTCTTCATCGTATTGAGGAGTGACCTCTACCATAACCTTGGTGGATTGAAGCAAGTGCGTCTTGGACACGCCACCAACGACGTACGATCTATTTGTGATAGGACTATGGATAATTTTCTAAAATTCATTGAATTCTGAGTTTTTTCCTCAATTCGTCATTAGTTTGATAATTTTCCAATCAAGATGATAGCCAAACAAACACTACCATAATTCAAGAGAATTTGTGAATTCAATTTATAAGTGTTATTCATTCCATTATTTGTAGCTAGTCCCTATAATTTTTTGATTCATCAACTGACCATCGGATCGTTGATCATAGGTAGGCTTTGTGAAGGTCATGTCACATGGATCAAAAAAATGTCCCCCTGATCTGGAATCGGGTGTTCGATCATGTAATGGTGGTATTCCAAAAAGTCCCTCAGATCAACACCCACAATAGAGACCATTGGAGGTGAGCGAGACAACCGCACCTTGTCGTGTAGTGGAGCTGAGGAAGATGAGGTCGGGGCTCAGGTGGTTTGCGGCGAGCTAGAGCAGGTGGGGACACAGTGCTTTGGCGAGGACGGGGTCGAGTCTTTGGAGTGCAGATGATGGCATCACCTACATCTTGTCATGCTGTGGAGGTTAGGAAGATGTGGTTAGGGCTCAGGCGGTGTGTGGCAAGCTAGAGCGGCGGTACAACGCTAGAGGTGTTGTTGGTAATATGTGGTAGGATCCTGAGGTGTTAACCTTAGGTGTATCAAAGTGACAGGACCTGCATATCGCGGGTATCTATGCCGGCGCAGAGTAGGAGGGTGACCAACCTTCACGGTCGTTCGATGTTGACATGGGCCACAAGGAGTTGGGTTAGACCTGAGGCTAGGTAGCAGTCTAGCCTATTGGATAAGGCTCCAGCCAATTTGGGTAGGACCGACCTGATTTGAGCCCCTTAATTTTCAAAGGGGTGTATCTCTAAAACAGCACATCTATTTGACGCAATTTCTATAACCATGGAACCATCTCATCAGGACAGACATGTTGTAATGTATTAATAGAATTTTATGTTCTCGTCGCAATGCAGGGTGACCCAAAACACTTTACTTTAATAATAATAAATTATTATTAAAGCTTTCTTGGGCCTATGTGTCAACCATGACGTCTTTTTGTCTTGCTTTCAAGGGTGTTGTGACCCTGGAGTTGAGGAGGTCCTTCCAAAGCTGGTATGTGACTTATTTGGTTTGGTTTCTTCGCTAGATAGCATAAAATGCCTAATTTCTCATAATAATAAATTTATTATTATTATTTATAGAATCCTAAATCGGACCTAAATCCTATTTGGGATGTACGGTTGATGCACAATCAGCAGTTGAATGTCCCCAGTCCCCATATAAACATTTTTGGATGCTTTCCAAAGTGTTCTGGTTGGAGACAAGGTGCAGTCACCATAGTTCTTGATACGCACATTTTACAGTTAAATGCCTCTTTTTGACTCTAAATCCATTTGGATTGTTTGAATACTATTTTATGAGTGTTTTTATTAGGGGATTTCAGTGGTGAAATCCTCTTTCCTGGATTTTGGGCCAAGTCGTAGGCACTACGAGGCGGCTTTTTAACTTATGCTGCATTTTTACGAATTATGATTCATATGTTCATTTTGGACTAATGAATATTTGATCCTGTGTGTTTCTTAGTGTGGATTGTAATGCTGTAATCCGTTTGACGTGTTTTGGGATTGAGGTGTGGGACCCATGGGGCCTATTTTGCATATGACGCTATGAGATGAAAATTATATATTAGATTCCTATATCATATGAGTGATTAGTATATCTTTCATGTTTTTTTACAAGGACCGCGATAGTGTGATCTGTTTGAATGTGCAGAGCCTCATTCACATTGTCGTGTTAAATGTGGAAACATGAAACAAATATCAGTGGAATATATTTTTTACATGTTCGAAGATAGTAAACAATATAGGTTAGCTCCAACTATTTTAAGAGTGGAGAAGATGTGTGAAGAGATATGGTCGATGTTATAGAATAGTTCAAGGAGGTGTGTCAGCTAATCTATGATTCTGACCCTCCAGCTAAGTTATGAGAAATGTACACTCGTTGGATTTTTTACTAATGTGGTGTGTAATTTGGGGCTACCATGACACTCCGAGGGGTACTTGTTCACACTTTGGGACTCGAAAATGGTTGGGTACATGATAATGCGATCAGGCAGAGTCACACATCATGTGGGAACCAAACGAGCCACATAACACTACGAATCATCTATTTCTTGTATCTCTTTATTATAAACTCTTATTATAGACTGTGAGTTTCCTATCCTTAGTGTTTCTTTGAGTACAATGAGATGGTTCCCTACATAGTGGATTTAGATATATGATGCACCATTTTCCAAGTGTGGTGAATGTCTGATGCAATGCTTGATGATTACAATGATTGATACGATGTATTCAGAGTCACCAGAGAAATCATGGATTACCCTCCAGTGAGGCTAGGCAGTGTTGTTCGTCATTATCTTTCTAGATTACCCTCTAGATAAGTTGGGAATTAGTGTTCTCTAGTGACACTTTCAGGGATTACCATCAGTGAGTCTGGGAACTAGTGTTAACCATTCTATTTCATGGATTACACTCCAGCCTAGCTGGCTTGTGGAATTCACGGAAATCATTCAGGGCTTACCCTCCACCATAGTTAGGCAGTGGTGTTCGCCGATATCTTTTTGGGATTACCCTCTACTGTAGCTTTGTCGTGACTTTCATCGATATCTTTCAGGGCTTATGCACCAGCTGGGCTAGGCAATGGGTTCTCCGATGACTTTTATTAGTATATCCTCAATTAGGAATGGATAGTGGGTTTACAACATTGTGACATGATATCTTGACTCTACGGCATAGAGAAGAGATGTACTTGATATGACTTTGGACTCTGAAGAAATTGGGTTGCTTTCCCCACCAAGACACATCCTTGATATGCGACCTAAAACCAAGTGGGCGAGACAGAACCATAAAAATGGATAATATCAAGGTGCGATGATTGAGCCTCTTTGAATTTCAGTTTAAGGAAGACATGTGGGATGCTGGGCATCGATGGTCTTTACTTCTAGTACTATAGGAGACACTTTTCTTGGGACGATCTATTGATATGGAGATCCCCTTACCCTCTAATTTTTCATTCATTTGTTGAGAATATATATATATATATATATATCATACTGTAGTACCCACTACATTAGATATGGTTACTCTCCTTTCAGGAGAGTCAAAGATGTGAGAGGTCTTCCATGTGCTTTCTGTGACTATCTTCTCATGGTTTGACTAGTCAACTCTCCTACTATATGTAGCGAAGACTAGATGAGAAGTTCATCCTTTCAATATTTATATCTCCTTGTGTTTGGACGAGCTTACTTCACTCCTTTTCTAGGATTGAGATATGAACATTTAGTATACCTTGTTATATCTACTAATTCCACCTTCAATACCTTACTTGTTTCTCCCTTGAGCCATTGGGGTAACCTAATAAGTATTTTTATATTCACCCTTGCTTTGGATTTTCCTGTACATGGTGTGCCCTTAATGATGAAGGAAAAGTTGATTGTGACATCAGAGGAGCATAGTGATACGAGGTGCTTGGACCGTGTGCGGTGGTCATAGCATGGGCTCGAGGAGCATGAATCTCTTAACTATTTTACTTTTCTACATATTAGTAGGCCGTGGCACTTTTCTAGTTGGGCATGTATTTTTTCCATTTATAATCCAGTTTACATTACTATACCTGTACTATTTAGAGGTTAATGAATATTTGTGGTTTATATATATTTCAGTGTTGTATCTTGCTTTGTTTTTCCTCTGAACTTTTACAATGATTGGGATGCATGTCTGTGTGTACATGTATGTATTCAACGTCCTCCTCGAATTTTCAATGCCTTCAGAGCTGGTCGCTAGCCCCTAGCATAAAGAGGCAAACGTGGATTAGTTGTGGTTAGAGCCCCGGTACGGGTCAGGTCATGATAATGGAACGTTGGGATATAATTTTCATCTCAAAATACAATAAAAGATGGGTTTATCTATTTGGGTGATCAACCTCAAGTTTTAGTGTCTTATCTCCCCCTGTATTTATAAATTTTTATGTGTAATAAATATGATTTATTCAAGATAGTTTGTGCCCTTATGCAAGGATATGTGATCTCACCCACCCTTTAAATTTTTACCTAGGACTCACTATGTCGGAAAATTAATGAAGGCATTACTCTGAACAGTATAATTCCTTATCGTTCTAGATACCAACCTTATGTTATATCTAACCATCGGTTTACAGATAAAAAAATTGTGTCGGTGAATAGTATTAATAGATCCATGAAGGGAATTAATTAAATCCTAGAGGGTTTCAATAAATGGACTGGTTGAGGGATTAATATAGAGAAGAAAAATAGCTTCTTCTCAAATAGGTTTTGGGAAAGGAGAGTTGGGTCCTTGGAATGAAACATGGGCATATGAAGAGGATCCTTTCCCATTGAATAATTTGGTGCTTCGGTCTATCCATGAATTCCACCCATATACCAATTTGATGATGTGGATGGTAAAATAAAAGGAAGATCACTAAATTGTAAAATTCAATTCCATTAGTTTAGAGGAAGAATAAGTTTATTCAATATTTTTATCTCTTATATTCAAACTCACCCTCATTCCTCAATCATGGTCCCGAATGTAGTAATTTCATGAATAGAGAGTATTATGGAATCATTCTCATGGGATACGTAATTTGATGGAAAACACCACTAGGTGGAATAGGAGAGGGTGGGAAAACAACTTTCAATGGGATGGATCAATGTTAGAAGCATATCAGTTACAATGTCTAGTCTCTATTCTAATATTTCATGGGAGTTTATTTAAGGGAAGATTATATGTGGGATAATAATGTAGAATATGTATAGGTGTGACATGGGAACTCATAATGTACGGTCCTTTGCTACATGAAACTTGATTCAACATAATATCTCAGATCTCCATCAAAACTATTGATGAATCATTGTAAAAGGAGAAATAAATACTTGGAATCATTACTTGGTGGGTTCAAGGATAAAATTATCTGGATTTCTAGTTCCATATAACAACTTCACGCATGCTAGTTCCCATCAGTACCTCATCTATGCCATTCTATATGGGAACAATATACCTTCTTTGATAACATAGTTCTAAAAACCAAACCATACTAATGTGTCTTCACATGATTCTTCTTGGGATCCTTATCAATGATGTAGTTCCATGGAATGAAAAGGGTGGAAAATATAGTTTGGATCAGGGAAAAGAGCTATTCCATAATGAAATCCCATTAAAGATAAATTTTCTATTATGGAAGGTTCATTAAAATTCACTACCAAACAAGGAAAATATCACATTTTTGTGTGTGAATCCCACCACAATGTGTCACTTATATTGGGATCCATGGAATTAAAAATTAATGGATTCCATTTTTTGTAGTAATTGGGGATGATTGGTGTGGAATTAGTTTGGTTGTTTCATAGGATGATCTCACCAAGAAGCCACCAGTTCGACCTTTATCAACCGATGGATCTAGGGGTGGGGAGCTTTGGTCTTGATAGAATTTAGCATGCACCCATCCTTATAGAAATATTTTTATAAATCTAGAAAGAGTTAAATGAAGCTCAATATAAGGTATACACAAGTACAATAATAGGTATTATCCTCAAAACCATGATAACTATGTTTCATTTATTCATTCCTTGCAAAAAAGTATGATATCCACCTCGATCATGACTCTTCTCATTAGCCCATATTCTCCTAATGACCATAGAACTAGATTGAGAGAAGGGTAGAATCGTACCCTCATCATGATGGTCCCAAAATGAATACAGATAGTTCACGAAACATGGGTCTTATGCATAGTGGTTGGGTGGTTTTTGATAGAAGAGGATCTATGGTCATAGACTACTATGATTTATTTGGAATAGTTGGATCACATTATGTAGAGGACATGGTAATTCTCATGGGCTTCCTAGTGTGTGGGATGAATAATATCCATCTAATGGTTGTTTAAGTTGATCCAATTAATATTTATAGTTCTCTTTGGGGAATTTCCCTACCCCTTGGCCTTTTGAGTATTCCATTATTATGTGGAAAAATATAATACAAGCCTTCATGGATGTATGGCATTCATTCAGTGAGGGGAATGACATAACTGACTCCCTAGCTTCAATGGTGACAAAAGGAGTGAACATATATTCTTTCTCAGGACATATGTATCTCCCACAGATAGAGCCAATATTGTTTGAGCAGACGCCATTGGGATTCCCAACTTTATACCCTTGTGACCCCCTAGCATCTTTATCTCCCCATTGATTTTTTCCTTCATATATATATTTTATAAATTAAAACAATCAAATATCATTTATTTTACACAAAATATTACATATATTTTATATAAAAATATTTTTAAACAAAAAAAATTATTTTTCTAAAAACATTTCTTTTTTGTTAAACGACATTAATTATAAATTAAATACTACTATTTATATGGTTTTAATTTTGTAAAATGTATACCAACTTTTTAATCAGATTAATTAATATTATTTTTTAAGGATAACATATTTTTAGGTCAGATTTAATTATAAAAAAAAAGAAAAAACTGGGTACTATAATTATGGTTAAAACATGTTTATCAGAGGTTAAACTAGAGAGATAAGGGTATAAATGACATAAAATCATACAAACATATTATTTTATGTCCATGTTTCTACAAATATATCATCATATTTTAAAAAATAGTTTATTTTTTAGAAATTTTTTGTGATTAATATATTAATATATTTTAATCTTTTCAAAATATTTATATTTGTCCTCTCCCACACTTATTAATGGATACCAATATCTTAACATATCTAAAATTTTGTATCATTTTGATTAATAATATCCCTACCAAACACACTTCCATATATTATTTCCAAAAAACATAAACTCCCTAGTTGGGTCCGAAAGGAATCCTAAGAAATATTTTAGTATAAACCTAATGATGTTTTTTGAAGAATATATATAGTTCTTAACCGAAATTTTCATTTTATTTATTATTAATTTTATTTAGAATATTATTAAAACATGATTAAATATTTGAAAAAATATCTAAAATATACTTATATTTTGGTTTATTAATTTCATAACAAATGTCTATATCATATTCTATCAAATGAGAAATGAAACAGTTATTCATATGCAAGGAATACGATCTCATTGTAGAAAAATGTAATTCATTTTCCATCACTGAATATCATTGATTTTTATAATGACTGATTTAATATATATATTTATATATGATATTCTCATGAAATAATTAAGATTCCATAAGGATAAGATATCATCTATTTTTTTCATCCACTAAAAATGATAATGTTGTTCATGCCTACATGTTGAATACAACTGCCACTAAGTAACGTGATTCAATTTTTATCACAAAATCACATCAATGGTATATATAATTATATTTAGATACAAAAAAATATATTTATAAAAAAATAATTATTTAATGGTAAATTTCTACATAACTTCTTCATTTCACATTTATTGAAAATGAAAATGTTAGTGATGTTTACTTATTACATACTGTCTCAATGATATTAACATAAATAATTTTTTATAAAAAATATTTCATGGTTTTTAAAATTATATTTGATGAATAATATTGATATAATGACAATATTATTGTTCGTTATGGATGGAATAAATAATTTCTCGACCTTATTCATCCAAAGAACTCATTATTGACATACGAGATAAGTATCATCAAAACATCCAGCATGAACTCAATTGATCATCTAACAGAATATTATATGGTGATAAATATTGTAAAATGAAAAATAAAACAGAAAAAAATACTTAAATTTTTGAAATAATAAACATAATTTTATTATTTATGATGATAAATATCATATGGGATGGGTCAGAATCTAGGTAAGAGACACTTAAAAAACAAAATTTTAAATGTTTTAAAGATTAATTTTCAAATTATTTTCCTTCCATATACAAAATTTGAAAATAATTTTATTTATTATTTTATATGGAATTAAATTTACTATAAATGAAATTTTTTATCTATTTTTTAATTTCTTTAAATGTAATTCCAAAGAAATATTTTCATGTTTTTAATGGATGGTTTATTCATTCTATAAATATGGTAAAAGGAATATTTTATTTAACTTACTTGGTTTTAATATATTTTATTGATAATTATTCAATTACATAATTCTTTTCATCATCCAAAAAGCGATGTTTTCTTCCAGGAAAACCACATTTTTATTTTTTATGGGTATTTTTGTTATAAATATTGGTTTTAAAAACAATGAGGATTTCAATACATGTATTTTTTTCATATTGGTTACAATTTTGTTTTTCAAGGGTTTCAATATGAAAATAATAAATATTAAAATTCTTTATTTATAATGTGGTACATGAGAATTATAAATTATGATGGGTGAGAATAATATAACATATATGAATGTGTGATCCCGATACATCTTCTGAAAATGGGTGATCCTTTTGAAATATTTATGAATTCATTATCTTGGTATATATCCCTATTAGAATGGGTAATAATCCTTTTAATCAATGGAATAATGGAGGGAGTTAACTGGGGAGGGCTTTACTATGGATTTAATAGTGATCCAGTTACTTATAAAATGAATTATGGATATGATGATATATGATATCTAAAAGGATTTATGTTTCATTTCATGGTATTTTATAACTTATCATCGAGAAAAAGGAATATTTTATTAATATTGTTCTGATTTATTTCATACACTTAGAGGGTATTATGATAAAGGGAAAATGATTTGGAGTTGTAATAGTATTCATTGGATAAATATATTTATTACATTTATATTTATTATTTTATCTTTACTTCTAATCTAATGTTTTTAATTGATTTTAATTTGGTTTAAATACCATTTAGAAAAATTAATATTACATGTTTACATATGTGATTTTTTTTCATGGATAGATAACAAGTATCATTTTAAAAGATTTCTATTATGGTAAAAATGGAAATTGTGTTAAGGATTTACCTTTTTATTATATTGTTTTGTTATATAGGAGTTATTAATTAATAATCTCAAACTATAACCCATGAATATATTTTATAATGATATAAAATAGATTTTGTCTAAAATACACATGATAGTCAAACATTTATGGTTGGATCCTTTAGTTAGTCCGTTAATTATAATGTCAAATTATTCTATATATATGAGTGCTCTATCCAATATGAATTTAATAAGAATAAGTTGTTTTATTTGAAATGATATAACCATTGGAAATGTTTTGTATGTTCTTTATCCACCTTTTCTCTGATGAAATTCTCTACAATAGTTAGTTGGTTTGTGGGTGCTTAAATTGTTATATCCCTAAGTGGGGTGTGTGTCATCTGGGTTGAAATGACGCCATTTTTAATACTCATGATATCATACAAGACATATGTATCCTATTATGGATCCATATGTCTATTTATATGAGATATAGCGAGGATTTTTCATTATGACACTTGGTTAGATTATTGTTGTTCTAATTCATAATGATAGAATCCCCTATGAAGTTTGTTTGAATGTTTAGAATACATTATGAGAGAAACATGTTCATTAGGGATAGATGAAGTATGATATTGTGGGAATGTCGGTGGATTAAAGGCTCGAATATCTTTATTATTTGTGTTATATGGAGCCCTCAATCATGTTATGGGAGTTGGTTGGTACATCGTATCAAAATTCCACGTGGGACTTGATTGAGAAGGATTTAGATGTTTTATAGTTTATGGAACCATAATTATTGAGGGGATTTTATAATGATATAGAAGGACCAGATTCCATGGACATGGCATGTTTATGAGACATGGTGTCATCGAGGGGTGATCAATTTGACTTTTTATTAAGAATCCATGACCATGAGGTGTTTGAAGTACCCTTGAGTATTCCTTGATATGTCAGACATGATATGTTGTTTCCTAATATTATAAATTTGGGAAAAACAATGATGTAATTAGATGGTGAGATGTGTAGTGGTATGTGACCGTATAATTTATAATCATTCTTTTCCTAATTTTAGGAACTCAATTGTTGTAGGAGATAGTGCTCAAAATCTTTACCTCAGTATTAGTGTGAAAATGATGCTTGTATTTCCATGAAATGGATTTTAGGATATGTGTGAAGGTTGGGTCATCTATTTGTGATATGGCTGACTCAAGCATGATGGGTTATCCATGGTATAAATGAATGAAACTATAGATTATATTAGCATACTTCCATGCATTATATGAGGTTTTGGATGTGATATGATGGGATCATAGGACATATTAAAATGAGTGAGATGGAGACTGATATGAGATGAGATATGATACTAGAAAATGAGATCATCATGACTGACATGGGGATCTGATGTGATAAATGATTAGATTAATAGAATCATCCTAGAGTGAGGTGGTATATATTGAGTAATGGATATGGGATGACCTTGAGTAAGATGGTGATTTTGAAGCATGGATACCGAACCAAATCATACATCATTGGGTAGTGGTTTGGGTATTGGATGAAACCCTACATAGAGTCTTCATGAATGGTCTACATTTTAGATGTGAAGTCATAAAGAGATAAAGTGATTCTAGAATATCATTGATCCATGTTTGATCTAGTATTATGGAATCCTATTTAACAAACAATGGAGTGCCATTCTTTACATCATTATGGATGTGTTAGCACAAGGAGATCAAGGAGATTATGTGCAATGGTTACTTTATTCCCTTTGAATATATTTTTATAATAAAATAAAGAGGTAGAAAATTGAGAGACCCGGCTAATATATATTTATCAAACCTTGAATGTGAAATTTGATGCACGTTCAAAACATTTTTATTATTTTTTTTTGAGAATAATTCATAAATAGGATATGTTTGGAGAATCTTGACGAGTTGGGGAAACATAGTTTGTTGAGTCATAGGGATGGAAGTGATGTCGGTATATGTAATTTTTTCATTTGATTATAATGTAGTTTGGTTCAATATTATTTCGAATAAATTTTTTTCTTATGGATCCATGGTTATTTATACATGTTTTCATTTTATTTTTACGCTTTTATTATGTTTCTTGAATTTTTTGGTTTTTCATAGTCTATTTCTGACTCTGATTCAAGGGTATTGTCTCACCATTTAACAGATTGGGGCCTCAAAACATGATTAAATACTCAAGTGTATAGGGACATATTCTTGAGGACACCTTACAAATCCCCTTGGATTTTTATTCTAGGGTAGGGCATTACACATTTATAAATGGAATTTCACAAAAAAATCCATTAAAAATTACATAATAAAATTATAAAATTACGTTTATCTAGATATTTTTTTAAAGATGTAGTGAAATTTAAAAAAAATGAGAATTCATTAAAGGTAACCCATTCAAGGTACCTACCCATGATTTTTTAATAATTGTAAAAATTCAAAATGTTTATGAAGGGATATAAGTAATAACCAATTCACTAAAGTGATTCATATATAGACCATAAAAAATTAATCTTCTATTGGTGATTTTGAGTATATGGATGTTGTATTAAGCAGAAACAAAACATTGGGTGCCTATAACTATAATGAAAGTACACTTAATTATAGAGTCAATGTCATTATTAGGGATTAAAAATGTTTCGGGGCCAACCATAAATCCTTCTCTAGAAAGATCAATGTGATATATATTAGTAAACTAAATAATCATCATTCTATTGACCCTATTTTTACCAACATATGAATAACATGAACATATGAAATATAATTTCATAATTATTTATTAAATAAAGGGGTTTTTATATGATTTATATCTATGGTGTTTAATGACATGAATAATCAGTTTCCTCGGTTCTAAACCAATTTCATTCCATAGTAAAATGACTTTTTAGGATTTTTTGTAATGGAAAATCAATAACCCAATATTCCACATGTTCTAAATCCCTAACCATGAAAGATTATTTCCTTCTAAAAAAATACATATTCATAAATAATTTCTTGAAATTCTGATAACCCAATAAATAATCAACACATCATCATAAATATCCTTATAGGATAAAAAAACAATTAAACCCCCTATCCAATTTATTCTTTTCCAATTGAATGAGAAGAAACATAAGAATATGATGATAATGAATATTTATGTTTCAACCTTATAATTTAAATTTAATAAGATTAAAACCATTGATGATCTCATTCCCACTAAGGATATAAAGTCCTAAACATTAATGGGAGAATCCTAATGCATAAAACAATCTATTGAATAAATAAAATCTGTAAATGTCTTGAAAATTTTTAAAGTTACTCTAAAACCAGAAAAACACATTCCTAAACTATTGGATTATTTCTAATGAAATTATAAATATAATTAAGAGACCTATAGATATATTAAACCGAATAAGTATAAAAATAAATCAATATCTCCCAAAATAATAGTGAATGTCACTCGATCACCTTTAAGTGTTTTGGGAAAATCTCAACCTATACTTACTGAAAATATAATATAAATATTCACTCATGATATACTCAATATTATAGTTCTTCATGAAATGTAACCCATAATTATATACTCCATGAACCATATGAAAATTTAAACATTCAAATAAAAATTCTCTAAAAAAAGTCATTTTAGATGGTGATGTGGAACCACCATCTTGTAATACATGATTCTTATATTAAAGAGAACATGATTTCAAGGCTTCAAGTTGAAAAAATGAGAGATAAATAATTAAATAGAATTATACTAACAT
Source organism: Viscum album (assembly GCA_963277665.1). Taxonomy (NCBI): domain Eukaryota; kingdom Viridiplantae; phylum Streptophyta; class Magnoliopsida; order Santalales; family Viscaceae; genus Viscum; species Viscum album. The sequence goes on along the minus strand of OY728136.1, from coordinate 1,764,062,028 downwards.
GGAGATAGTGTTTACCTGTTTCATATACTTCGAATTTTTTATTATGGAATGAGTATCTATAGCCCACATTTTCCATGGACTATATTAGTAATTGTTCTATTTTAGTACCTGTAGGTATCTTAATTATTCTTTTGGATAAATATTATAACTTTATATCACTTATTAGCTTAATAAAACATCAAAATAATCACAAAATAGGTCATAGAGAATAAAGTTATTTCATTATTGGTCAACCATTAATAATAATAGTCATTGATATCATCTGAGTTATTAATCTGACATGACAATAACAATTGGGAACATAATCCTTGATTACACATCTTTAAAAAAAGGAAATAAATTAGTGATAAGGAGGATGTGATATGGGTGAATGGATTATAGAATGTTTTCTTTATACGTGAATAACTACTATGAATTATTTTATTAAATTTAATCCAGATGTAGATTTTTTTCATTTATTCACATGGGATAAATTGTCACTTGTGATTGAATCATTTATATATAGTTCTTATGAAAATATTTTTATATCACTAATTGGAAACCCCATTTATGAAATGAAGACTTTATAGTCTATTCCTATTACAATAATTAACTCTACCATTATGAAGAATGATGCCTATATTATAGAGGAATCAATACTTCATATATTCTGAGGATGATAATTGAGCCTGATTTTAACTCCCTATCTAACTAAATTATTTAGGACATACCAGAGTATTTGATAAATTTAATACCTTATTAGTTTTGTAATTTATTTTGTATATGACAAGAAAAATTTTCAAATTTTCATTTGTTATTATTTTAAATCCAAAAAAATAGATAATTCTTCATGATGCCTCCATAAATCCTATGAAATTAATTTTTTAGACCCTTTGTGATTTTCAATGACTATACCACATATCTAGACACATAGGATTGTTATAAAAAAGGTATCTAAACATTCAATGTAAAACCAACAGTGAAATTATTACAAAAAAATGGTTATTCATTCAAATATAAATCCTTAATTTATTAATATGTGGTAACTATATTCATTTTTATGAACAAAATATTTCAATTTTACTATTGAATGTATGAACGAGTTGTTTTTTTCGTTAGATACTAGAAAATTCAGGTTCCCACAGTTAAAAAATAGTTAAAAATGTGATGATGTTAAGATGTATGCTTAGAAAAATTAAATGATAATTATATCAAGATTTTGATCTTTCCAATATAGAAATCATAACGTCGACATTGAATTAGGTTAATTTTTTCTTAAACTCATACATATTTAATTTCATCATGGGGAAGATAATAATTCTATGGTCAACATTATAAACTAAGAAACATTTATACCCCCATGGGACTATTTAAATTAATGACACCATGAGTGTAAATTCCTTTAAGGATAATGGCAAGAGGGTAAACCCATTCTTATTATCATTATAAAAACATAAAAATAATGATATGTGGAATAAGAAAAGAGAAAACGGAAAAATATTTTATATTTTGTGGGATAAATGTAATGATAAGGAAATTATAATATGTTCTTTCTCCAAGTAAAATATATATAATCTCAGTGGTAATATTTTATATTTTTATTATGTTTTTCAAATTAATTATCCTGCAGTAATGAAAAAAATGTTTTTTTATTCAATAAATATTTTTGTTTTTGTGTGTTTTTAGTCATGGGATCCACTCAATGTTTCAAAATAAATCTTATTTTACTGTGTGTGGGATTCAGGATATCAATAATTTCTATTATTTTAAAGTAAACTACATTTATTCTTGTTTTTAATAACAATATTCAATCATTTAGGGGGTTCTACATATGACATGAAGCCCAATTGATCAATTTACTATTTTTTGTTTAATATTTAAACAATTTGATTTTATCATATTGATTAAGTAAAATTTCATTATTATACTTCTCTACGTTACTTTATTCATCCTAAAAAAATTCATATTCAACAGTGAGAAAATTTTTATTCTATGGTTGGGGGTGGGTGAAATGGTCATATTTTAAAACAAATTATACACCATTTAAAAATTCAAATTCTATTATCCTTTGTTAGGATGTTAGTCACTTTAGATAATATAAATAAATGGAATATAATACATCATTAAATTATTTGAATCTTTTAAAATATTTATCTTCATGAGCATATTTATTGGAATGAATGGTTATTAAAATGATTTTTCACTATCCACATGGTTATTTGTTTTATATAAATTAAACAATGCTCAAACTTTGGATTGGGTATTTTATGATTAATTTCCTTTGGTATATTCATTTCAGTGTAACTTATGTGATTTTTTTATAATTAATTTTACAATAAAAAATATTAGGATAAAATTTAAAAATATAATGACTTGATATAGTAATGAAATCACCAAATTTGTCACATATGAGACATTATGAATGTGATAATATTATATTATTTCATAGTTTTAGGATTTTCATCTTTATTATGGTATATAACTAAAATAAATAAATAAAATAAAAAACCAATTACTCATTTTAAGGATAAAATATTACTCAGACATATCTCTCTGATCATTCCCATGGGGATAAAAATAAACCCTCTATCATTTTAGATAAAAAATAAATATTTATCCTTATTTTGAGTTTGATGAACGGTTTTAGTGAGTATGATAAATTTAATGAGATAAGGATTTGGGTAAAACTATGATATTATATTATTTTAAATAATTTTTAGGGTCATCAGGAATGTTTGATGTTTTATGATTGTAGTAATAATTTTATGATAAAATATGTTTGGAGAGGGGAATTTTTTCATGATCATTGTGAGCTACTAATATTCAAAATAATTGAAAATCTCATGTTGCGATAATAATATCCCATGAAAGTGAATAATTATTCATTTAATTTTTTATGTGTTACATGTATTTCTTTATTCATAGAATATTATTTAAATATATTTTAAAATATAAATATTATTTCTCATCATATGTGGAACTCTATGTAAATGTATATTAATCTATTCCCTTTTATACATCACATTGTGGGACACAATATGCCACTTAATTGAATTTAAAATCAACCTATCAATTTAATAGTATTATATGGAATATTTTTTCCTTATAGAGTAATGAATGATTAGTAATAGATGAATGTAATATTAGGACTTGAATCTTATAAATTCTATGAAGTTAAAAAGAGACATAATGCCACCAAAATGGTTGTGGGGGAAATAATTCAAGACTAAAATGTAAAAATTTTAACTGATGATATAGGAATATGTTAGGGATATTTTATTCATAAATTGAAAAATAGATTTTGTAATTATAATTTTGATCAGTTCATTCCAAATTCATCATAAAAGATATGGGCATGATTTTATGATGATAACATCATCCCACTATTTCGGTGAAATAATTATTGAGACACAAAGTTCTAAATGTTGCGATTATGATTGATAATATAATTTATAATTATTATATTAAATTTTTCAGACAAATTTCAACTCATTTTATAGGTCATATGTTCTTGATATTCATTATAATAATAATTAAAATATCTTATTAATGACATCAAAGTCAACATGAGTAAATTCATAATAACATTGGAAAAATATATCCACCTATTTTTAAATGATGTGTGTAATCCAAAATTAACAATATTAAAAAAATTATGGGATAATTTTCTAATACATTCATTTATTATGTGTTAAATATGCATATAATTTTTAAGTTGATAATTTGATGGAATCATAGACAATCCACATACATATAAAGATATATATTTACAAATATTTAGGGTGTTTTCATTTTCAATAGCTAAAGAAGGTTTTCAGGAATGGACATACTATAAATATGTAGTGTGTGGAATTCAACAATCTATATTTTAATCTAGATAATCCATTCATTGTTGTTTTATTTTTTTCCCTCAAGTTTTATTTTGTGTTTTGTTGCATTATTATTTCATTTTATGATTTTTCAAAATTTATTAGTGGATGGAAAAAAAATTTAAAATAATATTTACAGCTTATTTTTAAATATTATTATCCTTATCATGTTTGATATCAATTTGTAATTAAATTTTTTGAATCTATTTATTGTAAAATTGTACTGTTATTGTTTTGTTTCTTTTCTCTTCTTCAATCATGCTTCTATGAGGCAGACGTACTATTATATATACATATTTGGATCAACAGTGGGATAATCATTTTTTTTTATTTTAGTGGGTTTCATGGGATGAGAAACATGTTATTAAATATAATTTAATTAACCAATTTTTTCCATTATTTTATCATTTATATTAGAGACTTATTTAATTAATAATGGTTTCTTATATTAAAAACAACATATTAGTTTATTATTATGATAATATACTTTTAAAGGATCATAAAAATTATTCTCTAAGGGTATAGGTGTTTAGACTTATAATTTTGGGGAATTAAATTTCTAAACAATGAATCGTGAAATTTATAATTAAATTTATGTTTCAATAACTAAGGTTAATTAGCTATTTTTTTCAAAAAAAAATCCAATCATAACTTATAAATAACCTATGACTGAGTAATAATTATTAACTATTTTAATTTTATACTTATTCTCTTTTATTATCCCCAAGAAATATTTCAAAATAGTGGTTCAATTGGAATTTATACACTAAAATAGTATCTATTTATCTCCAGTTTACTTCTGATGTATCAGAAAAATAGAGTACACTAGCTAGGCTATAAGTGAAAACATCAAATTATACAGAAAATGTTAGATATTTTTATAAAGACATGATCTTTGCTAAAGTTTATAATTCCATATATTTAAAATAACCCAAATAGATATAATACTATTTGGTGTTACCCTTTATTATAAATAATAATGGGCACACATACCAATGTTCCCTACCCTCACTCATTTAAGGCCCTTCCTACAATGATAGTGAAATATTTTTTTGATGAGATGGTAGACAGATCACACTATCATCATTGTTAATTTGTTAATTTTGAGGTAATATATATCAAAATTGGATATCACATATTTGATATGATCCTAATAAATTATATATATGATTTCATATTTTTATTGTCCCACAGTTTATTTTTATACCATTTTCGAACCGATGTTGATACTGAACACTAAGATAAAAAATAAAATAATCCTTTCTCGAGGAATCTATGAGTTAATAACACTGGAAATATAAAAAAAATCTTTTCCATTTGTGAATATCATGAAGGAATCAATGATTTACCATGTCGGAGTAATATTTATTATTTTTTTAAGCTAGCATTTTGAAATATCTTCGGCATCTATCAGTTTTGATTCATCCATAGGAATTAAAACCACACATTTTCTAATTTTTAGATATCTAGAAATCCACGGCTCTTATCCTAGACCATTGGAATGACTATGAATATGGGAAAAATAATAATTTCTTAATAAAACAATGTTGGATGGTAAAATTTTAAATACATATTTCAAAAATAATTTTACTCAGTTGATATTTATGATTAAGAAACCACTCCAATATCTACAATATTATGATATTAACTTGATCCCATATATATATATATATAATTAAATATATATTATTTTGTCCTTAATTTAATGAATTCTCACCAATATGGGGAATATAACATCCTTCTCCACTACATTGTCTTGTGTTAAGGTAGAATTGAGACTATTCCTAAAGCGAGATCCCAATGCTACCAATGGATAAAAATAAATTCCAATTGATTCAATAAAATAGGGGGATGATGTTTTAAATTATGAAATAAAATACCCCAAAATAGCATTCCATAAATAAAATAAAACATCAATATGCATGATAAAAATGTAAAATAACTCAATGTAATACCATTTATAACATACCAAAACTAATTTTTTTTTACCAAAATAGAAGACAAATAATATAAAATTATAATTACAATATAAAAACCATCATGAATCAAGGACTCTAAAGAATTAACTACACATCTCTAAACCTACTCCAATATCCAACTCGATAAGAAAACCAATTTACTATAACACAACACAAATGAAGAGTGGTACTTTTCCATTACATTTTTCTCGATTACCAATATCTCCCAAAGCACTAAAGGTACAAAGTAGGGTTCATTCATGAAACTAATTATGTTTTTCCATAATTAATTCTGTAATAATTCCAAAAAGATATAACATTTAATCACATTTATATAAAAAAATTATATAAACAATATAAACAATTTCATACTAAATCCATTAATTTTAACACAAAAAAATTATCAATAATAAAATAACTACAAGGAAAATAAATCAAACCATACATTTACCATTTGAAATTCCTTTTTGGCATACCCATTCTATGATTGACAAACACACCCACACATTCATTCATATATGGCAGTTCCATACTTATGATCGGTTTCTTGTCCATCTATAAAGTAATTAAAAAGTGTCAAATCTCTTTTTTCCCAAATGGAATACTCCCTTTATCAAGAGAAATATTATTTTTTACCCCAATGGTTTGAGCACCTTATTCAGGGTCATGTTATAATCATTAACTCACACAACCTATCCACACAAAACTGTTTCAAATTAACCTTTTCAAGACTTTTCAACATAACTATTATTTTAAAAATCATTAAACAAAACATTTTAATAATTCGAATATATTTTTTTAAATTAAACATGTTAAAATCAAGATTCTTGGGCACATTGCGCTAATCATTTCCAAAAAACCAAAAAACCACAAAATAACCAATCCATAAATAAAAATATATTATTTCATTCTTTGTATCAAAATATCCCAAAAAATTTAGGAAATTTATTCAATTTGAAACTTCTCCATAAATTTTGATGAATATGAGTCAAGTGTAAAGCCATCTAGATTATGTATTACGAAGAAAATGAAGAACGACAAGAAGACGTCCACATAACCATGTTGAATATTGAAAAACCCACCATAGATCTCAACCCCTAACATCAAAAAAAACCAAACATAACCATGAATGGCATAAAAACCATAGTTTTATCCACAGTAGACTGGATCTATGAAAAAGAGAGATAGAATAAATTTTATCAAATAAAAACAATGAATAGATACCCCAAAACGTGACTTTCCAAGGGAATCAGTCTTCAATGAAATAATAAATTCCTCTGGATGAGTTATGAATCGATGGGGAAAGGATCGAAATTGTTTGAGAGAACGAACACTCAAGTAAGGGAAAAAATGGGGGAAAACAAGGGGTTAAGACATAATCACGGCATATATATACATTTTTAGGATCTTCTTTTTGACATGTGGATGGTGAGTCACATAATTTGGAAAACCTTGTCCCTCTCATTTCCAAGCATCTACCTCAATGATCACCTCAAATAGTGGGCCCACATGGTTAGACAAACTATGTTCCAATAGTGAAAATTCCCACTCTGCCACATTATATACTTTCTCCTCAGTGTCTATAGGGTTTGAGAAAACTGTGGACATAACCTTGTGCCTCCCATTTATCTCATTTCTCTATATTATCATATTCTTGTTAGAGTTTCATAGAATTCTCTAATAGTTCACCTATCGTTCTCATTTACAAAAGTCCCAAAAACATTACAAATGTTTTTCAAACCCTCCCAACCATCACCCAAACACATAATATACCTAAAAATAATAACTTAAGGGTTATATAATAGAAAAATAAGGATTATACATTCACCCCTCATTTTCCCTTTCTATCCTTGGAATATATAAACCCACCATTTTATTGAAATAGTATGGGCCATTTCATGACCACTTTTTCACTTATTTCCTAGCATCATCCAAAATCTCACCATCTTTAAAGAAAACACACATTAGACCCATAATTTTATAATGAAATACATTATCTATCCTATCAGAAATCCCCACTGGGAAATGAAATGATGAAGAATTAATCATCAGATGAATGTGATCTCATCGAATCACAAGGTCAGGATTAGGAGGATTCTTTTTTAACTAAGATACATGAAACACATTATGCATTTCTCTAAACCATAAAGTTAAATCCAACAAACATTCCACCTCACCAACCTATACATGTATTACAAAATGTTCATATGTATCAATGAGTTTACATTCTCGGCATCCCAAAACAATTTTGTATAATCCTTGGAGAGATCATCATAAACACATGACCACTCACCTCAAAATTCAATGTCCATCGATGATGATCTCTATACAATTTCAAAATACACTGATAAATATCCATAAATATCATGATCAAATAAATCATATATATTGCTTTATGGCTATTTCACATCCCAACAAGTGATGTCTCACCTGTTTGGATCCAACAATTTAAATATTGACAAGGACACGATACAATGCTTTGAAAGGAACCATATATTTTAAAACCTGACAATTCTTGTTATATAATAACTCCTCTAATGGTATGTGCTCTTCCCATGGGCCCCCAAAATCCATTACGCAGGCCCACATATTGTCATCGAATTTTAGTATCATCTCTTTAGATTTTCCATCGTTCTGATAATGATACACCGTAATAATTGTTAACTAAATCCCAAGGGATTTATGTAATGATTTCCAAAAAACAATACATATGCCAGGTATCTATGTTTGAAACTATCGAAACTTGAACACCATGACTCTTTAATACTTCATATATAAATATTTTAGGCAAGTCCTCCATCATATGAGATTCATGAATATCGATGAAATGGCATGACATTGTGAGAAGATACAATATCACCCATATAACATCATGTTTCTAAATCATTTTTTGGAAACTTATCGCAAAATCCATCTCTTCCTTCTCACATTTTCATATAGTGATATGTAAGAATTTCCACAAACATGTTGCTCACTGATGCATTTCATTAACTACATAGAAATTTAATCATATCGTAAAAAACTCACCCACAATTGTTTTCTTACTAAACGATCAAAAATATCCATTCAATGCCTTATACATCTTCTTCATTTTATAATGAACAATCCATATAGAATTGTGGTAAACATAAATAGGATTTTATTGACAAGACATAGGTAATACAAACCTATTTCATAACCAAAATAATGAACTCCAAGATAACCTAGAGTCGTCAATGGTCACCCCACCATATAGAATTTAACATATCAAAACACATTCTTAATTTGATGCATTTTCCTCCTTTACTATCTCAACCAAATTAAGAATGAATGAAGCAAGAATAAAAACCATAACACCACCCCATACATCACATTTTATATGCATGTTATTGAGGGAAAACATCATCTACCACTAATCTGAAGCTTATTTTTCTAAATAATAATATGACTTTCTACATAATGCATCTTCCACATAATTTCCATTACTTAAATAACGCGTCAACTGAAATTGTATCATTTGGAGATACTCGATCCATCATATTTTTCTTACTATAAAATACCTTTGTTAAAAAATTCATTCCAATATTTTATGGTATGTAAACACTTTAAAATTCCCACCAAATAGGTAATGACCCCAAGACTTCAAAACAGCGAATACAGTAGATAAATAAAAATCATATGTTGTTTATTTATTATCATGTCTCTATAAAATTATTGAGTCACTAAAAACAAAATGATCTTTTTTCATGACAACACATCCCAACCTAGATCCCGAAACATCACAATACACCATGTACCCTTGTCCTGACTGTAAAAATGTATAGCTAGGTTATTATGTTAAGAAACATTATACATTTGAAAAGAATTTTGACAATCATCATTCCAATTATATGGAAAATTATTCCTTGTGAAATCTATCTAAGGTTAGTCCAGTGAAGAAATATCATGAACAAATCATCAGTAATAACCAGCTAGACCAAGGAAACTATGTATCTTAAAGACAGTCTTTGGTGGACTTAATGTGATAACAACCCCTATATTTCCATGATCCACAAGACTTTTTTTTCAATGATTACTTGGACATGTAAGAATACCTCTTTTATCTAAAAATCACATATTGATATTTTTGAATACAAATGATGTTCCCACAAGATTCCCAACATTGTCTCCAAGTGTTTATCGTGATCATCCCTTATCCTTGAATACCCTAATATGCCATGAAAAAATACCACCATGAATGAATATAGATGCCTATGAAACATCTGATTACTCAATTTATTAAATACTAATAGTTAATTCAGATGACTAAAAGGAATTAGCACATTTTTATAATGACTATATTTACTCTTAAAATATGTCATTGGAATATCGTCATTTTGAACTTGAAATTGCGGATATCCTAGTCGCAATTCAATGATAGAGAAAAAATCATATAACCTCAATTAATTTAAAAGATCATAAATGTGGGAAATTAAATTCTATTTCTATTTCATAACTTTGTTTGGCTTATTATAATTGAAACACAACAACTGAGTTCCTTCTTCCTTTTTGGAAAACAACACCAGTGTAGCCTACATTGGCGTCCTACTCCAAATGATCCATTTTCTTTCCAGCTCATCCAACATCACATTCAATTCAATTAATATTTTTGGTTACATCCAATAATTTATAATATAAATACTATTGGTCCCTCAAATGATATCAATCATAAACTCCAAATATCTTATTCTTGGAATCCTTGAGAAAATTTCAAAAAAAAACATCTATAAATTGATCAACAACAATTGAAAAACTATTATTCTCAATATCATGCATTTATAACAAATTAAAAACATCCCACCAATTCAGGGTAATTCCAACTTGGGGTTCTATGAATCATGTTCTTATTGCCTTAACCTTACCATCTATTCAAAATAGATGCTCGACACCATCTTCTGACATAACACTAACCCTTCATGTATAACAGTAATTGTGAGACATTCTCATTTTCAACCAATCTATAGATGGGATTATATTATACACATTACTCTCAAAAATATGTAAATCCAATATCAACTCATCTCTACTGATAGATATAGAACATCATCTACACAAAATGGATCGACATTCCCATTGTCCAAGAAGAGTTTTAGGTTTTAATATAGAAGGATTAAACTCAAAATTTAAACCCAAAATGTCAATAGTATAAGAAGAAATAAAGGAATGGGATTATCTTGAATCTTAATTTTTTTTAATAAGAGTATAACTAAAAATAATCATGCCTCTCATGGTTGATGATCTATATTGACTATCCACAATCACCTGCTCAACTTCATATAAAGTTTCACTTGATACACTTTATTCCTTGGTACATTGTTGAGAATTCCCTTTTTGGGGATTTATGGTATTCTTGGAATAACCACGGATAGCTATGTTCTACTAGTGAGTAATTTTCTACTACCCTCGTTATGCCCAAGCGTACAACGTCTGCAATATATAAGAAGTGTCCCAAACACTTAACCTCAGATAACTACAACTATAGTGATAATGTTGTCCTATATGGTTGCAATTGTAGCTTGACCTGGGATGTTTCATACTCTCTCACTTAATGTGTTAAATTTAACCTCATTGGAAACATCTAACTTTTTTAATGGGTCTTGGGAAAATATTTTCGATTAAACTGTCGGATTCTAAGATATACTCCCACCACGTAAATAGGTGTTCGTCTTCTGATTTTTCCCATCATTTAGATCTCACAATTTCCTATATGTATCAACATGTTTCCTAAACCTATATCTATTGATATTTTCCTTTCTTCTATCATCACTGTATTTTCCATATCAGTATAATTTATAATACGTAGAAAAAAAATTCATTGATCAAATCTCATACCTCAACCCTGATTCAAAAATATTTTCCTAAAAAGATTAAATACTAGAAACATTAAGTGAAAATTGGAACAATTTAATGAATTTATTCTCATACTCTATCACTATTAATCTTTCCTATTTTTAGATGAATAAATCCTTCATTTTTTAAATTATATATGGGGATTGAAATTTATAATGAACAATTTGTAGAAACACTCCCATGAAATGTTATGGTCTAATTTATCCAAAATTACTAATTCCCACAAATATCAATAAATATTGTCCTACATATTCATCAATAGATTGAACATGAACACAGTTGGTATGCCAGAAAAATTGAAATTTATGCCATCTTATTCTTCCACACCTCTTCCATCTTTGGTTCAAATCACCCTAAAAGATTGGTGGATTCAGCCTTTAGAACTCAATGAAATGTTACACATTCCTTTCTTAATCACCTATGTTCCCTCTATCCACAACATGGAAGAATTAAAGTATTGTATAAACAATCTTCTGGTTCACCTATTGATCAAGAGAAACCATGTTCTTAATAGCTTTCTGTAGTTATATTCTATGATGTTTTATGGGAACCATTTCCTCTAAATACAACAAATACCATAAGTCTCACTCTTCAGAAACATAAGTCTTAACATTTTCAAATTCAATCACATCACATATATCACGAAATTTATATCCAAGTTCAACATTTTTCTTATTTAAAATTTTTTTTGGAAAATTATCCATTTTCTGAAAATCAAAATATTCTGAAAATATCACAATCATTCCCTTTCCAAAATATCTATTTAGAAAATCGATTTCAAAACATTAATAAAAATCCTAATTTTTGTACCAAATCATAAATAACAACTAAAAATTAAATATTCACACATAGAGGGTAGTAATTTCCAATATGTATAACATGCTCATCTCATCGGATAAACCCACGATAATGAGACTACCATTCCTATAAGTGTCTCTAAAACACTTATGTCTCTAACTCCCTGGAAACTTGAGGATCAACATAATATGGTAATATATTTCATTGTATCCTCTATATGTGTTTTCAAATCAATTATAAATCTATCATCAAGTATAACATAAGAAATATACTATTATTAATTTTAACTTCGATACCTAGAAGAAATAACTGACTCCAAGGCTGACGAAGACTAATACCACATGTAAGATAAGGACTGAACAAACTTGTACCACTTCTCAACATGGGATATAGACAAACCATGACTGATTCCAATTGTAACATCCTTCCCCTCCTCATTTTCCCAATTCAGGGAGCAATTTCTACATGGCCTTATGATACATCCCCTTGGATCCAAAGGCTCATATTATGTGATAAGGGATTCAATACAATTAGGGGATAATTTTATAATTAATAAATAAAATATCCCAAAAACATGCCATAAAAATTTCCACTAAATAAAGAATAAAAATAATGTAAAATTACTAAAATTAATACCATTTATATAAAATAAACAATACCTAATAGTACCATAGAGGATGAAATCTAATATCAAATTAAAAAGTAGAAGAAGAAACCAAAATGACCCAGGGACTCTAAATACAATGCACAATATCTCTAAACATGCTCCAAGATTCAAATTCAAAATACAACCCATGTATTAAAATACAAAACTAAATAACTATGATACATTTAGTAATCTAGTTTTCATATAAAAAACATCTACAAAAGAATCAATGTGCCAACACATGGCTGATTAATGAAACACATTAGGGATTATCTAATATACATTCCTACTAACACCATTAAGAAAGAACACATTTTCACATTTATATAAAAATAATAATAAAAATTTTGAAATATTTTATACCCAAGACAATAATTTTTACACCAAAGCAGTATTCTATAATGAAATAGTTTCCAAGGAAGAATAACCAAACAACACATTAAACTATCTCACATTCCTTTTTTTCATACCCATTTTAGGATTAAAAAACAGACCACCACATGGATTCTTCACTATAGAAACATACTAAAGAGGTTCTTATCTTCTATCCATAAATGCATCAAAAAGTTTCCTATATCCTTCTTCTCTAATGATAGATAATGATTCATGTACCATTTTTTACCCCAACAGTACATCACTATTATTTAGGGTCATATCAAAAGAATGAACTCACACAACCCATGTTTTTTAATACCAATTCAAATTAACCATTTAATTATATTTAAATATCATATTTCATTCATCAAAAAAATTTCCAACAATTTTTTTTAATAATTACAACAAATATATATTTTAAAATTAAGATTTTAAAATCAAGAAAACCAACACATTGCAAAACCAATTTCCAAAAATCCACCACATACTCAACCCACCACTAAAGTGGGTTTCAACCATTCTTTTCATAACATTTTCGCAACTATATTCAAGGAAAAAAATTTTGTATCTAATACTTCGAGTTTTAAAAATATGTGTCGAGAGTTAAGCCATATATATTAGGAATTAAGGTGAAAATGCATAATAGCATTTAAAAATGCACAACTTAGGGATGGATTCCCAAAAAATTGCCTTATTTATCTTCCCCTAACATGAAAAAGATAAAATATAAATATTATTATAACAAAAATCTATAGATCTTTCTGTAGTGGATCATATCTATTGAACTGAGAGAGGGAAGAAATAATATTTTAAAAAAATATTGAAAACCCACCACAAAAGTAGCTATACCAATGGAATCGAGCATGAACACACCAATAAACACACACACACACACATATATATATATATATAACTTTTGAATGGATTCGGTAATGTTCTATAGGATTTTAAAGGAATAATTCTTATGTGTAGTTCTAAAATGGAAAAAAACATGGGGTTCAAACATAATCCCAAGAAATATCCACATTTCTAGGATCTTATTCTTAAACTAATAACATTTTGCTGAACGGTTAGCCAAAAAATGCACTAACCTTGCCCCAACATCTACATTAAGGATCACTATACATATTTTCTCACATGGTTAGATAAAATGTGCACTATACATGCAAAATCCTGATATTCCACATTGTGCAATTTCTCTGGGGTGGCCACATGTTTTGAATAAACTGTTCGCATAACCACATTCCTTCCCCTTACCCATGTATCATCTTCTATGGTTTCCTATAAGAGTTTCATTATTTTCACTTACCATGAACCACCCATGAAACAGTATATAAACTACCCAAAATGATTAAAAATATATTCCAAACCCTCCAAAACAGCACCCAAACACTTTACTTAATTAAACTGTATAAATAACGGGTTAATTATATAATTCATGGGGTTATACATTAATTTATCCTAATAAAAAAATGATAATACGTAAAATTATCCATTATTGATGAGTCTAATAGTTAATAATATGAGAAATATCAATATTTCGTCTTTTCCCTTGGTGAATCTCATGATCAAATCAGTGAAATTCTAGTTGGAGTAATATTGATTGATTATTTTAGATAGCCTTATTAAATATCACTTGTATCCATCTATTTTGATACCTCAATAGGAATTAATCCTCTCATTTTCAAATTGGTAGGTATATATTAGTTGATTGGTGATATCCTATAATAGAGGAATGATTAGGAATAAGGGAACAACTATATTAATCTTAATTGAACCATTTTGGATGATGAAATTTTAAATAATGATATAAAAAATTATTACCTTGGGATGATATTTATGCTGTATACAAAATCTACTATTTAAAATATTATGTGATACACATGATCCCCATTATATATATAATTAAATATATCATATGTTGTCCTATATTTAATGGATTCTCACAAATATGTTGTGTCATCCTTCAAATTTTTAATATCCAATTTTTTTCTAGAAAGCGATTAAAGGGAAATCATTGATGGATTTCATTGTAGAACAACAACCTTGAGGGTGAAAAATATGGATATTGAACTCCCTAAAAAGTTGTATTTCAATATTAATGAAACATACCATATAACTGAAATGTATTTTAATAATGATACATAATTCGGACAGCTTCAATATTGTGATTGTTTCTATAGCTACAGAACTTTAACCCTTATCTTTCTTACCATTAAAACAATTCACCAAAAACTGATGTTTAAATCAAAGTAATAATAATGGACCTAGAGTGATCTAACTAGTCACCAATTAAAAAATTTTATATCGATCAAAATTTAGATCATTTGAACTAATAAATCAATAATGAGTACAATATAAAAATGAAGAGTTGATATCATTTCTTATTCATGTAAAAATGTTAATATAATATCTTCACTTAGTACTTGTGTTATTTTATATTCCCATTTTAGAGAATAGAAATGAAATTTTTTCATTAATATACACCGACTCTCATGGATCATGATTAGGTGGTGAAAATAATTCATATTGAGAATTGATGTTTGGTTTCATAATATTCCTGTTATGGTATGTATAAAATCAATGAATTTGGAATGAAATTTTATTATGGTGATTCATTATCTATTTTTATTAACAAATAAAACCATTATATATCTCAAATTTTAATAGAGATAAAACTCAAGGAACATATAAATACTAAACTCAAAAAAATTATATAACTCATTTAGAGATAATATTTGTTAATTTTAAAACACAAATATAAATAAGTACCTAGAAAATGTTGGATTTATGAGATAATTCTCTTATAAATTGATTGAGTGGATAACCTCACTGTCATGTATGAACTATATGTCAGTGCACATAGAATATATCAAATAATTACTCAACTCTTTCTTTAATTTAGAAGAGATTGATATTTTTGGATAACTATTATTTATGACAGCATTGAATTTTAATTTATGGGTGATGTATTATTAATATATATAAACATCATCCACTAACTCCCAAAGATATTTTATACAAATTAATTCTCATGGATTTTTTTATGTAGTGGAATTTTTTCAAAGTTTTATTTCTCCTAATCACATTTAGGTCATTTAGATTCATCAATACAGCTCTATATTCTTCCCTAAATGGGACAATTATGTACCATTAATGTTTTTTTAACAAATATTGGTAATTATGTTTTTGAATTCAATTATCATTATTAGATCTTCTGTCCCTTTTTAAATTTTTTTATAAAATTGGGCTTTAATTTCTACTCAAAGATATTGAAATTTTGTGTAATAAAAAAACATCGTTTGTAATAATTTATTATACTACGATTAAATAACAAATAAAATATTAATTTCATTCAATAGGACTTCTCAAAATTTATTTTTAAAAAAGGTGAAAATTGATAAAAGTTCTTAGTATATAAAAATATTCAATTAATATTTGGATTATTTAACCACTCCCTTTTATTTTAAAGAATTATCCCTATATTTGATGGGGTTGGAGGAAAATATATTTATTCTCATTTATTTTGAACTTCATATACTATATATATCTATTATTGATCTTTATCCCAAATATGAGTTATCTCTGGTCTATTATCATGTATTTTAATGTCATGTTGAGAAAATGATACATGTAGTAAATAATAATGAAGTTACACAAAACATCGTAGTATGAAAATTTAACAAGAAATATCATATTTGATCATTCTCCCAATGGGTCTTGGTGTTGGAATTTCGAATACTAATGATTCACTATTTTTTGTCCTTAAAATCACATACTAAATGGGAAATAACTTAAATATTAAAAACAATTCTACATCAATGGATTAGACTCATTTATTTCACATTACATTAGAATATCATTCCTCCCACCAATGTGTGGATTCTCAAAAAATAATTAATATAATTTCATGCTTGGTTAAATGTACCTAGTTCGGTGGATATAAATTACATGGTAAATGTACCTAAACTAATATGCGTACTCTCCCATGTGTGACCTTATCTCTTATGTAAGATTTGTTTTCAGGAAATATTGTCTTTTGTTAAAACTCTTAATTCAATGTGGTCCTTCTTTAATTATCCACTAAAACGGTTTAGAAAATTTATCATCCATAAGAAATAAACATGGATTGATTTTTTCTATCTTAATATATTTATGAATGTCTAGATCACAAATCTGGAACCAAGACAATATCCTTCATTTTTTTATTCATATTTTATCAAACATTTTTTTGAGAATTCATTTCCATCTCACCCTATTTTATTCTTTTACACATGAGAGCACCCGTTCATTCAATTACATTTCCCCAATACATGATCTTGACCTATATAAATATAACTTAATATAAGAATAATTTATAAAATTATTTATATTATGATCTAATATTTATTTATTTTCAAATTACTATTATTATATCCAACCTCAAAATATAACTCTTCCCACCATTCAATAGTTTTGGTAATAAACAATTTCGGTCTATTATTTAACTATAACCATTTATTGTGATGCTAAATTTATAATTATGTTTGGAATGATTTTAGTTCTCGTAGTTTATCTAGATATTTATGAATGTTAAATCTCAGAACAAGTTAAAGATTCATGTTCATTACCACCACTCCTCAATAATTCAGGGAAACCCAATTAGATATATTTTGATTTAAAATACTCTATTTACCTGTGAACATTCCCCATTGATAAATCATATATTGAATATAAGTAATTTAAATTATAAAAAATATCCCATAGATAATGAAAATTATTAGATCAGTTTCAAATGTAACTTTTCCTTGAGGTTATGGTACAACCACTACATATCAATACTACATATAAAAAAACAAATATATCTCTCTCTCTAAAGAAAAATACCCACCAATCCCTTATACCATTGAAAACAATATGGAGGAACATTCCATTCAAATTTTTTTAATATCCTCAATATTCATGCTCATTAGTATAGTAGTTGACTATTTATAATGACAAATTTCATTTTATGGTATCCCTATGTTTATAAGACATTATTCCAAATGTGTATAATAATTCAATTATTCTATCATTTTATGATTTTATGCCAGATAGATCATCTTTTATTCCATTGTAGATATATTGTCTCTATATAACGATTATGGGGCGTTCAAGTATGGATTCTAAATTATTCACAATGTTTTTACCAATTTCATCTTACAAAGAAACTCCCAATGGTTTCCACATCTATAACAATGTAAAAACCTACGTTCCTAATGAAGGTGGAAAATTGTGGTGTGAATCACAATGAAAACATGCATCTCACATTTGCTGACAGGAACAAATTTCAAGATCGTCACACCATTCTAGGGTGATTTATATGATATTTCCAGAATATCTAATGCATTTACATAATGTAATTGAATCTATTTCTGATCATTATACAATAATGGTTTCCTTAATTAAATTATCAATTGAATACTACTACATGTAAATGGGGTTATGTTAATGATATCATTTTTAGGTATATGGGGTTGTCTATATTTTTCTAGTTATATATCATAAGTGGGTGGAATCATATATTTTGATTCCATATAACATGGAAATCATGACTTTATTTATGTCTAAGGATGTTATAGGGGTTTCAAGGATGGGATCGAATATGATGTGGCATTCTACTTTTTCATTTTTCTAACATGAATCAAAACCCATGTAGTTTATTTAATTATAATAAATGATGTTTAAATTCAATTGAAAATGACATATATGAGGGTATATAGAAATTGGGTATCAATCATGAACCATAATAAGGATTTCAATGTATCCTCCTAGTAACAAGAATCAGAGTCAACAAACATTGATTTTCTCGAAACATGATGATGGCGAGTGAAAAAATTATTATTACATATTAGAGTTATTTGCCTAGTTTTTAACAACATGGGAATTCTTTATAGACATACATGATGGTGGATTATATTGTTTGGAGGGAATCATATCATGTAAACTGGTCATACAAGTACATGTATCAATAGAATGAGAAATTCATGTTGTAGGTGATATGATCATTGAAGTTCACTGATCCCACATGAGATAGTCATTGTATTAGAACCATACTATAGTTTATGATCAAATTAAATTCATATGTATATTGTACTTATTCATTGGGGTGGCCCAAATGGGATTCTTTATATGGAGATTATGCCTTAGGAAGGATTCCTAAGTTTACTAGGAATCTAAGTCCACATGGGTCAATTCGTTCCTAACCCACACAAGGATGAGGAATGATGGAAAACCCATATGGGAGTTTGGGTCCAATGGGATATATTTTACAATATATAAATGGAGTTATTCCAATATGGATTCCCAATTAAATCTAATTATTTAGTAATTTAACCAATGTATTATATTTAAAATTAAATTAGGGTCCTCATTGTTCAATATGGTGTATTTCATAGTGTCTGCCTGATATTGTTGTCATGTCCATGTGTGTTATCATGACATGGATGGCATCTTTATGATGTAAGTAATGTCATGGTTGTATTATATAGATGTTTAACATATCATAAAGTATATTCTTGATATGGATAGAATGTAGAGGAAGTTTGTAAAACATGTCGTGGTTGTCAGCATCACATGTTTGTGGATTTCTACACATGTCCATGTTGTCTTTGTGACATACTAGGGGATTTTAGGTTGATGTGTTTTAGTTTCATGCCACAAGATCCATAGAACTCTTCCATGGATTTTTCATGACAATAATGACATGTAAAAAGTTATATTCATGATTGATGTAGTCATTTTAGAGGGAATCTTCATGGTTCAAATGACATTTCTGTGGATTATTTACTAAATCACTAAAGGTAATTTCAATAGTTTCATAAGATAAAGAAAAAGTCATCTGAAGGATGTCACATGATCTGGATAATATTTTAAGAGGACATAACATGACATTATTTATATTTATAGAGGATCTATCATGTCTTGGATCACATATTTGTGTATCATCGATTGAACTGGATAACATGTATGAGAGTTATCTCATTATTTCGATAATTCATGTGATGTGCATGGTGCCATATCAGGAAGATTACCATTTCTTTTTGTGTGTAAGTATTCCTTCCTTCTCATTATTTATTGCATATGTTCCATTGTGTTCATTAGTAATAGCCTATTGGGATCTTGTGTATCAAAGAAAACATTCCAAATATCATTTGAATGATCTATATGGACCACTATAATTTAATCACAAGACCTATAGGATGATCACATGATGCTTATATACCTTCCAGGTATAACTTTTCTATTTTACTTAAATTACCTAGGTAAATACCCTCAGTATTTCATGAATTTCCACTGTGATAGGTTTTTTAACACTTCTACACTGTTGTGGGTGTACAACGCCAATGTTTTTTTTGTTCCGACGGGGATGAATTTTTAGGTCTCACCACGCCAAATATATGTCTCCCTTAACAAAATGTACATCATATATATGTGAAAATATCAATGGAGGGGTTATTGTATAATTATTTATGAGTGAAAAATCTGTTAGTCATTCATGGTGTCATATTTCTATTACATTATAAACAATGACTGTGAGAGAACTCCATCATTTACATATTTATTGGAACTATGGATTTACAAAGGGATATAAAATAATCATATTTACATTTTAATAACACATAAAAACATCAGAATATCATTTATGGGTGTCTTCATGATAGCAAGATTCTTGTTTTTATGGATTTCACATGATCATTAGGGACTTTTTGACAGGCGCTGTCATGGCTGCTCTCAAATGATGTTATGTTTTGGGGTTATTTAAGTGCAGTAGTGTGGTTGACCTAGGTCATCTCTCAAAGAGTTTGTAATTAAAACAACCTAATAAAGGTATTTTGAAAATAAAATTAAATAACATAAACACATTAATTTAAATGATAGGGGCTCTTTTATTGCTTATAAAACTAGAATAAATTTTCTAGAAGAATATTTCATTAATTGAAATTTTTGAATGACGTTAGATTAAAAAGGCCAAAAAAAGATGTTTTTATTTATTTTAAATAGAATAATAGTTTCAAATATACCACTTCATTTAATTATTTATCATTAAAATTATAATCAATATAAACCTAATTATTATACCCTAATATTTTAAACCACACACACAATGAGAAATAATTGAACCATTGATATAAAACTAATTAAATCCTAAGCTTGCATTGAAACATGAAATCACATAACCCTACATTGATTTATGTTCTATGGTATATTATGGCAAGTAATAAATTAGGTAACATTTAAACTCTATATATGATTATTAATTGAGTTTAGATATTATATTTTAACTCTAAAAATCAATCATGTGTGTTCTTGTATTTCCGGTTAAGGATGCACTCTCGTGGTTCACACAATTCCCGACCCCGCGGGTTTTGTTTCAATTGTTCAATTTCATTATTAGTTTCATTAAAATTAAATATTAAAATAATATATCATTTTATGTGAATTAAATTATCTCCTTTATTCAAAACAAATTAATGAAGAAACATAGAGGTTGGTCGATTGATAAAAAGAACTACTCTTCCATGGATGGTGTTGTCATTGTAGAAACATTTTGCATGTGAAATGGTTTAGAAAGGGTAAAACCCAATATTTTTTATACTCATGATTCCATTAAAATTATAAAGATTATGATACGAATAAATATTAATAAAACATAATAAAATAATATAAATTAAATAAAAACAAAGAAGTTTATTATCGAAACACATATATTACCACATGATAAAGAGAGGAAGGCTTCGATGAAGGGATCCTTGTTTCAAGAGCTTAAAATATGAGTATAAGAAGTTCTAGAACCTCCAATGTGATTAGAGGACTCATAAAAAACATCAAAATGGCAGCACTACAATCCTTGGTCAAACTTCCAAATGGGGTTCCCAAGGTGTCAAATTATAGCCAAAATGGGGAGTGGTCTTGGGATCCCAGTTTCTGAGATACCAATTGTGTATCGTTTTTGAGTTTGTTCATGCAAATATCTCAAGTTGGTAAAAATTTAAATGTTGTACCCATTATCTTGAATATTTCCATGTCAAATTTTGGGGCAAAAGGAGGATGACAACGTGAGATATGGCCGAAATACCGAACCAAATCATTGACTTTGTGCATATTATATCCCCTAGAGAGATTGGTTTAGATTTACCCCTTAATAAATGAATTGGGCTTCAGTTTC
Source organism: Viscum album (assembly GCA_963277665.1). NCBI lineage: Eukaryota > Viridiplantae > Streptophyta > Magnoliopsida > Santalales > Viscaceae > Viscum > Viscum album. The sequence goes on along the minus strand of OY728136.1, from coordinate 1,764,039,348 downwards.
ATGGGATTCTTTGTAGCCCATAAAGTGTTTGAGAGGCCTATAAAATTTCATCCAATTTTACGGAACTTATTTTAGAAATGTGAAAAACAGTGGAAAAATGTCCTTAGGCCTCCATGCTGTTTGGCCCATTTCCCTTATGGATAATCTCTAACCCTCCAAATAACCTCATCCTACAATGAAATCCCCAAAACAAGAAGAATTTTCATTTTTAATAGTGGAAAACATTTAATAATTGAATCAAATTGTATGTGAAATTTGAGATAATATTTTAACATTTAAATACAAAACTAGATTTCAATATTGATGTAGGGGGGAAATAAAGAAGTTAATTGTGATGCAATCAATTTTCTATGGTCCCCATTGGGATCAAGTTGGCTCGTCGACGCGCTTTCACCTAAAATATGTTGATCACACATGGCGCATAACCCCTTATCATGAAAACATTAATAACATCATTTCTCATTAGTTTCCATCCTTTTTTTATTTTTATCTTTTATTTTCAAAGACTCTCCCATTGGGATTCTGTCAGGGCACCACATCATCAATACTTGATCTCACAAAGATATTTGAGAATTTTCATGGTTTTTTGAATAAATATTAATTGGTACATCTCAAAAAAATTTATCGATCAAGAGACAATGTGTGATCATTTTCATGGATATTTTCCCAACATATCTGTGGATCTAGAGGGTGGTTTCATGATCAAGCAGACATGTCGATAACCCTTAACATGACTAATCTGACCTACCCAGAGGCATTTTGTGTCATGGATGACATACTACTACCTATATGGTTTCATCATTCTGCTAATCACATGATTTATAAGATCCCTTTTCATGAAAATCGTTGTTTTTTCTACGTCATGACACCTCCTCATTTTTCAGTTTTATTTTTTAAGGGGATTTGGTGATTGTTATGAATTTTTCATTTAATAGGTATTAGGATTACATGAACTCATATGGATGCCTTCACAAGATTATGTGGGAATATCAGAGGGGATTTACAGAATCATCCACATATCATGTGAATCATATGATTTGTTTGTGTTTTCTTCCCAGGGTGACGTTAATGTGTATCTTATTCAGGATCATGGGATCGCATAAACATGTCACTATATAACCATTAATACATGATTTTAAATACTTACATTTATATATAAAATAATTTATATACACTCACTATCTCTTCAATAAAAAATTCCCAATTCAAATTTGGAAAGAGTCAAAAAAATCCTTATAATAGAGTGAGGTTCCCAGGGACAAGTACTCACATCATCAAATAGTAAACTCTCTCTTGAGTACCTAAGGATTTTTCTGGTTGGTGTACCACATGGATTACATACATCTAGCTGACCTATGGAATTCTATGGGGAAAACAACAAATATTGGGCCATGTGGGTTGTTCATTCAACTAGTGTCTCATACTATTAATCTCTTATAAATTATTATATTGACTGATTTCTTTTCAAGACCACTTTTAAATATTTCTTCACAATATCTGATCATTTCATAACTTTTGACTTCCTAAAATGATCACCTTTTCAACCAAATTTCTTAGACAACATATGAACCAATTCTCAATAATTTTCACGAACCTTAACACCTACTCTCAACTGCATCACAAGAATATCACCATCACATGATTTGTTGGCTCTATAACCTGATCAATTGAGTGTTACAATGTTCGAATGACCATCTCAGAGTCACATAATATAATTTCTTAATATAGACCATACAATCACATGATGATTTATAGATCACAAAATTCTCAAAACCTATATATGTTTAAGATATAAAAAACCCCTATGTGTCCTAGCTATTTGTATGTTGTTATCCGAGTTATGAAAATCATTTGATAATTTAACTTTCTCATATAACATACACATCTTTCCAAGTAAATATAGATCCCATCTCACGAACTGTTTATAATAGGTAGGAAATAGTAGAGGTGGATCATTGGAATTCCATAGTAATAGGATTGGATGTTTTCCATTGGTTTGTCCTCATAGATGAATCTTTTAGACCTGATGGGTGTAAGTCTAATGGAATATCACATGTCTTACTTCTTATCCCATTAAGTGCATGGTTTTACAAATATTCACTTATCCTTCCACTATAGTCATCGATTTTTTCACTTTCATGGGTCTTGTGGGCCCCTAACACCTTCAGAAAAAAAAATCATACATATGGACCTCATTAATGATTAGATAAAATGCTTATATTGGTCTATCATCAAATTCATTGAATATATAATTTTGAATGAACATCATAAATAATATTTTTAAATTCAAATGTTCCAATTGATGATGTAGAAATACGCTACATACCATAAAAACATGTTGTTTTCAAGATGACAATTTAAATCTAGAGGGAGATTTGGGATGTATTGTGGATGGAAAATCTGGGTGAATAATTATACTTCTTAATATTCTATGGATCTAAAAACATTGAGATGTATAAAGCCGTTTGGATATCCAAAACATTCTCATATTGTATTAAAGGCATGATGATGGTGTTTTTTAGCTAGTAGAGCCTAGATATTGATACATTTAATCCGACGATTGGTGAGGTGGACATCTGTTTCTAGGATGTTGAGAATATTTACAATACAACAATTCTAGGATATATATATGATGAGTTTCTCTATATGCCTCTCATTTGGGATGACATAGAGAGGACCGCTCCCATTTCTTGGGAACTAATCAGGTTTTATGAGAATACCCTATGGAATACCCTTTTTCATATGACAGACATCTATTTTACTTAATGGGAGAAACATTTTATCATGAAGTCACATTCTCAATGCAAATATAAGAAGATGTAGGATTTTCCAAAAATCAATTCCCACTACATTTAGGATTCATACTGGACCATTATTTAAGAGGACTCATTTACCGACTATGAGTTGTAGGTTATTCCCGACATTGATTGACAGATTTACTTTGTCTTTTTTTACTATGTTTCGAAGTGGGTACATACATTAAACTCAATAGAAGGGTGGAGTTAGATTTTCCACCAATATGATGGAATCTTATATGTTTTATTGGAGTCTTGTTGGGTTTTATTTTCTAGTTTTAGCCAATATATACCTCCTCCTTCTCAATATTTATCGGTTAAGTTACCATCATTGAATTTATAGTTCTTATGAGGTTCTATATTGTTGGATGTGGGCTGGACTAGTGGTAGAGAATACCTAAGAATCCAAAAATTTGTCGACATTCACTTAATGTTCATTTTATGGTGAATGAAAGGGGTGAGTCCCATAACATTAATGATTTTGAAATCATATCCTCCCTATTTATAATGACTGCTTCCCTATATATTCCACCTATATTCTTAATAGTAGTAAAACTAACAATGGTAGGAGAATCTCTATGCCTTGGAATTATATGACATCAATCCATGATGGCTTCATTTTTACCCCTTTTGGTGAGATTATTTTCTATGAATAGTATGGTCCTTGTTGGTTCAATCATTAGTTTTGATGTATTCAGACAAAATTCCCTACCACTCCTCATGTATAGTCTAAAAATAATAAAATGTTGGCTTGTCAGTTTAGGTTTATTTTTTCTATATTGGAGACACAAATTCAAATACACCTTCCTCTAAATGAATTATAGAATTTTTTTTGTATCATATGTATGCTCTGATGAGAATGTTATTGTATCCAAAGGGGAAATTATACATATTAGTACTTGTGGTTGTAAACTTCCCTCCAAACAGAAAATCCAGTCCAACAACTGACAAAAAACTCACATCTAGCTGATAAACAACCTTGGATAATCCTTACAAGGAAGTGAGTCATTTATCATCAACTTCGTTATTAAAAGTGGTGTCAATGGGGGAGGCAACAATGGGTTTAGTTACGACGATTAATGCAATTTCTCCATTGATATTCCCACTGACACATTAGGAATAGATAATTTATAGAGAATAGAAATTCGATGATGAATTATGTGGGATACATTCCTAAGAAGTGATACATTTGGAATAATTTTTATGTATTACTACTGCGTAGATCCTCACTGATCCTCACATGGAGGAATATACATCATCTCCCAAGGAGATTAGTGGGATTTCTATCAAATCAGTAGAACCTTTAATATTTGACCTTGTCCACCAGGAAAGAGAAATGATTGAAATTAAAACACAGTTAGACTTAGTTCCTACTATAGAAACTCTAGTGGTCATTCCATTTATCCAATAATTTTCCAGTGCACTTCTAGATGATACTGATAATGGTAGATATTCCACTATCGTTTTGGCCTTGATTTAGGCATCTATCGATGAAGGACACAACTTATTTAGAGATAAAATATATTTCCCATTATTTTTACATTGGATAACATTAATTTGTACATTATATCCCTTAATGGAAGTGAGATAAGTATGTGGATGGAGAAAAAGTTAGTATTTCCCCCCAAGTCACTCATTAAAAGATGGTGTTTCCTCATCCCCTATATATGGGGTTTGGGTGACATACTTGATATAACTAAAAAAGGTATTATTATGATATTGATCACATTTTTTATAAATCTGAAATAATCTTATTATCTAATTGGTGAATGATTATACTATGTTTCCATTATTACAATTACATCACCTTTGATCTTAAAATTTATGGTCCCTTCTCCTCGAACTCTTTTCTAGATGATTCAAAAAAATTGGAGGTCAGCTATAAAACCAACTCATCAAAGGTCAATAGTACAAGTCTCTTTCTCAGTGAATTATTATTATTATATATTCATATTCCCATATTGGGATTATGTCAAGGCTCTATATCTGAGAAACTATATCATCTAATGTGATGATATGTGTGGGTAGAAATTTGGACCCTAATCTTCACGGACTCATTGTATGAGATAGAGAACCAAATGGTTCATCTCAATTATATATTTTCCTACCATGGATATAGGGTATTTGAATATACATATCTTATTCCTATGTTAATAAATGTAATTCACTCATATATAAGATGGAATAATAATTAAGTTTAGTAGTGGTAGATGGGTCATATTTGGTTGAATAAAGTCAGGATGAGACCCTAAATCGAGCTTCCCAATGTGAGGCTGAGTCGATGGAAGACCAAAATGTGATCAGCACTAGGAAGGTTGAAATTATCCGATTGAATTTTGAAATCAATCATCTCTATAAACTAATTTCATGGTTGTATAAGGAACTAAAAAACTCGAATAAAATTATGTTTGAGTAACATGGGCTCTTTGATCTTCCGGTGAAGGCCAGCCAAGATTCCATTTCATGAGAGGAATCGTTGCAGCAGATTATGAAGGAAGAAACTAAATCCATTAATTAAATATTCTTATCCATATAATCATTAGAGTAGAGTTTTACCAAGATGATGTTTGCACGACCCGCCTTCACTAAAAGGAGGGAACGGTCAGCAGATTTCCAATCCATTCCTTCTTTATGTTGAAGGATAGATAATGACCCCGGAGACCCTCCTTCAATAGGTCCCAGAGTGGAGACTAGCACAAAGGGTATAGAACCACACACAAGATGGAAGGTATAACCCCTTTTTATTTTAATAGGATCGAGAGATAAGGTAGAAACCCCAACAACACCCAAGATGAATGTAAAGGTAAAGCCAAAAGTAAACCATTCCCATATTCATGATCAAAAGTAAGGGATACAAGCCACAAAACTCCAAAAGCTCAAGTACCAAGAAAATGAAAACGACAACAGAAACTGCCCTAAGGTCTGAGCTAGTACGGTCCTGCACGATCCCTGATGTCTTCCTAGAAGCCTGAAAATAGTTTTATATACATAGGGTGAGCATACATGTACACTCATTAGGGAATACCAAAGACTCTCGTGCACAAATGAGGAGACATTCTAATGCCTCGTGGAAAAAGAAATAACCAAACACCCAACAAGGAAAAGCTATCCACCCAACCTCACCACGGAACGCTCCCAAAATAACGCAAGTAAAGTAACATATAGTAATAGAACATCGATATTTGGGTACCCCGCGCCGCTTTCCCACTAGTTATTTAAGACATCCTACACATCAAACCAATCCCACCATTCTCACCGCAGTCCCACTGCCACACCCGCCCGCACACACCTGGGCAACAACCAGACATCCCACATGCAAACACTTGTTCCACAACCGCTATCCCACCCGCAAACACCTGGGCCACAACAACCTTGCGTAACCATGCCTGAAAACACCTAGGCCAGAACAACCACTTCCACGCCCGAAGACACCTGGGCCAGAATGCTACCGTCACGCCCAAAGACACCTTGGACTCATCCTGAAGATACATGGGAAACAACTTGCCCATAAACCCGGGGGACAACCACCACAACTACCCCCCCCCCAAAGATTCTTGGGGTAATAATGGACCTCAGGCCATCACAACCTCCCTGAAGATACTTGGGATATCTGGGAAAGGGAGCAGAAAATAGCTAAAACCAGCCTCTAATAGAAGTGTTGTAAAAAACACCCTCCTCCATGAAATGGGGGTGTTTGGAACTAAGTGCTCAACATGGGTGGGGAGAGAATAAGAAACATAAGAAATGCAAATATATGTATAATTTACAAGCACTCAACCCAACCTAGGGTTTCCAAAGCGAATCAAAGAACAAGCACACTCGTCCCTATTCATAGGAAGCACATTGCTCACAGCCGAGTCAGAACTCATCCCCAGAACCAATTCCCATTTAAGATATTATTGCTTCCATGTTCAAGTAATCTCATTTAAATAATGTTCTACACTACTCGGAAACAAACAATATCAGCACAAACCCAGGGTAAAAGTTACAGCCAATACCAATTTAAGCATTCATGCCCGATTCTCTTGAAAAGTCACAACAACAAAGCGATAAGTGAGATTCCTTGAAGTAATAGAACCAAAGAAAACCCAGAGATACAGGCCCATGATCCCAAAATCCAGGATCCAACGGTTTCTCAACAACAGAGGAGCCCACCCCATTTCGTGATATAAGAAGAGTAATCACACAGCCTCAAACTCACAACCAGAAAAAGTACAACAATAGGGGATCCCATCACCACCCGTATCACCCCAGCAATCAGACCATGACTGAAACAACAAAACCGCTACCAGTAACACAAGGTAGGCCCATGTAGGTATTTGTAGATTTAAAATATTTAACACACTCCATGGTTTCAATTCTTCTATGGTTTAACCAGTGTTATCTCAGAAAAGGGTTAATCCTAGTGCTTCCAATTTATTTAACCTAGTATAGGTAATTAACCAATTCCATAGTAAGGTTATTTAATCATCTAGGAGCACATAGGTTCATTAGTGCGCAAATAAATACCAACAACAGCCTTGATTTTCAGTGAGCATAGGCCCGTACAATTCATAACACATAACAACATAAAGAGTACAACAGAACATCAATCACACACCCTTTCATTCATTAAATATCCATTCATTATCTTTGTTAATTTTAGTTTCACCAATTTTCACATAGTAAAAAGCATGCCCACTCCGCATGATACACAGAAAGGAGAGGCGAAGGTAAAAAAATCCCTACCTGGTTGCTCAATGATCAATGTTCCAACTCCGCGTCAACAATAGGGGATGTGCGACTTGCGGGATCCGACACAGGTGCACCACTTTCCTTGTGAACAAGGACTCAAATGCACAAGGAAGAGAATGATACTATCCAAGAGGAAGGAGAAGAAAAAAATCCAGTGTAATAAATAGATTAGATCCCAAAGTTATGGGATATAAAATTTGAACACCTTGGAAGTAGGATCGTGGTTCTACCATGCGGTTGTGTGTTACACATGACTGAATTAATTTATATTTAGTAGGTAGGTTTCTCGGGATTTTTATTTATTATTTATGGGCTCAAAACAGACTTAAAATTCTTCAAAAGTTTAAAAAGGCCTAAAAGAGGAGTTACATGAATGACTGAAGAATGAAAGACCCGACAAGTCTGGATGACACCGACCGGCCGCACTGAAATGAGGTGCAACCCCTTAGGGACCTGGAATTTGGAAAAGGGATGGGACATGAGGGTATGGGCCATTATAGATGTAATCTGTTGATAATGATCTATAATGGGCTTGTAGTTTCAGGAACCTCTATTTTTTGGATTGATGGCCAAGACCATATTTTATTGAGAATCCTCTCTCTTTTTTCATTATCAATTATCAAATATTTCCAAACGATATATGATACTATCACTATTTCTATCACGATGTGTATGGAATTTCATCAAAACTATATCACATGAACCTTCAAAGATAATCATACTTTTTAAAATATCATTTAATACAAAATGCATTACTCTTTATTATTTAATAATAATAGACATTTTGTGAGAACTTTCCATAAAAATATTAATTGTGAAAGAATCCTAGTTGATTTTTCCACTCGATTAATACATGAATCCCCAAATTAAAGATATTTACATGGTTTAAATATATCATACAGTGATAATGATCTAATGTTTTCCAATGTTATTTAAGTTAGTGATCATATATTGATTTTTTCTAGGGTTAAATAATGATCCCTACAATATTTTTATATTTTTTATGATCCACAAACTATTTCCAAATATTTTAGGGGTAAATATTAGAGGGGGAGGTAATTAAATTTTCTCAAGAGTACTTTTTACTGTTTTTCAACCAAGAAAATATTATTCAATTTCCATTATATATGTCATAAATATTAATTGGACTACACAATGTGAGTTCCCAGAGAGAGGATGCTCGACATTTGACCACAACTCCCTTTTAATGTTTTCAACCTCATGAGAGTTGTGTCTCTTCCATTTTTATTTGAAAAGACATTAAATCTAATCGATTGATGTGTAGTAGTTTCTTTTATTCAAGCTCAGACAATTTGTTGTTGTATCTTAGGTTCTCATAGATCCGACTTACTACTACATTTGTTTAAAGTCTTCTAGTCTGTACCTTCCCTTTAAATAGTTTATGATCTTCTAGCTCAATTCTTTTATAGATTTAGTATATGTTCTTCTTGTTTTGAACATCTAGTGTTTTAAATTAAGGCCTTCTTGCTCAATTCTTTTAGTGATTTAGTATATGTTCTTCAATCTTGGATCTTTTACTATATTATTTTAAGGTCTCCTATATCAGACTATTTAGTGGTAGTGAAGGAAGGGTATTCCAGAAATGTTTAAGAACCCTAAATTTATGATGGTATTATAAAAAAATATTTTCCACAAAGGGATATTATAACCCATATTCCTAAATGATATTAAGAAGAATGTAGGTCCATGAATGTTTCCAGCATGATGTGTTCTTGTATAAAACATAAAGGATGAATGAAAAAGACTAGTTGTAAACGCCTACATCATTAATGAGATTCATTTTGATATATGTTGAGACAATATAGAAGCTTAGTACACATGGATTGTAAGAATATGGGTTGTTTCAGTCATGAACAAAAAGTTTGAACCAATTAATATGTAATTGTAATACATTCCAAGGATGAACGCAAAACACACTAAGATGTTGAGTTACATTGTGGTGTTTCTGGGCCTCAGGATGATTGGTGGTATTTTCGTATAAGCATGGGAACCACTAGATTTTGGGTCAAAAGTTATTCTGAATTACCAAAATGGGTTATGTTACTGGAAAGGTAACGGAAATTCCTTCTTCCTTCAAAGGGAAATGATTTATTTTAGAATATTTAAGAGATTTCATGATGATGTGGGGTATAGTGAAAAGAGATACACAATAAGGGTTCTTGAAACCTTGGGTAGTTTTGAATATTTTGGGATGATCAGGGACTATGAGACATGTTATTGAGTCTCATGATTTGGGCCATAATGAGGAGTGATAAAAGAATATCACCTTGGGTAGTTTTTAATTTTTTGGGATGCTTAGGGCCTAGAGACTGTGTTTTTAAAATAAAGAGATGTGAAAAATCATTACTCTAACAATTTTAGAACTAAGGTGTACTATGATCATTGTACAAATTTTATTTGGGCCAAAAAGTGGTCGTTATGAGATTTAAATATTGTTTATTTATATTATGATTTTTATGAAATCTATAAATGAATGCTTTATTAAGTGAATAACTGAATTTTGATTAGGAAAGTATTTTTGGTTTTCAAACTAACTTGTTTTATTCCCCATTCACCAAAAATTTAGGGTCTTTTAATTTAGGACATCAAAGGATAATTTTTAAGGTCATATAGAATTTACCAATGTGCATCCAGTTTAAGGTCATGATGAACATGGAATTAATATGAGGGGAATGTCTTATAATATACTAATTCTTATACATAAAAAAATATATCCAACTTCGTTTTCAGGGGGAATTGAATATGTTATAAATCATAGATCAGGGTCTTCATGTCATATGTAATGGTATGAGATAATCATGAGTAGAAGTGTCATCCATAACACTAAGGTGAAAAAATTCAATGAGATTATGTTTGGGATCCAAAGAATCATAATACTTTTTTACATTTTAATAAATCATTTGATTGATTTTCAGGATCTCATAAGTAAGAACATGGGGTATAAATTAAAAGTCAAGGAATGGGTCACATGATGTTTGGTTTCATTTTCCAAGGTCCATGGAAGGTTAACAAAAACCTGTGATGCTCATGAAACTAGGTGTGATTTATCATTTAATTTTCATAATGGTTGATTGATGCCTAATGTAATCTGGTTGACTGAGGTCAGGATCTTGTGCCCCATTGATAAGGAATTATAATTCATGATCATATTCACATTTTAATGTTATATAGTGAGGTGTCATTTTCCATGATTTTTAATGTCATGTAGTAAGGAAAAAATAATTGATGTGAAATTGTGAAATATATCAAATATGACACATTTCATATTTTGGGGTAATTTGGATGTTGTAACAACCTTTTATCCATAATGCAATTTATTTAGGGGTATCTATATATTGGATCCCTTTATTTGAAGATTTATCTAATGCACAAGAAGGCCATATATATTTCTGATATGTATATATGTAGAGAAATTCTTTGTGACATGGCCCCTTTAAATATAGTTATATACTAATTTTATGGTTGGGATTCCATGTTATTTCCTATGAATGTTGTAATGGTCAGAATCATGATAAAATTAACTCCTTATGGTCATTTCCCTTTTATAGACCTCACTCATATAGATGGGAGTGGGGATTACATTTTTCTTCTTATAGAGTCTCAACATCATGGTTTGATAAGGGATCCTATACATAGATTCATCTCATAAGTGGGGATAGTGAAAATAAAAATTTAGTTCTAGTATAGAGGTGAAAAATATACCCCTTTTATAGATTTATGAATTTGATGGACCCCTAAAAAAATTGTTTCTTACACGGTGGGCCATTTTCCATGTCATTTTAATTTCATGCAACATGGTTATTTCCATGTACTTTAACATAATGAGACTAGACCATTTTCATGGTGTTTAATTTCTTGTAACTAGAACATATCACCAAAAGAAATAAATAACCCTAAAAAGTTGGATCTTCAATGAATATTAATACCCCTAAATTGAATTGTAGATGTATATGTTGTCATAATATTGTCCTGAAAATTTTTAAGAACCACAGATGCATAACCTTGGGTGTGTTTGAATCCTCCTGATTAGATGGATTATGAATGGTTTAAATCACAACCAAATAATATATGAGTTTACTATTGGTGGAAAAAAAGTGTGTAAAAGTCATCCATTGGTAATTGTTTAATTCTATATTCTAGGAATTGAGGGCTATGACTCTAATATACAGCAGGGAAACCCTTCCTAGACCAAACATCCTCTAGGAATAAGCACACTAGAAGGGAGTAAATTCTTCAATGGATACTAACAGGGACCTTTTATGCTATCTAATCATTTTTACCACTTCTCTAAAGGTAATAAAAAATGTAAATGTAGTTCATGGTATATGAGGATCTAATATATGGATACCAACTCAATGAATTGTTTATATCAACTCATGTATTAGAAGATTCAAATTGGGTATATAGATATCTTAAGATTCATTAATGGTTACAACATCTTAAAAGTAACTCTAGTGTGTATTGGACACATATCAATGCTAAGGGATAAAACATGAGATTTTTTAGTATGCAAAGAACATAGGGGATTATTTTTTCCACATTAGGACCTCTTATCATGTATTTTTACATCATGATACTATAATTTGGTCATGAATATTAACGTCATGTGAGTAGGAAATAGTTCTCTAACCAAAACACATCTCATTTGAACTGTCCATGTGGCTTTCTAGGATCTCTATGATTATATGACACTTTGTTGAAATAGGAGATAATGTAAATATATGTAGTTGATTATGTTTACTGAGAGTATGTGAAAAAGAATTCGTTAGAGGATGACAATTTTTTGTAGACTAAAAACTCTACACATATATGACTCTCATAGGGGAATGTTCTTAGGAGATACAATTACCCATGGATGGCCATAAAAGGGTGTGTCCAAGTGTCACTGTGTGTCTTGTGATAGAAATATTCAAACCACACATAGCTTTGAGATAGTTCCCTGCATAGGTTTATCCAACATGTAGTGGTTCATTCTAATCATTATATAAGTTTTGGCTAGACCCAGGGATGATGATTAAAACATTTATAATTATCCAATACTAATAGATATCAAGAAAAATGTAGTTATAGAAGAGAAAATATTCCAAATAAGTCTTACGGATATATAAAGGGTGAATTATTTTCCATTTATGTTACATCATTACCTAGGATTGAAGACATGATTGTCACTACATATATTTTGATCGCAGGAATCAATTCACATGTAAATATTTTATATAGAATAGTTCATACAGGTCTGACCCATTTGAAGAGGGGAATTTTTTTAATATTGTGGTTGGATCCTGAATATGACATCTAGGAATCACTACTTATCTTTTATATAAGGAATAAAGACACATGAATTTCATAAATATAAAAATCACCCTATAGGTATGACCCATACGTAAATGAGGGATTATCTTCCTTGATAGTGTGTCTCGATCCCGGAATTGATACCTAGGTGTCAATAAAAATACTATTATATTTGGAATCATGAATAATATAGTTCTTTATTGAAAAACTCACCTATACAGTTCTATTCCATATGAATAGTGGAATTATTTTCTATTGTTATTGCAGATGGACCTGTGATTTGATATATTGGAATCACCAAATATCCTACTATATAAGGAATCAATCCACACAAAGTAATTGAGTTGAAAACACACCAGAAAAGTCTCATACATTTGTAGAGGGACATTATACTCGATTAATATTGATGTTAGACCTAGGATTAGAGATCTAAGCATCAATATGTTTCCTGTGATAGTTGGAATCCAACCACATGTAGTTATTTCATTGAAAAGACTTCACATAGGTCTAACAAAAACATAAGGGTGGAAATATGTTACATTAATACTATGGATAAACCTCGAATTTGATTCATCAAAATCACTATGTAAAATGTGATGGAAATAATCAGTCCAGACGTAGTTAATGAATATAAAACCTCGTCATGTAGAACTTTCGTGTCAATTGGAGTTCATTTCATGGTGGGATGTGATTCAAGGAAACCATCAAGGGCCTACCTCTTAACTTTCTTATGTGATACGAGTTTCATTTCATATTGATACAAAATATCATCCCATCATTCCAGACAACCATTCAACGTAGGGAATCTATTTATGCACTTCAGAAGGTAAATACAATATATGAATTGGGTGTTAGGATGATGCATGTAAGGGATCATCATTTCCACTACAAATATTAGTTTATGTTAGTTATTATTAATATCAGAATACCAGTTTTAAATCCTTTTCATTTCTCGACTGTGATAGTACATGCATTTTGTTCCTATATCATTTTTCTATGAGAGGAGAGAATTGAGAAATCATTCCATGATAAGAACATAAAAAATATGTGGAATCCCATCGCCTAGAATAATAAAGACTAGTAGTATGGTCATGTACTACATGAGATTCTGAAGGGCTTCTTTACTGTCCTCATCCCATTGGTAGGTGAATCCTTTATTCCTTAACATGCTTAAATGCATATATTATCTAGATAGGATATTTTTTAAATTATGAAAGTATGAAAGGTTCACTTGGACCCCCTTGGTTCATTAAGATTATGAGGCGTTGACATAGAAAGGATTCCAGTCGAATTTTCATGGTTGACCTCAATTCCATGGTGTTATACCAAAAAGTCAAATAATTTCCATGATGTTACCCATAAAGTGAGCAATGTCAGATTCATAATCAAACAATTCTTCTACAATATGTTATATATTTTTGATCATCTGTGAGGTGATCACATAACTATCAATATTTAACATATAGGTCATCAATCTAAAATTATACTATCCTTCTCATGAAGGAATCAAAGAAATAATCCATATAGCATGGGTATGTAGTTATAATATATTTTAATCATAAAAGAAAGACCATATAGAAAAATATCCCTCGAGGTTATCTTAAGGTATTGTCTTCCTCATCTTCTGAGGTCATCTTTATAAATTTATACCCTACAAACCAATCCATTATAGAATTGTCATGGAATCTAGCACTTCCAAATATCAAAATATTTTTGATCAATAATGGAACACCTTCCATTGACTAGCTTCAATTTTTGTTACTAAAATTGATTGATACCCTTAATTTTCTATTCTTTTTTCTTGATTGGTATGATTTTGGAAAGCCATTTTTGTTACTACATTTTCCTTAAAAAAATTTCTTAATTTCATTTGTCAATTTCTAATTCAAAAATAGTATCATGAGAGGGGTTCAACCACCCGGGTTCTTACTAGAGAACACGATGGTCATTTTGTAAGACCAAGTGGTGCATACCACATAAGGTTACTAGAGAGTCATTTCAATATAATTCAATGAAAACATGTATTGTTTTTAATATATAGTTAAAATATAAGTCCCATGTTTCTCAAGAGGTATAGATTCACTAATAATAATACGTTTTGTGTATTCCAATATTCTCAAATTCAGTTTCATATTCTCATCGATTATGATGGAGACACTTTTCACAAATATGGGACGGTGTTCTTGAGGTAAACCTCTTCTTCATTGATCTTAGAGTTTGTGTAAGAATTTTATTTAAATTCCTTTTAATTTGATGGTATCATTTTTTCTGGAAATGTAAGATAAGACATAAATGAGAAATTTGCATTATATACTTCCATAGATAGTGTAGTGATACTATGGTTTGGGTTTTCCCTTATACTGCCTCTAGGGGTAGGAGGAGTGTAGTAATTCTATGTTTTATAGGATTTATTGGTGGAATTCTCAATTTTAACTACTAGAGTGAGTGAATTATCTGTTCTAGATAATGAATCATCCTAACCACATTTTGATGAATCCCCATTACCAGACATGACAACTATCACATAGACATGAGATAATGAAGATTTCAATTCAGGGTACCTTTCTAGGGTTAATACTTTTACCTCAGTTGGGTTTATGTGTAGAAAATAATAACTATTGATCATGCTCCATGTATTTTCAGAGGGAGTCCCCAACCCATTGGGGGATATAGATTTCATTTCATAATCCACAATTAGTTATTTTAATTATTTCTTATAATTTTTTTATCATATATGGTTTATCAATACTTGAGGGGTGAACCTTCTCGATGTAGATTGGATACATTCCTATCAATAGGGTATTTCAAATATTGATGAAATGTTGAAGTTACTGATACATGTCTATGAAGACAAGGTGTACCAACTAGTAAATTACATGTCATTTCCTTTAGGATAACTTTATACTCTCCATTAGATGTGAAATCCCTAAAATGATCCTTCATATTGATCTTTTTGATAAGCCTTTTCTAGCTCTTATCATATTGTTGAGTGGTTATATATGTTAGAGATAATACCCCTCACCATATCCCAAATCATGGAGGGTCCAAATTAGGATGACGCTGATCTTAGAACAATTTTTAACTAGAGGCGTTCATGTGTCGACATTTTTTAGTTTTCATAAAATATAAATTTCTCTTATATGTCCATAGAAAACTGCTTCATAATCCTATTATGTGCACCAGATTTTGACATGAAATTCTGATGGAATAGTCTCAACATTTTAAACCATGGCTGAAATTATATCTTATAAGAACTCATATAAGACCTTTAGGGTCTTGAAAAGTTCCAATATGGTTTCTATTAAAAAGATCAGAGAATCTAATATTGAGAGTTTAGATGGGAAAACCAACAACAATATAATAATTATGTGCTTTTTCCACACATATCTACTCCCCCCCATGGTGGGGTTTCACACTATAATGTGGGTGAGTAGTTGTGGTATTTGATATAAATGGGCCTAGTGCTTGATCTTGGGTATAAAGAATCATCTTTTTCTAGTGGTGTGTGTTGATCTATCCTTCCTCTCTATTTTGGTTGATAAGAAAATCTCAACCTTCCAGTCAATCATGAATAATGACTAGGATTTAGCAACTACTCGAGGTATCAAGGGAATCTCCATGATTTATTGGGCTTCCTGAAGTTTGTGCGAAAGGGTTTCAGAATCATATATGGATATTATGGTGATGTGATTGAAATATTGCGGTCAGTCATACTGACACCATCCCCTATATCCCCAACATCTACATCCTTCGGTTCCAGTTCCTCTTTTAGGTAAAGGGAGCTCATAATCATATTTTTTTTCATCATCATAGAAGTTATCAATTGTGTGATAATCATTAATAGAAAAAAAATTATCTCTTTATTTGATGAGGGTTTTATTTTTGTAGGTAATTCCCATTATCCATATGTCCTGGGAATAATTCTAATAGAGTTTGATCATGAGTAAGAACTAGAGATGACTCCTCAACTTACGTATTTTCCTATGTCTGAATATTATTCATATTTCAACATTTTTATTTAATGATTCCTCAGTATATATGATGATCATTGTTTGTTTGAGAGGTTTTACTCTTACGGTATCATGAGTTGGTCAACTGTATTTTGGGTCATCTAGTTATTGAACATTTTTCAACACCTAACTAAATTTTATTTCTAGTCACTTTCTTCTTTTGGTGGAGTGACTGTTACAAAGGTCATCTATTTTGTGGCCTTCTCTACTATTACCATTCTTGAATCAACCATGGCATGAAGGATGTCCCTGAATAAAAATTAGTCCACGATTGTTTAACCTAACCTCCATTGACATGATCATTATTATAGAAGACGAGTGAGGTTTAGCTCATTTATTTTTTTGGTTTATGATATCTTGAGAATTTTACTTTTTGTGGATTTAAGGAAATAAACAAGGAACATATAATTATTTAAGGACTGCACTAAATTCAACCATTCCTATAATAGAGGGAAAACATAATCTCTATCTTCTTTTGGTAAAATATAATTTTTTTTATATTCTGGTTGACGAGGGGATCCTAACAATTTTTGAGATGAACGGGTACTTGAATGTGAAATACTTCGGATTTTATGTTGAAAATTGTAGTCTCTAACTTACCATACCTTTTTCCTATTTTAAGGGAATGGGTTGAGAGTTAGATCAGTTCTTCAAAATGGAATCAACATCGAATTGTGTCATATCAGAGAACTCATTGAATTGCATGTGATACTTTCTTGATTTTTGGGGTGTTCATAGCCCCTCCTATTTAATTTCTAAAAATTTTCTAGAAATTCATCCCATGAGAGTGAGATACTAAGAAAATAGAGTTACACATTATCTCTAGGAGTGAACATGGATACCCTATCATTATTATTTTTGTATGAGGTTTATTAGGATGGATATTTTTATTTTCCATAATAGAGATGAACTGATAAATGAATTAATGAACAAGGACTTGTTACCCATCTATGGATCCTCCTAGAATATTGTTGTACCAAATGAAGGATTAACCTATTAGAGTTATAAAAATTCTATCAATTTTTTCCTCTTGTAGATCTTGGAGTCCCATCATTGGGTTGCATCAGGACATGAAGTGCATGATATAATGTTCTAGATCTCTCATATATTCAACGTTTTGGAAGGTAATATTTCTAAAATATGTTTGGGGATAATTTTAATCCAACCATTTGAGATATAGAATCCATTATGGATTCATGGTTGTTTTCCACCCTTCCATAGATTCTTTTTAATTTTCATGTGATTCAATGTCATTGAGGGGTTCTTGAGGTACTACTATCTAGAACACCACCTACCAATAGGGACTGAGTAAGGACTGATGAGGAAGCACTGTTATCATATCCCACTGATTCTCATTCTATTCTTGGACAAAATGATCTCCCTAGTGGGTTAGAGGATACTACCATAATGGAGAAATCTATATGTTTGTCTCAACTTACCAATTTATATATATTGGTTTTGAGGATCCAATGATTCAATCAAACATAGAAAAAACTATTTTAGGAATTATGTATTTCTATTTTTATGTGGGTGGTGGGATATTCATATTTGTCTGATGATGATACTCAATTTGAATAACTCAATTTATTAGACACTCATTGAGATATCTTAAAATTTCTATCTCATTATCATATAATTCCAATCATTATATAATGGTGGGAGTTTTATTTGCACTTCGTAGATAGTGATATGTTTTCCATATATTTCCCTTTATCCATGGAAGTGTTCCCACCATAGAGATAAAAATTCATCATTCAAAAGTGAATGGTTCTAGTCATTTCTCTAATTCTGAGAACATGAAACCTTATATGGTTCATCCGGATCAACTTCCACTTGAGTTGTGATATATACAGTGGATCTTTCAATGTTTTCTTCTTGTTCCTCCTCATTTGTTGTGTTATGGTGATGAATTTCTCTAGTATTCATTGGGAAATGGTATTTATCCCATTATGCTTGAAAAAATAGGGTGATTCTAAATCATTTACTCCTCCATTGAGTGATTCATCAGGGTATTTCTATAATC
Organism: Viscum album; assembly: GCA_963277665.1. Lineage (NCBI taxonomy): Eukaryota > Viridiplantae > Streptophyta > Magnoliopsida > Santalales > Viscaceae > Viscum > Viscum album. The sequence goes on along the minus strand of OY728136.1, from coordinate 1,764,020,473 downwards.
CCTTTCCATATTGGATACATTTTTTATGAATCGTTCAAGGATTAATTTCCTCCAACATATGTTCCTCCCTTCTAGGTCTATGAATAGGATCATTATGGGAGTTTTTGTTCAATAATTTAGAAAATAAACCAAATAGATAGGGTGTGTCTCATTGGGGGAAGAATGAATGGGATGATGTCCGTCAATTTTTACCTCTCATCTAAGAGAAACCTAATTAATTATAGGATAATTATAATGATAATAATTTGAATATCTATTTTGGTTGGGGATGATACAGGGATACTATTAGAACAATCTGATCCTATTATTGAGGATTTAATTATTCCAGATGTGGATAAAATGTATCCAGATTATAAAATTGAGATATAAATGCCTTCATTCCAAATGGATGGGGCTTATTTAGAACCCCTACTGATTTATCAAGTACCCACTCAGGGATTGATGAAATTAGTGGTGTAAAATCCAATAAAAATGCACCCATACATACATGGTATAGTTGGTTTGTATCAAGTTATGATATTTCCTAGATCATTCTGGTGTTCTTTTACTAGAGGGTTGATGTTAGTGGAAAACATTAACACTAATATCATGAGTAATATTCACTTTCGGATGACTTCTATTATGAATTTCATGATTTTGTGCAATTTGTCTAATTCATGATATGTGGGTAATGGCTGCATATAATGAAAATCACCTTCTATGTTATTTTTACATGTATTTCCCAACTTTAGTTTATGTGTTTAAATATTCACCCATTTGTTCAATGGGTACATATTAGGAAACTTATGGTAGCCCTCTCCATCAGTTCATGACAACATTGTGTCATCAAAATGGGGGAATTCCTTATATTGAAAAACATACTTGTTTATTACCTAGAATCATTAATTATTAAAATGTGTATGACATTATAGGATTCCATATCTATAGATCTATTCCATTCTGAGGATATAATAAATAAAAACACTAGAAATACTCCATATGCTTGGATATATATATATATATCTTATGAGTCATCATCCAATAGTTATTGTGGTATTTTGGTGCAATATAGGCAAAAATGAAATCAATTATGAATATGAATTTCCATTCATGGCCCCCATCCATGAAGATAGAATCTTTGTATATTTCATGAAATAGTATGTATATAATCTAATGGGGACCCTATAGTCCTCTAAAATAGGGTTTTCTTCCATTTAGACATTGATGAGTCTCCCATATGATTCAGTGATGTTATGACATGCTATTCGTCTATAGGTCATCTAGGATCTCAGTGGATAAAGTGTAATTGTGCCAAAACATGGTATATATGTTTTTTGATTAACACTCTCTATATATTAATTCTAACCTATCATTCATTAAAATAATAAAACTCCACCTACCCAGAGCCTAGAGGTCTCTTCTATGGGGTCCTACTGATTGTGGTGATGTGTTGTTGATATTTGATGGGGAACTATACATCATTATCCATTTAGTTTCAAGTACCAATCTATACAAAATAACCTATGTATTTAGAACCTATATATAAGAATGTTTCTGTTAAATGGAATTATTTACTTGTTGAAAGATATATCATCATGGGGATGTTGACCACGTCAATTGTTAGGAGTGGAGTCTGTGTCACCCATCTCAAAAGTAATATAAAAAGGAATATCTAAGTAGTTTTTTCAATCTTCTTCATTTTAATAGTAGAATAACCCTTTAGGTGTTTTTTATTTGTATTGAACAACATCATGGACACTGTTTGTGAGATGATCTATGATATGAGCTTCATTCTACATTGTAGCAGAAATATGTTGACCTTCCATTTGGGGTTGAGCAGGGATATCAACCTGCTACATGATGGAGTTATGAATATAATGATAAAAATCAAATTATGTTTTGATATGATCATATTTTTGTGAAGTTACTCATGAATTATATTGGGTTTCATTATTATTGATATGAATATGACCCTACATGTGGGTTGTTACTATAAGTTTTCCGTCAATACTTCATGACATGGGGGTATGATCCCAATTTAAATATTCATTCCCCATAGAAATATTTTGACAAACCACTAAAATGTGAGAAGTGATATGAGCCTCATATTGTATAGCCTCCAAATGATGCCAGTGAAGTCATTCATTGGAGGAAGTTGGGATTTGAGCCTCTCATTGATAAGGTGCATAAATATTCCAAGAAACTTCACTTTCAGGGATATCTGCCAAATATATCGTAATATAAATATGTTTCTAAAACATTGAGATTAAATCAAGGATATGAACTTAGTCATATTCCAATGGAGTGTGTCACTAGAAATTTTTTATAAGAATATGAACATGTCCCAAGGCGTGTTCCAAACTAAGTCGATGATACTCATTTGGAGTCAGGATATGAGACCAGTATTGTGAATTTGGATAATGTTTATTGAATTTTTTATAAGAATATTCACTTATAGAAGTTATATTCCAAAAATATTTGGTGAGCCCTATTTTTAATGGGGATATGAGTACATTTCTTTGGATTGGGAGTATGTCGCTAGTTATTTTCGATCTAAATGTTTTCATATCATATTGAATGTTAAAAATTGATTGTGTGATCCCCAACTGAAATGGGGATATGATCCTTGTCTTGTGCATTATTCTATCCACGAATATGTTGATAATACTCTAATATGAGAGTAATAATGAGTACTTTCTCTAGAGTAGCAAATTTTTTATTCTGGTCAGGTTGATATGCTACTCTGGATATTGGTATAAATTTTTTTGTTATCACTGTTTATGTTCCTATGATAGAATATTATTACAAATCTCATTTAAATTTTATAGAATATATTGACACATTAAAAAAGATTATATAAAAATACCAGACTACACATTACCATTCCCCATGATATATTGTAAGATGAAATTATTTGAAGAGGGAATATATGACCACCCATGTCCTCCTTGTTCCATTTGATTATTCCAATGTGATTAATGGATTGGGTAAGAGATTTGTTCCTCCCCCAAGATTGATGTTGGAATATACTTACATACTTGATCTGAGTGAGCATGTATATGAGCCATCCCACTGGTTGCCACCCAGATATACCAATGTGTGTTTCATATATGAGGGGATATGATCCCCCAGGCACATATCTATATCCTTCTACGCCTAGTGAAACCTTTTTGGTACAAATTCATGATTATACAGGGTGTTAATTTGTATTGAAGATCTCCCAGAATATGATAATGGGGAACTATTAGTGTGATTTCAGGGATGTTAGTTGATAGGAACAATCCTAGGTATCTCTTAAACTAGGATGGTGCCATATTATACTCCTTAGTTCACCGTCTTATGATACAAAAGATTTTGGTTTCTATTCTATGAGGATAGGATTAAAATTCTAATGGTGGATGCATCATTTCCTACTTGTTACATTGAAACATTGCTTAAATGAGAATAATTTTTCAACATTAGTGTTTGAAGACCTCTACATGCATCCAATAGGTTTTGGATCATACCATGTTGGTGGTATTGTAGTACCATCACCTTTAGATCCCAATGCAAAAGGTATTGGGTGGGTAAATATTCTTTATGGACATCAGATGTTACTATTATAGTTGAGGGTATAAAATTTTCACTTAATAAAGAAATTTTCTTGAGTAAATATTTCCTTAATAATAGTTTCCTCGGCCACAATGTGAATAAGAAAAATGTTCAAAGATCATTGCATTGTTGCAATATGAAACATCATTAATCAGATATGAAAAGGTAGCATAATTTTTTTTCTTGTTACAAGATCAAACAGTTTTCTCATGGGTAATTTTCATGATTATAGTTATCTTATTTCATGGAAACACTAGTTACATAAGTTTTAGGCTCTGGAGTTCCTCTTTTTGTGTGGGAAACAACGTAAAATGGCTTGATTAATTAGTAACTAATTGTTTTTGTTATATGAGAGGTTAAAATAAAGTTTACAAATATATTTCACATTAAATTATGTCTTTTCATGGTATCCCTAGTTTTAATAGTCATGCCTCTTGATCCCTATAATGATTCCATTAGTATGTCATTACATGTTTTTCTAGGTCCACCCTATTTGATTCCATTAAAGAGATAAGGTCTTTGATGATTGATTATGTGTGTGGGGGGGGGAGGGTCATGTATGGTTTCATAATACTTCACATCAGGTTTACCATTATATTCTTTCATAGAAACATCTGATAGTTACCACATCCATAACTACTTATATAGTCAATTTCTAAATGGAGGACGTAAATTAGGTTTTTAAAACCTATAATTCATAGGAACTCGAATATTTAAATAGGATGGGTGGTCATGCTCATAAAAACCATTTTCAAAAAGATATTACCTATTTGAGGACTCCTTGATAGATTTAATATTTGTTTTTTAATCACTTACAACTCCTGATACAAGAAAGGTTACCCTAAAAATGATCATGTTTTGAATACTTCTATGTGTAAATGGGGTTTTATTTATAAGAGCATATTAATTTATACATGAATTTCTATATTAGTGTCATGTTATTAATATTAAATGAGAAGTTTATTATATTTTATATAAATATAACAAATAACTCTAGTTTTCACTTCCATCCATGCAAGTGATTTACATTTTAGTGATGGGATTGAACCATCATGAGGCATTTTACATATCCTGTTGATAATGGGAATCAAAACAAATTTATTTTGATTAAGTCAATTCCATGAGGTTAATGTTCATATAGAAATAATATATATATGTATATATATGTTCCATTAAAAACTATGTATGGAGGTTGATCATTATGAAGGAATCCTACATATACTTCTTATAGAATGAATCAGAGTCATCGTAGATCAATACTCCAAAAACCCGTTGATTGGAAATGACAATGAATTACTAACCATGAATGTTATTAACCATGGTTTTACCAATATGGTAACTTCTTTAGAAAAAATACTTAGGTTGATTCCCCTATACATGTACAATCATATAATGTCATCGAACAAGGATTATATGATGAGGATTCTCGAGAATGGGAAATTTATTATGCGAGTGATGTGATCTTTTTAAATCCTCATTCCCATGTGATTCATGATCGGAGTGATAAACCATGTATGGAAAATAATCAAAATCACCACATATAGATACTAGACTTATGTGATGGAGAAGCTCATATATAGTGGTTTATATAGAGATCAGGACATTGGAAGGAATTCTAGGTATCCTACTTATAGTATAAATCAGATTCCATATAGTTCATATCCTTTATTAACTAATGATGGATGGGGAAAGATAATAAACCCATCATAGAGTTTGGGCCCCATGGTATAGAGTGTCCAATATACAAAGAGGCTCATACTAAGGAGGATTCCCTATTAGAACCCAAAAATTAACATGTTGTCATACATTTCATGTTTATACTAGAACAAGAGCCTTCATAGTTCAATATGGTTTATATTTGAGTTTGTTATTATGGAAACATTATCATTTCCTTAGGTATCTTACAAACATGGATGACATGTCGAGGATGTTTGGACATGTCCTGGTGGTCGTCTTGATATATCTCGGATTGTCTATAAATGTGTTGGTTGTCTTCCAGAGATGTCGAGTTATGTATGGTGGAAATATATGAGGTGTCTATAGAAAGATCCTACTGACTTCTATATGGGTCTAAACATGAAAAGGGTGAATTATCCAATGTAAATTGAATAATTTATGTGTACATTTCATAGGGATGACGAAAGACTCAACATATTGGTCTGGGGAGCCTTCACAAGATCGATGTACACATACATGGATTTAATGTTATCATGGATCACACATTTTAGGGTTATCTCATGATCATGATGATATGTTGAGAAGACTTCAAAATACTTTCTATATGAATTTGGAGCACCACTCATGGCTTGGCTAAAATGTCTCTGTGTCATCATATGAACTGGACGACATGTCTGGGTACTGGCATAAGATATGGATAGGTATTTAAAAATTGATAATTACTTAACATGAATATTATCATATATTTCTCCAGGTAATTAATTAGACCATCTCAACCATTGTCATATTAGTGCCGTAATGATCATCATGTATTTCTTGTTGGGATATCGCATGACCAAGTAAACATGTGGAAACAAAATTTCATGATCTAGAAGGTACAAAAAAATTGATTCATGTGACAAATATGATGATCACATGAAGAATATATACATCTTTCATAACAATTATGTCATTCCACCAGTTTACCTTGTGGAATACCATTGAAAGTTTATTGCTTTATGCTCTAATAATTCCACACTCTCTTCTATTTTATAGTGTTTGTGTGGTCATATAATGTGTTCTTTAAGTTGATGGGGGGAATTTATAGACCTTTCTCTATATGATATTTTCTCCCTTGGACAGAAGATATATCATAGATATGGGATTAATTCAGTGGATGGGGAATCACATTATGCACTTCACATGAACCTTCTGCAGTTCATTAATTGTCTCATCTTTATGTATCATGTTAAACAGAAGCTATGATAACACATCCTCATCACCAGATTTATTAGACCCAAAAAATTTCAAAGGTTTTTTTAATACTCATGTCGACATGCCAAGGATCCTTCTCAAGATCATGATGACATGTCTAGGAGTCTTCACTAGATCAACAAGCATGTCTGAGATGATTTCTCATGATCATGGGATACATTCTAGGGGTATATCATGATTTCCAGGTGTCTTAGAGAGGTGACATTACATGATTAATGATGGTACAATAAAGAACATAACCCCTTCTCATAAAAAATGTTGTAACATCATTACACATATAGGTTCATTATTTTTTCACCCTTTTGTGAACTATTTTCCATGACCCAACCATTGGGTTACCATCATGGTGTCGCATGATCAATCATGGATATCATGATATTATGTGTGAATTACGATGAATGGTATCCTTAATTTTTTTTATTGCATCACATGATTAGTGATGAATCCTATGATGGAATATGCCTATTTTTATGGATAGTCACCCACTTTTCTACATATCAGTATGGGTGCCAGAAGATCAAACGTATCCATCTGAGAGCATTCACATGATGATGATGACATACCCAAAAGTCTTCCCCATGGTGTGGCTAGAATGTATCTATGAATCTAGGGTGATAATTGAACGAATCATGTTATTTATATGATCCCTTCCATTGAAAATCTCCATAAATTCAACCATATGTATCCTCCACATTTTTTAATTTATTTTCTCAAGGTTCTTTAGGTTTTTGGTTAGAATTTTTTGGTTCAATTGTTTTGTGATCAGAGGAACTTCCCTAGAATACTTTTCTTGGTATTAAGGGCACGTCAGGGTGGCATTATATGATCATCGACATATCACTAATATAATATTATTCATCTATGTGAACTTCTTGTGGTAATGTGACCATGATTCTTTTTTGGGGTCATGTGATCCATGTAACATAACCTCCAATTCGATATGTTTTAATGACTCTCTTTCATTTTGTAGAAAAAATAATAACATTACCTTGGGTATTTCAAAAATCCCAAAAATTTTGATGCACATTTGGCAAGAATATTCATGGACCAATAATTTGAATGTAATTTTGGTCCCTCTCAATCTTCTTTTCATTATCCAAAATTTTCCAAATTGATATACATTTACCACTAGTTAACAATAAAAATTATCCATAATTCGATATTATTTAAAAAAAATTAATCATGTACCTAATTTTAATTTGTGACCTTGTTATCCTGAAAAAATATTATGCTAATAATGTATATATTATTCCTTTCATGTTAATATTTTTTTATCATTATTTTTTCTGACTACGGTTTTTGTTAAACCCTATGAACAAGTACATAAAATCATATTTTTCCATTCATTATGAACAAAAACTATAATAATGTTTTATTCAATGTTTGATAAAAAATTATAGATTCAATTAATGATAGCTCAATTATTACTACATCCTAATATATGAAACTAGACTCTTGGTTTAGGGTCATGACTGTAAACTATAAATTTAGTTTCCCTTTGATGTCTCTTTTATATAATTTTGGTTTATAAATTAACATCAAGTTGTTTAATAAATTTTTAAATAAAAAAATCTCATTTAGAAAGAAATATAACCTCAAAAAAGTAGTCATACATTGGTAAATGATGTTAAAACTTAATCATTAGCTATATATTTGTCAATGTTGTGTGACTTTAGCCTGTAGCTACCCATTATTGTAATAATGAGAAATTCCTTAACAGAAAAAATTATTTTACATTTAAGACATTGTTATAAAATTATAAAAAGTTATTCTAATGAAAAATTAATGTTTCCACTTATATGTATTCTATTTAATTGATTCCAAAAATCCTAGAGTGTAAAATATAATAAAATGATTCTAGGGACCAATATTTAACCCTTGAAAAAATAGCGTTTAGTTGTTGTGGTCTATGAACAAAGAAAATTGTTATAGATTCTTTATATTACTCACATATATTGGATCAAATAATTTTGAAGAGATGAATAATGGTATAATTTTAGAATAATCTAACCCTTACTAGAATTGTATATTCCTTACAACACCTATATTATGTTTTCGATTGTAAATTTTTCACTAGTCACACATTACCAAATTCACTATCCTTTTCCAGTAGTAATGACATAAATTATTTATATTTAGCCATCTTATACCCATTAGAGAGCATAAGTGTTCATAATACATAATTAAATTAATTTTTTATGTAACGTGATTTCATCAAGAAATGGTTATTGAACATGCAACCTTTATCCCACTCTTCAATTTCAACTTTCAAATATTTTTATTATAATATAATTTTTAATTCACATATTTAATAATTTAATAATTTTTTATAAATAATAAATTTTTAAATTATGCATCAATTCCATGATAATATGGGTTTTACTACACTGTAATTTCCTTCTATTAAATTTTCAATGTTATCATATTCTAAATCTCAGAATGGTAGATGTTCTGAGAAGTTATAAGAAAATTTGTGACAATATTAAACAAAATAATTAAATTATTTATTTAGAATACAAGGAATTCCAATAATGTCTTAGAGTCTCTCATTGGAAATTTAAAATATATAAATATATTAAAATTTATTATATAGTACTTAAAGTAATCTTGGATTGACTCTGAATGTTACATAAATGATAACCCTAATTCATTGAAAATTTAAAAACAATATCGAAATTCATAGTAATAACTTATTTTTTAGAACAAACAAATTATATTCAGGGGAACCCTTTTTTCCCACCTTATCATATTTTTAAACCTATTTATGTTTTGTTTTTTACATAACTAAAGTTATACCCTGATTAATATAGATTAAAAAAATTAACTCTCATCATTAAATGTTAAATGTTTTCCCACTGTTATGTCAAGGTGGAATATTTTATGATGGGACCAATTGAATTATTAATTCAACTAACTAATAACATTTATATATTATATTAGATTCCCTATCCATAATAAACTACAATGGAATAGAATTGTGCATTTCTATGGTCATTCCCATGAGAAATACAAGTGACTCTTAAGATGAAAAAAGATTTTATTTTATTTAACCTAATCAATTTGAATTTATATTGAATAAACAAAATAACAACTAAAATCAAATGATTGGAAAACAAATAATTGACAATGAATTTTGAGATAAGTTAGAATTGTTTCTTTATTAATTGATAACTACTCTTTCCATTTATATAATAGATCAAATAAATTGGTCGTAAAATTGTTCAAAAGTAATTTTTATATATTTTTTCAAATCCAATAATTCTAATGAAATTAATTTAATTTAATTAAATGACTAACTGAAATAATTAATTTCATTAAGGTCAATATAAAATAAAAATGATTATTCCAAATTGTAGTTCATTATTTAATTCACTATTCATCTTTGTATTCCCCTCCCCCCAAATAAATAATATTTGTAATGTGTTATTATTGAAATAAAAATGATTTTAATGTCAATGTGATTATTAAATATAAAAACTACATAGGAATAAAATGTATTGATGAAATTGTATACCTATCATCCAACTTCCTAACCCCCCCCCCTCTCTAAATAAAAACAAACTCATGAAATGTGGTTATTTAATAATGGATTCATTTTTCATATTTTGATGTTTATGAATGAAATAATATAATTGAATAAAAAAATAAATAAATCCGAAAATTATTAAACATAACGAAATGAATAAAAAAATTAATAAAAAAATGTTTTTTAGGTAATAAAACATTTACGAACAAATTTTTTTTTTGTAGAAGTTAGTACAAAACAGAAAATTGATCCCCACTGACGAATTATAATTTCAATCCACTAAGTATTTATAGATCATAAGTTTGATGTGATGAAATTCTACTCATTTGGAAATTGTTACTATATCTAATATAAAACATCGTATCATTTTTTCATTGGTAGTTTCAAATATGTCATATAAAAATTTGTTGAGATGTGAAAATTTAATCTCTTCACATTGAATTTTGATCTCAGTGGAATCACATAAAAAGTCAATATAATTTTACCCATGACATGGGTTTAAAATATTCTCCTATGATATATTATAATATAATGAATTCTTGGGATGTGGATTTTGGTATTGAATATGTACATGATATATATTTCACAAAATTTTATTGGGAGAGGTCATTCATCATGAAATAATTATTTTTAGGAACCGAAGATATATTCCCTTACTATAATATGCAATAATACATCCAAATAATTGTTGAAACATGATTAATTTAATATATCCATTAAAATTAAACACTATTCTATGTTAAATTTAAAATATGGACATGTTCTTATGAATTTATTCACTAATAACATATTGTGGCTCTCACATGATTCAACCCCAAGCCAAAAATGGTTCACACATTCATTTTATGTCAACAAATCACCACCCCATTCATTGGTTGTTACTATTTTATGATGAAACCCTAATATAGTGCTCTAAAATATTCAGAGACTTAACATGGTATTCGTAATTAATTATTCATTTAGATTTATTTATGATATATCTCTAAATATGTGATAAAATTTTTTGGGCTATTTCATTCAGTTCTTGGAATCAATAAAAATGGTTAGATATATTTTAAAAAATGCTACTTTAATTTTTCATTTCCCAACTCCATTAATGACATATTGTTTTATGATATCCTTTGTTGAACCATTATTTTTCTACGACTCTCTCAGACATCTCAAAAAATATCAAATGTCATCCTCGAACTCCATTTTTTCATAAATCCTTCAGAACCCTAAATTTATGTATTATTGTGTCATTATATTGATGATAAATCATGATTAAGTCTTACAGATAAATTAGATTTATCCAATCACCAAACAAATTAACATTTATTATAATTAAGGAAGGTTATTCAAAAACTATTATATGGAAATTCAATTATTCCAATGTATAAAATTGTTTCTTTTCAGACGAATGAAATAATAAATTAATTGAAATGTGTAAAAATTTTAACAGACTCAATAAATTTATGTATTTGATCCTATATCATCATATAATTGACACTCTAAATCCCCTTCTTAATCATTATTGTTTTTATCCTTTCTGTAGTCTTCAATTCCCATATTAGGATACAAATTTTTAGAAAACTTTTCAAAAAATAATCCTGAATTTATAAAATTGTGGGTAGTTTTATTCTCATATTCATTATCTTATTCAATTGTATTTCATAATATATAAAATTCACCCTTTAGAGAAATCATACCATTCCAATAATGATGATGTTTCAATTATGTTTTAATGTCACTTAAGATGATGGTATTTATTATACTATGTGACAATGGAAAATTACTTCTTGAATAAGAGGGATAGTTTATTTAGGTTTACCACGTGAAATTAAATTTATGCATAATAAAAAATAATCATGATTTCAATCATTAATGAAAATTATATCCATTTATTATCTTTTTATAAAAATGATCTCCTTACTAAAAATTAAAGATTATTGATTTAATACCAATTCATTTTTGTACTATTATTTTTCAATTATCAATTCAAATTGAAGGGGTAATACATTCCCTAGAACAAAAATATAATTTATTTGATGTCCCCAAAATAGTAATTGTAATTGTTATAATAATTTCATAGCTTTTGTATGGGTTTCCATAAAAATTTCAATGATACAAATCATTATATAAAAAATTCCATCCAAAATGATATAGGATTATAATAATATAAATATAAAATAAAATAGTATTATTTTCCAAATAAAAAATTGTAACTCTAATTTTTTCTCTTATATATAATTCACATCATATTTACATAGAATCTATATTATGAAACTCAAATAAATCAAGTAATTAAACAAAAGATACTATTGTAGGAATTGAAAATTTTCAGGTAAATAAGTTATTTCAAGGTTGTTATGATCATAAATGTGGGTGATATGTAACATATTTCCAAAGATAAATAGGTATTAAAAGTGGAATTAATCATATATAAGCTGTGAAAAAAATATCATTCGAAAAAACCCAAACATAATGTGATAATAGTAATACAGTTCTCTAGTTATCTCAATAAAGTGGGTATTGTAAAGATTATGAACAGTTATTTTAAATTACCACTCAAGAATAAAATTTTAATAATTTGATAACTAGTCAAGGAATGAATGTTATGTATTTTTATATAAAAAAAAGAAATACATTAAATCCATAAGAAAATATCAGTAATTCATATTGGATTTCATCTTAATTGCAAAAAATGAATTGAGTTTCAATGATTTCTATAATGTCCCGGATCCGGGTGCTGCCTAAAGGTGACCCGAACCTAGTTGGCCACATGGCCTCAAGCGCATTTCCCTAAATGCTAGATGTTGTCGACTAGAAGTGAGGGCCATGGTATGATAATGGGGAAACTATGATCTCATTTTCATAGTATACATATTGAAAAACAAATATTAGACAATAGCAGAAGTAGTAATACCAAACGATAGAAATAAATAGTGAAAGAGTGAATGTAAATCTAGTAGAAGCCACAATAAATATATATATATATATAATTATTTTCATATGTATCTAAGAAAACGATCCAACATGTCACAATTCTATAAAGAGGTAATAAAACCAAATACATAAGAAATAATAAACTCTAGAATTATTTCAAACCTCAGTTTGGTCCATTGCTCTCCCACTCCAATAATAATCAAGTACCTAATATTGAAGGGAGCTTTCAATTATCTTACCTTGTAACCATACAATCCTTTTGGTTCCAAAACATAACCCAAATAGAGTGTGAGATGAATCCGAGTAGGCAACCACCAAAAGAACTTTTTTTAACTAATAGTGAATATATATACATATAGATGGTAATATGAATAAATGACTCAATTAACAAGGAAGTACTAAAAATAAACAATCCAATAGTGTTCAGTTACATTCATTTACATTTATTTTTCATCCTTTTAATCATGTAATATCAGGATCACGACTAAGCTCTATAACCCCCAATATAATAGTAACAAAACATATGTCTCAGAAGACCATTTAAAATATCAAGTTAGACAATGTCCAAGATAAATAATTGGCTTGGAAATCTAATCAAAATCATTCATTAATGACCCTTTTGGAATGTTCTCAGAGTCTAACCCCTCTGGTCTAACATAACAAATTTTCATTTAATAACAACTCTTTTGGAAGCTCTCATGGTCTAAACCCATTGATCTTGAATAACACTGATCATTAATAAATGACCACCTGGGCAGCTCTCACAATCAATACCACTTGGTCAACATGGAATCAATAATTTATAAAAAACCACATGAGCAGATCTCATGGTCTAAACCCCTAGGCTGATGACCACCTGGAAGCTCTCGGAGTCAATGCCCTTAAGAAACATAACATTAAAACATACATAAATGACCCTAGGTTAAAATTCTCTCACAATTAATTCCCCTTATTAAATAAGCTATAATGCATATCACATGCATCTCATATAATCATTAACTCCATCCTAAAAAATCACCACCTGGAAGACAAGTTATGCCTCCTTGGAAACTTAGACCAAATGGCCATAAACTGTCAATAAAGGGAAAATTACCCATGGGGTGTCATATAACCAATGTTTTAAACCATTCTCAAATTAAATTACCCCTTCTCAATAAATTAACCATAAAAGGTAACAAATAGTGTAAAGTTACACTACAAAATACCCCAATATGGGTATGCATAAATTTTAGTATATATATTTCAATGATGAACAATGAAAGGAACAAACTACCAAACTTGATGTATTATGATCAATAAACATGATGGTTGGCCCTTGAATCATCCTAGAACATTGTAGATATAATAAGATTTGAAAAAATCACAACCATGAATAACCCATGAGAGAGAAGGAATCTGTAATAATGTCTATATGGGTTTTCAGAACTCACTTGTGGGATTCTAACATACCCGATGTTGTCTCATTCAGATCTCGGATGGAGAATCAGTTGGGGATCAAAGTTCCCTGGTCATTCCATCGCTATCCTATACAAACCATGAGGGAAAGATAACCATTACTGATATGAGATGTTACCCCGTTCATATATATAAATTAAAAAACTACACATAATTTTCATTAAATGTACACACCATGTAGCAGTCTTAATTGGTCCCCAACTTAAGTGGTCTTCCAGGTCATCACACGACCATGTACACTACCATTACATGGCCAGTACATGGTGTGTACATATAAGTACATGGTGTGTACTCAGAAGTACACTGTGTGTACTTCGAAAAAACCCATTTCATATTTTTCATAAAAAACAACCCAAATTCATTATCTATACTAGAAATGAAGATCTTGGTTCTTAAAAACATCCCCCCCTTAAAGAAATTCATCCCCAAATTTCCCTTTCAAGTGTTGCGAAAAATAATCATTGAAAAAATTTGGACACGGTTATCGTACGTTGGCCTCCCTCCACCAAGTCTCATCTTTTACTCACCTATGCTGCCATAGAACCCATACCAAAGGAATATAACGACCACAAAGAACCTTTTAATTGTGACCCGCAAACTGAATATGGTTCTCCTCAAAGGGTTCATCCACCTCTAATTCTACCTCTCTAGGTTGAAAATCATAAGACAAGAATGAAAAGTAATGTTTTAGCTAGGAAACATGAATGATATCATTCATAGACCGGTACATATAATGTAACTATAACTGATAGGAAACTGGCCTGAGTATCTTTAAAACCTCAAATGTCCCAATGTATCCCATTGAAATATTCCATTCTCTTTTAATCCTCATATGTCCCAATCTTGGTGTGACTCATACGAAAACCTGATCTCTGGACTCAAACTCCAAACTTAATCTCTATCAATCTGCATATGATTTTTGGATAGATTATGTAGTATTAATTCTATTCTGAATCAACTCATCCTACTCCATGGTCTCCTAGCAATGATGAGGTCTTATCATAGTTTCATCTCCCGCCACTAGCCAACATAGGGGTAATAGGCATGGCCTACCTTAAAAATCCACAAAAGGTTCCATCTGAATCCTTTCCTGAAAACTATTACTGTAGGAAAACTCTACTAGGGGTATGTTTCACCCCCAATATCCCCAAAAATCCAGGATTCATGATCGAACCATGTACTCTAAAATATAAATTGTGCAGTCAGACTGGAAATCTATCTTGGGATGGTAATTTGAACTCAGAAGTACCTAGGTACCCAAATCCCTCTGTAGTCCCTTCTAAACATGACAGTTAAACCGAGTGTCCCGTTTGGAAGTGATAGAGTGCATTACTCCATTAAACTGTATAATCACTCTGATGTAAAACTATCCACAATCATTAACACTGAAGGTTTCATTGATCACAGTAAAAGGGAATACTTTGTGAGCTTGTTGAAAAAAACCCAAACCACGTCATTTCATCGTGGTGACCTCGGTAAACCTATCATGAAATCCATCATGACATCATTTCACATCTACTCGGGAATGGGTAACTACTGTAAAATCCATGTTGATCACTAATGTTACGCATTCACATATTTACAGGTGTAACATCTCATAATAGAACTAGAAAAATCCCTCTTCATTCATGGACACAAATATTGACGATATAAATCTTGGTACATCTTGGTGACACCAGGATGAACTACCCACATGGATGCAGGAAAATCTCACAATAGAACCTCACATATTTATGGTGACCCCCATACAAGTCCATTAAATTTAAAAACCCCATCCTCACTTATGGTCTACCCTGGAGTAGGGTCCTCTCCAGACACTCTTTCCCGTAGGACTAGACCTTCGGAATTTGATAGCTACCACATTTTCACTTGATCGAGTGGAGTAGAGGTAATAGCTATAGAAGAGAGAAATATCTGCCCCTATTTTTTTTGAACCTCTATATGAATCTCAGAGAATAGATCCGTGAGTTTACACTCACTACTGGACTCATGAAGTGCATTTATATGAGTTATCCTACTCAATGAATCAGCCACTACATTGCCTCTCTCATGCGTGTAGGAAAACTCAAATTCAATATACTAAAGGTACTCAACACACCGTCGCTATATCAATTTCATATAACACTATGAAAAGATATACATGAGTCATTTTGGTTCATTTATACTGTAAAATTATCTCTGAAAAGATAATTCCTCTAACATAGTAAAGCATGCAGAACTATAGCCAACTCAAGATCATGCATCATTTTATTCATGTACTGTGTCGTCAAAAACTGAGACACGTACGCAATGCCTCATCCCCCCGAATAAGCATTGCTCACAACCCGACATCTGATGCATCACCAAAAATGGATTAAATCATTCCAGAATCTGCAAAAATTAGTATCAGTGCAAAATTTAATCTCCCTTTCATCTCTTGGAAGGAGGAATCGGAGGAATCTGTCCACAAGTAATTCACAAAATTATTTGTCAGGCCTATAATTGGCAATTATAAGTGTGAAAATTCCTAAATAAATCACATGTAGTGCCCAACTAGCCCCATAAATCTTTTTACCTCAAAGATGTTATTAGGATGCTCCAAGGATACTATCGCTCTCACTTTCCCCGGGACTACTGATAGTACTATCTCTAAGATGAAATGTCCCAAGAAGTGAATTTGATCTATCCGAAAGTGGCCATTAATAGATTATCATATAACATATGATCTCTCAGAGTACTCAATATTATATCAATATGGATGGCATGGTCGTGTTGAGTGTGAGACTACACCAAGATGCCTTCCATAAGAACTACCGCTGAAGAATCCATTTAAGAATGGAACACTCATTTAATTATTTCCATTGAATCATCTAGTGCATTCATAAGACATAACAACATAACCATTTTCTCTTATAGACCATACCTACTCCAAAAGGATGTACGAGGTATATTTAATGATCTAAAATGCTACATATGTTAATAGAATCTCATGTAAATATTAGAGAATAGTAGGTTTACTCGAAGCTGATCGAAGAGATCATCAATCATCAGGAACATAGTTCATTTTCTACCTTTAACTAGTTTGGCTACTAATAATCCACACACTGTCTGAGGGTACCATCCACCTTCATTGCAGAAAGGATGGGGAACCCCAAGGGGAAGTATTGGGTTTGATGAAACTCTTTGTTTGCAAATCCTATAACTACTTATTGATCTCCTATAACTCTAGTGTATCTATCCTATAAATAGGAATGTACTCTAGTGACACTCCTATAAGAAGCTCAATGGAGAATCATCCACTCTCTCTAGAGGTAAATATAGAAATTTAGTTTTGAATGACATCTCTGAAATGATCTACCACTAGAGGAAAGTCTATCTGTGACATCCCCTGGTCATTCATATATAAACTAGCAGTCTGATGTGTAATTCCTCCCAACCAAGGATGCTCGGGTCTAGCTCTAGTCGCATAGACATCCGATTTTACATTTTATACTGTGAAACACCACCTTTGCTAGTAGTAGTAAATAATTTCTTGAAAAATTCACCTATGAACAGATGGCATACCAGAGACCGTCCTCAAACTTCTTATCCATTGATAACTCATCAACTCCCAAAATAGGTGTGAAGCATTAATATTCTATAAAATCAGTAGAGTAATCCATCACTAAAAGATTTACCATCTCCAAATGGATAAAATCCCAAGATTTTTCATCCATCAACATCCCGAGGTTGAAGTAATCATAGATCATCCTTTAAAATCTTCCCAAACCATATCACGATGATGTCCCACATATGAGATAACACCCCACCATCTATTAGCAAAATCACAGTGCATGTATGTTGCATGTTTCTCCCTCCCCCTAGATGTGTCTTTAGATTCTCAAAGATAGAAATCATTACCTCCTACTATGACTTTGAATCCTATAGTCCTCCATCCTTTGATAAAGTGGGAGGATTCTATTACTAGACAACCATAGTCATCTCTGCCATAGTCAGGGAAGGATGTAGTTCTCCTTGAAAATTTTGCATCATCCTCATAAATCCTTCATGGAACTGTACATTATCACATGTGTCCAATATAACAGTTGGTACCAATACGGTCATGACAATAGTGTCTTCTAGTATTGTCTAACTTATCATTTTCAGTGTATAATCATCGCCCTGCACATGGAGTACAACTAGAGGATGTCTTAGTGGCATGACTCTTCATGGTCAATCGCTCACCATATCTCATGAGTATCATGGAAAGAAACTTATATGTTCAAGAATGGAACAAGATAAGAATACTTTTATGTTTTACAAAATATGGTTAAACTCCGTGTAAAACCACTGCACTTCATGTTCCCTTAAGCCTTAAAATGGTCTTTTACATCTTCCAGCATTGTTTTGTATCACCCGATACACATGACGTCTTCCTCATGAGACATGATGTGTACTTGAATATTCTCCCTAGCTCAAGTACTATTACAGGACTAGAACTTCATGGTTCTTCTAGTGTTACACCACATGGCATGCACACTCTAGACACAACATGTACCGCATTTGTTCTATCCACCCATGTCATTAGTCAGACAGAGGAATGCATGCTCAATTACTACATGGGGTATATAATCTAGACACAATGTGTACAACATGTGTTTTATCCTCCCATGTCATTGGTCGCATAGCTGGATGTATGGCCTTTTACAGTCCACCGTGTCCTCCCAGTACACAACATGTTCTTCAAAACATTTATCAACCCCGTTTATATTCTCACATTGTAAATCACATGGTCAAAAAGTACCTAAAATGTACATATGGTACATGGAGTGTACTTAAGAAAAATCGTGTTCTTCCAGAACAGAAGAACACATGTTGGGTGTTCCTAACATCACACATAATGTTGTCTGGGTTTCCTGACAGTAGGCCTCTGAATCTTTTCAGAAAAAATTAAAAATATATAATTTTATGAATTCGAGAAAAATTTGGACCCATGGGTTACCATACTCCCCTAAGATTAATGTTTGGTATTATTCTTCACATCATAACTTCAATAAATTAAATTAAAGATTAAACATGATCCACAAATTTTGGATTCAAGAGGGTACATAACACTTTAAAGACCAAATATTGGAATCTATCGAAATGAAACCATACATATTATAATACCCTATCAAAATAAAAGATATTTCTATAATTACACCTATCGTAACATCATGAATATCTAACATAATAGCTATGACAAAACAATGAACTCAGCAATTTACCATAACTGGCATGACAAGAATGCATGAAATGTGATCTCTAGCAAGTTACTATACGATTCATGAGATGGAATACCCTAATCTAATCAGGTTACATCATAAATAGCACTAGAATGATATAAAAAATAATATAAAAATAGGTGAATCACTCAATGGTGAAATCAAATCAACTGTAACAATTGAAAAATCCAAAAAATTGCAATATTTGAGGTAAATTTTATTTTCCTAGTTCACATATTAGATGAATTCAGTAAAAACATATTAAAAACTACTAATTCCTTCCTATCCCATTCTATTGGATCCAAATAGTAAAGAAATATAGAAAAGAAAACCATATGATACCACTTTGTAACGTCCGAGATCCGTGTGCCGCTCAATGGTGCCCTAAACCTAGTTTGTGACATGGTATCAAGAGTATGTCCCCAAACTATAGAGGCTTCTGTCTATCAATGAAGGCCAAGGTCTGATAATGGGGAAATTATTCCATCATTAGTAGATTATACATAGTGGAAACCAAATATTTGATAGTATCTGATGTTTTAATACCAAAAAATTGAAATAAACGGTGGATTATAGAATGCAAATATAGTAGAAGCGAATATATATATATATATATATGATTCATGAAATTTGCGTCTATGTAAAATCAAAATAAGTAAAAATGTTGGAATTAAATACAAAAACCAAATATAAAATAAATATTAAAAACCTATAGTATTGCAATCCTCAACTTGGTCCCAAGCTCTCCAGCTCCAACATCAATCAAATACCTAATAATTAAGGGTACTTTCCCATATCTATAACTAGAACCATATAATAATATTGGTTCCAAAAAATGACCCAAAAAGGTGTGATACAAATTCCAATTGGAATCAACCAATATATCTTTTCAAAAATTTCAATGAATATATATATATAGTTGGAAATATGCATAAATAAAGCAATAAAATTCGAAGAAATCAAATGTAAACAATCCTATAGTTTTAAATTATATTCCTTCACATTTATTATGCATCCTTTGAATCATGTAATATTGGGATCTGTCCTAGGATCTATATCACCTTGAAAAATCGTATCAAAATGGATGTCACCAAAGGCAATATAAACTATCACATAAGACTGAGTGCAAGCATGTTCTTTGGATTAGAAGACCCATCTCGGTCATTCAACAATGACCCTTTAAGAATGTTCTCACATTATAATCCCCCATTCTAACATAACAATAATTCATTTATTAATGACCCTCTAGGATTCTCTCACAATCTAACCCCTTTGGTTACAAATAACACTAATCATTTAAAAATGGCCACCTTGGTAGCTATCATGGTAAATACCCCTTGGTCAAAATAAAATATTTAATTTATAAATGACAATCTGGGTATCCCTCACGGTCTGAGCCCCCAGTTGTATGAACACATGGAAGCTCTCATAATAAATTCTCCTATTTCAAAATAAAACTAATACATACATAAATGACCCTATCTCATGAGGTTGTCATATTAAATTCCCCATTGTCAAACATCTATAATGCATATCCCAGATAACTCATATAATCAGTGACTTCATCCTAAAAAAACATGGAATAGAAAAAATGGTATTCCTCATAGCAAATGAGACCAAATGGCCAAAAATAGTTAATCAAGGGAAAAACACCAATATGGTGTCCTGTAACCAAGGTATCAAACCTTACACATAAAACATAACTCATTATCAATCAATTACCCATAAAATGTTATTAAAAGGTTTAAATATAAAATCATGAAATACCCAAGTCATGGGTATACATCACTTTAAACATATATATTCCAATGACGAACAATAAAAGGCACAAACCACATATCGTGATGTCTTACAATGAATAAATTTGAATATTGACTAATGAATCCTCGTAGAATGGCATAGATCTACAAAAATATGGAAAATCAACCAACCTTGAATAAACCTGGGGAGATATAGAATTAGGAATAAAGGCTCTAGTTGTTTTGAGAACTCAATGGTGGGATTACAATGCACTTAATGGCATCATAATCGGAGCTCGTAAAGAGAATTGGGAGGGGTTGGAATTTCTTTTGTCGTTCTGTCACTCACCTGTATGAACCACTAGGAAAAGAAGACTGTTCTGAACATGATACACAACACAAATCCAATATATCAATAGAAAATGAAACTACATGGCATGTTTATTAAATGTACATTCCATGTAGTATCCTTAATCGGCCCCAAAATAAGGGTTATTCTATGTCATCACATGACCATGTACTCAAAGTGTACTTAGAAAAACCCCATTTCTTTAATTTACTCAAAACAACAAAAAATCAATATCCATTCAAGAAATATTGTTTTGGGTTCTTACAATTCTCATATAATATTTTTACATCTATTTTTATTCCTATTAATATTCTTCTAAATGTATGTGATACCACTTAAGAAAATATATCCTTGGAAAATTATTTAACAAAAAAAATATTTTTTTATCAATAATCCAACCCTTAAATTATATCATACATTGTTTATACTATTTAAAATTGAGGTAGAGGAAAGGAATATGATAAATAAAGTAAATATAGTAACAGAAAAGATTAAAATGTAAGAAATAAATTTTGATATTCTATAATTATGAAATATTATCTACCTTGGTTATATGTGGTTTTCATTCTATTTTATTCCTATTTAATAAGGAAATATTTCCTTTTGTTTATTGAAGCTTAATTTCATTACATGAAAATAGGTGGTCACAAAATAATCCCATAGTAAAATTAAAAATTTTAGTTCGTTAAAAATATATTTTTAAAACATTAATAAAAAAAATTTAGAAAAAAAAGCTAAAAATAAATATAACATAATAAAACATCAAAACAATGGAATAAATACACAAAAAATGACAATTATCCAAATTATAGTTAGGTGGAATAATCACATGAATCATTACTGTCATCTCCAATGTTTCATCTAGGCTCATATTCCCATTATTATATGGTTTTATTCATTGGAAACTCCCTAATATTATGACCACACAATCATTTAATATCTTCCATGTAATTTTAAATACTATATTTAGTAGCTAAAATATTTGGTGTGACCTTTGAAATCATGCCTGGTGGTCATGAAATGGAATCTAATGAAGAAGGTATATATTATTAAGGTGGATACCCAACTATTGAAATGAATATATCAATAGAATAAGTGATGGATGATGGTACCAATATATGGATTTGGTTCTGATTAGTGGGATCAGTATCTAAAACATATGCCAACATGACAGTCACACAAAAAACAAACTAACTTCAAGTAAATATATCTAATCAATCATCTAGAAGGGATTTAATAAAAATTACTCTAGTAGATATAGTTATTTTTATTTTTATTTTGATCCTCTATATATGTATTCTCCATTTTAATAATAGATTATTTTTGTTATGTATTTGTGTTAATAAATTGGGGCATTATGGTAGCCTCGACCAACGTGTATTTACACTTTCATCATGAATCAATAAAAATCATTTTGTAGGGTATTTTATCCTCTAATGGTTCCTATAACCAAGCGGTTACATATAGAGGATTTATTATTAAATTGATATATATGGTAAACGAAATTGGGAATGGGATAAAATGATAATTGGAATGTAAATCCCTGAACCCTCACTTCCTAATTCAATAATTAAACCTGCTATGTGTTTTTGTAACATATAATAGAAAATAATATTTAATACATTATAAAATCTAGGACCTTTTACATTCATGGTTTTGGAGGATTAGTCAAACAATATATTTAGTCATACATTTCTAAAATATTTACAAAATAACTAATTGGATTCATATGCACTAGTACCATAACTATCTTTTGATCATCGAAGGAATATTGCAAAAAAAAATTAAATACGTAGGATGGCCACAAAAAAATCATTATAGGATTTAATGAAAGAAAATTCATTATTCTAATTAAATTTTTATAACACATTGAAAATCCATTTCTTTAAAAATAATAAGAACCCATAGAGAATTTATAAGCTTCTCTTTAGTTAACATGGTTGAATACCCTAAGAGGGGGTTTGAATTATGGTTTGAAATATTAAAATTTCTTCCCTTTCAGATCTTGTTTCATTGTTATAAAAACCTAAATTCTCTCTTTCTCCCATAAAAATATATGAAAAAATATGAAATCATTCACACGAAACATAGAATTTTACATGGATCACCCTCAGCAGGCTATATCAAAGGAGCATAGAATAGCGATGTACTGATGTTCCAAATTTACTATGGCTCACTTCCAATAATGAGTACAATGTTTAGGCTATATCTTTTATGCCTATGATCAATGTCTTTACAAGGATTAGGGTATGCTCACTACATTCTCAAGGTTCACTTCCTATTCCTCTTTCTATGGATCACTCCCGGTGGAAATGGTCAATGTATTCCTATTTCTGAACTCACTTATCTTAGAATGGAATCCACACACGGCTTATAGTCATGAAGATCAAACATAGTTTATGAACATGTTGGTCCGATAATTTTCATGAATTTTTGAATCGTCGACATTAGGATGATTCTCTATTGAATTTCCTTTTTCACCTATAGATGAAATCAACCTTACCGAGTACTTCTAGGTACCATAAAATACTTTGACAAACTTATTTTAAGTTGTTGTAGTATTTCTTATTCAAACTGTGAACCACCTTGTTCCTCTAGTGTACTATGCACTGGGTATGGTACGTGGATCTCTCCCATTCACATAAATCCTTCACCACTACAGGTCATCTTTCCTCCACATTCCAAACTTCCTTCTCCATGTACCAAACTTTCTCTTCTCTATAACGCATCCTTTTTAGGAAACAGTTTCCTACAAGAAAACATCAGCATAACCTTTACCATGATAATCACATCACGCTTCTCAGAATTATCCCCCAAGAACCTCCTTTATACATCCCCATATTCTAGGGCCAAAAATTTGTTCGCTAGTATATTTGGGCTCTTCTCTAATTGGTGGAATTATAACTCATTATATAAGAAAATATATCCACAATATTCCCTAATCCAGGATTTACCAAATCATTGATTCCTTACAGCCTCCCCCGCATACTGATCTTCTTGCCATGAACCACACACATTTTGTGAACCACTTTCTTTCGGAAGTCCACGTACTGCCTTTGTTTCTATGTGGTCGATCTCCTCTGACTTAGACAAGCCATCCGTGTCCCCAATGCATTGGGGTGCTATCAAGAGGACACATCGAGGGAATTTGTACAAAAGCTTCCTGGGGATATATTTACCATATCACACTTACATTTACCCTTACACACGAAATATCTGGAGTACCTAATGTATTGAGGATATATAATGATGCTCACCCATCATATGTTGACCTATGATGCGCTCAACTGAACATAAAATGAGATATAATGTTCCTAAACCATTCATATATTTATTTCAAATATGCTCAACAAAACATAAACAATGTATAAGGAACATATCATCAATAAAACATTTCATAACTCGTTTAAACCCTTACGCAATACAAATTCATATTTTTGAAAACGCATTTTTTGTGAATATTATATTTAAAATATATAAGCGTGCACAAAAATAATGATATCATATTTTTCAAAAATAAAATTGGAGTCATTTGATTGAAACATTATTGTAATAAAGAATTATGAAATCAGGATAAACCTCTCATTATATAGAAAAATAAGAACATTCATTTTGATTTTTTTTAAATATTCATTTCAAAGGATAATAAAAGGATATTCCATCACATACCACACGAAAATGATTTATTTTGAAATAATAAATTTAAAAATTAATAACTATATAGAGAGAGATATATATATATATATAAACAATTTCTAATACATTAGAATAATATATAATGATTTATAAGAATAACTCCTTAAAACATTTAAAACAATATTTTAGTTAAAGATTATCATACCTCTATTTCAAATTCCTTATAAAGTGTTCAAAACTCTTGTATAATAGTTTGAATATTTTTGTCAATTTATTATAGAACTATAATACAATTTATATTACCTTACATGATCTTCTTATACCATTTTACACCCATTTATTTACAATATCTTGTTATTTACATTATTTTTGGTGCGTTCTTTTAATGGTTTCCAAGGTCAGTTTATTATGAAATTCCTTCTAAAAATAAAACATAATCCAAAAGTGATAGCATGTATATATTTTTTACAATTTAATTAATTAATGTAAATTTAATGATTCCATGATTCCGCTAAAGGGGAAATGAAAAATCATCATCCATGGAGGTAGTGAATTGACACACAATAGATGGTGATTTCATTATTTAAGAGTCAATGGAGAGGGTGAGATATTTCATGATACATATGAAAAAAACACCACAATAATATAGTATATATGTGGTGCTAGAGTTGTCAATAACCAATGGATAAGTGGTTAGGATAATGTATAAATTAAAATTAATTTAAAAGAGAAGAAAGTGGAATATTACTTCTTTGGAATTCTATATTTATAACCTCCTTAAGGATATTGTATGTGGTCTTTTTGTGAGACCATAAGCTCAATAATTTGTAAAGGGATGGAAATGAGGGAATTTGTTACATTTTATCCATGAAATATGGCTTAAGGGGGTGATAATTTGTGGGGGGGGCTTTTTTTATAATTGAGGTGAGGGGTAATAATGTAATTTATCAATTTATTAAAATATAATAAATTTATTATCTTGTTTTAGACATAAAAAGCCTAAAAATCATTAGATATCCCATTTTATAATGAATATTATCATTTATTTGATCTAAAATAATTTTTTTAAAACTAATAAAATTATTTATTCATCGAATTTTTTTTTTCAAATTATAAACTATTCACAATCATGAATTTAATCACATCAAAACAAAGATTCTAATTAAAATTAAAATTTTCATTATTTTATATTCAAATTATAATAACCTATAAAAATTGTGACTTTACTAAAAATTATTAACTTATATTTATAAAAATATTTCTCAAATAATTCTTTTGATTTATTCATTAATTAAATATGTACTACATCATAATTCTTCAAGCCACTAATGTAAATATTTATTACAAAAAAAATTGAAAATAAATTTATATGAGAAAGATAATTTTTTATATTTACAAATACTATTTTTGTTCAAAATATACCTCTAGAAACCCTCATATTTAAATATTATACTTATTGAAAATTATATTGTGAGAAAGTTTTCTTTCTTTTTAGTAAAATAATATACAGGGAATAATGTGATCCATGATTTTCCAAAAAAACAAAATTTCAGTAAAAATATAATAATTGCCGGAAATTGTTTATATAAAATATTTTAACAAAAATTTAGCTAATTCTATTATACTTATAATTTTAATAAAAACAATTTATTTATTTTTCTTATGCTTGTACAAGAACTCCATCAGCAATTCACTATAATTAGTGGTAATTTTTTGAAATGTTAAAATTGAAAAGAAATTAATATCACTAAAAAATATAATTATGACCCAGATATAATTCTTTATTCACTAATAATTTATATTCACTCATATACTTGTCAAGATAACATCTTAAACTTGTAATTTTGTATTGTCCTTCCATGTGCTAGCATTACATTGGCCTTTTGACAAGATTAACGATATATAAATATAAATTAGATATTGAAATCCTAAAAATTCGATAATAGATAATAATTAATAAATTACTATTGAAGATAATTTTACTACTCAATTATTATTTATAATGAAACTAATTTCGAATTGTCAAAGCTGTTCATGCACTACGTTGACACAAATAATAATTTTTATAATTATAATGAATAGAATATTATTTTAATATTAGAAAATACCCCAATTATAAAATCACTATTTAATTACTAAATAATTTCTAATAAATTTTATGTCATAATTATATCATCAAGATGTCACAAAAATTTCCAGATTTTAAAAAAATGTATTTTTTAC
Organism: Viscum album; assembly: GCA_963277665.1. Taxonomy (NCBI): domain Eukaryota; kingdom Viridiplantae; phylum Streptophyta; class Magnoliopsida; order Santalales; family Viscaceae; genus Viscum; species Viscum album. The sequence goes on along the minus strand of OY728136.1, from coordinate 1,763,992,897 downwards.
TATCCACCATGATTTAAACTTTTTCAGAAAAAGTTTCAACAATTTATACTAAGGAAATTCTTACAAATTGAAATTAAAAATAAAATTAGTTTTTAAAAATAAAAATACTTTAATTGGAAAAAATAATGTTTTAAATAAATAACCATTTACAAAATTATATTTTTTTGAATTAATATTCAATTCATCAATAGTAGTAAACACATTATACTATAAATACCTTGGATGTTATACCCCATGTAATTGAATTTCTCCACATAATTCATTTATATAAGTTATATTTTTTAATTTACATAATAAAAATAATGAAAAACTATTTTATTATGTTTAGTTAATATATTAGATGTTTGAAAGTAAATTATATCACTAAAATATTAATTTATAAAAATAAATACAACTAATCTCCAAGGTTTTCTAGACTATTATTCAGATACAAAATGTAAATATTTTAACCCATAATTCATAATTAAGTATTAACAAATGTAATATATTTTTTTTATTAAAAATAGTATAAAAATATATAAAGTGTATTATATAATCGAGGACGTTTTATTTTCTTGGTTTTGGAGGATTAGATAAAACATACATTAAATCAGTTTTTTCAAAAAAAAAATAAAAAATAATAATTTCATTCATATGAAATATCATATTATATTTCTTCTGAAATTATATATAATACTATGAATTTTTTTGGAAAACAATTTATGATTACCAAAATCTCATGAAGGGATATAAGGAAGGAATAACTGTTAGTCCAATGAAAACATAATAACACGGTAAAACCTCTTCTCTCAAAAACAAAAAAAAAACAATTTATAGAAACATCATATAGTTTTTTTGGGATATATTTTACCATATCAATATTACATTCACCCATACACATAGAATATCCATTCAGTCAACATCCATCTCTGGAGTACCCAATGCTTTGGAGAGCTACGATGGGTATCACCGTCATATCTTGTGCTATAATGGGCTAAACCCAACTTATCATGAGCTAAAATGGAGATCAACCCATTATATCATGAGATATAAAGGGATCAATCCAATATAAAAATATTATTTGGAACATATCAATAATAAAAAACTTGATTACTCATTTAAACCCTTAAGTAATTCACAATCATTATTTCAAAATACCCTTTTTCCATTTTAAAATTACATCAATGATATATACACAAATTATATCATACCCGGGATAAAAATGTAAAATGATATGTCAAGTGTTGAGGAAGATAAATAACACCCATAGTAAAATTCACCAGTTCATAATGAAAATGAGATCAAAATAATAGAGAACTGGAATGGGTTGACAAAAATATGAAACCAAAGAAAGCTCATGTTGTGATAATTCTTATGTGAATTCTACTAGAGAGATGGTTAGTGAAGATGATACATGCTCAAATATAGGTACATTCTTGTTCAATGTCATACTAGTGAAGGTTGGAGGATATTTCATGTTTGTGGTGTGAATTAATAATTGAGATGAGTCATCTTGTGATGAGTCTGAGGTATCATAGAGACCCTCACCCTCTAGAGGGGGAGGGATTACCAATACGAATATTACTTTTAAAATATATAAATTGTGAACATAATATTGATATAATTTTATTTAAAAATAAATATCAAAATATGTGACTGAAAATTTTTACTGATAAAAATTCATTAAATCAAGAGAAGCCACTTGTTCCAAATATAAAAAGAACGATTTTTTGTGATTTTCTAGAATATAAATTTAAAAATATTTTAAAAGGAATGTCCCTTACCTAAGACATGAAAAAGATTAATTTTAAGAACACATAAAATAAATTAAATCATTAATATCCATATATATACATTCAGAAAAACTATTTTGAAGTCATAGACATAACATTGAAATACATCAAAGAATATATATTTAAAACATATAAATTAATCTTTTATTTTTAGAGTCCCTCAACTTGTGTTCCAAATTACTTCCAAAGTGCTAAAAAATCATTTATAATGTTATAATGATTTTTATTTATTTAATGATGGACTATAATCATGATTATAATTCCTTACATGATCTTTATATAACATTTTCCACCCATTTATTAATATTTTGTTTATTTCCGTTTTTTGGGTGCATTCATTGAATTGTTTCCATGGACAGTTTTTTATGGAATTACATGTACAAAATAAATAATAATAAATATGTTATAATTTTTATATATTTTATTCATTTGTGAAAAATTAAATTAAATTTAAACATTCCATGATTTCGGTAAAAGGGAAATGAAAAATCATTATCCATGAAGGTGCTGAAGTGAGGCACCACAGACATCGATTTCGTTATTTATGCCTAAAACGAGAAGATGGTAGATTTTATGATGAATATACCCTAAAAATAAATTATATATTTTATTTTTTATTTTTCATGAATAATTATATAAGAGGTGGGGATAAGGTATAAATGAAAAATAATTTAAAAGAGAAAAAAATAGAACCATACTTCATGAACATTCCACATTGACAACCTCCTTATGGATATTATTATGGGTATTTTGTTGGACAAGAAGCTCAATAAGGTCTTAATGATGAGGAGGATTTTGGTATAGTTTATCAATGAAATAAGTCCTTAGGTGATGAAAATTTGTGAAGGAGATTTCCTCATTTTATAATTAGGGTGATCGGTAATATAGGAAATACTCAAATTATTAAAATATAATAAATTTACTATTTAGATTAAGACATCTAAAAGGCATCAAAATTACAGAATATCCCATTTTAAAAAGAAGATTACGTTTTTTTTGACATGTACATGATTTTTAATTTAGAATTTAATAAATAAAATTATTATTCATCGTAAAATAATTCACACAAATTGAAAACTATTCACAATCATGAATTTAAATACATCAAAACCATTTTTAATATTCTAAATAAATTTTCATTACGTCTTATAAATATTATAGTAACCAATATAAATTCTGAATTGAATTTTAAATATCAAATTGAACTTATTTTAAATGTTCTAACATCATTAATTTGATTTATTCATTAATTAAATATTTGTTAGATCAGAATTTTTTATGCCATTAATTTAAATATTTATCACTGAAAAATTAAAAACAATAATATAAGAAACAAAAATTTATTATTTTTCTAAATAGTATTCTTTTTTGAGAAATAATTCAAAAATAATTTATATTATAAAAAATTTCTTTTTGGAAATTATAGAGTAAACAAGTTGTCTTTATTTTTAATAATGATATATAAAGAACCTAATTTGATCCACGTGGATAATTTTTTTCACAATTTTGAATCAAAACATGATATTGGTAGAAACATTCTTATATATAAAATTTTAGGGACAATTTATGTCATTTAGTAATTCATATAATTTGAATAAAACATTTTTTTTCTTATGCTTGTACAAGCACTGCATTTGCACTACACATGCATTAATATTAATTATTTCATGTATAAAAATTAAAAAAATATTTATGATAAAAATATTTAATTAAGTTCAAAATAAAATTCTATATTCATTCATTATTTAAATTTATTCCTATACATGTCAATATGACATCAAATAGGTTTTTATTTTGTCTTTCCTTGCCCTGCGTAGGCATTGTATAGGCATTTTAAAAACATTGTTTCTATAAAACAAAAAATAGAAATTAATAGAATAATATTTCATTAAAATATAATAATTAATAAATTATTCTGGAAAATTATTTTTAGCACTAAATTATTTTCATAAATAACCAAATTTGACATTTCTAATGAAGCGCATATACTATGTCGACACAGATAATAATTTTTATACTAATCATGAATAGAATATAATTTTGATATTCTAAATTATTTCAATTAAATAATCTAGTTATGATATCGTTATTCAATTAGTTAGTAAATATAATAGACTTTACATCACAATTATGACTTCACAACATTAAAAAATACCATATTTTAATAAAAATGTTAATTTTGTTCTGTTCACCAAAATTAAACTTTTCTAAAACTTTATCTAAAATCTATACTAATATAATTTTTACATTTTGAATTCAAAAATGAAATTAGTTTTTTTAAAATTAAAATTCTACAACTGAAAAGAAAGTATATGAATAACAATAAAATAAATTATTTAATTTAAGGATTAAAATTTAATTCAATAATTATAATAAATGAATTATTCTATAAAAGCATAGTTTTTACACTTATGAATCTGGTTGGGTATCATTAATATGACCAAAAATTGAAAAGTGTAATGATTTCCCATATGATGGTGGTTTAGAAATTGTTGTGGTCTTTTGAACAGGTTGAGCCATTACTAGTAAATGAAACACTGATAATATTTCATATGGGATCTCAATAACATATTAAAAAAAATTCAACTCCAATTATAATGCATTGAGCGGTGGTGGAGATCTTATATGTGTATCAATAGAAGGAACTATCAGTGTAGTATAATCTTTTAAATGTGTTGTATAATTAGAATAATCTTGAGTAGCCTCAACCTCCTCAATGAAATATTCATATTCCTCATTTTAATATCTTGTCCCTCAATATCAATACAAAATATTTTTGTGAGATAATAGATTATAGAATATAAATTACCTTCCTACCATACAACACAACCAGTTTCATAACTTAATACATCACTCTCTTCTAAAACCTAATATAAAACAATTTAAAGTAAACTATTGAAAAAGTATTCAAGTATACTTCTAAATAATTTTTCTCATAGTCATGAACTATTTTTTCAAAAATTATAATATGGAATGAATACATAATATCTTAAACCAATATAATCTATTTCATAACCCTCGTGTCAACATTTTTATTAAACTTTATGAAGAAATGTTTATATCCACTTACATTATGATTGATGGTAGAACTAGAGATATTGATGGAGGTTTTGAAAAGATGAAACCTCACTCAATAAAGTGTGAGGGATTGTTTTAGATTTTTATAGTTCCCACAAATTTATAAACAACAATTATAGTTGTGGGTTCTCTATCAAAAAATATAGGAATAATTTTTTTATAATTATACATAACAATGATAGATATCATAACATAAGAATAGATTGAATCAAATGTTTGATAATATTATAAAGTATACCTAATTAATATGATGTTTTATACAATTTTGGTATTATTTTTAATAATTTAATATTACATCTAATATTATTAATATAATAGAAAAATATTATGGTAAGATTTGAGAAAATAATGTGATTTTTGTTTTCAAATTAAAAATGTAGTATTTTATGAATAGTATGTATTTTTTTAGTATGTAGTGAGTTTTAAATTAAATTAAGTTATTTATTTTTTATACTTTGATTCTAATAAAATAAATTTATACATTAAATTATTTTAAAAATATAAATTAATTGTCATTTAAAAAAATTAGAAATAAGATATCATAGTATGTAGTAACTAAGATGTATAAAAATCATTTTTTACAAATACTATTATAAATGATTAGTAATGATATTCTTTTAATATTTTACATTCCAAATGTTTTTTTCAATTTCTATTTAATTTCAATATTTGAAATTTATTTTGTTTTGTGTTTAGTTTTTTTCATTTAAATACCATTTTTAAAAGAAAGAAGAGTTCAACTTTAAACTTAATTTTGTTTGATAGTATTATAAAAATTAAAACAATAATATTACAAATTGATAAATATATGGATTATTGATGAATATTTTATATTAATAGTGATATAATTTAGGGTATGATTATTTAAATTAAATTTTTTATAGATTGATTATTATAGTTTAATTAAATTTCAAAAAACTGTACATGATTGAATCAAACATTAAATTAAATTGTTATGTTTGTGTCTTTATATTTGTGGTAAACATAATAAATTTATGATTAATGTAATATTACTCTAAATATAAAAACATAGTTTTATAAAATGAACATATGAATTAATATTGGTTTTTTAGTATTAGTATTTTATTGTATGTATTAGAATTAAATTGGGTTTTTTACTTATTATTATTATATTTTAATGTAGAGTGATCTATGAAATTATTGAAACATGTGAAAAAAGAAATTATTAATTACATAAGAACATATTTATTTTTAAAGTCAAAATATTAATTCTAAATTGGTAGGTATTGAGTAAAATATGTGAATCATTTTAAAATTTCAATTTGAGGTTGAAATAAATTTTATATCTGATTGTTATATTTTACCAAAAATGATATTGTACATTATTTAAATAAATGTAACCTGTCATAGTTGATTATATACTCAAGATATCATATTATTATTATTCAATAAATATTAATTTTTTTTTATTTATAAATAATGTATAAAAAATTATTTATTGTAATGAAGTGTTTACATGATATTTAAACAATTCAAAATGGTGTCTTGGTGATATAATTTGAAAATAATAATTCATTTCCAGGCATTAAAAGAATAATATTATAATAAATAATTAACACAACTTTTATAACATGATGTTCCTAAATATATGGATTTTTTTAATAGAAATTAATAACTAAAATCTTATAATCTATATAAATGCAATGTATTATGAATTACATAAAAATGAAAAAAACCATAAAAATATTATTTTGAAATTAAATAAGTCAAATGGTAATTAATATATTTTATTTTCCATTTATATGACACCTAACATATAAACATATTATTTTTAAGGCTCAATGACTAAATATTTGGGAAAACACTCCCAAATCCTATCTATAAATATGTTCATTTACTTATAGATACAAATCTTTCATTTTATTCATGAATATAACTCACTTCATATATCCAATAAATCTCTATAATTTTCTCTATTCATTTTTTAAACTCTTAAAATTTACTTTTTGAACTAATAAACATGATCTAAGGACCTATATTAACAATTTAAAAATTTATGATTTACCAAACTTTCTAATTTAAAAACTGCATACCAAGATCTTATTTAAATTATAATATAAGATATTAAAAATATTTATAAAATCCAAAATAGGTTTAATTTAATACATTTTTATTTATAAAAGGTAAAAAAACAAATACATACTCTACTATAAATAAATTTTAGTTTGATTTCATTTACTCTTAAATTTTTTCTCCCTTTATTATCTTTCTATATCATTAATTTTCAGAAACATTTCAGAAGGATATGAATTTGATGAATGTGGTATTTATAATAATTTAACTTTATATTAAATAAATCATGTATCACAATCATTACCCATGATTTATATATACTTATATAAATATATATAATATTATTATTATTATATATCCACACAGTAATTTGTAATTTTACTTATTTTTTATTCATTTTTGATTGAATTAGTCATATAGGAGGGAAATCACTCATTATGGTTTGTAATTTTATTTATATAAGTATACTATCAACTCAACATGGTTTTATTAAAACAAATAATAAATGTGACTAAATAAAAGTTTAAACTTATAAATATAAACATTAAAAAAATTAATAGCGTATTATCAATACATATATATGTGATTAAATTTAAAACAATTAAATAAGATAATTAATGTGTTTTTGTTAAAAAAATATAAAATTAATTTGTATTTTTGAATCCTTAATGGCTGATAACACTAAATTTTACATGGATGTAATTATGAACCACTATAATTGTCAATAGAATTATATAATGGACATGGAACATAAACATTTTATTCAAATAATATATTAAAAAAATTAAAATAACCATATATAACTGGTTAGTAAACATATTCTATGTTTATTCTAATTAATAACTTAGTAGAATTGATTTTTATAGAGAAAGAGTTATATAGAAACTTCTTAGAAGCACTTAATTTTTTACTTCTGACACTTCACATCAAATATTAGGAAGTATTTATCTTAATTATTCTATTTTTATCTTACAGAGAAAATCTTTCTCATATGTGTTTTAATTTTTAATTTTTTTTATAAATGTTATTTTCCTCTACAAATAGGGAATTGGTTAACCCATATGATTTCGTAAATTAGGATATATTTAATGTTTATATTTTTAGGTTGAAAATGAAATATTATATTAGTTTTATTCAATACATTCCACTTATAGACAATAAATTATAATAGGTGTTTTGGGGATGTATCCCTAGAATACATTGCGTATTGATTTATTTTATGGAGAAGATGGGATGGAATTAAAAAATTAGGAAATTCAACTACGAGTGATCACATGTTATTATAGTTGATATAATTTAATATCTAAATTAATAATCATGATTTTTGTATTTGTAATGTTATTACATATTTGTTTCTCTATTTAACTCATTGCTAAAGGGGATTTTATTTCTAAATTTAATATGTATTCTGAGGCAATTTTTCTTAATTGTTTATTGTTTAAAATAAATGAAAATTCATGGGATTCATTTTATTTCAAAATAAAAAAGGGTTTTATACCTTTTTATTCCCATTAATGATAATTATAATCTCAAAAAATGTTTTCAAATGACTTTTTATGGTTTTAATATTGAGTAGGATGAACATTTAATTCAATGATCTTGTTATGGTGATTTTTCTAGGATGATGATATTGTGTAATTTAAAGTATCTGTTTGTGTGGTAAAAATATTACATTGAATGAAATATATGGGTTTGGAATAAATAATTCCTTATTCCAATAAATTATTGTAACTAATTGTGTTGGTAATGAGTGTTTTGTAATTTGTTTTACAGAAAAATAAAATTTATGTTTGGTTTGGTATGAATAATTATAGTTTTTATCATAGATAGTTTTACAAAACATAAATTGATAGAATGATGTTATGAATAAAGTAAAAATAATTTTGAGATGTTATAGTTATTTATATTTAGATAAAAAATAATTTATTATTATAATTTCATAATATTATCCTTAATTATTTTAAAGATTTCAAAAATGTTTTATCTAATATAATGTTTTTTATATTTTTATTCTATAGATGTAAAAAAGGTTAATTTAGTAGGAAGAGAATAAGAAAATAATACTACTCCTAGTAGCCTAATATGGTTGGAGTTGATTCTATGAAATTTATGAATGTGTTAACTCAATAGTCACATGTTATAAATAGTTATACTAATCTAATGGATTTGTTAAATCCTCTATAATGAAATACATTTATAGTGGGTCATTTCAGGTGAATAAAACCCTGAAAAACATGTTACATCCTAATAATAAGCGATATATGATGGATAGATAAATAGTTTAGAGGATGTTTCAAAAGTTATAGGTTATTCATATAATCATAATGTGTCTCATTCTGTTTATTATATTTATGGTGATAGTAATATTTTTTTCTATAATTAAGAAAATAATGGAGAAGAATGTGATTGATACCATAGAGTGGAAGGTATTTAATGATATTTTTCATGAAATAAAATTTTAGTGAATTCTTCAAATTAATGAGGAAATTAAAAATTTAATATAAATTAACTTATAATGAAATGATTTGATTATTATTCAATTCTATACTATCAATGTATAATTTTAACATTTTTTCTAGTATTGAGAATCATTTTCCTAATGAAATTGGTTATTTTTTATTTTTATATTTAGAAATAAATGGTTTGATATGATGAGAAAGTTGAAATTTGTTTAGTTGATAGTTTTGTGTCTCATAAAATTAAGGGTATGAAAGAATCAGGGGGTAATTAATGAGAAAATAAACAATAATTAAATTTAAAGGTATGATAATTCAATTTCCATAATTAAATAAATATGATAAAATGAATTCTATGGAGTATCATATGATATCATTCAAGTGTTATGAATTTTTAAAAAATCTTCAAAAGGATTATGATCGAAAGGAAATGAGTAATGACCTGATAAATAATTGGGAAAATGGTGAAAAAATATAATCAAGGCATGTAGTTGATATTTAAATCTATTAATAGCAATTATATGGGTCCTTATATAAATATATATATGATTTTACACATGTACTATTAATTTTAATAGTATTATTTAAAAAACACATTTAGTAAATTAATATTAAACTACTATATATTTTAATCTTTACATGATGTGGTAAAAGATTCATTATTGGTTGAATCAAATTATTTTATTATCACATTTGATTCTTGATCTATAGATTGATTAATTACTTCGAAATTTTCAAGTAATATAAAACTAATTTTTTATTAAATGTGGAATAAATTTTTTTATTTAACCCATATTGGAGTTATCAATGAAGAAATTGTTTATAGGTATATTTATTAAATTATATGTGGAATTTTTTACCTCAAAATATTATTTGCATACCTATATCCGAGTTTTTTGTTATTTTCGACATGGATTTAATTTTGGGATATCATGTTAAGATAGACCCAAAAATGATATAATAATTTGTTTTTATAATGATATTATTTATATATTATAGAATTAAATCATTCCATAGAAAACATATCCTGAAACTAAGAAGTATAAAAAAATGTAGAGGAGAATGTTATCCTTCATATAAAATAAAAATAGGAAAATATTACCACATAATGATATTCCATTGTTAAATTAATATTGGGATTTATTTAATTTTTGTTTTCATTGTAATATTCTTTATTTGGATATATAAATCCCAATTAATATGGATATTAATGCAATTTAAATTTAAAAACCATTATATCAAGATTCTCATGTTAATATATTATAATTCAAATGGATGTTAAAACAATTTATTGATATTGGTTCATTCTACTTATCACTTCACCTCAGTGGGATAATATTTTATGTTAAATAATAATGTCAGTTTCAGAATGCTTTTTAAGGATTATAGAGAATTAAATATAATTACTATCCGGAACATGTATCCTTTTTATAAGATTGATGACTTGTTTGATTGTCTCCAAAATGATTACTCTATTTCAATGATTGAATTCAGTTGAGGATTTTGTTATCTAAACTAAAATGACAAATAAATTGATAAAATTTAATTTTGAACATGATACGACTATTATTAGTTATAATTTCTATCTTTAATGATGATAAGAACACATCATATATTTATAGATTTTAGGAGGAGAGTATTCAGAATATGATAGGAAATATTATTGTTGGAAATTTTTGATGATTTTATAATATTATTAAAATGTATCATGGATTATAATATAATTGTATTATTTTTCTTCTAATAATAAATTAATAGATGTTATATAGAAAATATTGTAAATACAATCTTTGGATAAATAATGTTTCATTTCTATGTAATATAGTAACTAATGATGGTGTAAATATGGATTCTAATCTAAGTTATGTTGTTTTACAAAAGAAAAATGATATAATAATATATAGATTATTTTTATGTAATATTAATAGGTTGTTATTGATTTTTTTTATAGAAAATTTATAGATAATCAATTAACCAAGTTAATGTGAAAGATTGATAAATTAAATTGGTAAATGGTTTGTTATAAATTTTTACAACAATAAAAAAATTATTAATTTAATTATAATTGTAATTTCAATCATCAATTGGGTAATTTATTAATCACAGTTATTCTCACATAAAGGGTATTGGTCATGTTTCAATGAAAAATGATTGAGTGATAGAAAAACCATCAAGGAAGTTCAAACCTCTTGAGAAAAATTATCCAACGCATCACATGGAAATTAAAAAGAATTTTTTATTTTGAAAAATTAGATTCATTATTTATATGATTAGAAATGATATATATATAAACATATATACAATTCGTAAAATATCCAAGGATATATTCAACAAAAAAAATTAATCATGAGGAAAATGAGGAGTTTTTAATTGATAAAATAGTATTATTATTCAATTTAATATCATCAATTTAAATGAAATAGTGAAATGTAAGAATTATGTCTTAAATATGATACTTCATTAATCATGCAAAATTTAAAAAATGGCCAATTAGTTATTAACATATCAAAAAATTGATTAAAATTTTTTAATGATAGAAACAATTTTTTGTTGGCATAACTAACACAACAATCAAAATTTTTGGGAATAATAATGGATTATCATAAAGATGATAATAGATTAGAAAAGCTGATAAAATTGTTAAAACAATAAATTTTATTTGAAATTAATATTGATGAAAAATGTGTTATATAATTTATAAAAAGGATTTGTGCGTCGAATAGAACTCGATTAAAAAAAGAAATTTTGACCAATGGTCACATCATTCAATATTTTATTAATCATGGACACATAATGTTGTTTAATATACATTATAAATAATTTTGGTTGGATGGAATAAAGAAACAAATTATGCATATTTCACTAACATTTTTGATATTTCATTTGGTTATAGATCAATGGGAATAAACGAATGTCATTCTCTAGGAATTATATATTTGATAATGGAAGCAGAAATATTTGTGTATTTCATCATATATTTTGAAAATTAATTTCATAGTAATAATAAAATATGGGTTTTTATTTATCATTAAACTAAATATAGTCATTTAATTCATATTGGACATAATATGTTTCTTGATCATCTCTCTCCGATCATTCATAATGATAGTGTAAAAATATATAATGTTTATATATTAATTTAATTTGGTCATAATCCAAGGTAAAAATATAATATTTGGGAAGGAAATAAAAATTGTATTTTTTGTTGAATCAGGTTTTAGTAAATATTTATATCCTAAAATTAATGCCAAATACAAGGAGATAGTTCAGAAATATAGAGTATATGTTTTGGTCTTGTCAATGTGTTATTAAGAAGTATGGGACCAATATCATTCATTGGATGTATTTTAATATAATAATAGATATCATTTATGTAGACAGATTGAAAACATTGAGGAATTATATGGAAAGTGATTTTAAACTCTATCTTTTTAGGTTTAATTTTGGGAGAGGGAGTTATTTTGACCAGAATTATTGAATGATATAGTTGATAGGGATAATTTGATAAAATATCATATACAATACCTCAATGAGGTAAGAATATTTTTTCACAAAATAGAAATATGGATATATCATTTTGGGAATAATATTTTGGTTTGTGTAAAAATATCTCTAAGGAATGGTGTTATTGATTTTGGGAAGAAAATAATATTATGCCCATAATTTATTATTCCATATAAAATTTTAGAAAATTTGGAATCATTGGCATATCGAATAGACTTACCACTATGTTTATCCATAGTATGTAATGTTTTTTTATGTCTGTGTTATAAACAATTATTTTATTGAGGAATTTCATCTACTAATCTCTAATTGTATAATCCAGATTTTTTAAAATGAAACACAGTGTTTGATAATGTACAAGATATGCCACATTGATCATAAAAGAACAAATAAAAATTTTGATTTTAATTTGGCTCTTATTACTTGTCCATTAATTTTGTGGATATGAATAGGAATAGATTATTTACAAAACAAATCTAAGGGTTTTACTCAATGTAAATTAATTTTTAAATGATTAAAAATAATAATTATTATTTTTAGCAATGTTATTTTAATCGTCAAAAAATACATCTTCATCAAAAATGAATTTTATCACATTACATGAATGAATATTATAAATAATTTAGAGTCATTTTAGAAATATAATTTCTCACAATGATTTTTTTTTAATTTTCATACCAAAATTCTTCTACAGTGAATTTTGATAATTTCATAAACAAGATAATTTTTGGTGTATAGTTAATTTTTTTTATAAAATATGGTAGCATTTGTGATATCATCACGAAATGATAATGATATAAAATGTTATTAAACTTTTTGAATGAATTATATATTAAATTATAATATTAACATCATTAAAAAAATATTTGATATAATTTAAATTATAATTTATTTAATGATATATAAGAAAATCATTTTCGGGGCTGACGTAGTGCTTGTACAACACTGGGAAAGTAAAAAATGTTGTCTTATAACAAATAATTGAGAGGGAATTTTTTTTTTCAGGACTTCTTTGTAAATATAATATATAAATTTTAATTTTGGATGATAATTTATAGTTTTTGAGTCATATGACATGAATCATATCCAATGATTTTTATAATGTTTTTACAAGGCAACAAAAGTCAAATTAATAAATTAAATAAGTTGTCTTCACATGAACATGAGTAAATAAGCATAATGAAAAAATATAAATGATTATCATGACCATAATAAATTTATTTTTATAATATTAACTTATATTATTTTTTTATATATGAAATAATTACCTTTAATACTTATGGTACACTAACACAATGCTTGTGCAAGAAAAATAAATATCACTAAAATTAATTTAAAAAATTTAAATTTATATAATATGGAATAGAAAATAACCCTAACTCATTCCCTAATTCAAGTTGATGATTAATTTTATACCATAATTATCCCAATTCTAAATTTATTCCCTTTTTGAGCAACTTGGAAAACATTAGGACCTTTATAGTCTTTTATTTAATGTAAAGTAAAACATATTAGATTATTTTTTTAATAATTATAACATTTTTAATATTTGGTAATCAATAATATATGTCCAACCAAAAGTATAATTTTGAAATAAATAAAATTATCTTTAACCAGTTATTTTTTTAATTGTTAGGGAACAATTTATTATCTTAATGGCTTTTACAATACTAATGTAATAATTATTTAATTAATTGAAAATCAAGTAAATTCTATTAAAAATATTAAAATAAGTATAATTAATTATAATTAATGTGATATAAAAACTTTATATAGGACTATGAAATCTTCAAGATATAATACAAAATTGGGGCAAATTTTACTTGATTCCATGATGTTTTTAGTGTTATAGTAATTTATAGTAACAAGTTTGAAATTAATTTTATTTTATAGAATTAATATTTTATAAAATTAATTAAAAATCCTAAAAATATTAAATAACAACAAGGGCTATAATATATGATTTAGAATGTTTCACCTTGTTAATTTAGGTAATATTTTGAATCATTTGGATATGGAATAGTCTTATTATATTTTATTATTTTAAGAAATTCCCAAAATACCCTTCTCCTCCCCTTATAAATACCACTCTTCACAACCCTTCTACTCACACCACTAATGCCTTTTTTTCATTAATAATATCTACCAAACACTATCTTATCCACAATCCCCTCATACAAGTGCTTTTGGTTTCATAAAAAGTTCAATTCCATGTTCTTCAAGTGGTCTTTTAAGGAGGTGATATTTAAGAGGTATCATTCTCAAACTCCCTCTTTTAATTTCATTTCTTCTTCTACCATCCCTACCTATTTCATCCATAAAATAATAATAAAACTAGTATAATGTATATAAGAGAATTTTATATTTTTAATTTAATATATTCTATCAAACCATTTTTCATATACCTTCTTATTCAATGAATGTAAACCATTGTCCAAATTATGTTGCTTAACCATCTCCATGGATAATGAATGTTAATACTCCATTAACACCTTCAATTATTTTCATAAAACTATTATTATGGTTAAATATGATTTTAATAAGTATATTATAACTTATTATGTGTTTGTAACTAATATGTAGACATAATATTTAATAAGATGATGTTAATGCCGGATTGTCTAAAAACCTACATAAATAAACAAAACATTTATCATTACGGTTTTATCAAATAAATCATCATCTTATCAGAAAAAATATCATATATGGTACACTTAAAATTTCTGGAATTGTATTAATACCATTACATTACAATTATATAATAGTATTATCATTTTATAAGAGCTCCATAATTATATAGAGCTGAACTAATGGTGAATTCTTGGAGAAACAGTCATGGAACAATGAAATAGAACCCTAAGAATCACCCAAATTCCAATAAATAAACATAATAAAATTATAAATATTAAAAATAAATTTGACAGAAATTATAAATTAATTAATTAATTAATCAAATTTTAGTCTCATAGAATTTAATTTAAAGTGAAAAATTCATTTATAAAAAATGTATGGGATCTTTTCAATGATCTAGATTTCCATTAGGTTACACATTATATCCATATCTCCCTCTTTCCCAACATTTACCTTCCCATTATTATTATTTAATTATACTATATTATGTGTATATATACCATAGATATTTTTGTATCACAACTAATATTTCTTTTATGTTTAATTACATGTTATCAAAGGATCCATTCTCAATTCACCTCGATAGGATATATTAGTGAAAGGAAACATCTCTATGTCTTAACAATTTTCATGTACACTCAATAAAATTATGTAACCACATTATATTTTTCATAAATAACATAATTTATCATAAAAAACTATTTTAGTTCAATTTTGGATTATTCTAAACAATTATTCATTCATCATCTATAAAGGATTGTTATTCTTTTCCCGAAAACCACACTTAAATGGCTCATTTCTAATGTTCTCTAACAACTCCTTTTCAAATTTTCAATTAAATTAGAAATAATTATTATTCATGTATTCTAATATTTTCTTTTACAAATGACCAATATTTATTTAAATCATTTAATTCATGGTACCACTATTATATGGACTATGGTTATGCCTTAAGATATGATAATGATAACCACTTAATTCCATGGGTATATGTATGATTATTTATATAGAACAAATATTCATGAAAATTGTATGATGTATTCACCAAAAATAAGAAACAATAAATTGGATAATTTTTTATTGTCATGGGAAATTGTTCATGTGATTAGGGAGAAAACCTAATCTATTATGGAACTTTATCCACCTTGTGATATAGTCTTCGAAGTTAACCATGACTCATGTTTTTGTCATGTTATATACCACTACCACATTAAAATTATTACATGATAATATGATTCAAAGCTCTATATGTTATGACTCAATACATTTCTTCATTATCCACTACATTTATGTTATCATGTTATGACTTTTAAATCATATTTTTGGATTAATTTCTGTGTTTTTCACTAAAATGGAATTTTAGAGCATTCATTTTTTTATGTTTTTTCTAGGTTATCATATGTATTAATAGTTTGTCAAAGGTATTTATGAACACAATATAGATATTATAAAAATTATGTTTTATTATAGATTAATATTTTCTAAATATATACATAGTGTTCCAAAGATACTAGAAATTTCAGTCCATTATCTGTATTTGATAGATAAATATTATTAGAATCAAATAATGGGTGTAAAACGATTCAGTATCCATAGTTAGTATCAGAAAAGAGTTTATATCACATTAGATATTAGGATGTATTAATGGGAGTTTATATAAAGAGTGATGTACACCATCATTGGCTTATGTATTTATGGCTAGAAATAATTTTAATGTCTTAGAAACTCCTATTTATTATATAGTAATGAAATTTTTAGCTAAATAATGAAATTCATGGATACATTTATTTCTGATATAATTATGAGTAATTTCATTTTGGGATGAAAAATGAATGGTATAAAGTATCCTTTGAGGTTAAATTTTTTATTTAATGTTGAATGTATTAAGGTTATATTTAGGATTTTTGAGTAGTTTTGTAATTTTAATGGAACGTATTATTATAGTTTTAGAATAATAAGAACATTTTGGATGAGTGACAACCAATCGCACGAAACGAGGCCATATAATTGAACCCATAACTGAAGGGTGAAAAGGGGGAATCACCTACCAATGTCCTTGGTAGAATCCTGGTTTGTGTAGAATTATTTTTAATTATATAAACTATCTAGTGAATACTTGTTTAGAAGAGTTTGGGTAAATATATATTATTTAATAGATAACCATTGGATTGGATAATTCTTTGGTGATTAAGCGATTAATGTTATATTTAATTATTTAGACTATATAATGGATAAAGGTAACATCCATTTTGGGGAAATATGATTTTTTAATAGATAACCAAGGTTTTGGAAGTGTTTGTATGTTTGGACCAAAAAACAATTCAATGTTTCTCAAGGGATCCTTCAAGGAGATGATATTCAAGAGGTATCATTCTCAAACTAACACTTTTAATTTACTTTCCTCCACTACCTTCTCATCAGACCATTCATCCTTCAAATAAAAACAACCCAATATCAGGTATATTCAGTAATTTTGTATTTATAATTATATATATTCTATCTAAAACTTTTCTCATCTCCTCATACTCAATGAAATAAAACCATTTACTCAATAAGTATATGTAACCACTAATGTGCATATTGAGTTAAAGTTTTCCATTATCACCTTAAAATATGATTATAAAACTATTCTAGTGGTAAAATAATATAGTAACAAGAATATTATACCTTATTTAATGTTATTGGAATATTATATAGACATGGTGTAAAATAAAATGAAATGAATATGTGGTGGTCGGAAAAAAACCCTAGTAAATAAAACATTTATCAATAATGTTTTATCAAGGGAATCATCCTCATGTCAGAAACTAATAATATATGTTACCATTTAAACTTATATAAGTGAAGTAATAAAATTAAATTTTGTACCATTATAGTAATCCCACTTTAAAAGAACAACCATAACTATGCATAAGTGAAACAACCATGAAACCATGAAACAAACACTCCACGAACAACAAAATTGAAATCGGTAACTCATCAAAACATCCATAAATGAACACAATAAAACAATAACAATTCATATAAATCTATAATAAATTATTAATTAATAAATTAATGAATATAATTTCATTATCTAAGACATTAATTTCAACGGAAAAATGATTTTGGACACATATTAATGGATCTCTTTGAACCACCATATTTCCTTTAGGATGCACGTTCTCTCCTTGCCTTATTTTACCTCTTCTTTATTATTTTATAATTATCTAATATTTTAATATATATACCACAAATATGTATGTACCTCAATTAATCATTCATATATAGGGAATTATATGTTACAAAAGGATCCCTTCTCTATTCCACTCAATAATAAAGAATATCATTGAAGGGAACTTCTCTGTTTGTTACCCATTTTCATGTAAACTACATAAAATTTTATAAGCCTCCAATACTTTTAAAAAATCTAATAATTTATCATAAAATATTTTTTGTTCATTTCATGTTTCATGAAATAAATTAATAATTTACCGCATTTTAAATAATCATTATTATTTTAAAATAAATATCACATTTGAGGAAAATTTCTAATAATACCCTATCTCTCTTTTTGATGATAACAATTCATTTTGAAAAAAAATATTCTTGATATTATCTTGTTTTTCTTTACGATTGAAAAAGAACTATTTTAATCACTTTTTTCATATATACCATTATTATACACCATTTGTTTATTCTTTATAACCTTTTTACAATATCAATTTCATTCCAGGGGAAAACTATCTGTTTATTCCTTACATTTTATTCTTTATATTGAACACATTTTCATGAAAATTTTATGATGGGGGAACAAATAAATCATTTTATTTTATTTGGTAATGTTTTATTCTTACGAGAAGTTATTTATGTGATTATTGAGTTACCCAAATCATATTGGGGCACTGTCCAGCCTATGATAGTCATAAATATTGTCTTTGACTCACAGTTATCTCATGTTATATGTTTCTATCACATTATTATGTTAAAATTATCATATGATTATATGTTCTATATGTTATTCTTTTATGTGTTATTTCATGAGTCAAAAATTTTATGTTATCATGTTATATCATATAACTCATGTGTTATGATTCATTTAGATATTTATTTCTTTATTAGGATTTTTAGCTCCTCAATTTTTTTGATGTATTTTTGAGGCCATACTATGTATTTTTATGAGATAAAATTGAGGTAGGATCACATTAAATATATATTAATTAAAATATTTTCTTTTTTTCATTCATATTTTATTAATATTTAACTAGTCTTCTAAAGACATTATATTTTTTGACCCCTATTTTTTATTTTATGGATAAATATGCTGAAAATCATATAATTATTTTTGTAAAATTTTTGGGTAGCTTTACTAATGATGTCTTTCTAAAAGATAATCATTATAAAGAGGAAGAAATTTATTTTTATTCTTGATCATATAGATAATGTGTTGTTATATATGTCATATTTTCAAGTTAATTTCATATAAAAAACAATACTATTGAAAAATCCTTAGGGGATGCGAAAGATATTTTAAGAAAATTATACTGACATATAAACCAATGAATAAATATTATGATGATAAAATTTATTTAAGAATGAGGTGGTGCGAATGTATGATCAAAATATTTCTGAATTATTATTTTAATTTTGGATTCTCTAATGTATATTATTGTCATTTATTTTTTATAATCATTCATCAAATAAAACTATTTCATTACATAAAAATTAATATAATCAAATATTCTTTTTATTTATTATAAATTATAAAATATTTCCAATATAGAGATAGATATTTTAAAGAGTTTTTATTGAAATATAATATATTTAGTATCTCATTAAATATATTGAGGCATAATATAAAATTAGAAAATAATTTTAAATATAAAATAAATTACTTGTTTTACTTAGAATAATAAATATTTTTCCAATATATATTCAATGTTATTTTAATATAAATTATTTGAAAATTATAGATTTATTCTATTTAAATAAATATTATACTTTGATTCATTATGTAAAAATTAGATTTAATGTTTTCACATACAAATTTTAATGAATAGAATTTGATAGTAAGTGAAAATTATTTTGTAAAACCATATATAATTATAAAATGTATATTAATATCATAAAAATTAATTTTTTTGTTTAAATTTATTACTTTTAATATTTTCATGTATTGATGTTTAATTTTTATATTCTAATTCGAAGCGGTTAAAATATTATTGATACATTTGAATTAAAATTCCTTTTAAAAATATAAGCAAAAAATCCAATTGAATTTAATTTATTATTAATTTATAAATGTCGATAATATTTTCTAATTATTTTATCATCCTAGTTTTTTAAATAGGATGAAAACATTCATTGATAAATTATGGTTATTTTTCTTGAGAAAATGTAGTTTTTCGATAGAAATATCTTAACATACTATTTAATGGCATGGTGTTTGGATTTAATCTCAATTGACACCTTTGAATATACTATAAAATATATTTTAAGTTATGCACTATAGTTGTCTGGGATTCAAAGGCCCATAAATCCTTAGCATTTATGGAATTAAAATATGAAATATATTCTTTTACATGCATGTGATATTTCAAGAATTATTGAATATATCCCAAACAGTGCATCAAATGATATATCTAAGGCCATTATTAGTTTATGGATGTTCAGTTCACCGATGGTGTGATATAATGATAATGTGGGTTGGTAGTTTGGTAATATATCATGTTAGGATAAATTATTTAATATTTTAATTATATTATATTTTAAAAACAAATTAAAATCTGCCAAATTATACATCGTATGAGAAATTTGAGACCACTCTTAAGTCTGGGATGAGGGAATTACCCTAAGCATGAAATAAATTTTTTGGGTTTCTAGTGTTTAGTAATATATATTGTTAGGTTAATTGTTTTAATAATATTATTAAAAAAATATTAATAAAAGAATTAAACATCATTGGGTTTTCATCTTATCCCCCAGAACGCACTAACCACCGATAACAGGATGTCCATGATAATTAAAGCTTCATAATATTAATTTTTTGATAGTTTAAAAAATAGAAACATATTAATGAGACGAAGTAAAACAGTAACAAAAATTTATTTGGAATAAATGGTAAATTAATGTGGGACGTTAGTTTTGAGTGTAGAAATGTGCATTGGGGTTCTTTGAAATATCAATGGCCTTGCATCTTTATGGTTGATTGGCCTGGTTTAAAAATGAAGAATTATCAAATGATAATTTCGATTATATATCAAAAAAAATTGTGCGAAATTATCAAAGAAAATATAAAAGAATTATCTTGGTAAGATTTATTGGAATTTTCTAATGGTAATTTCATTAAATCAATAATGTAAAATTACTTGACTTATTGAAAATAATTATCTATTATTATTGAAGGATAATTACATCGAATTATAAAAGGTTATAATTGAAGAAATAAATTTTCATTAGATAAATGTGAATGATACTTTTTTAAGAAATCATTTGAATATATTTAAAAATATTATAGAAATATAATTATAATAAAATTAGCAAGCGATAAATATATAAAATTATCATTGGATAATAATGTAATTGTCATGGATAATATTTTGTGTTTTTAAAGAATAATTGTGAGGAATAAAACATGTGTTCTAAAATTAATTTCAATTGATATAAATTATAGTATGTGGTTTTATAATTAATATTGGGGAAAATAATACTAGTGCATTCGTCAACCTAAATAATAATTTAAAAATTATTCAAGAGAGAAATTATTGTCACATGTGATATTTTATTTCATCTAGAAATGAAATTAATTTTTTTATTCTCAGAATCCATGACAGACCCTGATTTTTGATGAGTTTAAAACTATGATAATAATATGTAAGAGGAAGTGTTCGGGACTATTGAGGTTCCCACTCTATCTTTCAAACCACATAGGGTGGTTGTAAGAAACCTTCTTTTTACATAGGTATGGATCCTTCAATTTTTGGTCTAAATATTATCTTTGGACCTAATATGGATGAATTTTTTTAGTAAATGTCTGAGCGGTGTTCGAAATATGTTCAGAGCACCAACCCCACATTTTTGGTAAAACTGGATAGTTTGCGTGGTTACCATACAGTTGGATCATTGTTTACCTAACTGAGCAGGTTGAAATATCCAGATAGATCAACTTCTAATGGTTTGTGCATTGTCATGCGGTCTAACCCCAACATGTTCCCATATACCAATAGGGCCTCTCACAGTTGGCACACAATTTATCAAACCGTGTGGACAAATCGCGCATATGCAATTTTTTGTGTAAATTGTATAAAATTCCTTTAATGGTCTATTTGGATCCCCTTTCTTCTCAAACCCAAAAATCGATAACATATTCCTAATTTTATGTCGTTTTTTCTCTTTTTAAGTCCAATGGTTGGGAAATAATGATCACCTTCATCATAAAAATGGTTTAATTTTCATTCATCACCCTTGATGCGAAACGATATGTACTCGAGTCCATTTGGGTCACTCTTCATCTAAATGTCTCTTGACCTAGATATAATGGTTTGATATTTTTTTCCATTTTATTAATCAACTTCTATATGAGGAAAATGAAAATTTAATACCAGAGGTGAAGAGTCATACATGCCAAATGTGGGTGGTCTATAACTCATTCCTAAATTTCGTTGATTATGGATTTGGTGTGTGGGTCCCAACGAATTCATCAGGGTCCATTTATTGAATTCTTATTAAATGCCTAAAATCAATAGAATCCTATGAATATGGTCTTCCCATATATGTGATTAGTAATTGGTTTTTATGACCACAACTACATACCTTCCATCTCGAAGGTTATTCTATATTTTTTGTTTAGTGTTTTGACAGGTTTGAGCCACCATTTGGGTGTTCCGTGACTTGAACTTCTTAATGGTAAGCATTTCTATATTATATGAATTATTTATAATTAGAATTTACTAATGGAATGTACTAGGTAAGAACCCCACATGACCCGTCTATGGTAGGTGTTTCAAATTGATAATTAAATGTAAATGATTAATTGGTTTCATATCCATAAAATCCCATACCACATTAATAAAATGTAGTGGAATGATCCATGAATAAGGAATATGCCTTAAATGGATTAAATGGTTTCATGATACTAGTCCAAGTCACATTATTGAAAATAAATTCTTGAACTAATTGACTTGATAAAAAGGTTTCATGCTACATGACCTTATGACCTTAATGAAAGGCAAGGCATGAACATAAATAGATATTATATGACATCATAATTAAAAAGAAATGTCCGAACTCAAGCTTGACTTGGATTATGATCAGAGAATACCATGAGAACATGAGAATTCCCATTCTAATTTAAGGATATAGCTTGCAATGGTTGATACCCACATAGATACCAATCCTTTTCTATTCTTGGATTTATTGTACGACATCATAGGATCCCTTCATATTAACCCAAAATTCATTAGATACACTTCATAGATCAAAAATTGATAGTAGGATCCATGGTTATTTCCCATAGGGCCTTATCATTACATAGACATGTTTTACCACAGATGATCACCATGGATTCGGTAGTCACATTATTGTGAAATCCCTTGGAAAATATTTATTAGATTACACCCTTACCCATGCTAGGATACAGTTTTTACATAGTTAGTGACCGTTGTGGTCAATGTTTCCTTGGTTATTACCTTCTAACATCACTACTAAATATCATTAATTGCAGTTTCCTTATTACATCTTGGAACCATCAAAATTTATACTTTCACAAGGTGATGTATATGTTGAATATTCCTCACGAGACCTATCAAAAAAATATTTTTAATTACATTATTAAATAGATATGTTCCATATTCATGATCCAAAAGAGTATTGAAGTAGGTATATGGTTATTTAGTTACATTATACTATTTTTATTATATATATATATATGATAGAAACTATTACATTTCCATTACAAGGCCCGGATGTTATATACAAAATTGGTGGTGGACCACAGAGATTTATCTCAAATAATCTCGAAGAACCATTTTTTACTTTGAGTAGATTACATGGTGGCAAGTCATGAAAAAGGGAAACATATGGCCTTAAAATCCTGATTGATTGTTGTTTTGTATGGATCATGATTGCAAATGAATGAGCTGAAGCAGGAGATTCTTGGGATATTATTTCGTTTTATTTAATCCTTTTTGGAACATGTTATACCTGCAGTATTTTATCCATGGCTTCATGTTTTATAGTGACATGACATATCATATTTAGTTGTTGCATGCTTTGATTTTATTCTAGTTATTTTAGTTATTTTTACCGTTGTCACTATTATTCGGATGTGCCTTCTAATTATAGATATTGCTTCTTCCATTTACTGATGTTTACATCCATTCGTTATGCTACACTTTGGAAATGAGTGCATAGTCTTTCCCTAGTCACAACCTTGGCCCTCACTATAGTTTTTTGTCTCTGATGTTTGGGGAGATGCATTTGGGGCCATGTGGACCATGAGGCAAGGGGAACCGACTAAGTATTACCTGTGTCAGATACATCACAAAGTGGTATAAAAGGTGGATACCTTTCTTACTAGACTATTTTGGGATAATATATTTGAGATTATAAATTCCTAGGACACTGTCATAATCCATACTTTGGCATCACAAACCCATGTTTGGGGTAAAAACCATGTTTCCTAAATTAGTATTATTTTTCTCATATTTACAATTATATTTGACATTTTTTCACCATTTGGTGACACACATGGTGAGTTTTGTTGTTGATTAATACTATTTTTGAGGTTTTGTTTCCTCATTGGCCCGATGATATTAGATTAAGTAGCAATGTTACATGCATCAACATAGGTACCTAGAATTCACATTTCATGCATATTTATTGGCCATATAGGTTCATTTCACATATTTGGATTGCATAACATGCCTTTGATTACTATGTTTTTGTTGTGATATTTATCTTATGCACGTATTATTCTTAGATATGATAGAGTGATTGACTATCTCAATTCATGAGTTCTATGGGTGCCTTATATGTTTGGATGAGTAATTTACCATGTCGAGACATTCTGTTAAAAATGAATAGTTGTTTTTTTATACTGATAGGTGTATGGGAACTCATTCATCAGAAATAAGTATCCATTATAAAGTGATCCCTAACTTCTAAAATAAAATTTTTTCATGTCTTTATCATGCATTTTCAGATTTGTGAAAGGTAAAAGAGTGAACCTTTTAATTAAATGTAAAATTAAATGAAACATGTACAAAATAACATTCTGATACATGGTCATCTAATAGAGTATTTTGGGATGTATACCATGGGTAGTGAGTTTTCATTTTTTTCATCTTTTTCTAGTTATTCTTTATCAATGCATATAATCTTATTCGGTAGCGTTCACTTAGAAATGTTATATCAATGCCACCATGGCGTCATCGTGTCATATACCAAGAGAGTGGCGATGACCATGCTCCAAACATGGTAGGACCTAAGACACTAGTCTAACCTTTAATATTTCCAATTGAGGCACCACCTT
Organism: Viscum album; assembly: GCA_963277665.1. Taxonomy (NCBI): domain Eukaryota; kingdom Viridiplantae; phylum Streptophyta; class Magnoliopsida; order Santalales; family Viscaceae; genus Viscum; species Viscum album. The sequence goes on along the minus strand of OY728136.1, from coordinate 1,763,966,912 downwards.
GTATACCAGATTTTGGGAACTGATACAACTATTTTTTATAGTTTCCAACATCTGATGCTGTCCATGTATGGTGATCCTCAGATTGGACCTACAATGGATGATTTCACACACGCCTTACAACAGTATAATCCTCTTTCATTTTCAAGTTATGGCGGTCTAGAGGCTATTAAGTCTTGGATTAAAGCCTTCCTCCATATCCATGGGCATCTATAAATCCCTCCAGTGTAGAGAGTCAAGTTTACAACATACATGCTTCAGAATTTGTCCAATCATTGGTGGGATGAGATTCCATGGACGGTCATCATCAAGGCATGTTATGGGTTCATTTCCAGACATCCTTCTATGATCATTTCATTACATAGATGATGAGAGCTGATAGAGTAAGACGGTTCATGCATCTCGAGTAGGGTTCTACCTCAGTAATAGAGTATACAGCATGTTTCATGAATTTGTAGCTCTCTCAACTTCTTGTAGATAGTGATGATCTTTTGTGTACTAATTGATTTTAGGATGGACTCCAACATTCCATATTCACGCAAGTCAATCTCTTTCTCTAACCTAGTTTTTCTACAATATCTAATTAGGCTCTTATCACTGAGCATAACCAGAGGGATGACAGTAGTACCATACATAGAGAACCAGTTTCAAGGATGGTGAGTAGATCTTCTAGTGTTAGGAAGCATTTTCTTGAGGATTATCATCATGGGAGTGACAAACAGAGTACATTCTTTGATATATATATATATATATATATGGTGTCATCAATGTGGATGATAGTGGGAAAAGATGCCTCAATGTGATAGAGACTCAACGGAGTGCCCATCTCACAACCCTATGGGGAATCATTAACTTTTCTGTAGGACCATTACACCAGCTTCATGTTGAAACGGATCTGTACTAGCTCTACCCTATAGAGAATGTTATTTTACACCGCAAAAGGTGGGTAGTTGGAATAGAACCTATAGGTCTGACTGAGGATGAATTTGTGGCCATGGTAGCTTGGCCCATGATCACCAATAGCACCAGAAAATAAGCTTTGATCATGTTAATCCATTATTTGATCATTTACATGGATCAGGTCAGTTTCACGCACTACAACCAATACCAAAGGATCAAGCTAAGGGATTATCAATAGTACGAGATACTATACTAGTATCCTCTAATATAGTTTCTTCTTTATTTAATAATGTTTTTCCATACCCTATAACCTCTATATTTATCGTGGAGAGTCTCAAACATGAGATACAATATCAATATGGTATAATGACCCTAGATATGTTGTTAGGGGTTTTAAAAGTGGGTATACTCTAGTGTAGAGATTATCCCCTTACGGTTGGAAATTTCCTTTTTAATGAAATCTATTTGTTCTCAAGATGATAGGCTTTGATTTCATTCTCTGAGAATACTTTTTGGTCCACTAACATGATTTTGTAGACTGTTATCACCATAGGGTATATTTTAAATCACCAGAGTGTAGAAATTTTCTACATAAGTTTGAGCGGGATGTTCGAGATGGTAGAGCTAGATAGGATCATCATGGTCTAAGTGTAGTGATAGCCCGGATTGTAAATATATTCATAGAGGGTAAGAGTTTATGTTAAGCTAATTTCCCTCTAGTAGATGATCGTTTAACAGATTCATTTCCAAATTGTTTTTTTATGATTACCTCTAGAGAGAGAGGTACACTTTACAATTTATCTCATTCAATGAGTAGTTAGAGTGTCCATTTATCCTAACCGGATGAATCCTATAGTGAATCAATATCTCAAGATGAAGTTAAAGGAATTAGAGGCCAAAGGGATTATATGGTCCACTACCTTTGCTTGGGGTTCACTCATGATTTTTGACAATAAGGTGAATTGAACCTTACATCTATGCATATATTATAGAAGGTTTAACCACATTAGAGTCAAGATCTGATATCCACTAACTCAAAGAGATAATCCAATTGACTAGCTTCTCTGAGAAATTTCCTTCTCCAAGATTGACCTGAGATAGGGTAATCATTAGGGGTGAGTTAGACCATTAGGCATACAACATACAACTTTATATATCTTTTGTGGTTTGTATGAGTACCTTGTCATGTTGTTCGGCCTTATGAATGTGCCTGCCATTTTTATGGAGTTGATGAATAGGGTTTCCAACTCCTATTTGGAATCTTATTCATAGTCTTTTTGGATGATATCTTGTAGTGTTCTCACACTATTAGCGACCACATGAATCATCTAGAAATTGTTCGGAGTACAATAAAAGTGAATCAGCATTACACCAAGGATGGTATGAGCCACTTCTAAATCAACAATATAATCTTCTTGGGCCATATAATATCAGAATCATAAGTATATATTGACACAAAAAAGGTTATTATTGTATATTCCAAGGAGAATCCCAATAATGTGTTTGATATACATTGTTTCTTTGTAATTGATGTATATTATAGAAGTTTCTTATAAGACATTTCACATATTTCATCACCTAATATTGATCTTAAAAATATGGGTGTCAAATTATTAGGGTCAAAATTATGTGATAAATACATTAAATATTTGAATTGAAAGATAGTATTAGTACCTATTCTGACTCTTCTAGAGCCAGGCATTGTTCATACCATATTCTGTAATGCATCTGGAATCATCCTTGGAGATGTGCTGATGCATGAGGACAAAGTCATTATGAATGGATCTCAACAATTGATACCTCATGGGAAGAACTACCTGACACAAGACCTTAATCTAGCAGTTGTTGTCCATTCTTTATATTATTGGATACATTATCTGATGGGTGGCCTCTTTGTGATGGACAAGTTCCCCAAAAACGTAAAATATATCTTTTCATAGCATTACATGATCCTATGATAGTAGAGATGTTTTAAATATCTAAAATTCATTGATTTTAAGATTTCTTATACACCAGAGATTGGAAATGTGGTTGCAGATGAACTAATTCGAAAAAATCTGGCACAAGCCTTAAGGGAACCTAGTGATGAATGAATGTTAATGGCCCTCTTTTCTGAGATACACTTAAAGATTCATGATAATCATGATAATTATTACCTCTCATCCTTGGTAGTTACCTCTTCTCTCCATGAGAAGGGGTAATTCTCATATCCTAATGGATTTGATCTACATGTGAGTATATCAAGAGATAACCGACCTTTGAATTGGTCTATAGATAGAGGTGACATCATGCATCTATATCTATATATCTAGGTTTTTATAGATATGAGAGATGAGGTAATGAGAGAGTATGATGGCTTTTAGTGTATAGTTCATCAATGCATCTCAATGATGTATCAATACATATTACACTAGTATTGGTGTTTGGGGATGAAACATCAAATTATAGGCTTTATCATGAGGTTTTCCAATTGTAATAAGGTGAAGGTGGAGCACCATAGAAATGAATGCTTATTATAACTACTTCAAGTCCCAATATAGAAATGCGATGATGTTCCCGTGAATTTGATAGTCATCTTACCTGGGTCACCAAGGGGAAGCGATGTTATATGGGTAGTCATTGACCAACAAACAAAATAATCTTACATAATTCCTATTTAGGAGACATTTTCAGTTGATGAGATGGGAAAACTATATGTCTGTGAGATCATATGACTCTATGAGGTCCCTCATATTATCTTTTGATATTGGGAATATCGTTTGACATCATTGTTTTGGAAAGGATTTCAAAAGGATATGGAGACTCATGTGCTTCTATGTATAGCTTTTCATCCTTGGACCAATGGATAATCAGAACACACAATAGAAGTTCTAGAGTATATGTTGAGATAATGTGACCTTGATTTAAGTGGTTCATCAGAGAAGCTTATCCCTCCCATTGAATTATCTTATAATTAAAGCATTTAGGTGAGAATTCATATGTCTCCTTTTGTGGCCTTATACGGTTGGAAATTCCAATCTCCCATGTGCTGGCTAGAGGTATGTGAGGTAGCCTTACAAGGTCCTCCTCTTGTTAAAGAGACTTTAGAATAGGTATAGCTGATATGGAAGTGTTTGACTACTGATCAGTATTGAATGAAATCTTATGCAGACTACTCGTGGAAACCTCTTGTCATTGAGGTCAGGGTTTGTGTTTTTCATCAGTTATCGCACAATCTAGGGCATATATGGTTAGGAAAGTAGGGAAATATTCCACCTCATTTTGTAGGACCTTTTGGTGTTCTGGAGAGAGTTTGGATGATACCCTACCTGTTTTTATTACCTCAAGGGTATTTTTCCTTGTAAAATGTCTTTCTTGTTTTACATCTTTTCCAATATCATGCCAACTTGTCTCATAGTTTTATATTTAAAAAGTTGAGATAGATTTTGATTCTACCTTTGAGGAGTATTCAGTAATCATTGTTTTCATGAGAAAGAATGATCTTCGATGATGATCGGTTCCATTAGTACGTGTTCTATGGCAGTATGGTCGTGTGTATGAGGAGACATTGAGCGAGATGATAAATAACGAGACCAATGGCCAGAGTTGTTCTCATACAATGTTTCTCTACCATTGGAAGGTGTACTCATTGACCAGTTCTTTTATGGGGGGAAGATTATAAGAACCCTATTTTTCACTCAAGTGTGGATACATTAAATTTCAATCTAATTCAATATATGGGTCATTATATTCATGAAATCTCTATTAGTAATGATCTTACAGGTGAAAAGGGAATTCATAGAGCCCAGAAATAATTATTTATGGTAAAAATGCATAGTTTGAATGATTAGCGCCTGGTTGTTGCACGATTTGGCTGACCGTGTAGATTGAAATATCTGGAAAAAACCACATATAATGGTTTGTACATAGCCATGCATCCTAACTGTTCAAAGTCCCCCCTTCCCATATAAACTCTCATGGTGTGTGCATTGTATGCGAAACTATGTGAAAAAAACTATACACATGCTATTTTTCTAGGTAAATTTTCAAAAATGTGCTTAATGATCTATTTTGATCCCCTTTCTTCCCCAAATTGTAAAATATTGGTATTTGCCACATTTTCACTCATTTTGGGGCTAATGAAGGCTTAAGGTTGGGATCCAAGGATTTCTTTCATTCGGAAACCGGTCGATCATCCATTAATCGCCTTTGATGTGTAAGGATAAGTGCACCTGTCAATTCATGATGTTCTTCTTCTCATTCCATCTCGACCTAGTTATCATGGATTGAGTGTTTTATTCTTTTCTTTGATCTACTCCAATCCAAGGAAAATCATGGGCCAATACTGGACGAGGAGAGTCATAAAAGCCTATGGTGGGTGGACTGTAAGTCATCCCTAAAGTTCATTGACTTTATATTTGACATGTAGGGACCACTAAATTTATCATGTGCCTTTTATAGAATTTATATGCTTTTCATATAATCAATCGACCCTAATATAGATATTCTCTTTCTATATATGTCATTAATCATTGGTGGTTATGACCACAACTAAATACATTTCATGTGGATGGTTATGTGATAATTTTTGATTGATTTTTTGACACATTTGAGCCACCATTCGGGTGTTCCAAGGATTGACCTTCCTATGGGTAAGATATTCTATATTAAATGGGTTGTTTATAATTAGAATTGAATAGTATAAAGTACTATGTATGCTCGCCACTTGACCCGCCTAGGGTAAGTTCTTCAAATTGGAAATTAAATTTGAATGAATAATGGGTTGCATATTCATATAACTTCTTTCCATATTAATGGAAGGTAGTATAATGAACCTAGAATATGGAATATGAATTAAATGGATTAAATGTTTTCATTCTAATTGTCCATATCAAAATAATGAAATGCATGGAATTAATTAAAAAACATGATAAAAAGGTGGAATGCTACTTGACATTATCATACTAATGAAAGGAAGGGATTGAACCAAAAGATATATTACATGAAATCATAATTAAATAAATATTCTTTATGAGATCACACCTTGGATTATGATCAGATAATGTCCTGACCACTCATAAACCCCATTCTGATTTAAGGATAAAACTCGTATAGGTTGATACCCACCTTGATCCAGGTCCATGTCAATTCATTGATGCCCAGTGTGACTTCATAGGATCCCCTCATATTATCATAGGATGCCTTGGATACATGCCTTTGATACAATATTAATAAGTATGTTCCATGGTTACAGCCCATTGGGCTATTTCTCTACATAGCCTCGTTTTAGCTTGGAAAATCCCCATGGATTCAGTAGGAACTTTATTATGGATTACCTTAGACTGTGTCCTCGGATTACACTCTTACCAATTATGGTATATATTTATTACTATGTTGGTGACCCTTGATGTCTATGTTGCCTTGGTTGTTACCTTGGAACTTCACTATTAAATATCATTAATCATGGTTCCCTTTTTACATTTAGGAGCATTCATTATTTATACAATAATGAGGAGATGTCAGGGTTGGCTATGCCTCACAAGGCCTATCAATAAAAAAATTAGGATTTACATAATTAAATGGATTAGTTATATTTTTAGACACTAGACAAGGGATGAACAGGTTGTTGGGTATTTAAATACATTATACTACTTTAATTTATATATACCTGCCTTCATACTATTAAATTTCCATTACACAGTACAGATGATATAGACACTGTTGGTGGTGGCCCAATAAGATTTATCTAACAACCCTTCTGATCGGTGTTTGGTCCCCAAAGTAGATAACATGGTTGTAGATCTTGAAAAAGGAATGTATACGACGTAAAACACTTGATTGATTTCTATTTAGTATGGAGATTCATAGTTGATGACCGATCCAGAGCTGGGGATGTATGGGATAGTCTTTGAATTCATTTATTCTTTTGTGGAACTTTTTATATCTTCTATATTGTATCCAAATTTTTGAGTTTCATATTGACATGACGTATCATAATCTATTTTATTATGGTTGGATATTATTCCATGTATTTTAGTTATTTTTATTGTTGTCAGTATTTTTTAGGTGTTCCTTCTATTTACTTATTTCACTTCTAATATTTGTTGTTGTTTACATCCTTCTTCTATGATTCATGTTGGAAATAAAGGAATATTCTCCCCACATACACACCCTTGTCCCTCTCTGCTACTCGTTAGCCTCTAGCATTCTGGGAGATGTCCATGAGGCCATGTGGCCCTCAGGGTTTGGGAACCGACTAAGTGGTAGCTGGTTTTGAGATGTTACAGTGGGTTACTCTTGCCATAGTCATTGACGACATTGACCTAGGAACCTCATTACCTTATTGGTCCCATCTTGTACACATATTTTAAATTTGATTATTTATGTTGTTCATTCATTTAACTCTAAAATATTCAATTAGTGATATTTGTGTATCTTATTTCCATGATTAATGTATTAACATACTTGTATTTTATTAATATATACTCATGACGATTTCATATATCTTCCATGATTTTTTATTCTATGGTATATTTTACCATTGCCTTAGAGATTATTTCAGTACATGATATAGGTGCACCATTATATGATTTACATCCCTTGGTGGGGGAGTTTGTAGACAGCTTGGTTAGTGAACTAGTTTTCAATTTTTATTAAATGCCTATGCTTCCAGCCTTTATTTTTATAATTATATAGGCTTGTTACACTTGAGCACAATAGGTATGTATGATTTGGTGGTGTCATACACGGTCTTGTATTCACAACCTATAATAGAATTTCTATGTACATATTGATTTTATGGGAGACCCGATGATGGGAAAGAACTAGAAATTAGATGGATGTGTAGTGGATGATAAATCTTTTTGTGTATGGATAAGATATATGTTAGATTCGTAGTATTTATTTTATCTTTTTTACATACTCTGAATAGGCTTATAAATATATGATATGGTTATTTATATAATGAATGCATCTTTACCTTTTATGAATTTTATATATAAACTCAATTTAATTAGAGGTGGAGTAATAAATATAATTTTATTTTTTAAAATATAAGAGTTAAAGTTATAATCAAGATTAAAAAATAATTATTACAATTCAATATAAATTATTATGGAATGAGAATAAAATTTATGATTGATTTATTAATACTATATATATATATCAAATAAAAAATTATACTATTAAAAAATGAAATATATTTGGTTTGGGATTGGGTAACACACTTAAACACATTAAATAATATTAATTTAAGTATAAGTTCAATTAAATTTTTTATTATTATATTTTTATTTAGAAGATATGAAAAAAAGTTTTATTTTTGTTTATGTTCATATATTAAATTATATATATATATAATATTATACTACAAATAAAAAATAAGAATTTTAATATTTCATTTATTGAGTAAAAACATTCGAACTCCATTCAAAATATCAGTTTGAAATCGAATTTAATGTTGCATACAATTATATTTATATATAAAATTATATAGAGAAATATATAAGAAAATATAATGTGCATGATATTATAATATACACAAAAAAATTTTCAACATATTGTAGATAGTATAAATTAATTTTTATGTGAAGAATATTATTAAAATATATAACAATACTTATGTAGTGATTGTAAAACATTGGAATGAAAAAAAAGGTGAATTAATGATAATATTTGGAATTGATATGTCAATAATAAAATTTAATATTTACATGGGAACATAAATAATGTATATAAATAATATATTTTTATTTCCAAAACTATAACGATATTTTTAAACTAAAATGAAAAAATAACCTTGAAAATCATAAAAATATATATTTTTTATGAATGAAATAAAAATTAGTTATTAAAAATAAAACAATATATTTAGTAATTATTTGATGATTAATGGTGTATCAAATTTTCTATTTCAAATTTATGATCAATAAAAACATAACAATTACGTTTTAAACTTATAATGAATCATATTATTCAAAAAATCAATAAAATCATGTCTATAGAGGGAATATAATCTCTTTTTAAAAATAATGCAATTGAGTTAAGAATATATCAAATTTTATCCTTTTATAGAACTAATTATATTATTTTCTATTATTTACTAAACTATTCCAAAGCCAATTCTCCACTGAAAAACAATATCTCTGTAGAAATTATATGTCGTTGTAATGGTATGATATGTCCTTCTTTTTAAACTAAGTAATGGTATATTTTTTCAAATTTAAAAAGAAAATTCTAAATTTGGAACCCCTGTATTACTAAAAATATGATTTAATTATAAATTATTACATATAAAAAGATAAAACAAGCAAATACTAACTACACTATTCATAACATTTCCATCAATTTTAATATGACTTATATTTCCCATTAATTTAAACTAATTTCATTTAAATATATTGTAGTCACTTGTTGTAAGGATACTCCACATATTGAACTAATATTCATAATCATTTAACATTATATTCAATCAATATTCTATATAACTTATTCATTATCATGGAAATATAGTTGTATAACTATATATATTAGTTATTGATTAGGTCTCCACTTAGTAATTTTGTGAATTTAATTAATTTGTTTCATTATGATAAACACATTTATAATGGTTGGGAATTCACTCCCTCATGTTTATTATTATATATATAAGTATATGTTTATCCTAACTTGATACCATCTTTATAAAGAAGGAATATACATAAATATATGTTAATCATTTTAAATGAAATTTTAAAAAATCTTTATTTTCTATTAAACCATATATTGGTGATGGAATTTCAGTAATAATAAAAATGATGACAAATATGCATATTACTATTATATTATAAAAATATTATACGTATTTGTGACCACATAAGTACTAGAAACACGAATTTTATAAGTATTTTATTCTAAAATACATCAACTATAAATAAAACATTTTTGTGTACCTAAAACTTAAAATTAATTTAATATATTATATTAAATCAACTAAAATAACAATATGGAATTAGATTATAAAACTATATCATTATATAGATAAATAATAGTAGACTAAAAAAATAAATGAAACACCACATTAAAGCATCTAGAAATGATTTATGTAGTTTCTTTTAAAAATTCACTTTAACCATATTGAATTAGGTTTCTCCAATTACTCTATACTATTGTAAAATAATTAATTTTTTCATGTTTTCAATATTTTTTTCAATAATATCATATTCTATTTTATTTTCCTCCATGAAATTAATTTATTAATATATTTTTGTTTATTCATTAGTAATAACATTATTGTTTGGGTTTACGGGTTGAGAAAGAACACTATATATGTTATATTCAGGATATGGAATGTAGACACTGTGACTAAGTGGATAGGATAGGGAGATAGACCCATAATCAATTGGGAACAGATTTATTCTTTAGATAAATATTGGGAAATAATTGTTGATGTCATTGAATTACAGGTGATTGTAGGGTTTTAAGAGTAGTTAATTATGTTACGAATATAGTGTTCAAAGAAACATTCTTGATTATTTCACTATATTTATTCTATTTTTCTTCAAGACTATCATAAAATAATTTGATGTTATGATAGATTAATAATTAATGGTCTTATATGAGTAAAATGTTTTATTTAAAATGAAATAAATTTTATGTGGTATTATATATTTAAAGGTTTCATAATGTTTCATCCCTTTTTATAAACCATACTGAATCTTTTATATATATGATGTGCTTTTAAAAAAAATCAATTTCTTAATTAGAAAAAATAATAATATCCATTTTCCAGTTAAGTATATTTTTCCTAAATAAATTAAATATATAAATAATAAACATATTCTTATAGTAAAATATAATCTATGTTTAAATTATGACGTGTTATTTTGTAAATTCATTCTTGATCTTATAAAAATATATAACATAATGTCATGATTGTAAAATTTTCCTTATATTTAATAAGATCCATAAAACTATAGATTCATTATGTTTGGGTGATTGGTGTTTTATATTGGGGTATGTGAAAATACCCATAATTTGTATATATATTTATAAAATAAATATTTTTTAATACCTTGATTCAAATTAAACACCAAACTAAAAAACCCCATTATAGTTTATTTTTATTAAATATAAACATTATAATATATTTCATGATTTATTGAGTATATTTAGAAGAAAACAAATTTCAAAGTATATCTATATGTTATCAAATAGTAACAGTATTCATTATGAGGTTCATTATTTTGATAATCTAAAGGTAGTGAAATTTCTAATTTTTACTGAAGAGTAAGGTGAATATGATCATACAAAATCATGGCTTATTAGAAATATCATGTGGGAGAAGATAAATCTTTAAGAAATTACTAGGTTACCCATGCTAACTGAATCGCCATTAGATATTATTGACAATGTATATCTAACCCTTAGATTTTATGTAGAGTTTATGGGGGCGATATGGAAATTAATATGATATAAACATGTTTTTATTATCATAATAGATTTCATATATATTCATTCTTCTCTATTGTTTTGTACATTTTAAATATTTAATCTATATCCATATTTTAAATTTTTATTACTTTTTATATATGATATCAATAAGCTGTACTAATGAATTTTAATGCATTATAAATTAATAGTATCTAATAAATAAATTTGAAACAATTATAAATGATAATTATTAATTCGTATATAAAAATATTTTAAAAATATAATTATTATTGTATGAAAATTTTTAACATCTATGATAAATTTCTATATATTAAAACATTATCTAAATATAATAAAATTAGTTTCTTTATTAATTAAGTATAAATAGTGTTTTTTTAAAATTTTAGGATTTCTTTAAAAACCATGACTTTTATGAGAATAGTGAAAATAATGTTTCTGTAAGTATAAAAACTTTTATGTCATAATAAGGATATAATAGTGAAATAAAGTATATGAAAAATTATTATTGAAAAAAATTATATTGAGGATAAAATAATGAATTTTAGATTAATATGATTGATTTAGAAAGCTATTACTTATTTTTAAGAACCTAGGTAATATTTTTTACTTTCCTATTATGTAAGTATTCATCATTATACATTGAATTTTTATTTTAGTTAAAATAAAATATCTATTTAAAACCATTAATAAAAAAATATAAACTGAATTAATACAATATATGATTTTACTGTAAATTTATTTTTATGCATAGAGGCATCTTCATTTAAAAGAATTATTTCATTATGTGTGATGTTGTTGAAATTAATTTATAATACCTTGATAAAATGGTTTTCAAATTTTGAATCATTTTCTTCATATTAGGAAATAACTTCTACTCAATTTTTTTTGTAATAATGTGATACCGTGTTAAAATTTCATCTATAGGATAATTGATAAATTTGGTAAAAGTGTTAAATTAAGTGTTAAAACCATAAAGTGTCATAAAATCAAATCCTTAAATGTGTTCATAGATAATTTATCGACCTAATTTTTATCCCTTGTCAATTTGTTTCAATTTTTAATCTCACCACCATGGATATGACTTCCCTTTTTATATTATGAATCAAATATTTACAAAAAGACAGTCATGTAATCTATAAAATAAGATATCATCATTTAAATTGAAACAAAAAAATTTATTACAATTGACCTATATTATGTGATGATAATAAAACCTATCCGTGTGTCTATTAATTTTTATATTCTATTGTAAAATAAATAAGTCATCGACCTCGTATTTCCAAGAGCAATTTAAAAAGGAGATTCCATCTCTTAACTTAAAAGATAACATCTTTTTGATTTTTCTTCCATATATTATTCAACTATAGTATCTTAAATTTTATCTATCAGTAGATGAGAATTTTTTTGTAACCATTAATATTAATGAAGATTTATATTATGACTATATATTAACATGTTATTACACATTAAACCATTATTATTGTTTCTTGTTTAGGCCAGTGTTACAATGAACATGACCACTGATTGAGGCATACAATATGAATTATAATAAAATCATAAATTATCATTATAATATTTAGTATTTAAGAAATTATTATTTTTTATAATTATTTATAATAAATGTTAAAAAGGTCATTTAATAATAAATTTAATTCATTTATTACTACAATAATAACAGAAAAGGGAATTTTTAATTATTCTATTCGATCCATCAATATAACATTCATGAAATCGTTATGGAAATCTTGAATGATAAAAAAACCTTTTTTGCGTCCAAATAAACATTTTAGAATATATTTATCCTTGTAAAAGACTCATGTACAATAACTTACAAATTATATCATGTAAGGAAAATAAAATTGTCAACATCCAAATTTAAATTTTAACCATAAGAAAATAATATACGGGTGCCATAGTTTTATAATTTTATTGAATGGATTAAAATAAATATAATTATATCTCTCATTGGTGTAAATAATAAGCCTAAATTTATAATATAAGGATGATATAGTGTGTTCAACAAAGTGTAAGTTCAAGTTTAATAATCCACAAACTCAAATTCATTTTAATTTTGTATTGAATTTTTTTCCTTCAAAAAAATATTTACTCATATTATATTAGAAATTTTTTCTATCAAATATTTTCTTTCAATCAATTAATTTAAAAAAAATTAATCAAAAAATATTATTTGTTGCTTGAATTCACTCTGTATTAAATAATGGTGTTGTTAAAGGTGCATGACATCCTTTATAACATCTCATTTTTAATCTATGTCCAAATATTTTATTTTCATTCAAGAATTTTATACTATATAACTATCATATTTATTGTCATAATTTTAAACGATCTTTCAGTTTTTAGAATGGTTCAAAATAGAAATATTTTTTCATTTTTAAATTTTTACCATCTTTTCAAAAGTGGGGAATGAATTTTATTAATTATTACTCATTGAAATATATTTCCTCTCGTTATATCATTAATTCATTGATAATAATACTTTTAATGTTTTCAATATATTTCTATGAAAATTATAATTATATTTCCCTTTTATTTTCCTATTTTTTAAAATTTTCCAAACTTTTAGATACTTTTACTCATTTTTCAAAGAATATATATATTATTATTATTAAAGTTTTTTTATATATTTTAACATTATTTCATGATTCCTAAATATCACTAAGGATGTTATTTAATAATACTGTCCATTATATTTCTACTGATGTATTATAATTATGATTTTAGGATATTTTCAGAAATCCAATTTCATTCCCATGTCATAATTATGTTATATATGAATCATTACTGATCTCATTTTCTTAGGGAATTTATAAGTATAGTTCACCATAATTATATGATTAAGTCCCTTATATCCCTCTAATATATCTGATAAATCTTGATATCTCATGATATATTTATAATTTATTAATATTATTGGTCTGGTTAAAAATTCGATGTATGGGCATGATTTTTTATGGTCATTTCATAATGTACAAACATAATTTTTTTTCATAGAAACTACGTCTGGGAGAATGAATGGAGTTTATCATGATGTTATAATTAACCATGATTTTCCCTCTAGTATATTATCATGTTATTACATGTACGAATGTTCCTTTTGCAATGTCTAAGACAATTTTCACATTATTACATCATTATACATGTTTTATGCTTTTGTGTAGATTCTATTATTATCTTGTTAAGGAATTCCATGATCGATGATGTTCAATCACAATATTTCATTATCTATTTTATTTATTTATTAATTTTAATAAACTAGTTTCCCTGTGATAAATTTTTCCATACACTCTTATGATCTTCCCGTTTTGGAATTATTGAAATTTAATCATTCATGACCATTTAAGATCAATTCTTTTCTTGAATTTTATATGAATTTATTTATTAAACTACTTGTCTAAGAATATTTTATATAGAGATTATTGTTTAAAATTTGGATGAAATATGTGTAAAAATATGTATATATTGTTAATTTCAATTGATACAATATCATTGTGTTCTTGAATTGGGATATTATTTGTGAGATACAACCATTAAATTATAAAATGATCTAAAAATATATTCGTTTCTATATTAGGTCATCATAGATTCTTTATACGTGTGGTTTAGTATCTTTTGGGTTTTTTTCTAAGAAATATAAGAGAATATAAGTTACAGAAAATTATGTTTACCCATACTTGAACCAAAAGTATACTAATCAAAGAGAAACTTAAATTAGAGTTAGACATTCAAAAGATAAATTAATAAAAATTATATAGTTGTTTCCTTTTATTATATTAATATATTATATATTATTATACTTTTTAACAATTAATTAATAGTAAATGGGTGTAACTATGAGAAAACATGTTTAAATAGATTCAAAGTAAAACACATGGATTCTACACCTAAAAGAATAATTTATAGTTGATCTTGAGTAAAAAACCACACATCAATGCTTAGTAATCCATTAAAAGAAAATATTAAAAGCATGAGTAATATTGATATACCAAATAGACCCAATAGTGAATGTTATTGATAGATTCTTTCATATGAAAAAAAACCACATTATAGTTGTTGGTATTCAAACTCAATAATTTTCAAGAAATTGAAAAATTGAATATATAACAGGTTATCAATAATATAGTACTTCTACATTTTTATTGTCTTTATATCCATACATGTCTTATAAGGATTATACAACCAATGGTTAACCCTGATTTAGAATACAATGATGATGAAATTTTTTTACTATTTGAAATGGGAGGAGTTTAAGAAATAATGTTGCAGCATATATTTTTTCTAAACATTTTTCAAGAAATATGAGATTTGTTTCATGAAGAATATGAAAAAAGGAGGATAAATCCATTACAACCCATAATCAAAACATTTCAACACAAAAATTATATTGTTTGTTTTTTTAATATAATTGAATGTATGGCCAATAGGTTCTTAATTGGCCTAAAATATAGTCACCAAAATTAATTGTATATAAGTGAATTTGGAATCTATGAAGAAGTGTTATAATGTGATCCTAGTAGAATAATTTAAATTAGTGACACTCATCATTCACAACGATTTGGAAAAAAGAAGAAAATAATATATTTTTAATGATACTCAAATAATAAATCACATAGTTGAATGAATTATTAACAACCTACATGAAAAAAAAATAATGGGTTTCAGCGTTTAAATATCTGTAATGTCTTAAAAAAATACATTATGGGTGGTAATGTGGGACAAAACTCACACCACATACAAATAAAAAAAATAATACCAAATAATAAAATAGAGCAGAATAAATCAACATTTGTTACATATCACACATATTAACTCATTGAATGAAACTATTTTGAGGATTTTTAAATACAATTACCTAATCCAAGGTCCATTAAGGATAATATATTGTATTTAACACCCTAACTATTGAAACATGGAAGACCATATAAAATCACAATTTCTGAGGTGAATCGTAATAATGACGTTGTGAAAAATACACTTACTATCACTTCTAAATAATTGAATTTATTATTTCATTATTACTGTACTCATTAATTTATGCCATGTGTGACTTCTAAGAAGTGTTATTTTTCACCTTGAATGTTTGGTGTTGAATTTTCATTAAAAACAGGTGATGGTGTGTTTATTACATCCACAGTGAACAACTCTTCCCTAGTCAAGGTTTGTGGGATGATACTTATCAAAAATCTAGTTTCTTTCACTCATTATAATTTCATAAAATATTGGTTGTGAATTGGATCTCCCAATATTGAAAATATATCAATTTTTTGGATAAGGAAGTGTCATTTTACATTATAATTATTCATTTAACAAATTATTAATACTAGGATAACTAGGATCTCCCTTTGAATGTAAATTCTATAATATTGGTCATTACACCCAATAACATGCCAATTATAGAAAAATGTTCAGAAAAAAACAAAAAAATGAATAAATCCTTATTATATTGTTTCATATTGATTGAATTTATAATGATATTCCTAAAAATCCTCTAGAATTGGGGTATGTGTTTTAAATTGAACTTGTACAATTTTTATACCCATATCAAAGAGTCGTTATTGAATGACACACATAGAAATAAAAGAATTTAATAAGTATCATATTAAAATACTAGATAATGTAATTGTATTCACTAGTGGTCAAAAGGTGTGTTTGTCATATTTTTTGATATAAAGGATGGATCAATGTATATATTTTATTGATTTTCATTAACATATATAAATCTATATCAAAAATGAATTTCAGAATCCTTATATTGATGTCTAAATCAATTAACCCAAAAGAGAATATTACATTTAAAATATTTACCATCAATATGGATATTATCATTTAGGGGTCAAAATATGAATATACATAAGATAGACTTCTATAAGAGGTTTGAAAACTAATAATTAATAGTTATTCATTTATAACATATAAGTCCCCAGTTAGTCTTCTATGATATAATGAATACTATTTTGAGAGACAACCATTACCATTTCTTGTAGACCTTATATATGATATTCTTATATTATCCATGATTAAAGAAGAGAATAATGCTCATTTACAGAAAATTGTTATGAACATGAGGATTGATAGACATTATTAAAAATAATCAAGGGATAGTTTTGGTTACATAAAATATCATTCCATGGTCATGTACCAAAAAAAGAGTAAATAATTATAGATAATTATGTGAATAATAATATTGAAAAATAGACCAGTCTAACCATTGTAAAAAACTTCTATAGTTTCATTTTGATGGATTCATAATATAAATTCATTGAAAAAAATTCACGGACCTGAAATATACTATCTTATTTAACAAATAAGCAAAATTTATTTAAAAATTTTAATATCATTTAAACCTCAGGGATATTAAGGAGATTCTAGTAAGTGAAACAATACACGAATGACCCTATAGTTTGGAAGGATCTGTAATCTATAGTGATTTATTAAAGAATGGGTTGGTATTTTTTCTCGTTCAAAGTGATAATATAACAACTTTTGGCTCAATTTAATTAAATACCCAAAAATAAAGTTACCTGATTCATGAATTCGATCTATAATTTTTTTTATTTTCTCTCAGGATTTGGATACAATATCTCTACTGTGAAAATATTGATAAATATATTGACCACAATATCTTGATGTATATATCTATAGATTATAGGTAGGATATAAACTAAATTATATGGTCAAAAAATAGAAAAATATTATGATTTCTTATCACATTACCATCTATAGAAAAAACATGGCGGTATATGCTCTAATTTGAAGGGATCATGCTATATTTTCAATTATTATGACATAAAGCGGTATAATCATTATAAATATGCATTGTATATAAACAAATATAATAAAGGATTATAAAATATCCTAACTCTACCAAATTCATTAATATACATACTTTTATGTAATATTTATGGAATAGAAAAGTATGGATATGAAATTATATAATATGTTCGAAAATATTATATATTCCACCCTTGATAATAATGGAATTATAATTTTTAGAAACTTAACTTCAATAACATTAAAATTAAAATTGGAGAATTAGCATTTAGATGGTGCTCCTATATGATCCCTCAAATTCATCCCAGATATACAAATATTTATAAGGATTTTATGAAAACATTCTTATCGGGAAACATGAAGAGGGGCGATATATAGTCAGTATCTTGATTAACAGTGTTTAAGAAAGAAAATTAAAAACATTATAATAATAAATGGATAATTAATCTATTGCATATTCTAGTATAGAAGTTTCATAACATCACCTTGTATTTTATCATTGGCCTCCCAAAAACTCAAAAATGGAATAATTTCATCAGGGTAGTTTATTATAAACACATAATATTGGTACTCTTCATTACTAAAAAGGGTATTTCTTACTCTATCAACACTCAATGTTATACATAAATGAAGTGGTATGCCACCATGTAGTACCAAATTCAATTTCAACTTTTCTTGATACAAGTTTTACATCAATGATTTATAGTATACTATAATAAGAATAATATATAGATATTACCTTTAATATGACATATCTTCCTGACACTAATGGTAAATCTATAAGTAATATTAAAAATTTATCGGTATGTAATTCTACTTATAGGTGAATTAAAAAGTGAATATATATCAACAACTTCCTCTAGTAAATTTTTAATACAGACATAAATTCTATTTTAGAATCCAAATTGAGTAGTATAAGGATCTGTATGTGAAAATCAATTTAACAATAGTGCTCTGGTTTAATTATAGGGAGATGAATTTCTTATTACCTAAACATCTCTATAAAATGAATAAGATGGTACAAACCATTTAGTGACAGATGATAGAAAATCCCAAAACACGCACTCCTAGTTTATGTTCTAAAATAATAAACATTACATTTCCATCTTTAATGAAAATAAGGGTAACCCATTTTTATTGATTAAACCTTATATCATCAAAAATAAGCAATTGATTTATTAAATACTCTATGAATTTTTTTTTTACAGTTTTATATAATTATGAAAAACTAATTCATACACAATTCACATGACATTAAATTATCATTTCTCCAACATAACCCATCTCTAATATTTTAAAATAATATTTACGGATCATGCATATGAAATACCTTATAGAAATAATTTTTTATCATTATTAATTAGAACACGAGGAAATGAAAAAATAAAATAGATGATCTAAAATTCTTAGTAAGGGAGACATAATAATCAAATAATGAGTGTCATCAATTTTCATAAGAATATAATTAAGGTATGATGTCATAATTAATTAGAATGGTTATAAAATAATAATATTCATACCCAGTAATACCTAGATCATCAGATATCATAACATGGAAAAATAGATGGAAAATGAATTTTAAATGTAAATAGACATGTCCTATGTGATATCAATCTAAATAAAATGAAACATCATGATCCCATTTAATGTATAGATAAAACTTATTGGTATCTTGGAACATCATCTCATAGAAAACATATATAAACCTTATAAAACCATAATTATTAGAATAAATATATGTCTAACATCAAATATAATTATTGAGAGAACAAAATAATTACCCAATGAATTGGGGTTCTATTTCGGTAAACACATCGTACAAGCTACAATGATCTCACTTGATGCTATTTAGGCCACCCCATAATATTTTTATATATTGTAACGGTATCACCCAATAAAATATGGACCCACATAATATAATCTAATATTGGTTCACATGGTACTACATTCCCTATCCCATCATATAAGCTGTAACGGACTGACGTAGTGCAATCTGGGAAACCCCATAATATAAGATATCCAAGAACAACAACATGAATATTATAAAATTATCATTCACTATAAAACTCATAAGAATAACCATTATTCTTTTATAACCTAATAAACCCGTGGAAAAACATCATTTTTATGTTAATCTATTTTAAACAAGACTATCCAAGTGGAAACAAGTGGGTTCCATAATAACCTCTTTGAATAATTATTAAACCCTATAGAAGAAATGTGTTACATAATAATATTTCTAAAAAATTCATAATCTATCAAGAGAATTAATGAGGATGGAAAAATATCTTCGTTTTATAATAAGTTATAAAATGATTTATTAACATTGATGAATGAAAATAAATTTAAGAGATCACGAAAAAAAATTATAGAAAATACCAATTTTAATTTGAATGTTATTTTTTTCAAAATAAAACCTTTTAAAAAACCCATTCTTTAACAAACATTGAAGAATTATAAAAGAAACATTAAAAATAATTTGGAATGCATTTTGAAACATAAAACATTAAAAAAATCATCTCCCTATATTATTATCATTAATTATCATTTAAAAAGTATTTGGAATCATTTTTAGAAATGAATCCTTTAAAAGAACACAGATTTATTCCCAAAGGGAAAAATGAAGTGTGGTTTTCTTAAAAAACAATCTCAAACATTTAATGTAAAAAATAATAGGAAAATGGTATAATTACCTGGAATTTTCATAAATAAACACATGATAATATAATTCAGTATTATTATGATATTTCCACATTAGATATTTAATTGTATAAAATCCAGAGAAATTATTAGATTGTAACAAATTAATATTACCACTATTATAACTTTTAATCATAATCCACAAGATGGTTTAACATTAAATGAAATATATAATATCCAGATAAATGTCTATTAAAATTATATAACATTTAAGATGTGAAATATATACATCTAATAAAATGAAAAAGGTATATAAAAGAACAGACATATCATATAATGAAAATTGTTACAAGAACCCATTACCTCTTTGGTAACGTTGAAACTGTGAATCCCATGAAATAAATATAACCAAATGGATATGTAAATCCAAATAAATTTATGTTTTATAATAATAAAATACTTTAATGTAAAATATATACCCCCCACACAAAAAATAAGTTGTGAATATGGAATGAATTTCACATAAATATAATTGAGACGAGAAAACCCTTACCTCGAGTATGATTCTGCCTGGTTATTAATTATATTACTTAGTAATAAAAATATGTAAATTTTTTACATACTTGAGAAAACATTCCAATATTTTTTCTTATATTTATTTAAATTATAAAAAATCTATATATAATTACATAATGAATAATGTTTAATGTAACGCCCCGACACCAGTTACCCAGAGTCGATTCATTATTACGAAACATTGGCATGATCACAAAAGATCATGTCTCGAAAGACCGATTAGTTTAATAGCCTTGGAAACACTAGATACATTCATAAAAGTTACATTACATCATAAAGTGAAAAACTACAATAACATGGTCTCCATAGTCCACACTCATATACCCTTCTGACTATCCCTACGGGTCATTCATACAATACTTCTTCACATCCTGAAAAATATTAAAACATTGAAAGGGGTGAGCTCAGATGCTTAGTAAGGATAACAATATAGCGGAAGCCTTCATACATAAACATAAATATGTAAGGAAATGTAAAACTAAACAAAATCCTTTTAAACATGAACTTCATCTTAATATTGCAAAAGTAAAATGAAATAATTCCATTTACTTATTCACATGGTTATTCTACTAGTCGAATAATCACATGAAATATCAATAACCACTTTCATAATGATGGAATGCATGATGCCATAATATCATAACCACGTAGCCAAGGCCTCGTGCCAAGACTAAAAATAATATTGTTTAAAGGCCTCATACCAAGACACTAGTTTGTCTCATGAGACCTACCGATGCATCCAGGAGCTATACGGGCTCCACTCTTCACTTATTAAGTCCAATGCATTCCTCATATGAACAGGTTTAAACATGCCATACCATAACATAATAATATCACATAAAACATGCATAAATGAAACATAAAATTTCCACATTTCAATGACAAGATATCAATACAACACATTGATATAATAAAACCATTTTCAATACTAAAGTAAAAGAAAAGTAAAACATTATTTTTCATTTGAAAAAATTATGGCTTGTAGAGGAAGACGAAAATAAAATAATGGTCACGGCGGTGAAGAAGTCGTTGTCACCACATACTCACGACAAAAGAACATTACCTTTTTTCATTTAGTAAAATTCTTCGTATAAAAAAGATTCCTTTTTAATAAATGTAAAAGTCAAAGAAGTTTATACACCGTATAAAAGAATGTTTTGTATAAAATAAAATATGCCTCAATGAAAGGAGATTGAGACGAAGTTCCTCACAAAGAACATGTTTTTAGTGAAATAGATCTATTATGTGTATTCACTATAAGTACACCTAAATAATGTACACATAAAATATAGGACATAATAATATCATAACATTATTTGAAAGTAGGAGATTAACCCAAAGAACGGAAATTGGGTTAAGAAGTTCCCTTACCTCGTGTCCGACTTCACTCGATCGTTCTTTAATCACCTGAATAATAAACTAGAGTTAATCTATACTTGCTTAAGAACCATTTTCAAGTTAATTATCCCTTTTATATCACTTATTAAACTATTACGAAAATTATGTAGTCATTTAAGTTAATAACGGTTGTTTTGTCGATCTTTGGTAGTTGAGTCAACAATAAACTTCTTATAATTACAAGTTGTTTATGTGGTAGAATATACATTATCTACAGAATTATATTCATGATGTAGATATCTTATATATCATATATATCCAGTATATACAGTCATCCATAACATTAGATAACATTTAGAGGTAATAAATGAAATCACCATTCATGGAGATGGTAATCCGTACATACGCATGAATGCTACTTTCATTTCTATTTCGCATTTAATGGAATTAAATCATAATGATATAAAATTATATTATATTTCCATTATAATATCATATATAATATCATTTACTCCATCCTTTATACATCCCACATATGGCATTAACGATTCAAATCACTTTGAGGGGGCGGTAGTCCGCACTTCTTAAAATGAAATTATCGTGTTTACCCATAATAGAAATCATAAATGTATGCCATAAATGAGAAATACAGAAGCATAAGGAAAACATAAACATAATATATATCATATATAAATATAGGAACATCTTAATGGCCACCATGAGAGGTGTTAAAAGAATATTGTACAATTATCGTTTCGTGAGGCAGAAATTCGCCAACCACAAAAATAATATGTTCTTTAACCATTAGACGAAGGTGTGTGTAAGTGTAAATAAAATAATTCCCATAAAAAAATTCTAGTATATTGAAGATACTATTTTTGTTACAAAATAAAGGAATAAAAATAGTTTAAGGGGTTGTAGAATCAAAATAAAACAAAATAACATAAGAGAAGACATTACCTTAAAATCTGGTAACTATTTTTGATTTGAGCCAAAGGCTTCATTGGGAAAAAGTCTGCCCAATGTGAGACTTCTAAGAGTAAGAGAGGGAAGTTGAGAGAGTATTTGGGTAGAGTTTGGCCGAGCCAAATGGCTTGACGGTGTGAATAAGGTGGTAGTGGTGGGGGCCTTTTATAAAAGAAGAGGAGGGGCACTCTTGGAAAGTCATGAAATGTTACATTATTATGAAATGCTTTTAGTATTTTAAAGGTCCCACAATGATATATTACGAGTATAAGGAGATAAGGGTTCTAAATCTACTCATCCAATTAGTTTTTTACAAGTGTAAGTCTTATATTTTTCATTATCTTTTCATTTTATTTAAATCGTTAATTAATGAGGTAATCGCTGCATCATCATTGTGTCATTAAATATTTAATTTATTTAATGTCTAAAAATTATCAAAAAAAATTACCATGATGTAGGAAATCTTTCTATCGTTCCAATTAATATTTATAGTAAAAAGTTTAACTTACATTTCCCCATTTAATAATTGGTTTAATAAAACAACACATGTTTGTGACAATTTTATTTTTACTTTAAATAAAAAAGTTATTAATGTCATTTTCTTAACCTGGTGGCTCCATGGGGTCCCCAAGTTGACCCAAGGATTGTCTCGGTCGGCCATGACTCATCCAATAAGGGCAGGACATGTGTAAAGATATTTTAATATTTTTATAATATAATTTTTACCTTAAATTTCACTAATTACCTTTAATTGCGATTAATAGAACATAAAAGTTAATATTCAACAAAAATTATTTTAATCTCATTGAACCACATTTTACTTCCTAATGAAAATAATGAATGTTGGATTTTTAAAATTAAATACATAGAAGTGGTAATGTTCTATTTACATGGAAAATTAGTTTTTAAACTACCACTTAGTGGTTTCACTATTAATAAAAAATTGACGTTTTTCAAAAAAATATGAAAAATTCACCCTAATCTATATTTGATATTCCAAATTAAAAAATTGATGAATATTTTACAAAATTAAAAACATATAAGTTTCATTAATTAATTTTATAATTAATTTCCACTATCACAACAAATAGCATGTTTTTATGAAACAACATATATCAAAAGATTGACAATTGTTTATGTCCAATTTCAATGTGAAATTAATTCTAATGACCACCATTGGATAAAAATGTAAAAATATATTCTAATTATACTTTAAAAACACTCAATAGTATAATTTATAACTATAAATTATTTTGAATAAAAATGTTGTTTTTAAGTATTTTTTTATTCATAGAAAATTGGAAGTTCTCAGAAAATTACAAAAAATTCAACCTAGGATAATTTCGATATTACGAATACAAAAATGAAGTCCATTGTGAAATATGAAATTTATATAATTTAAAAAAGTGGGTATTACTATTCATAATAGCTACTTTTATTAGTCAAGATGTGTATGAATCTTGAAGTTGCGTACAATGCAAGCTATTTCATTATTGAAGGAGAAGCGTATCGTAGAAGTTCGGGGTGTTACATTCTCCCCTCCTTAAATAAATTGCATCCTCGCAATTTGAAATTGTTCTTCGAAAATAAATGGTTGAAAATATAAAATACTTTTGTGGAAAACCCACATTGGAAATTAGTTTAATAAAAATATAACTTTAAAAGATAGAAAGAGAAGTAAAAAGGTCACCCGAGATAGCCCATACTAGGATTCTATAAAAATATTGATATGGAGGAAAAACAAACCTTCAAGGTCTGATGGAGAGTTGTATAAAATAGGTTTAGGAGAAATATAACTACAAGAAAATCACAAACTTATGATTTGTTAAACGGTCATTGATTCCCCAATTGGAAAAGTTAACCAACAACATTTTTTTTAAGTTACCTTTCATAATGATGAGGAATTTATTTAAGAGATTTACTAAGAACGTAAGGAAATATACTTACCTGTCATGTAGACTTTCATTCTTTAATAAAATTTTACCACAAACCCATCTTTCACTCAATATGGTAATAGAACTCAAAAATATTCTATTTATCATAATTGTATTTGGTTCCAAATATTAACACATACCATTTATATTAGGAAAACTTTTTTGTAATAACTAGGGACTTCCTGTAGGCTAGTGGTAGGTAATAAAAGCATGTCGCACTATGGTTGTGGGTTCGAATCCTGCAGCTTTGTCCGATGCGACGGGTTATCCCCCCGACCTGCAGGTTGTCCTTTTCCTAAAATAATAGTATTATAATATTCAAAAAATAATCTTCAGAATTTTTTTAACCTTAAACAATACTATCCAATGTTAATCTTAATCCATTCCAACCTTTATATTTATCCAAAATACCTCTATCCAGACTTTCTCTAAAAGGTCTCTAAATTCCAAAATCAATTGTATCATCAGATTCCTCAAACAAAGTAAAGTTTCTATTTTTGTTATATACTAAAAATATGATTACCTTAATCATATTAAAACCTTAATGAAAACAACATGTACTGCAGAAGAATCCTAATATATATCACATTATTCTTATAACCAGAATATAATCCTTGAGTCCAAAAGCACCAATACATTAATTATTCCACTTCAAATGTAGTAACAGAATAAGATTGTCCTTGATCCCTTAGCCTTTTCTGAGGTAAGTTTCCCTAATGCTTAGGACATTCAATTGCATAATGCCCCATTTCACTACAATTTTAGCATTCAACATTGATATCCCCATTCATTCCCTTGAAATCACGAGCCTGGTGACATTTTTCTCCACATTTATAACAAACTCCCATTCCTTTTAGGCAAGTACCGGGGTGATTCTTTCCAAAATTATCCCATAATGGAAAATCCTTCTTTCCCTTTTTCCCTTTATCTGTCTCTTGCTCCACCATTATCTTATTCTCTTGCTTTACTTTATTGTCATAATATTTAGAGAATTCCTTTTCTGTCTTGATAGAACATGAGACTATATGTTCGTAAGTTAAGAAAGATTGTGATATTAAATCTTGATGGAGAAATGGTTTTAACCCATCAAAAAAACAATCAATCTTACTTCTTGGGTTACGTATATAATCTAGAGCATGTATTTCTAACCTTGTAATGTTGGCCTCATACTTTGTGACATTCTCATCCTCCTCCTGCCTCAGTCTCAGAAATTTCCTTTCCATATCTGCTCGATGGTCATGTGGAAAGTATTTTTCTAAGAAAATTTCCTTAAACTCCCTCTATTCTATACTTGATACTTCTTCAACTTCCATAGTGTTTTGAATCAGCGACCACCATTGATCGGCATCTCTAGTGAGGCGGTAAACTACCATGAAAACTTTATCTCTTTCGCTACACCCCAAGGCATGGAATATTTTCTCTAAGGAGTTTATCCATTTCTCAGCTACTAATGGATTTGTACCCCCATTAAATATTGGAGGTTGTTTCCTCATGAAGCGTTCTAACATTGATCCTCCACGTTGCGGATCAGGATGCTCCATACGAGTAAGGTTATTATTCATAACCTGATTGAGTTGTCCCAGTATGGTGATAAGCTGATCAGTACCAGTTGTATCACCAGCTCCACAATAATTATCTTGAGCAGGAGGGAAATCCCTACATGGAGTGTGTGCATTGATACAGTTTACATTCCTTCCACAAGGTGCCATTTCTAAACAATGGCATAAAATATATTACTTTATGAATCAAAATACATAATTACAAATTTTCAAAACACTTAACATAAATTGAACTATTTATGGATATAATCCATAATCAAAAAAATGTTTTCTTGGAGGATGTATATACTCATAACCCTATATAGTGGTTTGTAGAGAAAATGATAATTATCCAATGCATATCCCCCGGGAGTTTCGTAACCAAGAGTTCAGTAAGGCCTGTTGTCGTGCACCAGTTCCTGTTCGAGTGTAGATCAAAGCGGTGTTTTCGGGTTTTACCCCTAGGTACATTTGTGCCAGAGCCACCTCTACCTGCTCGTATCCAGACAAGGATGTATTTCTCGGAAAACTCACAAAATCTCTATAATACCAAAATTCTAGGAAGTTATTCTATACTAATCCTCAAATTTTATCTTAGGTCTATGTGCTCTAATCAGAGATTATCTAAATATAGCTTCCAAGGCTAGTACTAAATGGCCTATGATACCAACTGTAACACCCCGACCCTAGTTACCCATAGTTGGTGCATTATTACGTAACATTGGAATGATCACAAACGATCATGTCTCGAAAGACCGATTAATTTATTAGCCTTGGAAACATTAGATACATTCATAAAAGTTACATTACATCATAAAGTGAAAAGCTAAAATAACATGGCCTCCATATTCCACACTCATATCCCCTTCTGACTATCCCTTCGGGTCCTTCATACAATACTTCTTCACATCCTCGAAAATATTAAAACAATGAAAGAGGTGAGCTCAGATGCTCAGTAAGGATAACAATATAGAGCCATATTTCATAAATAAACATAAACAATTAAGGCAATGTATAACTAAACAAAATCCTTTTAAACATGAACTTCAGCATAATATGGAAAAAGTAAACTAAAATAATTCCATTTACTTATTCACATGGTTATTCTAATGGTCGAATAATCACATGCATTATCAATAACCACTTTCATAATGATGGATTGCATAATGCCAGACTATCATAACCATGTATCCAAGGCCTCATTCCAAGACTACAAATAAGATTTTGTGAAGGCCTCGTGCCAAGACACTTGTTTGTCTCAAGAGACCTACAGATGCATCGAGGAGCTATAGCAGTCTCCACCCGTCAATTATTAAGTCCAATGCATTCCTCATATGAACATTTTTAAACATATCATACCATAACATAATCGTATCACATAAAACATTCATAAAGAAATATAAAATTCCCACTTTTCAATCACAATATATCAATACAACACATTGATATAATAAAACCATTTTCAATAATAAAGTAAAATAAAAGTAAAACTTTATTTTTCAGTTAAAAAAATTATGGATTGTAGAGGAAGCTGAAACTCAAATAATGGTCATGGCGGAGGAGAAGTCATTGTCACCACATACGCATGACAAAAGAACATTAACTTTTGTCATTTAGTAAAACACTTTATATAAAAAATATTTCTTTTGAATAAACGTAAAAGTCAAAGTGGTTTATACACCGTATAAAAGAAAGTTGTGTATAAAATAAAATATGCCTCAATGAAAGGAGATTGAGACGAAGTTCTTTACAAAGAATTTTTTTTAATAAAATAGCTCTATTATGTGTATTCACTATAATTACATGTTAAGAATGTACAAATACAAGATAGGACATAATAATATCATGACATAATTTGAATGTAGGAGATTAACCCAAAGAACAGAAATTGGGTTAAGAAGTTCCCTTACCTTGTGTCCGACTTCACTCGACTGTTCTTTAATATCCTCAATAATAAACTAGAGTTAATCTCTACTTGATTAATAACCTTTTTCAAGTTCATTATCACTTTTATATCACTTATTAAAATGTTACGAAAATTATGTAGTCATTTATGTTAATATTGGTCATTTTGTCGATCTTTGGTACTTGAGTCAACAATAAACATCCTATAATTACAAGTTGTTTATGTGGTACAATATCCATTATCTCCAGAATTATATTCATGATGTAGATATCATATATATCATATATATCCAGTATATACATTCATCCATAATATTACAAAACATTTAGAGGTAATAAATGAAATGCACCATTCATGGAGACGGTAAGCCGTACGTACGCATGAATGCTACTTTCATTTCTATTTCGTATTTAATTGAATGAAATCATAATTATATAAAATTATATTATATTTACAGTATAATATAATATATAATATCATTTACTCAATCCTTTATACATCCCACATATGGCATTAACGATTCAAATCACTTTGAGGGGGCGGTAGTCCGCACTTCCTAAAATGCAATTATCGCGTTTACCCATAATGGAAATCATAAAGGTATGCCATAAATGAGAAATTAAGAAAAATAAAGAAAACATAAACATAATATATATCATATCTAAATATAGTGACATCTTAATGGCCACCATGAGAGGTTTTAAAAGAAGATTGGACAATCATCGTTTCATGAGACAGAAATTCACCAACCAGAGAAACAGTATGTTCTTTAACCATTAGACGAAGGTGTGTGTAAGTGTAAATCAAATAATTCTCATAAAAACATTCTAGTATATAGAATATACTGTTTTTGTTACCAATTACAGGAATAAAAATTGTTTATGGGGTTGGATAATCAAAATAAAACAAAATAACATAAGAGAAGACATTACCTTAAAATCGGGTAACTCTTTTTGATTTGAGCCAAAGGCTTCCTTGGGAATAATTCTGCCCAAAGTGAGGCTTCTAGGAGTAATAGAGGGAATTTGAGAGATTATTTGGGCATAATTTGGCTGATCCAAATGGCTTGAAGGTGTGAATAAGGTGGTAGTGGTGGGGGCCTTTTATAAGAGGAGAGGAGGGGCACTCTTGGAAAGTCCTGAAATGTTACATTATTAAGAAATGTTTTTCGGAATTTAAAGGTCTCAGAATGATATATTTTGAGTATAAGGTGATAAGGGTTCGAAATATAATCATCCAAGAGGTTTTTTACAAGTTTAAGTCTTAGATTTTTCATTATCTTTTCATTTTATTTAAATCGTTAATTAATGAGGTAATCGCAACATCATCATTGTGTCATAAACAATTTAATTTATTCAATGTCTAAAAATTATAAAAAAATTACCATGATATATGAAACCATTTTAGCTTTAAAATTAATATTTATAGTAAAAAAGTTAACTTATATAACCCCATGTAATAATTGGTTTAGTAAAACAACACATGTTTGTGACAATTTTATTTTTACTTTAAATAAAAAGTTATTAATGTCATTTTCTTACCCAAGTGGCTCCATGGGGTCCCCAAGTTGACCAATGGATTTTCTTGGTCGGCCATGACTCATCTAATAAGGTTATTAAAAGTGTGAAGCTATTTTCATATTTTTATAATATCAATTTTACCTTAAATTTCACTAATTACCTTTAATTGTGATTAATT
This sequence comes from Viscum album, assembly GCA_963277665.1. NCBI lineage: Eukaryota > Viridiplantae > Streptophyta > Magnoliopsida > Santalales > Viscaceae > Viscum > Viscum album. The sequence goes on along the minus strand of OY728136.1, from coordinate 1,763,936,220 downwards.
GACCTTAAAAGTTACTATTCACCAAAAATTATTTTAATCCCATTGAACCAAATTTTTCATACTAATGAAAAGCATGTATTTTGGATTTTTTAAATTCAATACACAGAAGTGGTAATGTTTCATTTACACGAAAAATTAGTTTTTAAACTACCACTTAGTGGTTTCAATATTCATCAAAAATTTATGTTTTTCAGGAAAATATGAAAAATTCACCCTAAGCGATATTTGATATTCTGAAACCAAAAAATGATGTCTATTTTACAAAATTTAAAACATATATGTTTCATTAATTAATTTTATAATTAATTCCTGATGTAACAACAAATAGTGTGTTTTTAAGAAACAATATATATCAAAAGATTGACAATTATTTATGTCCAATTTCAAAGTAAAATTAAAATCTAATGACCACCATTGGATTAAATGGTAAAAATATATTCTAATTATACTTTAAAACCACTCAATAGTATAATTTATAACTATAAATTATTTTGATTAAAAAAGTTGTTTTTATGTATTTTTCTATTCATAGAAAATTGGATGTTCTCAGAAAATTACAAAAAATTCAACATAGGATAATTTCGATATTCTGAATACAAAAATGAAGTCCATTGTGAAATATAAAATTTATATAATTTCAAAAATTGGTATTACAATTCATATCGGCTACATTTATTGGTCACGGTGTGTAAGAATCTTGAAGTTGCGTACAATGCAAGCTATTGCATTATTGATAGAGAAGCGTATTGTGGAAGTTCGGGGTGTTACATTTGTGTTTAATGTTTTGACCATATTTTTCATATGTGTCAAAACTGACTTTGGTAGGCCGACAGAGGTCAATGATGTTATTATTTAAAAAAGTAAATAATTAAAATAATGACATAAATATCAGATGTATAATTAAACTATAATATTATAATAAATAATTAAATATGGAATGAAAAATGAATTTGTGTTACGATCATTGAGATGGTAGGTCATACGTATGCATGACTAAAGTTTCGGTTTTTCAATGATATTTATATGAATAAGGGAAGTAAAAAATAAATTTCCAGAAAGATATTTATTCTTTAAATAATATATTATTTAAATATATATAATTATAAAAATTATTATTTTCATTTGGTGATGAAAAAAATATGATCACTTTTCTGTGAGGAGGTGATAATCCCCATTTTCATGAACATAGGTATCATATTTCAAGTGTGTGAAATTGATATGAAAATATAATATATTATATATAAAAAAGGTAATTAATTTGTGAGTCTAATAATTAAGTAATTTATATAGTATATATTTATTACAGTAACCCTTATAACATTCTATGTAACACATTACTGAAAAATGCTTCACATATCTTCGCAAAGCAATAGTCTATTTTACACATGAGTGATATTGTTATATCCCTTATAAAATGGACTATAAAAAGGTTTCACATGATATAATTATTAAATAGGTGTTATTATATTAAATATATCATAAATATCATATGTATACATTATTTATATCATCACAACCAATCATAAGAGGGAGTAATGGAAAAAATAATTATTTTGTTTCATGATAAAGCAGTCCTCCGTACAAACAAATAATGATTTCATAACCCATTGTGTGGAAATTTTTGTGGGTTTAATTCATAACCTTAACATAAAAAACCTCATTATATATTAAATATTGGGTTTATTATATATCTTTTTTTATAAAAATAATAAAAGGAGGTGGAGAAATAAATAAAATAAGAAATCATTTAGAAAGACGTTACCTCTTCTTCAAGTATCCCCGTTAGGTTTCCACTATAACCTTGAATGTATTTATTTATTAACGAGATATGGTTTCTAGAATAAGGGAGGTATTTGGGAGGATATTTTGGAATGGTTTTGATGAGCCAAAATGCCAAATTTTACTGATGAATTTGGGGGACTGAGTTCCTTTCTAGAGATGATGAAGAGTCTGATTCTTCAACATAATGAAAATTATTTACTATTGGGGGTCTCCCTTAAATAATGTGACACAATAATTAAATAATAACATAATTAAAGTACTTTTTTTTTTAAAATTTCTACACAAAAAGGATAAATACTTTTTAATGAATATTTCTTGAATTATTATGTTTCTTTATTTTTTGGTTTTGGTTATTCATTAAGTAAAATTGTTTTCTGACCTTTTTAGTTCATCCATTATGAATAATTAAAAGAGTATATTATTATAATATTTGTACCAATGGATATTATATCTGGATCATAAATTATAAAATAAAAATCCTATGCCTGTTGAAAATTAAATTTAATAGAATTAAATGTTACGCACAAACACATTGAATTAATCTTAATAGTTCCACCAACACATTTAAATATTAGGGGAAAATATATTCAATATAAAGGATAAATTGGTAGATTTATGGACCATATTTGATATTTATAATCTTTTTATAGTAACTTTATTGAAGATATAAATTTTTGTTATTTTAAATCATGGAATAGAATACCATTTATTATAAAATTACATTAATGTCTATTTTGACAATATTTATTTATATAGAATTTAAAAATTGTCCAAAAATGGAATGTATTTATATTAGTTTAATATATTTTAATGATGAAAAATGAATCTAAAAAAATGGTGGAATTTTTCTTTCATTTTACCACTATTTTAATATTTTTAGTATCATTTATTTTATTTAATTATTAACTATGTAATCCATGCATTGGTGTCTCTCTATAAATTAATATAATTAAAAAACTATAAAAATTGAAGAGAAATTATAATAGTAAAAAAAATCAATTTTTAATTCAAAATTATATTTCTAAGCTAACATAAGTTGTTTTCCCCTATCCCCAAATATATAATGAAAATAAGATGAAGAAAAGTAATATTTATCTTTTTCATTCCTAAACGTGTTTTATGGGACACTTTTATTGAAATGAGTCCCATAAACTCATAAATTTAGAGTATAATTTTATTAGGTTATAAATCTTTCTATAAAATTGTTTTTGAAATAGTTATGGAATTTTTTTACACATTTTATTCTATTCTTACCCTCTATAAAAGATCTTTTTTACCACATATGTTGTAATTAATATTTTTCTTATCTAATAAATTTAGTAAAAAATAATTTTAACTTACAGGAAAATTTATATTACTCTAATTCAAAAATATCAATCCAATTTTAAAAATTCAAAACACATAAGAGAAAAAAAGTAATTAAATATTAATTATGCCGGCATGACTAGAAACCGTGTTTTTAAAAAGATGGAGTTCAAAAGTTTACAATGATTTTATATCCAATTTCAATATGAAATTAATTAAAATGTCCTAAATTGATTTAATTTATGTATACGTAAAAAATTTATCCTTTGAACCCAATTTAAAAAATTTTTTATCCCTTTCAATTATTTCAATGAAAATGAAATTTTCAATTAAAATTCAATATTTTTAAGTATTCATCATAAAATAAATGTTTTTAAAAAATACAAAAAAATACTCAATAATAAAATTCATACATTCCTCTTTATATTATTAATTATATTTTTTGAAATAAAATTTATCATAGTTTCAATTTTTTATTTTAAAATAAGTGTGCTACGAAACGGTGAAAGAACTGCTATTTAGAATAAAAAAAATTAAGCATAAAATTGAATTTATTTTTATCTGTTACATTAAAAAATATGATTAATGTTAACATTTATATTAAAGAAATTACATTAAATGTTCATTAATATAATCCAAAAATAAAGAATTTCTATTTTATTGGTATAAAACATAATTGTTCACATTTAATGATTTTTTTACAAAAATATTTTTTGTATATTCAAAAGTGTTTAATTTAAATTTATAATTAATTATCCACCAAAATATTCTTTATATATACACTTTTAGATATTTTTTTCAAAATTCAGTTAATCTTGTTAATATCGTCTATTAAAAAATCTTGCTAATAACTATCATGTTATATAATAACATTAATAGTGCATTGTTATTCGGTAAGAGTCGGTCTTGTGTTTAACAGAAGTTATAGAACAAAATTGATGTTATGTGCAATGGAAGATAAACATGGTTTAATACATAATTCATCAAAAACAATTAATTTTTTGTAACACAGGCTATCATAAAATTTAAATCAACTTAAAAGAATATATTTCAAAAAATATGGGGATGTTACATCTTTCCCCCTTTAAAATAAATCCCACCCAAAAAATCATCATTATTATCAAAAGAATACAATTTTATATATATATATTTTTTAATTCTACATAATTAAAATTAAATAATATAAAAATACATTAAAAAATAGAAAGTGGAAAACATAAAGTTCACTTAAAGATAAGAATAACTAGAAGTTCAAATGGAGAGATCAATGGCATGAAATTAAAAATGTTTTTTGAAGGGGAATTGATTACCATGGACAAAAAACGAGTGATATAGAATTTGGTAAATAGTAATTCAATAACAAAAAATCCATGAAACAAAGTGGGTTGTAAAAGGTCATTGTTATCATAATAAAATATTGTAATAGGCTAACATTATATTTTCATATCTTTTTCCAAACGATGACAGATTATTACTTCTTTATTTTAAAACACAATGAAATATACATACATGAAAATTACATATCTGTAACATTCTATAATTTTGTGAATTATTTTTTTGAATTAATTTAATATTTTTGATATTTTACATTTCATGCAACACTGAAAATAGATAATTTTATATTAAATCACAATATCTGGCATGCTTTATACACAAATAAATTAAATCATGCACTATATGTAGTATAAATTTTAACATTATCTACACTGAGCTCTGATATTACCTTTTACTACATGGAATAACGTCATTCCTTAATGGCTTGCATAACACTCATGACTGAGGTTTACTGAAAAATAATATATTATTGAAATAATATTTGTAAATATAAATAAATATAACCTAAATCATAAAATTAGTTGTTGGAATATTACTAAATAATGTATAAAAAAATATTGTTTACACAAATATAACATGAATTAATAGGTTACTAGTAAAATGGAAAATAATGTTAAAACTAATTTAGTGTATAGAGAAATATTATCATTTTATGGTTATAAATATGTTCTACCTAAATAAATTAAATTTGTGAGTGAGATTAATATATATTTTAAATATTCAACAAAATAATTTTGATATTTATCAAATATATTTGATACCCATAATATACGAACAATATAAATTTTATGCTTAAAGACCAATATTTTTATAATGGTAGTTTTACCGCCTTTTACTGGAAACCACATTTTAAATCCTATTTATAGAACTTTTATATATTTAATATGTAATTATAAAATCAATACATGGAATAGAAACAAAAAATTTATTTGAGGATAAATTTGATGGTTTTTTTCTATAAGTTTAAATTTTTAAATGAATAGTAAAACATAATGAATTTTAATTCAGTTATACTTTTACATCTAATTCCTTGATAAGGTTAAAATAAATTTTAAATTGGTTTTAAAGTTTAATTAGGAAATTATTTTATATATTTATCCAAATTTAGGTCATTTTACGAAATTTCACTTTGAAATAGTGTATAATAACATTGAAAATATTTGGACGTTTTTAACATAAAACCCACAGTGTCGTCCAATTAGTGGGATTATTTTAAAATTAAATTATTCCACTTCTATTGTTGTAATTTGGAAAAATATATTTTGTATTTTGAATCATCACAATTTATAATTTATAATAATGTTATATTTATTTTTGACAAAAATATTTATGAACTTGATTAAAATTAAATAAAATAATTAATAGAAATATTAGGTTAACACACTACAAACCATTAAATTTAAGACCCCAAACAACCTATACAATTGTACAAATACCATTTTAGGGAAATTAATAGTACAAAAAACATCAATTTAAATGTTTACTTCTTTTGTCATGACTTTTTTTATTAAAAATGATGGTACACAAAACTTATTTTCAAAAATTCGAAGTGTGTCATTTCCCATCCCTATAAAACGCAACAACATCTCCATCTTCTTCACACTTCTCAAACCACATAGGATTAGACAGTATATTCCAAATAATCATTTGAAAATCACTATATTACTCCTAGAGTCTACCCTGAGAAGAAATCAATCCAAGGAAGTCTTTTGGCACAATCCAAAAGTAGTTACCCAATTAAGAGGCAACAACTTCTGTCAATCTTCTTTCTATTGTTTTCTTTCTCCACAAACTCCACTATCTTTATTACATTATTTTATAAACCCCCCAATATTTTAAAAATACTAGTAATATTTTATGCTGAGGTTTCAACCTAAACTTACTCACACTACTTTCTAATGGGTAACAAAGAAATTGTTTATGTGTACGACGAAGTACCACCTCACAAAATGATGATTGTTCATTTATCCTTACGAACTCTCAAGTTAGAAATTACGATTGGAAAACTATTTATATATGATATATATTATATTTATTATTTCTTTTATCTTTCTTAATAATTTTATAAAACATATATTTATACGTTCAATATGATGGTAATTCGATAATTTCATTTGATGAAGTGTAGAATTCTGCCCCACAAAGCGACTTGATTCATTCACAAACTAATATAATTAATAAAGGAATGGTTTATAGATATTATGTGATATATATTATATAATCATGAAACATTAATTATGAAATGTATATATATATATACAAACACAAATTTCATTTACCTTATTTCTTCCAATACGAAAATAAAAGTGGAAACAATGTTCATGTGTAGGTACGGCCTACCGTCTCAATGAACTGTGTATTCCATTCCACACATTTATATTATATTGATTATTGTAAATTAAATAAAAATAACATAAATCATTTTTATATCATTTATTTACATCTATAAATCATTATATTTGTATAAGGACCAAATATATAACAATTTATGACACATGCGATGAAAAAAAAAATATTACTCGAAGTGAAACCTTAACGTAGAATTGTCAACATGCGGGAAACTTGAAATCATTTAAAAATAATAATTTATTATTAGATAAAATATTATTGTTTTATATAATGTTTTAAAATAAATGTATAGTTATTATATTTTTGTTTTGAACAAGTACGAAAAGAGTCAAGTCACCAGGTTTGGGGATTTCATCTCACTTTTTATTTCAGTGATATACATTTTTTATCCACCACTCATTGATATTATGTCATGTATATACATATAATGAATGAATTAAATGATTATTATACAATAAATTTTGGGTATTTATGTTTCTACTATATGATCTTCATTTTATGGGGTTTTTGTTTCAAATGTTACCAAGTTGATAAAATATTTTTGTCTCAATTTTCTATCTCTGAGATATATGTTTTCCAAAGTACCCAAATTATTTTTTACGGTGAATATTCATAAATTTTACATGTTATATCATGAATATACTAATTATAATGATATTTTAGGCTTCATTTTTTTCCTTTTCATATATTAAGAGTATGATCCCAAGTTACCATGTTATAGGAGCTTGTGGAAAAAATCTCATCAATTTTCGAGATTGTTTATCTTTATTCATAAATTAAAGAAATATTATCATCCATATATCAAGAAAAATCCTAAAACTTATTATTCAATAGTCATTATATATATATCCATGTATTAGTACCATTTTTATAGTCATTGGTAATTAATATAATTAATACATTATTCTTAATAAATATATGATTATATTTCTATATTAGGTCAATAATATATTTTATTTAAAAAAATAATGTTTTCAAAATGTTTGGAAAATTTTTTTAATGTTATTTCATATGTTCTCCTGAAAAAATATTTTAAAAAAATTTCATGATTTATTTATATGTTTTCAATGTTATTTTCACTAAAATGGTTTTCAAAACGGTTACAATATTTATGTAAATGTTTTGAAAGTTATTTTAAATGAAATAGTATTCAAAAAGTTTTTAGGATTTTATTACAATTTTAAAAAAATATTTTCAATTTAATGTTTTTAAAAACTTTTTCAAGATATATTTTTCTGTTTTTAGTGTATTTTTATTGAAAAATTTTCAAAAACATTTTCTAGATATTTTTAATTCGTTCTTTATATTTTAAAAGTAAAATGTTTTTAAAATGTTTTGAATATTATTCTATATGTTTTCAAGTAAAAATGTATTAAAATTAATTTAAATTATTCTGTATATATATTCATGTTATTGTCTAATAAAATTATTCTCAACTTTTGTTATGCATTAAAAATAATTTTTAAAAGAATAATGAATAGATTCTTCATGAAATTATTTCTAAAAGATTTTTCAAAATTAGTTTCTATATAAAATGACATCCATTGATGTTACTCATTCCTCTCTAGGAAATGAACTAGTGGTTTCATTCATATTCCATCTCTAAATGGGATATGGTTAATTTCACGGTCTTCATGAAACTTATATCTCTTTCATGGCTAATATGTTTATCTTTTATGGGTTTTTTGATTAATTGTTAATGAAACCTACCTAATAATATCATCTTTTATGATATTATTACATGCTTATGATACCCATTTTTTTAATTTGTCGTGATATTATTTTTAATGATATTGTGAAATATGTATGTGTGATTTAATTATGAGATGGGTTGGACATAAATATCTCTTCAATACATTGGGTAATGATTTATATCTCATGTGATATACTAATTTTGTCATGGTATTAAACCATGACTACTTATATGTCCATGGGAGTGAACCATGAGTACCAAGATTATATGATGAGTGAACTTTATCTACTACGATAACCATGGGAGTGAACCATAACTGCCATGACAGTTTGAGGTGTGAACTCATGCTACTAAAATGTCCATGGTATTGAACCCTGAATACAAAGATGGCATTTAGAGTGAACCTATACTACTAATATAGCCATTTAAGTGATTCCATGGATACTATAGAAATCATATTATATTTTTACGTGTTTCCAAAATTCGATGTTTTATTCCTATGTTATGATTTCATGACTTATGTTCTTTATTCCTTAGGATTAATGTCATATGAACTTCCTTACTATATTATATGATTCTCATATATGAAATTTAATATATATGGTGTTATACTTTATTATCATGTCAATGTTCTCATAACCTTATGTTCATGATTATTCTTTTATGTATCTATTTTTTAACCTTACAAATAATATTAGATCACCTCTTTTTCTGTTGCCTTCCCCATGTTATGAATATGTTTATTATGTATTACGAGTTCAACATGGGTTCTATTCATGATCAACATAGTGATAAATAATGTAGCATTCATATATATTAGTGTTCATATTTCCATGTTTCAATGTAAATAAGATAATACAGTCATTAAGCATATACTTTTGTAATGTTTTGATTCTATTGCAAACGTTTTGTAATCTTAATGTACCAAAAGTGAGGTCATTATAATTTTTATGAGATAAAAGGGTCATTTATCCTTTGTAAAGTAATATTATAAAACACTAGTGATATCCCTACATATATTTCTTATGATATGTCTAGGGATTTCTCTTAGGATAAGTATAAGGATGATTCAATGTTTAGAATAAATACCTATAATTTTAGTAAGTGATAGAGTGAGTGGTTTCCTAAAAATGCATCCCTATCTAGATATTACAAGTGCATGTGGATCTAGAAAATATGTTACTAGGGGTAACAACTCTGACAATATATCATGGGCCCAACTTGGGGTAATCTAGTACGTGACAATTGGCCTTGCAGCACACCTGGTTTCACACTCTTGTGGGATATGTTGTCTTAACTCAAAACTCTATACGAATAATTATAAAGGATTTAAGAAGATGAATAATATTTATAACCAATGATAAACATATGGTGTCAATGATTAATAAAGTATCAGCCATTATTTACACACCTTATAAGTAACTGTATTATTATACAGTATCCCAGTATGATAAATGTTTCTCACACTATTCATTATGGTTGTAGTCAATGGATAAAACATTAAGAAATATGGTTAAAATTAATTTTTTTCAGATGTGTAATGAATGGAAATTATGAATATCTATTTACCAAGTGTAAATATCATGAATAGAATCCAAAATATTTTATGAGTATTTGTTATACTTTTGAAGATAATGAGAAAAAAAAGATCATGTGAATATTTTGTGATGTTCTTCTAGTATTTTTTAAATTAATTTTAATAAAAATTCTAAGATTGTTGTTGAGAAAACATAATAATGATTCATATTTCATAATATATGAAAGAGGTATTATGGAATAAGCTTATGAATCATGATTAATGGTTAATAATAATATTTTATTAATAATGTATTTATGTTTTAGAATTCAATAATTTTGTTATATGAATCATGAAATTTGTAATTATTGTCAGTTTAATTTTTCATTATGGTTTGAAAAGGGCACGTTGAATGGTGATGAAGGAATAGAAATATTTCATCAAGGAAATGGGGTATTTTGATTTGGGGAAGGTGACCACTAATTAATGTCATATATTTAGATAATTATGTTCGGATGATAATATACTAGATATGAATATGTAAAGAGGTTGGTAAGGAATACCCTATAACTCATTATTAACAATAGGTTCTATGTCATCAAGGATGAAGTTCACAACTTCTTGGATTTAATGTATATATCCATTAATCATTGGAATAAGAAAGAATTCATGTTTCCCAAAAGGATTAATGGTAATTACGATAGTTACTATGTTTCAAGGGACTATAGGATGAGGTTATTCACATATTGAGAATGTGGGATCAAAGTGGTACTTTGTAATATATGGGGAATCAATGTCAAGACAATTTCATGACAATATTTCCAATGCATCAAATTTATGGATATTGGATATCATGTTCAATCTAATTTTTTTTGAAGATAACTGATGATAAATGGGATGAAATATCATGGATCTCATGATCTATTAGTACATAAGAAATGAAAAATTCACCATTATTGTTAGGGAAATATGTGAATTGGATCAATGGACAATAAAGGGTGAAACTATTCTAAAATCATGCATGTATATCTTTCCATTATAATTATTCGACGTTTGGAAAAATGATACGGATTTCAAAAGGTTTTCCTAGTGCCATCATTTTTGATAAATCAGAAGGCCCCTGATGTCATCACATATTTGTGGTTATGTTATTGTTAACATTCTCCTAACATTGTTCCATATAAAACTCTATCAAAACACAATGGTAATACTTCTCTTCCATGTCCAACTTTTCATATCCTTCCCATGTTATCCTATATCAGAATCTAATTATGTGTTATTTTGAGTAGTCTTAAATCAATGATATAATTTTCTATAGAATAATACCACCCACCCAGTAAATCATTTATTCTGAAATATACGTGTGATGATGTTATGGGATCTTGAACATCTAATTAAAATAAATGTATAGTAAAAAATATTCTCAATGTAATAATTTCCAAAATTTAACTACTTTTATATGTATAGAATGTAATAACAATTCATTTTAATATAATTATTGTAAATAAAACATGTTTAGTAGATTTTTTCAAATGTAAAAACATCCAAAAAACCATATAAATTTTGTAGGTATACAATTTGAATTTCATAATGTACTTTTAGAATTAGTGGGTATAAATAGATGTAACCATATTATAAATTATGTATTAATGGAATCATGTAGTAACAATCTACCAAACTCGGAATATTTGTACAATATTGTAATGGAGGTAATTTCACTTGTTCGTTCCCTGGACTATTCCCATGAAAAACCTTCACATGTAAGAAATTAATGAAATAACATGTGGGAGAAGTTGATTCTCATTGAAATTAAAACACAATCCATGCTAGATGAACCACATCCTTTGAGTACTAGCAATGCATAACATCTCCTCGGATATAATGTAGAGGCCACAAGATATTTTATATGAAGAAATTATGTTATATGATTATGTAATTGTTCATAAAAAATTATTATATGGATACATTATTATGTCTACTTTTATGCATTTGGAATTTCTCAAAAAAGGTATTATTATTAAAATAAATTCTCTTTTAATGATATCAATAGATTATATTAATAATATTTAATTCTTGATAAATTAATAAAATGTAATAAATAATTAGGAAAATATAAATAATTTTAATTTAAAATTTCATGGATAAACATAAATGTTTTGTAGAAAAAAAATATTATTATTATATATAATTTTTTATTCATTAAATAAATTATTTTTTAACGTTTTTATGAAAATATGATCTTTCATTTTATATTCATCATGTAAAAATATTCACTATGTGTAGTATTTTTGATATTTCTAAAGAATTTATTTTAATGTTAATAATGGAAAATAAATTTTCAAATATTATAATATTAATAAGGCCAATAATATATTATAATGTATTAAAAATATTTCAAATATATTTATTGACTAAGATTTCATTTTAGTATTACAATAAATTATTAAAAATTAACTAAATGATTTATGAAAACTATGATAGGATTTTTTTATTCCTATTTTATATTTTGGTTCTTTTCCATAAATAAATTATTCACAATGGTATATTAATTTTATGAATTCATTTAAATTGAAAAAACTCATATTTTTAATTATTTATATATAATTAATATACTATCAAAAACTATAAATAGTTATGATGTAAATTCAGTTTTATGCTTAAAGTTATTTATTTTCAAAAAATATATTAATGTGTTATGTATACAATTATTAAAATTTAAATTTTCCGCCTCTAAAAATTTAATCATAAAATATGGTATTAAGTCATCACATTCAAATCAGTAAATATTCTTGACTTCATTTTTATTAAAAAAACAAGTTATATAGTAAAATTTGGTCACCTGGGTTAGATTAAAATATGGTAGAATGGTTAAAATAAAGGTTAAAGACTAAAAATATAAAAACTAATTTTCTTTAAATGGGTTTATAAATGATTTATCTCATTTACCCTAATAAATTATAAAATTATAAAACATTTATAATATTTTTTCCAACAATATGAATTCCATTTTTATAATATGATACCAATATTGACAAAAACACGACCCCTCAAATATATAAATGGAAATCTCTTCTTCTCAACATAACCCGCACCATTCATTAAATTTTATATTGAATCTGTTCTTTTTTATTCATATACTCATAATTCAAACTCACGTTTTTTATCCTTTTTTATATAAGAATTCATAATCCTCTCATTTTCAAGAGGCCCTAAAAGATGAAATTCAAGATATCAATGTAAGTGTTTTGTTTCTCTTTTTTTTCATCAATATGTTATCCATATAAATTTTCCAACATATTATTTATCACATGAATAATAATTTTTTTGAAATATTAATCATTTTTAAATTTCATTTAATCAATATAAAAAATATTCTTAATAATTTAACAATTAACTAGTGTTCTTTTTTTCACTGGTTTTACCACGATAATCAATATGGTTATAATGTTTATATCAAGAATGTGTAATAAAATATATATAGTAGATGTAAATTTTAATATTCTAAAATATATGATGATTCTATAATTTCAGATTTGTTACATGAAATTATTTATAAAATAATAAATTCAATTCTTTTTATATTAAATAATAATAGAAATTGGAATTTTTTTGAGTTCTATGCGATATGGCACCATAAGTTACATATAATGGCATCTGGACGTAAGATAATTGAGAAACTAATTGTTACCTTATCATGATCATTCTTTATGTGATGAATTAATGAAAAGGCCCAAGAACTTATATCACTATACATGTACAATAAAGTGAAATAGAATATTTAACATGTGAATCATAATTTTCAAAATAAACTATTAATATGTAGGTAATAATAAATTATAAAAAGACAATATATAGTAAAATAAATATAAATATGGATTATTTCATTGGGTTTTAAACTATATTCTTTTAATATACTTTTTTATGTCTATTTTATTCTATAATATCACTAAACTATAATTTAATTATTTTTTCTTTTGGGAAAATTCATCCTTATATAAAAATAAGTCTCATTGAACTATTTCATTATAGAAAAAAAATATTTTTTAAGGATAGTTCTAATATCAGTAATTATTCACTTCTTCTATATGTCAATGTTATTTATATAGTGAGAAGAATGTATTTCCCTATTCTTTAATGGTTTATTCTTTCAAAGACCTGGACATTACAAGTAATTTTTTTTAAATATATGGGAATTTTACGAGTCCGCAATAATTTGACAGTGTGTGATTCCGAGGCCCGGTGTGCCCAGAATGAATTTCTGACCTTTGTTTCGGGTACGTTTAGTAAACATATGAGATGGTTTTTGTGAATTTTGAAATGGTGATTGGATTTGAAATCTAAGGGCACCATTGAACTCACATCACCGGTATTCTCTTAAGGGGACCTTCACCTCGACCGTAGTAGGTCGAGGGTAAAAGAAAGAATTTGGGTTTTTCATGGAAATATAAATAAAATAAAATAAACTTTTATTTTATTTTTCTTTTTGTTGAAACCTCCCATGTGGATAGTTTAAATGTGGGTACCACCTAAACTAAAACCTCACACATGGGTTATGGTGGTGGGGACCACCCTTGACTAAAACCCCCTTGAACTCCCCTCTTAAATGTGGAGAATCCTCTTGAACTCCCTCTTTAATGATGGAGGTGACCTTTAAATTTCCCCAAAAATTATTATGCCAACCTCAATGTAATTATAATGAAAATTTAGTTTGTTCCAACAATTAAATTATGGAAACATGTAGTATTGGCTACCTTTTGTTTTTTGTGGAATTAGGGAATTGTTGGCAAAGAGAAATTGGGAGAGAACCTTGGAGGAATTCTTCTTCTCCAAGGAAGAACGCTCCTCTAACGAAGAATGCCAAGATACAACTTTGACCACTTCCCTGGGGAATCCTCCAATGTGGGACGACTTCAGTCAACGACCATCCTTCCCTCCTCATCGATGTTAACAAACGAACTAGGTTGGGTGTGTTTTAAATTTATCAATGTGAATTTTCATCTCACATTGAATCATTTTCCTTGAGTCGCTTGCTACCGCCCTAACGAAGAGGGTACATGCCAAACAAACATGTCCTGACCCCTCCGAAAAACCTTATGGTTCTTTTGTGTGTTTTTCCTGATGGTTTCAGTGACTGGTGCCAGCGTTTGGAACTAGTAGAATTCGAGAACTGCGGTCGGCACCACGACTGGGTGTGATGAAGGCAAAAAAGGAGGGTGGAAGGTCAAGGCGGCCACCGGTGAAGGCACGACGCGCGCCATGCCCCACGGCCCTGCAGCCCTCCACGGCCCTTGCGGCCCTTCGGGGCCCCTGCGGCCTCGCCGCTCCCTGGACCCCCGTGGTCCTCGTGGCCTCACCGCCCCGAGACCTCCCCCATCCCACTATATTGTGGCCCCCATGGCCACGATATCTGGCGACCCTCCGTGGGCCCTACGACCTCACCACATTGTGGCCCTCTGCAGCCCCTGTGACCTCTATGCTTCACTCATGGACTCACGCCCCTCTGCGGCCCCTACGCTTCCCGGCACCAACGGGACTGGACCCAGCAGGCTGGGTCTCCCAAACCGGGTCAGGTAGGGCCGGGTCGGGTCAGGCCAGGTTGGCCCGGCCGGGTCGGACCAAAACTAGACCAGCTGTAATCTTTTTTCTATATCGTCCACAACTTTTGCACCAGTATTCCTTTTGAGAACCCGTCAATGAAATAGTAAAACATGGAGTGAGGCGGTCCCTTTGGTATACCCTATTAATGAATTGGATAATGTTGGGATACGGTCGGGATGGATCGAGCACGAATCGAACCGAGCCCTCGGAACTAAAAGGTTAATAACATACAGACTGGGTGTCTGATTGACGCACCGTATATTATGCTGAGACCCCTATGTTGTGTTAGTCCTTTGGGATTCTTTTTTGTGGGCCTTCGTGGTAGTTGGTGTATCGGCCAATGGATTGAGGAGCGGACCCTCTCGAAGATGATCATGCTTAGTACATGATCCCAGTAGTCGGCTATAATGTGAAGAATAAATAATAATCATGTGTTTATTAGAATTGAGGGATCTAGTGTGGGTCATCACCGAGCGATCTTGGGTGGGTCAGTACAGAGCAATCCTATGTGGGTCAGCACCGATCGATCGTCTATGGGTTAGCACTGATCGATCCTGTGTGGGTCAGAGCCTAGAGATCCTCTCTGGGTTAGCACCGAGCGATCCTATGTGGATCTACATCAAATCCTCTTAAAAAAGTAAGATGATACATAAGATACATCTAATCATTTGTAACTATGCGCCTATGTTATACCTGGTGTGAGATGAGTTCGTAACTGTGTTGTACTTTCCTTTGTGGTAATACCTTGGCGGTATTCTTCTATGTCGCATACCTATGTGGTACCTACCTTCGTGTTATTTCTTCCTTTAAGGAACAGTTGATCTTTGGGATTTTGGTTTGGACCTTCTGTTTCTTCTTGATTGAGATGCGAATACTTGATAACATTGGTATATGTATAGGCATAAACCTAAGTTGGGTTGACATTTGACTTCATGCTTTGTGGTTTATCCTTAGTGAATTTTGTGAGACCATGACGGTCTCGGTGACCCTACTGAGTATCGTTATAATCACCCCTATACGGGCTATGCCTGCACCTTGTTGTGTTTGGTGTAGATGAAAAACATCATTGATCGAGGCTGAGGGTACCAGGACTACACGGGGCCCGGAAGTGGACCATACGGTGTGTCGGTATGCAGAGGAGATGGGTAGATGTGGAGTGATGAGGAGGCTATCTATACCAACCCTTCAGGTAGGAACCTCAAAGTAAGACCCAGTAGTTGATCTTCTCTTTCTTCAGTTGTATTGTTTTTTAGTTGTAATTGTACCTTTACTATTGGGCTAGTATATTTGCCCCTTTTTCTTTTAGAACTCTTTTTTTCGATTTAGTTTACTTGAGTTTGTATCATAATATGTGCTTGAATGTGTGTGTTACAGGTTATAAAGAAAATGTCTTCCCAGTTTTATGGAATACACCATCGATGGTAGTTTCTAGAACCTTGCCTATTGAAGGCGGGCTTTGTGTAGTCACAACATGAATCCCGGGGGACAAGTCGTGACAAATTGGTATTAGATGAGTCGGTCCTACCATAAAAAATAGGAATATTATCTTTTTAACAGCAATAGTGTTAATCATAGTGGGTGTGGTTATCAGTTTAGGGAATCCAGTGTTGGTGTGGCGGCCGACGTATCTATACACCAGGACCATTACTTCTGATTTCCTACCTTGTGCACAAAAATACTGATTACATGTGTGTTTTAAAGAGTTTTCATTGTGACCTCTTGAGTCATCTCACCAGGTATAACTTATTGACCATGGAAAACCTGTTTCTTTTCATAATTCCTCCACGCAGAAAGAAAACTATGGTCCTGGATATAGTAGGCACGAATAGCCCGCCGAGCGATGAGGCCTTGGTATAGGGCCCTCTTCCAGTGGAGGAACCAGCAGTACCCTTACCCATTGGTCCACCAATTCTACTATCCCCAGCAGTAGAGGGTGCACGCCACTTGAGTGTGTTGCACGAGATGCAGTGCCAATGGCCACCCAAGTTCAGGGGAGATACGGACCCACAGGTGTCTGAGAATTTGTTGGAGGCTGTGGAGAGAGTTTTCCGACTAGTAGGGACACTAGCTGATCTCATGGTGATCCTTGTTTCCATCCTTCTACAGGTAGGAGCATGCATATGGTGGATCTTGATGCTCTAGGTTCATAACGAGTTGATTATTCTTTGGGCAGACTTCGAGAGACTATTTTGGGAAGAGTTACTTCCAACGACTCTTCGTGTAGTGTGCATACATAAGCTTTTTCATCTACAGTAGGGAAGCATGACTATGGATCAGCACTTAGCGAGGTTCACTGACCTCTCATGCTACTCCATTAATATGGTGCATGGCCTATTATTTAGGACACGAACCTTTGAGCAGGGACTCAGGATAGAGATTAGGACTTCGATGATCTCTCTCTGCATCCTGAGGCAGGCAAGGGTGTTAGAGTGAGCCCTCTTAGTGGAGAGTTTTCTTGCTGAGCAGTCACCAGCAGCGAGACCCTCCACTGGATGTCACGGAGTATATTTTTATAAATTTGGTAGTAGATAGATGTCAGAGAGGTCCAAGAGGACAATAACTACATGTGGATGACCGCATGATTTAGGGTTGGTTGTGCGGGGCACCTGAGATGGAGTTAGTCATGAGAGGAATAGTAAATGTTTCACATGTGGTGGTTAGGGTCACATGGCTCGTGAATATATCACCCACTATACAGATGATAATCAGACAGTCGAGGGACCGCCCAGGAAGAAATAGAGGTTTGATTGAGGTGGTCTGCAGGGAGCAGGCAGACATGGCACATGAGATGGTCGTGCAGCTAAAGGTGGACGACAATTCGAGATGTTACCACCACCACCACCAGGTGGTCCACCAAGACCACATGGAGAAGGAGGATAGAGGAGAGCTCAGCTCCAGGAAGGTGAGGTCTATGATCACGGCGCTTTGGAAATGATACGTGGTATGATCTGTGTCTACTCCACCATATCTACAGTAATTATTGACACATGTGCCAGTCATTCATTTATTTTCACTACCCTAGTTCGGAGCTCAGAGATTCTGATGGAGTCATTGGCTCGATCCTTGCAGTTAGAGACTCCTACAGGAGTGGATTCAATGATTAAGACCTGGTTCCAGTAGTGCGAGCTTACTCTAGGAGGCGAGAGCTTTGGCTGGGATCTCATAGTAGCGGCATCGAGGCCATATGATGACATCTTGGGTATGAATTGGTTGTCTACAGTCCATGATCATATTGATTGTATTATGCACAAAGTACGGTGTGTCTTCACGGATGGGACCAGTTTTACCTTCAACGATGGGAAGGTAGCCTATGCAGGATAGGATGGACTTACTCGGAGGAGAGTGCAACCGATCACTCATCAGTTGTCTAGCCTTACCCTCAGAGCAGGTGATGTGGAGAGTTGGATCTATCTTGTAGTGGTGGACCAGTACGCGGATATCATCCCTAATGATGTTTCGAGTCTAATTACTCATAGATAGGTAGACTATTACATTTAATTTTACCCCGATACGACACATATATCTCTCCCAGCCTGTCAAATGGCTTTCCCGGAGCTTCTTGTGCTACAGGTATGAAAACCCTGATTTTTATTACAACTTAAACATGATTTATTACATAAAACATCACTTGATAAAACAAAGAATTTCAATAGGTTTAGTGTCTTTGAGGCTTAGGATCATTACATAAAATTTTAAAACATGAATTACAACATCTTTATTGAAAACATCCTTTACATGACCACTACATTCCCTCGTACTTAGCAATGCATGGGATAACCTGAGGACATGCATAAGAAAAGGGTGAGCTATAAAGCCCAATAAGGGAATACATATGGAATAACATGAGGATTACAATACATGTTAGACAATAGTTATATCAATAGAGCACAATATAATCATGAACATAATGGCATGATAAAGCATGATAATCATAACATGGAAATGTGGAAACAACAATTAACATAGAATTAGCATGGGCCAAGGCTCATTGCACATGGAGCATGAGTAAACCCTCATTGAACATGAATCACAAGTAAACCCTCATTGCACTTGATTTAGAATGAGTCAACACTCATTTCACATGACGTATCATGATACTATACTTTACCCAACGCATTGAAGCGCTATAAGGGCGCACCTTTCTTAAACATTTCATTTCATGCATAAGTGTGCCACATGGATCATAAGACAACGATTCATAAAACATAATAATTTATTCCACGATAAAGTAATGTGGAATTCAAACATGAAACTTTATAATCAATAAGTAAATGTGAATAATGGTGAATACCTTTGATGGAAAAATGGGCATGGTATTCACTACACAATAGCATAGGCTTAGAAAATCGGTGCAATTTCTGCAGCGTAACGGCGTGACATAAGAATTCATAAAAATGGTTGATGATAGAGAAAGGGGTTTCTCATAATATTTAGCTGAAGTGTACAGTTAGGGGGTCATATATCTACATTTCCAAACAATAGTAATGGAATTTAGATTCATGATACAGAAGTATTGTTTGAATGTAAAAGAGGAGAGAGAAGTTCCTTTCGGAATTTCGGCATAGTAACGGGTGTACATGGGAGGCATTTAATGAGAGGGAAATGGGTCTCCCATGATTAAAACATAAAGGGGAAATTATGAGGGAGGTTCTAAACAATACCCTAGCATTTATAATTGAAATTAAAAGGGTATAACAATATGATGAAAATTGGACAAAAATGAGAAAGGAAGAAAAAAATCCTTACATGGAAGTGTGCTTCCAAAGGCTAGAGATAGTCTTATGAGAGGCTTATTGGGAGCTTGGGGCACCTTTGGAGGATTATAGAGAGATTAGGGTAGAGGTTGGACGAACTCCATAGGCTTTGAGTGAGGAGGAAGTGGGATCTTGGGTGTGTTTATATAGGAGAGATGAGGGAATTCTTTATTATTTAGGTTTGGGGCCCCTTATATTAAATTAATCCAAACCACAAACCAACCCATGGTTTTTGCCCATTGTTTACAGAAAAGGGAAGAGAAAAACAATATTTTATAAGGCCAAAGTCCGAACTTCTTAAAATAATAGGGTTGCTTATGTGGAGGTGAGTCACACTCCCATGGAAAACAATTTGAATAGACAAAGTGTATAATAAGTCTTGAGGGTCTATTAATGCTTTGAAAAGTAAGTCAAACAAATCCAAAATCACATTATTTTAATGTTAAAACATATATTGTCTGAACATAAATATTATAGTATTTTATTACATCCCTATTGGGTCATTATGATGTCATAAAAAACATTATATATTTAAACGGTATTTAATTTTTACCCAAAAATTTGATTGTCTCAAATAATTATGAAAAATTCACCGTTGGAGAATTTTGACATCCTGATTCCAGAAATAACATTTATTTTATCTAAATAATTTTCTAAATATGTCAATTTTAAAATTTAAAATAAAACCCTACATTTATCGAAAATTCACGGGTTTTGACAGAAATGGCTTTCAAGCCTTAATAAAAATTATAATTGCATTCATAAAATTATAATATCATTTTTATTTAATAAAAATTAATTTGATAATATTAATAATATTTTATTAAAATATTATTTATTTCAAAACTCACTTAATTTAATAATATAGAATTATTAATTATATAATAACTAAAAATACTATTTGTACTTTAAAAACTATTTACAATGTATCAAAAATGAAAAGGTGTATATTAATTATTATATACAAAAATAATATACATGAACATAGTACTAGAGATTTGTTACATAACCCCTTAAATTAGCCGCTTAAGACCTAAGGGTAAGGTTTGTGATGGTGACAGACTCTTGGGGTGGTTCGGGTAACATCGCTCGACTGGTAATCTCTATCAACTTCCACTTTTCCTGTAGCCGGTCCCATTCGAGCTTGACATGGTGAAGCTCAACTTGGGATTGGTCAAGAGTGAATCCCAAGGACACCACCTCTTTTCTGAGCTCCAACAAATGGGCTTCGTATGGAGCAATTCTACTGGATGAGGCAATCACTTCCTTTGTCTGAGTAAATTGGATTTGTTAAAGCCCTATATTTATACTAATCATGTAACCACTATTCAAAGGCTATATTAGCAACCCTAAAAATTATTAACATAAAACCAATGTAGTTGAAATTTTATATAAAAATTTTACATAAAGAAAAATTTTAACTAGATCAAGAGGTATTATCCATTAATGAATCTTTGGGTCACTACAACATTCCCCCCATAAGAAATTTCACCCTCAAAATTTTCCTTTTCCCGCACTAAAACAGATGTGGGTAACTCAGCTTCATCATTTCCTCTAATTCCCAAGTTTCTTCTTCAAACTTGTGTTTTCTCTACAACACCATGATGAGGGGCATTGTCTTATTTCATAGGACTTTTTCTCTATGATGTAAGATCTTCACTGGTTTCTCCTCATAAGAAAGATCATCCTCCAAATGCACCACCTCAGAAGAGAGTACATGTGAAGGGTCTGGTATGTACTTCCTTAAGAGGGATACATGAAAGACATCATGCACTTTGTCTATGGTAGGTGGAAGTTCTAATCGATAGGCCACATCCCCAACACAATCAAGAATATCGAAGGGGCCGATGTACCTTGGATTTAATATCCCTTTATTTCCTAACCTCATGACCTTCTTCCACGAAGATATGCATAGAAACAACATGTCTACAACTTTAAACTCAAGGACTCATCGACGGTTAACTGCATAACTCTTCTGTCGACTCTGGGATGCCTTGATATGCTGCTGAATGTTTTTCACCTACTCCACCATTTCATCGACCATTTCTTCTCCAAGCATATTACTTTCACCGACCTCATCCCAACATGCCGGTGTTCTGCACCTTTTCCCATAAATGACTTCATATGGTGCCATTTGGATGCTTGAGTGGAAAATGTTATTATAAAAGAACTCAACCACAGGAAGATGTTGATCACATCCTCCTTTAAATTCCATTGAGCACGCTCTAAACATGTACTCATGTGTTTGGATGGTCCGCTCGGATTGTCCATCAGTTTGAGGATGATCGGTCATACTGAAGTTCAGTTCAGTATTCAGAGCATGTCGAAGACTCTTCCAAAACATATAGGTGAATCATGGATCTCAGTCAGACACAATATATAGTGGTACTCCATGAAACCTTACCGCATACCTGATATATATCCATGCCAGTTGATCCAAAGGGAAATTCTCTCAAATAGTAATGAAGTGTGACGTCTTTGTAAGATGATCCACAACAACCAAGATTGCATTGTTGCCTTTGGATGTCCTTGGAAGTCCGGTGACAATGTCCATGGTGAGGTTCTCCCATTTCCATTCTGGTATGGGAAATGGTTGCATCATCCCCTTATACTTCTACCTCTCTACCTTCACTTGCTGACACACCAGGCAGTTTGATGTATATTCAGTGATCTCTCTTTTCATATTATCCCACCAAAATTTTTCTTAGAGATCTCGATAAATCTTTGTGCTCCCTGGGTGAATAGAGAAATTTGAACTCTGTGAATCATCCAAAAGATCCTTCTTCAGCTCTGGACTCGATTGAACACATAGTTCTTTCCAAAATCTCACAATTCCTTCTTCATTAACATTGAACTCTGAGGATTTCCGTTTTTTAATAGCTTCCACTTTTTCCTGAATTCCCACATCATCCTTTTGAGCATCCTTTAATCATTCCAAAAGAGATGGTTGATCAATCATTTGTG
The DNA here is from genome assembly GCA_963277665.1 of Viscum album. Taxonomy (NCBI): domain Eukaryota; kingdom Viridiplantae; phylum Streptophyta; class Magnoliopsida; order Santalales; family Viscaceae; genus Viscum; species Viscum album. The sequence goes on along the minus strand of OY728136.1, from coordinate 1,763,912,924 downwards.
AAAGGATTGATGATGCTCCCTTCTATATGATTCCCAGGTCCATCTTCATCAAGTCTAAGAAGATTGGATCCTTCTCAATTCTCATAATTGATAGAATCAATGGGTCCTTTCTACTTAGGGCATCTACCACCTTGTTCGCTTTACCAGGGTGGTAATATATTTAACATCCATAATCCTTGATGACTTCTATCCAGCTTCTCGGGCGCATATTAAGCTCTTTCTATGTGAATATATATTTAAGACTCTTGTGGTAAGTATATATCTCACATTTCTACCCATAGAGATAATGCCGACAGATTTTCAAGGAAAAGATCACCACTACCAACTCTAGATCATGCGTTGGATAGTTTAGATTGTGGATTTTCATCTTCTTTGAGGCATAGGATATCACCTTATCATTCTGCATTAGCACATAGCCTAAGCCCTTTATTGAAGCATCACTGAATACCACAAAAAGTTCCCCACTTGTGGGTATAGTGAGCACGAGTGCAGTGATAAGACTTCTTTTAAACTCCTTGAAGATTTCTTCGCATTCATCACTCCAAGAAAACATTACTCCCTTTCGAGTTAGCTTGGTAAGAGGGTTGGACAATCGTGATAAATTTCTCACAAATCGTCAATAATATCCAGCTAACACCAAGAAGCTACGGATATTTGTTACCGATGTTGGCCCCATCCATCCCTCAATTGCATAGGTTTTGGAGGGGTCCATAGATATCCCATTGCTTTTGATGATATGGCCTAATAATGAGAGGTCCTTCAACCAGAACTAACACTTGCTGTACTTTGCATAGAGCTTCTCCTTGCGCAAAGTCTCTAGTTTATTTCTTAAATGCTCCTCATGATCCTCCTTGGTTTTGGAGTATATTATAATTTCATCTATAAAGAAAACCATAGATTTTTCGAGGTAATATCTAAAGACTCTATTCATCAAGTCCATGAAGATTGCTCGAGCATTAGTGAGTCCAAAAGGCATTACTATGAATTCATAGTTCCCGTAACTTGGGGAAAAAATCAATCATGGGGATATCTCCCTTCTTCACCATTACTTGATAATATCTCGACCGCAAGTCTACCTTAGAGAAGTATTGTTCTCCACACATCTGATCAAACAAGTCATCAATTCGTGGAAGAGGATACTTGTTCTTTATCGTGATTTTGTTAAGCTCACGATAATAAATGAAAAGGCACGATGACCCATCCTTCTTCTACATGAAGAGGACTGGTGCACCCCATGGCGAATCACTTGGGAGTATAAAAAATTTATCCAGATTCTCCTATAGTTGTTTCTTCATCTCTTAAACCTCTACAACAGCCATTCTCTATGGAGTCTTCGATATTGGTAATTCCCTAGGTATAAGTTCAATTGAGAATTCAACATCTCTTCTAGGAGGAAGACCAGGTAGTTCCTTGGGAAACACTTCCGCGAATTCCCTCACAATAGGCATTTCTTCAAGGATGGTTTCTCCTGTGGGCTCAATTATCTGAGCCAGATACGCATGCTCATAGGGTAGTAATATTCATGCTGGAGATGATGGAGCTAAAAGAGATTCATCTTCCTCCTTACACTTGTAAAGAATCGGGGGTCGATTCTCCAAATAGTGTGTCATTTCCCTCTACCAACAAATTATGTTGGCTCAATATAAGGAAAGCCAATCCATGCCAAGAATTGCATCAAATTCCACCATAGGGAGTATGACGAGGTTCACCAGGAAATTCAATCCACAGATTATAACAGGGGAGGACTTATATTAATGGGATGAAATGATTTCCAAATTTTTCTTACTTACCAACATCTTCACTTCCATGATTTGTGGTGGTGCTAGGATTGTTCTACTAAACTTTCGAGATATATAAGAAAGCGTAGAACCTGAATCAAGAAGTGCGTTCTCTATTATTGAATGAATAACTAGCGTACCTGTCACCACTTCATTGTCGGGGTTCACTTCCGTAGAAGTGATTGAAAAATATTTTCCTTGCTTCCTTGGAGGTTTTTGGTTTCCAATGAAAACCCTTGGATTAGGGCACTGATTTGCAAGATGCCCTGGTTCTTTGCATTTATAGCAATGGACAACACGTTGAGGTTCGAACTGAGCGTTCCTCTCCTCTGTCGTAGTCACGGGTCTTTCTCACCAATAGTTAACAGCTAAGTGCCTTTCTCTTCCACACCTGAATCATTTCCTCATCCCCTGAAGGCAACTTCCAGGTTGCTTCTTTCCACTCTTTTGGCAACTGGGGTGTTGGATATTCTTAGCGTCGTTGGATTTATCCATCGGACCGCTACAATTGAATTCCACCTTATGCATCTTATCCCCATGATACCCATGTGATTCTCCGATCTCCATTTTGACCTTGAGGGCACATCAGTCAATTTTCTCATAGCTGTCGAAGTCACGGATTGCTAATGCTTTCTTTAGGATAGGCTTCAACCCACCAAATAAGTGGTCAACTTTGCATTCGGGGGAAACGACAAAGCCAGAAGCGTATCGTGCAATCCTTTTGAAGTTTTCCTTGTACGCTCCAATGGATTCTTTGTCTTTTTTCTTGAGGGAAAGGAAGTCCCTTTCTATCTTAAGCCGGTGGGTGCACAAAATATTTTTATTGAAAAACATCTCCTGGAAATCCTTCCCTTCAAATGCCTTGATCCCCCCCTCAGGATTCGTATTTTTGATCAACTTCTACCATTGATCAACTTCACCCTCCATACGATTAGCAGCCATGAGGACCTTCTCTTATTCAGAACATTAAAGGATGGAGAAATCATTTCAATGGAGTTGATCCATTGTTCAGTGATCGTGGGATAGGATAATCCCCTAAAAGTAAGAGGCATTTGTCTCATGAAGCTCTCTATAGTGACTTGTACTTTCTTAGGGTGGGGGGTGGGGGGTTGAATGTTCTTCCTGACCCATGTTTTTATTCAAAACTTCAGTTACCTGAGATAGAATTGTGAAAAAGTTCGCGATTACCACTCCCATTGGATTGAGCATCTCATTAGTACAGTCATCACAATGATCTTCACAACGTTTGTTAGCATGAGTCCTCATATTACCGGCCATTGGCTAGAATAAAAGGAAAGTTAGGGGTAACACATAAAGGGTAATCCAAAAACGAAAGTTGATGACTTATAAATAAACTTTTATTTCCTTAACCCATGACTCTATAGGCTTCAATCTAGTCTTTTCTTGATCTACCTTCTAACATATATTCTTAGGTGCATTTTTTTAATTCCCATAATAAGGGTTCATAATAAGATTGTGAATTTACCAAAGCATATCCTCTAGGGGTGTCGTTACCAAGAGTAAAACAAGGCCCATTTTCGTGCACCAGTTCCCATTCGAGTCTAGCTCAAAGCGGTGTTTTTGGGTTTTACCCCTAGGATACATATGTGTCAGAGCCGCCTCTTCCTACATGTATCCATACATGGATGCATTTTCTTGATAAACCACTTACTCAATACATACCAAAACATAGGGATGTCTTTATTATACTTAGTCTTGTCTCTAAGGCTTTTCTAGGGTTTTCTAATCCTAATCCCAAAAATAACTAAACCTATCCTCTGATACAAACTATGACAACCCTGGTTTTTATTACTACTGAAACCTAATTTATTACATAAAACTTCACTTGATACAACAAAAAAGATCAATATATTTAGTGTATTTGGAGCTTAGGATCATTACATAAAAACTTATAACATGAAATATAACATATTTATTGAAAACATCCTTTACATGACCACTACATTCCCTCATACTTAGCATTGCGTGAGATAACCTGAGGACATGCATAAGAAAAGCGTGAGCTATAAAGCCCAGTAAGGGAATACACATGTAATAACATGAGGAGTACAATACATGTTAGAAATCAGGCGTATCAATATAGAACAAGAGAAACATGACCATAAAGGCATGATAAATCATGATAATCATAACATGGAAATGTGACAACAACACTTAACTTGGAATTAAAATGAGCCAAGGCTCATTGCACATGGAGAATGAGTAAACCCTAATTGCACATGATGCCCGAGTATTCCCTATTTGTACTTTAATTAGCATGTTTCAACACTCATTGCACATAAAATATCATGATACTATACTTTACCCTATGTATTGGAGCGCTATAAAGGCACACCCTTCTTAAACATTTCATTTCATGCATAAGTGTGCCACATGGATCATAAAACATTGATTCATAAAACATAATCATTTATTCCACAATAAAGGAATGTGGAATTAATACATGAAACTTTATAATCAATAAGTAAATGTTCATAAAGATCAATACCCTTGATGGAGAAATGGGCATTGTATTCACTACACAATGGCATTGGCATAGAAAATCAGTGCAATTTTGGTAGCATAACAGCGTGACATAAGAAATCGTAAAAATGGTTGATTAGAGAGAAAGGGGTGTATCATAATATTTAAAAGAAATGGATAGTAATGGTGTCATATAGATACATGTCCAAAAAAAATTAATGGAATTTAGATTAATGATACAATAGTATTGCTTGATTGTAAAAGAGGAGAGATACTTTCCTTTTGGAATTTCGACATAGTAACAGGTGTACATGGGAGGCATTTAATGAGAGAGAAAGGGGTATCTCATCATTAAAACATAAATAGGGAAGTATGAGGGAGGTTTGAAAGAATACCCCAACATTTATAATTGAAATTAAAAGGGCATAACAATATGAAGAAAATTGGACTAAAATGAGAAAGAAAGAAAAAAACCCTTACCTGGAAGTGTGCTTGAAAAGGCTGGAGAGTGGCTTGTTAGTGGATTCATGGGAGCTTAGGGCACCTTGGAGGGATTATAGAGAGAGTAGAGAAGAGTTTGGACGAAATCCAAAGGCTTTGAGTGAGGAGGAAGTGGGAGCTTGGGTGGGTTTATATAGGAGAGGTGAGGGAATTCTTTATTATTTCGGTTTGGGACCCCTGATATTAAATTAATGCAAAACACAAACCATCCCATGGTTTTTGGAAAAGGTAAGAGGAAAAAAATATTTTATAAGGATAAAGTCTGAAATTCATAAAATAATTGGGTTTTTTATGTGGAGGTGAATCACACTCCCATGGAAAACAATTTAAAAAGACAAGGTCTTTAGTAAGTGTTGAGGGGTCCATTAATGCTTTGAAAAGTAAGTCAAACAAACCCAAAATCACATTATTTTAATGGTAAAACATATATTGGCCGAAAATAAAGATTATAGTATTTTATTACTTCACTATTGGGTCATTATGATGTCATAAAACAAATTATATATTTAAACGGTATTTAATTTTTACCAAACAAATTGATTGTCTTAGAAAATTATGAAAAATTCACCATTGGATAATTTCGACATCCTGATTCCATAAATAACATCTATTTTATTTAAACAATTTTCTAAATATGTTAATTTTTTAATTTTAAAATAAAAACCGACATTTATAAAAAATTCACAGGTTTTGACAAAAATGGCATTCAAGCCTTAATAAAAATTATAATTGCATTCATACAATTATTAGATAATTTATATTTAATAAAAATTAATTTAATAATAATAATATTTTATTAAAATATTATTTAATTCAAAAATCCCTTAATTTTATAAAATATAATTCTTAATTAAATAATAACTAAAAACACTACTTTTACGTTAAAAACTATTTACAATGTATCAAAAATGACAAGGACGTATATTCATTATTATATAAAAAAATAATATACATGAACATGGTACTAGAGATTTTTTACATAACCCCTTAAAACAGCAGCATAAGACCTAAGGGTAAGGTGTGTGATGGTGACAGACTCTTGGGGTGGCTCAGATAACATCGCTCGAGTGATAATCTCTATCAACTTCTACTTTTCCCATAGACGTTCCCATTCGAGCTCGACATGGGGAGGCTCAACTTTGTCTTGGTCAAGTGCGAATCCCAAGGATGCCACCTCTTTTCTGAGCTCTGACAAATGTTCTTCATATGGATAAATTCTACTGGATGAGGTCATCTCTTCCTTTTTCTGAGTAAATTTGATTTGTTAAAGCCCTATATTTATACTAATCATGTGATCACTGTTCAACGGCTATATTAGCAATGGTAAAAACACTTAACATACAACCAATGAAGTTTACATTTTATATTAACATTTTACATAAAGATACATTTTAACTAGATCATGATGGATTTTCCATTAATGAAACTTTGGGTCCTTACAACGGGTACAGCTGGAGGACATACAGGGGAACAGGTTCAATAAGCCCGATGTTTCTCCTTGGGAAGCCCCGATTTTGTCACCAAGAAGGTGGATGAGAGATTGATACATTGTGTCCACTATCGGTGCCTAAACCAGATGACCATGAAGAATAAGTACCCACTTCTGAGGATTGATGACCTCTTTGATCATATGAAGGGAGCATGGTGGTTCTCAAAGATAGACCTCAGATCAAGCTATCACTAGCTTCGAGTTCTAGCCACAAATGTGAAAAAGATGGAATTCAGATGTCGCTATGGCCACTATGAGTTCTTTGTTAATCCATTTGGAATAAACAACACTCCAACAATGTTCATTGGACTCATGAACAAGATATTTTAGTCATACCATGATCGCTTTGTAGTTGTCGTCATCAACGATATTCTGATCTACTCGACTATTGATGAGGAGAATGTCTATCATTTGCAGGTAGTATTGGACACCCAATGAGTGAACCATATTTATGGTATGCTCTCGAAGTTCCAGTTAGGTATTCAAGAGGTTCACTTTTTTGGACATGTCATATCGGAGACTGGAGATGCAGTGGATCCTACGAAGATTGAGGTGGTACTTTCTTGGGAGCCACCCAGGACTGTGACGAAGGTATGGAGTTTCCTAGGGTTTTCCATATACTACCGGAGGTTTGTGCCAGATTTAACCAGATTCGCAACACCTCTATCAGCTTTTACAAAAAAGGAAAAAACCATTTTGTGGTTGGAGAGATGCTTACAGAGTTTTTAGGAGCTGAGGTAGAGGCTGACTAGTGCTCATATCTTCATGCTTCTAGAGGATGTCGTAGGGTACGTAGTCTACTATGACACATGAGGGGCCAGGCTCGGACGTTTTCTAGTGCAGGAGCAAGTAGTGATTGATTATGGTTCTCGATAGCAGAGATCACTTGAGAAGAATTATGCTACCCATGACCTGGAGTTAACAGAAGTGGTATTCGCCTTGAAGATGTGGTGACACTATCTGATTGGTGAACATTTTACAGTCTACTCGGATCACATGAGTCTCTGGTAAATCTTCTCTCAGAATGACCTGAACCGGAGGCAGTGAAGTTGGCTTGAGATCCTCTCGGAGTGTGACTTCAAGATAGACTATACTCCTAGGAAGGGGAATGTTGTAGAAGATGCACTCACCAAGAGATCTGGTATACATCTTCTAGTTGAGGTGATGAAGCAGTTGGGTGCTTTGCAGATATCCTTTGTGGATCACGATGGACCATATTTTTTCAGTCTCATATAGTCACTCATGCACTCCTTCAATGAGTCAGGGAGGCACAGTGTGGGGACGCTGAATATGAGGCTCGAGGGGCTCATATATACACAGGGCAGGCAGTTGATATATTTTATGAAGTTGGGGAGCACATCATCCTTTTCAGAGGACATACCATGGCACCCGTGTCACTTCGGGAGGAAGTGATGAAATAGTTCCACACTTCCCCTATAACAGTACATCCAGGAGTGGAGAAGATGTACCAAGATCTCCTAAGATAGCACTCATGTCCGGGAATGAACAAATAAGTAGTAGAGTTTCTCTCTCGGTACCACACTTGTCATCAAGTGAAGGCAGAGCATCAGGTACCAGTAGGCTTAGTTCAGCCGTTAGAGGTCCTAGAGTGGAAGTGGTATGAGATATCCATGGACTTCATGATGGTACATCCATTTACATCTAGAGGTCATGATTCTGTTTGGGTGATCGTCAACCGACTCACCAAGTCCGCCCACTTTCTATTAATCAGAGAGTAGGGTTCAGTAGAGATCTTGGAATGCATCTATGTGCATTAGATTGTATGGTTACATGGAGTTACCTCGACGATTGTCTCTGTTCATGATAAACGTTTACTTACTGGCTATAGAAGGGGTTGCAAGAGGATTTTGGAATGAACCTTTATTTGTGAACCACCTTCCATCTGCAGAAGGATGGCCCAACCGAGCAGACCAATCAGTCCCTCGGAGACATGTTGTGTGCTTGTGTTCTCGACTTCAGTCGCAGATGGGAGGATAAATTTCCTTTGGTGGAGTTTTCATACAACAACAGTTATCACTCCACCGTTGGGATGGCACCTTTTGAGGCATTGTGCGGGTGACCTAGAAGATCACATTTGTGCTCGACTGACCTAGGGGAGTCAGAACTCGTGGTACTAGAGATTGTACGGGCTACCACATAGAAAGTACAGATCATCCCGGAGCAGATGAAGACTGCACAGAGTATGTCAAAGTCTTATGCTAGTATGATATAGAGACCTCTGTAGTTCGATGATGGTGACCACATCTTTCAACGGGTCTCACCCTGATGAGGATTACAGATATTTGACCGAGGCGACAAGTTATCTATGAGGTTCATTGGACCATTCCATGTCCTTAGTAGATTTGGTGGGGTGGCATACCGCATAGCTCTTCCACCTTAGTTGCACCAGGTTCATGATGTCTCCCACATATCCCGGCTATGGAGATACGTGCATGACCCTTCTCACATCATCGACCATAGTGAGCTAGACGTCGATGATGGGGCGACGTTTAAGGTGTTTCCAGTATAGATTTAGGATCGAAAGGAACGGGTACTTCATGGGTGGTAAATATCTCTATTGTGTGTTCTCTGGAAGCATGGGAACCTCAAGGATAACAGATTAGAGTGGGAGGCTCAGATTCCAGCTCAGTACCCCAACTTGTTTTCTTATTTCTGTGATGTGGATTTTGGGGATGCAAATCCTTGAGGAGGGGATAATTTAAAGACTCGGAAATTACATTTAATTTTTTTTAAATATATGGGTATTTTACGAGTTTGAAAAAAATTTATGGCGGGTGATTCCAAGTACCGGTGTGCCTGGAATGAATTTGTGATCATTTTTTCAGGTAAGATTAGTAAATGTACGAGTGGGTTTTTGTATCTTTTGAACCGGTGATTGGAAATGAAATGTGAGGGAACTGTTGAACTCGCAGTGCTGGTATTCTCATAAGGGGACCTTCACCTCGACCATAGTAGGTCGAGGATGAAAGATAAAATTAGTGGTTTTCATGGAAATCGAAATAAAATATAATAAACCTTTATCTTATTTTTCCTTTTGTTGAAACCTCCCTTGGGGGTGGTTTAAAGGAAAGGACCACCTGAACTAAAACCTCTCACATGGGTTATGGTGGTGGGGACCACCCGAGACTAAAACCACCTTGAACTCCCCTCTTAAATGTGGGGAAGCCTCTTGAAATCCCTCTTTAATGAGGGAGGTGACCTTTAGGTTTCCCCAAAATTTATTATACCAACCTCAATGTAATTATGATGACAATTTAATTTCTGCCAAAATTAAATTGGGGAAGCGTATCATATTGGCTACTTTTCTTTTTGGTGGAATTGGGGAAGTGTTGGAAAATTGAAATTAGGAGAGAACCTTGGAGGAATTCTTCTTCTTTAACTAAGAAAGATCATCCAATGAATAATGCTGATGCATGACTTCGACTTCTTTTTCGGGGCATCCTCCAATGTAGGACGTCTTCAATCTATGCTCGTCCTTCCCTCCTCATCGATATAAAAAAAATAATGAGTTAGTGGTGTGTTTTATATTAATCAATGTTAATTTTCTTCTCACATTTAATGATTCCCCTTGAGCTGCATGCTACCACCATAACATGGAGGGTATGATCCAAACAAACATTGCTCGACCCCTCCTCAAACCTTATGGTTCTTTTGTTCGTTCTTTGCGATGGTGAGGGTGACCGGTGATGGCGTTAGGCACAAGTGGAATTCGAGAACTATGGTCGGCACCACGTCCAGCCGTGATAAAGGACAAAAATAGAGGGCATTCACTAAATCCGGCCTCCGGTGAAGGCACGACATGCGACCATGCCACATGGCCCTGCGGCCTCGCCTCCCCAAGGCCCTCTGCAGCCCTCGAGGCCTTCGTCGCCCCGGGGCCCACATAGCCTCCCTTCCGTCACGGCCTCTACGCCTCCCTCAAGGCCTCACACCGCTCCTCATCCCCCGCTCCACCCAGTGCGGGCTGGACCCAAACTGGGTCGGGTCGGCCCAGCCCGGCTCAGACCGGACCCAGACCAACTACGTGTTGTTTGCTCTATCGGCCATAACTTTGGAACCATGTGTCCGTTTGAAAAACCGTCAACGGCGCAGTAAACCGTGTAGTGAGATGGTCCCTTTGTTATAACCCACTATAAATTTGAATCAATTTGGGGTAGGTTGGGGATGGATCAAGCATTAACTCAACTGGGCCCTCAGGACTAAAAGGCTAATAACGTACAAACTAGGCATCTGATTGATGCATTTTCTATTGCATTGAGACCCATATGACGAGGAAATCCTTTGGGATACTTTTTCGTTGGAATTCATGGAAGTTGGAGTGTCGACCAGTGGATTGAGTATTAGACCCTCCTAGAGACGAGCATAATTAGTGAGGGAACCCAGTAGCTGGCTGTGACGTGAATAATGAATCATGATCCTCTCTAGGTCAGCACCGATCAATTCTGTGTGGGTTAGCACCGAGCGATCATGTGTGGGTCAGCACCGAGAGATCCTATGTGGGTCATCACCGAGCGATTCTGTGTGGGTTAGCACTGAGTGATCTGGTGTTGTCAGAACCGAGCGATCCACTGTGGGTCAGCACCTAGAGATCCTCTATGGGTTTGCACCGAGCGATCCTAGGTGGGTCAGCAGTAGAGCCTCCTAATAGAGTAAGATGATAAAGTAGTCACATCAAATCATTTGTATTTCTGTAGCTATGTAATACCTGGTGTGATCTGAGTTTGTACCTATGTGGTACTTTCTTTCATAGAAATAACTTGGCGGTATTTTTCTGTGTAGCGTACATGTGTGGTACTTACCATTATGGTATTTACAACTATAAAAACGGGCTTTATCAGTGCTCAAAACGGGCATTAACAATGCTAAAAAGGCATTGTAAAGCATAGTGCTGATATAGGGGGGTCCCTTTTATCAGCATTCTAAAAAGCACTGATAAAGGCCTCTTTTATCAGCACTAATAAGAAGTGCTTATAAAATAACCCTTTATCAGTGCTTTTTTTAGCGCTGATAAAATGTACCTTTATCAGTGCTTTTAAAAACTGCTGATAAAAGTCAAAATAAAAATAAAAAAAATTTATAATGCGGGGAGAGATTTTAACAGTGCTTGACCCCCCTATCAGCTTTAAGTGGACCCACCTTACACTCCCTCATGTAGTTCCCTTCCCACGCATCCTCACACGTGCACACCCATTTACTTCCACCTGAACCCGAACCTGTAACCTCCCCCCTTTCGCGGTTTCACCTTTAACACAAATTCATTTCTTTTTTTCTCTGTTTAATGATATATCTATTTATATATATATAGTTATATGTATTCATATATTGATATAAATTCATATTAATATAAATAAATTTATTCATATATTATTATATATATATTCATTCGTATATTAATATATATTAATATTTATTTATATATAATTTTAGTTATAATTTTTTATCTGTATATTTATTTGTATATTAATATATACATATAAGATTAGTTTTAAATACATTTATTAAATATTTTTTATGTGTGTTTATAAATAAATAAATAATTACATATATACATATATACCACACACACACACATATATATATACATATTTACGAATAAATACATAAATATGATTATTTGAAAAGCCAAAGAATGTTAAAAAGACCTTAACATATATTCCAAAAGCCTGTTTCAACTCCACAACCAGTCAAATCGAAGAAAATGAAACAATCTTCGATTTGATATGTGGTACAGGCCAAACCGACATTCAGATCAGAGGCAATACTTTTTTTTTAATTTTAACAAATCGGGATATCCTATCTAAAAACTCAGTTTTGGTGGCCTTCTAGGCCTTTTGTCCTCGAAAAATGTGACAGAAGCTTTTCTTGGGTCACAAGTGCATAGAGCTCGTCACAAACATCAATGTTGTATGTTATAGAGCTCAAACGGACACCCGGATCAAAGGTTTTGGCTATTTGAAGTTATATTTACATTTTCAACTTATTTTTGATCTTTTATTAATTTTTTCTTGTTTCTTGAAATTGTTATTAAATGATTTTTAATCGATAATAATTAGAAAATTTTTAATTAATAATATTTTTTTAAATATTTTAAATCCATTTTTACTAAAGTTCTTATATATTAAATGTAATAATCTATTTATAATTATCTGAAACATATCTCAAAAATATATAGTATATTTATATCAGTATAAATATACTATATAAATATACTTATATAACAATATTTTATTTTTCCTGATTTTTTTGAAACATATAATTTATCATCGGTAGGAAAAAGAACAGGTAAATCTCTTCTTTATCAGCGCTACTAAAAGAAGTGATGATAAAGGGGTCCCCTTTATCATTACTAAAAAAATTCCAGATAAAGGGGGTCTTGTATCAGCAGTAAAAAGAGCTAATAAAGGGGGGACTTTAACAAGGATTTTTTTAGTACTGTTAAAAGTGCCCCATTATCAGTGCTTTTTTTAGCAATGATAAATGGGTAGTGCTTCCCTTTTCCATTTTTGTAGTAGTGATTCCTTCCTTTGTGAAACAGTTGAGCATTGGGCTTTTGGGTTGGACCTTGTGTTTCCTCTTGATTGAGATGGGTATACATGATAACATAGGTATATGCATGGGAATATACCGATGTAGGGTTAACAGTTGACTTCATGTTTGTTGGTTTATCCTTTAAGGATTTTTTGAGACTTTGAGGGTCTTGTGGTCTCTACTGAGTATCGTTATAATCACCCCTGCACAAGATATGCTCGCACCATGTTGTGTTTGGTGCAGAAGAAAGACATCACTAATCGAGGCTATGGGTACCAGGAAAAGACATGGCCTAGAGGTGGACAATACGGGGTGTCGGTACGTATAGGAGATAGGCGGACGTGGAGTGCTGATGAGGCGATTTGTACCTACCCTTCTGGTAGGAACCTCGTAGGACGACCCAGTAACTGCTCTCCTTTTTCTTCAGTTGTATTGTTTTTCATCTGTAGTTGTACCTTTACTGTTGATCTTGTATTCCGATCCCTTTTTACTTTCAACACTCCTTTTTCTAATCAGTTTACAAGAGTTCGTATATTGTTTTATGCTTAGCTGTGTGTGTAACAAGTTATAAAGGCAATGCCTTCCCAGTTTTAGGGAATACGTATTCGGTGCTACTGGACAGCCCCTGGCCTATTGAAGGTAGGCTTGGGGTAGTAACGGCATGGGCCCTGGGAAACAGTTCACGACACTTCTAGTCATTTTTTCCAGTCATTGAAATATTTTATAATTTTTTTATAAGCAATTATTTAAATTACATCTGCCTGAGAATTTTTCAATTGTTATTACAAAATTTGGAAGTGTATAATTTTTTTATTTCCCATAATACTACCATTTCTTCAATTATCATTTTACTTTATTTTTTATATTCCTTCTCATATATATATATATATATATATAATTGAAATTATATTCTAAATTTTTCTAAATTTTTCATTCCTTGAAATTTACCATATGAAATATATATTTCCTATTACTTTAAAATCATATTTATGATTATTCTATAAAATTAATTTTATTATATTCTAATATTATTTAATGATTATATTCCTCATTAAAAATATTATATAATAATTTTATTCATATCCTTAATATGTAATTCTTTTTATTATTTTTTAGGACATTTTCATGAATCTTGTTTTATTCCAAATGTTTTGTTATAATAGAATGGAATGATGAATTCCCTTAGGATATTATATAATTAAAAATTAATATTTTTTATTGTGTAATTTTGTGTTCTGTTATACGGATAGAATTAATTGGTTAATTATTTATTTCATTTTAGATAATGTAAATGTGGAGTCGTGATTGAGTTTTTACAATATAATTTGTTTGCATGATTGGGTTTGTTTACATAATACTATGTGGGAATGATTGATCCTTTTTATAATCTAATTTTTAGACATTATTAGGTTTTCTGACAAATTTATTATTATATATTCTTTAGAATAGTCTATATTCCAATTCTATTCCATGTACTAATGTTACATTTCCTTCTAATATGTCTATTTTCACATGTTCCCAACCCATTTAAAATTTTTATTCCTATATGATAGAAATTCTTGGGTCATATGATCTCATTCTTGAATAGATATTATTCTATGAATAATTATAAATATTTTTTCATACTTCTATGTTCTTATAAATCATATATTTCTCTAAAGATTTATTTTCTCTAACAGGAATATTATATTTTATTTTATAACTCATTGATTAGTTTTAAATTACTAATTGAATGAGTAAACTCATTTTTTCCACTTCCCATGTAAATTATATATATGAATAAGTTTAGAATTTTGACTAATATAAAGTATTTTTTGGGAGATGGTAATTCAAAATATGTAAAAATAAGTTTGGGTATAAAACACCCTAGGACTCTAATTCCTTGGGTTCTAGGATTGTGATAATTTTTATGTCATGCAATGATTAGATTATGATAATTATTTTAAATATATTCATGTTTATATTGGGTCTCCATATTAGGATAGGCTTATTACAATGGTTTTTAAGAGGGGATTAATATTGTATTTAGTGGTTGGTGTGGGGTGAGTTCCTTAATCATTTGAGTTTTTTATGTTTTTAAATGTAATTTTTATTGCAAGTTTTTGTTGTATACTTTTTAGTGAATATAACATGGTAATTGATATTAGGTTAATGATAAGGGGGGTTTTGAATATGGTAATAAATTTTTTTACTATAGCTTTAAAGGTACTTTAGTGTTTAGATGGGTACTAGAGGGTTTCAAATTAATGATTAGAGTATATTTTTAAGAATTGGTTAGAATGGTCTTTAGGAAGTATATAAATCAATATAAATGGGATGATGATGTTTTAAAAGTCTTATTATGTCTATTTGTGTTACCCCCTTTGAATTTTTTAATTTTTGAATTTTTTTCTTTCATTGATTAGATTTTTTTTACTTTTAAAGAACCTCGATATGTATTAGAGTTTTTATATGAACATTACCATTATAACCTATCTATAAATGCAGATTTATTAAAATGAATAAAAATAATTACATATTGACTAAAATTTTTTATATAATGAAATAAAATTTATTAAAAAATACATAATTTTTACTATAGTGTTTATATTTTTGAAAAATAGTATTTTCTTATAAAATGTTATTATTTAATTTTTTAAACACACAATAAATTATATTTTTTTCCAATTTTTGAAGATTAATTAGAAAAAAAAAATAATTATGTAAATCTACATTTAAAATTTTTTCCTTCACATAAGTTTTAATAATTTTATGAAAAGCGTAATTTTATTTTATGAATATTACAAAACTACATTTTATTAAAAACAGTTTTTCTTTCAAATTAATTTAGGAGATAAATTTTTTAATATGGTTTTGAAACTTAATTTTTTTCAATTATATTTTTATTAACCCATATTTAGTACTTTTAATAATATTTATATATTTTTTCATATTAAAACTTTCTATAATTATGAAAATTTTCTCTATATAAAACCCTTATTTCATTGCGCATGTGGGTTTTATTTTAAATTGATTTCTACCACATCTGTCAATATAATTTGATAAAATGGTTTCCATATTTTGAATCATAATAATTTATATTATATAAAAAGTGAGAGAAATTTTTAATCATAAAAATTAGTAAAAAAAAATTATTATTACTATCGTTAAGGTTAAAATTTCATTTTCAAAATGACATACACAATCGTCAAAATTAATTCCCAGCACATATAATATAATAATTTAATAAATTGGATTGAATAATTATAATTTTTTTTAAAATATGTAATATGTAGCTTTTAATTATTATAATTAAATGGTAAATTTACTCGGTAAATATAAGGAAATTAGTTACCATAGAGAGAAAATTATAGTAAAATTGAGTAAACATATATTGTAAAAAACAACTTATTTAAAACAATTTTTTTGTGGATGTGTGTCCAAAACATATAATCCCACTACTATTTTATTTATTAAATTTGGTGGCATATAGAATGAGTGTGTATTCCTATTATTGAATAATTTTGGGTATTTATAAAAAAATCATCTTCAATTATAAAAGGGACATCCTTCTCTCATTTATTAAAATCGCATATACCTTTTGGATATACCATACCCTAACAAAATATATCCCCAAAATACATAAACACATTTTAGAAATAATTATCTAACCAAAAGACCAATCATGTGGTCCTTAATAATAGATCTAGGGAACTTTTTCTATGTGAACGTAATTTTATTCACTAAATTTTTTTAATTATTCCTTTATAACCTTTATTTATGTTATTTTAATTACAATATATAAAAACCAATATAAAAAATATAAATATTTTTAATTATGTTTATTTAATAACCTATATCTACATTATCTTCCATAAAATGTAAAATTAAATAATCGATCTTTTCTACAATGGACTACTACCTCACAAACCGATGCAATTGGTTTTCCATCACCACCTATCACAGTATGATATAATGAGGGATATAACATATGAATATTATTTTTAGGACATAATTATTCTTCTTGATATATAATATCATATATTCTTTATTATTTCTATATCATGTGAAAAACAATAGTGTCGCTCGTGTGTATGGCGGATTATACCTCATGAAGCTGTGTGGTTCATTCTTAACGTACACTTTACATGAAATATAATAAAGACATGTTTAATGTAAATATATTATATTTATAAAATAATTATTATTTTTTAATTTAAATAAATTATTTAGCTTTTCTTCATTTCATTCATTGTGAAAATGGAACTTTTTCATGCATACGTACGACCGGTCATCTCCCTGAATGATGAAATTTATGTTCTTTCTCTTTTTTAATTGATTATAATAAATAAATATATAATTAATCCATATGAAAATTTTAGCATCATCAATATTATTGATTTGATATTAACCTAATAATATTAATTGGAAAAAAATTACAAACCATAACATATATGAAAAACAACGTAGTATTACCCTAAATGTAATTTTACCAAGAAATTGTTAACAAACATGTACTAAAAGGGATAAAAGTGAATAATATATGGATTGATATATGTTTTTATGTTTATTTAATATATTTAAAACAAACTTATATTTTTTATATAATATCATCAAACATGTATCATGGAATTCGTGACATACAGTAAGGGATTTCTAGACACTCTTTTTTATTTCGGGTGGGGAGTGTTATGCCATATTCACCACTCATTCTGTGTTTTAGGTGTATATTCTTCACATTTTACATGGTAAATCATAAATATCGTTATTTTAATGATATTTAATGTTTTATTTTTTATTCATTAATGGGTTTTACTATTCAAAACATACAATGGGTATAATGGATTTTAATCTCATTTTTATTTTAGAGGGACACATGACTTATAAACAACTTGTTTCTTTTATGTGTTGGATATTATACCCATTAATATATTTTATGATAATTATAATGATAACTATAGGATATAAATATCAATATATTTTTCTTTCTATAATGGGGATTAAAATTTGAAAGATATTAATGTGGTAAATCCTTATTGTCAAAATCTCATTATTTATTGAGACTTTATATAATAAGATTATAATGATGAGATTATATGATCTACTTCCAAATGAAAACATGAATTCTATTCTCTTGTTTTTATTCCCACATAACACAAATTTTATTTTCATTTTCCACTATTTAACTACTCAAGATTCTAATAGGGTTATTTCATAATAAAAATGAATTTATTTCCCTCTTCGATCGAAACGCTTTTTCTTTCACAACAATGTTAAATAAAAAAATTTAATAAATTTTTAAATATCATTAAATGATTTTTAATGGAATTTTATCCATGTTATACTTATTAAAATGTGTTTTAATATGAATGACCATTTCATTTTTTAAGTAATTCCTTTTTCTATTTTATTTTAAATATGGATTTTATCTTGGTTTTTATATGTACGAAATATATAAAATTTACCATTGTCGTGATGATAAAATGATTTAATTTCTTTTTTAAGTTTCAAAATATATATTGAAGGAAAAATAATTTAAATTTTTTACAACCCTTATTTTTAAAAAGGAAATTTTAAAACTAAAAGAGTTATTTTTTCTAAAATTGTGTTAATGAATATTTTAGGGAATTTCTAATCATAAAAAATAATAAATTTTATTGGGGATTATGTTTTACTGGGGATATGATCTTATTCTTCAATATCTATTATTTATCTATATTTTTAATGATTATGATGATAATATGTTTATAAAACCAATTAGTTTTCTATGTATTATGTGATGATGGATTGATGAAAGGATTATAAAACACGATTTCTTTGAATGAGTTATGATATGATGATATGATGAATGTCTAATTCTTTTATATAATAGACTTATATGAATTATATGATGTGTGAGACCTATATAACCAACCAAAGAATTTAATTATTAATTATATATATTTACATAACTATGGTAAATATATTTATGAGATTGATCTATATTGGGATGTAAAACGATCATCTTGATCCATAAAAAAAACAAGTGGATGGGCTTGATTAAAATTAATGACAAGGATGATGGGATTGATGTAAAATCATAAACAAACATATGGCCTTGATTCTTAATGGAAAAAATGTTATTAGTATTAATCCATAACATTAGTTGGACATTGTAGTTAACCATGAAAAATTAAATGGTCTATATACCAATGTTAGTGACACACATTTATAACATGATCTTATGTTTAATGAATTATGATTATTTCACACACATATAAAAAATGTATTTTGGAATGATAATTATGTGTTCCATGACTTATGTATATGATCTACAATAGGCTTGGTTTGAACATTATATGTTATTTTCATGATCTAAAGTTGATATTCTTATGACCATTGAATAACAACTACCTTGTTTACCCTTAATGATAAAAAAAGATCAACATTTTCATAACTTCCATTCCCTTCTATTATAAATAATATTTTATGGATGTTATATTTATGAAGAGTTAATAATTGTAAGATCCTTATGGAATATATTGAAGTTATTTTATTAAATAATAATATTATTTACCTACCTAACAATGATACTAAACATTTACAGTCAATGGGTAGATATTTGTGAAATGTATTTAATTTTATTATAAAAAATACTTTATATATATATATTAAGATCTTGGTTTGTAATAAGTGTTAAATTATTTTCTAGGTTGATAATTAATTATTATAGAAAACTTGAAGACATAATTATAAAACAATATTCCCATGTACTCATGGTTTCACCAAGTTTGTACTAGATTAATGGATTACATCATGACATATGTCTTTTTGGCATGATTTGTCTATATGATAGAACCATGGAATAATAAATTTGTATTCAAAAATTACTTCACCAAGTGATAAAACAATATAAAACACCCTGGTAAATTATTTTTAATTTTTAATAACTTATGGGGTGGGTTTGTGGGATGGAACAGTATAAATATGAAAATATAGTGATTATATTTTTTCTACAAACATTTTAAATTTATGTTTTGGACTTATACCATAATATATTTGAATCTTAGTTTTTCTTTATATATTTATATGGATTAGGGGTGTGTCTTTCATAATATCCATTGAACAATTAGTTCTATATTGGTTATTATACATTAAACCTAGTTGTTTAGTTATTAAGATTGAATCGTCTAAATTTAGTTTATATGAGTATAAAATACCCTTATGTAATGATCTAGGTTCCTATTCCATCTTCGCATTATTTTGATATATCTTATACCTCTATTACTAGTGTCCTAATAAAATACAAGTCATGTAATAAGAGATTGGACATATTAGTATGAAAAATACTCTGTTAAAAAATCACAATTTTATTTATGGTAATATAAAATAATAATAATTAGACTTACCTATATTCTACCTTAATAAGAGCACAATTTAATGATTAAAAATTTACATACATACCCTTATCAATAAAGTGGAAGGGATGGAATTAATCCGTATAACAATATTTCAATTTAGAGATTAAAACACTATACAATGACCATTAATTAATGTTTCTGATCCCTTTTGGAAAATATATCTCAATTTAGTTAGGGTTTACACCGGGGGAAGGGTACAAACTCACATGATTTTAATTTTCCTTAAAATTAATTCAGATGTGTTTTAAATAAAATTAACATGTATTTGATTATGAATATTAATTGCCTACTATAAAGTGACATAAAGAACTCTAGATATCTTGTAATATATAAATATAAAGAAAATTATTATTCACTTATTGATGAAAATAAATTTTAATAATCATATTAGATCAATATTTTTTTATGTTCATTATCTACTATAAATTGACATATGTTCCCATATATTTTCTAGATTTTAGTTATACTATTTTTTGTTTTGAAGTATAATTTGTATTCCCTTAATGTATCAACTATTTTATATCTTCTATCATTCTCTTTTTTACTATCAATTTTACACCATATTTTTTTATACCATAAAATGATAACTCTGCATGCCCACTATATTGTGGGTGACATGGGGTTTCAGGGTTTTTTATAACTCCACTATTCTGTATGAATCCTTGAAATAAGTTATTATTAAAATTTGGACTATGATCAATAAAAAGTAACCATGGAATTTCTAACTGAGAAATTATTGTCCTCTAAATATTTTAATCAACATAGCAGCTTTATTCATTTATTTACCCATAACCTTAACCAATATTTGTAAATAATCCACACCAATTAGAATCTATGTCATATTTAAGTATCTCAATATGTGTCCCACTAATAAAATTCCATATAGGGAAAATATTTCAACATAAAAATTTTAGTGTTATAATATCTCATTGATTCTTCTAATGTTTCATGTTATTTAGAAGAAATCATATTTCATTAGATTTTATATTAAAATTATGTGGTTTCATCCTAAATTATCGAATTTATAATATATTATATTGTATTATATTTGGTACATGGTGTTTTATTATAGGTGATAAAAGGTAGATTTCTAGAATAATCTTCATCTGGAATCGGGAAAATAATAATTAATAAATATGTCATCATTTTTTAAAAAAAATTAGGAATAATATGAAAAATTATTAAATGTATCATATATGAAAACCATCCCTAGTTCATCGGTAATTTTATGGTATTTTTCCATTTTTAAATAGTATTCTATTTTGAAAAAATCCATGGATGAGATTGTAAATTAGCATTAAAAATATTCTCAATGGGAACTCATTTACAATTTCATCCTCATGAACATACCCAAAATTATTTATTTTAATATCAATTTCCATACTCATAATTCATTGTAAACTTTTGGTTATTAATAGTAATAAATAATTTTAATAGCATCCATCAAATAAACAATCAGTTCACATAATTTTTGTTTATAAATATTTTAAATCAGAAAGGATAATCTAGATGATCAACATATAGACGAAAGAAATCAATTCTTGTTAAATTAAACTACAATAATAAGAACATAACTATAATGGGTAGTATAATTGATTTGGGATATATTGACTCTATCAAGTATATGATAGATTGGTCAAAACACATAATCAACTTCTTATGGTGATAATCTCCCATAATGAAATCACTTACATAAAACATCAACTCTATGTTATTATATTGAGGAATATTTTTTATGATAGATACCAAAACATTCTTCAACATGATGAATTATTCGTTGTATAATTCATCATAGTTCAATAATTTTTTTTAAATGATTACTCTGTTTCTAGTTATCTGGAAAATTTTTTTGACTAAGAATAGGTTAAATCATTCAGCTTAAAAAAATATTTGAATCCCCTTCACCATTTTAGGATCATGTAGCTACTGTATTAGGATAATATTTTTTGTATTAAATTTAATCCCACTCTGTTATATTCTATATCCAATATTGATATTTTAATAAACCATTATGTTTCAACTATCTCAATTGATATATAAACATTATTCTTCACATAATTAATGTAAATATTTGATGATTTGTATGAAGGATATGAAGACTGAAGAGAATTATAGGTTTATTTAAATAAATTATTTATAATCTAAATAAACCCATAAATCCTTATATGTTGAAAAATTATCCTTATAATATCAAAGAATGAACTTAAAAATATAATTTAAATTTTATTAACTAATGTTTCCTCACACATGGTAATCTAATTGATAAAAATCATGCCATAGCCATCTATTTTCTTATCATTTAAATTCTATACCCAAATGATTATTTATATAAACATATCAATATGTGATCCAAAAATCAATAAATAATGTTATTGATAATCTTGGTGCTCATAATAAATAAATAATAATTTTATGATAGACTTCATTGATCACAACTCTATTCATTTTATATATTAAAGTTCTTAATAGTGTTCTAGGGTTTTTTTCTTTATTTTTCTTGACATAAATCTATAATAATTATCCCCACTATATCAACAACTGAAATATATAAACCAATAAAATTTAGTATATTTATATAGATGGTTATATAATGATAATTTGATAATTTCCATTATATATTATATAACCATTGTTATTTCACAAACATAAATATAAAAAATATATTATTATACCCAAGACATTTATTAGTAATATAATTTTTTTAAATAATTATATAAACTTTTATTAAAATGATGTTAAATAAAAAATATAATATTTAATGGACTATTAACCTCAATCTATGTACTCTCATAAAATATTATAATTATTAATAATTATGAACTGATATTATTTTAAAATATTCAAGTAAAAAATTAATATTTATCATAACCCTCTCACTAAACTGGTGAATAATCAAATACTTATGTGATCCATTTTGAATAATTGAAGAACAGAAAAAAATTTACTCACATATTCTAAATTGATATTTATGGTGAATGTGTAACCTACCCTCCCGGGTAAACTACACAAGCAACCCAGAATGATCTTATAAATGGTGAGAAATATAAAAGATCCAAAATTATTATGTATAATTAGGATATGAAAAATTAACACATATAAAAAAGTAATAAAGATCCATGAGACATTAAAAGTCCATCCAAACAGGCCAACCAAAAATTTTAAAGTATGAAAGACTAGACAGGTCTCCATTTAACGTGCCATCGCCACTAACCTATCTAAATAGAAATGAGATGTGAGTCATGTGAACTAAGAAATAAACATGATGTAATTCCTATTACCAATTTATTTCCCTATAATTTTTTTATCCAACCAAAAGAAAAATTAGTGTGTTTTCATAATGAAAAAAGAATGCCACCAAATATTCTATAAAAGCTTCAATATGAATATTTCACATCATATAGATTTAAAATAAGTTGGTTTTATAAATCATTTTCATCAAAAAATCCATTTTTGATAAAAAAATATGTTTTCCAATAATTCATTCCATGTCCACCATTTCTAAGAATGTGTCTTATATAATTGAAATAATGTTATAAAAACCAATCCAACATAGGCCATCATGATAATAACATGTGATAAAATAACACTAAACTAAACCATCATACAATAAACCATGTATAAATGAAAAACAAATCCATTTCATATCTATAGTATATGAATATTTAATGGACATAAAAGAAGAATAAAACAAGAATATGATGGTTTTAACTGATATTGAGTCTTAAAATTCTAATTTTACATCAAAAAACCCAAAGTGGAATTACACACACACAAGAGTGAATTTTAAATTTCTTAATGTGATAAAGGTTTAAATTTTTATATGTTTTTCAAAACTATTTCAAAATAAATGAACACATTTCATAAATTCACTTCATCTCAAATAAAATTTGTTTTTAAAGAGAAATACCTTCAAAAACACGAATCCTATATAACAGATCCATTTAAATGTCAAAAAATGAATTTTGATTTGATAACCAAATGTAATTGAAAATAACATAAGGCAATATGTGAAAAATAATAACATTTGTGGATATAACCACCTCAAAAATTATGGAAACCTATACACAATCAATATGGTTATTGGAAAAAAATAAATCATCCTTAGAAAGTTATAGAATGAATTTAAATTATAATGTATCAAAATAAAACACCAAATAATCACAACCTTATCCATAACCATAGTCAATGCCACTTTCATGACTACAGGTAATAAAGAAACATAAAGAGAACTTTCCCATGAGAAGTAATGATTCCACCAAGAGAATCAGATGTCGAATAAAGAAATATGTAAGGATAGAGATCACACTATATAGTTGTATGGTTTTAGGGGATACATAGAACATAAAATAACAAAATACTAAGGTGTGAAGAATTTATTAAAAAATATAGACCTGAGTAATTCACGTGATGAACCCATTCATGGACTCAATTTATACAGTGAAAAAATTTTAAAAATTCCCATCACCTAGTGCCAAATTACCCTTAATCTGTATCTTTATGATGTTTAATGGTTTGACATATTATAAATTTTTCTTACATTAAACAATACATGTTATGTCTTTCCAAAAAACTAATCATCTCTAGTGAACCATTCACTGTGTGAATATTTCCATCAAGTAGTGTGAAATCCAGTTTTATATAAAAAATACCCAAACTAAATCTTGATGCTCTCGAACTGAAGGATAACCCTCAATATCCATTTACACATTTATACGGAAACTACATTAATTCAAAAAATCATATATCCTGAAAAATTATTTTATTTACCTAGAAATGTATCTTTATCCCTGATAAGACAACAATGCATCTAAATAAAAAGGTAAAATAAAACAAGAACCAATGCAAACCTAAATGAAGATAAATTGGTTTTACAATAACCCCGCTAAAAAAATTCATTTCACATAGAGTCCTTATGTTCTTGGAGTCCAAAAATTTAAAGGCCACATCAAGATCATCAATAATTTTCACTCCCATATATCAGGGTGATATCATTCAAACTACCATAGTAAATAATCAAAAAGAAAAATTTTACCATGCATAACCTTCCCTCAATGATCCACAATCTGAACCCGTTGCTTTTCCACAGTTGTGTTAGGATCAGGATCAACATCACCCCATCTAATCAAATAGAAAGGTTATTGTTGATATCTTCACATATAAGAATCATGGAACATATCATAGATTAATATAAATTTACACTTTATTTACAACCATTGTTCAATATTTCCAACTAATCCAATGATCACAAATTAGACAAAAAAAAACTTATTGCCAACCTACATGACATTATTAATAGATCATTATCCATTTGAGGTGAAGCTCTATGAATGATCATATCACTAACCCTACACTCCAGTTGATGAAGCTGATGGTATATATTGTATTTTTGGGTACTCTATACCATGATCATTCTATTCTATTTAAAATGCACCCCTGATGTTATCTCTTGAACAAGACTTGGCACAACCAAGGAACACTCCACCAACTCTACATAGAACAAGGGATATCTACAAAGAAGACTATATAATTTATATTAAGGCCTGAATTTTTATCAAGGAATGATAAATCTTTTTATTGAAAAACATGACTACAAATATTTTATTTCATATGAAGCATCAAAATCAACTAGAGGTTCTAAGAAAATATCCACAAGAACATGGTTATACCACTCTATATTCCCATCTCTATATGGATGATATGTTTTAACAAATTTATACTGGGAACCTATCACCTCCTAGGATCATTTCAAAACCCATCATTTGAAACATGAATCCTTGTTATAAACAACCATAGGTGGATCTCCACGATTTTTCATAATCATTCAAAAAATAAAAGTCCTCGTGATGGTCCACATTAATAATCTACTTAAAAGGGATTAAATGAAAGAATTTCATGAGTCTATCAA
Source organism: Viscum album (assembly GCA_963277665.1). Taxonomy (NCBI): domain Eukaryota; kingdom Viridiplantae; phylum Streptophyta; class Magnoliopsida; order Santalales; family Viscaceae; genus Viscum; species Viscum album. Next base: position 1,763,886,839 of record OY728136.1, on the reverse strand, counting down.
TGATTACTTAATTGAATTCCTTCCCATTAAGAGCTTGTGGTATACGATTGAAAAAATCCATTGAAATACCAACAACTTTTCATACCAAAATGGGTAATGGGTAAAACAAACTATCATGACTCTTGGAATCCAGATTAATTCCACAAAAATTAATACAACATGATATAAAATCTATGATCAACCATATCATCAAAATACACCAATACTGATTCCTCAAATCAGGTTACTTCTTAATAGTACATCATAGTATGGGCCAACAAGAATTCATTAATCTTTCCTTCAAATCTTACCTCATAGAGAAATTAACAACCAACACATTATGTAATGAAAATTGGAAAATAGTTGACATAGACCACTCACATGGGGACTCACCATCATTAAGTAATTTACTTAATATTTAGAAGATGGGGTCAGAGATTTGGTCGATCTGAACCCACCCATCAAATGATGAGTCATAACTAATTTAGGAAGAACACACAATCATATTATCTTCTTCTATTACAAATATCTACTTATAAAAACTCATCTCAGACCACTATTCCAATTTTTCCTTTAGTTATTCTATTAGTAATCTACTTCTCAGTACATCGATGCCCATATCCCATTTTGTAAGAGTATAAGTAATTTCAAAATCAAATGTATATTAATATTATTCCAACCAAATATTTCAAAATTTTGAATCTATTTTGGTTAAAATATACCTTAGGATATTATGAATAGAATATTTTTTAAAATTCAACCCAAAGTGGTAGTGATAAATCATTTTTATTGAATCCATTACAACTACCAAATAAATATAAGGGCTAGGGTACTTTCGCTCATATGTGCATAATTGGAAAGAGCTTTAGGATACAACCTATCTTCACTATATCAAGACTCACCCAAAAATCATTCCAATTACATCACAACAAACATTATTACTTAATACTAGTTATAAAAAAAATTAGAGTTAAAGTCAATATCACCTTCAATTCCACAAAATATATCTATATTTTTTCATTCCAATCATTCATTACAACCATACAGGTTAAATGTATCATTGAATATGAAAAAATCAAAATATCCCAAACAATACACATGAAAAAAATATCCATCCATAATAGTATTTTGATCTCAAACACATTTATGGGATACTTACAATAAATAAATCCAGGTTACATTATAGGACCCACTAGGATTCCCCTCTGTGATATAATAATCACCAAAAACATTTCTTCTTGAATTGAAATATCACATTTGGAAAGCATACCATGCTAATGACATTCACTCCAAGTTATAATCATTATATATAAATGGATCATCTTTTATTACACTTACATGAAATAAAAAAAATATCATCCATTAAAAATAAATAAAAGAGTCCATGAACTAATAAAATAATGGTTTCATCATCCCTAAAAACACCTCAAAATTATTAGTGATACTGGATTTAATAACTAGAAACAATAAATGTATATAGAAAATCATAAATAAATTTTAGGTATATCATATTTTCAGACCCTCATCCAGTTGTACCCTAAACAATGGAATTTTTTTGAAAACAAATAACCCCCTATAAGTTCATAGTTGATATCATCAATCCTTGTTAAGGAATATTTAATTTTGAGGGTTACATAATTTAACATTATATAATAAATAAAAACTCTATGGATCCTATCATCCATCATAGAATTGATGGCAGGAAAATCCCATTGTGACATTATATGCTGAATAAATCTCATATCCTCAAAATCTATAAGAGTTACCTCATATTTTACCAAATAATATTGTGGCATTTGGTAAGATGGAATAAAAAAAATTTATACTAGGATATAGGTCAATAGTAGAATTTACATATCTCAGTAGCAGAAAAATAGAAAAATACCCTAGAATGACCTCTTGGAAAACACACACTATTGTAGGAAGTTGATCACTCAAATAAGGAAAATGACATCTAGGAAATGTTTTGAAAAATTATAGTAGATCACCCTAGAATAAGGTAAAACATGACCCTCCCCACCAGGATTGGAAACCACATCCCCTTGAAAGACATGAATTACTGCATCTGGATATAATAAATAAACATGACTGTGCATCTTAAAACTAATAATCTATTCCATTTCAATTATCTGGTCAATGATATCAAGATCAGTTACCATAAATTCCCACACCACTTTATGACTTGTTATAGTCACGTGCCATGATGAAAAAATTCAAACCATGTTCATATATATTTTCCAAAGAAGTGGAAATATCCAATTATATTTGAATATGATCGGAATAAAATAAAAAAAACTACAAAATTTTATGATATAATATAATTCGTAACACTTGTATCAACCAAATATATCACCATATAAGTTGAAATAACCACCGTACCTCTAATTATTGTTTCCCATACTTCATATTTCTTTGATCAAAACTTCACCACGTAAAGAGATCAGGTCCCTGATCCTCTTTGTGATTTATTAGCCACATAAATATTCCCATTTACCTGAGGATAATATCGGACACCCATTAAAGCGTCAGTAAAAACCTAAAAATAATTTTCAATTATGGATCTTTCATTACTACCTTAGTACATTTTTTTAAATATATATTCATGGTTCCATATTGCCTATTACAATTTCATTTATTGGGATCCTCCATTAATCTAGGCTAGTATTACCCAGTATTCCACATTGAATGATGAAGACTTACTACTATTCAGATTTAGCCCTTAAAATCAGTCTTAAAGATAACTACCTTCATTTTCACTTCATATTTGGGTGAGATGATTCACCCAGACTAATGATAGTACCATCTGAAGCTTATCCCAAATATATTATACCGTAACTGTCATCCTCTACCATAACTTCCTTACTGACTACATCTGTAACGATCAAAATGATCAAGATATTCCACTTTAAAAAAACATCATCCCTCAGCCTCAACTCAAACATCCATTTCTTTAGGTTATCAGGGTTGAATAGATCAAGTTCCAATTTCACCTACATAGTAAAGTGGATATAATTATCTAGAAAATTATTCTCTCATTTCTCAAAGGTCATAAAATATCAGGTCTTTTCACCTTGTAATTTTTCACAAACCACCCCCAGTACCCTAGTTACCAGATAATAGAGCCATCACTAACATAGCATGAAGGGATTTCCTAGTCCCCATTGGTTGGCGACTACCACCTGGAATCATAGAATATGCATGTGGGAATGATTTCTCCAATAATAATGTGGAAGTAAAATAATCAATGAAGTATGTGAATCAAAAGAAAACTCCACTAGGAGTAAAGTACCATAATAAAAAATGAATAAAAATGCCCAAATTACTAAAATACAAGTACTAAAATAGGAAAACACAACCTAGGTCCATATTAAAACAACTCACCAAATCCAAGGTTCATTTACTAGATGCACCACCAAGTGATCCTTTCTCTTTACTCGATCTTGAAAGATGATAATCTACAAACACCTGAAGGAACAAGTACAGTGTGAGCTAAAAATCCCAATAGAAACTCACAATGGATTCCATAACAGATTAGTATAATTGATTATTCAAAGGAAGTGATTTTAATTTTTATTCAAACAAGATTGGAATTTTAAAGCATAATTGAACAAATCATTCTATACAGTTAAAATGATGGAAAAATACATTAAGAATAGTCTTTATAAATGATATAATATTTCTAAAATTATAGATTAAATAAATATTGGTACATAAAATAATTTATGTAAATTCTATAGGCATGTAATTTAGTTTTACAGCATTAACATACATTTATATCAAATATACAAATAAACAAGTCAGAAACATGGTTTTCTGCCAAATAGGTACGATAGTTTTTCTGGATATAGGACTCTACACTCTCTAAGTGATCACAAAAATATGTGTACACATCCATCCTTTGGACACTGGTCAAAGAGTACTCATCAACATTTCCTAAAATATGTGACCTCATGTATGTATGTTTTATAATGTTGTAGTATTCATAGTGTGTATACAAATAACTCACAATCTACCAATGTTTTGTATGTGTTTTCACCCAATAAATGAAGGGAAATTTTTATAAATACTGTTTAAAAAAAATTATATTCTATTCCTCCATTTTTAATTCCAATTTACAATTTAAAATATTAAAAAAATTTAATAAAAAGTTTGCCTCTTTAACAAGATAAAACCACTCGATTTCATTGAAAACATTTTAAGCCACATTCAAAAGATCCAAATCCTTTCAAAACCAATTACATAAATTTCACAATTCTATTACCAAATTAAATTCAACAATACAATTGAAATCGATTCGATTAATCAAAAATTTCAATCAAACTATTTAAATTAAATAATTACCATAAGCACTTCCCAATTCAATGGAATTGGATGTTTTCCCATTATTCATGCCAAAACCATTTCCAAATCTCTAAATTCACTAGAAATGGGTTTTATCAAATCAACTGAATGCATGGTTGAGAAATTTAATTTAAATCAACAATTGTAATAAATAAAAAAATACAAAGAAAATAAATTTGGATAATTGAGACAGAACCACCTACCTCATGGTCATCGATGTCCGCAACAAGATAACCTAATTTGTGTATATCAATACACATACTCACGAACTTATTATTGTAAGAATCAACACATCAATGATCAACATTCTTCTATGGTTACTATAACAAATACACCTATTTTATTTCACAAGTAATTAAAATAGTACATGCAGTTTCTTTTTCTCCCACTCGGATAATCCCTAGATTTTCATTTTCTTCTAACGCATACAATCACAAGAAATATACACAACAAAAATTATAAACCCCATTTGATAATTATATCCATAAAATAATTTGAGAACAAAATTGGTATTCCACATAATTATTAATTATTTAATATATATATATATATATATATATATATGTATGTATGTATATATATATCAAAATATCCTTTTATAATGTAATTATCATTTAATAAAAATTTAAACTTATTTAATGATTATTTCATTAACAACTACACTGTTGTAATTTTAAAAAAAATATTGAATGATAATTCTATTTTAGGATAACCCAAGTTTTATCAATTAATAAATATTATAAATTATCCATTGACAAATTATTGTAGTTATCATTAAATAATTATACTAATTATAAATTTATAAAACATATTATTATCCCATGAAAATTGTAAAATGATTATCTAATTATTTATTTTAACTATTATGAATTTATATCTAGTAGAATTATCCTTTGATAATTTAGTTTTTTTAATAATTTTCACTTATAATGGATTTTCTCTATTTTCAGAATTGTAGAAAAAAAACTAAAAAATTAAAATATGAGTGAGTGTAACATAGGTACTGCGTAAAATAGAAGAAAATGGGAATTCATGATTGCATACAACTAGCTAAGAAACCGGAATTGGATTAATGAAGCTCCATTAAATGAATGTAATGTAGTTTTAGGATCTTCTGAACACATTTGAATCAATCAATATCAAAGATCAAGGTATTCAAAATTTTTGATAACCCTAAAAATGAAGCACACCTAAGACCATTTTAAAGCAGTAAATTTGATCAATATTTTACAGAATAATTGATGGTGCAATCATTAGTGTTAAATCCTTAATGTGTGAGAAATTGAAGCTTACTAAAACCATTGGAATTTGATGGTTTTGGATCGATCCATCAGCAATAGTGGGGTTTTTGTATAACTCTGGAGAAGAACTATTAATTGAAAATAAATAGATGATTTTTTAATTAATTAAAATTAATTATTTCACAATAAAATAAAAAATAACATACAGCACTCATTTATAATAAATGTTATCTCTCTTCTATGGTAAACACACCATTCCAGACCGAAAAGTTGTTTCAAATTTCTCAAAAGATGAACAACTTATGAGATATTAATGATTTAATAATTTAAAACGAAGTCATTTATTAATTAAAATGAAAATGGTTATTTTTGTGAGTGAGGTGTCCAAACACAAAACCCATAAAAACTTTATACCTTTTCTAGTGTAAACCCATAATTTTGGAATCATCTGTGGTCTCAAATTTCACATATGATGAACCATTTGGAAGATATTTATTTATTTTTAATAAAAAAATATATTTAATATTATTTAATAAATTTATCTCATGAGGGAGGAATCCATATGTCAAGATCCTTAAAATGTAATATGCATCATTAGGCAAACACCACATTTCGAACATAAAAATTTTCTCAGATTCTTAATATGATGAACCATTTTTATTATTTTAAATCATATTAAATGAAAATAATGTGCTTAATAAATTATATTTAATATTTTTATTCAGACATCATAGTGACTTTGTGTGCCTCAAAATATCACACTAACTCATTTTCAAACTCTAAAAAAACATAATTGAGCATCCGAAGATATTAACTGGTATTTAAGGTCTTTAACATGTTTATCAATATTTTGATGCAAAGTTATTTTTTCCCATATAAGATACTAATAATTTTACATAAAAGGTTTTATAAATACCTAAAATGATAATGGGATTTTACTAACTCCCCACCATAACAACTTTTTGACCCCATAAATCCTATGAACAAGGATCTACATCAAAGAATAGTCACAAATTATGTCTCATTACTGCCACCCCTTTCAAGTCACCTTAGAATCATACCCATAGAGCCATAAGACTTGGAGAAGAGGTATCATCCTCCCATAAAGTATATTGGTCTCAGAATCAACAACCCTGACTCACATTTTAATCATAGAAAAACGATATTCAATCCCAAGATCACTCTAGCTGAAAATGTGAGTTGGATTAGAGAAATATTGTCACAACTGTGATACATGGAACATGTAATGTATTGATTTTAGTTATCTCGGTAGTTCTAAATAGTAAGAAACATTCCCCTCCTGATCAAAAACCTATCAAGGTCCCACAAAATTAGGATCATGCTTCTCTTTCCTTGAAATCCATCGATGACCCAATTGGGGTGAAACCTTCAAGAAAACATGGTCACCAACTAAATAATAAAAAGGAATACGATGACAATTAGTGTAAGATTCATACCAAAATTATCCTATAAAAAATATTTGTTTAAAAAATTGAATATTAGTTGTCATATCGTGGAAAAAACATGGTCCAACCAAGGAACTGTCATCAATCTTTGACCAACATAACATAGATTTACAATAACATTCATACCAAGCGACAGAAAGAACCATTATGATAATGGACTGATAACTATAATTTTAAGAAAACTCGACCGTCCTAGAATGATCATTCCAAGTCCCACCAAAGCCAAGAACACTAGTGGGAATCATATCCTCAAGGATTTTCATATCTCCCTTTTTTGGTACATCTTACTATTGATGATAGGTCATGCTCAAATGGACTTGAAATCTCAATGCCTCCTCGAGGCCTCTCCAAATGTTGGATGTAAACTGAGGATCCCTATCATGGACTATAGTAGATGGATATCCATCCAAAAGAACAATCTCTTCCCATATATATTTCCCACCACCATATCATTGGTTGTTTCTCGAATGGGTATAAAATAATCCGACTTGTCCAGCCTATTGATCACAAACCATATCGAATTCTTCTCCCTCTGGGTACGAGGAAACCCAAAAAATAAGTCCATTGATATTTCCCCCAACATCTATGTAGGGACTATAAGTTTTTGAATCAATCCATAGGGCCTTTGTTTCTCATGTTTAACATGTTTTTATGTATATAAATATAAAAAAAACTCATCAATGCACTGCCACTTAAATTGCCACCAGAACTACCACCTCATGCAGTAGAAAATCATAGTGGGTCCTGGGTGCACAACACACTACGAATTATGAAAATTTAAAATTGTTGGATTCCATACCACTAACGTTATAAAATAAAGGTTCTAATAACATAGAAAACCCAACATGGAGAAAAAATATTGGGTATCAGTCTCCATTCCATAATGAGAGTATCTAATAATAAGAAATTATTCATCAAGCTGTTTTTATTACTGAATAATATCGAGAAGAGAAGATATCAAATGGATGTTGGCTATTGAAAATTAAGCCCATTTGAACAAATTAAACTAAAAATATGTCCAGAGAAATAGATATTTGTTCTTTATCATAACGTGATTTATCTTTCGATAATCAAAACATAAGTGAAGATAACCATCAGCATTTATAGAGAAGAGAAACAGTTCCACCCAAGGTGACACACTTGGGTGTATAAAGCCTTTCACAAGATGATCATCTTACTTGGAATTTAGATATTTCAGTTCTGCAACCATTAGGTAAGATAGAATAAGAATTAGTTGAGTACAAATAATTAAGTCTTTGGAAAACTCAACCACCCAGACTAGTGAAAAATTATAGAATTAGGAAGGAAACACGTTAGGAAACTCAAAAAAAAAATCGGAGGGAGATCACCGGTCATTGAATCTGGCACCAGATAAAAATAAAACACTGATATCTCTTTCCCCAACTCTAGATATGAAGGTCTAGATCTACTAAACCTTGGGTCTCATTTTCTATTAAATACAAGAGGCACACCATTGGGTGTATTAAGATAGACCCATTGAAGATATTAATGAATATAGGAATTTTTTACAATGATCCAATCCATCTTGAATATGATATCTAGAGATTCCTTGTCGAGTACAAGAAATAACCAAGCATGATCGACATATGATAGATAGAAAACAAAAGTGGGACTACGAATACCATTTCCCTCTTCATACCAAGGGGTGTAGTAATATCCATTTCACAAGATAAAATCTCCATCGGACGATTAATCATATTATTCTTATGGGATTAAATATAAAAGTTAGATGCACTCCTATCAAATAGAGAAGTCACTATAGATAAAGCTATAGTAATGGTACATCTCAAGGTTCTTGGGCTATATCATCTTCCTCGGGAGTGTCTTCCACTACATGAAGAAGCTTCCTTCTGAATTCCTATGGGTATAACCTTTTTGTACCAGAAACATTTGATTGTCATACAATTTTTTGGAGGTTCTAATTATCTTGTTCCACTATGAATATTAGAAATGTTTTGGAAGAACTTGTTCAACTGCCCAAAACATCCATAGTAATTGGTCGGTTCATGCTTGAAAAACACCATATACATGGCCAACACCATTGAATTTGGATAGAAAATGTCAATGTAAAGTACCATAAAGTCCTTCCACTCTATTACTTCATGACTATTTTCCATCGTCATCATATCCCACCATCTTCTACATGGTCCCTCAAGCGTGAAGATGATACAGATCACCTTCATCTCGTCCAGTGTCTCCAAGAAATCAGAAATATGTTCTATCATACCCAACCATTCTCTGGAATGTTAATGATCAGTGGATCCTTTGAAAATGGTTGGTATATAGAGATGGAACTCTGGAGAATGTTTTTGAAGAAATTCCCCAAAGAGAATTCATATCTGGAACCTATATAGGTACTAGTGGTAGTGCCTTCCTCAATGCTTTAGTAGTACGCCCAACTACATAAACTAAATTTGGATCCAGAACAAGAATCACTTTTTGAGGTTTAGATACGGCCACCTTCTATATCAGATTCACACATCCTTTCAGGGGAATGATGTTACACAACATCATCATAAAACGTTGATGAAATTAGTTAATGCTCAAATTGAGAAATGTGGGAAATTAATCCCAACATAAAGAAGAAACAATATTTGGATTTCAATTTATCAAAATCAAAATGTTGAATATAATTGAACTGATCCACATGAAATCATTCCCAATCCACCCCAATAGACCTCATAAATATTACATTGAGAGATATCGACACACTCAATTACAAATAACTCCTTATTCCTGACACGAATTTACAAATTATTACTAAATTTGATAAAAAAGATAAACCTTCATTTGATGCCATTTTTTCATGAACACTACTAAGTACCCTAGTAGCCTGATAATTTATCAAACATTTGTATAGCTCTAAGGGAGTTCTCAATACCAACAGGTTTGAAACGTTCACATGGTATCATAAAAAATGCATGTGGGAGTTATTTTTTCACAAACATTTCGGATGTAATAGATGAAAGATAGTATGCATATAAAAAAACTAGACTGGGCGTAAAGTACCAAATTAAAAAAATGGAAAAAACAAGCCCAAATTTCCACAACCGATGTTCTAAAATAGAAAAACACAACCTAGGTCCCTTTGTAAAAAACTCATAAAGATCATGTTTCAACTATTGGATCCACTTCCAAGTGATCTTTTCCCTTTTCTCAAACCTCGAAGAATATCATCTACAGAAACTCAAAGGCACTAGTAGAGCGTAAGCTATAAATCCTAGTGGGTTATCACCATATATTCCATAAAAGATAACAACTATTGGTTAACCAAATGATGTGATTTCAAATTTAATGTAAAACGGATTGGAATTTTAAAGAACAATAAAAAAATCATGCTATATAGATCAAATGACATAAAAACTATATGAAATGGATTTACAAATGATGTAATGACTCTAAAAAAATTAATAAATGTTACATAAAATAGTTTATGTAAATTCATCGAGCATGTAAAGCAGATAAAAATTATTTGAAAGCATTTATATCTCAATTTTAAATAAACATGTGAGAAAAATTGTCATATTCAAAAGAGTTACTATAATATTTCCTACTAAAGGACTCTGCTCTCTCTATGTCACCATAGAAATATGTGTACACATACGTCTATTGGACACTAGTTAGAGAGGACTCGTCAGTATCACCTAATGGATGTCACCTACTATATGTATGTTTTATAACATTGTTGTAATCGTAGAGTGTGTCCAAATAACTCGCAATCTACCTAAGGCATGCATGTTCTATTATACAATCAATGATGGGAAATTTGTTTTAAGAATACTTAATATAAAATTAAATAGTATTACCCATTTTATATTCCAATTTTATTTATAATACATAATATTTTTGAACAAAAACAGAAGCCTCTTTAACAAGACAAAACCATTGGGTTTCTATAAAATCATTTTAATAATTTTTCACAAGTTTTAAATCAATTAAAAAACAATCCCACAATTTAAACAATTATTTCCCGAAATTAAATTCAATAATTTAATATAAATCATTTCCATAAATCAATAATTTAAATTAAATAGTTTAATATAACTAGTTTATATAAGCATAACCCAATACAATGGAGTTTGGGGGTTCCCTATTTTTCATGAAAAAACCATTTCCAAATATCCCAATTAACTGGAATTTGGTTTTATCAAATCATTTGAAATCAAGTTTGGGAAATTGAATTTAAATCAATAATTGAAATAAATCAAGAAATACAAGGATAATCAACATTATTAATTGCTAGAGAATCAACTACCTTAAGGTCATTTATATCAGTGGTAAGATAAAACACTCTATTTGATTCAAGACACCACCTCATGGCCTTATTATCGTAATCGTCAACACATAAGTGTCAACATTCGTCAAGGGTTCATAGAACCAAAACATTCATTTAATTTCATAATGAAATAAAATATTACATGTCATTATGTTTTCCCTCTCCTTGATAATCTCTGGATTATCATTTATCTTAACACATGCAACCATAAAAAATATACACAAGAACAAATATAATCCTTATACAATAATAACATCTGTAATATTATTTGAGAAAAGAGGTGATATTCGAAAAAAATTAAGCTTTTTTAAATTTATTTATTTAATTTTGTATATATATATATCAAAATATTCATTGATAATGTAATTATTGTTCAATAAAACTTTTCATTTATATAAGGATAATTTCTTAAACAATTTCACTGTTGTAATTTTACATGAAACTATCGAATGTCAATATTTTTTAATGATTACCCAAAATAATTCATTAGTTATCCATTATTTAATTTGATAAATTATCCTTTAATAAATTATTGCAATTATTATTTAATTATTGTAATAAATATCCTTTGATAAAACCTGTAATTATACCATGAAAATTTTATGATTATTATCTAATAATTTCTTTTTAAAATTATCCATTTATAATAAATAGAATTATACATTGATAAATTAATGTTTAATTTCAATTTTCTGTGATAATGGATTTCCTTTATTATCATAATTCTATAATATGAATTGAAAAAAAATCCATGAGTGTAACCTAGGTAGCACACAATAGTGTGGAAAAGGGGAAGTAACATCTATGACTAGAACAGGTAAGAAACTCGTATTGGATCATTGTGGTTCCATTAATTGAATATAGAAGATTTTTCTGATCATTCAAACTCATTTGAATCAACCAATATGAAAGATCAGTGAATTATGACATTTTAATAACCCTAAAGTTGTAGCACACCTAAACCTATTATAAAACACCTATTTTGATCAATATTTTACCTGATAATTGATGGAAGAGTCATTAGTTTTGAATCATCAATGCATTAACATTTGATATAGAACAAAACCATTAAAATTAGAAGGGTTTGGATTGATCTATCAGCAAAAGTAGGGGTTTTGCATAAAACTAGAGAAGATGTGTTAATTACTAATAAATAAACATGTTTTTATGAAATTAAAATTAATTATTTCAGATTACAAATATAAATAACATCAAAGGAGCATTAATAATAAATGTTATGTCATGTATATGGTAAACACACCATTTTGGACCAAACTGTGGTTTCAGATTGCTCAAATGATGAACCGTTTGAGCGATGTTAATCATTTAATACTTAAAAATTAAATAAATAAATAATTTAAATAAATAAGGTTATTTTTTCGAGCAAGTCATCTAAATTTTTAACAATTATAAACGTCAAACCCAATCCATGGTAAACCCTCATTCTGAACCCAATGGTGATCTCTTATTTGTCATACGATACACCGTTTTCTAAATATTTAATTATTTTTAAGAAAAATTATATAATATTATTTAATTAATTTAACTCATTGGAGTGGAATCCAAATTTATGATACCTTTAAATGTTATACCCCTCTTAGGTTAAACAACACATTTTAGAAATAACACTGGTCTCATATTTCTCATACGAAGCACTATTTTAGAGTTATTTAATTATTTTGAATAAAATGTATGTGCTTAATATATATATTTAGTATTTTTATTCAGTCTACACCAAAACTTTTTGGTACTCAAAATATCACATTAACTCAGTTTCAAACACCAAAAATATTAAATTTTACACCACTTGATGTTAAATGCAATTTAATCCCATTAACAAATTTATAAAAAAAATCACTAATAAATTACAATATCATACTTAATATACTAATGATTTTACAGAATAGGGTTTAGGAATACATAATACAGTAACGGGATGATACATAACATCATATGATAAAGAAATGGTAGAATATTTTATTATAAGATACCCATGTGATATCCATGAAAATCTTATCTTGCTCAATAGAGTCCCAGCATCTCCTTCCAAATCCACAAAAAAATGTAGTTATAAAACACAATGATATAGTCCTCAAGAATCTTAAAACATTTAAAAGATTCTATCAATCTTATCAATTCATTATTCTTATTCTTAGATACCTTTTTCTCAAGGAAGATAGGTGGATTTTACTACGTAAACTCAGATCCTTGTTTCACTACTCGTCCTAGGTTCTTGACACTTACCCGACTCGAAGTTCGAATAGTGTTTATTAGAGCTTCTACAAGAAAATGATCCCCTAATGTATTCACTTACGAATCCAGTCTCACAACATCCTCATGTGGATAAGGAAGATATCTTTATATACACTTTTTCTAATAATTAAAGGAAAAAATCAATCAAACCCCAGAATATTCTAAAATCACTGGACTAACCTTAGTTATCCCAGTAAATTAATTAAAATAATAAAAATTTAATGAAATTTTTTATTTTCTATTGATCAATAACTACAAAAAAATATGGAACATGTACATTTAAACAAATCCAATATCTAGTTCATTCAAAAAACCTCATAGACTAAGTATCATGCATTGAAAAAAATACTTGACCACTCATGGTACATTTTATTTAGACACAAAAGCATGTTTCCCATGAATGTTTTCTAAACCTAATACCTGAATTCTGATGGTCTGAACTCAGTTATACAAAAACACTAAACCATACATGATAATATTAACAAATAGTTCATGTTGGTTCTTTTATTTGATACGTATTTTTAATGAATCCTCTTGATTCATCATGAAAATCCACATTGAATAGTCGTCCACATGGTGATAGATAGAAATGAAACAAAATTCTCCTATATAAGTGAATAAATATGAATTTTTATTGTGTAATAATGTAATACATTTATATTATACTTATAAATAAATTCCAAATAAGAAAAGATAGAATGATAAATCAGACAATACTAGAAAAGTCTCTTTTTGAATAGTTATAACCACCAAACTATTTTACAATGATGGAAACAAGTGAAAATACAACTAAACATTCTATATAATACCCTTCCCATTAATAGAGCCCGACAAATAATGGTCTACAATATCCATGATGAATAAAGTATATAATTTGAATAATACATAGCAGGATACCACAAAATAAACTATACAATTTTACTTATCTTGATTTAAAGTGTTCTAGATTTAAAACAAAATCCATTTTTAAAACAAATTTTAATAAATAAAACATTTAAAAAATCATTTTTCGATTATTACATAATATATTCACCATATCCAAATATATATATATATATATATTGTATAATAGAAATCACCAAGAATAGGAAAACCAACAATGGATACACTATAAGGTAAATATGTGATAAAACATTTATGAAATTAACCACCATATATGAAAATGGATATTAATGAAAAAGAAAAATATTTAGCCTACAGTGTATGGGAATAAATAATATACATAAAAGTATCCTAAATATGAATATATAGGTATAAAAAATATTAGTTCATACCATCATATATGAATAACAAAAAACAATGTTTGGAATTACAGACAAGAACTGGAGTGACATGTCCATTTCCCGATACACCAAAGGTTCCGAATGTGTTATTTTTGTCAAAATAATTTCACAATACATGCTCAAATTTTTAAAAAACATTTCAGCTCAAATGAAATACATTTTTAAGGAAAATTACCATTAGAAACAGAAACCCTTTCCAAAAAAATATTTCAAAATATAAAAACATTAATTACTATATAATAACTTAATGGGTTTGATAAAAAATTATTGAAATTCTTAAATTAGAACCATCTGCATAGACACACATACCATAAGAACAATGGATACCTAACCTCCCATGATAATGGAGATTGGTTACTGAATGATTGGACTTAGAAAGACATTGAAGAAAATAAAACATCAAATAATCGATAAAATATACTAACTGATCCCAACTTAGTCTATAAAAGTAGACAATGCTCCTACCATGACCAATGGTAATTAAAAAATAGAAGGGCCACTTACTGGGGAGAAAAAAAACTTCTTCTATGGGAATTGAGTGTCAAATGAATACAACCATAAGTATGGGATTACCCAATATTTCAATAAATTTCCCCACGATTCAAGTGGATATATTTCACATATAATGGAAAAAGATTCAATCATGCAACTTGAATTAAGATCTTTCACCCATGTAATTCATGTTGTGAACCCCTTTCCTAGCATGAATTTCTAAAAATCAAAAATATTCTAAAAAAATTTCACCTCTAAATATATTACAACTGATGGATATTTTAAAAATGTGTAATGGTTTCGTGGGTTGTAGATTTTTCATGCATTGAACAAGACACACAACATCTACTATGAAAAAGGATCACATCATGTAACCCATTTAAAATGTTAATATATCTAGAAAGAAGTGTGTGTTACATTTTTCTATAGAAAAGTATCTAATCCAAAACCAAATGCTCTATATACATAATTATCTCCCTGAAATCCCATTTACATTTTTTACACATCTATATTAATTAAAACAAGTATGCATCCTTATAATTTAGGTCATTTTCATCGGTGAAGTTTCTCCTTCACTGAGAACCTTGAATTTCACCCAAACAAAAATATAAATAAAATAATATTCAATTTATACGTGATAGAATAAAATGAGGTGATATATAATTAGATTTTATAACAAACATTTACTAGAATACATACTACTCTAATCATAAAATAGTGCATTTATTATAATATTAATGTAAAATTTAATTTATTGGGATCATTGATACACATATGGTGTGATTATATAAATACATTTCCCAACTATAAAATTAGTATCCAAAAATAATAAAAAAATCAAGTCTAAATAATAGATTTAATTTAAAAACAAAAAAACTTCATATGAATGATATATGTTAATATAATCAATTATTATTTAAATATAACATCAACTGGGAATCATTCATGGGTTATCACCATATAATCTTGATTTCTTTTTCCTTGAAATTATAAAGCAAAATTGTACAAAAATAAACCTATATATATATAGATCCATTTCAATAAATGATAGCAATCTATCATACTTCATTAATATGGAATAGAAAAATCCTTTGTTTAATGTTATATTAAGTATTACTCACCCGTGATATTGTACGACTTATTCAATTAGTGTTTTTTTCTAATAAGTGATTAATATTTAGAAACATTATGATGAAAAAATATGTTGAATAAATTATAAATAGGAAGTAATGTTGTCTATTAATGGGAAAAGATGGAATATAATATGAATACATCATTCAATTAGTTGACAAATAGGTCAGAGACAATGATGAAAAATAGTATTCTATTGAATAAATGAAATACATGAAAATTGATATTCAACATCCACTACTTAATTCTTAATAATGTGTAATTGAATAAAAACTGATGAAGAATAATTGAATCAGGTTGTTACTTCACTAACTGTCTGGATACTTGGTATTTTAATGAGTACTTGGTCCTCTGGCATAGTAAGTACTGGAGGTTGTTGCCTGTGACCACCCACTCCTGACCATATAGACACCACACCCCATCTTCCATCATCAAGTTAACCTTATTAAGAATAAAATTATTTAAATAAATGGTAAAAACACATAAATTCAATAAGAAATTCTGAAAATAAAATTGTATGGGATCACTTATTATAAAAGTAAAGTTCAATAAGATTTTTTCGATTAGTTTTTTAAATTGGAACAACATTAGTAGAGGAGTGCACCACGAAATGATATATTTACCTGAATAGTCTCAAAAAATCATTCTATGAGTAATTATGACTATAGTAAATGTAAAATATCTTAGGACGGAAAATTGGAAGTTGAATAAGCATGTAATCAAAGACTATTATAAAAATATCAATGAATTTTATATAAAATCTAAAAGAAACAACATAAAAATTGTGTATTTTATAATAATAGTTAGTCTTATCTAAAGTTTTATAGGCCTTGATGTGATGAAGGAGAGTACTATATCTGGTATAAAATAAAAATGTTGACAGATTCTCCTACTAAAAAAAAGATTTGATACCCTGGTAAAAATAATAGTAGAATCAGTAAAATAAGAAGTTTTAATTATTGTTTTGAAAGAATATAATAGTAGAATCAGATGTTTGAATAAGAATAGTGTATACAGAAAAATTTAATAATAGGAAAATAGTTTGATAATAATCAGTAATATTACAGGTAATGCGTAACAAATAAAATTAAACTGAAAAGGAAATCTGAAATTGTATGAGGCGTGCTTACTATGATAATTATATAGGGGATGAATCAATAAGAATATTATCATCATTACTTAAACCTTTAAAAATTATGGAACAAAGTATTATTTGGTCAATAGTTCACAGCAATTATAATTTACGGCTGACCAGTTAAAGACTAAATGATAAGCCATATTTGTATGAAGAGAACAGTTAATGTTTAAAATATAAAATGATAAACTATATTTGTATGTAAAATGAATTGAAATGAATCTAGTGAATAATGTGATTTTCATTATGATCATTGAATTTCAAAATTCAAACAGGACTAATTACGGAAAAATGAGTTCAAAAAATAGATGGAAGAATGGAAAATGATAATAATAAATTAATAAAACTGTGTATTGTAGAAAAAAATTATAAAATCTCACAGCTCATAATTTAGAATTAGAAATAAAAAATTATATAATACATTCTAATAATCTGCTTCAATCTCAGGATCATGAGGGATAAAATCTTACTTTTTTAGATTCAAATGTAGTGAAAAAATCATCCCAACGTTCTAGGTAATATCATGGATGAAATAGATCGATTTACCTTAGATAAGCTGATAAGGATTTCAAAAAATCCCATCCAGATAGTTTTTTGATGTATGAAGTGGGTGTAATTTATAAATCCATTCAAAACATCTAAAAATGGTCATGAAAGTCAATATTATAACCAAGTACACATATGATATAAGAAGGGAGAATAGAAAAATTCATGTAAATCTTCTGGAATGGAAAAAAATAAAGGAGTGAATGGGAAAGTTCCCAGCATCCCTTATTTTATGATAAATATTGAGACCCCCCCCCCCTTTGTTTCACCTGATTCCAGAGAGGATGGGACTTTAAGAAATAGACTTAAAAAAATCAGAAGAATTAAATATTTAAAATAAAACTAAAATAAAAACACACAAAATTGAAGCTCTACTCTTTTTCCCCAATAAAACGTGTGAGTATTCACCTGACATAGGAAATAGGAATCCCATGTTACACCATATAGGGTTTAAAAGGCATAGAGATCCATATATGTTAAATTATGGGCCTTCCTAACTTTCTCAAGAGATAAAAATGACTTTTGAGTCAAAACAGTTAAAACATATATACAGTTAAATCACATATACATTGTCTTCCCACATAGTTGGGAAGATATGTAATTCATATATCTACCAGTAACTGGTTCAATATAATGATAGTTAATAGAAACACATAATAGTCAAGAGAATATTATGTTAATCATGTTTCTATAATTGTTATTTCAAGTCAGCAAGAATGGAAAATGGAGCATAAATAAACAGTGATAATGGATTCAAACACAAATACAAAAGGAATACAATATAAAACACAGAAACAAGTATTATATAGGGTTTTATTAACACATGTACAATGGCAGCAATTAAATTCACATTTTCCAAACCATGACTCAAGCCCTAACTAGGTTCATTTCCTCGACATCAAAATTATAACTAATCCAAATGTTAGCTTCACATTCCAACATCGATCATGGAGGTGGTTTTTCCCTTCAAAGGTGGTTGAGGATCTTAGCAGGGGGAAATATCCCCCGACATCTCAGTTCAGGATTTGGCTCATCATCGTCCTCACATCAACGACGAACTCGGTTCAAGATTTTTATATTGCAGCCATGGATTCTCAACAGTAGTGGTTCACCTGGTTTGTCTCCAACCTTCATGAAAGCATGGAGAAGTGAGTGGTGGTACTGCGTCAGAGATCTGGTTATGTCAGCTTGTCGAGAAGTCAGTAGCGGCAATTGGACTTTCATCAATTCATGGTGGCGGCTTAGTTGATCATGTTTCGACAGTAGGACTCAACAACGAAGGAGAGAGTGAGAGGATTGACAACAAAGGTGGAGGAATATGCAGGGAATAAGGTGAAGTTAGAGGTGAAGGTGCAGCTGGATAGGAGAATAGGAGAGGCGAGTGGGAGAGGCGAGTCTGGTAGGGTGGAAAGAAAGGGGAATCGAGGACGGCGCGGGAGAGGGGATTTGGGGAGTGGTAATTTGGGGAGTGGTGTGGGAACCCTAGTAGGGAGTAGGGAATCGGGGAGGGGATTCGGGGTGGGGAGAGAATTTCTTAGTAAAATCCCGATTGTGGGTTGGAAATTGGACTGTTTTTTGGGTTCGGAGGGAGGGATTCGGAATTTGGGTGGCGTGGAGGCATACAGTAGTGACAGGTGTACTGTAAAATGCTTTCATTAGTATATATTTAGATTCTATATCACTATTGTAACAATAGAAAAAATATTGACTCACTATGATCACATGTCAATATAGTTTTCATCCATATATCAAACAATGATATTAAAAAACAAATTTCATAATTGATGAGGTTTTAAGGGCAAGTAATTATTTTCATATATATTAATATGAAATACCAAAAAAATATGGAATTATATGAACCATTGGGATGTTTTGTTTTTAACAAAGTTCTAAATTTTATACTACAAATCTTTTTTAAATAATGTCTTTTAATCAAAGGTGAATGTTCCTGAATTTTCAAATACAAACACAATGGGGGAGAAAATATTATATATTTTTTAAAATTTGTTTCCCAGACGTAGGTTTTAAGACACAATTTTTTTGACTGATTAGTACCAGATACTTGTGTAAAAAAGAAATAAGTCAGATATTCTGTAGAGTAGTTTATTGGACACATAACCAGATACATATCCATTATAATAACAATCAAGATTCATTAGGATTGATATTGATTAAAAAGTAAGAAGCTGTAGAGAAAGGAAGAAAGAATAATTTTGAATATATTGAATAATGATAGTGACATTAGGAGTTACAAATTTTTTGAACATTGTAACCTCAAGACAAACAATTAGTTTATTATCATGTATTTCTCATAAATAATTAGTAAATCATAAGATAAAATATTTCAAATAAATTGAGGAATCTAAAATACTATATTAATTATAGAGATCAAAAAATATTTTTCACTGAATCTAAAATTACCGGTGAAAGATGTTTTTAAAAGTTTTAATGATTTATATCTTATGAGGTTTCATGAATTTCCGTATTTTATAGAAGACAATACTTTATAATGTAAAATCTATATTAAAATTAAACTACATCATTATGATGTTCCATCATATTGAATCTAATGAGTAAAAAAATCTAATTAACTCCGAGGACAATAGTAAATCAGAATGACTCTGAGGAGAAATTTCAATCGGATTGACTCTGAAGAGAATACATAGATCATAATGTAAAGAGGAATAATGTCAGATCATAATGAGATGTTTTAGAAATTTATATTATAATGACTAGAGTAATAAATTTTGATTATAATTAGAAGATATGAAAAAAAAATTGTAAGGATCCTAGGAAGAAATTTACATTTTGATTATATAAGTATGTTAAATCATATTAAATAAAATTTTTAAATTATAAGATGTCTGATTTGTATGAAGACTGATGACTATTAAAATCATCATAAGGTTTGAACCAGTAAAATATAAACATTAAATGTTAGTATTTTATTATAGATTTTTAATTTGAGTAAGTATAAAATGTTTTCAGTTTACTACATTATTCATTCATATACTCCAATAAATATAAGCGCAATACATTATTATATTAAATTCATTTTCACTTTTGAAAAAATAGTAGAGCACTATAGATTTCGATTCAATGTTATCTTTCTAGTTAGATATCATTTTATGAATATCTGATAGATGAATGTTTTCAAACAAGACTGAGGAAGATCAGACTGATTATTTGAGAAGATTTTGAGAAGTTTATATTTATAAATGGTATCATTTTAATGATTTCATTGTAATGAATCTATAATATTGAATTAATCAAGACCATGGTCATTGTAATGAGGTTCTAGACAGTGTTTAGTGGATAAAAAGTTTGTGTGATCATTTATTTTATGTCTGAAATTGATTGAATGATGATTATGTAAACTGACTGAAGTTAGTATAATCATTCCTATCATGATAGTTATGGTTTCTAATGGTATTTTTAACATTTTTTTTATTTCATCATTATAGTGAATTTCTATAGACCCATTAGAGTGGATATGGAAATTATGCCACTTCTCGCACTATGGTGGAACCATCTAAATCATATGTTCTTTAAATTATTTAATAGTTTTTCATGAATGGGTATTTACTAAATTAATATAATGATATTTACTTTCAAAGGATATAGGTGTTACGTTATAAAAGTATATAAACTTATAATAAAGTGAAAATTGATTCACCACCCCCTCTTTGTTTTTATTTGATCCATTAGAACTTCAATTTGAATCAGATAGAGGTTCCATTATTGAATACATAAGATATAAAATCTCATTTCATTTAATATAAGATTAATTCCAACATTTAATTTAAAAATTATTATAGATGTAAAAATTGAATGAATTCTTATCTGCTCTCTTTACCTAGGGAAGTTCTTTATGATGCTACAATTGGTTTTACACCTATTAAGAAAGTTGATCCTTTAACATTTGATAAAAATAGAATTATAGAAGTTCGTGTAAAGGAGAGAAATTATATCCATATTTTTCTTATCATAAAGGTTTTATATGATGGTGATGGTTATCACAACATCAAAGAGTATGTGGGATAAGCAAGGAAGTATATAGGAAGGGAACACTAAAGTCATGGATTAAAAGGTACAAAGTTGGAATATTATGTATGAAGGAATATGAATGAGATACGTATAATTTATTGATAATTACATTAGATATTTAAATAAATATTATACAACATTATATGTTTTGGATATGTCCTGGAAGTATCTACAATTATAAAAAATTCATGGAAAACTTTATTGATAAGTTTGATTCTAATTTTTTATCTTTAAAAGATAAGGACGATTTATCTCTTTATTAATTTCACAATAATCTACTTTCATTTAAAATGATAAGATATAAAATTATAAAAATGAATATTTAATTTTAAATGTCTCTTGTAGATATAAGCATGATAAATAATTCATGTTATTGAAAATAATGATCCTTGAAATTATGAAGATAAATAGGAAGAAGATTAAAATGAAAAAATAATTTCTATAATATCAATGAATGATCAAAGATGATGGGGGTATGTGGGGTCATAAATAACCTCTAAAATATCTTCGGTTAGTTAGAATCGTACTATTTTCAATGAATTTTCCTATGAAAATAATTAGATAATATCGAGATGATTATGATGAAAAACTTCACTGGAAAACGTGGATAAAAATTAGCAAGGAAGAAAATACCTCAAATAAATATAATATAAGGCTTAATGGATACAAAAGGAATGTATTGAGTATGAAAGTTGAATAAGACTCAATTGATAATAATTATTCATATGATTAATGTTAAGATAAATTCAGAACTATCATTGTGAAATTTGAGAACATATAATATTTCTCAGATTCTGAAGAAGATGGTAAATAATCATGTATATAGTATCAACCAAAAACAGAACTTGTTGTGTGTATTCAAAAAAATAAAACTCTCAATAAAAAAAAGTTAATGATGAAAATTTTGAAGATGATATATATGGAATAATGGATGTCATCAATAAGAGTAAGAATACATTCAAGAGTTCTTAAATTAGAAATTATTAATTTCTGAATAAGGAATTATTATTTAAGATCAATGTATGAAAAATTGGTAGCTATGGATAAATAATTAAACATGATACAATCTATACATATTTATTGTAAAAATACATTAATAAAAATGAATAAATTTTTTTGAAAAACACCAGAAATAAATGTTGATGATTCCAATAATTCTGATAGAGATCAAATGAAGAATCTTCTGAAATCCTTAGCCACAAAAAGTATTTCTTCATTTTATTTTTATAAAATTTCATGTTTTAGAAAAAATTATTATAATTTCAGGGTATAAAAGAATGTGAGAAACTTTTATCACTTAATGAAAATGATAAATCACTCAGGATGAAAGATGGTGCACATCAGGATATTTTTGGTGGATGAAGAATGTATCAACTTTAACATTGTTTATAATGATAATGATCTTACATCAATAAAAAATAAAAAAATTAGAGTTTTTTTGGGATATGGAAACAATGGTCACATGGATTATAATGTATGTAAAAACTTATAACTACCCTAACTATGGAATGACTTGAGTGGAATTAATAGTGAATATAGAATGTGTAACTTCTCTAAATTACCAAAAGTTGAAAATTTTAATTCTCAATAGGATAGAAACATTCCCATGAAGAATCATCTTGATTGATGAATCAATATTGTGGATGATGTGATCGACAATGTCATATTTTTTAATACCATATCACCACTCATCGTGGACATGTGTTCACTTCAAAAAATGAAATGGAATCAAGAATAATAAAGTTGAATAAAGAAATAATTTTTTTGAGAACGCCTTGAAAGTAAGTAAAAATTAACAAACCATCGATACCTACTAGTTTTTGTTATTCACACATGATAAGGGATTTAAAAATCAAGAAACATGTTGAAAATTATGATGGAGTTGCTGTTACCTTTATGAATAAATGTTCCTCTAAATCATTCAAACATTAATGGTTGAGATTATAGTAGAATAGTTGAAATCTAATAATTTTTTATTTGTTTATTAGTTATAAAATAACTTCCGTAGTGCATGTATAATTTGTGATGATGGAAAATTAGTGATCGTAATAAATTATACTTGTGTTATCAAAAGTTTAAATTTTTTTATAAATTTAAAAAAAATAACAAGAGGAAATCTCTTCCATATAAAAGAATCATAAACCTATTCTTACATAATTATTGAAGAAGTGAATAAGATGTGGAAACGAATACTTGTTCATATTTTTTAGAAAAACCCAGAAAAAAATTCTAAAGTTAAAGCTGTATGAAATTTTCCACAATTTAACAGAATATAGGAAGTAGTTTTTGACACTTCTAAGAATTGTAAGATTACATATAAATTCATAATAATGTTGAGATTTGGTCAACCAGGCCTCTCGAACATATTAATTTTGATTTATATAGACCAAAGAGACATCATTCAATAATGTTTTATTTCTTATTTATAACTTTTTTTGATGATATCACTCATATAAAAAAATTAATGTTTATAAAACACATTTGATATTATCATGGAATGTTTAGGTTTTTTAGGAAAGAAGTTAATAAAGAAATACAGGTTTATATAAAAACTTAGAGAATATATATTAGTACTAAATTCACAAAAAACGTTTTTGAAACATATATGAGAAATAATGTTATCAAAAATATGTATATTTAACCCTAGAACCACAAAAAAAATGGTGTGTTAGTAATACAAAATTTACGTTTGGTTGAAATGGGATGAACAATGTTTCTAGAATGGAAACATATAGTGTTTTACTAGAGAAATTATTTTAGGGCTAATATACATATTCAGAACAGATGTTAATTCAGATGAGAATCCAACATTACTTTAATAAGATGTCTTATAACAAAGAAACTTCATTATTGTACTTAATTTTTTTTGGAAGACCATGTTTATTTAAAATAAAAGAATCAATATATGCTAATGATTAATAAGAAATCTGATGATGAAATTATTATGGTTTATTCAACGAAAGGAAAAATGTTTAAAATGTCGGAAAAATGATTAAAATATATTACAGAAACATATTATTAGGAAGATATTGAAAATTATACTATTTTAAAAATATTATGTAAGTATAAAGAAAAAATTAATTAATTTCTTCAATGAAAATCAGAGTTATAAAATTATTATGAATGAATGTTCAGATAAATTTTTTAAGGATGAAATTGATTATTAAAGAGGAACATTTAAATTTTTTACTTTTAAGAAAACAATTAGAGACTAAAAATATTATTGGGAAATAGTATTCACCAGTTCAAACCAAATAGAAGCTAATAATATAAAATTATACATCACTCATTTAAAATGATGAACATGAATCGATTTTAAAAGGTATTATACACAAGGAATGGGTGAAATAAATGAATAAATAGCAGTCTCAAATATACAATATAAATAAGTGGAACATATTCCATATACAAAAGGTAAAAATATTATCAAAACAAAGTGGGTATACAGAAAAAGGTGTAGTGAACATTTAAAGGTTTACAAGAAACTAATCTAGGGTTATTTTTATTGGATAAGAATAGGTGGTGGTGTGTATTTTGATGAAGCATTTTCTTCCTTTGAAAGGATGGTAACGATCAAGATGATTCTAGTAGTGGATATACACCAAAATTTAAAACTATATCATAGAGATATAAAGTCATCATATCTCAACGGAGAAATTAATATTGTTTATACTGAATAAACATGTGGGTTTCTTCTTGATGTCGATTAAAATATTGTTTTTTAATTGGTAAAATATTTTTATAAGATGAACCAATATCTACATTCATGGTATTCTATTATTGAAATTTTTTTGAGAATGTTTTATTTTTATAAAATAATATTTCATCGAAACATACACATGTATGATGTTGATTCTAGAACATAATTGTAATTGATCATGTGGATGATATAATTTTTTTGGATAGATAATATATTTCTAAAACATTTTATGAATCATTTAAAATGATATTTTATATCAAATTTTATTGATAATAAACATTAATTTTGGTCGATGAATATTGTGTATGTTGGCATAGTATTAATAAATATTAGTTTCATTGAGCATAGTGAAATTATAATATGTTTCAGATAATCATGATTTTACTCATATCTTTTGGATGATTGATTATCTTATGGTTTTGAATGTAAATGTTTCTAAATCACTGAAGATAATTGTTGTTAATGTGATTTAAAATAAACTTTTTAAAAATAAATTTCCACATTCATGATAAAAATACATTCATATATTTTTTCACTTTATAAAATAAAAATATTTTGTTGAACATTTTTTCCTATAATATACCTCAACAACGTATCAATATTTTGATATCATCACATAGAAAATGCTGAAATAATGGATTATTGAGATGAAGTTGAAACTTTAGGTCCATAAACCTCCAATGAAATCATATAATATCATAATGAAGTCACCCACAATTTTTTAGATTATTTTGAAAAAGAGGGGATTAAATTTTTTTAACATTGTAAGAATATTTTACAGGTCTATCTATAATGAATATAATGTTGTTGTTATCATAAAATATAGGAGAAAAAATGAAAATTTAGAGGAATATATAAAAGTGAGGTTGGTTTAAAATTACTTGGATGCAAAATTTTCCTGTAAAAATGGATTGGATCCATTTAAACCCTATAAATTATCATGTACTGTAGTGTTAGGACACTCACTTTTGAGAAAGGCTATGTTATGATAAATTTCAAAAACCTTTAGCTATTTAACAAATTTGAATTGTCAAAAATTTATCATAGTTAAAAAAGATGTTTATAAGTGTTTTAAAAAAATGGGGAATTTAAGAACCATTATTATATTTTTTAATTAAAAATTATTTATTGAAAACTAATCATTTAAAAAATAATATATATGAATAACAAGTGAATGTAACATAAATTTTAAATCCAAACACAATAGGGGAATGAATTTTCAAAACAATGGTTTCCGGACATAGGTTTTATACAATGATGTACCTAAAAAGGAAGGTTTAAGGAAGAGGGAATCAAAAAGTTATGTACATTTGTCGATAAAATTCACCATTTGACTCATATCCATCATTATAAAGTTCATGATTCAACATACTCATTATGGGTTACAATGTCAAGACTTGAAGAGTATAGAATTCAGTATGATTCTGAAGAGATTGAAGGATGATAATGATGTCATGAGTTAGAATTTTCTTAAACATTATAATCTCATATAATGTGATGCTTTGTTGTTTCTTTGAATTCCCAGAAAAATGATACATTCACATGATAATATCTTTTAATGCAACGGAGGAATAGTAAATATTGTATCTATTCTATATTTCAAGGAAATGTTGTCATTGGATAAATAACTACCCAGAATAAAAGTTATTATAAGTTTGAATGAGTTGTACCTGATGAATTTTGTATAATTTCAATGTTTCAATGTGGTAATTCCATTATAATTGGAATTTAAATTCTAATTAAGTTCAATTAGATTTAATCTGGGGAGTAAACTCAATTTTACTGACTATGATTAGCAAATTCAATCATACTGAATCTCAAAAAAAATCATAATTTCTAGAGGAATAAATTAATATCATACTGAATAGATGCATAAAATCATATCATAATGAGAAGTTGAATAATGTCTGATTGTATTGAGTAGAGAAATAATTTCAGATCACAGTGAGTAGGGATGGAAAGTCACACATAAGGAACTGGGGATATTATGTCATGCTGTAGAAAATTTTGGAAGCTTGAGCATGATGATTACTAAGATTACATAAGAAAATACAAATATTGATAATTTTTTATGAAGAAATAGTTGAACTAAAAATGATAATTTTTTTCCAATATTTGAAATTTGAGTAAGTATGAATATTTTTTAGTTTCCCACCATTTTATCTATGGTATGACTATAAATAGAATCACAATACATTCATAATTTGAATCTTATTCATGATATTGAAAAGTAAGAGGGTTTTAGAATTCATGTCAACTACAGAATTCTATATATATATATATGATTGGAAGATTAGAGAGCTGAATGTTTTCTTTCCGAACTGTGGAAGATCAGATTAAGGAATATTGGATTGTAGAATATGATAATGAGACATCAACAAGAGTTTGACAATTTATTTTTGAGAAAATAGTTTTTCAAAATGAGTCCAATGTAATGAGATAATTATAATAAGACAATCAGACCCATGGACATCAGAATGAGGTTAATGATAGAGTTTAGTAGATAAAAAGTTATTTTGATATTTTTTGGATCAAATTTTTTGTATGAAATCATTGTAAACTGATAAGAGTTAGTATTATCATTCATATCTGGAGAGATAAGGTTATTAGTTAAATTTGGTAGATGTTTTATTCACTTAGTCCATATACTTGACTTTTGTCGACCCATAGAAGTATATAATTTAAAGATTTTGATTCTCCAATTGAGGTCGATGATTATAAATCATGTGTTCATTATTTCTTTTCTACTTTTTCATGCTTGAGTATTTACTAAATTTTGATAAGGATTTGAACTTTAATTGGAAATATGGGTTAATTAATAAATGTATTGAAAGGTTAAAAAAATTGAATTCCTAATTCAACCCCCACCCCCCTTTAGTTGTTATTCAATACAGCAGAACATCATAATAACTAAGGTAATGCATCTTCTCAATACCACCCTAAACTAAGATCACAATGTGAAAAAAATCTTTTACTGAAGTCTCAATTATTACGAGCCCCCAACAACTGAAAGTTAGACATCATCCAAACCTCTTAAATGGATTTTTCTAGACTTTATGAGATAATTACTTGAAATCATGTTCATAACATCTCTATTCAAACAATATATTAGAAAAATACATATAAATATTTTATGTGATAAATAATATAATGATTTTATCTTATTTATATAAATAGATGAAAAATAATTTCGAGAAAAAAAATAAATATATTTTTATTTTACTATAATTGAATGTATTATTTTTGTTGGTTCTAGAAAATAGACACTCAAATGAACATTACACAAATGATAAAAACATGTAACCCTCTATCCACTGTTTAATGTTCATTCTTATAGTGAGGAACATATTTTATTAATTATTGTTAAAAAAATCAATGATAAATCAATAAATATAATTTTATCAGTTTTAGAAATATATATAAGAGTTGATACTTCCAATTCATATGCTTTACCTATTGATGTGTCATTGCCTCTTTGGATAGAACTTCTTCTACTGTATTAACGTAAGAAAAAGTAGTGTTATTTGAATTATTTGGATTATCGATATATACCTAAATAAAGTTATGTATACAAAATAATACATTAAATATATCAAAATACAAAATATATATGAATGATTCTATAAAATTGTTGACCAATGGTTATATACAACTCTTCTAGATAATAACTACTCCATTGAAGAAAAAAATATATTTGTTATTATTATATTTGATCATTTTAATCTATTCCAAAATTATTATATATGTATCCCCGACCCAAAAAAATTTCCCATCTCATTGATTGACCTAGAAAATATAATTTTACACCTAAGGTTCTTTACGATAGTATAAGAAACCATGCATTAGGTATATATTATATCATCATAATATAAACAAATTTTTTATAGGCATTGGTGACATTAAGCCTATAATATAACATGGAATGCATGATAGATTAAATCTATTATCCATATAGGAATATACAAAGTAATTCTATCTTTTCATTTATTTTATGAAAGATCTCCTTAGACATATGTATACATTTTGGAAATGTAAATCACGTTCATAGGATTTACCTAATGCATCCATTAATTATATCATTGGGTGGATTGATTAACAAGCTTTGATTTGACTGGTTGTAGAGCCCGAATGTAGTTAGAGTTAAAAAGTTGTTGTAATTTAAATTTAGGATAGAAAACATATCTATAAAGACCATTTATAGATCTCCCTTTGCAAACATCGGGATGTAATGATGGAAGCCTATGCGATCTGATAGATATGTTCACAAATGATGTGGATAACTATGATGGAAGCCTCTATAAGTATGATGGAGGTACATCAAATTTCTAAACATCATCATCATTTCAATGCCCAATTGTTATTTGTAATGAGACCCACCGACAAGCATTTACTATAAATATCCTACTCCACCCCCCCCCCCCCAACCCTTCAAAACCACAGTTACACTACCCATTCATTAACTGAACTCCCATTTCGTAGTTATCCCTAGAACTGTGAAGTGATTCCCTCGGTGAAAGCCTCTTGCCTTTGCGAAGGAGGGAGCCCCTTGGGGTTTTTCGAGGCATAGTGATTAATGAAGCCTTAATGAAGCATCTCAAAATAATGAGCCTTATACTGGGGTGAGTCCATTCCCCACGAGCACCATTCCTTCATGAAGCTCCTTCGTGATACCCTAAGATCCATGAATCTCCATCCTTTGCAAGACCCTAAGCTCTGAAAAGCACCATATATTGAGAGTCCCTATACTTCTTGAAACCCTTACCTTCATGATCACTTTCAGGCCCCAGTCTCATCCCTCTAGGCCGGTCCCGTCTCTACAATCACTGATCCCCATAAAAAATGGACATTCACGACATTAATTTTTCATACCACCTAGATGGCATTTTTCCTTTTACCCTTATGTTTACCCCACATCCACATATGAAATACCATGATTTTAGATACTCCTCTGAGCTACTTGAAAACCCATTAGATGGTATATTCTTCTTGATTCGTTTCCCATGTAGTGAGTTGATATTCTTATCTTCAATTCTCACAGTATCGTGAGTCAAGAAATTCCTAATAAAACTCCTCTTTACTCCATCACCTGGTTCCAATGTTGGGTTGAACTATAAATGGTCTCTCCTGCGTAAGTTCCACACTATTCCTTGATAGGCCCCTTATGCCCAATAGCTCTCACTACATGACTATAAATCATTTTACACCCTATGTGACAAACATAGGATTTCTCTTATATTTTGAATATTTGGATTGTGATTCACACTTCTCATCTTCATTTTTTATTTCTAATTCCAATGCCCTTGGAATTATCCCGCTTTTAAACTAGTGCATAAGTGTAGGTCCCAATTATATGCCTCAACCCATCAGTGAGTTGGGAATACCACATGGGTAGACACGAGGAATCTATTATGGGATGCCTCTGTATATAATCCCCATTAAAAATTGATGCTCCAAGAGGCACTCGGGAAGCCTCCGCACGTAAGCCTGATACACTATTTCCACTCTATAATAGAACATGTCATGCCTCATGCTGTATGAAATATCCATAATTGTCACTACATTGTAGAACCACATAAGCCCCCATCCACTATTTTAGCAACTGGCAGGACCCCGTCAGCCTCCGCACGTAAGCCCCATATACTATTTCCGCTTCATAGTGACACCCAGGTAGCCTCCACATGTTATCACCATCCACTGTTGACAATCTATAATGACACTCGAGCAGCCTCAATGTGTATATCGCATCAAGAATTTCAGCTCTATAGTGGCACCCGGGCAGCCTCCACACATAAGACACATCTAATATTGTATCTCCATAACGACACCTGGGTAGCCTCCGCATATAAGCCCCATTCACAATTTCCACTCCATAGCGGCACCCAGGCTGTTTCCTCTTGTAAGACACATCAAACATTTCCCCTCCATAGTAGCACTCGGGTTTCTTCCAAACATAAGCCTCAACCATTGTTTTTGATCCATAATGTTACATTGATAGCCTCATCACGTAATCCACATACACTATTTTTTCTCCATAGTGGCACACCGTAATCCTTCATGCGTAAGTCACATCCATTATTCCCACTCCATAGAGGCACCCAAGAAGCCTTTTGTACGTAATCCAAACCAACCATTTCCCCTCCATAGTGGCACCCATGAAACTTCCTTACATATGTTGTATTCATCATTGCTTCTCTAATCAGCAAATGGTCCCCTCTTATGTCTAAGAACCAATCCATTATAATTTATGGAGTATTTTATCTCTATTTTCACACAAGGTATGTAAGATTCTTCTTTGAGGTTCAATCCCAACCATAGTTAAACTCTTGTACCCCTTTTAGGGGTACATCTCCTTGATCCTCCCCTAGTCGGGTTTAGATCACCATTTATCTAGGATGGTAACAATGTTCATTCCCCATGAATCTTATCATTTTTAAATATGTGGACATTGATTCCCTACAGCATGGGATATATAGGATTCCTCCCTATGGTTCAAGGCCACCATCTATCCATATTTTCCACATCACATCGGTTCAACCTCGTCAAGCTTGATGTTTAACTATATACCCCCTTTTCATCCTGCATGACTTAAAACTACATCTCAGACTTCATGGGTTTTCATTCCCAACCACAAGGATACGTAGGACTCCTTCATGAGGTTCAATCCTTGTCATGGTAAACTTTGGTGATCCATCCTGAGGATGCACCCTCATGATCTGACATCTTCCCTTTTTTGGACACATTTCCTGGATCTGCCTTCATGGGGTGTTTTGATTTACCCAAACAGTTAACCATGCATAATACCAACACTTAATCAATAATCATACAATAAATATTGTCTTTATTATGATGGTATTCAAACCACATTTTTGCCCTATCATGTCTCTGGGTAGATGTATTTTGTGTACACCCTGACTCCTTTCCCCATCCCGAACTATATGGGCTTTGATTCCCTACCATAAGGATACGCAGGAAGCCTCTCTAAGGACTAATCCCATCATTCGTTTCTCATTCTGGTCTCTCCCTTGAAACAATGTGTTTTAATAAGATCATGAATCAACCTGAGGTTTCATTTCTATAATGTACCATCCATACATCCAATATCATGGGCCTCCCTTTCATGTGTCCCATTACCCCACTGAACTACGTGGACTTTGATTCCTATCCTTGGGGATAAGTAAAAATCCTCCATGAGGGTCAAACCCAACATCACCAACACCTTAGTTATAGTTTTATCCCTTTCCTACCATCCACTTAATTAAATCATTAATTATCCATCCTAATTCATAAGTGGTCTTGCACTTCCTTGTGAGATCACACCCTTCATATGGAAAGCTAACCATACCTATTCCCCGACATACCATATCTATCCAACCAAGAATTCATCTCATAGGAAAAGAGTCTAACTATATGTTTTCACCAAACCACCCCTTCAAACAATGTGGATTTTGATCCCTATCTTATACACATAATACATATGATGCATCCATCGTGTTCAATACCTGCCAATGGAAAACCTTGGAGTCCAACTCTTTGGGGTCCCCCACCTAGATCTGCCTTCAGTGGGGTCTGGATCAGACTTCACGGGGTGATATCTTCCATTTATGGGAAACACCGCCATGGTTCTGCTCTCATTAAGCATTTTGATCTATCCAAATGGTGTCCCCCATTCAGTAGTAAACTTTTTGAGATCCTCCCCCAGTAGACTCCAAATCATCCTTCAAGATGTGATATCATCCCTTTAGGGAAAACACCATGTTGGGTCCACTATCATTGGGAATTTTGAACTATCCATATGATGTCCACTTTTCTAGGGTTCACTAACCCTGATCCTCAATTAGTGGCATCCAGAAAAGACTTCGTGGTTTGACATATTCCCTTTATAAGGCACCCCATCCTTGGTCCTAATTTATTGGGTGTTTTGATCCATCCATCTCTTAAAACATATAGGTACTCCATCAATTGGGATGTAGCAATATGATCTACCTCTATGGGGATTTCTGATCACTATCATTTTTTCTCCATAAGACATCAAACTCATGGCCTAACCCGTGTTGAACATGGGATGTCGACGGAAAATCTTGGATACACTGACTTCATCATAACCATCACTACAATATATTAAACTCATGAAATAACCCATGGAAATCATGAGAAGCTAAGGAAAACCACTAAGACATTTCTCTAAAAAAATATACCCTATGACTGACGTGGGATGCCTCGAGTTTCTGCACCCTTGAGATTTCCTTTTATGAGGAGGAATATAGTTGACCAATTTCCAGGCATCTTGTGACATCATGAAAAGCCTAATGTCATAATCTACTCATAATTAAGGTTGTTGCCCCGTCAACACACCCTGGAATGTCCTCACAGATGTAGAATAATTAACCATCATCCAAAAAGATATGGAACCAGGAATGAGATTTACGAACCATAACTCCAATATTTCTGGGAGACCTAGTTTAGGAAACAAATTATGAGGGGGAATCCACAGAAGGAGGAACTCACATCACATAATCCTATTTCAATCAAGGATAACACATTTTTGAAGAAGTTATAGATGGCTCCTTCCTTTTTAATGTAGTAATGAAAGAAAACAATCATCATGTCGTCGCACCGATTCACGCATTGGAGGAAAGCATCATAAATGATACAATCTAACAAATGAAATGGTCCACTCTTATATTATTCCAACATTATCATTTCTATACAATATTAAAATATGTAACCTTAATCATTGTAAGAATATTTTTATATCAATATCAATGGATCTGATCCCTAGTCTATTGGTGAGTTTTTATATGTTTTCATGGACAAGATTATATTCAACCATAACATAACTGACTAAGAAACTATTAACACATTTATTATAAAAAATATATCGTCAATATATATTACTAGTAAATAAATGTCCCTCCCATTAATCATCATATAAATCATGGTACCACACTGTTTGATAAAAAATGAACTCTCTTATAGATTCATTAAAATGAATACTCAAAAACAAGATTCATTCTTTAATGTATATATGGGTAAATTGATATTTAATTTTTATGAAACATAAATTTGTTCTATAAACACCATTCTTTCAGTGATGAATATATGTTCCACCCATTTTTTAATAATGATAGTCATATTGAAATCCATTTCATAAATTTGATAATCCTATAAAGGTATTAAGTAAATTGGAATAATAATATATTTTAACATAGAGATGGATAAATATTTTCTTCATTATGTTTTATATAATGTATATTGAAACCATTAGAGGTTAACCATACCATATAGCATAAATCATTAATATTAATTTCAAATTTCATCTTGAATGGTCATTTTTTACAAACAATATTTACCTTAATTTGTGGTTCTACCAAAACCTAAAAAACATTATGGTACAGAGAATCCATCGTAGAATTTATTAATTCCTTAGATTTTTGACCTGTAGGGTATCTATTTCATCATTTTAGGTAATGGATTAATTATATTAAAATAATAATTTATTTTTTTTCCTGGTTGAAAAGAAATTTTATCTTTAATTTATCTAGCCTCTCTAGCACTGCTCTACCACATATGTATATCTAGACCAATTTATTATTTTTGAATTTATGGAATTTTTATAGTATTTAATGTTATATATATTTAGAATTCTCATAATAAAATATTAACTTTTTCCAATATCGTTATTAGAGATGTTCTCAATTTAAATAATAACAGAATTTACATCCATGATTACTTTTCTATCATAGAAACCATCCAGATAATATATTTTTTATCGTAAATAAATAAAAAAACTCACTATATTCCTTGAGATGAAATTAATTTGACATAATTTTCCTTACAAAAAGATGTACACCCCCATAGAAAAATATATTTGAATATTTATATCTTCTCATAAAATAATTTATATTGGATTTTTATTTCATTTTTTTTGGAACATTATTTATTCTATATGATTCCAATTTTAATGATATTTTCCTGAATTTTTAATAGAATTACATCATGAATCATTCAAATTATCTACTCAGCTATGATTTTACAACTCCTCCTTACATTGTAAAAATTTCACAACATAGAATAGACTAGAAATATTATCATAAACAGAATAATATAAATGATGATCTTTTTTATGATACTACGTGCCACTATATGATTATAGATTCAATATCATCATTACTATAATCTTTTTTACTTCAATATTACATTATATGATTTTTTTAATGGATTAAAAATTGTAGCTCATAGAGCAGGTATTTCCATAAAAAGAAAAACCAAATGAAAAATAATTGATGTATGAATATTTAACTCTATCATCTACTATAAAATTTCTACAAATGTCTATGGTAACTTACTATAGATGATATGTGACTCTATCACCCATACCATTGAAATTAAGGTTGTTATATTTTCTTGTAAAAAAAATTATAGAAATCAATATTTTATAGTAAAAATAATCTCAGAGGACCTCTTGTTATATTTTTATCAAATTATTATTGTTTTTATGACAAAGTGGCTGATGTTACGACTGGGTGAAATATAAATCATGTGATATTTTTCTTACGACATCCGAGAACATAATTCTAAAATTATGGTATATGAAGACTATTAATTTGATTTGACATAATACAACATAATACAATTTAGATTCATTTATCTATATATGTTAAAATATATCCTTCTATGACTAAACTAGATATTTAAATTATATTCATTGTTAATTTTGGAACAAAATAACAATTCATCATAACAAAAAAAATTGATTCAATAATTTAATATGGAATTGTTAGTTATATAATGAATCTATTCAAACTCTACTAGCATCATTAAGATCCAATTCATTTTTAGTAATCCTATAGACTCTTCGTGTTTCATATATTAGGATATAAATGATATAAGGAATAGTTATTTCTATAAAATTATTTTTAAAAATGGGATCATTACACTTAATAAATAATATACTTGAGTATTTCCCTTTATTATTTACAATAGTACTTTTCTTCTTCTAATTGGGATTATGTTAATAAGTCAGACATAAAATATCATTCTCTTTATCCACTCTCTTGATCTTCCACTTATTGGAGTGAAATTGGAATTTTTTTTATCTTAAAACCCTCTATATATATTTATATGTTTCCTTTACCTCAATTAAAATATAGAATATGATCCTTGTCATGATTCATGAAATAATCATCCTGAAAAAACAATTTTGATTCCTGAGGTATTTAAACAACATTTTCATGTATAAACTGATAAAAAATTCAAAATTCTATGAGGTATTAAGGATAAGTTTTTTCTATAAGCAATTATTTCTGCATCTTGAATCAGAAAATACTCGATAAATAAATATATAAAATAATTTGGATCTTGTGTGGTCATGTAGGGACTTCTTGTCTAAACATTATTGTACATTAAGCCATTAATATTTTATATATTCATTTTCATTCATTGTCCTGATAAATATCACAAATATTTAATAACATAGAGTAAAAATACATATCACAATGAAAAATATGATGTTCACTAGTCATGAATGATAACATGAGGTGTTGGAAATACAATTCCTCATCCATATGTTTCTAAAAATATATTCCCTTCACCGGCCTCCATAAAATTATCATCATCAACATAAGGATCCAATAATTTTTTGTTCATTTAATGATATATAACTATAGTCATGTGCCCATTCTATTAATGGATTATTTCTCCAGTATTTATATTTTCTTAATCTAAAATGTAATGTAATAATATTTTTTATTGGTTTTCCATTACCTAAACAGTTATAGATTGAGTAAATTTTCAAGATTATAAATTTTTTAATATTAATAATTTATCAAATTCTCCACCAATTTTGTCAAATACCAAAAATACTTAATACTAGATTCAAAAATATCATGTTTCTTTAACAATATTAACCATATAAAAATACGATTAATATTAATAAAAATTATTTTGAACAAATTTTATTTCTAAATGAACATACTCATAATTCCATATTCTATTTAGTTGAATCCTCGATCATGAAATAAAAAGCCTAGTCATCCTCAACACTTTTTTTTAATTTAAACTGAGTCATTATGGGTAATCCACTATAAATACTAAATATTTCATACTGAAACAAGATATTGCTTAGATCTCGAAGTAAATTTAATGTTTCCTAATATTTTCTAGACTGTAACTATAAAAAATATTTCTAGTCTAACTCATGTGATGGAAGGTGTTTTCATTTGTTATTATATAATTTAGGTACTTCTTTAATTATGAATAAATATATATTATTTTATTCATGTAAATCATGGTATTTATTATGAGAACAACATAATATTTACTTATATACGTTAAAAAAGTTTCTGAATGTTTATTTTTAACTCATAAGTTTTTTAATTTTACTTTTTTCCTATTACATTATATGGATATCATATAATTAATCAGTAATAACTAAAAAAATTAGGTATTTTATTTTATTTTAATTAGGAATTATCTTTATTTTATTTCTAATATTTCATTATGATTAATCATCTAATAAACATTTCATGAACTAAATAAATAAATTTCTACATATAAATAAAATAAAATAAAGAAATTTCATGACAAAAAATTTTAATCTACTTATTGATTTACCGAGCAGTGAAAACCCAACTTCAGTAATTGGGAAAATTACTCCTAAATAACTTAATAGGATTTTGTTGTTTCATTTCAACCTTATCTAAATTATTTTTTATTGGGTATGTATCTTATTTATTCTCGAGCTACCTCCCCAATCTTGTAGAAATAATCCTTCAAAAATATTTACTCACAAGAACATGGGATCTACTAAGGTTTTGGGATACAAAAAACAATCTATTCAAATGAATGTATGTATATAATAAATTATATAAGGATGATTTTCAAATCCTAAAATTTATTCTAGTATAAATTATCATATAAGACTTTATATTATAATTATACTAATTAGACAAAAGTGACACATAAAAAGGACATGGATAGCTCTTGATCATTCCAATAATGATACAGTAACCAAAATTATTATTGAAAGCTTCAATTATTTCCATTTGAATTAATATAAATTTTATTCAATTAATAAATTTATATTCAAGTTATAAGAAAATTTTCATATCATAAATTATTATAAATTAATCTCCCATGATCAGGTCAAATAATTAAATTAATTATGATTTAATTATATAAATTATTAATTTAAAATAATAACGTACACAACAAGTACATTGTGGAATCTTGGAATGTAATATCTACATAACATTATATTATATACTATAATATAATGTGAAACATGATAGGTGTTCCTTTTACAATATTCTATGTGGAATGTTACTCAACATTTTCTACCATGACCTATATTTTGTTTTATTCTATGTGTTTGATAACCTAGAGTTTGTGGCTTGTATAGCCATAAGATATTCCTTAATTTAACACCATATATCAATAGAATTAATGTAAAGGATAAAATTTTAAATATACGGTTTAAAATATGTACTAATAGAGATTATGTTTCATTTATTGTTACTTCATGTTTTCCCAAATGTCACATATAAAATCAATATGTCTTTTCTGAGTGCTTAGTTACTTTTTATACATGGTGTGTACATAATAGTTGAACAACGTATAGTGTAGGTCTTTTCGTGTTCACGGTTTGATGGAAATAATGACATGTGATGATGTCATTTATTACCCACATTAATTGCTATGAGTAATATAGTGTGTATTTCATTTGGGAATAAACAACGTGTGTCTACCAGCTACACGCCATGAAATCCCTATACAACAACACAATATGCTATAAATCCACATGTTATGTGTAATTATTCCTCATTAGGACCCATATAATATGATGTGATTTACAAAATAACTTCATTATATTGTAACAAACCCAATACATTGTGTATAATTTATCATTACACACTAGGTTACTATGATCTAAAACAAGAATCTTAGGCACATTTAAATGTGATAAATATTGGTCTTTTCTTTTATTTGGCTTGTTCATGGATATATGAACATAGATTATTATGTCATATTGACCATTGACAATATAAGGAAAATATAAACAATAAAACTATAATAACACATGGGACTGATTAAATTAATTTTTTATTATTTGAAATATTATTTGACCACCCAAATACAACATCATGGGTTAAATTACACTATTAAAAAATTTGAAGGTTTTGTATAATTTAAAAAAAATGATATGAATTTATCATTATATTCCGAGTCGACACAAACCACCTTTCCAAAGGTATGTGGCTACTAAAAAATTTCCATCAACAATTTGGAATTTGTTTTATTAAATAGGATGATTAATTTGTCTCAATCCCACTTTTTAAGGGAACTTATTACCTACCATAGAAATAATTATATATTTAATAAGTATTTCTTGAATCCCTCCAAAATCTAAGCATGATTGTAGTTACCTCTATGTTTTGAATAGATCAAAACAACTTATTGATGTAAAAAAGTTGTATATATCAGTGGTATTTCCAAAATATAAATAT
Source organism: Viscum album (assembly GCA_963277665.1). NCBI lineage: Eukaryota > Viridiplantae > Streptophyta > Magnoliopsida > Santalales > Viscaceae > Viscum > Viscum album. The sequence goes on along the minus strand of OY728136.1, from coordinate 1,763,846,424 downwards.
ATATATCAATGGTTATATATTTATGCGGTCATATATTTATATTTTATTTTTTTATCTTGTTATTGTTATTTTTTATGGGTAGTTTTATTTTACTGGGTTTTAATGAAAAATTTCTGGGGACTATGGAGACTATCGCCACCCAAGAAGGATATAAGTATCTTTTGTGTTAATATTATCTCCATAAAATGGGTTTTCTATGTATCCATGCAGAATGAATTATAAGATGTGTAGTTCGGGGCCACTTAGTAGGGAATAATATTCCATTTAAGGTCATTTGAAAATGAATATTGAGTTTCATTTTAGGATTATGAAATAAGGAAGTATTAAAATTAGTTTAAAGTCATGTATGGTGGAATATTTGGTCAATAGATACTAGAAATTAATATCGTAATACAAACACATGGGCTATCTTTTATTCTTAGACTCAGAGGGAAAATGTTACAGTGAATATTGTTTGGTTCCATGGGGAATATAGACCTGAAATGAAGATATATGGGAACTCAGATAATATAGCCTAATGAGAAATGGCATAAGAAATTATTTGAGTAATAGAGAATCATGATAATCAGTTCATAGGGAATATGGACCCACTTGTAGTAAAAAATGTGAATTTTAGGGGATACATCCCAATTATTTTGGAAATCTCGGCTCATGGAGAATATTGACCTATAAAGAAGGATTTGTATGACATCGTGAAAAAAAAGACCCCATAATGATTGGTTTTTAGGGAATATAGACCTAGTGAAGTGAAATTTTTGAGTAGTGATGTTGTGTTTGAAAATCAACAAGGATTCCTATGAAACCTATTGAAATTTAAACTAAATCCCATATAGTATGAGTGACACTATTTCTATTTTGGTGATAAGTCTAAACCATGCGTTTTTTACCTCATTCAGAAAGGATCCATGTTTCTTGAGAGAGTTCTTAATATAGTATAGAATGGGTCTTATATATTTGTGATAAACTATAACATAATGAATCAATGAGAATACAAGTTTTAGTTACCTTATATATTTCATTATCAATTTATACATCTTAGAGAAAGCCAAAAATATTTCATGGGATATAGTAGAACATGAGAGGGGATTTCACATGAGTTTTTAATTCCATGCCAATTCCTGAGAATAACAAGAATTTATATTTACACAATCTCATTCACTATCCCAAAATAATTTGATAATTCAATATAATGAAATCATCAATAGAAATGTGGGTGTGGCATACCTATTCAAATGGGGATCTGATCCACCTGGCTCATTGACTAAAAATAAATTCTAGTGTTAGTATGTTAATCTATGATGGGGTGATCATTATTCATTATGATAAGGACCCTTTTCTATAAGGGTTTCAATGATTGTAATCCCCCAAAGGGTTTTACCAATCTTATATGAAAATTAATGAACCTAATTTAATCTATGGTATATATGATATATGGGGTGAACACTAGTGTTCATTCCCTAATCATGTGAATTTTTTTGTTAGAGAGATGTTATAATATTGCGAATTTTAGGTTTTACATATTCACTCTAGGAATAGAAAGGGTTATTGTTTATTTGTATGAATCAAAAATTTCAATTTAGAGAATATAAGATATTTGTAATTTCCAATGACATAATATTCATATAACTAGTCATATATCATGGTTAGAAGTATCAATATAAAATGGGGACAAACACCATATTTCTCACATTCTTCACCTAGAATATAATTAGAATTACGTAGAAATGAGATATGTGTGTGGAAGGAATATGTTGAATATATTAAAAAATATAGATTCATAATGGAGATATTTCTAAATTAATTTTATGTAATGGATGTTTCTGACTGATCATAAAAACTTATCATGGATTATGCTTCATGTGGTGGGCCCAAAACAGAGAATCGGGCATAATTGATTCCCAAATGAAGGCTTCAGACTCTTTAATAATCTACTGATAAAAAAAATATTAACCCACTTCATTGGATTTAGTATTCTTTAGAGTAGTTTGGATCTTGATATACCCATGATGTTTCAAAATGTACCACAATGTGGAAAAAATTGATAACTCCTCTCATGTTTCCATAACTCCCTTCCTTAATGTTTCCCTACATACATTAGGCTTCTCCTCAGAATAAGAACAACTGTACGTATTGGTATCCCATCTGACATGGAATGGTTTACCTTTATTTGGCATATGTCATGTGTGAGGAATCAGTTAATAGGCTGTGAATGACCAGTCTATGTTGAAACTGTGTTATATACACATAAATGGAAGAAATAGTAATGGAAATCCAACATGGTTTTTTCAGAAAAGTGATTATTTTTTGAATTATGATTATTTATTTGTTTTTTAAATTTGTTGAGTTTATTGGCACCAAAAAAATGAACCCTCCTCAAAAATTGGGTCTTTTTATAAAGAATGATGGCTCAATTTTTAAGAATTGATGTCCCACAACCATATAGACTCTTATTTTCCATTAAAGGTCCACCCATGTAAAAATGTTTCGGGGGGATCATTCAAAAATTATTATAAAACACTATTTGAATTATCCTCAACAATATAATTTTTCCACCTAATGACACTACATTTTTACATAGTGTATTTTTATTGAACATTGAACTCATGGATAGTATTTTTTATTTTTTTTTAATGATCAGTTTTTATTTGTTCATGAAATATGTCTACCCATAGTGTATGGAATTGAATATTTTTAGAACATAATTTGTTAGTTTTCTTCCTAGAGAGCATTATGTTTCTTTTCCTATATGTTTTTGGTCATGAAATTCATACTAATGTGTTATGTGGTTTACAGTAATTTGATTTTAATATTATATATTAAATTTAATGGTCACACAACTATATATATATATATAATTAATTTATATGCATGAAATTTGGACAATCAATGCATGACATTCTAGATTCACATAACAAAGAACAATTAAATGTTCAATCACTATATCTCATGCGTCTACTTAAAAAATTGAGTGTGATGCATGAAGATGTAATAACAAGGGTATCAAATTCACTTGAGTTTTTAGATTATATTTTATTAACAATAAAACAAATTGTTTGAATCAGTAATGATAATATGAGACACATATATTGGGAATTAATTATGTTGATGTTTCAATTGTGTGTATCTTTTTGATAATGTTAGGTAGTATTGAGATAATATGACCTTTTTCATACAATGAAAACACCCCTCTTTTTGAAAATGCATATTGGGGGGTTCATTTAATCTTCATATCAGGGAAACTTATACTTAATAAAATTACCATATATAACCATGGATTGTCCTTTAGAATCCAAACACCTTCAATATGATGTAGTTTCATGTAATGAATGGTATTCAAGTACATATTTTATACCCTAAAATTATTTCATTGTATATTGAACATATTGAAAGGTTAGAGGGATATGATATGTCATTTGTCTAACATTTTCCAAAAACTACTGTTCTAAGAGAACATGGTTCTAATTTTTCTAATATATATGGTGGGATCAAAAATTATTTTTTCTATTATATTTATGTAACAATTTTTTTCTAGTCCCTAAAAGTGAAAATGATAGACAATTAATGCTTGATTTTTTCTCATGAAACACTTTATAATTTTGTATCTAAACATTTTTACATATTATTCACTGGTAGTTTATGTTCATGGGATATGGATTGTTATGGGTTTTAGTATAAGTTCATACAACATATACTATGTATATTTGGTTTTAACGTTCATAGATCATTGATGCTATTTCATGTAGATTATTTTTAGATTCATTAAATTAAAAAGGTGAAATGGGTTACACAATATGAGGGTATAAATACCCAATTCAAATGAAAAGGATCTTTTCAAGTATTGAATATCTTGGGGAGAATGAATATATTTTATGGTCTTGATTTTTTAAACATTTTATGGTTTATGTTTGTGTTTTAAAAAATTTACTGAAATTTATTGATATATTTTCTTCAATGTTATGATTATTTTTACAAAACAAAAATGGACTCATTAAACAACTAGAAGAGATTTTCAAAACTATAAGTATATAAATAGTTTGAGGTCATTATACTTGGGTAAAATAAATAAGGTAACATATGAAACAATAGAAAAAAATAGGATTCATAGGAAATGACCATCCTTAAAATTTATGAATAGTAAATGCTATTTATCTAAATATGGCTTCAATGTTCTTTGATCAGGTGTGATTATATGATATAAGTGTGAGAGGTATTACTCAGGAACAAATTAAAATTATGTTTATAATTTTTATGATGTTATTGAAAACAAGGATTAGAGGAAATATCATCATAGTATGAAAACATGCCTCTAATTGACATAACATATTGGAGAATGTATTCAAATCCATATCAAGGGAATGTATGTATAGGAAAATTGAGGTTTCCCTTGATGTTGAGTAATCTCATTATAGATAACCATGTAAGGTTTATTAAAATTAGAGACACGTAGTGAACGAAGTGTGACTTGTGGGAAGGTACATTTAGAAAATATGTTTGAGTTATTCTGGAACTATGTTAACCATGTTTAGGATGTTTTCATCCATTAGAAAGGAGTAAATATTAGGGTAGTATATAGATGACCCATTAATATGTGGTTTATATATATTCAAAATATATAAATTTCTTTATTTTATATAATTTTCATATTAAAATGCTAATATCTCAAAAATAATCACATAGTCCCATAAATGTAATGTTTAGTGTGTTTTTGGATAAGCTATATAGGAAACATATTTTATAATCCTTGTAAATTATCCCCAAAATTGAGACACACTAGAATCTGTTCTATACTTAGTATAATATTTAATCATATTTATAAATAGTTGAAATGGAAAAATAAGAATGGGGTGAGGTTATATGCATATTTAGGATATACAACATCGAAAAAAATGAAATATCGTAAGTAAACATAAGATGATAATATGGGTATAACCAATAAAAATTAAAATTTATACCCACAAAATTTTATATCATAAATTATGGAATATGAATTTGAATAAAATAATATGTGAATATATAGAGTCAGATAAAATGAATTAATAAACATAGGAAATGAAATATTATCAAAATCTGGAGAATAACAACAAAAATTTGAAATAACATTCTACTCTGGAATAAAAATTTGTTAAGGGAGTATTACATTAATGGTTAGCATCATGATAGCATATGATGATAATGAAAATCATATTTCAAATATGGAACAAAAGTTCATATAAGGAACATTAAATTCACAAGTAACTTCATGAAAGGATAAGATAATAATGAAGAACATCTTTCAAATATGGATCATACATTTGTATATGAAACATTACTTTTAAGAGCCACAACATAAGCATAAATGTTTATGTGAAAAGAAAAAATACTCCCAAATACATTATATCCTAAATTATAAACCCATATTAAATTAAAAAGAAATATATATACCACCCCACCCTTCACCACCCATACTTTTTATTGACACATAAAATCTATCACTTATCACATCAAAAAGAACCAATGGGGATAAAATGGGTTCCATAAAACCTTCCAAATGAAGACCATTAACAATAATAGCATAAATAACCCATTTAAAGAGAATTTGTTTAATATAAATTTCATAAGAAATATATTAATAATTCCTTGACTTATCATAACATGATAATCATATGAAAAATAAATGGGTATCCAATGACATCATATAACATTCTAGGAAAATACTAATCAATAAAGATAAAAAAATAATTGAGTTTATATATTGGATAGATAATTGGTATACGATAAATTTAATATAAAACCAAAAAAATTTATTTATGTGTTCTAGGTGAACATCCACTAATAAATAGGAAAAGAATAAGGCATTCATAAAGTAAAGGAATTGGGTGAGAAGTTTGGATCATATGTATTTGATTATAAGGGAAGAGAAAGGGATTGATGGATCATTCTATTAAAATGAGATGGAAATTACATTATTCAACCAGAGAATGAATTTGGATGCTTAAATCATAAAAATATCCCTAATCTGGAATAATGTATTTCCAAGGATTTTTACTCTGATGAAACCATTTTATGAGTATTAAAAAAATACTTTTGAAAAAACAAAGATGATTGATCTTTATTAAAACATTTCAAAAAAAATTCATTAATAACATATAATAATATATTTTTTTTTGATTAAAATTAAATCATAGAATGAAAATATCTTATAAATTTACAATTTTTAGGGAATTATTTTCTCACATGGAAAATTATAAAATTTTCCCCGATTTACCCATTGATGAAAAGGCCCTATACAGAAAATATAGAATTTTTTATTCAATTATTATAATGAATATAAAAAACTATGCAATCAAAGAAATTAATTATTTCAGTATTTATATGGAAAATTTTGAAAACATCCATTGAATTTAAACATCAAAAAGAGAGGTTCCAACTATAAATGAAGATATGGGTTTGGTCTCAGTTACAATAAACATTTCAGGTAAAGTTTCAGTCATAGATAAATGATGAAAATATAGAACATATAAAACCCCATGAATATTATATGGGAATTATGAGATGTTTATAAATAATAAAAACCAATATATGTGTTATAGATTAAAAAAAGTATTTATTTTTAAAAAAAGAAATGAAACTCTGATAGTTTGGGAATAATATGATCAAACCCACATTCAAGTTGGGTATTATTCAAATTTATGTCCATTTAAATAAATTTAATGAATCGATATTAAAACCCCATCAATATTGTTATGTTAATTAATTATGAATTGAACTAAATTATTAAGGGAATCAAGTACAAATTAAAAAATATGTCTCAAAAAAATAAATTTCAGACAAAGAACCCCTTACCTTGTCTCCCTGCTTAATAAAATACACTATAAAATCTAATATATATATGTATATATTAATAAACAATTATATATTATTTTTTGTACATAAATCCTTTTTTAAAAATTATTTATAATTATTCTCAAAATATATATTAGTTAGTGATTACCTAATTTTGATGTCGGGTGAGAGAAATCCTGAACATTTTGATAAATTTTTGTAGCAGTGGTGTTGAAATTTTTATTATTCCAACGCATATCATAAAAACTCCACTATATTTAATTTAATGGATTTATTGTAATAATAATTTAAGAATAAATACCTTTATTGATGGTTTTATTAACTATTATATTACATGAAATCTACAATGAACATTTTTTCAAATTTTTAACTTAAGAGGGGTGTTTTTTTAATTAATGAGATAAATATTGGTGTATATTGTCAATAAAAAACATATAATACAAATATTTATATCAAATAATACATTTAATTATGTTTAAAAAATATTTTAGGATATAATGGCATACCATCATTTAAGTAGGTTTTCAATCTAGGCCGAACAACAACATAATATGATTATTACGGATTTTGAGGTGATTTGGTTGTAATATCTAAATTCTTGTTGAATAATGAAAAAATTTTGTGTCAACTAGTGTGGTATATGATATTAATATATGATTTATAACAATAAAAATTGATATTAAATTAATAATTAATTTCAATTAAATCTTTAATCTTGGTACATATATTTTAGACGATTGAATTAATGATAATAGTTTGTTGATGTTATCATTAATAGTTTATACAATTAGCGATAATTAAAATATATTAATATCACTAACATAATATTTTTCCATTAAAATCATTTTCAATATGATCTGTGTATGTTGGTGATAAAATGAAAAACTAATATCTATATCCCCAAGTAGGTGGTAGACCATACACATGCATGGTAGAAGAATGTTCTCAATAGAATGGGGAAATGTATAACATATTTTATAATTTTAAAATATATAATATAATATATATATATAATATTTTATAATTATTCATTATGACCATAAATATTTTCCGGAGATTAAAAATTAAATATGATGTTTTGGGGATGAGGTTATTCACACATTTACAAATGTCTTTCGTTTTACTAAGGAAAAAAGATAAGGGTAGTTAAATAACATAAAATAATAATAATATAATATAATTCTAATAATTATAATTATTTTATAATTTATTTTTTGGGATTATAAATTTTGAATGATTAAATTCACTTAATAAAAAAAAGGTAAAAGGGAGGATAAGAAAGTTTATCTCACCTCTTAGATTATCACCTTTGATTATGGGGTCAATACTTTAGGGTATGTTCTGATGAAAATAAAAAAAACATAATTAATTTTTATATGAGTGTTTATGAGAGCTTCTTTGTAAATTTATATTAAATTATGGGCTTTTGATATGATAGAGTGTGAGGAGAAGAGAGATCCTTTTATAGGTGAGACGGAAGGAAAAATTTTAGATAACTAAAACCTGTCAGTAATTGGATGTCACTCCCATTAAAAATGGATCCAAGGTTAATAAAATAATCGATAGTTGAAGTTAAATTTTTAATAATAAACTGAAAAACTTGATTAAATCATATTTTTGGGAATTTTGTCCCTTTTTAACATTAGTTTATCATTTCTACCTTTTTGGTTTTCATCACAACCACTTTTTTTTACATAAGAAATTTAAACATTATACAAAACAATAATGTTACATATTAGATAATTTGAACTAGATAATTCTAAATTTTAAGCCATTTTTTTATAATATTTTTAAATTTTATTAATTTTAAATTTATAACACTAAATGTATAATGAATTCAAAAATAACAATTTTCAAAAAATTATAGATTAAATTCAAAAAGGTCAAATATTGGATCATAAAATAAAAAACACATTTTCTTAATTCGAATATCACTTGTAAAATACATATATGGTACTATATATTGAAATAATTAATTTAAAATTCACACTTAAAAGAAAAAATTTCATAAAAGTCATGTTAATTTTAAAAATTTTCTTTTCCACTATGCAACTAAAATCAATCATTTTAGAAAAATATTAAAAGTTAAGGATAAGCTAATATTTAAATTATATATCAAATAATGAATTTATATTTTAAATAATTAAGTGTTTTTATTATTATTTAATGAAAATTTAATATTTAAAATATTTTAATATTTTAGTTCCTAAAAATTATAGTTGATCAATATAAATTATTTTGATAAAATATACAGTACTTCATAAAAAATATTACAATTAAACAAAAATTTCTTTTACAAATACCATAAAAATTAGTTATTTATATACATGATTTTTTTTTCACTACTACAAAAATATTAAAATATTTAATTGAATTTTATTTATGCATAATATCATATTTTAATAATAATAAAATTAATAATTATTTGTAATTAATAAATATATATTTATATATTTAGTTTTTAATTTAATATTTTTATTTTCTTATAAGTTTCGTTAGATTAAATAAACTAATTAAAAATATGTGACATCAATAAAAAACTTATAAATGAATAATGACCTTAATTTTAATCATTGTATTTATAATGAATACATTTTCAATGGCCATATATATAATTTCTTGTTTTTATTCCTTTATATCAACTTACTATATCATTTGTTTATTCCACCCCCAATTTACAAGGAAGTATTATTTTTTCATATTATATATTATGAAAAGTTCATCATCTAGTCATTGTGATCATCATGGTTATATATTTTCTTATGTTATTTATTATCGTCATTGTTGAATATGATTCTAGATATTTCATAATCTTGAGGTTTTTAATATTTTTCATGTATTATCGTCTATTGTTTTATTCAGTTTTAATGGATATATATCAGAAATGGAGATTAATAATTACAGGTATAGAGTAATTTATTTTATTTATCTTATTTTAATGTCTCGCTTATGAATTATTAATGTATATTTAATTTTTTTGTATGTTATTGGGATCACTTAATAATCATCTTTAAAACATTTTTAAAGATTTGATATATGTTATTTAAAATCATAAAAATAAATAATAATCAAAAAAATATTGGAAGTAGGATAACCTCACCCTGTCAATTTGTTAGAAAAATATACATAAATAGAGTTACAGAGAAGTTTTACCAAACTGGATTGAGCATCACACTGAGTGTCTAAATCATGAAAGGGAAGGTAAATTATTTGAGTGAAAAAATTTAATGATAGAATTATACTCAATAATGAAACGTTTTCTAATGCATCAAACAATTAATTATCCAATTTTTACACATGTGAGACATGAATGTTCATAGAATCAGCATAAAGAGGGAAAAATCCAGTGTTGAATAATTGACCATGAAATTTCATTAGTTTTGATAATAACTAATATTGAGTTTATTACCAACTATATATTATAATATTTACTAGTTATTTGGTATCAAGATTCACAAAATCTAATTTTTTTCATAGAATGTTTATATTATTATCCTCTCATATAATATCATATGTTATTATGAAATATTTTTTCCATGACATTGATAACTTTTCCTCTTTATAGAATAAAATATTCATCTATGTAAATTGATATAAATTTATCTAATGGAAGGATATGAAATTTTCAGATGGTACAATGCATTAAAATTAAACTACAAATACAAATATCATATACTAACATATTTCTTTGACATTAAAAATAATAGTTTTGTAATTTAACGGTCTTAAAAAATCTAATATAAAAAATATTTCAAATAATCAAATTATTATAATAAATTTATTAATTTAGAATTTAGGATGTGTGAAATGTAAATATCATTATCCAATTCAGGATTTGTACATTTAGAGGAATTCTATTGCCCTCTTGGTCTCAGAAGTTGGTGATGCTCAGCAACAACTTCAGTCCTGGTATTGAAGCATTATCTTCTATAATATTGATGTTCATCGCACATAATATAGTGAATTACTAATAGAACCTTAATATGATATCTTATTATTTCAATTTTGTTAACCTAACTCTACATTTTCATCATTATATCTATGCTTGATGGCCTCATATACCACATATAATGTGTCTCAAGGTCCCAATGTGTTAGTTACAATAGTGATTCATTCCAAATTGTTTATATAGTTAATATGAACATTCATTCCTTTATCATATTTTTTACATGATAATTTTTGAGACTCCATATTTTACTTTTTTTGTTGTTTTTTGGAAATTTATTGTTTTTATCATTATAATCATAATTCTTTATAGTTGGTTTGGAATAATCAAAAGGATCCACATTCAATCTTTTATTTGGATGGATTATTTGTGTATGTAGTCTATATGTTATCATGTGTATCATGGGTTTTTTCTAGTTCAATACATTACTAAAACCAAAAGGGGTGACATGACTGGTTAATCATTATGAAATGGGTATTTAAAAATTATCATACATGAAATTTCAACCTTAAACTTCATTTTTTATTTATTACTTTCATGTTGGAATATAATACTATTTTTTCCACTTATGTTGATCAAAGTTTAACCTGGGGTGTTTTATGTTTGATTATATTACAGTTCACTAAAAATAACATAAATTAACTATGAAATCAATCTTTCAAAGTGGTTCTTAATGAGTATATTATCATCTATATCATATTCAGAGGGTGTGTCTACCCATATTTGAAGTCTTATCCTCACTCATCATGCATTAATGTGATGATTGATTTAATAAACAACCATCCTATTTCAAGGTGATCACCTATTTCCATATGTACCACCATTACTTTAACATCATAATATCAAGATGTAGAAAATTTACTTGGAAATACGTACACTAATAAATTTCCAAATATCTCAAAATATCATCATATACTTAGACTCATCCCTATATTTTCCACTGAGTATTTTTCATTTCCATCCCAAAACTGACAATACTAACCCTAACAAATAACTAAATCCTAATCTGATGCATCTATAGTGACTAAAGTACAAAATTCATTTATTCTAAAAAATTTCCATAAATTAAACACGACATCTCAAAAATAAAAATGCAATAAAAATAATGGATTTTATAGATTTACTAAGGACTACCTATATAAGAAATTTTTTATAACCCTTGTGAAAATTTCTCTATAATCAGGCCACAATATAATCCAAATAAAATTTCATATATTTATAATACATATTCATAACCTAGTGAATTGGAAACATAATAATTTTCTGATCAAAGATTCATAGTAATGGAAATCATATGTAAAAATAATATAATATCAAAATTCAATATAATATGAGTGTATGTGTAAAATAATGATAAAAAATGTAACCATGCACAAAAAAACATTAATCATAAATTATGGATTATAACGTGTATTAAATAAATAAAATGAATCAAAATAGTTTATAAATATGAGTTGATAATCTTCATTATTTAGAACTTATAACATTCATGAAAATTACCATAAAATTGTGAAACATATTTCATTTTTGGCATAAATAATATTGTAGGGAACATTCCAATGATGAGTCACATCAATAGTCTATAACATAAGAATGAAGAAAATATTTAGAACATTGAAAATAAATTATTATAGATAAAATACATTCATTATTATCATCATGATATTGGAATATAATAATGATGATCAACTAAAAAATATATAACATGCATTAGTATAAGAAACATAACTTTCGGATGCCACACTATTAATACCCACAGTAATGAACAACTAAAAAATAATCAATCATGAATTATATAATGAGTTAAAAACACATAAACAATAAATTAAGGGGTGATATTGGAAAAACCCCATCATCATCTACAATTTTGAGTTCCACTAGAAATCAATTTCCTAACAAATCATAATGAAATAATGGAGAAATGGTTTCATAAAACATGTAAAATAATAATCATTCAATTTTATTTCATAAATAACCCATGGAAATATACTTTTTTTTAAAATGAGTTATTATAAGAAGATCATTATTAATCCATAGATAATCCTAAAATGATAAACCTATGAAAAATAAATCAGTATCAAATTATTTTATGTAAATTTCATTGAAAAAACGATTCAATAAAGATAACATATGTTATTTACACAATATAGACAATTGGTGCATGGTTGTGTCAATAATGTTACTAAGTTAATAGATGTGCGGAGTATATTTGAACACCATTTAAAAAAAATAATCAAAAATTGGGTGTTAAAAAATCAATGGAATTGTGTGAAATGTTAGGATTATACATAGTGGATTATTAGGCATTAAAACAGGTTGTGATAGATATTCCATTTAAAAGAGAAGGAAAATAAATAGTTCATTTGATGAATTAAGGGTGATGGTTATATTATATGAATATTATTGATCAATATTATTTTTTTAAATGATGTAGATTTATATGAATCACATTTTTATGATTATGAAGAAAAATACCTTTTGAAATAAGAAATATCTATTATCTTTTTGATTAAATTTCAGATAGAATCATTTTATAAATAAAGGATAACAATATTTTTTTATAAAACATTAAATTTTATAATGGAATAAATATATAAAAATACAAAGTCGGTGGAAAGAGGTGTTCAAATGAAAAAAATTTAAAAATAGATTCATTTTACACATTGATCAATACTACTCATATGTAAAATGGTAAAAATATATATAAATATATTTTATAATGGTAATTTAGAAACAAATTACCATGATTATTTATCTAAAAAACTATATGAACAATTTAAAAATAATCCAATTATTTATAAAATTTAAAAAAGGATGTTCCCATGTGAAATGAAGAGACTGGTTCAATCAAACTAAGAAGAAACACTTTTGGTAAAATATGACTAAAGGAGAAATGAAATATTTTGGAAAAATATAAATCCCTTATAATATAAATTTCAACTTATGAGAGGACTCTTAATGAATAAAATGTGAATGAAATATATATAATTTATAACAAATGATTTTCAAATAAAATTGGAAACAAAAGACTTATTGTCTGTGTAACATTTTATCTAGCCCACATTCTTGTTGGGAATCTGTTTAATATATGTAAATTTAAAGAAATAATATTAAATTCTCCTTCAAAAAAAATTATTTTTTAAATTAATTTCATTTCTAATTAATAAAACCATATTAAATGTATCATGGTGTAGATTAAAAAATATGTCTCGTGAAAATGAATTTTATACAAATAATGTTTTTCCTTGTGTAACCAATTTGTTGAATGAACTCTAATTTAAAAATTATAAAACCTTAATATCCCAATAAACAATTTAATAACGTGTTTAATTTACAATACCTTTTATAAAATTCATTTTCAATTGTTCATTACATTTATATTAGTTATTTATTACCTATTTTTCATGTCGGTGTGGGTAATCATGATTATTTTGAACATGGTTTATAATAGAGGTGTTGTTAATTATTATTATCCCATATTTCATCATTACATGTTCATTAATGTAACAATAGTTTATGAATTATAATTATTTATTAAGTTTACATTTCCCTCAATGTTTACTTATCTTTATCCAAGAAGATGAAATCGATTAAGAACATTTTTTATTGATTTTTAACCTATGAAAGTTATTTTATTAAATAATATTGAAACATTGATGTATCATTACCATGACCAGAAAAAAGAAAATAATTAAATATTAATAAAAAACATCCAATTAATTACTTTTTTTTAAAATCATCCATGATATAAATTCACATAATTGTTCTAGTATGTCTTCAAATTGACATAATTATGAATATACCATGATTATTGATGATTATGAGGGGATTTAGTTGCAATAACATTAAAAAAGTAGCATAATTATTTAAAATAGTTTTATTTTGTCTCGTATATCATATATATAATGGATTTATATGAATTATTAATAGATATTTAATTACTATATAATTTTTTTTAAACAAGATGCTCCTAGAAATATTGTTTTAAATGAATTAATTAAAAATAATAGTTTTTTAATCATATCATTGATTGGTTAAAAAAAGTTTATAAAAACAACAATAATCATATCATAAAAACATTATTTATCCATTTAACTAATTATCACCAATAAACATATATTTAGGTGGTTAAAACATCAATGTAAATTTTCCAATAGAATTAATAGTCCATACGCAGACATGGTAAACGATTTCATATTCCTTAGAATAGATGAAATGTATAATATGTTTTATTATTTCATAATCAAATATTTCTTCTACATATCATACTAATCTTCTATATACCAAAATAATTCTATACGTGTACAATGGTTATGGAAAACCAATAGCGTGTTTTGTGGATGAGGTGGTATTATTATACAAAAATATCACATTAATTTTTCATAGGGAATGATGGGAGGATAGTTAAAGCTTATACCATCATTATAATGAAATGTTAGTATAATAATAATAGAGTTTTTATAATTTTTATATGGTGAAATGAAATTTTGAGTAGGAAAAAATTCACCAAATGAAAATGGAAATGATAATTAATGTTAGAAACATATACATTCCAAGTCTACTTTTATTTATTTTTTAAATTAATAAAATTAGTGGTAAGATAGAAAAAATAGAATTAAGATAAAATAATACAAAAAGACCCAAAACATAAAAATATTAATGAATAACAATGAAAAACATAATTTTTTTATTATTTCATTACCAATTTCATATAAAACAATGTCACTGCCTCAGTGTTCTAAACAATAGATCAAATCTCATTCCTGGCATGCAGTTGGCACCATGATCCCAAATCCAAGAAGATGATCCCTTACACCAACTCTAGAAAAAAAAATTCTGAACTTTTTTTAGATCTGGCAGCACTAAAACAATAAAAAATGACTAACTCATATATGAAAGATATCGACGTCGGAAAAAGATCCACAAAATAATTAAAAGTCACATTTATTGGATTTCCACCACTATTATAGAGGTTAATCATTTGAGGGATGGTATTTGTGGAGTAAAAAACAATAGTATTTTTCCTTAGTATTTTTAGTATAGTTCTAGGAAGAGTTAGCAACAATATAATGTGGTTTTCCTTTGAGGGGAGGTCAGTAGAGAAGAGAACCTATTATTAGTAAAAATGATTTTCATTCTTCTAATGTCTAATAAGCATTTTAATAATTGAAAATCACTCTGAATAAAAAATTGATCAAAAATTAAGTTATAATAGAATTTATATGTGATAAGTTCGATACACACATAAAAAATCAAATTCATTTAGTTTTTTAAAATGTGTGTCCATTTACCTCTTTGGTTACTCAATTTTAATAACATTTTTTCACCACAATAATGATTCGTTATCAATGTAACGTATCCTTTATTAATTAAAAAATCATACATATTATATATTTAAGACCTATTTTTTTAGAATTTAATTAATATTTTTATTTAATTCTTTAATGTAAAAATAAATAATATAAAAATAATAAATTTATATTGTATTTTAAAAAAGTAGAAAAATGTAACTTAACTTCTAAAATATCATATATGTGCTTATAAATTTTAAAAATTTAAAATTATAAATTCCCATTAAAAATATATATCAGGAATCATATTCTGGTTTAATGAACTTTCAATTCATTCTTTTATACTAATAATGTTATAAAAGTCATATTATTTTTTAAAATGGTATTTTTCACTATTCCTCTAAGAGTCAATATTTTTAGAAAAATGTATAACATTCCAGATAAGATAATTTTGACCTTATATATCCAAAATATATTTTATTTAATCCAAATTATATTAAAAATGATATAGAATTCCTTTATATTGGAAATAAAATATAAAAATAAATTTTTTATTGAAAAATGATTTTTTAACATTAAATGATACTAATATTATTTTAAATGAATTTATAATTTAGAATATATCAATATTAATGTTTTTATGTTTCAAAAAAATATTTAATCTTTTAGGTTAAAAATTCATCACTTAAATAAAATAAGTTTAACATTGATACTATATATGATTTTTAAAAATATATTAAATTTAATTATTTATATACTAAAATTTCATTCCAATAATATGATTATTTTAAAATATCTGTATGGGTTTTTTATATACATCATAATAAATTTTAATACTAATAATATTAATATGTAAATGTAATATATAATTATATAGATATATATTATTTTAATGCCATATTTTTTTCACAGTGAGTTCTATCATATTAAATTTTCTTCTTAATAATACATGACTCTAGTAAACCTATTGAATATATTAACAATGAACATATTTTCAATTAAAATATTTTTAAATACAAAATTTACTATTACCAAATTAATAAAACCATTTTTAATTCCAATATTTATACATAATAAATCATTCGTTCAATGTAATGTCTCTTTACAAGGCATAGTTGTTATTTCATATTATAGTGTTTTCATAATTATTTCTCTTTTCATGGTGCCCTTCCTCATTAATATTTTTTTCCCATTATTGATCAACATGTTTGATTTTGATCTAGTTTATTTCATATTTTGAGGATTTTATTCATTTCCAACTATTTTCCCCTATTGTAATACGTAATTTCAAAGGATGTACTTCATGCATGGAAAGTAAAAAATAAATGTTATTAAGTGAATAGTTTTATGTTCTATTTTTATAATTTCACACTTATGAATGAATAAACTGTATTTTGTTTTTTCACTTATATAGAATATTTTCTACTATTTTCCCAATATTTTTGAAAGAATAGGGAAAATAAATTTAAAATTATAGGCATTAATAACAATTATCATCATCATTATCTTCATCAAAATAATAATACCTCCTAAAAACATGTGTGTTATAGTCTAGATGATAGTAAATATCATAAAATAAAAATACTAAAAACATGTAATGTAATAAAGAATTACATACACACGTGTATGGATCTATAAATCATGTGAAATAGTTCGATAACAATGAAAAAGTTTGTCTAAGCTGCTTAAGGCCATAAGAGATAGACTATATATCATATAGTTTTATGTCACGAGAAAAGAATCTTAGTGTCATGAAGTTTACCATCATTCCATTAGGTATTTGTTGTCATGTAGTTTGACATCAACCCATAAGGACCCACAAAAAATAGTTTAACGTCATGCAGTAAGGTCATATAAAAAGAAAACACCAAGCTTCTATCTTGTAGAAAAAAACATTATTTTATTAGTTTTTTATCTATATGAGTTTTGAATTGGTTGGAAACATATGAAGGTGTGGTATTTTTAATTAGAATAGATTTTGGGTAAACAATAATGCTAGTATAAATTTTTCTGATTGCTTTATGAATAAAATGGAACAATTTTTCCTAAGTAACAATCACGGAGTAAAAATCTAGGGACGAATACCAAGAAAAGTCTAGGTTTCATTGTCTGAATGACCCCAAGGTCTTATTTTTATTTTATTTTGGATAATAACTTTTTAAGGGTCTATGGGAAACCCTTTCATGACCCATAGGGCCAAGTAATGAGGGTCATACAATAACCAATACATGACCTTAATGTCTTAAGAAAAGACACACTCAGAACAGTCCCTCCCTAGAGTCACCATCATGAAGGTGCCTAAATCCCCACCTTGCAACGATGATTAGATAACATTACCATGTGTAGAACCGCATGGTGCCTATTCTCGATGGTATTTTTCATACCCTATAATTCTTCCAATCCAGTTTTCTCTACTGTATTGGTTTCTATTTTTTCTCTGAATCCACATTTGGGCCATCCCTTATGTATTATTACCTTCTTTGGTCATTTATATAGACCAAATCCCATTGGTGGCTGGAAGGTCCATCATCTTGAAGGCCCTATGGTAAAAAGTCCTTGGGTGGCCCAAAGGCCTTGTGAAGGTTTCATTAGATCATGAGGATGGACCTAAGATACATGACCTTGGAATCACTATGTATCAAACAATCATATGCATCAAGTCATACAATGTTTTTTCTATTAATATTTATAGTTCAAACTCAGGTCTAAAGGTAAATAATTAGGTGGTCATAATATATGATTACGATATTATCAAATACCCAATGTGGATGAGGATATACACTATCACTATGAACAATATTAATGGGGATTGTGCTAGGGAATAAAATATTAGAATCGTTCCTCACTATTTATCTTGATATAACAACAATCAAGACACACCTAGTTCTCAAATGGGTGGTCAGCCATCCATAACCCATGATTAAAAATTTTTATACCAAAATATTATTCATAATTCATGAACCTTACTAGAAGTACGGAATTTTCCTTTATATAATTACTTGTAATTCCAAGGATTTGATATCTAGGCATCACTACATATCCCATAATCATAGGACTCAAACCACACACAGTTTTAAAAATGTATCACCTAAATAGATAAAACAAATTTTTTATGGGGGATCAAGATTCACCATAACACATGGTCATCAACAATGTGTGATGCATATGGGGAGACACAAACACTAAGGTGAAAAATCATATTTCTTATTGGTGGATTTTTTTTGGCCCTACGATAGGGGATTATATAATCTTAAATTTTAATTTAAAAATATGAACTAAATATACACGTAATTCTTGGTAATGGTAATTTTTTATTTATTGCTAGATAAATGCCCCAACCCCCTTAAATAGATCTAACTCTCATATAAAATAAAGGGATATCAAAAAATTGATATTAAATGGTATGAGGATTCACGTATAAATGATCTTATGTAATGAATTGTAACGTCTTGAAAGCATAAAAGGATTTGATTCCTATTAGTAAGTTGTATCTCCGTTAAACTAAATAAACTAATTCTCTAAGACCTCTAATACCAAGTATGTCATAATTGGTGTGAGAAATAGGTGATTACTTGTAGATTGTATGATTCACTTGATATTGCATGATATGGAACATAAATAAGGGATTTTAATCCTAATGAAAGTAATAATATTATATATGTATTTAGATATATAATAGTCAATAGTGATCAACATTGAATAAAATTTGTGGATAGGTCTAATATAGATGATCATGGAGTTAAAATAAATCCATTGATAATGAGAATCAAAAACATTATTCAAATAAGAATTGGAAACAATTATCTTAGTTTAGGTCGGATGTTACTGGATGCCATACATTTAGGATTACTTTATAGATCAATCACTTGTTTTAAGGACAGAACATTTTGATGCTAGGCTACCCTAATAATTTTAGGTTCATTTAAAATTCAACTGCATATCATGTTTATTAATTTCATATAAATGAAACAAAATCAGAACATTGTGTTTTATTTCTATAATTTTAAGAAATAAAAAATGTATTGTATTTATGTTCTATATATAGTCTTTCATAATATACATTTTTCTATACTATTTAAATATGTGATGATCTTTCCAATGTTTACTATTATTTAGGCTATTTTGATGAGAGCCTCCACTGAACGGTGTAACATCATACCATAGGGAAAATAAATATATTATTTATCATCTTGTAGACAGGATTAGTTGTGTTGGTGGGAAAAACAAAATGTTTTTCTTGAGACATTTTTCATTTTTGGGAGGTGTGGTTTTGTACCTATGCTTTGAAATTATAGACTAAAATGTATTGGAGTAGACATTATGAATGGTATAAGGCCCCTCCCTCATTGGTTTCATTTTATTTGGATTATTCTCAATGTTCATGTGATTTATATGTGATATCTTCAACTATCCCATGGTAAATTATTATAGGTAAACTATCTTATTGAATGATCAAAAAAATCGACTATGGGGGATTTCTAGGTTGTGAAGTGTATCCAATGTTTTCTCATCCTATTTCAGCTACTCAACATTCAATTTTTGAGACTTCCCTTATTTATACAGATGATCATAGATAGGGACTCAATGTTATAGTAATTAGTAAAACCACCTATATCCAATTAAAACAATGAATATGGTAACACTTTCATAGCAGTATGGTTTGTGGTGTTGTAGGATAACATGGAATGATAGGGTTTGTATGGCCGTGAAATCTTATCCTTTTATATCATATCATATAGTATATTCGTCAGAGTCTTTTTGAAAGACTATATATGCACATTTTCTACTATATGATAGTAGTATGATTCATTTGATATGATTTTGTATAAATGGTATAAGAATTTATATTTTGTAATGCATATGTTGGATCCTTAGTTTGCTAATATTGTGTGAGGTTCAATAAATTGCGTGATGATATTCATATTCAAGAAAATGATAATAAAATTTCTCTTAACTATATTATGATGTATGTGATCCACCCATTTTGACAAGAAGTTGCTGATAATATCTATGTCATTTGTTTTTCTTATTATGGTCGCATGATATGGCCCATTCACATCTATTACATAGGTTTTAAATGAAACATTATTTCTCATCTCACACAACAATTTTGGAGCTTGATGAAATAGGATAACACATATCTAGAAGGAATAAAATTTTTTTATCTCAACGTATTCAAGTATCACATAAATTAACATATTTACTGGTCTTATTTATCTAATGGGAGAGCTTGAAAATATTCTAATTAGAAACACTATAATTGGTAATCATTTCATACATTATAGTTAAGCTCTCTCCTCCCTCACTACACCTAAGGAGAACCCAATAAAATCCTTTATTTTAAATACCATTCAGGAATTTGGGGAATCATAAAGAATAAGGTATAATTCTCAAATCCATATCTGATCCATCTTAACGTTATTATGCAAAAGGATTACATTTTTATGGTAGTCTATTATAGGAGACATCCATCTCGTAATGGTTTAGAAATGTGACGATATGATCTCACCATTCTATGTATTAAAATTTATTTTATAGAAAATTTTAACTTCATACCCAAAAATTGAGGATACCACCCTATTATGTAAAATGTATAAAATCATCACTTCCATGTGTGGATCTTCAAGTGTGGTGGCTACATTAACAAATGTATTGACAACTGACTTATTCATAAAAAATATGATACTATATTTTTTTATGGTATCTATTTTACCAAACAACACACATAACAAAAAAAGGAATGAATTACTCTACATTAAATAAATATTAACCATTTATATTCTTAATCACAAATTCTGAGTAACCACCATCTTTTAGGCATCCCACTTGTATTTAAAGAGAAAAATCTTGTTCTATAACGAGTTCATAGTTTCCAACCCATTTATTGGAAAACCCATATAAAAAAAATGAATAAGTAAAAATATAATTTTTAGAGAAGTGAACACAAATCCTATACTAACACTATTATACCTTATATCCTCAATTCATTTGATAAGGAAAAAAAATTGTGGATCCATATAAATTCACCTCCTATATCAGGGGAGTGTAATGGTTGGGATAAGAAATACTCATCAAGTAACATTTTATTTTCAAATGAAAGAACCAATTAATGATGAACTGGGTGGAAATATTCTAGAATAATCACTTTGATTTTTTTTAGATACTCTAAGTGAATATCAAATTAATGAAATATTATTTTCCACCAGTCTATAAATACAGCTAATATCTTCTTATAAAAGACATAATTGAGAGGTTATATATGGTACATAATCTGATCATCATGATGTAGAATGTATTCCATCATATTATACACTCTAATGATTAATAATTGTAAATTATTATAAATTTCAAAATCCCAGTTTTATATATCTGTAATTATTCTATTAATATAGTAATGACTATTCTCCATTCTTAAATTAATTTTATATGAAATTATAGAAATAGTAAATTATTTTTGAGGCACCATGTAATATATTAGTGAACTTATTTCATTTTCTAGCATTGATATTCGTTGTCTCAATAAGTATTAATTATCATATTCAAAATATTACAAAAATTATTAATTCCACTAATTATTGACCCCTTCATCCATTTATTTTTCAAATGGGTTGGAAAATTCCTAGGGTTTTTTAACGAATCATTTTATGTATGATTGCTATCCCTAATTCCCTTTAAACACTTTGATTTTTTTCAGGCGGTTTCATGTCAAGGATCACAAAGCACATCAAGTAGTCAAATTCAAAATTATGATGGTGTAACATGAAGTTAGTAAATTTCTCCAACATCACACTAGAATCACAATTTATGGGATTAAATTTCAATTATTGATTCCATAGTTTGATGAAATCTTTTTCAAGTTTGGTTAAATGATCTTTATACTATTGGGATTTATTAATAGATTGTTAACATAATTTTCAATTATCATCCCAAGAAAGGGATTGATGATATGATACCCAACACATTAATAAGTTACACATAAATTCATTATGATAAAAGGAATCACTTGATTGAGAAATCCCTTGAGGTTTCATGAAATTAGTGTTCCCTTCATCATAGAGGTCTCTCCAGATAATTTTTATAGTGAATAAATATCTATGAAAGATAGCACATGAAACCCCAAAATTTAATAACATTAAAAGAATATGATAAGGACCAGGAAATAAATATTATATTGATAAGGGTTATGATACAAAAATCTAATGCATGACCAAATTTAAAAATTCATTTACTATTGGGGATAATTTTTGAGAGACACATGGGATAATGGACCTTAAGAATGATGTTAGATTTAATGATATTTTTTACTTTAGTCTCTAACACAGCAACAATAATTTGATCTATTCTCATAATTACCTATTTTTAAACCCATTGTTCCTTTAGAAAACATAGATTATCAGTAGTAATGTCAAAGTACATTCCATGAATCACTATGTTTTTCAATGAAAATATATCATTGTACAATATTTTTTAAGGATATTTATATTTCATGTTCATCTGACACAAGTTAAAAAAATAGTATTTTTAATGAAAGTTAAACATTATTTTTAAAAAAAGTGATAGTAAATGTTTATATATATTTTTTTTAAATAAAAAACATTAAAAACATTACCATTGGATTTTTTTTATTTATTTTAAACTACCAGATAAAAAATTAGTTTTTAAAATGTTTTATTTTAAAAATGATGTGATAAAATTAATTTTTTTTCATTAGATAGTTAAAAAGGGGTTTTTAATATTAGTCAAAATATTAATGATAGGGATGTAAAAAAATTTGATCATGAAAATGTGGATTTCAATTTTTCTTACACCAATCCATTGAAAATTTAAACAGCAACAAAAAACAATGATGTCACACTTTTCTTTTCATGATTTCTATTTAATTTTTCATGCTCCACACATGTACATTTCACAATAAAATATTTTGATTATAATTATAATTCCACCTATATTACTATTTATATCATCATCATCCTTCCATGATTATTATTTTGATGATCTCATCATGGTATTTATACTTATTTTACCTTGATTAAATTTAATTATGTATAAGTTTCTCAATTGAAAATCTGTGTAATGATTCCTTTATTTTTATTAAGAATAATCCTTCCTTGGTCCATCTTAAAACTACAATGATTCCATTGGTGTCTAAAATCCCTTCCATAGACCATTTTCAGATTCCACATGATATCTTTATGATGAATAAAACTATTTCAATGAGGACTAGGAAAAGATTGATAACTAATTCAAGTATTTTATTTGTTTTTATATATTTTATTTGGTTTTTGTGACATTTTTTCCTTTTAAAGGTCTTATATTGTTTTCTAATGATGTATTGGGAATTAATAAATTATAATATAGATTATTTTTTACATCAATTTTTATATAAAATTTTTGAAAATATCATATTCAGTTTCGTATTTTAATAACAAAAATTGAATGTCTGTTTTTATGATAGTCATACAATAACTGATGTAAAATATCTTATAAATAGTTATTTTAATTTCATTTATAAAAACCAATGTTAAAATTGATGACTTTATAAATCACTTATAATAAATTAACCTATATAAAAGATGTTAGAACATAAATACATGACATAAAATGTTTATTTATTTTGTCTTTGAGACCATTTTGGTTCTAATTAGTATTAGAAGTGCTTTTGTAACATCCCATATTTTTCTAAATGTATATACTATTTAATTTGTTTTTAAAATATTTTAATATGACCCACAATTTCAAGCCTAAATAGTTAAAGGAGTTCTGAGGGGTGTCTCACGCTCATTCGAATCCCATATAACTAAAGGTAGGGAAACATGCTGGGTAGTAGGGTTTGGAAAATTGTGTAAACTGGGGTGTACAACAGTGAAACATTTCATGTTTCAGATAGTAAGAAAATGCACAGTCGGTACATGATTAGTCAGCCCTTGCTTCTAATTGTGTGAGATTCCAAGGTGAATCAGAACTTTTCACATGGTTGGAACATTGTTTGGATAACCATACACAAACCATGTGACCCCTTCTGCATGGGTAATATTTTTAATTATTTTTTTCAACCCACCTTTTCTCCCCCTCCTCTTTCTACTCCGGATTTCCTCCACTTTTATGTGCATGATCACCCCTCCTTTATATATTTTGGGTTTTTTCTTTCTCCCTAAAATATCCTTTTATTTCATTTTCATTTGAAGCTATAGATTCTTCTTTGTATTCACTCCCTTCCACACCCATTAATTTTATGGTTACTCCAACTTTCATTGAGTTATTTCCATGTTATGAATTTTATCCCAATTTTAGGGGTTTTCCTAAATCCCTTGATTTCTCAAATTTTGGTTGGATCCAAGGGTAATACTTTATTGTTGTAGTACCACTACCACGTGGTAGGGATTATACTAATTAACATGCTCTTTTTGTGTCTTTTTTGAATTCTAATATTGTTTCATTAGTCAAAATCTACCGAAGAAACAGGGTTTTCAAAAATTAAATTTACTCAGATGTTCTACTATGTCCATGGTGGCTATCTCCCTTGGTGAAAACCATCCAAGGGTGTTTTCTTTTATTTTGGAGACCCTTTTGGGCATTCCCATGAAAGATGGGCCTTTATTTGTAATTCAATGGATGGTGTCGTCACATCGGTTTCATGTTTTAAATTGGTTAAAAGTTTTAAGATAAGAAATAAACCATGTACTAAATCCATTGCAAATGCATATAATTATTATAATTTATTGGCCTAGGTGTATTTCCTCAAGACTTGTGATAAAATATTCTCATTATGCAATATTCCATTCTTAATGGCGTTGTAATTGAATTTCCATGACTATTCCAATTGCAATGTTCTAATGATGTAGGTTAAATAATTATACATAATATCAAGTGAAATTTATCACCATAAATCATGTTAAATGTTTATGCCTTGATTATTTATCCTTTCATAATCCATTTAAATGGTCCAAATCGAATGTGATTATTTTTCAAGATTGAAATCTTGATATTATGAAATAATATAAATGACCTAATGGTAATTATAATTATATTTTCATATGTTTTTCATTCAATTCATGATTATGCTGATTTTTTATTCTTATTCCCTTATTAGTGGCATGAACTATATTTAATTCCTTGAAAATATTGTTATATTTTGTTTTTATTATTCATGTATTGATGAGAAATTTTTTTATTCTTAATCCTTTTATTTTATGATTCATAACATGATTACTCTTATTTAATTCTAATTGACTTATAAAATGATATGTGCCTTTGTTAATGGGCTTGTATGGAATAGCATAGTTAAACTGAAAGAATATGGTATTGTGATTATTATTGTTGGATAGACATCATAAATTCGTATCTTGATATATATATTTCATATTTAGTATGGAAAATTTCATAGTCTAGGAGAAAATATGGGATCCATTTTAAGAACCAGTGGATTGAATCTTTATTATTGATGGGTTACAACCCACTTTTCGGGGGTGACACTTTAGATTTCCCCCAAAGGGATTCCCAAGTGGTTTCCTGTAGGCTGGTGTGGTATAAGTTCCCTATAGGTAGAAAAAATTGGTATAACATTTGTAAATATGGATACACCATGCCTTGGGTGATATTTGTCCCCCTTATGAGATACCAGGGACATAATCGGATGATTACCATACCCTGTATCAATAATCATGATTTCATAAAGTTTTACATTGACATTATTAGTGGTCTTGGCTTATATCAGATGTTCTTTCCGTGATATACATAATTATTGTAAATTTCCTTTGATAGACATAGGACTCCACCTAATGAATTTATGGTTTTATTTGATTGAAACCTATTAATTTTTCGATTAATTATTCTTATGGTATGAATCCATTACTTTTACCTTATTCCTGTAGTAATTTCTTAAGGGAATTCTTATTAATTAATATAAAATGTCATAGATATATAACCCCAAGACATGGCACATTATTGGGAGTATGTTTTTTAGTTTCCATTTTTACATTATTACATTTTATA
This sequence comes from Viscum album, assembly GCA_963277665.1. Classification (NCBI taxonomy): domain Eukaryota; kingdom Viridiplantae; phylum Streptophyta; class Magnoliopsida; order Santalales; family Viscaceae; genus Viscum; species Viscum album. The sequence continues at coordinate 1,763,819,373 of OY728136.1, read as the reverse complement.
TATATTTTTACCTTCATCGGTGTTCTTATTTATACATCTGGTATATGCTAAATCAGGTGGTATGGGATTGGTGTTCGTTTATAATCCTGAATCCAGATGCAATTGTTTACTTATTTACTTCCATATCATTTATTATATCTGGAAGAAAGTATTTCATTTATAGAAAAAAAGTAAATTTTAAGACATCATGGGTACTAGCCTATTCATATTGTATCTCATACTCTACATAGACATTTTTTGGTACCCAATTAGATTTTTATGACTTCACGTATTGATAAGGGTAAGCTGTCTTCTTTTGATACATGATTTTTTTAGATTACTAGGATATAGAATTGGAGGAAGAGAAATTAGCCTATTCTTGATATCATTTGTATCAATTGTTTTTATTTTCTATTTTTTGATATAATTTAGTATATACTTGTACCCTCCTCCCCTACACTTCTATTTTTTAATTGATCTTGGACAAGAAATCCTTATCATTTTTTAAAGATTATTTATATTCATTTTCCATCTATTTTTTATAATTACTAGAATCATTCATTTTCTCAAGCTTTAATCTTCTTATCTGTATGATTTTTCTACTTGTTATATTTTTTTTAACATTGTGTCAAACCTAATCCAATGAGGTAATAGTATTCCAATGGACACAAATATGCCCCTCACTACTAGTTGGAAGCATCTATCACTTAGTGAGATGCATGTGATGTCATGTGGCCCACTGTATTGGGGCCCGATTCAGTGACACTCTGGGTGGAATGCTACAAAGTGATATGAGAGGAAGTTATTTTACTTTTTTTTCTTATTTTTTTGGCTAGAAAGTAGTCAAGGACATAGTTAATTGAACTTGGATTTATTCTTGTAAATTGATGACCCATGTACTGGGACACCCAACTTTCATGGTATGGGAATTACAGTTATTGATTATGCCATTTATGGTTGATATAACTTTTCATTGGGTGATGTACAAGATTTTTGATGTTATTTATATTGTAAAAATTAGAATTATTATTTAACATTAATTCATCTTGATGAAATGAGGGTTTTTCATTGCACGCATCATAAAAGGCCCCATAGATAATGAATTTTCATTCATAATTCCCTGCCACATCTACATTCAGTGTGCATCTGCCAATATGCATGTGATTGCCTTTGTGCTTAGTTATAATATCCTGCAGTGTTTAATGTTATAAGAAAAAAATTGTGTAACTCATTGTTGTAGTGATATGTTGTGGTTTGGATTAAGTGGAATCCACCTATAACCATGAAGTATATGTGGTATCATGTATTTGGATGGTGATCCACCTAACATATTCAAATGGAAGGGGTAATTATATCCTCAAATTTAAAATGAAAATCACCAATTAAAAAATAGTCACCATATCTGGTAATGTGTGACCATTCCCTTACCATAGCATGGGATGTTGGCTAAATTATTTGAGAAACCATGAGGTTCATTCTTCTAATCTAGACATAGACCATAGAGCAAGGTGTCACTGGTGTTATGCTCAGAGGCGGGCCCTACTCCTAACATCATATCGGATTTCTTATCTGTTTCTCCATGATATAAGAGGCATAGTAGATACCCTTCTTATTCTTCTTTCCTTATCAATATACTATATCTTTTATAAATCATCCTATAGTCATGTGTTTTGAAATAGAAGAACTACTCCAACACGACGTCATCCTGCTCTACCCCATGAGAGTGCCGATGGGAACAATCTAGTGTTATTTGGATATATTACACACATTGTTCCTCATATAGTTCCCCCAATGAACCTCATATTAAACATATAATATGCTTCGATTCATAGTTCGGGGATAGTATTCTAAGGTTTAGGAAGCCTATTTATGGTAATCCTTGGCATACCCCAAATATGGTAGATCCAACACAACAATTTTAGAAAAAACATCCTCCCATATTTTTTGGGTATGTTGGCCCTCATGTTTTTCAGTCATGAATAGAAGCTACGATATGTATGATCAACCATCTTTAAAGACATCTACAATGGAGGTCTATTCTTACTACCTATATTCTTGGTGATTCATCCAAAAATTGTTGGGATACTATATCTCAATCATACAATTATTGAGACATGGGAAGGGAATACTAGTAGATGACATTATATGATCACTTATGTCCCATGAATTTGAGGGAATACAGAGCCCATGAGTTCTTGGATATTTAGTAGGGCTCCATGATAGTTCTTGAGTATTCTCCTCACATCATCAAGCTTCACTATTGTGTGCCATCTCTGATAGGTGATGAGTTCACTATTTTGAAGAATTTTTTAGGCTCGTCCTGGATACACTATCTGATTCAAGGTTATTGTCTCTTTCTTGACTATAATTATTTATATATTTAATTGGTCCTCGCTCATAGAGCGAAATATTATTGAAGTTGGTCCTATGATCCATCTTAGTTCTTTTCTCTGTTAGGGAGACAGTTTTATAGGCATTTGGAATCGTCATTTCAAGTATTCACATGGGGGAAGATACATCTAGATGATATGTACTATTAGGTCTATAGTATGTCACAAATATGACAAGATTGGCCATAATAATCCACAATGCATGGGGAACACAATGGAATTCTTTTATAGTGGAAGGATGGGTCATTTATATCACTTCCCCCATTATTTTATTTTGGAATGTAGTTCCAGGGGATCCATACCAGAATCATTATCAGGTATATAATTTATGACACTGTTTCTAGATAAGATTCAGTCATCTATTTTCCAATCATTATAATGTAGTGGTGGGAGTTGTCAATTCAGTCAGGACACATGCCATAAGCGATAGTAGAGAGAATCTACTCAAGCTAGTCATATTGCGTCTCAGGGATGTGGTTTAGCCAATATGTACATAGTGAATCCTATTCCAGAGGATTAGAGTTTATAAAAATTCTAAATTTGAGGTATTATCCTGGTAATATCAATGTTAGTTCGAGACCTTTCTGATATAGGTGAATCACAATATGTCATGTCTTCTGTTTGTGCGAAAAGACTTGTTCTTTCTATTGAATTTTTCTATGGAATTGTGTCACTAAACACTCCACTACAAATCATAACTAATGGAATATGTTAGTCTTAAGAGTTACCCCTTGATATTGGTGGGTACCGTTTCTTCAATAATTTTTTCTTCCTTGAGATGATAGGCTTTAACATCATCCTCAGTGTGGAATTTCTCATGCATTATCATTCCCAAGTGGATTAAAATCATTGTTAAAGGTCTTTCTCATCACTCGATAGTAGTGAGTATATACATAAGGTTGAATGGAATATCTATGATGATCAAGCTGGACCCAATGGAATGGGTCTAGTAAAGTGAAATCTATGTTCAATAATAAATTTATTAGTGATCGGGGAATACAGCTCATAGATTTCACTCTTATCTTGGATTGCTTCAGGGAAATATTCCCTAATGATTTATTCATATGAACTCATTATAGGGTTATAGAGTTCACTATTGAGCTAGTTCTAGGTGTGTAAGTAGTGTTCATTACAACAAATAGGATTTAAATGATAAAGATTTAGGAACTCAAAATTCACCTTGAATATCTCGATGTTAAGGGTGTTATCAAACCCAAAACGTTACAAAGGGTTCAATTTTTCTTTTCTCCAAGATGGTGGATGGTACCATGTGATTGTGTGTGGATTATAAATGGTTTAATCATCTCACTGTGAAGAACAATTATCTATTTTCCTGTATAGATGACCTCTACAACCATCTCTGAGGAGAAACAGTTTTCCCCAAGATAGATTTGAGGTTGGGCTACCACCATGTTTATATGATACCATTGGATATTCCACCTATATTATTCCAGATTAGGTATGGATTGTATGAGTACTTTGTTGTTATGTTCAGTTTGATGAATGTTATAGATGTATTTATGTATTTTATGAATCTATTTTTTCACTCATATCTTGATTCCTTCATTGTAGTCTTAAAGGATGACCTCTTGGTGTACATGCATCCAACACATGACACTGAAACCCATCTTTAGATCATGTTTAGTACACTAAGAGAGTAAAATTTTTATGAATATCTCAGTAAATATGGATTCTGGAGAAGAAAGGTTTAATTATTAGGTCATATAATATTAAATTATAGTGTATCTATCGACCTAGAGAATGTGATTTTAGTATCCTCATGGGAACTACCCAAGAATCTGTTTCGACGTACAAAGATTCTAAGGGCTTTCATGATATTATAGGCATTTTATATTTTATTAATACCTCTTAGAAGATCCTTTTATATACCTGGATATCAAGGGAGTGTGGTTCATGTCATTTAAAGCTTGTGATAATTCTTTTATATAGTTAAAATAAAGACTCACTTCAGCTTTAATTTTGATTCTGCCTGAGCCGAGAAGATGTTATACAGTTTATTGTGATTCTTTATGGATTAGGCTAGGCTAATCTCTAATGAAATTTTATTTGGTTATTGCATATGGATATCACCAGTTGATCCCTCACGAGTGGACTTGTCCAATGCCCGATCTAGATATAGAAGTCATGGTTCATGCACTTCTATATTTGAGGCATTATCGTTTGGGTGATTGGTTCGTTGTTAATACAGACCAGTAATGATTAATGTACATTTTAACATAGTAGTACATAAATTTGAGGCAGAATTGATGGGTGGAATACTTGTAGTATTTTGATTTTGATCTGGCTTATACCCATTGGAAAAAAGAAATTTCAGGGATAATGCATTGAGTTTGAAGATTTATACAAAATGCATTCATGTGTAAAGTAGTGAGTGGAAGATGATGGCTATGTCTTATAAGTTACATCTGGAGGATCATAAAGAGTGTGGGAACCCAGTATTAGTAGCTTTGTAAGTAAAATATTTTATTCTAGAATGTGTTTCTATTTAATATTTATCAAATTATGAGGGCCTCATTCTAAGGGAAATTTTCATTGATGGGAACCCACCTCCTTGCTAGGTAGTTAATAGCAGTGAGACCTTGCTCTACCTTGGACGTGGTTTGGTGCCATCAGATATGTTGGATGGGATAATGATAAATTCTAATTCCTCATTTTTTGTAATTCTTCTTGGGATTACATTGATGTATCTAGATATGATTCATCAATACTGGTGGTCATGTATGAAGAAAGAGAGAGTGGGATTCATCAGTCGTTACACCACCTATAAGCACGCGATGGAAGAGAAAAAACAACCTCCTTAACTTCTATAACTTCTATCAATTAATATGTGGAAATGTAATTATGTCACAATTTATTTTTTAACATTCATACCAAGATCTCCATGAGGTCGTGATGTAGTATGGGTGATCTTTGATAGTTTGACCAAATTCTATCACTTCTTACTGATCTAGGAGACCCACTCTACTGATGAGTTGGTTACACACTATATTTGGAATATTGTGAAACTTAATGGTGTGGTATATTCTATATTCTCATATATAGATGCTTGTCTCACACCATAGTTATAGAAAGGGTTACATAAATTACGACGAGTATAGGCGGTCCCGAGTACTGCATATCACCCTCAGATAGATGGGTAGTCCCAATGAATGATTCAAGTGTTAGAAGGTATTCATGCCACATGTATTCATAATTTTAGAGGTTCCTGGGAGAACCATATTCCTTCAGTTTACATTTCTGATAATAACATATTTTAAGAAATAATTTATTTGGATCTATAAGAGGCCCTCAATGAAATACCATTTCATTCAACCTTGTGCAAGCATTAGGCATGTGAGGTAGCCCTAATGGGTCCCAATAATATTTAGGATACATCAGAGAATTTCTAATTGATTCATAATCATATGGGTACAACTTAATTAAGGATGAAGTCTTATACTGGACATCATTGTAGGCATTTGGTATTTGAGTTTGGAGGTCTAGTATTTTTATCTTTTTCCTCATATAGGAAATAAATGAATCAAAATATAGGGAATGTTATTTCCTACATATTTCGTGAAATTTAACATATATCATCTTTGGTGTTATCATCCAGACCAATCTCTTTCATTTGATTCTGATTATATTGTGCTAGAGGAGGATGTGGCTATTTATTACCATCAAATCCATGACGTTGACCATAGTATGAAGGTTCTCTGAGGCAGTCCAGTTCCTTTAATCAGAGTTCTATGGATGCATGGGCATGTTTAAGAAGTGACATCAAAATGGGAGACGGATGTACATACGTAGTGTCTAGAACACTTCCCATATTATATCATATCACCCTCTAAAAGGAATCTTGGGAATGAATTTTTTTAGGATTAAAGGTCATAATGTCCGGGCTTCAACCCAAGGTAGGTACAATTTAATTTTTTATTTTAATCTTTTAAAATGGCCCATTATTTGGAGCCTCATAGGTTCAATGATTCGATGACGGCATATGGAAAATGTTCAAATCCTAGATCACAGAAAGTGGTGAAAATAGGCTAGGCCACATGGTTTAGAAAACCATTCGCCCAGGGCACGTAGTCGTGCAGCCATTTTCCAGACTCAGACAGTGGGAAAATTTATGGATTGAGCATGGTTTGACAAACTATGATCCTAAATGTGTGAGGTTACCGAATGAAGTAACCTAAGATACAATTGGTGACACGTTTGGACAACCGTGCACAAATTGTGTGACCCCTACCATGTGGGTGAAATTCATTTTTGTTATTTTAATAATTATTTTATCCCACTTTTTCACCCCAACCTCTATCAATGTGGTCTTTCCTCCCCTTTTATGATCATTATCACCACTCATCACTTATATTAGGGTTTTTTTCATTCACCATCAAATATAATCGGATTCATTCACCTTAAAATGTTATAGACTCCTCTCGGTAAGCATTCCCCATCCCACCATATAATTTTTCTCTCTAACCATCATTGCACAATTTTAATGTGATGGATTTTAGCCATAATTTGGGGGATTTATTAAATCTATTTTTGTATCCCATTTAATATGGATTTAGTGGTTGATACCAGATGTGTTTAGTACCACAGACATGGGTTTGGTCATATTTTTTTACTACTCGTTTAATGTATTTTTTTATCACTACATCTTGCCACTAGCCAGAAACTACCAAATAATCATGGTAATTACATAATGAATTAACTAGGACATTCTACCATGTCTTTAGTGACTATCAATCTTTGATAAATCCAATTGTGGATGTTTGATTTGAATTTGGATACCCCTTTTTGTGTGTCCATCCAAAATAGAGAAAGTTAAATATTGGTGTGAATAGGATTTTCACTTTTGTTACATGTTTTAAATTTATTTAATGTTTTATATTAAAAAATTGAGCAATGAACTGACCCATTTTGAAATTCTATTTCTGGTTATAAATCTTTGGCCTATATGTAGTTCCTTATTCCTTCTGATAAAATATTATGCTTCATAAAATATTCCATGCTTAGTTTTGTAGTACTCAAATAACCGTGACTATTCTAAGTGCACTATGCTAAAGCCTTAAGTTGAATTATTTTGATTTATATCATGTGAAAGTGATGAATTTACATCAGGCAAACTCCTTATGACATGATTGATTCTCCTTGATTTAGCCATTTAAATGGTTTAAATTGAATGTGATGATTTTTCATGAATTATATCTTGATATTATGAAATAATATAAATGATATAATTATAATAGGCATTTTGATTCCATATGGGTTTCCTTCATTTCTAGAATTTTCATGTAGCCTTATTTTTATGCCCTTGTTAGTGGATCGAACTATATTGAATTCCATAGATGATTTTTAAATTGGGTTGTTAAGATATAATTAATGACAAGAAATTTTATATGGATTATATGGTCTTGGTTATTTCTCACAAAATTGTTACTCTTATTTATTGTTATTTTCTTGCTAGATGAAAAGTGATTTTGTTAATAGGATTGATGTTCATAGATTTGTTAAATGGAAAGAATGTGGTTTTGAGATGATTATTGTAGGCTGTAAATAATAAATCAGTTTCATGACATGTATGACTTCCTTGATATAGAACATTCCATGGGATAAGGGAGATAATTGGTTTTATATAAATAACTCCTGGATGAAATTTTCTTGCTCATGGGGTTACAACCCAACACACCGGGGGTGACACTTAGGCTTACTGGGAAAGGGATTCCCAAGTGGTTTCTTATACTCTTGAGTGATATCGGTTCCCTGGGTGGGAAAACAAGGATATTCATTTATGAAAGATGGCTATGCCATGCCTTGGGAAATATTTGGTCTTCTTTTGGGACACCAGGTATGTACCCAAATGTTTACTATAACTCATAGTGTTACATGGGATGTCATAATGGTCACATTTGATGTGCTCGATGGCATTGTCTTATATTGGATGTTTCTATTTCAAGATATGGGATTATTTTAGATTACCATGGATGGTTATGGGACCCCACATCATAAATTTATTGTTTTATTTGATTAAAATATTTGATTTTTTGGACAGATTATTCTGCTGAGATGCATCTATTTCTTTTACCTAGATCGGATTATGCTTTTCTCTATGTATTCTTATGAATTCTTATGCAACGAAATATATACATGACCCCAAACTAGTGAATAGTATTAGGGGTATTATTTTTAGTTGATTTTTTTACATTGACACATGTTATATATATTGTGACCTAAATAGGTTTCTTATTCATAATTATGGTATAGGACGAAGTATGTGGTATGGTATATGTTTCCGATTCGGAACCCATACCAAGTTGTAGTTGTTTACTTATTTATTTCCTGATCATTTATTATATCTAGCACACTGTCTTTCATTTATTGCATCAAATAGAATGGAATAGACACCACGGGTGTTATCTTGCTAATATTGTATCTGACACCCTACTCTGGCATCATTTGGTACATGTGTCTACTTTATGACCAAAAGTATGTATAAAGGGAAGTGTTATAATGCTAATCTGTATTTCTTTTCTAATTACGATAGAGATTTAGGGGAAGAGGACTAATCCTAATCCTGAGATGCTGTGTAGATGATTTTTTCCATTTTCATTTCCTGATATCATGCATTATATGCTTATAACCCCACCCCTTATACTTCCATTTTTTTATATATTTACGGCATGATATCCTCATCATTTTTGGTATACAATATTTCTATACAGTTTCCAAATATTTGTGTTAATTACTTATCTTATTTGTACTATTCCACTTTTATATGCTTATATTTATGCTAACGTAATTCATTATATTTTAATTACAGGTCTGTTATACCTAACACTATTAGGGAATAGTATTTCCTGGGACACACCTAAGGCCCTTGTGGCTAGTTGGAAGCCTTTGATTTTCATAAAGATGTGCTTGAGGTTATGTGGCCCACCGTCTCCAGGCCCGATTTAGTGATCATTGGGTGGGACACTACAATTTCTATATCTCTTCAGATATTTACATTCCTAAGAAATCAATAGTGGTTGATATTCCTTCCTAAAATACTTTACTATGATATCATATATTATCTTCTTCTACTTATTTTTCATCAGTTTTAACATTATCATAAAATATATATGAGGGTATATTTTTTAATTTATATTTATATGAACTAAAGGTACCATAAAAGTTTATTTTGATTCATAAATTCATGATGTAGTTCATTCATTCCTCGAGGGACTTGAAAAATTCTCCATATCCACCCCACAAACATCACGGGATGTGTATGTACTGTTATGTTGAGGATAAGGAGCTATTATGGTGAAATTACCATCTACCATGAGATATTTTTAGATTTATGATAATGTTGATGCATTTATGAATTCAACCAATAATAGTTGGTTATTTTTACCCAGACAGCCTTTGACTAATAAAACTTATATAATAAGAATTTGGGTGATGATTCCCAATCCAAATGATTTCTTCCAATCATAGTGGTAGGGGTTCATTTGAAGGGGGAACCCCAGTTGTATGATCTGAACATTAGTCAAACCATCACTTGAACAAAGTTACATGGGGGTGAGATTGAGGGCCATTCTATCTATGGTAGTATCCTTAATTTATTTTATAGAATGAACTTATCTAAAGTGAGTTAAATGAATGTATTTATAGGGAAATAAAAATACCAGTGAGTTTCATAATCCGGATGACACAATCAGTCACTTGTTGATTTCAATCTCCCTAGAAAAATCATGCCTCTATATAATAGGAATGTCAAGACTAGAATCGAGTCCCATCACTATAAAATACAGCAACCATTCTAATGATAATATACATAATGAATTTATGCTATGAATTGTTCACTTGTACATGAATATGAATCCACAACAACACTTAATGAACATTGATTACTATGTCCTCATAGAAATTCATAAATTCATAGTTATTAATGATTTATTGAAAGTGTTTTGTAAGTTTGATGTTTTTTATAGGTATCTTCTCTAATGTCATACGAAAGATTTATTAGTCGATAAGGTTGAAAAATTGGATTCCATGTAAACTTGTTATTAGAGGGTCTGAAATGATATGATATTGATTCAAAAACAACTTCTAATTATGGATCAATGGATCTAGATGCGAAATAGATTTGCAGACAAATACAAGGGTCTATGCGCCCCAGTATAATAATCTCCCAATACTGTTTTTTTTGAATTAGAAAACTATATTAATCTTTATGGAAATAGTCTCCATGTTATATTATTTATCAATAGTGACATAAAAATGAAATTATTTAGGCACTAAAAGAAAATTAAATAATTCATGTCAAAGATCCTATGATATATGAAGGAAATCATTAATTGAGAGCTTATCTGAAAAAGCAATAAACTAATTCAAGATGTGATATTTTTGGACAAAAAGTCAATGATTTCTATGATGAGGCTAGTCATAAAATTGGTATTTTGTGTTTGATGTATATTGTGTCATCGGATCTCGACATTCATATGTTTTTGGGTGGGGTTTAATTATATTCACATTAATTTAAGCTCTCCATAAAAAAAATTAGATTGAAAAACAATATGTTATAATATTATTCCTCCAACATGATTTTGCCTGAATCAGTCCCATGGGATTATGTATCAAAATAAAATTATATCTTATATGAATGTTGTTAATGTATTCACCTCTCTATAAAAAATATTTTTTTTAATCTCCGTAAGAACGGTGTGAGTTATTCTATATCATCTTCCAAAACATCATCAAACCCTATGAACTTGTCTTTGATTATGAATGGGTATAAAATGTTTATAATAACATTATTCATAAAATATTGTATGTCCCAAATGAATGGTGTTCATGGAATCTCACTAGAACTCGACATAAAATGTTTTTTTAGTTGAGAAAATTCTTAAGGGACCATTTAATAGTACAATTATCATCCTCCAAGTGTAAGGTACATAACTTATTAGTGGTTAATAATCAATTTGGGTTCTATAAAGTATTATTAATCTCATGTATTCTCATTTTGAGTATTTTTTCACTTTTATTTAGTTTTCGTTGTTGAAAAAAAAATTCTAGCCTTTTTTGGGTTGATGATTCCATAATTGGAAGATTCAGTTCTTCCATGAGTACAACAAAATCTTGTTTGAAAAATTTCATAATAATAAAATAATCAAACCTTTTATCATGTTTTTATGGATCTTTCTTTCATTTAATTTCATCTTTGGTTATGATTTCATATAACCATGCTGGTTCCATAGGATAGTTTTCAAATGACACTTGATCATATTTAACCATTTTAAATCAAGTATCCTTATATATAAAACCAATAGTGTTGGAAAACTCATCTATACAAATAGTTTAAAATAATTGGTATATTCCCCATAGTTGTTCAAATATATTACACCAATGGTTATATGAATCATGTGGGTTAGTGGGGGTATAAAGTTAAACCAAAGAAATAACTTTTAAAATATGGGTATAGATCATGTACATATTTTAATACCCCTAGAATGAAGTAAACCATGGGATAATGTATACCATGTTTTATGAAACAATGGGTATAGATGCATGTGAAAAAATATTGTATACCAATGGTTCCATGAACTGTAGGTGTAGATTACTATACCTCATGGACAACATCTGCACCATCTAGTACCTCTCAGGGAATCTCAAAATTAGTTAAAACCCATGGTAAACATTTAATACAGTACTATTATTGTATATATATAATGTTTCTCCTTCTATTTATCAATTGTTTTCAATCCTTCAAAATATTATAACATACATGTACAATTTTACAAACAATTAGTTATAGTCATTAAACATCACCCACACATGTCTCTTTACTATCAACTCAAAAAATTTAGGGGTTCAATATCTCACTTATCATAACTAATGACGTCATAATCACTATGAAAATTTTTATTTTCATTAATTATTGGTGCAGAATCATCATTATCACCATCAACAACAATACCACTACTATCATCACCTCAACCACCACTAGGACCCTCATTAACTTCACTCGGCTCATCATACAAATATTTTATTTTTTCCATACATGAATACAAAAAAATGGAAACCTTTAATGGAAGTGACACACATATATTGTTTATATAATTAAATAACCCCTTAGTAACCCGCTTACCTATTTCAGACTCCTCTATAGTTATTTTTCCCTACAACTACTTATGTGTGATCATTTTTCAGCTCATTGGTGAGAAATCGTTTGAGGTAAATCGATGAGGTCCAATACCTAGTTGGGATTAGGCTTTTTCTAGGTTTACATCAAACAATCTCAAAGTTCTCCTCACCTAATACCTGTCTCAATTAATCATTTGGCTCGATGTTGTCATCCACATTCTCATGATGGACATCGATGGTAAACTATTGAAAATATAAATGAGATATTTAACTATTAATTTTTTATCAAAATTTGAAAAAATAATAAAAATACATACAACCTTATTCCATGTCAAGGAATTGACAAAACTACCATCATTTTTCCACCAACCTGAGAAAAATATTTTTGATCAATATACAAGGGCTTTTATACACAATGTCTTTTCATTAAAATGGAATTGATTGCTGTAATAGTAAATTATTTGATAATATAAAATACACAAAAAAAACCAAAGTAATTTAATTCGGAATACATGTGAGTTTTACACAGTACCAGTATCATAACATTATCAACACATACTAAAGGAATAACATATTTAATATATACTATTTAGCATGGTAAACATGGGTATGATAATATTTCCACTTGTATTCTCATTTCGATCCAATTATATTTTTGTTACATTATTTTTTAATTTTCCACATTGTTATTTTGATCAATTGTTTAATTTTTTGGTTAATTTATTTAGTAATTTGGTCATTTGACTATTTAGATATTTGTAAATTTAGTGATCATTATGATTATATTTCATATATTCTATTTGACCATTTTATTCATTTTGGATGAGTAAGTTTCTTTCATTAATTATTTATGTCATTTAGTTATCTTTTTGGTAAGATATTTTTTAATATTTGGCTATTTTCTAATTTTTTTTGATCATTTGGTTCATTTTATGTTTGGATGTTTTGGTTGATCTGGGTAATGTTATTTGCTTCATTTTGTGGGTCAATTCAATTTTAATTTATGTAATTTTAGTTATTCTTGGAAATTCTATTTTGTTTAACTTGGTTTAAGTCAACATGGATTTATTCACTTCGTTAATAATTATAGTATTTCATATTTAAGTTAAGTAATTTCATTTGTTTTGGGACAAATCATTTGGTTCATTTTAGGGATATCCAATATTTCTTAGTCCCTTTGGACTGTTGTTCATTTTTTGGTCAGATCAAATTGTTTCCCTGGGTTTAGGTTATTTGGTTTATTTTTGGTAATTTTATTTTTTTTCATTATGAGTTATGTCATTTTAGGATAGGTTATTTTATTTATTTATTTGTTGCATCATTTTTAAATTAGGATATTTGTCTTATTTTAGGTTAGGACATTTTGTTTTTTTTTTGTTAGGACTTTTTTGGGTTATGATTGTTGGATCATGATGGTCATTTTGTTGTTAGTTTGTTTTTTATTATATAATTTAACTATTGTTCATTTTTTGGTTAGGATAATTGGTACTTTTGGGTTATGTTTTTTATTTTTTAGTGGGTTAGGATATTTAGTTCATTTTTTTAGGGTATTTTGTATATCATGGTTTTTGTCAATTTGTAAATTTTGAGTAAGGTTATTTGGTTTTTAATGTTCTTTTAAGCTGAGCGGTTCTCAAATGTAGCCCATAAGGAATGATAAAATTTGTGAGGCATGTTTTCAATGATAGAAATATTATATTAAAATATCATTGATGAGATAAATTAAAATAAGTCAATATAATATTTTTGAATTTCAAGGGAATATTCAACTTGTTTGGAAGGAGGAGGAATAAGGGGTTATTATATATTTTAAGATACACATAAAGAGGGGGAGTCTTTCGTCCATACATGTTGGGAAGAAGAATATTTCTATATTCCACTATAAATATTAATAAGATAATAATTAATTTTCTCATGGTGTTGTGAATGTATATGGAGAAAGAAAAAATACTTATAATCACATCAATAATTTTTCAATATTCTGATTTTTCCAATGAATCATCAATTATTATCAATACATGAATATATACTATTATAAAATATTATAAAGTCCCAATAAGATGTTGAAAATATTATTATGACTTTTGACATAGGTAGTAGATATTCTTTTCCCATTTTACTCATATTTTGATACTAGAAGGCTAGAATATGTTAGTACATCCTGGTTCAGATTGGGGAATAGACTTCTATTTTTAATTAGGAACATTGTAAATCTTGTTTCCCCAATTGTATGATTAAATTATTGTGTGTTTTATGAAAATAAAGATTTCAGTATAAATAAAACTAGTTACAAAATGTGAAATATTGTATCAAGATTCCAATACAGTATACTGCGTTTTTAAAATGATGATTTTTTCTCAGACATACCACCGGTTTACTCTATCATTGCTAGAGTATGATTTATTTTCTTGTATATTACCTTATTTATGCATTTTAATTACTCTATGAGGTGTAAAATTAATGTTTTAGTATAAATTAATCCAAATACACCTCTTATGTTGTTACCTAAATGAAGCGTTTAAGATTTGTCATTTTGATTTCATGGAAAATAAAATATGTCTGAGTCATCTAATAAATCAATGGTATGTTAAGAATTATTATAGGTGATGAACCATTGTGATTTTAGTAGGTTATAATTTAACATAATGACTACAAATGAAGAAGATGGATATCCATGTGAAATTATTGCTGACATTATGTAAATAAATAACAAAATTATGTTTCTATATAGGGTATGGATTCAATTTTAATGAAATTGGTTCATATGAATATGTAGATAGATGGTTCTATATTCCATGCCCATCTTGAAAACCAATTTTTTGTTACTATTCAATATGTAAGGCTGATTGTTTGATCTATGGGAAGATTCATTCGATGAATATATTTGTTCTTGAACTAATGGAAGTAGTCAAAGTAATATTTGTGTCATTTTATGGGGATCCTTATATTGGATGAAGTGTAAAAATGTTTTTCATTCTATAACTATATTTTTATTATTTTAGATTCAACTATTATCCCTTCTAGATACATTATATATATACATTTTACAATAATAGTGACCATTATTCGCTCAACCCTTCTGTATAGTTAGTTGATATAATTTGAGAATTATGCCATTCATGAAAATACAATATGGCTAATAAGAGATATATTTGAAACTGTCCAGATTTTGATTCGTCACAAATTATAGCACTACATGGGGATGCATATTTGGTTGAATGAGTAGAGTTAAACCACACAAAAGTGAGTGGAATCAACTCAAGTGTGGTGAGAAGATTCTATATGATGTACATATTTCATAAAAAAAGGTTTTTTTAATTTAATTTCATTTTGTTTAAAATTTCATTCATTATTTATACCCTATTTGAGTTTTTTTATATTATTTATTTTAAAAAATCATTAAAAATGTATTTATGTAAAATTAAATATACTTAAAAATTTAAAATATGAACCAAATTTTTAATTTTAGTCTACAAAATATGGCATAAACATGGACAGGGACCGCATGTACAAATTAAGTGATCAGTATTATAAGAACTCCAATTTTGTAGGGATACAAAATTTTTTAGGAGCTCACAAAAATATAGCCTAATGCATCTTAGTGCTAGATATTTTGACACCCATGTGAGGTAACTCAGTTAGTAGTCTTCGTCTTGTTAATTTTCCAAATTGAGTAAATGAATTAAGGTGTGGCTGAAATCATAATTTATGTGGGACATTATATTTATGGATGTTTTTTATAAAAAAGACACCACACTTTTTATTAACCCATTTCAAAATCTGGTTCATCAATTATTCTAATTTGAATAACTCATTGCACAAAATCATTATTGACTATAGTTCGACCTCAAGACACCATAATGAAAAAATAGATTTCTAATCCTAATCCTGAATGAAAGTAAAGAATACTAAAATGATGGGTTGTATTTTATTGTCACTAATCATGAAAAACTAGGGATTCTATTTTCATGGAACAAGTATGGACTGAAATAACTAGGGAAAAATCAATCTAGTGAACAAAAAAAATTTAGGACATTGGGTAAACTATTTTATGTTTTGGAATAAAGAACCCTTTTGTTGGGATTATTATTCAGTAATTTCTGAAATCTAGAATATTCTATTTTAGCTTAGTCTCGACATGAAAAATCATGAAGGTAATCTAATAATAAGATCCCCCAAAATTTTAAATTCAATAAATAAAACCTATATAAATATGTAGTATTTATATATAGATATTATTTCTATTCATAATAAAGTACATAGTACCTCTCATGTACTTGAATTATATTGTTCCCTTAAGTGTGCACATATATCATAGAATCCTTGTTCTTTTTTTTTCTTGATGCATCTTTAAAACCAAAATCAATACAATTTATAAAAATTAAACTCTAAATACAACCCACAAATAATTAGGAATACCTTAAACTCATTAATAATCAAATATACAATCATTTCATTGTATTTTGGTGATGTAAAGTCAGTGAATATAGGTACACTATTTAATCATATTCAACTCTACTCTTCTAAGATACATATAACTTAGGATTATATGCTCTCCACAACTCCACAAGATTCGTCAATTGTTTCACCTTAGTAGCTTCACTGCTAGGAATGTTAATCTAATGGTACAATGAACATTTTAATTCATATAAATTCAATAATAATTTTGATAAAAATTTAATAAATATACTAACCCATATCTCCACCAATGAATTCTCATTAATTGAATTACAAATATGACTCCATGATATCGGTTGCCCCATAATGATTTCACTATAATTATTTAAAGATCCCATAAACATTATTTACTATCTAAAAATTTTACCTATAATTTGATCTCATTAATCATAAAAAATCCTTAATTTTGTCTATTGATTCCATATTTTTTGCAAAAGAGTGCACCAACATAACTTATAAGAAGATTCCACTAAATAATATACAAAAAAAATATAATTATTTCACAGTAAAATTTGAAAATTGATGTTATATAATTTAACACAATTGTAGAAAAAAATGATCTAAGAAGATCATTAGGCTCTGTTAGATCTGTGGGCTATCCTAGATCAGGATATTTAAAAGGATGTGCTTGTTCAAATGAATGGACGGGGTTATCTTCATGTAGTGGAGTTGATGCTAAAGAAGCATAATCATCAGATATAAGAAGGATAGTAGGAAATGGAGGAATTGTATAATCTAATGGATATGGAAAAAACTACTTGGGATAAATCCTATGATATTGATATGGTATATGTTTGAACTAACCTAGAGGTAGTATAGATATGGTATCATAAAAAGATCCCAAAAATGTTGATGATAGAGGTTTGGTTCGGAACATCCCTAAAGGATAAAGTGGAGGAAATATAGGTTTGGTACATGGGATTTCTCCAGGTGGGTCAGTGTGTGAACATGTATAGTGAGTTCTCCATGTGGATTTATGAGAAAACCCATTCACGTCCATATTATTAGTGTAAGGAGAAGTCAAATTTTTTACAAATGAATGTCCATAAATAATTAATAAAAAAATTAATAAGTTAGTCTCTATAATACATAAGATATTTTTTATAATTATCATAATTAGTAATAGAACCAACAAATGAATACATATTTTGTCCATTTTCTAATCATTATCAATGAGTCTATTCCTTCTAATTTCATTCAAATATTTCAATATTTTCATTAGAATGAAATGAAATAATTTTTTTTAGAAAAAATCACTCTTCTTTATGTGTAAATGAAACATTTATGACTTATCTCACTACATAAGCCCAAATAATATTTAATTATCATAAAATAACTATAACAATAAAATTTAACATCCCAATATCAATGTAAATTTTTTCTAAATTAACATAAAGTGTGCATAAATTGGGGTAAACATAACTTATACTAGGATTACACTAAATTAATCATTATTAACCATTAAAATATAATCCATCATATGCTCGTATGAAATAAAACTATTAAACTAATAATTTATTTTTCAAAAAAATAATAGAATCCTCAAAGAATGAATTTTTTGGCATCTCTTTGAAGACATACAAATTTTCTTCTTTTAAAACATATATTCTAGTTTTTTTCCTGAGATTTATTGACATATATACATACAATTGAATTACATTTGTTTTTTGAGGAGAAAAATTCTTTTTTAATGAAAATGTTATAGAAGATTAATGAATATCAGTATACAAGGTAGAAATTTTTATTCATATAGTATCGAATTTAGGCCAAATAGAGAGAAGAATTTAAAATAAAACACGACATTATATTTGATAAACCTGACTAAAAACTGAAAATTACATTTAAATTCCATTACATATAAATCCATATTAAATATAAAAACAAAATGAATTAATAATATACAATACTATTATTATAATCATAAGTAACCAAAAGTAATAATGAAAAATATGATTACGTTATAAGTATTATAGGATATAGGGAGATGTTAAGAGAATATATCATAATAATTTTTCACAATAAGGAACATTGGTAGGTACCAAAATAAAAAAATTTGGGAAAATTTAAAAATCTATTGGATAATCATGTACCAATGCAATATTTCCATGAGAGAACCATGTATGAATATTTCTTTTTATATGAGATTTACATATCATGGGGATATATTTTCTTGGGAGAACCATGTCTATGTGCCAAATTTTCTATCAGAGAACTACATCCCCAAATTATTCACTCCATGAAAGTGACATATCCCCATAATAATCGTCAGAATAATTTTTATCATATCCAAACCAGTTTCACCTAGATTAATAACTATGTATCAATCCTAATTTACCACCAAATTATCTTAGCTCCCTCTTTGATATTACTCAATATAATCAATGGACATATAATACCCCCAAAAAATTAACAAAGAATAAAAAATTGTACATTAATTATTTAAAAAATATGTTAATATATATTATAATAAAATTATATTGTGTTTATTTAAACATGGATGTTAACTAATTTAAACAAACATATATATATATATATATATCAAAACCAAATTTATTTGTAAATACTATAACAAAAATAATCCAATCAATAATTTTTTAAATAATAATGAATAAACATGATGTAATTGTTTCTTAATTAGGTTGTGATATATATATATATTCGAAAAACAATACTCTAGAGAAGCTAAATAGGATATGTAACTCACTAATTTTATATTAAAGAAGATTTGAATCGAAAAATCCCTAGATATAGGGAGAACGCTGGTGGAAAAGAGGAGGTCACTGCTCATTTGGGAGAGGGGAGATTATGTCTCGTGGATGTGGATGAGAGGGGAGGCTCATAATTATGTTAATTATCTGTATTAATATTTTTTTAAAACCCATGGGCAATGAATTTTCTAAAAACTCTATATACATGGTATCTCTAAACTATGTGTATGGATGTGTTGGGATAACCATATTTTCGAATAGTGAAACCTAATTTTTGAGACATATCATCTTATAATTAGGGAAGTTGTAATAATGATTAGGGAGACTAATCTCATTGAGTATCATGGGTTCATAAAATATAAGAAAACCATTCGCCAAAACTGTAATGAAATAGGTCAGAACGTGGATATACACGAAAAAATATATCATTTTATTTATAACATAATTTAGTAGAAACATTAGTTCATTTTTCCCTCCAAAAATATAATTTTTTTGTTTAATTTTCATAGTTTATGTTATTGTATTTTATCAATAATGTATTGGGGATAAATTCTTCATAGGCTCTAGTATGATATGTTAATTTTTTATTCTAATCTATCAATTTTTTTTCACCCTGCTTGGATGGAATTAAAAAAAAATTGGATGTAGTTTGTTGGATAGAATAATTTAATCACTACAGAACAAAGATGAACTCTCATAATTATCCAGGTTGATTGCATGGGATTAGTCATGATTAAAACTCATCCTAAATATTTT
Organism: Viscum album; assembly: GCA_963277665.1. Lineage (NCBI taxonomy): Eukaryota > Viridiplantae > Streptophyta > Magnoliopsida > Santalales > Viscaceae > Viscum > Viscum album. Next base: position 1,763,798,948 of record OY728136.1, on the reverse strand, counting down.
TAGTCAATTCTCTAAAAAATATTCTTTGAGTATTTCTTATTAAAGAAATATGAAAATCATTTCAATCATACAATAATATCTGAAACTCTCATATTATAACATTATTTTCAACATAACAGATCAAGGATAATCATCAGTGTCATCATAATCCAAAATGATAATGAGCCAATCATTTAAGATCATATAAATCGATGATGGACACAATCTTTAAAATAGATTACCAGAATAACTTTTTTACTAATAGAGTCTTCGAAGAATATTTCATTTTTGATGCCTTTTGTTGCATGATTATTCCTATCATGTGGCTATACTGAGATATGAAGTGTTTCATATTTTTCTCTAGGTCCGTGATTCAAATAAAAACAAAAATTATAGTATTTTCCTTATTTTTAATATAATTATTTGTGTCAACCAATATAAGAAAATATTTCATGTATAATTTCATTGGCTCTGGACATCATTTCTTGTATTTTATACTGATAGGCAAGGACTCAATGGATTTTCTAATTTATGTTGAGATAGTCTACTCGGATGACACTCTGGTATAGATAATGGGTAGATTCTGATATGGTATACCTGATATTTTATACTCTTGTTATTCAATATAAGTTTTTTAGGATATTTCACATGACACTACTTTGACCCTCAACCCAATATATGGAATTCATGATACTATTACATTATCATGCATTGATACACCATCTTATAGAACAAATTTCTATCATATGGTGGGGATCTATTAATTAAAAATGAGAAAATATCTTTTTTTATAGGTGAAATGGATGCAGAAATAACCTTCTAACAATGAATTATACTCAAAATTAATAATTACAATGAAAACTTAACGTCATTTTAGATCAATTTATACTCCATCAAATTAATAGAAATTTATCTATATGGTGAGATATCTTTCACCTCAGTTAGTAGGTGGGATGTTCCAACACACTTTTCATTTTTTTGAAATTGAATATCTCTATAAAAATTGAATCTAAACATTTAGAGGATATCACATATTCTAATTCCTCCTAAAGATAAGGTATGTATAAAATTTTCATTTTTTTTGGTGAAAATTTTTTTTTTAATAGTGTCTTCCTCATCTTTTTATTTTGATTTTAATATCTCACTATGATTTATTTATAGGGGAAATTTTTATAAAATTTTATAATTTTTAGTATATTATAGGGGTCATGTTTTCTTTATAAGAATAAGTGTATTTTTTTACAACGACTGTTTTTTTGGAATAGATTACATTATTACATAGAGTTATACATCATTGTTCAACACATAAATCTGACGAACCATTCACGGTATACCTTATTATTATTTACATTCAATATAATTTAACGTCTGGAATTTTATATTGGTATAATCTTTAATAAGATAGAATTATCATGTTCCCATTGTGACTGATTGATCAATAGTTATGTGGAATTCTGAATGTTTAACCTATGATATTCCCATTGTTGGTAAAATACATTCTATAATGGGGGTGGTATGGTGGTGATATAAATTTCCCTAACCCTACAGGTTGGGGTTTACATGATACTTCTTCTATTGTATCTTATAAAAAATAGGTTTTTGATGATCTCAAGATTGGTGGTGGGCGTATAAATGATGAAATTCACCATGCCCTACGGCCAGGGGTGGCTCCAATATTTTTGTTATGACAAATCTTATAACGATAATTTTGATATTCTAGTTTTTTTTATAATAATGCTCAAGATTAAATATTTATTCTAATAATGAGACACTTTTTATTTGGAGAAGCATTTTAGCCCTGGATTTTCATTTTATAATGTGATGGGTCTATTTAAACATCATTTTGGATTAATATAGGTTCTTGTCAATGGACCACTGCTATTGCGTTCCCCATTCTTGATCTATAGAGAAAATAGGATCTCATGGGAAAGACCCAAAAACATGTATAGATTAGAGGATTGAAACTTGGACTTAAGTAATGATGTTTCATGACATATTAATATATGGGATTTAGTAACTAAGTAATGGTGTAAAATATAATCCTCAGGGATCAATAAAAACACTAATATGTATGATATAAGGTCCAATGTTTGTTAAGTGGAACAAAGTCTTCAAGAACCCAAGGAACACCTAATTGGGATCCCCGCATTACTTTCCTCTATTTGAATTTTATTCTACTAAAAGTGTATGAATGAAAATATATCTAAAAATCATTCCAACTGTCATAATATGGCTGGTATCCACCCATTAAGAAGAAAAATATAGGGATTCATTGGAGTTACAATAGGTTCATTAATATATATCATACAAATCCCCAAAAAAAATTGAGATTATCATACCCAATATTTTCTATAGGCTATTACATAATAGGTATATTGGGTTTTTAGCTACTCTATTTATCAAAACCATGATGTTATTCAAAGTTTCACTGAGGGATCCTAATAAAAGATTTCAGTTGAGTGGTATTTTAACAGATTCCTCTCTAATGAGTGTAAGAGTCCAGATCTTCGTTTTTAGGTACGATTTTCTCTTCTTGATGTTTTTGAGAAAAGAGGGATTTCTGGAAAAAAATTTGAAGTACACACCGTGTACTTTCTGAGTACAGGCCTTATACTTCTTTGTCGCATCAGGCCGTGTGCTCGCCATGTCCGGGCCAAACACACGGTTTGTAGAGTCGAAGTGGCAGCCGCATAAAGCGGAGTACGGAAAAAAAGAGTACACGTCATGTACCCCAAAAGTAAACGCCGTGAATTTTTTTTTTCATTAAACGGACTGGGGTCACGCCTGAGGGACAAAACGCTCTCCTTATTCTGCTTCTTCGTCTGAGAGTGACCTATACGGCTAAGATTCTTCTCCATATTCCCGATCCTCCGTCTGTACTCTGAATCGACCGTCGTTGATTGTGTTGGAATCGCAGCGGTGAGTTCTTCCTTATCCTATAGACTTTTTTTCAAATTTCTCATCTTTCTCAAGATATCTTTGGTTGAGTGTTTTTTATGTTTTCTTAGATCCTAGACGTTTTAAGGAGAATCTGTCATCTTGGTTCACATATATCGTTCTCCTTGCATTGAGGAAGGTGGTTTGTGCCTTTCTGTAGAAAGTATGTGAATATTTTGTGCAAATTCCACCAATACCCTTGAATGGAGTATTGAGTGTTTCCTATTTTTCCCTTGTTGTTGCCTGATATTATTGATTGCATGAGTAGAGGTAATTATTGTGAATATGGTAAATTGTATTGTGCTCTGGATGTTTTACCTTGCCTGTTTTTCTTGTTCAGCATTTTCCCAGTTGACATGCCTAGTTGTAGGATAGTGGAGCTGATGTACTGTTTTTTTTTCTGTTGTGCCTTAGAATGATAGCCAAGTAGTTCTTCAGGTTTACTTGGGCCGATACGCGCGCTATGCCTGTTTGTTTTACACAGGGTTGTGAGAACCTGGTGTAGTGGATCATAGGGAGAATGGATGTAAGGGCTTCTCCAGAGTGTCATTAATTTACGATGAAAGACCACAGGGGGAATTGATGTTGACTGCTTCCTCAGAGAGTCTTTAGTTCCTCGATGTGGGTCATAGCGGGAATTGACGTTGAGTACTTCCCCAGAGATCCTTTAGTACGATACAAGACTATAGGGGGAATTGACGGTGACAGCTTCTTTAGAGAGTCTATTTTATAGATGATCCAGAGGGGTGAGACTATGTGTTCCTCCCATAGGGTTTCTAGTACTTTTAGGTTGAACCTTAGGGGTTAGACTGTGAAAACTACCCCGAGGTTACCTTTTTGTTCAACTTTCTTGAGTGGTTGTTTCTTGTTTGTAGAATATATGCTAGAAACTATGGTTTGTTTCTACTATGTATTATTCTGTTTATTGATTACTTTCTACTGCTTATTGTACTTTACCTGCCACATATTCAATGACTGTTAGGCACAGATCACTGGGTGGCTTCTAGAACCGGGATGTTACAAAGTGGTATCAGAGGGGTCCTATTCTCTTGATTTACTATTTGGATCCATTAGCCAGGGATATGAAAGATTTGGTACTTGGTATTAAGATGTTCTCGGGAGTATCTAACCCGTGTACAGGGAAAATGCATACTACCTCATTTATTGTAGTTTCTAGTTTTGATATTTTACGGTTGATATGATTTCACGTACAGTGATTCACATGCCTTGTGTTGTTATTTTTGTTGATATTGTGGTTCTATTTCTGTCGCAACCTGATGAGATGAGGGTATGGAAACTCATGCATCATATAGGCACTTGTTAGAAATCACATTCCATGCATTCTTGCCATACCATCTAGGGTGCACTAGCGATTGCATGTTGTTGTGATAGACATTGTGTAGTTTGATAGAATATCTGTTGTTTGATAGAGGACTGTTGTATTGTACTTTTCTTAAATGAACGCCAAATTTTGGTTCTTGAGATATTATGGGCCCTCTTGAATCGGAAATTAGTGAATCATTGACATGTTTTCCTTAAATATGACTATATTGGATTCCAAGATTTGATTCGTGGGGAGTATGGGCCCTCACGAATCAGATTTTGGCACCATCATGCTCGTTTTTCAATTTTTTCATACAGTTTCAGAGCTATTACTTGGAAAACCTCAAAATACACATCGTCTACTTTATATATACACGCCATGTAGTTTTAAACTGTGTCACTGACTATGTGTGTATAAACATGGGTTGTGAAAATCTCTAGGAACACTCAGTGTATTGTAGATACATGTCATGTAGTAGAGAGGCGTGTACCCGGCCGTGTCACTAACAACATGGGTCAGGGAAGCTCGTCCCATACCTGCCGTGTTTTGTATGAACATTATGTGTATCCTTGTCCTCATTACCCGGTCATGTCACGAACAACAAGGGACGATGTTCTCTCCTCTTGTACATGATTTGTTTGTCTGGAACATGTCGTGTAAGGGTCAGCCGTGTATATGGCTGTGTCGCCAACAACACAGTTCGGGAAAAATCTTCATGTGCACGCCGTGTTTTTTTGGAACACGCCGTGTAGTCTCAGCCATGTAATCAGCCATGTAACTAACAACACGGTTTGTTCAATCCTTGTTTAATACACGTCATGTCCACAGGGAACACGCCATATAGTCTTAGTTTAAGTAAACCATGTGGGTTAGCTGTGCAAGGAGACTCGGGTAGGGGAATAAAGTTATATACATGCTGTGTAGAGTTTATACACGATGTGTAGTCTTGTTTTGTAAATCTTGAGTGATTCCTTATCCTATTTCCATTTCGTACTCCTTTGTTCTCTGTCCTTTTTTTCCTAATCTAAGGTATGCTTTTGATCTTTCAGAGTTATGCCTCCGAGATGACCTCTGATTGTATGTCAGTTGTCAGGTAGTGATCAAACGCCAAATATCGCTGATCCGGTACTTCCTGTCGATCCTCCAGTCGGGCCAGCCTTGGCACCGGTTGTCATACCAGTTGCGGGCACTAATGTGCAGTTCAGAGAAGGATTTATGAGGATTATGTAGACCATTCAGGGATCACCACCTCCATCCACGTCTATGGATGACTTGACGCGGGGTTTTTAGCAGCATCATCCTCCTACTTTCTCGGGGGAAGGAGGACCTCAGGTTGCAAAGTCATGGCTAGAAGTCGTGCTAACTATCTTTGAGTATCTAGAAATGCCTCCAGAGAGACGGGTTAAGCTCACTACATATATGCTACGATACTCCGCCTATAGGTGGAGGGATTTGATCTCACAGGCGGGTCATCAGTAGGTTATGGATTGAGAGGAGTTCCAGCGCATGTTTTACCACTACTTCTACCCAGAGACCCTAAGGGCCGATCGAGCCTGGGAGTTCATGAGTCTAGAGTAGGGTACTCTTTCTATTATGGATTATTCCTCTCTTTCCACTGAGAGGCAGCGTTTCACACCCCTCTGTGTGGAGATGGGATGTTTGTAGCAAGGAAGTTTGAGGATGGTCTCATGCGGTAAATCTGCTCACAGGTGAATCTCTTCCAAATGACTTTCATCACGTCCATCGTCAAACAGGCGCTGATTGTGGAGGGAAATCTGAGAGACTCTAGAGCTGCGAGATAGGGTGGTTCTGCTTCTAGGGCTGTTGTTCCTCTAGTTGATATAAGAAAGCATCGTAGGGAGTCTATGCACGGCGTTTCGGGGAGGCAAGATACAACTTGAAGTAGCCAGGTTGTCTGCTACTAGTATGGAAGGACAGGGTACCCAAGGTCGTAGTGCCAGAGAGACCCAGTGGAGTGCTAATCATGCGGTAAGATGGGTCACCTTCAGCATTTCTTCCAGGTTTTCTCACCAGTAGCTAGTGACGGAGGTTCTTCCATGACTCCTCATTCAGAAGCGGCACCACCAGTTTCTCACCAGTCGGAGAATTGGAGCTCTTCTAGCAGTTCGGGCTGAGGTGGTGGTTGAGGTTGTGGCGGTCAGTCACCAGCCTTTCAGCATCAGTAGGGAGGATCAGGTCAGAGTGGTCAGGCAGGTTCATAGGGCCGTGGGGAATTACAGACATTTTTAGTGGAGCAAACCTATCAGGAGCGGGATCCCGGACCTTCTACCATTCGAGATACGATCTTAGTAGCCTCAGTTTTATCTTCACCTCTTTTCAATACTGGGGCTACGCATATCTTTATCTCTGTTTCTTTTATGGACAGGCTTGGGCTCTGTATCCTTTCTTCTGCCAACTTTTTGACACTAGACACACCAATGGGGACAAGGACATATAGTGTACGTCAGTTCATAGAGTGCCCTCTTGAGGTTTTAGGGTATTTTTTCTTATGGGATCTCTATTTCCTAGAGATGACAGGCTATGACATCATTCTCAGGATGGACCGGTTGGTTTCCTTCCAGCCAGTCATCGACTGCTATCAATGTAGGGTGAGTTTCATTTCAACAGATGGTGAATGTTTTCTTCATAGAGGCGAATGGGATGTTCATGTGAGTTGAGAAGGACACGAGCATCATGGTCTAGGAGGGGTTACGGCCTAGATTGCTAGTCTTTATCTGGATGACCAAGGGACTTATCAGTTGGAAATTCCTCTAGTGGAGGATCGTTTCAGGGATGTCTTTCCAGAGGAATTTTTAGGTTTTCCTCCAGAGCGTGAGGTATCCTTTTTCTATTAAGCTCATGCTAGGAGAGGAACTACTGTCCATTCCTTCTTATAGTATGGCTACACCTGAGTTTCAGGAGCTCAAGAAGTAGTTGGGGAAGTTGCAGGAAAAGAGATTAATCCAACCCAGTACTTCTCCTTGGGTTTCTCTTGTTATGTTTGCAAAGAAGGAAGACAGTACCCTTAGGATCTGTGTGGATTATCGGAATTTTTACCAGTTGACGGTCAAGAACCGATATCCCTTGCTGAGGATTAAGGATCTTTTCTATCTACTTCAAGGAGCCCGGGTGTTCTTGAAGACCGATTTGAGGGCCGGCTATCATCAATTTCCTGTCAGACCATCAGATATACCTCTGAAAGCCTTCAGAAGTAGGTATAGTATCTACGTCTTTACGGTTATTCCATTCAGTCTCACGAATGTTCAAAAAATATTTCATGGAACTGATGAACTGAGTGTTCCATCCTTACTTGGATTCCTTCGTCGTGGTCTTCGTGGACGATATCTTGGTGTACTCTCACACTCAACAAGAGCTTACTACCCATCTTGAGATTGTTCTGAGTACACTGAGAGAGCATCAGATTTATGCTGAACTCTCGAAGTGCCACTTTTGGATGGATCAGATTCTCTTATTGGGTCACATCATCTTAGAGGCAGGAGTATCTGTGGACGCAGAGACAGTGAAATCTGTAGTTTCCTGGGAGCATCCGTAGAACGTTTTTGAGGTAGGGAGTTTCCTAGGGCTTGTTGGATACTACAGACGCTTCATTCCGGACATTTCACGCATAACAGCACCATTGACAGGTCTGAACAAGAAGGGGGAAAAGTTCTCGTGGTCAGATTAATGTGAGTCAGCATTTCATGAGATGAAGGCTGGTTGATGTCAGCGCCGATACTAGTCTTTCCAGAGCCAGTAAAGAGCTATACTGTTTATTTGATGCTTCAGGTATCGGGCTGGGCGCTATGCTTATGCAGGGATATGGGGTTCTTATGTATGGGTCTTGGCAGTTGAGGCCACATGAGAGGAACTACCTAACCCATGATCTGGAGTTTGCAGTTGACATTCATTCCTTGCGCTGTTGGAGACATTATCTTCTAGGAGACAAATTTGTGGTTTTCACCGACCACAAGAGTCTCAAGAACATCTTCACTCATCGTGATCTTTATCTGATGCAGTGCAGGTGGGTCAAATATCTTTAGTCTTTTGATATCAAGCTTGCCTATACACCAGTAAAGGGAAATACAGTGGCAGATGCGTTGTGAAGGATAACTCAATTTCAGGCAGTTCAGAAAGCCAACATTGAGTGGAAGCTTATAGCTCTATTCTCTGAGATTTATCTAGAGGTTCACGAAAGACAGGGATAGACTTTCATATCTTCTGTAGCTGTTACCTCTATGGTTCTTGATCGGGTACAGATGAGGTAGCTATCAGACTCAGAAGGCTTAGTCCTTCGAGAGAGTGTGTCAGGAGAGGACCCTCTTCCTGGATGGACATTGGGCGAGGATGAGATCTTATATTTATAGGGATGTGTATGGGTTCCATCTGACATACGCGAGGAGATGATGGATGATTTTTATTCCCCTTTTTGGGCAGTTCATTCTGGCGTCACCAAGATGTATCGGGATCTTCATCGCCAATACTGGTGGCCAGGTATGAAGAGAGATGTTGCTGGTTTCGTCTTGAGGTGTTATACTTGTCAGTAGGTGAAGGCAGAGCATCAACGACCAGCATGCCTTTTATAGAAGTTACCCATAATGGAGTGGAAGTGGAACGATGTCGCGATGGACTTCTTGTAGATCCACACTCCATTGTCTCAAACAGGGATGTGTGCTTTACTTCTCAGTTCTGGCAGGGACTTCAAGAGGATTTTGGTACACAGAGACTTTTGAGTACAGCATACCATCCCCATACTGATGGCCAGTCCGAGCGCATGATCCAGATTCTTGAGGATGTGCTCCGAGCTTGCATTCTAGACTTTGGAAGTTCATTGGAGAAGCATATTCCACTTGTTTAGTTCGACTACAACAATATTTTCCAGGAAATTATAGAGATAGAACTTTACGAGGCTTTTTACGGTAGGCCGTGCCGATCACCCTTATGATGGCTGGAGGCAGGAGAGGCAGCCTTGGTGGGACCTCATCTTGTTCAGGAGACCTCATAGCAGATAGAATTGATTCGGAAGAGGATGGCTACAGCATAGTCTCGACAGAAGTCTTATGGTAATCAGCGGAGACAACCTCAGGAGATCGAGGTTGGGGATCAGTTTTTCTTGTGTGTCACGCTGAGGTTTTGACACAAGAGAATTCAAAGATGGGTAAACTTTCACCATGGTACGTCGGGCCATTTGAGGTATTGGATATAGTTGGGCTGGTTGCCTATCGGCTGCAGTTAACTTAGAGGTACCGATCCATACACGACGTCTTCCACGTCTCTCAACTCCGACATTAATTTCAGACATGTCTCATGTCTTTCAGCCCAAAGAAGTTGAGCTTGAAGTGGATGCATCATTTGAGTAGCATCCTATCCGGATTGTTGATCACAATACAAAGGTTCTCTGGGGGTGATCTGTTCTTCTAGAAAAGATGTTGTGGAAGCACGAGCGAGCACATGATGAGACCTGGGAAAAGGAGGCCGATGTACGATCACAGTGGCTGGAGCTGTTCGGGGTTTCTTCTTCTCCTCCTCATTAGTGAAATTCGGGGACGAATCTCTTTAAGGGGGGAAGTTTGTAAGAACACGGATCTTCATTTTCAGGTATGTTTTTCTCTTCCTAAAGTTTTTGAGAAAAGAGGGGTTTCTGGAAATTTTTTTAAGTACACACCGTGTACTTTCTGAGTACACGCCGTGTACTTTCTGAGTACACGCCGTGTACTCCCTTGTCGCGCTAGGCCGTGTGCTGGCCATGTCTAGGCCACACACACGATGTGTAGAGGAAAAGTGGTGACCGCTTAAAGCATAGTACGAGAAAATAGAGTACACTCCATGTACCCCAGAAGTACACGCCGTGTATTTTCTTGTTTTCATTAAACGGACTGGGGTCACGCCTGATGGACAGAACACTCTCCTTCTTCAGGTTCTTCGTCCGAGAGCGACCCGTACGACTGTAATTCTTCTTCAGATTCCTGAGCCTCTTTCCGTGCTCCGAATCTACAGTCGTCGATTGCGTCGGAAACGCATCAGTGAGTTATTCCTTCTCATAGAGCCTTGTTTTCCAATTTATCCTCTTTCTCAATATATCATTGGTTGAGTATTTTTGAGGTTTTCTTATATCCTTGATGATCTAAGGAGAATCAGTTAGCGTGGTTCACATATATCGTTCTCCTAGAATCAAGGTAGGTGGTTTGTGCCTTTCTGTAGAAAGTCTGTTAATATTTTGAGAAAATTCAACCAATACCGTTGAACGGGGTATTGCGTGTTCCCCATTTTCCCTTGTTGATACCTTCTATTCTTGATTGCTTGACTAGCGGTAATTTTTTTTGAATAGGGTAAATTGTATTGTTCTCTAGATGTTTTACCTTGCCTTTTTTTCTTGTTAAGAATTTTTCCAGTTGTCATGCCTAGTTGTAGGATAGTGGAGCTGATGTACTATTTTTGCTGTTTTGCCTTAAAATGATAGCCAAGTAGCTCTTGAGGTTTACTTGGGCTGATACACGCTCTATGCATGTTTGTTTTACATAGGGCTGTGAGAACCTAGTGTTGTGGACCCTAGAGAGAATGTAAGTAAGGTATTCTCCATAGTGTCTTTAATTTACGGTGCAAGACCATAGGGGGAATTGATGTTTAGTGCTTCCTTGGAGAGTTTTTAGTTCCTCAACGTGGGACATAGTGCGAATTTACGTTGAGTGCTTCCCCAGAGAGCCTTTAGTACGATACGAGACTATAGGGGGAATTGATGGTGAGTTCTTCCTCAGAGAGTCTATTCTATAGCTAAACCAGAGGGGTGATACTGTGTGTGCCTCCTATAGGGTTGCTAGTACTTGTAAGTTAAACCTTAGGGGTTCAACTAAGAGAACCACCCAGAGGTTACCTTTTTGTTCTACTTGCTTGAGTGGTTGTTTCTTGTTTGTAGAATATATGCTAGAAACTGTGGGTTTTTACTGCTGTGTATTATTCTGTTTACTTCTTACTATCTACTGCTTATTGTAATTTACCTGCCATATATTCACTGACTGTTAGGTATAGATCTCTGGGTGGATTTTGGAATTGGGATGTTACAATGAGAATTAAATTAGTAATATTATACTCAATTACCTTAAAAGATATTAATATTGATAGTGGAAAAATCCCCCTTTGAAATTATTTTGGCTATTAGAAGATGACACCTATTGGTGGACAAGTAATATGTTTTTCTGACCAAAATCCTTTGATTTCCTCTTCTAATTGGGTTATTAAATTAGATCTATTAATATAACACCTTTTTATATATTAATCGTCCCACTGTGAGGTGGAATTTTGTTTCTCTAATCATGAAAAAAATTTCCATTACTAAACATTGAATTATTAGGAGATGGATATCCATGGATAATACAATGGTGAGGAACTCTAGAGTTAATAATCATAGTTCAATATGGATAGATTTTATAATCCATAATTTTTACTACCCAATATTTGGAATTAGTTTTGAATCCTATCTTTTCCTTATATTTATTTTAAGGTTAGTTAGAGGTACATGGTGGATTCAAATGAGTTTTTTGGAATTCTAGTGGAAAAGAGATTGAACCACAGACACGATAGTTATCATGGTGTGTAATTTTGTTTCCATGGTTAGGTGTCTTGATCTACTGATCCAAATGTTGGGAATCATCCCAATAGTGGTATGTTAGTGGTCTCATGTGTTCCATTCCTAATATGCCTAACCACAGCTATAATCGCGGACCTAGTGGGCCAAAGAAGCATGGGATCAGGGGTTATGCATGGTAAATTCCAATTCCATGTCTTCTGTGTGAGGTCACCAAACTATTGTGCGAAGTACCTGGGCGTGGTAATAGGGGTTTCAAAATATGAAACACATTTTTCTCTACTAGTCTTATAGGTTTGGTAAATCTAATTTTGTGTCATCTGAATATAGACATTTTTTCCATCCCTTAACTAGAATTCCATTAATTAAAAATTTTATTAAGTCCCACTACTCTTATATTTTAGATCAATCATGTTTTAAATGTGGAATTGTGGAGTTCTACCCTAAAAAAATAGTAATATTAGTGTTTTTACCTTCATATTTTGAAAGACACTTGAATATTGATCCTTTTTAATACCAAATCTACTCCTATCACAATAACATTTTAAATGTTAACAATTATTTATTTATTCGTCATGTATGTGTCTCTATCCAATATTGTATCCCATTGAATTATTTTTGTTCTACTATATTATATTGTTTTTTATTTATAAAAATGATGATTTTTGATCCAAAAGGAGAGAACTTTATATTTGGTGGAAATCAAAATGATTTCTAAAAATGGGTTTTTATTGAAACCAATATTATTAAACATTATGTGTTTTTTAATATTCCTAAAATATATATTTGAAATAGAACTGCTTTTTCAAGTATGGAAGATCTGTGGTACTACTACAAAATATATATTTGTAAAAATTTGTACTACTAAACGATATGGATTTTCATTGGAAAATGATTTATAAAACACTAAATTTGTAGCCTAAATGGAATGATATTGAAATGAACCTTTTGAAAGAAATTTTAGTATGGGGAAAAATTCATACTCCTTGCAAAGTGGAGTTAAATTTAACAAGGGGAGTATCCCATATTGCCATTGTTGATGGTGGGTATCATTTTTGTGAACAAATGATCTTAGATATTAATTCTAACTTACGTTAGACTGGTTTTCATATTCATATGAGTTTTCTAAACCCTTACTGTGTGATTGTCACCCGTGTTTATTAGGGAAGAATTAAATTCTTATTCAAATTGTATTATTATCTTTCCACATGATATAGAAGATTATTCATGAAATATTTTTTTAATCTTGTATTCCTCAAGGATATATATATTATATCATTTCATAATACATTGATTACATGAATATTATTTTTCTTAAATAAAACCAACAAAAGAATTTACATCGAAAAATGATTCCTTTTGGATATAAGTATTGGAATAAATTGTATTTAAGAACCAAAATATTTCTATTAATTGATAAAGAATACATTGTTGGTGGAATTATACCATGATTAAGTTCTCAAACCCAAAATTTCCTCTGGTTTTTTTATCCATGGTTTAATATGATACATATAAAGGGAATATTATCATAGTGGTGATAGCTCTCATTGATTATATTACAATTCTGGTGGGTTGGTATGGAAGTGAAACATTTCCACATAGATATGGTCCCATGGGATTCGTCGAATTCCATGTTGTTGGTCTCAAATAATATTCATCTGGACCATGTTATTAATCAATTATAAGATTCCTTAAAGAATTTTTTATTTTTTACATATGATGTATTTTCACTGTATTCTTTAATATCATTTTTTTATTTTTTATAATATGTATTTTGAGGGAGAAATCATTCCCAAACATTACTTAAATGATTTCCTAGTGCTTATCTCCATCTTATGGAGACCAATGTGGTGGTCTATTTAAGGTGAAATAATTGGATGACCTAGTTTGTTCTATTAAAAATTGTTATTAAAGTAGCATATTATAAATTATGTATATTATCCTTATTTTGTGCCTCCATATTATCCCTAGAGGTAATTGATAAATATGATACATGACATTCATAACATGAGTGGTAGTGTATGAGTGTTCTTAGATAACTCGCTTTCTTCACCATACTCGATATATCCTAGGAAGTATGAGGTTTTATATTATTCTTGTTTTTAGATTTATCATTTTGGTTTTAGTTTAATAAAATTAATTTTATTATAATGTAATAAAAAATATTAATATTTTTCATTGTATTTTATCTATAGAATTTGGATCCTTTAATAACACCATCTATGAATTCTAGATAGGATGTTGTGGAGAAAATACTACAATATAATCCTCTGGATGACTCGGTTATGGTGGAAACAACAGACTGGACTATCCAATCGATGGGACAAGAATCTTATGTTGAACCAGAATAGAAGTTGGACCACCATCGAGAGTTTACTAAGTTGTACTTAATGGAATTCCATGGTGATAAATTTTTATAAGAATACGAAGAATATATCAAGAGGCTCGAGTAGATATTAAATTTACTGATAATTATAGAACAATCCATGGTTGTTTTCAACATATATAATCTTGAGTGGGTCTGAAGAAGGTTGTGTGAATATATTAAGCAATAGAAGTTGTATGAAGATCGTACATGGACCGTATATAAAAAATATATTAGTTATCATTTTTTCATGAGATTTTTTAGGTTCTGAAATCTTGAAAATTCTTTATTTTGGATAAGGTGTATTATTCATTCGTATAGTAAGATAATTTGTTTTTTATGTTAGTTCAATAATATCTATATCATATTTCCAATGACTATCTGAAGGTGTTGAGGGTCAAGACGGATTTGAAGGTTGATATTAAATCTATGTTGAATCTTATGTTCCTACCCACCTTCATAGAGGTTGTGGGATTGTTATATATAAATGATTTTGTGGTAAGAATATTTATAGAATCCGTGATAGAAGTAGATATACATATTTCATTTTCTTTCCCAAAAAGAAAGTAAGGTAATTAAAACTAAAGTGGTAGTGACAGTTCACAACATGGAGTAGGGAAGATAATGATTCTTTTTTACCAATGTGGGATAAATGTATAACTCAAACCTAACTATATGATAGGTCCCATGTTATCTCACATGTGACTGTAATCTGGTCATCTTCATCATTCCTATGAGAGGGAAATCTTGGGGTAGTACAGTGTGATCCAACTTGACCAAGTAATCTATAAATACTATGATTGATTGATTTCACCACAGGAAACATCTACATAAATAAAATATGGGCCATTGTAAATAACCTATAAAATTGGAAGGTATTGTTGTAATGTGATTATGAAAATTAATAAATATATATATATAAACAAAATAATTTTAATTTAAAATATTGATAAAAACAATGAAACTAATAAACTGATAAAATATGTTTTCTCAAATTTATATATTTTACAAAATAATTTATTATTATAGGAATAAATTATGAACAGTAGATTAATTATAAATTTTTAGGAAATTAAAAGAAGAATATGTAATATAAAAAAAGTAATTTTTTGATTAAAAAATAGTTTTTCGATATATATAATAATTTCAATTTAAAATAATTATAAATTTTAGGATGTTAATTTGAAAAAAATAACAACATTTTATGATTTATTTTTATATAATTTAGTTAATATAATTTTATTTTTATTTTTAGGAAATAATATATTCTTCGGTGGATAGTGACAATGTGGATTTTATTAATAATCACACTTTTAGGAATTTATTTTATTAAATGAATATATTTACATATTTTTAAAATATTTTCTTATAAAACATTATATAATATATTAAAATATAAATTTTTCAAATTCTATTTTGTGTTTATAATATCCTACTAAACATTTTTAAAATTAGTGTAATATTTAAATGAAAACATTTTTTCAGAATTTTTGGATTAATTAAAAAATAATGAAATGAAGTTTATGGTTTATATAACTATTATATGAATTACCTTTTAATTATAATAATCATTTTAAAATAATTGGAATTTTTTCATTGATAATTCTACTATTGTCCTCAATATTTTTACGAAAAATTAATCTTTTCCAAAAAAACATGTTTTTGGGTGATACATTTGTTGTGTTAAAATGAATTTTCCACACATATATGATTTTAATTTGATAAATTTTGAATTTTATTTTTAATCATTGGTTATAAATTATTAATAACCCTAAATTTATGTTTGTCTTAAATTATAAATTACCTAGGTAAAAAATAGTTATAATGCTAAAAACTAAAATAGTAAAAGGGATTAGCCATAGAGGTAGTTTGTATAACATGTTTTAAACAAGGTTATTTAATGGTTATGTTGTGGATTGATATTATCTTACCTCTAATATGTTATTTATCAATTTATGATGAACTATAATTGAGTATTACATCCCATTATTGAATAGTATTGGGTTTTAAAAAAATGTCACTCCATTTCACTTATATAAGCGACACTTTTCCCCTCACTTCCAATAATAAAAAAACTATAATATTTGTTGCAAAATATTACCAACCCTATCCACCACACTATTATTAACCATTAAAGGTTTATTTTTTTATCCAAATACTACCCCTCATATATAAGGACCCAACCTTAAACAAAAAGTAGTAGAGGACCTTTTACAGGTCAAGGTTCTAAATAGTTTAGTACATTCTTACAATTTATTAGAGATACAATAAAATTGAAACAACATAAGCCAATAATTTCTTCCACGTGTGTAAAAATGATGGATTCTAACATTGGACATCCAAGTGACCTGTGAAAAATTGATTTTCAATAAAGGTGATCATTTTTACATTCCCATTAAGAGGTTTAAAAAAAGACCCATAAAGAAATAATTTTTATTTTAAAACGTTTCTTAGAAATACATTCTCTATATCATGAAATTATCATTTCCCATAACACCTAATCACCATTTTTTTGAGATATTTGGAAAAATCCTTTAGGATAAACTCATGCTAAGCATATATAAATATTTTAAAATGAATGAATTATAAAATTATGCAAAGTTGAATATATATTCCTGAAATTTATATAATAAGTTAAATAATTTCCATGCGAGGTGGTGGACACACTTTTTCACAAGATATGTTACTTTTCCTTATTTACACTAAAAATGACATTGAAACACATATATACAAACCATGAAATTATAGATATTTTCATATACATTGATTATGGTTTGGATACAAACGATTAAACCTTAATAATGAATGATATACATGACTAAAAAACATTATTCCTTGTGCCCATGAAAAAGTATAACCGATTGATACATGTTCATAAGAGAATGATTCTAAACCTTGGTTACTCTACTAGTCAAATAGTCACATGGTAATTCATTTACTAGATTCATAATAATGGAATTTACATTGAAGGACATAACAATAATTCTTTTAAGGCCTCATTCCAATACCT
This sequence comes from Viscum album, assembly GCA_963277665.1. Classification (NCBI taxonomy): domain Eukaryota; kingdom Viridiplantae; phylum Streptophyta; class Magnoliopsida; order Santalales; family Viscaceae; genus Viscum; species Viscum album. The sequence continues at coordinate 1,763,781,754 of OY728136.1, read as the reverse complement.
TACTTAACAATTTTTTCAAGGACTCGTGCTAAGACCATAAATAACCATTTTTTCAAGTCGTTGATCTATGACCTAGTTCGCATGATTAGAGCATTCGATGCATCGACATGCCATAGTAGGCCCCACTCGTCACATAATATGTCTTATGTATTCCTCATATGTCTAATAAATGTATGTCTTAAAATCAATGTTTCTTGTACATATTTTATTTATTTAAATCTTTATTATAGATGAAAATAAAATCATTGATAAATTATTGAGGTCCATATTCTTTAAAAAATCCTAAGTGTCCAATGCAAAATTAAAATGTTCAATTGTTAATACATATAATATCATAAAAAGATTAATCCCATACTATAAATAATTGCCTTTATTTGTATCCCATAAATTAAATGAGTAATAAAATAAATGTACACATAGTATAACGGCATATGTAGTTTTTTCTTCTCAAAATAATCTTTTACAATAAATAAATATTTTTTTTCAAATAAAATTCTTAAGAAAAAATTTCAATTATTAATGAAATCCATGTCCTTGATAATCTTAGAAAATGTATTTGAAATGATTAGCATATTATGAATGAAATATGTGATCAAGTTTCACCTAACATGTGACCATGATTGTATTCAGATGTGACACCATTATGTTTAAAATAACATGAAGATATGTTATGCATTTTTTCATAAAAAAATATAACGTTAAGTACTATAGCATGCCAATAAACATTAGATCCTTTGTATATATATATATATACTTATATATTTTTACACTATGTGTTTAATTTTTAAAACATAACATAATGTGACCCATATAAAAATATAGATATATATATACTTATACATTTATATGATGTGTTATTTATAGTACTCTAATTTATAGGACAAAATCATATTTAATGATAATATTGATAAATAAAAATATCTATTTTTAACAGGTGTTATAAAATAACTTAATAGCAATAAAAATAACAAATCTCATGAGAATGTAAATAACTTCGAGTATATATATATATATATTAAAAAAAATTAACTTCCCATGGACATATATTTATTTATAAATGTATAATTATAAACATTCATGGGAATACACTTATTAGATTTGAAGAACCAAATCACTTGATATATTCACATTTTATAGTTACATGAAAGATTAATTGTCAACCATGAACATAAACACGTGTTACACACACATCAGTTTCAAGGGTTGTTCTTATAAATGTAAAATAAATAATATTATTATGAAAATAAAATTTATATGTAAATATCTTTTTTAAATCTTCATAATTCTGTTCTTTTAATCCCAAATGAATACCTCAAAATTTAATTTTAAAGCATAATTATGAATTACAGGTATATATATTTGTACATAATAGCATGGATTAATATGTATCAATCCAAAACATATGTATAAAATTATGAAATAAAAGTTTGGAATCAAATAATTTTTCCATAAGTACATTGAAATTAATGTATTGAACAAGATCTTAGTATGAACCGTAGTCCATATTTATACATGATTGGCTTGCACATTATAATCATGCATTAATATATGAATACGTCTATATATATATATATACTTTTTCATTCATGTAACATATTCAAGAAATAGAAAATATAACCACTATATATAATTTTGATTGTATGTTCATATGTCACATATATAATTATAATATATTTTTAAAAATATTAATTCATTCTTGCTTAATATTAATTTGGGCGATACCATGACATGAAATAAACTGCCTATTCATTTCAAATTATATAGTGATGGAAAAAACATATATGTATATATATAAACTTGAAATTTAATATCTTAAAATATAAATAACCATGATGTTGAAATAAATACAAGTATAGTAATTCATGACAAACATGAACATTATATAAGAATATATTTATAAAAACTAATATTATCCACTATAAATTCAAAAAATAATTCATTCAGAATTAAAATATTTATGAATGATTGCATCAAAAATATAATATATAAATGCTTATAAAACCTATATATACAATGTTTCATTCACAATAGTATTATTTTTTGAAATCAATCATACATAATAAAGACTCTAACAAGAATAACTATCAGAATAAGAATATGCTTTGTAAAATAACCATTAGAAAATTTTATTTTAACAAAAAAAATTATTAGAAGATCATGAAATAAAAATAATAATAAAATCCTTGAAGTAGGACTAAAATGAATCTAATTTCATATACATGTCCAATAGTGATTTAATATAAAAAAGAGAACCAAAATACAAATATATATCCCTTACAAGAAAAAATAAAATTAAAATCATAAATTTGGAATGAATAAAAAAAATAATCTGTATGAAAAAACAATTTCAATAATAGTTTTGATTCAAACAAATAAATATATCTCCTTACAAAAATTCAAATTAACTTTACCAAAGAATGATCAAAATATATTTGAAAACATTTTATGGTAATGAAAACCACCAAAAAAATTACACAGAAGAATAATTCGCCTTACTTGAATTGTATTGAAAAGGTGTAGGTGTTTCCCAAGCTTCGTACATGAACCTTCGCCTTATTTTAGTGCACAAAGATTGAAATAACATTTTTATTTTCTGAATTAATGGTATAAGTATTTTATAGCCTTTGTACTGATATAAAGAATAATACTATGGCCAAACCAATGGTTTAGAGTAGAAGATTGTAAAAAATCATTTTTTAATATATTTATATTACACCATGTTGAGAATAAAAAATAGTGGACAATGATACATAACGGTGGAAATAATTCATAAAAAAAAAATAAACAATAGTGATATAAAAAATATATAAACAACAAAACATATTGAAAACGCTATAAAAAATGTTAATAGAAGCTATAAAAACCTATAATATGGAAAACATATTCAATTGATACCAAAACATACCTTCTTGGCTTAAGAGAGATGGATTCTCGAACAAACTCTTACACTAGACTTGAGTTGGATCCCGATGTTGACACTCGGATCAAACCTACTTAAAATCAATACTCCCTCAGTCAAGCTAGATCTATATTTGAATGCCACTTGGACACATATCCAGTGTTCAGCTCGACTTCCCTCAATTTAAGCCATGGCATTGCCTCAATAAGAGCTTTTCTTCTCCCATGGATATGGCTCGTACTATGTTACCTAATTTCTAGGTTTTGACACATCTCCTCCTTACTCTTCTCAATCCCTAACAAACTAGACTTCAGTGAACACACCTCTGTGACAACCATCAAGGACTCCTCTCATAACTAAATTTTCTCTTTTTTATTCATTTTCTTTTTATTTTATTATCATTATAATTTTTATTATATTATTATTAGTTTAAATTAATTAATGATTATAGTATTTGTATGATATGATATGAGTTCAACATAAAAATGAAAATAGTTAAAACTTTATTTGATGAACTCATAATATTAATAATTATGTAAATGTCAATTATTTATTAATTTATAATATAAAACTAATAATTATATATAATTTTTCATAATCCATAATTTATGAATTTTATTATAAAAAATCACTTTATAAAGTAATAGTTTTATAAAAATATTATATCATGCTTTTAATTTTAATCCCATATATATATATATCATTTTTAAAAAATAAAACTTCATAAAAAAAATTATTTATATATATATATTAAAATTTTAGAAAAAAATTAATTTAAAATTTATTATATTCATTACTTATAACTAGCTTATTTTAGTATTTTAATAAATTTATAAATCAAATTAATAATAAAGAATTTATCAAATATAGTGATTTCAAAATTTTGAATTTATTCATCTAAAAAAATTTATATATTTATTTTCAAATATTCATTTTTATAAGATAAATTTGAAAACTATAAATAATATTTATAATCTTAACATAATTAAATCATAATAATAAAATTAATTTAAATACTTTATTCCAATTATTATTTTTAATTTAAATTGTCTTAAAAATATTATTTCTTGGTATTTAATTAATAATAAATCCATTTAATAAAATATATTTTATAAAAAAACTATGTCTAGAATTTTGGGGCTGTTAAATTGTTTTACCATTAATATAATTTCATACTAAAAATTCATTTCAACAAACTAAAATGAATTCTGAATTTTCGTCTTCATAATTAGGAAAACTAGGACTGAAAAACTTCATGATGCGACAACATCTAATCTTCAAAGTTATCAAGACTATTCCTATGATACCTATTATAAAGACCTATCCTAAAACATTATATAATAGAGGATATTTTACTAGTCTTACTTCGGGAGTTCTATATACAAGCTTATAATTTATTAGAGTTTCAATATAATTAAAACAACAAAATCCAAACATCGCTTCTATGCGTGTAAAAACGAATGCGTCCATATTTAGACTTACCAGTGACCTATGAAAAATAATTAATAAAGGGGTGAGAATTCGAAATACACATTAAGGGTTTTAAAAAAAAACATAATGAAATAATTTTTCTTTTAAAATATTTCATTAAAATACATGCTTCAATTAATGAAATTAACATTTCCCATAACAAATCATCATCATTTTCTTGTGATATTCTGAAGAAGCCTTTTGGATAAAATTATTCTTATATTATTTCGAAGATTTAAATAAAATGAATTATAAAATTATGTATGAAATTGAATAGAAATTCATTAAATTCCCCAGTTAAGTTAAATAATGACCATTCAAGGTTTTCAAACACAATTTTTCACATGAAATGTCAGTTGTCTGGATTTTCATTTAAAACGACATTGAAACACATGTATACAAAACATAAAATGATAAATAAGTTATTAATATTTGTTTATGGTTTGAAAACATACTATTAACCTGTCTTAATAAATTATATACATGATTACAAAAAATTATTCCATGTTCACTTGAAAATGTATAATTGACTAATACATGTTCATAAGAGATTGATTCATAACCATGGTTACTCTACTAGTCAAATATTCACATGGTATTTTATATACTATATTCAGAACGAAGGAATGCTCAATCCAGGATATCATAAAAATTCTGTCAGGGCCACATGCCAAGACCATACATAACCATTTTTGCAAGGCCTCATTCCAAAACCATTCATAACCATTCTATCAAGGCCTCATTCCATGAACTAGTTTTCCTCATGAGACCTACCGACTAATAGAGAGGAAATAGTAGGCCCCAATGATCATAGAATTATTCATATTCATTCCTCACATGTATAATAAAAACATGTATTTAAATAAAATTTCCCATACCACATTGATTTATTTTAATCTAAATCATAGATGATGATAAATTCACTCATAAATTATTGAGGTACATATATTATTAAACAATACAAAGTCTCACATACCACTTTGAAAAGTTTAATTATTAATCCATATAACATCATAAAAATAATAATCCCCTATTCAGAATAATTGTCTTTATTTCTAGCCCATCAATAAAATGAGTATGTAAATAAATGAACATTTAGTAAAAAATGCATATGTAGTTTTGTTTTTTCAAAATAAACTTTTCCAATAAATAAATATTTTTTGCACAAAAATTTATAAATAAAAAATTTAAATCATTTAATAAATGCATGTTCTTGATAATATTTGATAATGTATTTGAAACCATTTTATTATTATAAATGAAATATGTATTGATGTTAAGCATGCCACATAACCATGAATGTTTGTACATGTGACACCCTTAAGTTTAAAATAACACTATGAAATGTTATTCATTTTTTAAAAAATATGACTCCATGTATTATAACATCCTTTGTATTTATATATATATATATATACAACATGAGTTTAAATATATATCTTTAAACTTAATATTTCCCATATACAAATATATACATATATATATTCACATTTATATGATATGGTATATATAATACTCAAACTCATGTGATAAATTCATATTTAATTAAAACTATAATAAATAAAAATATCCATTTTAACTATAGTTATAAAATATATTGAAACCGTTAAAAATAACAATTCTTATAAGAACATAAATGAATTTGAGTATATATATATATATTAAAAAAACATTAATCACCCATGCACTTATATTTATTTATAAATGTGTAAGTATAAACATTAATGGATACCCACAAATTTGACTTCCACAATCAGATATCTTGATATATGAATATTTTATAATTACATGAAAGATCAATTGTCAACTATGCACTTAAACACTTCATCCATACACATCAATTTTGTGGGTTGTTCTGATAAATGTAAAATAAATATGATTCTTATGGATATAGAATTGATATTTAAACATCATAATTAAATCATTTCAATTAAATGTTTATTTATATTAGAAGTAAATAATAAAATTTAACTTAAATGCATAATTATGAATTCAAGGTATTTCTCTTTACATTACATCATGGATTAATAGGTAGAAGTCATAAACATGCATATAAAATTTTGTAAGAAACATTTACAATCAAATCAATCACTCATTAGGAAATTGAAAATAATGTCTTGTATAATATCTTATAATGAACCCTAGTCCATATTCATACATGATTTTCTTGCGCATTCTAATATTTCATTAACCGATGAAGATGTCTATATAATTTAATATATATGTATATACATAGATATATGTATATATATACATAATTTTACATTCATTGAACAATTTCATGAAATAGATGTTATGACCACAACATAGAATTTTGATTGTATGTTAACATGTCACATATATAATTATAGGATAATCATAAAAATATCAATTCTTCCTTCCTTAATATTAATTAGGGCAATATAATGATTTGAAATAAATTACCTATTTATTTCAAATTATATAGTGATGGACAAATACCCATATATATATATGAACATGAAATTTTAAGTCTTAAAATAATAATGAGCATAATCTTGAAATAAATACAACTATAGTAATTCTTAATGAACATGACCATTATATATGAACATATGTATGACAAAAATATTAAACTTCATAAATTTAAAAATTCATTCATTCAAAATTATAATATTTATGAATGATTTCATCATATATAAAAAATGTAAATTCTTACATAAATTGTAATTTAAAAATTTTCATGCACATTAGATTTAATTTTATAATTTCATATTATTTAATAAAAACTCCATCGTAAATAATTTTCAAAATAATGATATGATTTGTACAACAAAAATTTTAAAATTATAGTTTCACGCTAAAAATAAATAAATTTGTAGATCATGAAATAATAAAAATAATCAAATCCTTGAACCAGGACTAAAATGAAGTTAATTCCAAATACACATCCATTACCAATTTATTTAAAAAATGTGTACCAAATTAAATTTATATATCCCTTAAAAAAATATAAAATTAAAATCATAACTTTGGTATGAATAATCAAAATTAACATTATTTATAAAATTTAAATTATAGTTTTGATAAAAATAAATAAATATATCTCCTAACAAAAAATTTTGAAGATCGTAACCAAATAATGGAAAAGATATATTTGAAAACATTTTCAGGTAACAAAAAAATCAAAAAAATTAACATATAAGCTTAATTTCCCTTACCATAATTACATTATAAATATGTTGGGGTTTCCTTAGCTTCATACACGCACCATCACGTTCTCTCAATGCACAATTATTAAAATAAAATTTATCTTTACTAAAATAATGGTATGAGGTTTTTATAATATATGTAAAAGGACATGAAGAAATATAAAATGGATAAAAAATTGTTTGGAGGAGAGGATTATTAATAATGATTGGCTTAATATATATATATATATATCCCCTAGTTGGGAATCAAAAACAGTGGAATGTTACGCTCAATGGTGGAAATCAATCATCTAAAAAAAGACACAAAACATATGTGTGGCCTAAACAATATATAAAATATATAATAAAATTAACAACATGATACAAGATGTTGAAAGAAACAATTAAAAACTATAATAGGAAAAATATATAGAATTGAATCCAAAAAGACCACATAGCCAAAGCCGACAACAAAATCAGATGAAATTTAGTACAGATCTGAATTTGAAACCCTATAGAAGTGGAAGATTTGAATGCCTATGATATAAAACAAAAGCTACCTATTTAATTTGAAGAAAACCAAATTATAGACAACACTATAACCCTAGATCCACATTGGATCTTGATGTGGAGACTCAAATCATGCTTACTGGAAATTGATCCTTTCTCTGTCGAGTAAGATCTTTAGTCGAACCCTGCTCGTACTCCTCTCCAGTGTTCAACTTGACTTCCCTAGATTTTATCATTGGCATAGCCTCTAGTAAACCCTTTCTTCTCCCTTGGCACTACCTCGTGGTGTGAAACCTGATTCCGAGGTTGGGGTGCGGCTCCTCCCTACTCTTTATGTTCCCTGATCAACCTGACTCTTGTGAACACTCCACTGCGACAACCCTCAGGGACTCCTCTCATAACCCATTTTCACTTTTTTTATTAATTTTCATTTTATATTATTATTATTATTATTATTATTTTAATTTAATGAATTCTTATAGTATATATATAATATATTTTCACTTCAAAATTAATATTAAAATAGTTATAATTTTATTAGACAAAATAAAGATATTAATAGTTTTATAAAATTAAATCTAAAATGAAGTAATAATTTAAAACTAATAATTATATCATATTTTCCATAATTTATAATTAATGAATTTAATTATAATAAAATTATCAATTAAAAGTTTTAATAAAAAAATTCAACCTTTATAGTTATAATCTCATGTATATATATATATATAAATATAAATATATGTGAATTATAAGGATCCAACCTTAAACATTACATATTAAATCACCTTTCATCAGTCTATCTTCTATAGAGTAAGATACAAACTCACAATTTATCAAAGTAGCAAAAAAAATAAAATAACAAAATCCCAAAATCTCTTTTGAGCATGCAAAAACGATGGCCTCCAACATTGTACTTCCAATTGACCTATAAAAAATAATTTTAAAATAAGGGGTGAGAATTTGATATGCCATGTATGGGGTTTCAAATAAAAAACACAATGAAATAATTTTTCTTTTAAAAAATTTTATTAAAATACATTTTTTAAATTAGAAATTATCATTTCCCATAACACATCATCATCATTTTCTAGAGATATTATGAAACATCCTTTAAGATAAACTCATGATAATCATATTTATGAGTTTTAAATTGAATTAATTATAAAATTATGCACACAATTGAATGGAAATGCATTAAATTCCTCTTATAAGTTAAATAATGACCATATCTGGTGTGCGAACATAGTTTTCCTCATGAATTGTTACTTGTCTAGATTTTCATAGAAAACGACTTCGAAACACCTGTATACAAATAATAAATTAATGTTATGTTCTTAACCTTGGTTTGTGGTTTGGAAATTAACTATTAAACATTATTAATAATTGATATACATGAATATAAAACATTATTCCATGTGAACTTGAAAATGTATAAATAATTAATACATGTTCATAAGAGATTGATTCTTTCCCATGGTCACTGTACTAGACAAATAATCTCATGGTATTTTATTTAGTTGATTCATAATGAGGGAATGTGCAATGCAGGACATCGTAAAAATTATATCAAGGACTCATGATAAGACCAAACTTTACCATTTTCTCATGGCCACATGGAAAGACCATACATAACTATTTTGTCAAGGCCTCGTTTCATGACTTAGCTTTTTACAAGTGACCTACTGATGCATCGAGAGGCTATAAATGGTCTCACCCACCACATAATAATTATTATGCAATCATAATATGTCCAATAAAATATTGTATTTAAATATAAGTGTCACATAAAACCTATATTTTATTAAATCATTATCATATATGAAAGTAAATTCATTGATAAATTTTTGAGGTACATATTCTTAAAACAATCCAAAGTGTATCATACCACTTTGAAAATTTTAATTCTTAATCCATTTATCATTATAAAATGATTAATCCCATACTTGAAATAATTGTATTTATTTGTATCCCATCAATAAAATGAGTAATGAAAAAATGCACATATAGTCATTAATTCATATGTTGTTTTGTCTTCTGAAAATAATATTTTACAATAAATAATTATGTAAACACATAAAATTATAAATAAAACATTTCAATTCTGGAAAAATTACATGTTCTTCATAATATTAGAAAATTTATTTGAAACGATGAGAATATTATGAGAAAAATATGTCTCAATGTTATGCATGATGTGTGCCCTTGACTGTATGCAGTAATGACACCCTAAAGTTTAAAATAACATGACGACATGTTATGATCTTTTTGAAAAAAATATGATGTTATGTATTATAATATCTCAATAAAAATTGTATCCTTTGTATATATATATATATTCAAGAAGTTTAATTTTAAAAAAAGAACATAATGTTTACCATATACAAATATACACACACACGTATATATACATATACATTGTTAGGAAATGGTATTTGTAATACGCTAATTTATGGGATACAATCATATTTAATGAAAACATTGATAAATAAAAATATCCATTTTTAACCAGGGTTAGAAAATAGATTTATACCCTTAAAAATAAAAATTCTCATATGAACATAAATAGCATTGGGTATATATGTATATATTAAAAAAACATTAATCTCCCATTAAATATTTTTAATTTATAAATGTGTAAGTATGAACATTTATAGAAATTCCCTTAATAGACATTCACAGCCTAATCTCTGGATATATGCACATTTTTTAATTACATTAAAGACAAATTTCAAACCATGAACTTAAACACATCTTCCATATGCATCAGTTTTGAGGGTTATTTTGAAAAATGTAAAATCAATATGATTCTTATGCATATAAAATATATATGTAAACATAAAAATTAAAGCATTTCAGTTATGTGTTTATTCCACTTGGATGTAAACCTTAAAATTTTATTTTAAAGTGTAGTTATGAATTCAAGGTATGTCCTTGTACATAATAGCATGGATTAATAAGTGGTAGTCATAAACATGAAAATAAAATTTTGAAATTAAAATTTTGAATCAAATTATTCATCATTGGGTAAATTAAAAAAAAGTCTTGCGCAAGGTCTTATTATACACCCTAGGACATATTTATACATGATCTTCTTATATATTATAATCATGCAGTAATTGAATAATATGTTGATATATTTACATATTAATACATATATATATATATGTGTGTGTGTGTGTGTGTGTACCTAATTTGACATTCATGGGACAATTTCATGAAATATAAGATATAACGACAACATATAATTTTGATTGTTAGTTCACATATCACATATATAATTATAATAGAATCACAAAAATATATATTTTTTCATGATTAATTTCATTAAGTTGATGTCATGATTTGAAATATATTACCTATTTATTTCAAATTATATAGTGAGGGAAAAATATATACACACACACACACATATATATATAAATATTAAATTTGAAATCATAAAATATAAAAAGGCATAATCTTGAAATAAATACAAATATAGTATTTCTTGATGAACTTAAACATAATATATGCACATCTGCTTGAAAAACTAATATTACACCTCATAAATTTAATAAATAAATAATTCAGAACTATAATATTTATGAATGATTTCATTAAATATAAAATAAATAAATACTTAAAATAACATAGATTTTAAATTTTTCATGAACATTAATTTTATTTTCGAAAGTCCTCTAACCTAATAAAAACTCTAACAGATATAATTTTCAAAACTAGGATATGTTTTGAAAAATAAACATTTGAAAATTAGAGTTTCACACTAAAAATAAATAAATTAAAAGATCGTTAAATATAAATAATAAATTAATCCTTGAATCATGACTAAAATTATGTTAATTTCATTTACATATGCATTTTAGATTAAATAAAAAATGAGAAAAAAAATCAAAATATATATCTCTAACATGAAACTATAAAATTAAAACTGTTAATTTGGAATGAATATATAAAATACCCTTTAGAGAAAAAAAATTCACGTAAATTTTTCATAAAAACAAATAAATATATCTTTTTACGAAAAATTCCGAAGAAAAAAACCAAAGAATGTACAAACTACATTTGAAAACATTTTGTATAAACAAAAAATTATAAGTAATTAACATAGATGTATTATATCCCTTACATGAATAGAAATAGAAAATGTGTGGGTGTTTCCTCCGCTTTGGACATGCATCCTCGCCTTTTATCAGTGCCAATAGATTGAATGAAATTTTTTATTTTCTCAAATAATGGAATAATCTTCTTAAATCCTATATGTAGTGATATTACGAATAAGAAATGGCCAAAACCATGGTTTAGATGAGAGGATTCTTAAGAGAGATTAGTTTAATATATATATATATATTGTACCAAGATGAGAATAAAAAATAATGTCCAATGATTCTCAATGGTGGAAATCATTCATTGAAGAAAAAAACAATATAGAACAATGAAATAAACAATATGTAAAATAGAAGAAGAAAATTGAAAACACTATAAAAATTATTGATAAAATCTATAAAAAACAATTATTGGGAAAACATATGGAATTGAAACCACAAATACCACAAAGCCAAAGACGAAAACCAAATTAGATGAAAAAGAGTACAAATCCGAAATTGAAACCCTAAGGAAGAGGAAGATTCGAATGACTAAAAAATAAAACAAAACTATCATATTTAGGATGAACAAAACCAAATTCTCGACCACACACTGACTCTGTATCCACATTGTATCTTGATGTTGACACTTAGATCATCCCTACTGGAAATTGGTCCTTGCTCTGTCGAGGCAGATCTATAGTCAAACACTGTTGAGACTCCTCTGTGGTTTCTGGCGGGACTTCCCTCGATTTCATCCATGGTTTTGTCTCAAAAATCCCTCTGCTTATCCCTTGGAAAAGGCTCGTGCTACACAACCCATTTCCCAAGATGTTTCAAACCTCATCCCCCCTCTTCTCAGTCCCAGATGAACCCGACACTCGTGAACACTCCGATGTGACAACCCTCGTGGACTCATCTTATAACCCATTTTCCCTTTTTTATTCATTTTCATTTCATTTTATTATTATTATTATTATTATTTTATAATTATTATTATTATTTTAAATTAATGAAATATTATAATATTTTTATAAAATATTTTGAGTTGAACTTTAATATTAAAATAGTTATAAATTTATTATAAAAAATTATAATATTAATAATTTTATTATAGTCGATCTAATAAGAATTTATAATTTAAAACAAAATATTATAACAAAATATTTATAATACAGAATTTATGAATTTAATTATAAAATAAAACATTTTAGGTTAATTGTTTTAAAAAATTAATTTATTCATACTTTATAAATATAAACTCATATATATATATATATATATCATATTTTTAAAACAAAAAAATCATAAAAATTTAATTATATTTTTATATTAATTATTTAAATATAATTTAATATTTATTAACTATATTCATAACTTATAACTATATTATTCTATAATTTTAATATATTTATAAAACTATGTAATTATAAATATTTTATGAAATATAGTGTTTAAGATTTGGGAAATATTCATCTAAAATAGTATATTTAGTTATTTTAAAATATTCATTTAAATAAGATAAATTTAAAAGGTAGGTTTAATATTTAAAATTATATTAAATTTTATTCATAACATTCATATTAATTAAAACACATTATTCCAAATTTTTATTTTTAATGAAAATTGTCTTAAAAAATTATTATTATTTTTTATTAACTAATAATAAATCCATTTAAAAAATTATTTTATCAAAAAATATGTTGAATATTTCTTGGTAGTTACATCATCGGTTTAATACCCTTCTCAAAGGCAAGAATATAATGTGTTCGGAATTAGTTCTTAAAAATAAACATCCTTTTCTATATCTTATTACACTTTTATACTTATTAAAATTTCATTAAAAATATTAAAATTCAAAAATTCTAATTAATATAATTATATTATGTAATCATACCCATGTTACAATCATTAACCACTCTCCCAATTTCCATTAAGAAAGATGAAAAATTGAATCGTGGGTTTTGGTGACTACCAACCCCAGGACGCAAAATGTTTTCATATTCCTTCACCAACATAAAATATTATTAGTTATATAGAAATAAAAATATAATTATTATATTATTTTTAATATTTTATATTCAAAAATGAAAAACCATATTACACATTTTCCTGATTATATGAAAAATGAAATTGACAACAATATGTACATAGTGACTACCACCACCATGCGATTACTCATTTCTATTTTTCATATCAGCACTTCATTATGTTTCTCATCATGATAATCTATTTCTAGTGAAATATATTTAGTGATATCATTATAGTTCTAGTAAAAAAATTAGAGATCCTATTAATAATATCCTTAAAAAATATTTATCCTCAATTCAGAAATTTAAAACAAGTGTACTACGAAGAAAAGCATTAGTTTAAATTTTTTAATATGGTCATACCCATTAATTATTATTCATAATACATTATAATTATCATATATTACACTAATAAAAACTAAATTTTATCATAATGCTTCTTCGAAAAATTTATTACAACTAATTCACCTCATAATCATCAATAATCATTGTATGATCATGATTAAGTTGGTTTGTGGATGTCATGACCCGTCTTCGGGGCCCGTTCCCTGACTACCCCAGGCTAGCCTTCCATAGGCCAGGGGCTGGCGACTAGCACCAAAGGCGTAAATCCTGGTTAAAAGGGAAGGTATTACCATTATAAAAGTAAACAAACACAACAGAGTACGCAAGTGAAGTAAGCACTTGGTAAAAGTGAGTAAAAAAGTAAGTGATGGAAAGTAAATGGCCCAGTATACAAACCCAACTGAAATTACAGTACAACTGAGAAAAAAGTACAACAGTAGTAAAGTAAGGCAGCAACCACCGATTCGTCCTTCGGGAATCCCACCTGGAGGGTGGGTACATATATTCTTGTCGGTACCTCAGGTCCGTCCGTCCGCTCCTTGTACGTCCCTCCAGGTGGTCCACCATCGGATACCGCCCAGCTCCACAAGCCTCAACCACGATCAGTGTTGTCCGCCGTTTGCATCCAACACAACGCAGTGCGGGCAGAGCCCATGCAGGGGTGAGTATACGATACTCAGTAGGGACCCCGAGACCCCCGAAGGTCTCCCAAAAACCACAAAGGATAAACCAAAAAGGGAAGATACAAACAAGAAATATCAATTAACTTTACATAGGTATATGCCCATACATATACCTATGTCATCAATTTTAGTCCGGCTCCATCTCACGAACCCAACCACACCCAGTCCACACAGGAAAGAAGTCAATCACACCATTAGTAATTATTTCAAGACAAGAATCAGCTCACACAGGTATACTACTCACGAAGTGGGGTTGAGATAATTAGATGTATCCTCCGAATCATCTCCTCTACCAAACCCATGTTGGATCCATGTACCGAATTCGTCGCTTCCAAACCCAAGTCGGATCCAAGTACAGTAACAATCTCTTCCAAACCCACGTAGGATCCAAGTACAGTCATCATCATTTCCAAACTCATGGAGAATCCAAGTATAGTAGTCCTTTCTGCCAAACCGACATAGGATCTATGTATAGTCGTCATCGTTGTCGAACCCGCGGAGGATTCCCAGCACGGTAATCGTCGCAGTCGCAGCCAGCTCTAGCGTTCCCACACACAGCGTACTCGATTCCATGAGGGTCCGCCCCTCGAGTAAATGAGGGTTGATACATAAACGATCACGAAGTCTAGAGATGATGTATCCTGACATTCCGTCTCGTCAAAAGAAACTCAATGCGACAAGTGGCGCGTAAAACGGATGCCCGGTCTATGAGATATTAGATTTTCCATTCTAGGGGCGCGCTTGGAAATATACTCGTTCCAAACCCGGCCGTTTACCAATGTTGTCCAAAAATCACTTAGAGTAACACAAAAGCACTCTCTCGTCGAAATGATACAAGTGGCGTAGACGGTGCATCGATCAGACGCGCGGCCTTTATGTTATTCACGATTGAGTAAATATTGGGCCCGACCCATTAATCATAGTGGGTTGGCGTGTCGGGGCACCCAGTTTTGGCGGGTTCTACCCCATAGGGGTGTCGTACCAGAACGAAGATTCACGCGGCCCAGCCTGAGGGGCGAGGCCTGGCCCGACCATGGCGCGTCCTGGCCCGAAGTGGCGCGTCCCGGCCCGGCTTGGAGGGCCCCGGCCCGACCCGGTCCAATAGGGTGTGGCCCGGCCCGGCAGGGCATGGCTCGGCCCGGATCGGCCTATTCTGGCTGGGTCGGCAAGCGGGTTGAGCGGTCCAAGGGGGGCCCGGCTGCCCAAATAGGCAGCGCCAAGTTGCGCCGCCCTCCCAAACCGGCTGGCTAGGCCGGGCCGCCTTCTGGCGCAAGTGGCCCACTCGGGTTGGCCACGGGTTCTCCAGCGTGGCGCCCTCCTAGCGTCGCGGTTTTGCTCCACTTGTTCGGCCGACTGGCCGGCCGGTTCTCCAGCGCGGTGCCCTCCTGGAGCTGTGGCTCCCCTCCACCTGTCCATCCAAAAGGCCTGCCAGTTCTTCCATCGAAGCGGCCCGCTCGGGCAGGTCGTGGCCTTCCACAGCTCGGCGCCATGGGGCACTGTGGTTTCTCCTTTCGTCTCGTCCGAATATGACCGGCCGGTTCTTCCTCGGTCGAGCAGCCCGCATTTGTGGGTCGGGGTTCATCCACTTGCGGCTAGCGCGCTATTTCCGCCTTTGATCGTCGCCATTTACCGATTCCAAAAAATACAAGGAATGATGGAAGGTCACTGGTCCAGGTTTGTTCGGCCTACACCCTTCGCATTAGGCAGTAAAAATCGACCATAAGATGTTCACTTGAGTACAACAATAACGAAGGAGTAATTTATTTAAAACAAAAATAATAAAACCCCCTACCTCGATTAAGGTTCGCGGTTGACAAGAATCCTGGATGACGGTGTCATTTCCGTCGTCATCAGAGTGCCCCCGAAGAAGAACTGGTGTCTCCTCTCTTCTCATGGAGAATTGAAATGAATGAACATAATTCTTCATCGGATGATTAGTGTTATTCAACAAAGCGTAAGCTCTCCTCTTCTTTCACAAGATCTCTCTCTCCAATATTTCCCCCAACACAACAAGTTCCAACCAATTTAAAATAAGGCTTACCCTTATTTTAATTAAACATTCAAAGCATTTAAAATTCAAAATTCAAAAAACTTAATTAATAAATTGGAGGATTTAATTTATTAATTAAGGCGTTGTCATGAATTAATGGGAGATTTTTCAACATTAAACAAGGGAAATTAATGCGGGTTTATGAGAGTTATGGGAAGTTCAAGGGTTTAAGTCGGGTGGGCCCACCCCTCAAATATCCTCTCATGGGGGTTATGTGGGTGTGTGACCCACCTCTAACTCCCTTTGGGAGGATATAACCACCATCATTAAAAATAAAATTGTGTTACACCGATTTTATTTATTTCAAGAAAATTCCCAAATATTAATTCTCAACCCTCTTAAAATGCAATTGCAGTAAAGGTTCCCTTACGAAATTATCGGCGTTGCGAGCTCATTGGTGCCCTAGGATTTCAATTCCGAGAACCGGTTCAAAATATAGAAAAACATGCTCGTTCTTTTACTGAATGTACCTGAGCTAAACATCAGAAATTGATTCTAGGCACTTTGGGCCTCAGAATCAAGTGTTGTCAGAAGCCACAGACTCAAGAAAATTCCGAAGTACATAGAAAAAATTTTCCTTCAAATTTACGAGTCTTTACATTAATCCCACCTCAATGATTTACGTACTCATAAATCTACATCATAAACTAGGGAAAAAAATGAGGGTACTGAGCACACATCTAAGCCTTCCACTCCCATGTTATCTCCTGGAGGTTCTCATGCTTCCAACGAATGCGCACCAGAGAAATCGATCGTCCAAATAGGCCCTGCTCCTGTCGATCCTCAATCTCCACCGGGACCTCCAAGAATGTAGCACCATTATCGATGTCCAGCTCACCATGATCAATGATTTGTGTCGGGTTGTGCACGTATCTACTCAACCGAGATACGTGGAAGACGTCATGCACTCGGTGCAACTAAGGTGGAAGGGGCAGGTAGTAAGCCATGTCGCCTACTCTGTTGAGGACCTAGAAAGTCCCGATGAAGTGCAAAGATAAATTGCCACCCTGGCCAAAAATCTATAAACCACGTCGAGGTGAGACCCATAAGAAAACGTGGTATCCATCCTCAAACTATAGTGGTCTCTATCTCCTATCATCATAGGACTTCTACCTGCTCTGTGTAGTCCTCATCTGCTCCTAGATGATCTAAAACTTCTCCATCATAGCCTCAACCATCTCTGTTCCAATAAGTGCTAACTCTCCTGGGATAGTCCAGCACAGATTTTATCTGCATGGTCGACCGTACAGTGCCTCTAATGGTGCCATCCAAATGGTGGAGTGGTAGTTGTTGTTGTACGCAAACTCTACCAAGGGTAGGTGATTCTCCAAGCTGCGACCAATGTCAAGGACACATGCACGAAGCATACCCTCAAGAGTCTGAATGATCCTCTCTGTATGGCCATCCATATGAGGATGAAAGGAGGTTCTCAGGTGTATATGTGTCCCAAATGCCTCCTGAAACCCCTTCCAAAGCCGGGAAGTAAAGAGAGCATCTCAATCATAGACGATAGATGATGTCACAACCAGAAGCCATACGATCCCCTAAATGTATAGGCGTCCCAAGATCTCTACTGAGCCCTGCTCTCTGATCGGAAGGAAATGGAAAGACTTGGTTAGTCGGTCTACGATCACCCAAATGGTGCCATGTTCTCTGGAAGTATGTGGAAGCCCCACCATAAAATACCTGGATATCCCATCCCACTTCCACTTCGGAACCTCTAAGGGTAGTACCAAGCCTGCTGGTACCTGGTGCTCCGCCTTCACATTCTTTTATGTGAGGCATTGTGAAATGAACTCTACTACATGCTTCTTCATACTCGGCCACCAGTGCTGTCGTCTGAGGTCCTGGTACATCTTCTCCACTCCAGGATGTACTGCTAGAGGGGAAGTGTGAAACTCCCTTAGCACTTCCTCCTGTAGTGCAACTAGTACCATATTACATCCCCTGAAGAGGATG
This sequence comes from Viscum album, assembly GCA_963277665.1. Lineage (NCBI taxonomy): Eukaryota > Viridiplantae > Streptophyta > Magnoliopsida > Santalales > Viscaceae > Viscum > Viscum album. The sequence continues at coordinate 1,763,762,574 of OY728136.1, read as the reverse complement.
ACGTGCTCTCCTCCTTCAGAAAATCCATCAGGCGCATGCTCTGTGGAAATATTAGCACTCCGCATCTCACAGTCAACATCCCCATGTTGTGCCTCTCTGACCCTCTAAAGTAGTGGGGGAGTGACTATGAGGGACTATATAAAGGCTGCCCCAACTCTATCCACAATGATATCTGCAAAGTGGAAAATAGTTCTGTCGCCACTCCAATTAGCTGAATGCCCGACCTCCTGCTGAGAGAATCAGCTACTACATTCCCCTTCCCAGGAGTATATATTATCTCAATGTCATAGTCCTGGAGGAACTCGAGCCATCACCGATGTCTCAGGTTCAGGTCCTTCTGTGATAAAATGCACCTGAGACTCAGGTTGTTAGAGTAGACTGTAAAGCGCTCGGCCATCAGATAGTGTTGCCACATCTTCAAGGCGAATACCACTGCTTCTAACTCTAGGTCATGGGTAGTTTAGTTCTACTCGTGTTGCCTCAAATTCCATGAACCATAAGTAATCACTTCTCACTCCTGCATCAGGAAACACCCGAGTGTGGTCCCTGATGTGTCATGGTAAAATACGTACCCTAATCCTCCTCCAGTAGCCTCAATATAGTTGCACTGGTCAAACATTGTCTCAGCTCTTAGAAGCTCTTCTAACATCTATCTGACCGCATGAAGGGTTTCCCCTTCTTCGTCAAAGATGAATGTGGTGCTACAACTCTGGAGAAGTCTGACACAAATCTCCGATAGTATCTAGACAGACCTAGGAAACTCTGCACCTCCATCAAGCTACTGGGTGGATCCCAACAAAGTACTTCCCCAATCTTCACAGGATCCACAGCAACTCCCGCCTCTGGGATGGGGTTCCCCAAGAAGTGATCCTCTCGAATCCAGAACTGGCACATTGAGATCTTACCATAAATCTGGTTCTCTCGGAGTGTGTCTAGGAAAACCCGCAAGTGGTAGGCGTTCTCATCCTCAGTAGTCGAGTAAATCAGTATATCGTCGATGAAGACTACAAAAAAATGATCGTGGTAAAGATGGAAGATCCTGTTTATGAGACTCATGAACATTACCGGTGTGTTGTTTACACCAAAGGGAATAACCATGAACTCGTAGTGGCCATAGCGACACATGAAGGTTGTCTTCTGCACATCCTCGTCTCTAACTCTAAGGTGATGTTAACCAGACCTGAGGTCTACCTTTGAGAACCATCATGCTCCCATGATCTGATCAAAGAGGTCTTCAATACTCAGGAGTGGGTACTTGTTCTTTACGGTCACCTGGTTTAGGTGACGGTAGTCGACAGATAGTCATAAGCTCCCATCCGCCTTCTTGGCAAATAAAATCGGAAAAACCCAGGGTGAAACACTGGGTCGTATGAATCCCTTTCCACGAAAGTCCTCCAGTTGTACCCATATCTCACGAAGCTCAGCGGGAGCCATCCGATATGCTGGAGTAGATATCCGTGTTGTCCTAGGGTACAGGTCTATTTATAACTCTACATCTCTGCGAGGAGGTAGTACTGGAAGGTCGTCAGAAAAAATGTCCGCATACTGATCCATCACAATAGGAAAACTCAGACTCCGCACATCAACCGCTCCTAGGATGAGACGAGCCTATTGATGTGTGATCGGCTTCCCTCTCATCTGCGTAAGTCCATCCTGCACTGCCAAGGCTCTCTTCTCACCGGTGAAGCTGAACCGGATCCCATCTGTGTGGACACACCGCACTTTTCGCCTAATATATTCAATCCGGTCATAGACCGTAGATAACCAATCCATACCCATGATGACGTCGTAAGGCCTCGACGCCGCTACAAGAAGATCTCAGCCGAATCTCTCACCTCCTAGAGTAAGCTCACACTTCCGGCACCAGTGTGTAATCGTCGAGTCTACTCCCGTAGGAGTCTCTAGCCATAAGGATCGAGCCAATGGCTCTGTCGGATTCTTCGAGCTCTGAAAAAGGTCATCGGAAATAAAAGAATGACTCCCTCCTATGTCTATAAGAACTACAGTGAGGGTGGAGTAGAGACAGATAGTACCTCAAACCGTCTCAGGTGTGCTGTGGTCATAGGCCTCAACTACCTGGTGCTGAGCCTGCCCCTGTCTTCCAGCTCCCTGTTGTCGGGGTTTTCCTCCTGGTGGTGGTGGTGGTAGAGCCTCGAAGCGTCTTCCACCACCCTCTGCTCGTCCATCTCCTCTACCGCGTCCTCCTTCTCCTTGTGAACATCCATGGTTGAACCTCAGCCTCTGCCTGGGAGGTCCCTCCACTATTTTCTGCTCGTATGCATGGCGGGTCGGGTAGTCTCGAGCCATGTGGAACTGCCCACTACATGCATAGCACTGCCTTCCCCACATATGGCTTGCTCTACTTCGTGTGCCCCGCACATCCGAAACAGTACCCTGAGGTCCCCCAGCTAATAGCCTAGTCTGCTTGGACCTCTGAGACATCTCTCTACTGCCGGCTGCAGAAGACTTTGTTACGTGTCGCCCTGTAGTGGGTCTCTATGCTGGCATCAGCTCAGCAAGAAAGATCTCCACAAGAAGGCCTCGCTCATGTACTCTTTCCAGCATCGGAATGTTGAGGGAGACCACCGAAGCCGTGATCTCATGCCTCAGTCCCTTCTAAAAGGTCCAGGCCCAGAAGAATGGGTCTCTTACCATGTCTATGGACTACCACAAGAGGTCGGTAAATCTCGCAGAGTACTGGGCTACTGTCATACTGCCCTGCCACAGATGTAGTAACTATTGAATGTGCACCGCACGGAGGGTGGCTGGAACAAAATCCGAGCGGAAAAGGCTCTATAATTCCGTCCAAATTAGTGATCCTCATCGTGCACCTGGAGCATTAGGCTCCACCACTTACGTGCTGATGCGTGCAGGAGAATCGTGACAAGGATTACCATAAGTTCTGCTGGTGTCCCTACCAATGTGAAGACTCTGAAGATGGCCTCCAACCAATCCTCGGCTGCCTGAGGGTCCATCTCTCCGCAGAACATGGGTGGCCTCTATCACTGAAACTCATGCAACGCACTCAAGCAGCCTGAAATCTCTTATCCTGGGGCTGGTTTCATCGGTGGCTCAGCGGGTAGTGGCACCGCTGGTGGCACCACTGTAATAGGGCCCTACATCGAGGCCTCATCACTCGGTGGGCTTCCATCTCGCATGTAACTAGGAACCATAGCTGGCTGCCTTCGTGGGGCCATCCTGAAATGAAACAGGTGCACCACGGTCAAAAAGTATACCTAGTGAGCTGACACAAATTAACCACAATGACAACTTTTGAAACACACATGCAATCAATGTTTTCGTGCACTCTGTCATAAATCAGAAGTCAGGGTACTGCTGTATTGATATGTCGATTGCCGCACCAACACTGGACTCCCTGGACTGATAACCACACTCAATACTCCTAACAAAATTTCTTCATAGAGAAGAAATTATTAGAGTACTGAGTTCTGTGGTAGAACTGACTCCTTTGATACCAATTTTTCACGACCCACCCTCGGGGTCTGTGCCGTGACTACCCCAAACCCGCCTTCCATAGGTCAGGAGCTGGTGACTAGCACCAAAGGCGTAAATCCTGTTAAAAAGGGAAGGCATTGCCTTTATAAATTTAAAGAAACCCAATAGAGAGTGTACAAATAGTCTCGTCGGTACCTCGGGTCTTTCCGTCCGCTTTGTGTACGTCCTTCCAGGTGGTCCACCTCCGGATACCGTCCATCTCCACAAGCCTCAACAAAGATCAGTGATGTCTGTCATCTGTATCCAACAAAACGTAGTTCTGGCATAACTCATACAGGGTGAGTATACGATACTCAGTGGGGACCCCAAGACCATCGAAGGTCTCCCAAAATACAAAAATGATAAACCGCAAAGGGAAGATACAAACATGAAATATCAACTGACTTTAGATAGGTATATGCCCATACATATTCCTAAGTCACCAATTCCAGTCCGGCTCCAACTCTAGAGCCCAAGCACAACCCTGTCCACACAAGAAAGAAGTCAATCACACCGTTGGTAATGATTGAAAGACAAGACTAACCTCACACTAGTATACTACTCACGATGTGGGGTGGAGATGATTAGATATAGCCTCTAAATCATATCCTCTGCAAAACCCATGTAGGATCCTAGTACAGAAGTCGTCGCTGCCGAACCCACGTAGGATCCAGGTACAGTAACCATCACTGCCGAACCCACGTAAGATCCAAGTAGAGTCGTCATCACTGCCGAACCCACAAAGGATCCATGTATAGCCGTCCTCACTGCCAAACCCATGTAGGATCCAAGTACAGTCGTCATCGTTGTCTAACCAAGGAGGATCCCAGCACGGTAGTCGTCGGAGTTGCAGCCAGCTCGAGGGTTCCCGCAAACAGCGTACTCGATTCCGGGAGGGTCTGCTCCTCGAGTAAATGGGGGTCGATACATCAACTGTCATGAAGCCCAGAGATTAAGTATCCTGAAGTTCCATCTCTTCAAAAGTAACTCAATGCGACAAGAGGCACGTCAAACGGACGCCCGGTCTGAGAGATATTGGATTTTCCGTTCCAGGGGCCTAGTTGGAAATATACTCATTCCAAACCCGTACATTTACCAAATTTTTTCAATACTATCATATATTATTGAAAAAGGACAGCCTCATCGAAAGTGTCCCAGTGTCGCAGACGGCGCGTCGATCGTACACACACTATTTCAGTTATTCACATTTGAGTGAATAACGGGCCCGACCCGTTAAGCCCAGTGGGCTGGCGGGTCGGGTCAATCAGTTTTGGTGGGTCCGACCTTGTAGGGGTGTCGGACTGGCCCGAAGAATCGTGTGGCCTAGCCTGAGGGGTGCAGCCCAGCCCGAAGACGGTGCAGCCCGACCTGAAGTGGCGCGACCCGGCCCGGCCTGGCTGGCTCGGCCCGTAGGCCGAGCAGTCTGAGGGAAGGGTGGTGGCGCAAGCCCCCCGGTGGCCCAAACCGTCCATCAAGGTCGTCCGGCCTTTTGGCGCAAGCGGACCGCTTGGGTGGGCCGCATGTTCTCCAGCGCGGCGCCCTCTTGGCGTCGCGGTTCTGCTCTGTCCAGACTGTTGACGGGCCGGCCAATTCTCCAATGCAGCGCCCTCCTGACACCGCGACTCCCCTCTGCCACGCCAACCGACGGGCCGACCGGTTCTTCTGCCGAAGCGGCTCACTCAGGCGGGCCGCGGTCTTTTGCAGCGCGGTGCCGTGGGGCGTCGCGGTTTCTCCCTTCATCCCAGCCGGCTATGGCTGACCTGTTCTTCCTCGGTCAAGCGGCCTACGGTTGCGGGCCGTGGTTCCTCCACTTGCGGACAGCGCGCGACCGCCACCTTCGATCGTAACCGTTTCCCGATTCCATAAAATACAAGGAACGACGGAGGGTCATCGGGCAGTGTTTTTTTGGACCAAGCCGTCTGCGTTAGATGGTAACAATCGGCCATAAGATGTTCACTTGAGTACAACAAGAACGAAGGAGTAATTTATTTAAAATAAAAATAAATAAACCTCCCTACCTCGATTAAGGTTTGTGGTTGAAAAGCATCGTGGATGAAGGTGACATTTCTATCGTCGTCGGAGTGCACATGATTAAGAATTGGTGCCTCCTATCTTTTTGTGGAGAAGAGAAAAGATGGCACGTCATTCTTCATCAGAGGATTAGTGTTCTTTAACAAACGAGAAACTCTCCTCTTCTTTCACAAGATCTCTCTCTCCAATATTTCCCCCAACACAACAACTTCCAACCAAATTAAAATAAGGATTCACCTTATTTTAATTTAACTTTCCAAAATTCAAAATTCAAAACATTTAATTAATAAATTAGAGGATTCAATTTATTAATTAAGGCATTGGCATGAATTAATGGGAGAGTTGTCAAAATTAAACAAGAGAAATTAATGGTGGTTTATGAGAGTTATGGGAAGTTCAAGGGTTTAGGTCATGTGTGGGCCCCACCCCAAAAATATCCTCTCATCGGAGGTTATGTGGGTGTGGGACCCACCCCTAACTCCCTTTGGGAGGATATAACCACCATACTTAAAAATAAAATTGTGCTACACCAATTTTATTTATTTCACTCTAATTCCCAAATTTTAATTCTCAACCCTTTTAAAATGAAACTGCGGTACGGGTCCCCTTAAGAAATTATCAGTGTTGCGAGCTCATCGGTGCCCTCAGATTTCAATTCTGAGCACTTGTTCAAAAAATTGAAAAACACGCTCGTTCTTTTACTGAATGTACCTGAGCTAAACTTCGGAAATTGGTTTCCAGCACTTCGGGCCTCAAAATCAAGTACCGTCAGAAGCCACAGACTCATAAAATTCCAAAGTATTTAAGAAAAAAATTTACATGAAATTTATGGGTCTTTACAGAGGACCTACATGAACAATTATATGAAATTATATCATGGATGATAATTAAGGAATAATTTATTGTGTAATATGACATAGATACTTAATTTTTTTTAATTTTTTTAAAAAATACAAAAATTTATAATTCAATAATTATGGAAACACCCTTCGAAGGTTGAAAATCACTATAAAGTATTAATGGTCAGTTTCACCTTTCTGATAAATAATAAATTACACATAAAAGAATATTTTTACATAATAAAATATTATTATTCATCTATTATAGTAACATAATTTATCTTTGAATGATTAACTTATAAAGAATAATAAAAACTGACATCACTATAATGAAAATTCTTACAAATAGACAAAACAATATACAATCGATGTGGGGAAATAGAGAAAACTTAAATATATACATGTTAACAATGATTATAAATATAAATTATAAAAATTATTACGTATGAATATAATTTTGAAAAATTATATTTTTATATTTATTATTTTTATAAGATGTAATAATGCACGTAACAAGGAAGGTAAAAAAGGTAAGGCTTTCTTTATCTCAAATTTTAATCCTTTGATACATTTTTTAGGTATGTAGCATGATTCCTTTTAAATGGTGTAATTTTTTTTAATTTTATTATATAACATAATTATTTCATATGTTTTAATATCTGATTTTATTTTAAAATTTATACCAATCATGGTGTATTAATTAAAATTTTACAATGAATGTAAGCGATTTTCATGAAGAATTTTGTTTTGGTTCATAATCAACCTTCCATTACAATAATTTTTCAATGTTGATATCTTATAACATAAAATGTGTCCTGTCACATTTAAACCTTTTTTTAATGTAAATCTTGATCTAAGCCAAATTCTTCTTCCCAGATTATTATAATGTTTTGATAAAATGCACTTTAGTAATGGGAAATTTTCAATTATTTTTAATTATTATTATTAAAAGTCCATGTTTTCACATCTTACTAATCTTCAAAATTACCTAGTGAAAAATATATTTTTTAAATATCTTATGATCCTTTTATTCATCTTTATTCATTTTAAAATAACTATTTCACCATCATTCTAATGATGTGGGTCATCAACCAAATTGTTTTAAAATGATCTAATTGTTTTTATATCCTTAAAAAATAAAAGTATTTATAATCCACTCAACCTTTTTATGATAAAATTTATGTTTTTTCAACTTTCCACTGTTAAATATTCTATTTAAAAGTAAATTTTACCAATGTATTTTCACTTCCTATTTTCCAAATAATTTTTTTGTTTCCCTGATTCCATTATTAAATATTATTTTTAAGCATAAATGGTTTCAAAATATATGTATGTACCCCTTTTTAGAACATTTAGATTTCTTATGGACTCTAGTATCAAATATTATTTTTAGAATTTTATTTTTTAAAGTTATTTTCAATTTCCCTTTTTGAAAATATTATTTATATTTATGTCTTAATTATTAATTATTATTTTAAAATTAAATTATCCACTAGATTTTTAAATATATTTTTAATAATTTATGTATTTTAATGGATATATTATCCAGATCACCTTATAAGAATGTTTTCAAAAAGTATCTCCTTTAAATTATCATTTTTTAAAATTAATTTAAAAATTATCTCTTATGACAATTTTTGAAACATATTTTGGTAACATTTTTTATTAAAATATTTCTTTGAATGATTATATATCTATAATTTATGTTTTCATCATCATATAAATATTATTTTTTATAAATCATTTTGGGAAATAATATTTTTATGTCTTAATATTTTATAAGTTCATGTAATGTCATATGAAATCCATTACTTTTTTCAAGGGTTATATAATTTATGGAGGTGATTTATTCTATATATGACATATATATATATTTATGTTGATGGATGGGGTCTTAAATCTCCTCCAATCCATTGGTTCATGTTTATATCTCATGATATTTTAAAGATTATACAAAATTATTTTTTAACATTGGAATTGTAATAATGAGTTTCCATACAATGTTTTTCCAATGCATATTGGTGTGAAACATTTTCATGTTGTTTATCATATTATGAAAATTTTAATAGTTGCATTTAACTTCCATGAAAGTACATGTTTTTATGATAATTTATTATTTTTATAAAATTCCACACATTTATATAAGGCTAAATTTTTTTATTATTAATGGTACATTTTTATCCATGTCATTAATTTTATACCTCTTTAACAGTATTTTTATGATTATATGCTTCTCTATTAGTTTTTATGATTATCATTCATGTTGTTGTGACCTTTTATCAGGATATTTTTGTCTTCCTCAAAATTTCTTCCGAAAATATGATATAATACTTTGCGGTATTCATTTTCCCTTATTTATTACCATAACTCACCCATTTATTGTGTTTCCAATCCCTAGGTTATGAAGATAATTTTATCTTGTGAGATGTCATGGAATGACCTATAGGGGGAAATATTTATATAAAAGTTATAATGGGTTGTAAAATGAAAACATCACATGAAAAATATCCATGATACTGAACCCTTCAATCATTAGATCATGAAACTATTTTTCAATTGTATTATTAAAATGAAGATATTTTTTTACCATTTCTGTTATGGTTAGATTGTGTCTTTATATTTATTATTAGGTAAGGGTTTAGTTATATTATAGATTATTGTTTTCTATTTTTTTTCCATTTGTATTATTGTGAGATAACATTAGTAAAAAGTATATATATAATACTATGTATAAGATAATATCCTAAATATTAGTAAATTATTGAGTATACTGGACTCCCTAATAATACATCATGGTAAGGATACTACAATTGGATACAAGACGCCACATAGATGTACCTATATATAAGATCCCCCAAAATGGTCGAATTATGTCTTAACTCAATCTTCACTGAGTGGATGAAAAGAAGCACCAAATACACACCTATGTTTAAACTCTTAGGATAAATTATTTTTCTGATCCCATGCCCTTTATGAACCATTATGAAGGATTGATTTCCATGTAACAATGTGGGGTTAGGAAAACAATTATAAGACAATAAAACTTAATGTGACCTTGGTCAAACTAGGATTGATATAGGTTAAACTAATAGAACTATAGAGAAATGAGATAATTAAAAAAAACAAGACTTTTGAGGGTGGATTCCTTTTTTTTATTACAATGCCCACATATTATTAATTTTTTATCACTCATGTAATCTATTTTGGATTTATTCATGGATGGAACTAGAAGGAACTGTGGGTGTGAGGGATAATTTTATGATTACTTCAATGACCAACATATCATAATGGGATCTAGAATATCAAACCATTTTATTATGATAAACATGATATTGTGGAATATGATTAAAAATGTAAAAATTGTAAATTCTTAAAAGACACAAAAGAAGAAAAGGATGTAGTCTCATGAAATATCAAGTTATGAACATGAAGAAATAAATAATATTAGATTACTTATATGTCAAGAAATTGTGAAAAAAACTACAATGGAATTACCTCAAGTGGATTGGAATACTCTTTACTGGTGTGAGGCAGAGACATTGTTCATCAAATTTTTAATGAAAAATGAAGGGGTTAGTTAACATTAATGAAAGAAATATATTTCACACTAATGTACCAATAAAAATTATAATTATTAATTTTGGAGAACTTTTGAATTCTCCAAGTCAATTCCCAAATCAAATGATTAAACAAGACGATGATTAATAATAAAATCCATCATCATGGTGAAAATGGAAATTATTTTAGAATCACTAAACCTACTATGGATCATGATATTTAAGTTACATTTATCCTATAATATGGAATTATGTATATCTAGTTATAATTTTATTCTAGTATCTCTAGTATATATATATAATGTTTTTTAAGATCATTATATGCTAAAATTGATAATTTGATAATCAATGAAAATTTTTTAAATTGGGAACTCACATTTAGGATCTCGAGTCAACGTTTGACCACCTATAACCTCACGAATGAACATGAAAATCAATGGTAATTTATTATCAGTGGTATTTAGCTAAAATAGTTATAACGAAAATCAATATTTTTGAGTAACTTTTTAAAACGAATAAATGTGTTTTGTAATCTCAGATGAATTAGAATAGTTTTTACTGAATTAGAAATTAACTCTAAAATAATGTCTATCCTATAAATATATTAAACTATCTTCATTAGTATGAGATATTTAAAAAATGATGATTCAATGTACATATGGGAGAGAATGTAATTACCCATTACATCGTTGTATAATTTCTTGAAGTAAATTTCTTGTTTTACATATTTCTCCATGTAAAACAACAAAAACGATCAAATATGGAAAATTTTAAGGTATTCTTACAGTTTTTGTGTATAAAACTTGTTAATGTTATTATGAATATATATATATATATATATATATATTATATATATAATTTTCATTGGAAATATCGATTCAATATGTGAAACTAAGAAACCAATGAAACCAATTTTCTAGACATTACTTCATTAAAATAATATTTTATTTTTCTACTAGAAAAGGTATTAAAACTATATGAATGAGCAATTTATAACAAATAAAAATAATAATTAATAATACACATGATTATGTTATCTGATAAAAAATAATTTTTCAATGTATTTTAAATTTTTATTAAATAAAAATTTATAAATTTTAGAATGTGATTTTAAAATGTTATCACAATTTATGGATTTATCATGATCATATTCACATAATAATTGTTTTTTTATTTTTTGGAAATATATAATTGTATGCTGAAGAGTGAAAATACTAATTTTAATATCAACATAACTTATATGAAATTATTTTACTTTATGAAAACATTGAAAGTTTTTTAAACCTTCTTAATATTAAATGATATGATATAAAATATAAAAAATTATTCAAAAATACTATTTGAAAATTTTAATCAATTTCCCAACATTTTTAAAGTTGATGTTTATTTTTAATCAAAAAATTCAATTATTTTTTAAAATTAATTCCAACATGATGAAATGATATTTTTGAATTATTTCCTATTAAATAAAACCAAATCATTTACCACACGTACATGTGGATTATCTCCACTATGAGACAATTTTTTTAATTTTTCATTTCATCACCACTTTTCATCGTTTATTATAATAATTTCATTAAATGAAAAAATTTATTTTGATTATTCCATTAATCTTATGTTTTAAAAAAATGGAAAGCCTAATAATTATATGATCATCAAATTAATATTGTAATTTCAGTTGTTTTAAACTAGTTTACAAATACAAATACCATTAATTAAAACTATTTAATATATTTATATTGATAAAATTTTTCATATTACATTATAAATATGATATATCAAACTAATAAACACTAAAAGTTATCAATATGAATCTTCCACAATTATATGCTAAAAAATCACCTCATACACATCATTAATAATAGTATATTTATAATTTGGTTAGTTTGACCACCTGCTTAAATAATGAGATTAAATTATTTTTATGGATGATCATGAAAACAAAATTTAAAGTATAATTGGAAGCATTAATGTAAATAATTATTTTATTCTTATAGTATACATCAATATTTAACTAGATAATAAAAAAACTTTTCATACATGTAAAATCATTGCATAATATTTATTGGCAGTTTCACCTTCATAAAAATTTGTTAAGTAGTCATGAAAGGAAATTTAAACAAAAAAATCATTATAAGTTGTCTATTAAAGTTAAATTAATTAAATTTGAATGATTTAATTTTTAAAAACAATGAATAAAGTCTCCATTATAACAATATAAGGATTTAAAATAACAGTATATTTTATATCATATACAACACACCACACTAAACATAAACGAAGAAAAAAATATTATTATATTAAGATTTTAATAACATAGTTTTTTCACAAGTGAGAATAATTAAAATTGACGAAGTTATAAAGTACATACACTGCTCATAAACAATACATATTTAAGGATAAAAGATTGGGAAAAAATAACTTGTTTTTTATAAATCACATTTTATTCAAAATAATAAGTTTTCTTCCAAGAATAACTTATTAGTTTTTATTAACGAATAATACAATTATTTTATGAATATTTTAGCAAGTGTAACTCATACAAATTCTTCCAAATTTTAAATAATCATATCAATATATATCATTTGGTGAGTTTTTTATTTGTCAAACAAATTGTCGGTTAATAGTAAAAATATATAGTTTTAATGAAATAGGATTTTTTTAATATATCCTGGTCAGAACTATGAAATAAAAATTGGTTAAATAAAGGGTCAAGAAACATAAGTCCAAAACAATATGTAAACATATATAATTTTTAATTTTTTATTATATTAATACTATATCAAGCTTATAAAAAAATCTATAAAATTTTGGAACCATTTTAAATTGGTTAAAGCCACAGTATATTATAAAATTTCATGTTTTCCAGAAAATTTCATTAATAATGCTTCATCACTTACAATATTATATTAACTGAGTGAAAATTCATAAAAATTAAATATTATTCCAATTTAATTGGATATGGATTAAAATATCAACCATGTTCCATTTAAGGGTAAATTTTTCACTTATAAAAACATTCATGACCCCGAAGTATTAAAAAAATGTTACCACAATAAATGCGAAAGAGGTTAATAGGATTTTAAAACTATGAGATAACTGTTAGAAAATAATCTAAACATGTAAAAAATTATTAGAATAAAATAATTTGAATCAAAATAATTCAATATTCAATATACATCAATTTTTATCCACTTCAATCTAAAAATTAATTTATATTATTTAAATACATCAAGAAATTCGAATATTGTCCCTCTCCTCATTAAAAATATGCCATATATTCTCCTCTCTTAACCAAACATTTTTTATCGAATCGACCAGAATGTAAATGTACCATAATAACTCCAACAACACCTGTATTAATTAGTGGTTGTAAACAATCATCAAAAGTCATATCTAACATGGGGAGACCTTTACCAAATGTACATGTATGCGCATAATTGACCCTATAAATATAGAAGTGCATAGGAATTCTTATTAAAATATGAAATATATTTAATGTATTCCATCCATGAAAAACCTATATCATATAAATGAGTTTGAAAATATAAATTGAAAGTAACGAGTAAAACTACTTTCCCCACTATAATGATTTCCCAACCTAACAAGACTTGAAAGTAATAGAGTCGGGAGAGCCCAACTCCATATATCCAATCTCTATCCACCAAGTATGGTATAACTCACTATGTACCCTTAACCGTCTATATAGTCACCACTATAATGTCTATTGTCTACATAAGATATGACATGTGTTGGTAAATCCCATGCAGGTGTGAGTATATACATACCCTATAGGTTATCTCGAAATATGAAGGTGGATAAGTAAGAGAGACCATATGAATAGATATACAGATAGCTCCATGAAAGGAAATAGAGTGCATGTCAAGAAAAATGGGTATATATATATATATTTAGATATACTATTAAACTAAATAAAAAATGAGAGAGAAGAGTATCTTTATCTCAAATCCCATCTCAAGGAAGAGAGTCACCATTACTTTTAAAAGTCCATAAATTATTCCCATCATCTCGTGTTCCTACTCAGAAGAAAATATCTAAGTAATAGGTTTCACATTCATGTGTACATAATATCTATATATAGGATCCATTCTCTATATTCTGAGGGTTCATCTGTAATGGTTGAGGAACCACGTTTGGACTCTACATGATAGTGCCACTATAATCAGCCAAGACCCATGTGCATCCCTACTATTGGGTGGAACTAAAGATAAGTAGAGGACCCATGACAATACCTATAATAAATTGCCAATCTAGTAGTCTATGTCTCATTCCCTATCTCCATATGAGGGTGTCACTCTAGTCATCGAGGACCCATGCCATGTCCGACTATCAAGTGCCACTCCAGATCAGAAGAGGACCATTGCATAGCCCAACTAGAGGGTAAAACTCTAGTAGTTTAAAACACATTCCCTCTCTACATATTAGGCTATAGAATATTCATTGAGAAACCATTCCCATTCGGGCTAGAGGGTTCTACCTAGGATCAGTATATTACCCATGTCCCGCTCAACAAGATGGTACCACTCTAGTTGTCGAGGACCCCACCCCTTTCACTGTAACAGGGTTCCACTATAGTCAATGAGGACCCACTACAAGACTGTCTAGATGGTTCCACTTTAGAAGATAGGTTGAGGACCCCTGTCGAGCCTCATCTAGATGTTTCCACTCTAGATCCTTTGTTGATACTACATGATCATTGACATCATCATTCGTCACCTCAATAAGCTACATGCTCATAAAATCTTACATCATATCTCAAAATTAGATATAGAATCTTTATTTTTTATTGTGTGTTCATATATTTTTATCCATGTAAATATACATAGCATCTACATGGACTACATAGAGTGTCCCAAACACACAGGGTCCTACATCTACTCCCTGGCTATTTATGTGTATCCAACCTGTGTCTATGTACTTTAGCACATTGCTTTTACCTAGTCACAATAATTCCCATGTACTTCAAGAGTACATGTTGAGTTCACCAACAATAGGTCACATGATGAATTGGCAATCCCATATAGCATGCGCTACTTAAATCACCTCAAAACCTAGCCACCCCATCAGGGGACCTGCATGTGGACTATTCTTCGAACTACATTACATGTAGTTAAGATTTTCCATAACATTGATCCATTATACATGTAATAGATTCATTCATACATCAATAGAACTTGGAATTGTTTCTAAAATGGTGAATCAAACTCTATCTAGAAGTTTCTGGCTATAAATTGGTCTCAAATTGAACCTTTTCTATTTATTTGTGATCATGTATGCATTCCACTTCTCCTTCATGTGGATCCATCATTTTTATATATTCTGATCAAAAAATTGTTCAAACACACCACAAAACCCCTTATATTCATCTATAATTTAGTATTCTATTCGATATTTGGATTTATTTCATAAATTCTAGGGTTTGATAAGGATCATTACCTCCCGAGAATCATGAATCGATGCCCCATAGCGAATCAGTTAAGAACATAAAGAATCAAGGGAAAAAAAGAAACATAATAAAAGTTTGAATTTTTGTTTTCCAAGATCTCATGGGAAATGAACATGATGGACGTATATCATGGGTGAAAAACAATTAATAGTAAAAAAATGGTATATATGTGAATAGAGAGTATCATTTAGCACATATAAAATGGGATGAATTTATTATTCTTAATATATTTTATCAAAAGTGGATAAACAATGAATTTATGATACCAACCTCGATATTAGACCATTCATCATCGAATAAAATTCTTTCCTACGATTGAGAGCAGTCATTTTGTTCGATGTGCTTCGGTGTGCTTTGATATGGAGTCTCACCATTGTTATATCTTGATTGTATAAGGGAAGGAACATAAGATCTCTCTAAATTATATCTGGAGTAAGTGAATAAACATGATTACTTTTTAGTTGTGATAAATTATAGATTAAAAGAATTATGTAAAATTATTAAAATAAATAAATTTATATATTTATTAAATTTAATGAACTCGCTAACAGTCAAAACATCTGAATTCCTAGCATCAGCCTATTTTATGTGACACCAAGGGTAAACATCATATTCTAGACACAACCTTGTTCTCAAATTTATTATATTGGATTCCATTTTAATTTTATCCCATTTTATTTAAGAAATAATTCATGAAAAATATATAATATATAAAATATATTTATTAAATTAATTATGGTAATAAGGGGCCTCAAAACAATATGCTTCTTCAGTCCCTAGATTAAAAAATATATACATAAATAATTCATGGAATTTCAAAGAAAAAACTAAACCTCTACATCATTCTCTCCTTTATTATTTTCATGACTAAAAATAAATACTATACAAAAAGATTTGGATACTGATCCATCACTTAGCTATCTCTCCCCAAGTATATTTCCTTCACATTCTCATGCTTCCACAACATGTGACCCAAGGGGGTGGTCTTACCACAAAGGTACATGTCATGTGAATCCTCAATTCCCACCATGTTCTCCATAGAAGTGGCCCCATAATCAATATTTATATCACCCAAATCAATATTGTACATGGGTTCATGCACATATCTCTTCATCTTCAACACATAGAAGATGAAGTTCACCCTATCCAACTGTATGGGTTGGGCGAGGTGGTAAGAATCGTTGACAAACCCCTTCAAGATCTCAAATAGACAAATGTACCGTACAGATTTGATACCTCCTAGGGAGAATCTAAAAAGTCCTCATCAAGGGGATACTCATAAGAAAATGTGGTAACCCTAGTCAATTTGCAAGGTCCTGTGATGTCGACCTTTGTATGATTTCTACATGTTCTAGGCTATCATCATCCAATAATGGATAACCTAGTCCCTGTATGTCATTTATGGAACCACTTTATAAAAACCTCAGACATCACATTGACCTATATCCAACAAAAGGGTGACATGTAGTGTATCACTAATAGTTCCTAAAAAGTTTTCATTACATTAGTAGACTGGTAGCTACTATTTTACAAAAACTATATGAATGGAAATTTGTCCTTCAATCTATAGTTGAAGTCTAACATGCATGATATCATCATATCCTCAAACACCTATGTAGTTCAATCGATCTTCTAATCTATGTAGGGTGAAATGATGTACTCATCCACATGTGGGTCCAGAATGCCTCTGGTTGGACACATCACAATTGTGATATAAACCACAATTCATGATCGGATTTTATAGTCCATGAAACCCTAAAAAGGTTAAAATTCATCTATACATACATCTACTCAAATATTTCCACCTTACTGTGGTCCCAGATATCATGTATGTCTTACACCTTCTTGATTTAGTCAACTATCACCCATATGGAATTATGGACATTAGTTTTTTGTGGAATAACAATCACAAATTTCATTGATATGTAATTCTATTCCCACTCTAAGATCTCAAGGGGCTTCAAAAAACCTTTCAAAACCTAGTTATTAGCCGTCAAATTCATGCAGGTGAGGCATTGGGAGAGAAACATATCCATAATTCATATCATGTCATTCAAAAAAAAATACACTAAAGGTACATGTATATCCTCTCCATGTTGTTATGTACATCCAAATGAGAATTAAAGAACTCTTGTATTACCTCATACAACAACGTGACCAGGACTACCATCCATCCATCTAAAAGGATGAAATAATTCCCTCTTTGAATCTATATATATGGTGAATCTCAGATGGATATCTAGTCACAAAATACCTAAAAATAAATGTCTCCCAACTGGGACTCTCTCACACATTGATGGAGTGGATGATTCAACACTATCGATAGAAAAAATGATTCATCCTCTTTCTCCACAAGTAGCAGTCGCATGGAATCCAACTACTCAAAATCATCCTTAACCAATAGAGTCTGGGACATCTTACAAAGGGAATCATACACCACATATCCCTCCCCTAAAGTATAAATTATCTCAAATTCTTAGTCTTATAGTAACACCAATAAACAGTGTTATCTTTGGTTCTAGTATCTCCGTGTGAAGACGTGCCTAAAACTCATGTAGTCTATGTAAACGGTAATGTGATCTCCTAGATGATATTGCCTCCACATCCTAAGGTATAAGGCTAATTCTTCATGATACAGGTAACATGTCACATAGTTTAGTTCAAGGGGATTCATTTTCCCCGACCCGTATGCAATAAAGAAAGTTTTTTGATCTAAAATGGAGCCAATACAAGCTTCTAAGTCTCACAACACACTAGAAACTCCACTCCATCCTATGGTAATATCAACATATGATCACTCATCGGGCTCATCCTCAACTCTTGAAAGTCCCTATCCTAATACTAAATCCTAGTACAAGGTGTCCCATTATAAATCATGGTGGTCAAAGGGTATACAATCAAATATAATTATTCAATAGTCCACCTTTAGTTCCCTTATATGAAAATAAAACACCAAAACTCAAATATTATCTTTGGTGGTTCCCAGGAAAACACTATATCAATATTTTTTCATTCTATATCAAAAAAATTCTAAAAATGACGTGCTCCAAGAATAGATCCTTGTGAATATTTTACTAGATCTTAGAGATATTATAATAAATATGTTTCTCTATAAAAAATTCTAAGACTATTTTAAATTTCTTTTGACTCTCCTCCACTAATGTAAATTATATTTTTATTTCATTAATGAATAAAACCACAAACTTATCCAAGTACAATAGGGAAAAATGGTTCATTAAAGCCAAAAATGTAACATCCTGATTTTTTAATAGGAAACCCTATGTTTTTAAATGAACTAATAAATATTGTGTGGCCATTATAAGCTATCCACTAAACATAATTCAGTTTCTTCTTTTTTTTGAATTTTGAAAATATGACATACACAATTGTGATCAGTAATGTGTTTGGGGTCTAATAGGACAAACCTAATTTTTGGAGAATAATAACCTAACCTTAAAAATTGTAACCAAACCTCATGAATTTTAATATGAACCTTATAAATAGAAAATAAGCCATGTTAATAGGATCCTTACCAATGAGAGTATAAATAAAATTTAACCATCCTTTAAGTGATAATATGATGTTATTATATTATAGTGTTGGTATTTTTGAAAATTATGAATATTTAATGATTAATTTAATAATTTAAAAGAAAATATATTTTAATAAAATATATTAATAAACTATTATTTTGATGTCTTGTAATTATATGATAATTTTATGATAACTTAATTAATTTTTTTAACTGTTAGAAAAGTTGTGTTTAATTTTAAAATTTGTATTTTTCAAGTAAATTATAACTTTTATTAAAAATTTAATTGTTATTTTTTATAAAATTACTTTACTAAAATGGATTTAATTTTATGAATATACATGTTAAAAAATGGTTTAGTTTTATTTTTATATTTTTCTAAAATACTTCAATTTTTGGTGAGTAGTGAAATTCGATAATTTTCAAAATATACTAAATAAATGATTTTATGCATTTTTATTGAGTCATGGATGATATATATTGCCATTGGATAGAAATGACATGAACTTATTACTATTTTTAGTCACAATAATCATAACTATTTCTTGTATTCTGTATAAATAATAATTTAATGTATTGAATATTGAGAAAAACTCCTCCCCCTTCCACTATAAATACCCCCCTCACTCACTCATTTATTTACACCTATTAAGATTCAATAAATACCTAAATTCCACCCAAATATTCCCCATAGATCCTTTATGACTTACATCATACCTTGGTATCCTGAAAACACCAAATAATTTCTCCTAAATAGACTCTCCATGTAGATAAACTGAAGAGGTAAATTCCTCTTTTCGATTCATTTATTTTCTTTTAAGTACCATTATTTTAATTTTATTTCCACATCTATATTCACCAAAATTATCTAATAACTCCAGTAAAATATATGTACTATAATTTTATTATGATAATGGGATGGTTTATTATATCTCACATTCTCACCCCTTTTATACTATAAATTAAATCACTATCTGAGATATGTTAATTATCACATTCAAGAACGACGATTTTTCAATTTGCCTTACCATCTTAAAGACTGGTTATGAATCCATTTCAATGATTGAACCAGATCATTGTATATTTATTTTATCTTATTTTATGTTTCTTAATCCTTATAAAATAATTATATAAAATAATAATACAAAACTTGTTCATTGTGAAAAAAATCTCCCAAATTAATCCAATTGTTTATCATTAAAATTTTATATACATATCCATCCTCATGGTTTATAAAAAATTATTTATAAGACCATTTATATCTATTTAATTTCACTAAAAATATATATTTTCAATTATGGATGTTTAAGAACATTTCAAATGAACTTCCATTCATGAAAACAATTGAACCGCTCTAAAAATGAAATGAAAATTAACACTCCCAAACAATTTCCTTAAGCTCTATAACTCATCAAAAGGATCATAAATGATATTAATAAAACTATAATGAATCAAATTTCTGTGTTAAAGTATATTTAATTTATATTTAATGTATTTAATGTCATTATACAAGACTATGAAAGTAATAAAGCGTTCAGACAGAATGTAATGGGAATTCTCGAACCCAACTTTTTTTCATCGTGTTATCCCTCTTTCACTCCATTTTAAGTATGCTTATTCCTTAAAAATAATTTTCTAATAATTTTTTTACCTTTGATTGGATATAAATTTTTTCCATCGAATTTTTTTTCAAACAAATTTTTTTTAAAAACAACACTTCTTTGAAAAGAACACCCTTTACTTCTCACTCAGGGTTGATGGTTCCTTGTCAAGAATTTTATCCCTTTATTATTTTGGGAACCTAATTATTGAGAATATATGATTTATGTAATAAAACCCATTTACATTATATGGGTGATTTATTTTTATTATTTATATATGTTCTATGTGGAATTCATTATAATGATAATGTTATGATTTTATGGGTGTTCACTAAATTATACAGTGCAATGTAAATGTTATGATGTGACGGGTGTTCCTGAAATTATATAGCACTCCAATGCATTGGGTAATGTGATGAATTTCAGGATATAATGTGAAATATGCATGAATGTGATGATATCATTGTTCAAAACAATGTGTGGTAGTTGACCTCTTGTACATGATGTTTCATTTTTATGCATTTCCATGTTCCAAGTGTTTTCTAAATGCTTCCTCACATGATTATGATCCTAGGGATATGTTATGATGATAATGATAATTCTCACCACATGTAATATTGTTTCATGATATTATATAAAATATTAAAGATATTATTATGATCATCCCACATTTTTAAATTTTTTTCGCTGGATTCATTAGAAGTTCAATGGACGGTTATGTTTCTAGTGAATATGAATCCATTTAATTATTTTGTAATTATTTTTTTCAACTATGATTTCATTTATTATTTGTCTAATAATAAAAAAACTATAATATAAATGGTCCTCTAATGAATAAGGTACTATGTATTTTTCTATTATCGTTCATAAAAAAATACACATCTTGTTTTATTACTGAATTTGGAATTGTGCATTCGGGGCATTACAATTGGTGTCATAGGAACAGTCTGGACAACCTTGGAGATTAGATGTAGATGTTTTTTTAGAAAAAAAAAGTTATTGATAGTACTTAATTTTAAACTTATATTTAATTAATTACACACAAGAAAATAGTTTTTCATAATTATAGCTATGTAAGTTCATAATTTTAAGTACAATGAACAAATTGCAAGGGTGTAATTACTTTAAGCGGGGAATATAACATCATGAGATTTTAAAAGGAAACACTATGTGATTATATAAACTAATAAATACTATGTGACCGTAATAAACTATCCATTAATCATAATTTTTCCACCTCTATGTTTTTAATATCGAAAATTTGACAAACACGACAATGATTAGAAAAATGATTGGAGTCTGATAGGACAAACACATTTCTTTCAAATTGTAACTTACCCTTTTGTATAGTAACATACCATTATTAATATTAATATGATACTTATTAATAGTAAATCATCCATGTCAACAGGAACATTACCAGTGATAGTATAAATAAAATTTATCTTTCCTATATGTGATAATATGATATTATTATATTATAGTGTGGGTATGTTTGTAAGTCGCCATTATTTAATGATTAATATAAAATTTTAGAATAAAAAAGATTTTCATAAAATGTATTCATAAACTATTATTTTGATTTCTTTAGATAATATGATAATTTTAGGAGATCTTAATTAATTTTTCAATGTGTTAGAAAAGTAGTTTCTAATTTTAAAATATTAATTTTTCATGTAAGTTATGATTTCAATTAAAAATTAAATTACTATGATTTATAAAATTATATTCATATAATGGATTTCACTTTTGGTTCTTACACGTAAAAAACTGTCTAGGGTAAATTTTGCATTTTTTCGGATATACTTTAATTTTTTGGGAATAATGAAATTCGATAATTTACAAAATATGCTAAATAAATGAATTTATGCATCATGGCCTAGTCATAAATGATGTAAATTTCTATTGGTTCAAACTCACATGCTCGTATTACTATTATTGTTCACAATAATCATCAATATCACTTTTCATGTAGATAAATAATAAATTAATGAATTAAATAAAGAGAAAAATCCCCCTCTCGACCATTATAAATTGCACCCCTCACACCCTAATATTTTCACACCTCTCAAGATTCAAGCAATAACTAAATTCTAACCAAATATAATACAATAATCCTTCCCCACATCTATATGCTCTTTGTACCCTAAAAAGACAAAATCATATCACTAAAGAGGCTCTCAAAGGAGATATACTAAAGAGGTAAATTTCTCTTTCTAATTATTTTATTTTCATTCATGTTCATTTATTTTATTTTTATTTCCTGAACAAATTTCCCCCAAATGGCATGATAACTATAATAACATACAGGTAATATAATCTTATTTTGGTAATGTATTAGTTCATTATATTTTCACCTTCCATCTCCTTTTATACTATACATGAAACACCATCTGAGATGTGTCAATTGATCACATTCAAGGATGGTGGGTTTTAAATTTTCCTTATCATATTAGAGAATGGTTATGAAAAACATTTAATGGTTGATCCTAAAAATAATATATTTATTTTTTCTTATGTGAGTTCTTTAATCCATATTCACTCATGATATAAAATAGTAATACAAAACAAGGTTATTGTTGGAAAATCTACTAAATTACTCCATGTGTATCATTTAAATAATATCTAATGATTAATCGTAATGGTATATAAAAAATTAATTATAATATCAATAATTTATATATAATTTTACTAAAAATATAGATTAAAAATTATGTATGTTAAAAATCATTTGAAAAGAATATCCATTCATGAATACAAGTGAACCGTTCATAAAATGCTAAGAAAATTTGCACTCCGGAAAAATGAATTTAATCTCTATAACTCATCCAATGGTCCATAAAAGAACACTATAAAGCCATAGTGAATAATATTTATCTGTTAAAGGCTATTTAATTGTTAATTAATAATTCTAAAGTCATTATATGTTAATTTTTTAGCAAAGAAAGCATTCATACAAAATTTAAGGAGAATCTCAAACCCCACTTTCTTTGTTCGAGTTTTTCCTATTTCATTCCATTTTCAGTATGGTTATTCCTTAAAAACAATTTATATGTCATTATATTACCTTATATGAGATATTAATGTTTTCTATTGGACTTATTTTCAAACATAATGTTTTTGAAAAGAAATATTCTTTCAAAAGCGCCGCTTTTACCTCACACTCAAGGTTGATGAATTTATGTCAAGAATGGAATCCCCAATTTATTTTTGGAACATAATGTTTATGAATGTTTTATTTTTTAAATGAAACCCATTTACTTTACATGTTAGATTTATTTCACTGATTTATATATGTTCTATATGGCATACATGATGATGATAATGTTATAATGTGATGGGTGAGCTCAGAATTATACATCGCAAAGTAAATGTAATGATGTGACAGGTGCACCCATAATTTTATATCACTCCAATGAATTGGGTAAAATGATGAATATAATTAGGTAAAGATAAATATGTGTGAACATGATTCTGTATTTTTTCACTACTTTGTGTGCTAGTCTACCACTAAGACATGATGTTTCATTTTTTTTCATTGCAACATTACATGTATTTTCTTAATGCTTCCTCTTGTTATTATGATCATATGCTTATGTTATGATGATAATGATCATACTCACCCAATTTCATATTATTTCATGATATTATATATATCCTCTTACTATAATGTTTATGCTCATCACATGTTTTTAAAATATTTTTCATATGATTATGTAAATGTTCATTGGGCGGTTAAGGTGCTATTAAAGATGAATATAATTAGTTATTTTGTAATTATTTTTTTGTTAATCCCTGATTTAGTAAATGGTTTGTCTAACAATACAACCATTGAATGGAAATGGTCCTCGGATTATTAATGTAATCAGTATTTCTTTTTATCCTTTATAAAAACAATACATGTCATGTTTTATTACATAATCCGAAAGATAAGGTTTAGAGATTTACAATAAACCTGATGGTGGAATTCTTCAAACCAAAGCACATCACTAGAAACCATAGTTAATGTACAATCATCATAAATTCATCTTTAGAATATCATCTCTTTGAACCCTTAAATAGTGTAATCTAGATCAACGATTAGTCTTAGAGATCAATTTCATGCCTCACGTCTGGTCAAAGTAGTCATCAATCCATGATAAGTGTAGTTTTTCTTTATCATATCATGGTAATGAAATTATAATTAATTAAAAATTACAAGCTCTTGTATTCCATTTTCATGAAAAAAATTAGAGTTTCCACGGGGGGAACACTCGGTCTAATTAATACCTTCTCCTTAAGGTCCACTAACTATAGTCGCCACTCTAAAAGTTTTGTAGGGGCAATATGATATGCCTCAAATGATATAAAATAGTAAATGAGATGAAAATTGATGCAATACACTATCTCCCAACATAGAGGTATTATCATATAGTCCTGGGAGAATACATCCATAATGTCCTCCATAACATTTGGAATAAATATAGCTGATGATCCTACTACAAAATGTCCTACACTATCCAACTAATGAATAATGAGTTGTGGCCTCTTACTCACAACACCCACTCTCCCTTTCATGATATCTCTCTCACTCACAATAGAAAATATCATCACATCAGAGTAAAGGCATATGAATTCTCTACAGGGATAGGAAATCTGGGAGAGGACCTTGAAATATTAATCCATATCCAAGTTGATTTAACATTATTTTATTATTATAAAAAAAATGTCCCATATAGAAGAAACATTCCTTATTAAAACCTCAAGATAATTTTTTTAAGATAATACCTCTATTAGGAGATATAACTCTTGCATCAATTTTATAGATATAAATAAATGAATCGCACATATCTCTACTAATACTGATGCAGGAGTAGATTAAATATAGATCGTTCCTATAATCATCTTTTCTACTGAATCATCATAACCCTTCAAAGCTTGTAGTTGTATATGGCCTTGACCACCATCTCTCTCATCCTGATGTGGGCCGCCTGGTGGTGGTGTTTTTAGGAGGATAACATTGTATAGTACACAACCAATATCTCCCCCTGTAGATCCACCTTATCCATTACCACCCCCTCCTCCCTATGGGCCTCACCACCCTCATATGAGAGATCCCTGATCACAGTGTTGTCCCTGCCATGGTGGTCTTTCTACTGTATGTCTAATATCCACAACACATCTATTTAGGCATGTCTAATATCCACAACACATCTATTTAGGCAGAATCATGTTGTGTAACCTATATCATCACAAGAATAGAATCTACCCTCTTATAATTTTCCTAGTACTATATGATTTCACTAACCTCATGCCTGAGCCTAAGCCTAGGATGATCTTTTCTGTCGAGATCTAGCCGGCTTCTGTTAGCAAGATTCTATAGATAACTCATCCATGTGATACCCGCTGCTAGCTCCAGTTGGCTGGAATCCCTCTAATTGAAAGATTTCTATCACCAATGTCTTCTCCAACACCCCAAAAAATGTGAGAATTTCCCAAGGGTACCACATTGGAACAGATCTCTATGTGGTGTTCCTTCTCATTATTCCATGATTGAAAGTATTCATCATTTATAATTTCAAGAGAGTATCACCTATGTTCAATGAAGCTCGCAGGGTACACATCCACTATCATCCCTATTTTCTATAGCTCGGTACGATCTTCAATATAAACTAATTGAAAACATGAGCGTTATTACTCCCCACAAAACAACAGATGGAATTAATACCTTGAAAGGTTTAACTCATCATTCATATAGGAAAAAATACTTAAACAACAACCAACATCTCTAAGGAAAATTCTATCATCCAACACAACCACCTAATAAATCAATATCATGACACACGTATAAAGATGGACCATCTATTGTAGCCAAACATTTACTTCATGGGGATCATTCTCACTATGAACCTTCAATGGCCTATTATGCTAGAACTCATAGTGTTTGCTAAGACTGCAAGCACTCTCATCCTGCCTTTCTAGTATAATATGATAATAAATAGTTTTGGGTGATACTACCAATCCACATGGAGGAATTATCTCATGGGATAAAAAATAAAATGTGATCTCATCAGTCACAACATTTTTTCATGATCTGAAACCAGTATCCAAGATGGAAATCATCATGGAGCATCCTAAATATTTAATAAAGACATACCATGGTCTTATGACAATATATAAATACATATACATATATATAAACAACATATATCTAAATCATGAAAGATATCCAATGTCTCAGAATTAAATTATGCATTTACTATTGATCTATATAATTGAAGCATTTGTACAGCGAGTCGAAAATAATGTAGTCAACATCCAAGTGAATGGATAAATTGGTTTCCCATACCGTTATTAGATTATCTGGCCTAAGAACTGCACTCGAGACACGTTCACATTGATTCCCTTAATCCCTACAAAATACTTATAATGGGACTAGTCCAAACATTTTATCATGAATAGAACCACATCTGATACCAATCTTTGACACCTCATCCTATTGGGGTTTGATCCACTGCTGCCCCAAATCTTCCTTAATTGGACAAGGTGTGGAGAAAAGTGCGGAATGGAATATCTAACATTGGGAGGAATTTATCTAATATATCTGTATAAACACACCTGACCATCTCAATGCAGAGATAGAGTGGAATAAAAATAAAAATATTTAGTATACATAATAAAACTATGGACGAAGAACCTCTAGGATGTACAAGAGTATAATAGTATAAACTAAAATTAAAAATTAAAAATTATCGTACAACGAGAATTATGTCCCAAACTAAAAAAAATGTAATATAAAAAGTGTCAGAAGAGCCCAATCCCTAATCTCCAATCTATAACCACTGTACAAGGTCCAATTAATAATGTACCCCTATGCCCCTCTATAGTCACCATCACCCTATCCATCATCTACATACAAAAGGTCACATGCATGAAAATCCTGTTCATGGTTGAGTATATAAATACCTAGTAGCATGCCTCGAATTCTCAAGGAGGAGAAATAAGAGAAATAATAAGAATTGATAGAATGAAATATAAACCATATTAAAGAGTGTACAAATCAAGTACCATGGATGTAAATATATATATATATATATATACTCAATCCAATGAATCCCAAATGAGAGAAAATATGAACACCATCTCATAGCCTATCCTAGAGATAATAGTATTTATTAGTTTCTAAACTCCGTAAAAGATTCCTAGAATCTCATGCATTTTCAAAAAAAAATCCATTTCATACAATCCATATGAAGTATAACACATATTATATGTTCCATATTTTATGGGTAGAGGATACAAAACGTAGTATTATAGGTGGGTGCCACTCTAATGGATGAAGATCCATGTCATGTCTTTGCAGGAGGGTGTCACTATAGTCTTATAGAACCCACTCCCAACCTAGTGGTACTGTACCATTCTAGATCAGTAGAAGACACATATGAAGCCCATTTGGATGGTTATAATCTAGTATTAAAGGATACATTCCAGATCCCTGTATGAGGGTGGCACTCTAGTAATCTAGGACACAAGACTAGCCTCTCTACAGGGTGCTACTCAAGATCAGCTGAGGACCCATTCACATTCTATCTAGAGGGATAAAATTTAGTATAAGAGGACCCATTATATTTCTCAAAAAGTGTGATTCACTATAGTAAATGAGGACTCATTCCCATCCCAGATAGCGAGTTCCACTAGAGATCTGTATAAGACTTATGTTGAGCCCTAGGTATAGGGTGCCACTCCAGTAGTTAGGGACCCATTCACTATATCTACTGGAGGGTTCCACTCTAGCAATCGCAGACCAAGGACCTTCATGGATGGTGGGATCCAATTAGAAAGAAAATTAGAGGTCCCATACCAAGTCCCATCTACAGAGTGCCACTCTAATGCCCCTAGTGATCATATCTTATCACTGTAATCCTCGGGTATAAACCGAATAACCTATATTCCTTAAAAATCACAAATAATATATCAAAAGCCACAACCTAGTTCACCCTTTCATTATACATGGATAAAAATTCATGATTGGCTACTCATGGGCCAATATATGAGTCCAAATCATGGTGAAACTAGAGATTAACGTTTTCTAAAAATGGTACCAAGGGGTACATGTTGTGTGAGGGGAACCACATGGTGTGTGGTCATATTAATTCACTTAATCATGTCCCTATAAGTACATTGATGGATGTCCATGTTGATATAAATGGTTTTTAAAGAGACAAAAAGATGTGTCTAGCCCACACATGGTCTTGATTGGGCTTCATGATTGTGTCAGTGTATCCAGATAGTGCCTATGTTCTTCGACACATGGCATGTTCCTAGACGTTTTTATACCTATGTACCTCGAGAGTACATAACATGTTCACTAACACATGTTCACGTGGATTGTGGGGGGGGTACAACATGATGTGTGATACTTAAATCACATGAAACCCTTACGACTATATCTGGGGACCTACATGCCATGTGTTATTCAGACAATATAGTGTCATGTAGAGATATTTCAAGAACATTATATTCCTTCTATGTTCGCTAGATAAGATTACCTAGCCTTTAAATTTGAACTCATTTCTACCCCAAAAAAATTATATCTATCTTTGGTGGGAAAATTTCGTCCATCCAGTTTCTGTAAATGTAATCATGTTTGTTTACATTTGTAACCATCCCCACGCCACCATGCCTCTATGTCACACCTTCTATATTCCTAATTTAGATCATCAAATCAATAACCCTAAAAAAGAAAACCTTCAAATTCATCCCTTAGATGGTATTTCATTGGACATGCATAATTATTTAATTCTATTGGGGGTCCGATTGGGAGCAGTATTACCCGATAACATCGAACGGAGGCCACATAGGCCAATTAACAATGATCGAGAAGAATCGGGGGAGAAAAGCACCAAAAACTTGTTTCGAACAATTGTTGGACAATATTTACATGACAAAGAACATGAAATGGTATATATATGGTGATGAAAAATGAATAATCAAATGAGACATGTTCATATTTTCATACCAAGGTTCAATTAGTTCATATCAATGTGGAAGAATTAATCATGCTCAATAAGTTTAATCAATAGAGTATTAACCTAGAATTGAAATTTCCTACTGTGATATTGGATAATTATTCATAAAATAATGTTATTATCATTGATATTGGAGATTTTTTGTGTTCCCTACACTTTTATATACTTTGGTTTTGTGCCTTTTCATTTTTGGATCTCGATTCGCCAACAGAATGAGGTCAATAATTTTCTCTGTTCTATTAGGCACAAGAAGAAATCCCTTTAGAATTTGGAATAAAAATATATTTTTATATAAAATTTTTTAGATTTATTAACTAAAATAAATAAATTTTATTATTTATAATAACTGAACAGACCATCCAATGGCCGCAACATCTGAAAGCCCCGGGTTGACCAATTTTATGTCAATCCTACTCAAACATCATTTTCTATATTAACTATGGTATCAGATTTATGATTTGAGATTCAGTTTATGATTTATCCCATTTTATTTATGAATAAAATCATATTTAATATAAAATATATTTTATATTTCTATAAAATTAATTTGGACCACATCGTTCCTCGAAATCATATTTCGTCTCATTGTCTGGCTCTAAATATATATATATATAAATATTTAAAAGCCTAAAAATAAAAAAAAAATTGGTATCTAAAATATTTTAGAATTATACCCCAACTAACATCTTCTTAATTCTGTTTTCAACTTCTATTTTCTTGATTAAGATGTTTTTTATTCTTAAAATACTGTTTTGGGTGTCCTTAAGAAAGAACTTAAGGGAGGCCTACTGAGGAATACGTAATTGACATACCCATCAACTTTTAATTTATTTATTCTATATAACACTTATAAATACAGGGTATAAATTTAAATATAATTAATTTATTATCTTAAACAAACTAAATTATTATAATTATTATTGAAAAAACATAATCCACCTTCTTCCCCACCATTAAAAAAAATAATATCTTTCATCCTTACAAGTGGACTAGAACCTCCACAAAGTGATGTGATTCATATTTCATTTCAACATTACCATGATGGTAAAAAAAATATTTATATAATATATAAGAAATATATGATATAAAAATTATCCAATAAAGGTGTATTATTACTTACTATTTATTTGGTCCATCTTTTGGAACACAAAAATATTGTCATAAGTACATATAACCTACCGTCTCTAAGGATAAGTGTAATTTATTTTTATACCCCTACTTTTTAAGGATCACAATAAATATATATAATACATATATAATATGTTTATATAATTTTTCAAATTCTTTAGTTTTTCTAACCATGATCAAAATAAATTGACCCAAACTGCATTACAGAAACTTATATAAATAAATAAACAGTTAACACAAAGACATGATGGTTTCAATTGATAATTTTTAATAATTAGGTGTTGAAATATTTTAAGTTGATCATCTATGATACTATTAGTATGTAAATGATTGTGTAAAAAATTATAATAAATTAAAATTTATTATATAGTTGGTTAGATCCCTTTATATGAAAGTCATACATGATTTAAGGGTTTCTCATCTCACTTTCATTTCATTGAGACTTATTTCATGTTCACCAATTATTTCTTTTGTGTGGTGTATATAATTTCCATTAATATAGTTTATGATGATTTTATTAAAATTATATTGATTTATACATCCACCAATGTTTATCTTTTTCATGAGTTTTTTATACAGTGATTACCAATGTAGTATGTTTGTACATTACAATATCATTGTGTTCCATGATTGATTATGATTAGCTTTATGATGATGAAATTTTATGATGTACCTATAAGTAATATCCCGAATTTTATTAACCTTTTTAAATTTATTGGGAATATATGTTTTTTTCTCTCTATTTATGTACTCAACTGACTACATTTTCTTAAAGAAACATACAATATTTCTCTTTTCATTTAAAAAAATGTCTATTCCATAAAAAAAAATTTTAAATTATATTATAAAACAATATTAAAATCCTAATATAATTGTTTAAATTATTTTCTACATATTAATTACTTCCAAAAAAATATAAAAGGAATATTTATTTTTTAATTATAAAACTGTAATTTATTAAGTTTTATAGGAAATTAAATAATGAATCATTGTTTTAATATATAAGTCATGAACAAAGTTTCCCAAAATTTTGAACACTAAATTCTTTAAAGACCCATTTACAATATTTCATGATCATTTCCAAAAAATACTTAATATATTATAAATATTTTTATTTTAAATATGTGATTTTAGAAATAAAAGGGTAATTTTATCATGGAATATTTCATTGATATTTTAAAACAATTTTCATTAACCTCAACATACTTTGATGTTAATTATGCATTATAGGGGATATAATCCAATAATAACATATGTCTTATTCCTCAGAATTCTTCATTATTATTATTATGTATTTCATAAACCCATTTATTTTCAATAGATTATGATATAATTAAATTTTAAAATTTTAAAAAAACTCATTTCCTTTCCTGGGGTTATGATATGTGATTAATGAGTTAAGATATTTTTGTTTTCATAATAATGATTATCATTATTTTTTGGGTAGGAATGGAATTATAAATCCCTCTAACACATTGTATAATGATTAATATCTAATATTATAATAATGATTAGAATGGGTAGTGATCCATGTTTAGTATGGGAATATATCGATTATGATAATAAAGGGAGTGAACCAGGATTAAGGATATGATGAAATATAGAGTGAGCATAACACACTATGATAGTCTAGGAATCCAAACTCAAACAAGTATTTAATTCTATATGATTATGTGTATTACATAAACTATATCCTCTATTCCAATTTTATTTTCTTATATATCATGTTCTTTGATTTATTTATGATTCATACCATATGAACTACCATGATATATTCCATGAATCATTATTATTATCTATGATATTTTTATAATGGTTTTCAAATGATTATATCTTGGTTTAATATAATTTTGTTGGATTCATAATTATGTGATCATTGGTATCTCTATTTTTTACCATTACTAGCTATTTGAGATCACCCTTTCTTATGTTTCCATTTCCCAAGTTATGACGAAAGGTTTAAAGTATGTTATGACTAATAAATTATCTATTTATGTTGAAATTAGTGGGCGATAATGCATATATGTTATGAAAAAGTCTTTTATTTATACTATATTGAAAATAAAATAACATTTTATAGTTATGACCTGAATCATAATGTTACATATTGAATATTCCTCTAAAATATACGATATTAATGTATAAAAAGTATGGGCTACTATAGTTGATATAATGGTAGTATTTATTCAATGTTTATAGATTTGGATTATTGATTTTTTTGAATACCATAGGGATAATAATTCTATGGGATAACATCTTAATGTTATGTTAATATAGAGATTATGTTATTTCTCTAGAAATGCATCGCTCTTTGGAAACTAAATGGAGATGTGATTTTTAACAGATTAATCTATGGGTAATAAGCCAAAAAAAGTGTCAGTTGAAGTATGTCTCATCCATCAATGATTTTTGTTTTTAGCGTACCCTTACTCCACACCTTCATTGAAACTCATAGATGATTCCCTACTTTAAATTCATATTTTCTACATAAAATTCTATGAATGTTTTGATTAGATTATAAAAATGAGTGTCCTATGTTAATCATAAGGTTTAATGTATTGAATATAAGGTGTAATTATTTAGGCACCATATGTATAATGTTACATGAATATATAATCCAATTCAATGACTTTTTTTATTCACACTATAATTTTTTTTGGATTACTCAATTGTTGGAAAA
This sequence comes from Viscum album, assembly GCA_963277665.1. Classification (NCBI taxonomy): domain Eukaryota; kingdom Viridiplantae; phylum Streptophyta; class Magnoliopsida; order Santalales; family Viscaceae; genus Viscum; species Viscum album. The sequence continues at coordinate 1,763,729,236 of OY728136.1, read as the reverse complement.
AGGAGGATTTGGGTTAATAGAGAATAAGATTGACAGTGGAATGATTTTCCTCATTAGAAACCAAACGAAACATGAGTTGGAAGGATAATCGTCCTGATAAGTATTAATCAGCTAACAAGTTATATGATCAAAAATTGTAACATGGGTGATTTTACAAGCAGACCTGATAAGTTAAAAATGACGTTTCTACAAGACACTAGAGGCAATAAGATTCATCTTTATAAATTTGAAGTATGTGGGAAAGATCACTCAAGGAAATGAATCATAAGAATGGTGATATGTTTTTATTATAATATAAGGTAATAGAGAAATAAATTAAAGAGGGAAACAATTTAAGTTTTATGTAGGGAATTTTGATCATCATAAGGTACTATTTAAAGTTCAATGCCTAATTAGTGTGAAATATGGGTATTATCATTGAAAATGCCCAAACCCCAGGGATAAATCCTAAACCATGGATTAACTTCTTCTATGATAATTTTTTAACTAAAAGGATTGAATTTTTTATATTTAAGGATTCTTGAATTATGTTCTAAAGTAATTATATAAATGGTATAAAGGATATAATAATCATGAAAAATATACTTATTTTTTCACAATAGCTATTAATTAATTATTTGGAGACAAAAGTTAAATGGAAATAAAAACCACCAAATATGAGTTATAGGTATGATGGTAATGATAAGTTTGTATAAATAGATTATTCAAATTTATTATGTAAATGGGATTACTTTTATGACCATGAAATTTGATAGTTATTTGATAAAAAAGTGATTTAGGTTATCCTTGATGATTTTTATTTCATTTTTGGATTAATGGAATATATTAGGTTGTCATTGATTTTATTTTAGGAATATGAATTGAGTTCTATTTTAAAACAATATATGTATTTATGTATGGATACCATAAGATTTATGGATACCATAATTGTTTAATCTATTCAAGGTTGATCATATGTTCAAAATCATATATAACCCTATTGATGTTTTATGATTTGGTGTTTTGAGGGGATTTGAATCTTTTACAACATTTTATAAAAATACCTCTACTATGGTTTCAATAACTATTTTTCTCAGTATAATATTTTATGTGATGTTAATTTTCTTTTATTGGATAGTGGTATATAAATAATATTGAATGATAAAAACTTATTTGTTGACTGGGTGATATATTAATATATAGTTCTAGTTTGGGTAACGATTACTTTTTACATTGGAATCTAAATTTGATTCATGATATTTTGGTAAATTTTATAACACAATAAGATTATATATTACTTTATTATGTTATTTAATGATATTTTAAGACACGCTTCATTATGTTGGGTATATATAACCATTATGTAAAACTTGTTATGCAATATTAAAGTGTATTTGGCTGGAATGTCATTAAATATTTGGGGATGTAACATGAAATGAATGATATCGCCATTTAGGTTAAAACATTTGTTAATGTTGCGTTTATTAAGTTTATATGGGATGTAGGGTTATTTATGGAATAATATATATAGATTATTTATTATTTAAATGTAAATTTCATAATTATATAGAGTAGTATATAGATTTCGGATATTATCTTAACATATGAAAACTATTGAGTTTTGGAAAATATTTAATGTTAAAATAAATTTGTAAATAACCTTTTATAGAATATGTTTTTTATTATAGTTTTTATGGAATGAGATATTAGTCTTTAATGCTCATTATTTGGAGGAAAATTTGATATTGAGGTGAAATTTGATTAATGGAAGAAATAAAAAAAAATTAGATGTGTTTCTTAATTTTCTTAGTATATATGGTAAAGATGTTCTTCATCTCCCGGAAAAAAATCTTTAAACAAAACTTTTATCCATTAAATTATTTTTTAATGAATTTATGGTCCTTTACCAAAAAAATATTTATTGTTTTTTGGTCATTAACATTTTCATGGTCATTCAATTACATGTGATAAATTCTCTTTGTCACACTCCATAATTATTTAGATACTAATTTTTTACTCATTTCCAATATTTTAATTATGTCTTATGGTTCTCATATTTTAAAATGTAGTTATGTTTAGTTCTATATGAAATTATTTCATCATTTTCCCTCTGTGCTAGAGGATGTTTTATTTACCATTTTTATGTTGTGGAATTTTGAAATAGAAATTTTCAAACAAAAACCCCTTATTTATATAGCATAATTTCAAATTGATCAAATTAAATTTATTTCTAGTGTGTGGATAATGTAACATCATGTGGTTTAAAATAACTCTATATTTTATATCGTATATAATATGCGAAAAATATGTTAAATGATCCACAAAATATTATTATTTTAAGACTATTATAACATAATATCAATTAGTATGTATGAATAGAAGTACTTGACCTATGATATTAACATTAAAATTATAATGAATAAGAATTTATAGATAAACTATTTTGAAATAAGAACACAATATTTACAAAAGTCATCCAATTATTCAGAATTTTTTTTCCCAAAATAGTTTCTAATGTTTTTATGAGTGAATATTATTATAAATTTTTATAAAATTTAGAAATTTTATTTTATAAAAATAATATCATTTTTGATATCATCATATCTAAATTATATTAGGGTGAATTTATAGGATTTTATTGATGAAATTAAATTATGGGTGAATAAAATAATATATATTTTTTTATTATAGCATTGTATATGATATCACCAACACATATATATGATACAGAAATTTATAAATAATTTTTAAAGACTAATATATGTTACTATAATTAAACAATCATAAAAAATTTATTCAAATAACATAAATTATAATTTTTGTATCATAAATATGGAAATAATTTTTTGGGCCAATGTAGTTCCTATGAAGATATAGAAATGTAAAATTTTATATCGTGAAAATAGTATTTTATACGGAGGAATATTTTTACCTTATTGGTAATTAAATATTATTTATTACTGATTGAACAGGTATTTTGGAGTAATATATTAACTGAATTATCCAAATCCATGATTAATTCTTGCATAAGGCTAAGAAAGTAAAATTAACTTATTAACTATTTTTTCATCATATATACGTGAGTAAATATAAATAATTGATTAATATAAATGTTTTTTATTTAATTAATATAATTAAATTAAATTATTTTTAAAAAAAAATTAATTTATTAAATAATTGCCTTATATTTTTAGAGAACATTGACACTAGGACAGAGCTAGAAGTAGATTAATCAAGTAAATGATAATAAAAACTATCAATATAAAATTGTATGGGTGATTTAAAATTTCTAATGAATTATATACATAAATATAACATATTATAGATTTTTGAAAGGTTTTTATTCAAATTTCACTCATGTAATGTTGTTTATAATTCCAAATTATATGAATAGTTCTTAAGATGATACAGTATTATATTATTTTAAATATTATTTTAATAAATTTTTTGAATTTTTTTAAGAAAACATAAAATATGAAAATTAAGATTAAAATTCAGAAATATCATTCATTTTCAATTTATGTGCCAATTATCATGTTATATGTAAAATTATTTCAATTTGATGTTTTAAACATTATTACCACAATTAATGTGAAAATTGTTTAACCAAGGGGTTGAACAAATATACAAGGTTTAAAATGATATATATACCTGTATAATTTTTATTTAGTGATTATATTAACACCATATGATTATATTATTTAATGTAATTTCATTTGGAAACCATTTGACATGCTGTTGACCCCTATTATTTTAAAATGTTTCTTGTATTTTTACAAATGACATTGATGATATGTTGTAATAAAAAATATATTTCTAATTGATTTAAAATTCATCAAAATTATATATTATAACAATTTAATAGGATATAGTTTAATATATCAACCCCCATTAATTTATGGGTTAAATTTCTATTTATATTATCTTTATTGACCTCAAATTATAAAAAACAATGATAACATGCTAATTTCCAAAACGGAAAACACTAGATAAAACTAAGGTATAAGTGGTAAAAATCAAAATATTTTGTATAAATATTATTTTAAGAACAGATTTTGACTCATATTGATCCAATATTCTAAATATATTAATTAAGATAGACATGATTCTGAAAATTCATTTATAATAATTATTTATTTATTTAGTAAAAGTGGTCCCTTCCAATCACTTATAAAAGTGAGCCTCTTCTATATTATTCATCACACTTTTAAAGCCTTTTACAACATCAAATCATCTCCTAATATTATTCCTACCTTCCATAGTCATGAATTATAGGTGTTTTTCTTATTAAAAGTCCATTCCAAGGGACCATAAGAATTAATATATACATGTTATACACTATTAAATAATAACATAATTATCTAAAATTTATAGAATTGTTATTATTTTTCAACCAACAATATCCATATTTTCTTTTCATATGAAATGAAAAATCATCACTCTTGCATATGTATGGACTACCAAATCAATGCATCTATATGATTAATTGTTCCCATTTTCATGGATGGTAATAAATATTTATTTTTCAAATATGTAACATATATAAGTTAAATAAAATATATAGTAATAGAGAATTGTTAAATAACATCATTTTTGTATCCATAAAAAATGAAATCAATACTTATTTGTATATGTAGCATGTTGTATCGAGGAACAATATAATTCGTTTTACCATATCAACATTTCATGGATAAATATCAATAAATTTATAATGAATATATATGATATTTATATTATTTTTAAAATTTAATATATTTTGAAACCATTATCAAATAATTATTATTATAACTTCATAACTAGACCATCCCTAAAAAACAAAATAGATAACACCTTTAAACAATGAGATAAATATAGAAATGTTAATAAATTTTTGTTGAATATTTTAAAGTGGATCATATATGATATTATATATATGTGAATTATTCTAATATATATTTATAATAAATTAAAATTTATTATGAACGATTTTCAGGTGGTTTTTTATGAGATTCAAACTTGAGGTAAAGGTTCTGCATCTCTCTTTTTTTCCTATGTGACTTATGCCATATTCAGCACATGTTTTTTTGTGGTATATATACCTACCATGAATTACTATTATTATTTAATCATTATAATTATGGGTATTTAAAATGTCAACTATGTTTCTCTCTTTCATGTGTTTTTCACAGAGATATTTTCCCATTAGTGCAGTTTTATGTTATAATATAATAGTTTAACAGAATTGATTATTAATATGTTTATGATGGTGATAATTTTTTATCTACATATGAAGAGTCTTATGGATTTTATTATACATAGATAATTCATGGTTAATCCATGAATTCATTTCATTTTCCACTCTTTATGTATTTGAGACACTGAAAGAATATTTTTATTAAAAATTACATTATTTCCCCTTTCGATTGAAAATAATAATTCATCTATTTCAGGATTTCTAAAAATGTTTTCAAATATATTATTAAAATCATTTTATTATTATTTAAATAAATTTTTAACAATATGTTAAATTTTAAATATATGGTTTAAATAGAACATTTTAGAAATTTTTTAAATGATGAACATTTTACTATTTATGAATATTTTAATGTAATCATTATTTTAACGTATACTACATGAACTAAATTTTCCACTACCATGACTACTCAATGTTTTGAAGTATAATTTAAAAATATCGATTATTATTTTCAAATAAAATATTTTTATTATATGTTGAGATATATTTTTTATTTTAAATATGTTATTAAAAATGAAAATGGTATTTTTGTCTAAAAATATTCCAATGATATTTTAATTTATTTTTCATAAATGATAATATCCCTTGTTATAAATTATGATTTACTAAAGATGTTATTCAATGGTACCATTAATAGTATTCCTATATGTGTTTCAAGATTATTAGGATATGATATTTATGAAACATATTTATTTTCAACTGGTTATGATATGATGAAATGTTAAATTGTTTATGAAACTCATTTCCTTTCCATTTGTTACGATATATAATGAATGATTAAATGTAATGTAGCACACATATGTGTAATTTTAATTATGTTACTTGTGGGCCCAAAATTTTATATCCCTTCAATGTAGTAATAAAATATGTATATCTCTAAATATAATATGTAATCGAATGGGGATTGAACCCAATGAAGTGTAAGACTGTATCCACTATGATATATATAGATCCAACATTGATTAATGATATTTTGGAATTTTCATTGAACTTAAACCACTATGATAGTCTTGGATGTGATACTTAAATAATTAATGAATTTTTATTGACTATGTGTATTCCATAAAATAATACCTTATACCATTTTTATGCTTTCTTGTCTCATTGTTTGTTATACCTTTAGTATTAATGACATATAAACTACCATGATATATTCTATGACTCGTGATCATAATATATGATATCCTAGGTATGGTTTGGAAATTTTAAACTCATTTTTTCATACATTGATGTTCATTTTATACTTATGTGATCATTTATATCTCAATTATGTCACCCTACTGAAAATATGATCTCACCATATCCTTTGTTTTGTTTCCCCAAGTTATGAATATATGTTTTTGTTGAGCCCAGTGATTGAATTTGTTGTCAATAACATGTCAATGTGGGCCTAATGATTGAATTATTGATGTAATTAAAACTGTAGCATATGAATTCATAGCATTGAAGAGACGATCTTATGTTACAAAACATGTTTAAATGAATGACACATTGTTACAATATTTGAATAAGTCCATGAATTATGATTTTGTGCATGAGGTGAAGAGATGATCCATGCATAATCCATGATCAGATTAACATAATGTTGCATATATTGGATGTGTTATTCCAAAAAATATAAAGATGATTTTTGAAGATGGGGAAGATGGGAAGAATGTTGGTTTGGCATATTAAAGGGGGAATTCATACTTAGTTTTTATACTAAACACTTAAAATATTCCTTTACCAAAAATATGGGCCCACTATGGAGGCCATCTGAGGTCCTCATCCTCATGAACATGTGGGACCTGGGGGTTAACTGTGCTTGAGGGGAGCCCTTAAGGCCATCCCTAGATGAGGCAGGAGCACAGGCTCTGTACAAGCCCGCAAGAGCCTGCATGTTGGTGAACTCATACAGTGAGTGCGTTATGTGGGCTAGAAGTATTCCCAGAGGAGTCAGAGTGGGAATTAAGAGTGTGCCTGCATGGTGAACATTCTATGGAGTGGTACCATGGATGGAAGGGAAAACTTATGTGTGGTGGTTTTGGTGGCTTTAATTATAAATAAGACACATCTCCTGTCTCTATTTAAATGTGGGAGGACAAAAAATCCATGGATAGAAATCGCAGTCATCTGATGCATCGCAGATCCGCTTTCCACCATCTGATTAATAGTGCTATTAATTGGGCAAATCCAAGCCTTCCATTTATCCTGCACATTTCATGATTGAACTGTGGCCATATTATCCCCTTCAGTGAATTATCTTCAACATCCAGCCACTCCCGAGGTAACCACAAACAAGTGATGATCCATGACACTAATCTAATCACTCCGGCCACTATTTGAGCTCATTCCAAGCTCTTCTAGATCGTTTGAAGAAACATAATCTCACAAATGAGTTATCATTCTCATGTAGGCATAAATTCGATGAAACACATCTTATCCTTGACAATTCAAGGATAACGAGGTCGTGCCATTTAATGTTCATGATGAAGGTGATTTTCATGTGTTAAAAAATGAATTCACATGAGTAATAAATTCACTGTGAAAGAAGGACCTGCATTGAGAGGAAACAAACTGAGAGACTCGGTGTGAAAATTATACTTCATTTGAAGATTTAAATTTTCCATATATCTCGGGAATTCAATGATTTGATCCTATTATATATCATGAGGGATTTGAACATGAAACAACATGGTGATCCGCACATATAAATACAGATCCCTCAGCCGAGGGTTTTGTTGTTAAAATATTAAAGAGAGATCATGTTCCCAAAAGAATAGAGCATTATTAAGAGTGAAGTTTGGTGCAACCATAGATCATGAAGGAGTGTTTTGTGCAGCCCTTTCATGAGAAAATTAATAATTTACCCTTCATGATAAACCATTGCGATGGAGAATCCATCCACAAACACTCAACAAGTGCTCCACACTCTTGAGTTTATTCATGATAAACTGGATCGTGAATCCATAAAAAGACAATGCTTTTCACCTCATTATTTTGCGCGACAAACCCAAATCCATGATTCCTCTATGGTTCATGTGTTTTGATGATACTCATAGAAAAGTGAGTATATATACACTATCACATGAGAAGAAAAACCATCACAACCAAATAAAATATCTGATCATGTTTTTGAGTGATTGAGAGGAAGTATAGAACCACCTACGGGTTTTGTTTATGTGGAAATTGAGAAGCCTTAATAAACAAAGAATATCTAAAGAAGGAAGGAAGCCAACCATTTTGTATTCAAATTACATCATACATAACCAAGATCATATAAAAATTTGTGTATACCCATGGAAATGTTGAGAAATCATTGTGTGTGTAGAGTGATTTGAGAAAAAATATACAAGTAAAAAATTTTGTAAGATAAATCTTGAATAATTGTTATTTTGATGAAAGTGTGTGCACCAATTTAACATGTCCAGGTGAGGCTAGGACTTCTGTCAGAAGGATGAAATTTTAGGTTGATTATTTGTTACATTAAGGAAACTGATCATTATTGGTGATCAGAATAATTGAGCAAGAAATACATATTCAATTAGAGTAAGTTGAAGCTACTTGACCAAAAGGAAGAATATCAATCCATTCAAAAGAAAAAGTTTAAACCGGGGGGTCATAAAAATTTTTTGTAATAAATAATAAGTTTAAGATAAGTTGGGGTGTTTAACCAACTGGTAATTGGGGGTCTAACAAATTATTATTAGTGATAATCTTTTTATATAGTAAAGAATCAGTGTTGGGGAGAATAACCAATATGGCAAGGAGTATGTCTTTGTACCAAACTTTGTAAATCCCATTGTTCTATGATTTTGTTTTACAAAATCATTTGAAAAGTGGATCAGGGCCTTAACCAACCATAAGGGTTGAATTGACATAGGAGTCTATTTATAAAAAAAAGCTAAGGGGATCACTGATTCACCCCTCCCCTCCTAGTGATCTTTCACTATTCTAGGTATATCAAGTGGTATCAGAGCCAAGTTTCCTCTATAAGGATCTAATACATTGAGAATATGGATAATCGAAATCTTGTTAATAGTAGGGTTGTACCTACATTCGATGGAAAGAATTATCATAGTTGGAAGATTAGTATGTTACCATATTTTCTATCCCTTGGCCATGAAGTAAGAGACATAACTACATTTGGATTCCATCCTATTTCTGATGAAACTACTATGAAATTCACTAAGAAAATAATTATGGATGTTAATGGAAAAGATAAAAATGACATCATAATTCATATTTCATACAAATTTTACACTAAGGTTATGTGTCTTAAAATTCCAAAGAAATTTAGGACAAATTGGAAGGTAGCTAGGAAGGCTGCATGAATGTCAAGGAATCCAAATTGAAAATTTTGTGGAGAAAATTATAATAGATCAATATGGTAGTAGATAAAAACATTGATGATTATGTCAAAATAGTCCATGAGATTGTCAGTAATATTTGGGTATTTGGAGAGAAGTTGGATGACTCAACTATTACCAAAAAACTAATGAGAAATTTTCTTGACAGATTCAATCCCAAAATTTCATTTTTGGATGATAGAAATGATCTTTATCTTGATGGATTACATAACTTTATCATTGTATAAGAAATGTGAAAAATATTAGTATTAAAAAAAGATCAAATATGATATGGATTTCTAGGAAATGAGAAAACTCAAAATCAAAGATGATAAAGCCTTAGAAACAATTGAATTTTATGGTGAAGATAATGATGAAGAATATGAAAAAAAAATCATTGTTCTTATATATAAAACAAGCAGGGAAGAAGAAAATAAAGGACAATGGAAGACTACCACCAAGAGGTTAAAACTGCAATAACATTGGACAATTCACTATTAATTGTCCTGGGAAAATTTTTGTTTCACCTAGGACATAAAAAGAAAAAACATAGAAGAAGAAATGGGGATGAATATAAAAATACACAATAAAATTGGGTACAATAAAGGAAAAGATAATTCCAAGTGAAATAATAAGCCGTATGAAAAAAGAAGAAGATCTAGAATCCGCATCAGAAATCCAACCAGAAGATGAAACTAATTTCATGGCTCATGTGGAAAAATTGTTTGATACTTCTAGTAGTGAAGATGATGAAAAATAATGGACAGATCTCGAACACATGTTGAAAAATAAATTAGAGGCTTGTCTTGAGGGAAAAAATATCAATAAATATAATAGGTTGTTACTAAAAGAAATAGAAAAGATTACTGATAAAAAGGAAGCGTGTAAAAAGATAGAAATATTTTACATTAATGAAATAAAAAGACCCAATCTAAAGGTAGATAAAATGGAATAGATGGTAAAAGTCCATGAGGAGAATCCTCACCTCAAATAAAAATTGAAATCAATGACTCAGGTTAAGTGGCTTGAAGCACAGAATAGCTTGAATAAGATCAAAGAAGATTTCTACAAGGTCGTTGAGGTCAAGTAAGAATCGTCACACATTGGTGAAAAGAATCAGGTTAATTCAAAAGTAATCAAATATCAAAATAAATCTGTTATTTCTAATTATTCAGGTTCAAAAACAAATATGGGACAAGTCTGGAGAAAAAAGGCTTGTAAAAAAATTATTTTTAATCTAAAGGAATAGATAAATCCTATAGAAAGATTTATTCTGTTTTTGGAAATAAAACAACAAAAATATTTCAAAAAAGACTCATATTAGTGGATAAGACCAAGGTTTATAGGATACTGCTGGTGTTGTGGAGTGTTTGGGAACAAAGCATGTTTATGCTACTATAACATGTCTCTACCAAAAGTACGACATGAATCAAGGAAGAGTTATTCTGAAAACAATAAGGAAATTCCGAAATCATCTGATCTGCCATCACAGAACAAATTTAACAGCTTGGAAGAAACATGTGGAATATGTGATCATCAAGGTCATAGTGCTAAACATTGAATGATTGTTATTCTGTAAAAAACCCTCAATGTCCTCAATGGAAAATGAAATGAGAATGTAACTGAAGAAAACCAGGTTTTGATGAAGTTTATTTGAAAGATTGTAGTAATACAAATTTATGCATTCTTGATAGTGGATGTTCATCACACATGAGTGGTGATAAAAAATTGTAATAAAGATACAAAATCATAATAAACCTATAAAATCATGATGGAGTAGCCATAATCATTGGATATTATTGTTCTTTGAAAATCAAGGGTGTTGGAAAAAGCTCTTATTGAAGCAAAAAATCTAAAGTCCAACAATGTTCTATTTTTTGAAGGGTTAAAACAATATTTTATTAGTGTGCTCCAACAATGTGACGATGTACATGAGGTGTTATTCAAAAACTATTTATTTTTCATCAAAATATCAATGGATGGAAGAATCATCACTCATGGAAAAAAACCACTAGAAACCTATATCAAATTTGGGACTCTATTAATTCATGTTGTTTTCGTTCCAAGAATGAAAAAAATCCTCTGACACTGAATACATGGCCATCTTGTTCAGAGGGTTATTAGAAAAATTATGATGTATGAAATTGTGAGAAACATTCTCAAATTGAAAAGATAAATGAATGAAGTTTGTGAAACATGCCAGAAAGGAAAATTGACTCAAAGTTCACACAAAGGAGTGGATATCCAATCCACTAGGCCCCCTAATCTTATTCATAAAAACATATGTGGGACAATGAGATAAAATCATATAATATATTATTTGTATTTAATAACATTTAATGAGTATTACACATGAATTACTAATGTCATGTATGTTAATCACAAGTTAGAGGCAACCAAAATGTTCAAAAAATGTTGAAGGAAATCTAAGAAGGAGTTGGATATTTGTATCAAAAATGTCAGATCATACATTGGAAAATAGTATATATGTGATTCTAATGAAATATATCTATGAAATAAGGCAATAAAAAATCAATAAAACACACCATATACTTAATAATAAAATGGTGTAGATGAGTGAAAGAACATAAGCATAGTTGAAATGGGCCGAACTATGTTGGATGAACATAAAATCTCAATGTTTTTCTGGAGAGAAGTTGTATGCACTGCCATACACAAACAGAATTGTTGTCTTATCATACCAAAAACTCAAATCACAACTTATGAAATGTGGTACAATTGAAAGCCAACTGTTAAATAATTCAGGGTTTTTTTGAAAGTCTTTGCATCATAAAGATTAAGAACATTAATCAAGGAAAATTTGATGAAAAGGAAGAGGATGGGATCTTCATGGGATACCTACCTGATGGTAAAGGATACAGATGTTGGAACAAAAGAGAGAAAAAGTTGGTTGATTGTAGCGATGTTCGAATTGTTGAAAACATTATCTAATAATATATTTCTGAGAATATTTATACATAATACATGGTAGAAAATAACATTAGTATGGAATAAAAGAATGATGAAGCAGCTAGGACCGAACAAAACATTCTTGACATCAATTCTAAACATACTAGCGATGAATTAGACGCTGATGAAAATAACAGAAAATAGTACAAAAAATTAAAGAAACATGTTGAGACAGAAAATTTCATTGGTAATATACATTCTCCAGTGAAAAAAAATAATATTTATAATTGAATATCATACTGCACTCATTTCTCTAGTTTAACCTCATATAGTTTCTGAGGTAGTTAAGCATGAATAATGGACACAAAATATGCACAAGGGTGTTGATCAGATTGAAAATAATTTCTCTTGGGATCTTGTGTGAAGACCAATAAATAAGAATGTTATTGGCACCATGTGGGATTTCAGAAATAATCTATATAACAAAGGGATTGTTTCAGTAAAAAAATGATTGAATAGTATGCAAGGGATGTTCACAAATAGAAGGAGTTGACATTGATGAAACTTTTGAAAATGTATCAAGACTGGAAACCATTAGATTGTTCAAAGAAGTTGCAGCATCCAAACATTTTATGGAATATCAAATGGATGTGAAATATGCATTTCAAAATGTATATCTTGAGGAAGAGGTATATATCGAACAACGAGATGGTTTTATTATGTTCAAAGATGGTAGCATGGAATGTAGGTTGAGAAAAGCATTGTATGGTTTAAAACAGGCCCCAAGATCCCGATACTCTAAATTGGATGGTAGTCTTCGGGATTTTAATTTTTTCAAGGGTACACCTGACATTAATCATTATGTCAGAGACATGGCCAGTGGAACTCTTATAGTCAGTATATTTGTGCGTGAAATCATCTTTTCTGGTGACAAGGATGGTCTATGGGAGGAATATATTGAGCACATGAAGAGAACCTTTGAAATGTCCCTGGTTAGTAAAATGACATATTTTTAGGGATTTCAGGTTTTACAAAGACAAAATTCCATAATCCTATCCCAGGAGAAATATTCAAGGGAATTGGTGGAAATTTTTGGTATGGAAAGTGAAAAGGAGGTTTCAACACTCATTTCAGTTAGAACTAAAGTATTCAAAGATGAAAATGGTAACAGCGTTGATCAAAAAGATTTCAGAAGAATCATCGGCAGCATACTTTATCTCACAACATCAATGATGGACATAACTTATGCAGTGACTCTATGTGCCAGATTTTAGAGTAATCTAAAAGTGTCTCACATATCATCAACAAAAATAATTTTGACAAATGTGAAAGGAACTTTGAACTATGGTATTTTTTACATGCACATTACAAATATGAAGTTTTTGGGATTTATAGATACTGATTGGGCTTGTGATTGTATAGATAGATGATCTGTATCCGGTGGAACCTACTTTTTGGGAGAAGGATGTGTGGAATTGTATAGTAAGACACATAATTCTATAACATTGAGCAGAGCTAAGGCAGAGTATTTTGAAGCTATATGGGTATGTACACAAATTATTTCGATGCAAGTACAACTATCATATTTGAGAGTTGAAACTAAGAATCCTATAAAGATTATATTTGATAATAAAAGTCACATTAGATTATTTAAGAATCCCATATAACATTAGTGATCCAAGAATATATATATCAGATATCATTCCATTAAAGAAAAACCAAAAATTGGAGACATCATGCTTGAATATATATCTACTAAAGATCAATTTTCAGATATTTTCACCAAAGAAAGGTTGGCAGAGAGGTTTTTTGAGCTTAGTTTGAAACATCATGTTCAGCCTTCTCCTCTCACTTGAAGACCAAGAACATTTTCCTCTTTATTCCCCAAATCTATATAAATGCTTTTTCCTTAATTTGAAGGTAACTGAAGAATATTAATTCATCCCTTGAGGGGAGGATTGTTTGTTGAATGTTTGTGTTGGGTTTTTGTAGTTAAATGAATAATTTTTTCATTTCTACCCCCATGGATTTGAGTTTATTAATTATGAGAATAGTTTCACATTTATGGTTTTATTTAGACGCATTTAAAACCATCGTTATATATCTCTCTTTTTCTACATCGGGGTAACCCACATTGACTTAGAGTTGATTAATTGTAGGCTCTTTAGTATGTGAACCATGTTCTATCATCCCTTTTCTTTTGTTTTCCAATAATAGGGAGAAAACATTGAAAAAATAGATTGACTCTAACAGAGTGTGATTATAAGATATTCAAAAAAAATAAAAAGGGGGGATTTTTGAGCCCAATGATTGAATTTGTTGTCAATAACATGTCAATGTGTGCCTAATGATTGAATGATTGACGTAATGAATACTGGAGTATCCTAATTCATATGATTGAAGAGATGATCTTATGTTCAAAATCATATTCCAACGAATTCCACATTGTTAAAACATTTGAAGAAGTTCGTGTATTATTATTTAGTGCATGAGGTGAAGAGATGATCCATGCATCAACCTTTATTAGATTAAAAGAATGCTGAAGATAGTGGATTTTTTATTTAGAAAACAATTAAGGATGATATTTGAAGAGCAGGAAGACAGGAAGAAGAGTGGTTTAGGAAATTAAGGTTGAATTCATACTTAGTTATTATACTAAATACATGATATTTGATATTACCAAAAAAAATTAGGCCAACCATAGAGGCCATCTGAGGTCCTCATCCTCAAGCACATGTGGGACCAGAGTGTCAACTTTTCTTGAGGGAAGCCCTCAAGACTAGCCTCACATGATGAAGGACCATGTGCTTCACATAAGATTTTAGGATACCACATGGTGGTAAACCCGTGTGGTGAGTGTATTATGAGAACTGGGAGCACACTTGGGGGAGGTAGGGTGGGCTCTAAGAGCATGACCACCGGGTGAACGCGGTAAGAGGTGGTACCATGGAGGGAGGGAATAGTTTTGGGTTGAGGTTGTGGAATCTTGTATAATTAATGAGTCGCGTCTCGTGACTCTGCTTTGATGTGGGATGGCCACAAATCCTTAGTAAGTAATCTCATCCGTCTGATGCATTGCAGTTCTGAAGTCCACCATCTGATCAATAGCAGGATCGATCACGTGAATCCAAGATGTCCATCCCCCTGCACGCAGCACAATTTAATTTTGGACTTCCGATCCCCATCACTGAGCTATCTTCAACCTCAAACCACCTCTAATGCACCCACAAACTAGTGGTGATCCCAGACATTGATCTCATCACTCTGGAAACCATTTGATCTCATTCCAATATCGTTTGGATCTTATGAATAAAAATAAAAACATGAATGAATAAACATTTTCATGCATTCATCAACTCAATGATACACCATGTTTTGGCCGAGAAAATGAATGGTTACTGAATCGAACCATATGATGTTCGTAGATAATGGGATTTGCTTGCTTTCGAAAAAAAAATTCACATGAGGAATATACTCACCGAAGAAGAAAGAACTACGTTGATTGAAAACAAACTAATAGAATTGTTGAAACGGTTATCCCACCATTGAATATTTAAAACCTCTATATATCTCAAGAATTCAAATATTTGAAACCATGATATGTCATGAGGTATTTGAATGTGCAACAACATGGTGATGCATACCTATAGATAAATATCTCTCAACCGAGGATTTTGTTGTTGAAAATATTAAGAGATCTCTCATTCCTGAAAGAAAAGCACGTTCTGATAAGAGAAGATCGAAGAAACCACTATTCTTGAGGAGTGTTCATACAGCTCTTAGTTTTGAGAACAAATAAGGTCCCCTTCGGGATATACCTACATGGATGAGAATCCATCTATGAACACTCGACAAGTCATTCGCGCTCTTGAGTTCATTCGTGAATAAATGGATTGTGAAGCCATATAAAGACATTTCATCAATCCTCCATTTGTGTGACACACCAAAAACCATGAAGCCTCCTTGATTTTTGTGTTTTGAGGATCCTATAAGATAGGTTCATATATATACATTGTCTGTTGAGAAGAACAACCATTGCACCAAAAGCAACTATCCAATTGAGTTTTTGGGTGCTTGAGAGGCAGTGTAGAACTACCTGCAGGTTTGTTTTAAGTTGAAATTGAGAATCCTTAATAAATATTGAATATTTAATTATATAAGGAATCTAACCATTGTGTATTTGGGTTACATAATACATAACCAAGATCATATACAAACTTCTATATACCCATGTACATGTGAAGAATGCTTTGTGTGTGAAAAATGATTTGATAAAAAAACAAAAGTGGAAAAATTATGGAAGACCATTATTCCATAATTGTTATTTTGAAGAAAGAGTGTGCACCATTTGAACAAGTACAAGTGAGGCCCGGACTTCTGTCATAAGGAAGAACATTCAGCCTGAGTATTTATTGCATTACAAAACTGATCATTATTGGGGATCATAATATTTGAACAAGAACGACAGTTTCAATTTGAGTTGGTTGAATCGACTTGAATAGAAGGAAGATTAACAATCCATTCAAAGGATGAAGTTGAAACTGGGGGAATAATCATATTCTAGAAGAATTAAACTGGTGAATAGAAGTTAGTGGGTTTAACCAACATGTAATTTGGGGGTCTAACCAATTATTTTATATAATCATGTTCTAATGTAGTGAAGAATACATGATTGGGAGAATAACAAACACGGAAAAGGAGTAATTATTTATACCGAACCTTGTAAATCCATGTGTTCT
Source organism: Viscum album (assembly GCA_963277665.1). NCBI lineage: Eukaryota > Viridiplantae > Streptophyta > Magnoliopsida > Santalales > Viscaceae > Viscum > Viscum album. Next base: position 1,763,712,047 of record OY728136.1, on the reverse strand, counting down.
GTGCTTTGGTTTTATATAATCATTTAAAGAGTGGATTAAGGCCTTACCCAGCCAAAAATTTTGAATTGAAAAATAAAGCAATTCATAAAAGGTAAAAATAAAAAGATAAGGGGATCACTGATTCACCCCTCCCCTCTCAGTGATCTTTCACTATTCTAGGTCTTTCAATTTTAAGAATGTGATGACTATGAATGATGAGGGTTATGAAAAACATGATGGGAGATGATATAGAATGATTATGAAAAGTTTTCTATGTGAACATATTAATAGAGACAGTAAACCTATATGGTTAAGTATTTGAGAGTAATGTTATCTATTCTATATTATTTTTAAACAATGTGAAATTTATAAATGAAAGGTATCATTTTTTCCCTACTCTTAAGAATCATCTAAAAATTGAAAAAATGATAGATACCCAATCTAAAAAATTATAAAAATAATAATAACTCTGTTAAATGGATATAGGTATTATATAGGGAATTTATAAATATTTTTATAAATGAATATATTTATAAAAGAGTATTGTAATATTTTTATTATTGTTTTATAGGTGGTAGAACACATGTGATTGAACAAGGAAACTAGGTAAGGGTTTATTTTTACCAAATTTTAGTTGACTGAGTAATGTTTGTCCTATGAATCATATTTCCATTTCATCTGTTTAAATATTTCCTAAATTCAATTTTTTCAATATTATATTATATGTCATTATATTATATGTTATTTTTTATTTTATACCTCTCATGGGTTTTTTATTCAAATTTTACAAATACGGTAAGGGGGATTCAAGATTCAAATCCTTTTCTTGGGTCATAATAATTATTTTATGACAATAATCATGCGAAATATATCTCTTATAACCTATGATGATGTTATTTTTTGTTTCCATATTTTTTTATTGAGAAATAATGATGCACACAAGATTATTCTAAAATATTTATTTTATTTCTTTGTTAAAATTCATTTCTTCAAATAAAATTTCAAATATATTTTGAATTATTTCTCATCAATTAATATGTTTTACAACTTTCCAATGTTCACATTTTATTAGAAAAAATTAAAAATGATTTTATAACCCAGGATCCTTTAATTAAAAATTATTTATCATATAACATTTTTTTCTCCAACATTCTAATGTTATGTCTTTGGACTAGGTAATTTCAAAATGATCAAAATATTTTTTTTCTCCTTTCAAAAAAATTATTCATTAACCACTACATAATTTTGTTTGATAGAATTTATTACATTTCCAATTTTCCATTATTAATGAATCCTTTTAAAATTAAATTTTATCAAAGTATTCAAACTTACCCATTTTGAAAACATTATTTCTTCTTTAAATTTTAATTATTAAATATTATTTAAATGTAATTTTTATAGTATTTTCAATTCCCCTTCTTAAAAAATTTATTTACATTTCATGTTTATATTATTAATGGTTGTTTTTAAATGTAAAATTTTTCAATGATTCTACACATACATTTTTTGGAAAAAAAATCCATTCAAGCCGTTATTATTTAATTTTATATTGAAATTGTATTTTAAAGAATTATCACATATACTTTTTAAAAACATATGTATTGTTAAAGATATTTTATATAAAACCCAGTATACTAATAGATAAAAGTTATTATCATTCCTTTTAAAAATATCTATGTTTGAAATTAATATACTCTTTATCTTTTTTAATAATGTTTAGAATGGTTTTGTGAAAATATATGTATATTCACATCTATTTGTTTCCATGGTTTATCTCCCATAATGTGATTTTATGATCATATTATGTACATTATAATGTTGTGAAATATTTTTCAAATATGATATTTTGATAACTTAGGATTTTTTAAAAAAAATACGTGATAAGAAACCAACTATTTTTCCAAGGTTTATATATGTTATGGAGATGATTTACTTTATGTACCACACATATTTATGGATTATGATGGGTGGGTCCTATATCACCATAGATTACATTGGTTTATGTTAATATATTAGGAACTATTTAGGCATCCACATAATGTGGTTGTTCACATAGGTGTGGTAATAATGGGTTTAATCACACAATTTTTCATATGCATATGGTTTTTCAACATTCCAATGATGTTTATGAAGTTATGAAAATTATAAAAAATTCAATTTTTTTGAATTTAAAGCTATCATGATCATTACATAATTTTAATTTATTTCACACATTTATATTAGGCTCACATGTTTTATGATAAATGATATGAGTACGATATATGTCATGCCTTTCATTTTTCCTTAGTGATATTTTTATGATATTTTTTCTCCATCAAATTTTATGATTATCAAACATGGAGTTATAATGTTTTATCATGTTATTTATGTATTACTAATATAAAATTTCAAGCTTCTGATCTCATATTTTATGTTATTTATTTTCTCATTCTAATTGATTGAGATCACCCCTTTATTGTGTATTTTACCCCTGGGTTTTAAAGATTATTAAATAACATGATATTTATTGAAATGGTATAGAGGATCACTATTATGTATAATGGTAATAAAGTTTTGTTAATAGGATGATTACCAAACAAACAACTAAGAAAAAAACATTAAGGTCCATAAGTTATGATACTTTTTATAGAATATATGTTTTATATCATGAGATTAATATGCCATTTACATTATATATAGAATTAGTCATTAAATGGAGTTAAAGGCATCTAAAACTACCATGAAGGGATGAATTTATATTTTATAATTTAAATTTATATCTTTTTTAACACTAGTCTAACACCTTCTTTATCTTTTCCATGGATATCAGTTTTTAGGGAATCTGATAAGACCTTACACCTTCCATGATAACTATATTCAAACGTTTGGGAAAGAATTCAGACCAATGTTTTATATATAAGTTATTTTTTGTGATAATCATTGACAGATAAACTATTTGGGATTGTCTTTTCTTGATCTTAACACACTTGACCACATCATGATCATGAATTAGATAACTATCGACAAATTAAAAATCAATTATTATCATCATGGGGATCATTTTCATTCATCAAATGTAGTTACTCATGTATTCTTGGGTTTGTGGGATCCTAGATCATGTGGAGTTGGTATAAATATATATTATTTATTTTATCTAATTAATTTTTTAGATATGTTTTCTTGATTCGCCTGAACTACATCTTAGTGATCCTCTTCATGTAGTATTGACTGAGTTTCCAATTTTTTTATTTATTTATCTCTCCATGTTTCCAACTCAAAGGGAATTAATGATATATATAGTTTTTTTTGGGATTAATCCCTTATCATTATCTTCAAACAATATCACTCCCATTTAATTGAATGAATTAAAGGAGCTTATTAAGAATTTTATGGATAGAGGATTTATTTTTACTAGAATTTAACCTTGTGAATCGTGAGTTGTAACATGCTTTTTTTCTTATTGTTACATTAATATATATTTTTCTATGACTTATATGATATTTTTTATCCTTTATGGTTACATATTCTTTCTTGGGTGTTATAAGGTCATTTGATTATTAAAATAGTATATTTTGGTATTTTTTAACCAAAAAAACATATACAATGATTTTGGTGTTTGTCTCGGTTCTCCCTCGACATCCAAAGGTTTATCCATGTGTAAAATGATAAATGTTGAAATTAATATCCAACACATGGTGTTTAGGGTTTGATATATATGTCCACAACATATGAGACCTCACCATTCCCATTTTGTATAGAATGGTGAGAGAAACAATCCAAATGTTTAGGGAAACTCTATAGGGGAAATTCATTTCCATGTTATAGTAAACAAATCCATTGTTTATTCCAATACATAAATGATTTTATTCAAGTGGTAACACTTTTTTAAATATTATATACGATAGATTTCTTCTTTAAAAACATAAATGCTTCAAATTTGATCATTCATGCCTCTTTAATGGATGTATTTAATGAATTTTAAATTCCATTATTTACTCTATTAATTGATCAACACTCATCTACATGATGTTTCCTCTGACATTCATGTTGTTTTTATGGTACACATTGGACAACTATTTTTATCTTAGGTGATCATAATTCGAGAGAAGTTTCGTATTTTCTAGACCAATTCAGGTTTCTAGGGATTTTAAGAAGAACTATAGTGGGTTTTTATTGGTTTAATTGGATTTATTTTTTCCAAAATGAATAATTATATAATTATATTGTATTAATTTTAGACTTAAATTATTCTCAAAAAAACTATCTTATCAATTTTTTATATCGAGGAAGTTCTTATTCCTCAACTAGATTCAAAAATAAAAGGTGATAGAAAATTCATGGGAACTAAGTCTACATTATCTAATGGAAAAATATATTATAGGTCCTTACAGGGATTATGTGTATATCCATATACACCAATCTTGTCATGTGGTACTTACCATGATCTAGAGACAATAACCACCACTAGAGTATGGTGTGTGGTGGTCCTAAAAACAACTTCCAATATGGTGGTGTGTGTGACAATTTCCTTAAAGTATGATCATATAATCAAGACTTACTGGAGTGGGGTTACAAAAAATTCTAAGAAACATTGAGGCTATTTAGACATAGTGTTATATACTTGAATAATCATACCTACATTGGGACAAATTTAGTTGTTCTAGGGTTCACGGTAGCTTATTTAGTACATGATGACTTTTCTCATGTGTGGTTATACATTTACTTAAAAATATTGTTTATATCATTACATGATGTATTATATATCATGTCAATATATTTTAAGGATCAATTGGTTTTGTGCAATTAGTTTCTACTCACACCCCTCAAGGGAATATGAGTGCATGTGTATACTTTCTGATCAATGACCCATGAGAAGGGAAAAGGCCCATTGATATAGAGTCATGAGATAAGGCATGGTGTCTGGAGACTATATTCGAACAACCTCTAGAGGTATGTCATAATGTTATATTTACTTTTCTTCTTTCTCATAATATTTTTTGTCCTACTACATTATTGGTCCTTTTAGAATTATATTGTATAACCTGAGCTACTTACCATTGAATTCATTATAACATTACATATTAATTTTATTTTCTTATTTTTTATATTATTTTTTGTTTTCCTAGTTTATAAGGAGGGAGTAGTATCCCCACTGATAGATACCAAACACTCATCCCTAGTCCACAATGTCATGAGTATTTGGAGGTGCACATGAGGCCATTTGGAACATTATCTCAGACCCATTTATTAATGACATGGAATTTCAAAGTTGTATCAATTGTGTGTTTTATTTTACTTATTCATTCAAAAAAAATTGGGAATTTTCGGAAAGTATCTTATAATATTTGGTACTTAGTTTTGGTTTTTATATGTGTTCTGGGTTATAACATGCGTAAAGGACCTCTAATTAATTGTTCTTAGGACTTCCTCTATATTTATGGTTTTATGATTTCATGATGATAAAGAGTATATTATGTTATTACTGTTATAGGATTTTGGTGTTTTCAATATTTATAACTAGGTACATATTGTCACATTTGATATATATATATATAGAATACTCTTGGGTGATATATTGAATCTTTTTAAATAAATTCCAGGACATTTGATATATAGAAAACAAATACCTATATTTTTTCTTTCATTTCATATATATATTTCATATTTTTTAAAAATATATCAATATTTTCATTAAAAAGTTGAACAATAGAATAATTTTATGTCCTATATATATATATCATTTCTACTAATGTTTAGGTATTAAGAACTTATATTAGGATATAGGTAGTATAATTTCCCAAATTTTATATATATATATATATATCAATCTTAATAGATGAATATTCAATACATTTAAAAAATACTTTCCCAAGGACAATAATGGTTTAGTGTAATTGGATAACAGTTACCCCATAATATTATTTAATGAGAGTTCTTCCCATTTAGTACTCTTCATTGACATACCCTACATAAACCATTATTCATTACCCGTGGAATGGAAACATAAAAAAGTGGTGATCTTATATGCTAAGTAAAGGAAAACATGGAAGATTTCAATTAAAAAACATATGAAATCATAAAATAATAATAACGTATGATCTTATAAATATAACTTATATTTTCTATACCCAATATATATTGGATCATAAACATCAGCTATGGATAAAAAAATTCATTTCAATACAAAAGAACAATAAGAATAAAAAATAATCATAAATAAATCAGTAACAGGATGTTCATTTCATATAATGTTGTCACCACAATAAGTAAATAAACCTTTCAATATGTCTAGGATAACACCCAATACCATTAGTGAACAATGGATTATTAATCGAAATTTATTTCCCATTTAGTAATGTATTAGTTATCATCACTTATTTACCATAGTATATCAATAACATAGACATGTTTCTGATAGTGAATCTAGTATATTGACATATTTCCCATCATTATCTCATGAGATATAAAACATTACACATTACATTTAAAAGATATATATTTCCCACCCATCCTTTGTTATACATAAAAATCGTATTTTATTGTAACATAACCATATTATATGGTTATAAAAAAAATTTCAATGCATGTCATACATGTTAAAAAAAATTCTTTTACATATTCAGTAAAAACCAACAAGGCCTTATTTGGAAAATGATACGAGGATTCCATTAAAAAAATTTATGAAACTAAAACATTTCAAAAAATGACACTAATCATTCATTTGGTTATTTTAAAATGTTTCTTCCAAAAATTATAAGAAAACATGAACGTGGAACAAAAAGGGTTTCCAACCGAAGAGAGAAATAAATTCACTTTTTCATTAAAAACATTATTTTGAAGTCATCATTACTTAATTAGTGTAAAATGAAAGGCAAACATGTAATTTAAAATAATAACAATAGGTGAAGAAAAATCATGAGTTTCTTTAATGTTATATCATAATATATCATCATTGGAATAATATCAAAAAATCACAATAAAGAATGAAAATGTAATATTAAAGAAAAAAACATTGGTATATTTTGAATCATAAGTCCTACTAAACAAATAATATTATTAGAATATTTATATATTATTACTATAATTATATGTATCATAATATATATTCATGGTATGTACATACACTACACAAAAGAAACAAGTGGTGTATTGGGTATGTGTCCCGCAAAAATAAAAGTGACATGAAAATACCTTACCACATTGATATCATTTTAATCATAGGCCCCAATAACGAATAAATTGAAATAAAAATTTAAATAAAAACATAATAATTATATTTCAGATATAATATTATATTTTGTCAATACCTAAAATATGAAAAATTAATGAGTGGTGAATAAAGCATATAAATCCAAGAAAAGAAAGGGTGACAGAAAATCCATTACCTTAATTCTTAACATCATTCATACTCATTTGAAGCGCATGTATAATATAAATGAATTTATTATAAATATATTATTTAAATATACAAATATTTTTATCTGATATATTATTTAATAATGACCATTTATTACCCATTTATTAACAATCCCTTGTTAAAATAATGTTTCGATTAATAACTACTTCATTTTTTATGTGTTTTTTTGTTTGGTATTTTTGGTTCATTTTACTTGATCATGGTTCCATAATTACTATAATAAAAAATATGATATAAATATAATATAAATTAATTATATTTATTTATATATACCCATTAAATTTAAGGATAAAAAATTAATTGCATCGTTTATAGTGGTGGTAGGACATACGTATGCATGAAAACTATTTCAATTTTCTCGATGGATGGAATGAAATAAAGATAAATAATAAATTAAATTTAAATATTGTTTTTGTACATATATATGAAATATTTTTATTATGCATTTCCATTATATCTTCCATGTATATCATATGTAAACAACGGACAACATTACATTGCTATGTGGGTAGTCTGTCTTACACACAAGCAACACTATTTTATTCTCATGGAAGTAATGTTAGAAGTTATATGTGATATTATAATTCTATAATAATAAATATTTCATAAATATAATATACATATTTTAAATCCATATATATATATATATGTCAATGAGATGTGGTTTTAGAAAATGAATTACATCAGTTTATTAGGTCATAGTTTGCAGTAAACATGATTAAAGTTTCATTATCCATTTAATTAAGTTGGAAGTGAATATATTTGTAGAGACCCAAATCTTGACATACATAGATATTACATTACTTTTGTGGAATACTTAATAAATAACAAAAATAGACACACAAGGACCGTAATAGTTTAGTGTCTTTGGAAACATGGAACGTAATCTTCTAATCATGGTGAAAGATCTTCAACATATCCCATAAAGATGTTCCACTTTTTATTTCTTTACCAAAAACCTTTCTTTTAATCCTGGGGGAAAATAAAACATAAAAAGGGTGAGCTCAAATGCTCTGTAAGGGAAATCATGGATAAAATAAAACATACCATATACATTTAAACTTAAAAACATGAACATAATGTTTAAACATCAAAATCTTGAGCGACAACATAAAACATGGAAGTACATAAGGCATAGATCATAATTGAACATAAATCATGAAAAAATAGAATGGGAATAAAACATGTAATTGTGGCATCCATTATGCACATGTAACGATTTCCATAGTAGCCAAGGCATTGCTGCCAAGACCATCTTAGTGGATAAAGTCCCTTTCGGAATCGAGTTCACTCCTCATTCCAGTCCTGTAATACTGAACCGGATTAACTTACCATTCCAATCATGTCTATCTCATGAGATATAAATCTTTACCCAATTCATTGAAGGGAGATATATCTCCCACCCATCTCATAATGAAATCATTCTTACTTGTGGCAAAAAATAAAAATACATTCTTGATAATAACCGAATGAATAAAATGGGTTTCATAAACATCATCCCATCATCACATAATCCATATAAAATAAATGGATATAATTTCATAATAAGAAAAGTGAAACCATATAAATCATAGAGACATGATACTTGAAACGTACACATATAAAATAATGTCATTTTAGATGGAAAATGGTTTTTATAAAACACTTGAAATGAATCATTGAGGAAAATATCCTTTCTTCTTCAAAAACCAATTTCTTTTCCCAAAACGTCATGCAATTTTAAAAGAAATAGATTTTTTTTTAAAATATTCATGAAATATTTTGGAGGAAGCTTCATGAAAATAAGTCTTCACCAAACCGTAAAAATCCTTTCATGCTGTATAAGTTTAAAAAACATTCATCTCGTACTTTTGTTGGAAAATTCAAAAAGTACCTCATAAAAGCAAGATTCCTTCCATACGATGTGGTAAAAGTCAAAATGTGTAAAAAGGACATTAAACATACATAAAAACACTTTTAGAAAACATGTACATGGTTGATAACAATAACCCCAGTAAATACTTACGTATAAGCAATCTCGGATAAAAATGAGATTTGCAGAATTATCCCTTACCTTATGTCTGATATGCTTCGTATGTATCTGATCCTCCTGTATAATGATTTAAATAATGTCATTGACTTATTATAGAATCATATTCATTGTTATGATATCATATATGGTTCACTTATGACTTTATATTACCCGTTCTTTTGTAAATTCCATGTTAATGAGTGTTTTGGGTAAAATCGTTTCATTTGTCGTACGTGTTTTGACTTGTAATTATTCATATGATTACTTAGATCATGATTACTTAATTACAGAATATAAAAAATTATTTATATATAATATATATTAAGAATATACATATATATAATAGATCGATAAATGGAAAGAAATGCACCGTTCATGGAGACGGTAGGTCGTACATACGCATGAACGATGTTTTCGTTTCCTTATTGAGTTGAATGGAATTAATTAGATGACATATATATATATATACATAAATCCAGTATCTTTATAATGTCATATATTTCATTATTATTGCTTATATATACTTTATAATCATTCTTAAATAGTTAACATGGAGAATGAATCTCATCGCGTCGTGGAGACGGTAGTCCGTACGTACGCACGAGTGATGATATCATTTCCATAATTATTGAATTGAATTGGAGTGGATGATACAATATATCAGAATCAGTATGATTTTATAATAACTATTTATAGTTATTCTTTACACAATTATACCCATCCATGTAAGGTGTTGGTGGAAAAACAGATTACCCCACGGCGTGGAGACAGTATTCTGTACGTACGCACGCGCGGTATTTTATTTTCCGTATAATGGATAGAAGGTGAAATGGGGTTGTTTCATATTTATAATAACATATCGGTATATTAGTGATACTGATGTTATTAATTTATAATGAAACAACTAAAGAATAAGAAGTTGAAAAGAAAGAAGCTTGAAAGAATCGGTAGAAGAAATTCCCTCTTCTTCGATACGCCTCTTTGAAACCTTCTCATAGGGCACTAAGATTGGTCTTTGAAGTAAACCAGGACCTCTAGGATGTTTCTAGGGAAGTTTATAAGATATTTTGTCAGGTTTTTCCGAGCATTAAGGCTCAATGTGGTGTGGGGAAGAGAGGGAGGAGGTTCCCTTTCATAAGGGAGGAGAGCGGCACCTTTGGAAATCTTAAAAATATTAATTTATAATAAATATAACCCCACTTAAAAACCTCCAAAAATGACTCATATTAGAATATTAGATGAGATAATGTTGTAATCTCACCAACCAATAAAATTTAGACATGTTAGAATTTATTTTAAACATTATCAACTTGATTTATCTTTATTTAATCAATTTACTTTTATTTGTGGTAATAACATTCTAAATTATAAATTATAACAAATAATTACTTATTTGTTGTGAATTGTCCATAGTTGGATAATTTATAACATTTTAGACCATATAAATTTAAATTTATAATTTGTATATATTTTTTGATTTTTAAACAATTTTATAATATGTTATTTTTATAAAATAACAATAGTGTCAATTTTGATACTATTCATTTATTTGAATTTAAATAAAATATATACAGAAGATATGTTCAAACTAAAAGCTTTAATAGATTCATAAAAGGTCATATGTTTCTAGAAAATTAGTGGAGAACATTAAATAAATCATATAATATTTATTTTAATATTTTTAAAACCATTTATTTGATATTTCTCTTAATAAAATAATTTCAACATCACTATTATGTCACCTTTAATGATAATTATTTAATCCCTAAAAATTCTAAGTAAATTCATATGATGTAGATAATTATATTATCTTTCTGTAGACTACTTATATCCGAAGTTTCATGAATTTTATCACTAAACTAAAATTATTATACTTATAAGATTTATGAAAGTGACATGTTGTCACTTTCTTTGGTTTTAATGATAATTAAATTATTTCCATGGAACAAAGTCCATTAAATGAATCTAATCCAACCCTTATGTGATATGGGTCGAATTTTAGTCATCCAATATGATTTTTGCAGGTGTTAGGGTAATTGTATAAACTTATATTTACCCTTAATTACCTGATTTACCTTTAACTATGGTAAATAAATTTTACCGTAGTTACTATTCATAAAGACCAAAAATAAAAAGTAGCGTATTAACATAATTTGGACCCACTGATTCCAAATATGGAGTCCATTTTTTCAATTTAAATACACAAAAGTTTCATAAATTAAATTAAAATTAATCACGTTGTCGAAAGAAAACGGGATTTTGTTTAAAACATTGCAAAAGATTGAATTGATTTAACCTACGAATTCAAGGTAAAATCAATGATAATGACATAGATTATATTAAATTTTAAAAATATATTCTATTTATACTTTATAACCATTCAATATTATAATTTAACCACATAAATTATTACGATGAAAGAAGTTGTTTCTAATTAAAATATAGCGTGTTTTAATTATTCATTAAAATATGAAAGTTATCAGAATAATATGAAAATTTTATCCAAGGTAAAATTTCATATCCTTATTCCAAATAATAATTTTATTTTGTAAAATTGAACTTATAAACATATGAAAAACTAGATTTAATGTGGGTGCTCCATCAAAAGGCGGCAAAACTTCATTTTTTGAAAAATAATTATTTTACCCGAAAAAATTTATTTTGTTCACATAAAATGTTTTATAAAATTTATAAGATGAATAATAATGTTATAAAATTCAAAATTTGGTTAATACTATTCATAATGGCTAGTTCTTGATAATATTATAACTGTATATCGTTGTTTAGTGAAACCTGGTATTGCGTACAACACACGCTATTGAGGAAGGTCGTGATTGCGTGTAATGAATGCCAAGTCAGGGTTGCGTGTAGTGAAGGGCTCCTTTGATGTTGCATATAACAAAATCCAACCATATTTCATTTATACATTGAATATATATATATATACACTCAATTTTGTGTAGAATAACTTCTATCAAATGAACTTGAAATTGTGTATAACACGATATGAGATTTGTGTTGCGTATATTGCAAGATAATACGGTGTTGCGTATAGCACAAGATAATCATGGTGTAGCATAAAACACATGACATCAAATAAATTAAAAAGAATACTTATCATAAAATCTCGGGGTGTTACATTCTACCCCCCCCCCCCCATTAAAATGAATTTCGCCCTCGAAATTCGTCGGGGTTATAAATGGTTTGTTACTTGAGAATTTCTTTCATAGAAACCCACATTGTAAAAAGGAATGCTAAAACTTAATTTTAAAAAGTGAGGTATGAATCATTATGGTTACCCAAATTAACTCATCACTAGTTTTACACATATGATATCATAGGTGAAAATATGGATATGGAGGAGAAATCGAACCATCATGTTCTAATGGAGAGTGGTAGATAGGAGGGCTATGAAAAAGCCAACAATCACAAAGCCATAGATTTGTGATGATATAAAGTACCATCTGATTCATCAGATATACGAGAACTATGACAACATTTTCGGTTTTCAATATCATTTCCCTAAAGTTGAAATATTTGAATTAGAAGAAATACTTACTTGATTTTGGTAAAATCTCACTATTGTTCGTGCTTTGAACAATTTCCACTTCATCACTTAAAGAAATGAAGTTGAATATGTTATTTGTGAAGTGTTAACAGATCATGTGATAGAATGATGGGTCATTCCATTTGTTTCAAATAAAATTTTATCAAAAGTTATCAAAGATACATAAGTCCATCTATGGTGAGGTTAATCATATACGATTCCAAAAATGAACTTATACTTCATATATCATACCACTTAATAAAATAAAACTTTTTTCTACTAACCAGGGACTTCTTGTAGGCCTGTGGTATTCAATAATGGCCAGTCGCACTTCGGTTGTGGGTTCGATTCCCACAGCCTTTTCCGACGTGATGGGCTGCCGCCTGTCTTGCAGGTTGTCCTTTTTCTAAAACTACACTATTATAACATTACAGAAATAATTTTTTTTAAAAAAAGTTATAGCCTTAAACAATAGTATATGATGTCCGACATAACACTTTAAAATCTTTAGACTTATCCAAAATACATTTATCCAAGCTCATAGTATAAATAAAACAATTACTGGAAAGGTCACATAACATGAACGTGAATAACATCATTTATCATATGATATGTCTTGTTGGTCACATTCCAAACATGTGAATTCCTAAATTATTTATTCTATTGCAACATGAATTACCACAGAACCTTAGTTGAAAACATGAATGCTGTAAAAAGTTGTCTATTTCCTCATTCCCAAATCCCAAAAATTCTATATACTCAAACCATGATACCACTTAGTCCTTATATCAATCATGAGCTCATGAATACTATCAAACATATTATATTATCTTTATCCCTTCATTATGTGCATATCATCTACTTTCCAAAAATATTTCAATCACTTTTCATGGTTACCGATGCCATATTCATATGGAAAACCACAATGGACCAATACATAGATATTCCAATATACCATAAAAGTACTTCAATAACATTATTCTTGAATACCCATACATAAACACTTCAAACCATAATCTTCAATGATTGTTATGGAATAATTCCTTCCTTGATTTAGAAGTAACCTATTAGGTCAGGGCATTGAGTTGGGTAATGCCCATGTTCTCCACAGATAAGACATTGAACTCCATAACATTCTGTCACTCTATGACCCTTCTCTCCACACAGATAACATCTTCCCCTCCATTTGAGGTATTCCTCAAGGTTATTCTTCCCTTATTTAGAAATCTCAATCTTCTTTTCTTTATGATCCTCAACATGTGAACATGCATAAAAGTCTATCTTCCTCTTATTTGATGAATTAGGAATACCACTAAATTTCACCTTGTTAGTCATATATCGCGATGACTGATTCAGAATAATCACAATATCATTCTCTCTAGGCATTACACAATTTCATTGCTCATAGTCACAAAATTTTCCATTCGATTCAATGTTAACTGAATTCCTTCTGGTTCCCTCTATTGACTAAAACACAAAAAGAATTCTGTGAGAGGCAAAAATCATGATAGATGAAACAACATAATAGAGGGAGAGTAACTTCAATATCTAACATCTTAGGATTAATTCTATGATCGTTACCATAATTCTAGGACTATAACCTATACTTATACTAAACCTTAGGGACATCCCTAGACATACCTTATAAATATCTCTAGGGATCTCACTAAAGTTCTCGCATCCTAGTTTCCAAAGGTTGACTAAACCATTCCTCTGATACCAACTATAGGGACCCGAAGCTTGAAGTACATAGATATTACTTTACTTTTGAATAATAATTAATACATAACAAAAACAGACACACAAGGACCGTAGTAGTTTAGTGTCTTTGGAATCATGGAACGGAATATTCTAATTATGGTGAAAGATATTCAACATCTCACATAAAGATCTTCCACTTTTTGTTTCCTTACCTAAAACCTTTCTTTTAATCCTTGGGAAAAATAAAACATAAAAAGGGTGAGCTAAAATTCTCATTTAGGGTACGAATGGATAAAATAAAACATACTATATACATTTGAACTTAAAAACATGAACATAATGTTTAAACATCAAAATCTTGAGAAATGACATAAAACATGGAAGTACATAAGGCATAGATCATAATGGAACATAAATCATGAAAAAATAGAATGGGAATAAAACATGTAATTGTGGCATCAATTGATCACATGTAATGATTTCCATAGTAGCCAAGGCATTGCTTCCAAGACCATCTTAGTGGACAAAGTCCCCTTCTGAATCGAGTTCACTCCTCGTTCCAGTCCTGTAATACTGAACCAGATTAACATACCGTTCCATCCATGTCTATATCATGAGATATAAATCATTACCCAATGCATTTAATGGAGATACATGTCTCACCCATCTCATAATGAAATCATTCTTACTTGTTCCACAAAATAAACATACATTCTTCATAATAACCCAATGAATAAAATGGGTTTCATAAACATCATCCCATCATAACATAATCCATATAAAAGAAATGGATATCAATTCATAATAAGAAAATTGAAACCATGTAAATCATAGAGACATGATACTTGAAACATACACATATGAAATAATGACATTTTAGATGGAAAATGGTTTTTATAAAACACTTGAAATGAATCTTTGAGGAAAATATCCTTTCTTCTTCAAAAACCAATTTATTTTCCCAAAACGTCATGCAATTTTAAAAGAAATATTTTTTTTTGAAAATAGTCATGAAATATTTTGGAGGTAGATTCATGAAAATAAGTCTTTATAAAACCGTAAAAATCATTTCATGCTATATAAGTTAAAAAATCATTCTTCTCGTACTTTTACTGGAAAATTCAAAAAGTACCTCATAAAAGACATATTATTTCCATACGATGTGGTAAAAGTCAAAATGGGTAAAAAGGACTTTAAACATACATAAAAACACTTTTATAAAAAATGTGCATGGATGATAACAATAACCCCAGTAAATACTTACGTATAAGCAATCTCGGATAAAAATGAGATTTGCAAAATTATCCCTTACCTTATGTCTGATATGCTTTGTATGTATCCGAACCTCCTGTATAATGATTTAAATAGTGCCATTGACTTATTATAGAATCATATTCATTGTTATGATATCATATATGGTTCACTTATGACTTTATATTACCCGTTCTTTTGTAAATTCCATGTTAAAGAGTGTTTTGGGTAAAATCGTTTCATTTGTCGTTTGTGTTTTGACTTCTAATTATTCATATGATTAATTAAATCATGATTACTTAATTCCAGAATATAAAATATGATTTATATATAATATATATTTAGAATAGACATATATATAATAGATCTATAAATGGAAGAAAATAAACCGTTCATGGAGACGGTAGGTCGTACGTACGCATGAACGCTGTTTTCATTTCCTTATAGAGTTGAATGGAATTAAGTAGATGACATAAATATATATATATATATACACATAAATACAGTAACTTTATAATGTCATATATTTCATTATTATTTCTTATATATACTTTATAATCATTCTTAAATGGTTAACATGGAGAATGAATCTCATCGCGTCGTGGAGACGGTAGTCCGTACGTATGCACGAGCGATGATATCATTTCCATAATTATCGAATTGAATTGGAGTGGATGATACAATATATCATAATTAGTCTTATGTTATAATAACTATGTCTAGTTATTCTTTACACCATTATACCCATCGATGTAAGGTGTTGGTGGAAAAACAGATTACACCACGGCGTGGAGACGGTATTCCATGCGTACGCACGCGCGATGATTTCGTTTTCCATAGGATGGATAGAAGGTGAAATGGGGTTGTTTAATATTTATAATAACATATAAGTATATTATTGATACTTATGTTATTACTTTATAATGAAGCAACTAAAGAAAAAGAATTTTAAGAATAAAGAAGCTTGAAAGAATCGGTAGAAGAAATTACCTCTTCTTCGATACGCATCTTTAAAACTTCCTCTTAGGGCACTATGTTTGGTGTTTGAAGTAGAACAGGACATCTAGGAAGTATTTTAGGGAAGTGGAGAAGATAATTTCTCATGTTTTGGCCGATCTTGAAGGCTAAATGTGGTGTGAGGAAGAGAGGGAGGAGGTGCCCTTTTATAAGGGAGGAGTGTGGCACCTTTGGAAATCTTAAAAATATTAATTTATAACAAAACTAACCCCACTTAAAAACCTCCAAAAATGACTTATATTCAAATATTAGATGAGATAGGTTTGTAATCTCATCAACCAATAAAATTTAGACATGTTAGGAATTTATTTTAAACATTATCAACTTGATTTATCCTTATTTAATCAATTTAATTTTATTTGTGGTAATAACATTCTAAATTTTAAATTATAACAAATAATTACTTATTTTTTGTGAATTATTTATAATTGGATACTTTATAAAATTTTATACCATTTAAATTTAAATTTATAATTTTTATATATTTTTGTGATTTTTAAACAATTTTATAATATGTTATTTTTATAAAATAACAATAGTTTCAATTTTGATACTATTTATTTATTTGAATTTAAAAAAAATATAAATAGATGATATGATCGAAATAAAAGCTTTAATAGATTTATAAAAGGTCATATTTGTCTAGAATATTAGTGGAGCACATTAAATAGTTCATATAATATTTATTATAATATTTTTAAAACCATTTATTTGATATTTCTCTTAATAAAATAATTTCAACATCACTATTATGTCAACTTTAATGATAATTATATAATCCCTAAAAATTATAAATAAATTCATATGATGTAGATAATTTTATTATCTTTCTATAGACTACTTATATCCAAAGTTTCATGTTGTCACATTCTTTGCTTTTAATGATAATTAAATTATTTCCAGGAAAAAAAAGTCCATTAAATGAATCTAATACGACCCTTAGGTGATATGGGTCGACTTTTAGTCATCTAATAGGATTTTGGAAGGTTTTAGGGTAATTTTATAATCTTATATTTACCCTTAATTACCTGATTTACCTTTAACTATGGTATATAAATTTTACAGTAGTTACTATTCATAAAGCCCAAAAATAAAAAGTATCTTATTAACATAATTTGGACCCACTGATTGCAAATATGGAATCCATTTTTCCAAAATCAATACACAAAAGTTGCAGACATTAAATTAAAATTAATCTCGTTGTCGAAAGAAAACGGGTTTTTGTTTAAAACATTGCAAAAAATTGAATTGATTTAACCTACGAATTCAAAGTAAAATAAATGCTAATGACATAAATTATATTAAATGGTAAAAAATATATTCTATTTATAATTTAAAACCATTAAATATTATAATTTAACCACATAAAATATTACGATGAAAAAGGTTGTTTTTAATTAAAATATAGTGTGTTTTTACTATTCATTAAAATATAAAACTTATCTGAATAATATGAAAATTTTATCCAAGGTAAAATTTTATATCCTTATTACAAAGAATAATTTTATTTTTAAAAATTGAAATTATAAACATGTCAAAAACTAGATTTAAAGTGGTTGCGCCATCAAAAGGCGGAAAAACTGCATTTTTTGAAAAATACTTATTTTACCCTAAAAAATTTATTTTGTTCACATAAAATGTTTTAAAAAATTTATAATATGAATAATAATATTATAAAATTAAAAATGTGGTTAATACTATTCATAACGGCTCTTTCGTGATAATATTATTATCATATATCGTTGTTTAGTAAAACCCGGTATTGCGTACAACACACGCTATCGAGGAAGGTCGTGATTGCCTGTAATGAAAGCCAAGTCAGGGTTGCGTGTAGTGTAGGACTCCTTGGTTGTTGCGTATAACAAAATCCAACCATATTTCATTTATACATTGAATATATATATATATACACTCAATGTTGCATAGAATATCTTCTATCAAATGAACATGAAATTGTGTATAACACGATCCGAGAATTGTGTTGCGTATATTGCAAGCTAATACGGTGTTGCATATGGCACAAGATAATCTTGGTGTAGCATAAAACACATGACATAAAATAAATTAAAAATAATACTTATCATAAAATCTCAGGGTGTTACAATATTTTATTACAATAACATTATAAAATCTTAGAACATGTTAAAAAAATTCTTTTTTTATGATCATCATTTAATAATATTTTTTTTGATTTTTATGTACAAAAAAATAAATTACCAATTTATAATGATACATCTTATTGGGGTAACCTCCATTGTATTACAACAAAATCCATACGAGGATGGATTTAGATGATATAAAGGCCTCTAGGATGTGAGTAGGTTGGTATGTATATTATTTTGGTAAGTATTATAATAAAAAATAGGTTTTGTAATTATGAATTAGAGAAGAGATGGGTGGTGTTTTATAAGTGGAAAATATGACATATATAGAATTTGTTAAAATAATAATGTGTAACCATATTTTTCACATCCCATAAGGCTAGAAAATGTTTCAATGATATTTTCGAAATAGAATGTTTCCATAATTATAGAAGGTTTTAATATAAAAATTAAAAATAAAATAAAATAAAATTTAATAAATTAGGTTAATAGGTTTATTATTTAAATAAATTTTATTTTAAAACCATCTTAAAATAAAATTTATCTATTAACATTTATTAGGTGGGTATTCTTGTTTCGTATCACTCCCTTTGTATGATCATGGATCTCCAATAGTTGTTCCTAAAAAATAACATTCTTTATTATTATAGAATATGAGTTTTATACATGTGATTGATAATGTATATACTTTTTTAGGATAGATACATATAATACATAGTGAACTTAATATAGGATTGGAAGAAGTGCCAAACAGTGAGATATGATCCCAATATAATAAAAAATTTCTAATTGAATGATATAGATAGTTATTAAATTCCCTTTATTTAGACATATAAATACCTTTATCCATCTAAAAACCCATAGAAATACTTTTCAACCAACATTAAATTCCATTTCATAGGGGCTAATGTCAACATAACTTTTCTGTAAATATGGTGATTCCTTTATGCGTTACTGAATGGTTCAAGATTTCCCCCCAATTTCAACTACTTTTATTTGTCCAAATATCTGCATTTCGCCTAATTTATCCATTTAAATTTAAATTATTAGCTTATATCCATAGATAGATTTATATTTATCCATTTTATTTTTTGAGTGAATTTTATTTTGTAAGGAAATTCATCCAACGTAATGTGTTGATCCCCACCACCATGATATCAATAGAATAGGACCTCAGCATTTATTACTAGGTTTCTGTTGTTCTATAAGAATAACCATCTATATATGGTTTATATTTTGTGGTGAAACTAAACTATGTTTTAATATGTTGTTAAATACTTTAGCAAAACATTGAGGTAAACCTCAGATCCTGATAAGATACAATGGAATGTGGTACTTCGTGAAACCTTAACTCTGCATAAATTTATATTATACCAACATGACATAAAAATAAATATTTACTAATATCAAGGGTGTTGTATTAATTTTTATAGTTATCTAGTACAAACCATATATAATTGTTCCCTTTATATATTTTGAGGTGTCCAATGATAATGTCAAGGATGATGTTCACCAATTTTCATTCTATTATGGGTAATATTTTTAACATTAGGATATACTTTTTCCTCCCATCCAAAATATGTTTAAATATATGGCATTGAGATATGTAGTCAGCAATATCCATCTTATTGGTTTTCCACCTGATATAATCTTTCACATAGTCCAATAAAAGGCATTGTACCATTTTGTCCCTTCAGTTTTCGGTTCAAGGCCCAAAACCAAGTGATATGCGGAAGGTTTCAACCGTATTATAGATTATTTTTAAAAAAAATATTTTTTAAATTAATAAAACATTCCCAAAATAGAAAATACTATCATGATATTCACATCAAAGATAAGATAATCCATAAAACATTCCAATAACTTTAACCATATGTCAATAAAATAAAAAGTAATTCCTCCTCAAATAATATTTTCTATTCCAACATATACATATCTAGATGGTTTTATTGCCATAATTTTCACTAAAACATATCTTTAGTCTTGATAGATTATGATTACATAAATCCGCAATATGTTGTCTATGAAATTGAACTTCTAATCAACTTTAAACGCATAATATCGTTATTGTATCTAAAACTCTTATGTTAATATAACATGGTTACATATGTTGTTCCAAAATATAATCCACCATTTATTCCATAAAAGATCTCTTATCTTAACAGAAACATTTTAATTGGGAGTTTTTTATCTATTTACTTATATAATATCAAATGTGATATCATTATTCTAGAATCATTATAGAAAAAGATTAACAATGCTTGAAATCACTACAAATTTTAATAATGTATGAACAATAATATTTTAATAGGGTTTATTCATGAAAATTAAACAATGAATTTTTTAATTATAGCGTTGAGTGTATGTTTTCCCTACTTACCATGATTCACATAAATTTTTGTCATTTCATAAGCCTTCCCTCTATCAATTCTCTTTAGAGGCTGTTGTGGATTATTATCCACATTATACCTTTAATTTTTTCATTAGTTAACAGAATTCCCAATGTTATTGAATTTAACGAACTCTAGTGTGGAATATATATTCTATGGATCTTTTTTTAAATTCACATCATTAGCTTGTTTCTTCTAATCAATTTGGTATTTAGTTACATGGATTCCTTCATTTAGACACCTAAAACATCTACTAGTCCCATTAAAAAAAATTCCCCTATGATTCCTTCCACAGTTTGCGCATAAAATAATGTTCATATTCTATTCACTATTTTTTTATTATTTCCCCCAAATTCTATCATTATTTTGTCATCAAGACCATGTGATTGGTGGTTAACCCCAATCTCTATTTACAAATTTATAGCACATCAAATGATTTATTCGTAGCTACTAAACTAAATTATGGATAAATACCTTCATATAATTGGTTTAAATCCATTAAATAATCGATAAACCTTTCTTTTTTGTGGGAATATAATAAAATAATCATACCTCAGATGTCTTGAAATTTTTTTCTCCTAAGTGCCGACAGATTCATCATCTTTCTAGTTTATCTCAAGGAATTCATTATCCAATTTCATAAGAAGAATGTAAAGATTATATATAATAAAATATAATATCTTAAACTCGTCCCATACTATGTGGTAAATTTCTTTTTATTCCATTTTGTTTTTATATGAGTTAATTATTGATCCACATCACCATTAAAATGATATTAATCCAAAAGGAATTTTCCAGTCATCAAAGACTAGGGAATATAAAATATCATTTAATTGGTATTGGTCAATTTCTCAGTAACTATTGTATTAGTAGAATGCATAAATGGAGGGGTATTTTTCCTCATGAAGGACTCAACAGAATGTTATCCCCTCGTTTTCTCTTTTGTATATTATGTATGATTCATATCATGTGAAATATTGGTGAGAAAATAAATGGGATTTTGTATTCTAGTTCCCATAAAAAAATTTCTTAGGACTATAATCATTTCATTATTTATCACATTCAACACTAAAATCATTCCTTCAGGTTCCATCCATTGACACTGTCAAAAATACATAATGTAATAAAGACTATTCATAATGGAAAAACACATAGTGATAAAAAAAATTATTGGTGTTCTAAATTAATACACATTAATTTGATTGATGGACAACCTTATTTTAAACTAGGTCAATCTTCATCATCATCTTATATTCAAATCCTTTAATATTTTTTTTAGTGAAAATTTCTGTTAACCAAATGTATATTTTGAGCATTTCAAACATGGTTTACATTAAGGCTCATTGTGGTGTAGTTGGTAATGCTAGATTCAATCTCGCTTCACCTTTTTCAGATTTATTAGCCCTATATACATTTGTACCAAAACCATATCGACATTTTGTTTTTAAATAGGGATATATTGATAGGAAAAAAACACAATGTATTCCTTACCAACACATTTGGATATTATCATAGACTGGTCTTATCATAACAGTTTCCACTAAGGATTATTAATCATAGTTTCCCAATGATTAGTGAAAATTTCTATAATGAAAATTATTACAACCCATGATTTTCATACATAGAAATTACATCTTAGTAAATAAATATTTATTACATTTCACAAATTTTTTCTCAATGATTGTAACGGTTTATTATCATTGAAGGCTATTTGAATAATCATCTTATTTCATAAATAATATTCAAAATCTTCAATTAAGATATAATAATTTATTAAAATTAATAGACATACCCAACAAAAACCATTCTTCATAACCCGTGGTAGGGAAGCCTATGAATGGGTTAGCTCAGATTCTTGGTATGTGTAAACATGGAAGATATCCACTAAAAATCACATAGAATTATATGGTAAGATTAAGTGAAATAGAATATAAATATAATGTACAGAGTTTATATACAATATATCATGGATAATAAGCATAATCCATGGAATAAAACATTATTATTTTAAAATACGTGAACCATAAGAGTGGAAATCATCATATATAACTCAGAAACTGTAATTTCATGTCATACATGTCTGTAACATTATAAGTATATAAACCATTTTTTATATCCAGGATAACATCCATGACCATGAATCCATCATGGATTATTCATAAACACTAATTTCCAATTCAAAATTAAACGTACAATCAACAACACTTTCCAACAGTGGATCCAACACATCATCATTTTTTCCAATGTGGATAAATCACATCATACTATTTTACACCATTATATCATTAGATATAAAATATTACCCATTAATTTGTGAGAGATATAAGACACACCAATACTTGGTTACAATGTAACGACTATCCATGGTTATAACATAAGTACTATCCTTGATTATAACATAACTATACTAACATAATAAAAAACATACATATGTTTGCAATAAGATCACAAAACATGCATCATGTCATAACCCATAAAAAATAAAATGGGATTTAGAAACATATTATCATCATAATAAAAATCCTAAAAAATCCAAACAAAGAATAAGTAAGGTACAATTAGATAATATCCCCATTAAATCATAATTAAAATCAATGGATTTAAAATTTGTAATAAAATGATTTTTGATATATCTTTTGGAAAATTTCATGAAGAAAATAAACTTGTACATTGAAAATTACCATTTCTAAAATAAAATTTCTAAATTATTTTTTAATAACCTATTATTTGAAAACAAACTTTTATAAATGTGAAGGAATATTTATAATAGTGGTTGGTCATGATGGTGGGATGTGTTTTTCATTCATGCTATTAAAAATGATGATTCATTTTTCATTTTAAGAAAAAGAAAAAATGTCCTTATTTGTAAAGAGACATGAATTATCATTGAAACCATTTTTTTTAATCATAATTGGATAAAATAATATTTAAACAATAATTTTATAATTATAAAACATTCATTTATTTTATTTTTAGAAAGAATGTTCATGAAATAAAAAAGGTTATTCAACCAAAGAGAGAAATAAATACGGGTTTTCCTCACAAAAAAATTGAAATTTTTTTTCAAAATGAGTGGAATGTGAATGGAAAATAGATTAAAATGTATAATACCATATATTATTTACTTATGAACTTTTACAACCTATTTTTTAAAAACTTCCATGTTAAAATTATATTTTGGTTAATAACTACATCATTTTTCTTATATATTTTGTTTTATTATATTCAATCCTTATACTTCGATAATGGTTCCATCATATCCATTTGTTTATATATGATATTAATATCATATATATTAGTAATATTTATTTATATAAATCTATGGAATATATATATATATGGATTACATATTTCATTAAGATGGTAGATCCTACGTATGCCTGAACATTGATTCCATTAACATGATGGATGAAATAAACTAATGATATATAAAAAATTACTTATGAATAAGAATTTATAACTCATATATATCACATATTTTAATCATACCAATCCTTATTAACTTCCATGTTAATTGTTTATATTAATGATGAATCACATCGCTTCGTGAGGCGGTAGTCTGTCATAAACACGATTGACATTGTCTTATTCACACAGAATGGAAAGTCTGAAGATATTTGTGATGATATAATTCATGAATTATTTTTATGTAATTAATATAATACAAATATATTAAATACATCATGATAATAATCTAGGAGAGGCATTGGTGGAAAATGAATTCCATTCATTCGTGATGTGGTTGTCCATCATACTCTTGATCGATAGCTTCATTAACAATTTTATTGAAGAGGATTTGAATATAGGTAAGGATATTAAGTATAGTAACATATAATAATATGGGATATATGGGTGTTATTATATAATTATAATTTAATATGATTATAAGCAATTTTAATAACAAATAGAATAAAAACTCTATGTTGATAAGGATACATCTTCTTCTAATATCCTCCATACGTCTACACAAAAAAACCATCCTATATTATATTCATAATTAATAAAGGAATCTATTATATGATGAGGAGTGTATATAAATAATTTTTTTTATATAATGGATGATAAATTTGGTTTTATATATTTGAATATTTTTGGAGAGGGGGTAGTCTTCTATAAGATGAGGATATAACACACCTAGAAATTTTGGAAAGAATAATGTGTACCTATGCTTTTCACATTACACATGGCTCCAAAAGGGTCCACTATTGATATTAAAAGATATTACAATTGTAATATGGCCATATAATGGGATATGGAAGAGTTTTTAGGTTACTTTTCACCTTATATGTATAGTTTAACCCCCCCCCCCCAATCATAATCCTTTTTTAACAATAACTATATTAATTACATTTTTTTGAATTTACTATTAATTTAAAAAAAATGTTCACTTTTTTTTATAATATTAATTATTCTTATTCAAAATATGGAATCAAATTTTTTTAATTATGTTTAATAAAGTAGAATATTTTATTTAAAAATTGAACCCAATGAAGCAATGAAAAAGTGGGTTTTCAAAAACCAAACATCCATTAGTAGAGAAATATATAATATCCAAAATGAATTTGAAATTGATAAAAGTTACCTATATTATATTAATAAATGTATAATTGAAATTATTTTAGTTTTAAATATATCCTATAATAAAATTTATCTTGTGATTTTTTATACAAAAAATGTAGTTGGGTTTTGTCTTAGTGGTAATCACCCTGCAATCCTATATGAAATAGGTGGTATCAAAACCTATTGGGCACATGTACTATAGAATTATTGTAGAGCACTGTAGTGTCGAAAACACTGTGGAAATGGAGGGTAATATAGTGGCATAAGGTCACTGTAGCGGCAGAAGGGTACTGTAGGAGTGGCAGGTATTGTGCAGTACTGTAGCAGACAAGTATTATAGTAGTACTATTCACATCATGGGTTTTGGGCCAAAAATTTGGTCTTACGGGCCACGTAATGGCCTAAATTTCCACTGAGCCTTTAGGCTATGTAATGGGTCTCCCTCTACCTAGTTAAAAGAGGTCTTTTCTTTTCTTTAATATTATCCAAAATTTCATTTTTTTTATAAAAATAAGTATTTTTTTCTATTCATAGGAAAAATAGTCTCTTCTGAAAATTATCATTAATTAAATCAAGGTTAATTTTGACAGGTATATTTAAAAAAAATCAATTATTTTTTAAAATGAATTTTCAATGATTGGAAAAAATAGATTTTATTATTTCTTCTGAGAAAGTAATAATTTTTTCGAGAAATTAGTATTTTTTAAACATATAGGCTTTACTAAAAATTAAAAACATTTTAATAAATTATTTTTTTTATATGACCATAATATATAATATATAAAAAATGTTTATTCTTATTCATAACATTAAGTTTAATATATAGGTTATAATGATCATTTTAAATAATAATATTAATAGTATATTATGGTTTGATAAATCTCAATTCATGTGTAACAAAACATATATATGAAATTTAATTTATTCAGAAGAAATATATTTCATTAAGAATTGGTGTGTTAAAGGTAGTTCTGCTAGGGATGTACCATAGTTTTTTAGTATTATCAAAATATATCCTTGTTTTGATCTATTAGCTTGATTATGATTTATCATGGACTAATGGATTCTTTCATCATAATTGTCTTTTGAGAATTTTAAAAATACTATTATTGAGGTGTTTGATGGGACATTTGGTAGACATGGATCCTCTAATTAGAAATAATATTATTATAACACCTCCATTATTTCAAAAAGATTTTCCCCTTCATTTTCCAATATCAACACCACTTATCCTAGATACACATCTAGTACAACCATGAATTTTTCTTGTGGTGATTCTATATGGTGGAAACATTCAAAAACACCATATTTTATAATGATCATGACATCTATCTCCTACATCAACTAGAATCATATGATACATGAGCCTATCACAATTCAAATGACTATATAGAGGTCATGAAGAGAATTTTTTATCTAGTCTATAATCCTACGAAAGGGGGTGATATTGGAAACCTTAATTTTTAGGGGATCTACCAGGAAATTATGGACTACAATTAATTATGATGGAAGGTGAGAGGGTCTTACTTGGGAAACATTCAAGGATTTTTCCTCTAGAATAATTTTTTTAAGTATGATGAAGTAGAACCCTAACATGGATTCATTTATATTACAATAGGGGATGATGTTTCCCAATTCATCATCTTCTCATTTCATAGACATATTACTCTTAACCTATATTCGAGCTAGAAAAAAGTGATAAAAAGCCCGAAATATTAGGTATTCTACATTACTGATTTCACATGGTAGGTTTGGAGCTTTTATATGATGTCATAAAAAAGGTTTTGGGTAATGACCGGACTATGGAGAATCTTCTAGAGGAGGATAGGGTAGCAGATTTACTTCCAGTTCCCCAGTATACTAGGGACTATGATTCTTATCATTAATATAGGATACTATTATAATAGTATGAAGAGGAAATATTAGTATGAGAAGCATTTCATTATACATATGGGTCATTATAGGGATACCCCAATGTATTATATAAGAGGTGATTCTACAGGGTCCATAAATTATAGAAAATGGGGTAATTTCATCAATACGTTAATGAAGCCACAACATGAGTTCAACAGATGTGGCAGGGCTGGTCATCATTGGAATTTGTTATCAAGGTATTTGTGAAAAAATTTTGTTACAAAAGGAAATATATTTATGGAGGAACATATCATACAACATAGGATCCCCAAATATAGATGGCTCATGGTAAAGGGGATGGGTCTGAGGTAAGATGAATTTTATTTATGGATTAGGCTCCAACTGAGGGTGATGAGGGGTTATCTATGGTTTTAGGTACTGATATAATATCCACTATTTTTTCTATTACATTATTTGAAACAATTTATTCCGATTCCTTTATCTCTATTGTAGTGGTGGCTATCCTAGACTATCTAATTAGGATATATTTCTGTAGGATCAGTGATATTCGCCTAACAATTTCTAATACTATTTGATCTTTACCAGGATTTGTTTTTATATTTCATTTCAAGTATACAATCTAAGGGAAAAAATTGGGTTCTTAATAAAACTCATTATAGGTTCATGTTCTATATTGATACATCCTTATCTTATTATTCTACCTAATTTAAGGGAAATAAAATTTCATATTGATGACATGGGATGTATGTCCTTTATCAAAATTGGTTCATCTTTCTATGGGGCTCTAATTTTCCTTTTTAAAATGCAGACATTACTCTTTTACAATATGTGTATTATAGAAAGTTGAAACATGTGATAGTGAATAATATATATCATTTGACTAGTATTGATGATTAGTTAGATCATTTTTGAGGATATCATTGGTTTCCCAAGATAAAATTTCATTTCAGGTATCATCTTTATTCATCGTGGAGAAAGATATTCCAAAGTAAATGTTTAGGATAAGGTACTAGCTATATGGGTTCTTGGTGATCTTGTCTGTGTTTTTGAATTCTAAAGCTGTGTTTATGGACCTAATGAAAAATATGTTTCACCCATATCATAACTCATTCAGATTGGTGTTCATTGATTACATTCTCAATTATTCATATACCTCAAAGTGGTATTCCAAGAATATAAATATATTCTTTAAAACAGTATGAGCACATCGTCTATATGTAAAGTTGTTAATGTGCCAATTTTAGATTTAGTAGGAGTGTTTTGTACTGTTTTTTGTCTGAGAGGCTATAAGATCATTACACCATAAGAAGGTGTAGATAGTTATTTCTTTGGGATATACACAACATTTATTAGAAATCATGAAATTCTTTAGATTAGAAGGTTATTACCATTGTTTAATCTAGAAATAATCATTTACGAAATTTACCATAAAAACCCGATAGAAGAAATTAGTGAATTTCATATGTAAAATGAGTTGGAGGATAATTTTCTTTTGTAAATTAAAGGTTTTATGAGATCTCGGGTGATGAAACATTAATAACATGTAATGATATATGTGGTATTTTCTATTTCTGAAAGTGTTGGTCCATGAATTGTGTGAATTTAGAGGGACATGTAAGTATATTACTAGTAACCACAATTTTTAAATCATTAGATGAACAAAAACATGTGACTTGGATTTTTGAGCTTGTTTCCACTATTTTTATTATTGGAAACACAATATCATTTGAGAAGTTTCTTCTTTCTACACTTACCACAATAGTCATTAAAATATCATTACACAGTGAGACCTGAATTTTTTGTAGAGGAACTAGATAGAGAATATGTATAAATTTTACTTTGATATGGAATTTAAACCATATAAGGTTAAAATTGTTTGATCATATCTTAATATAGTAGGATCTAGTACTTGGATGGTTCTTTGATTATAATAATAAAAATAATCTAGGGGAGGGATGTAGTTTCAAATTCTAACAAGTTATATATTAAGAATGATTTCGATGCTTCCTAGTGCTTGATGAATCTTTGGTTGATGAAGAGGTATCATGAATTAAGATGGAGGTTTTGGTGTCTTTGTATAAAGATTAATTTCACTAGTTTCTCTTGATGGTGTCTTACCCTTTAGAAAGTAATGATTGAGCATCAATTTTTTTTGATATTTAATCAAGCCACATCGAGTAACCATACCAAAAAAGAAATGATATCATGATTCATTTTGTTATTGTGTTATCGAAGACCATAATGAATCATGTTGTGGAACGGGTGAATTATGATTTTATGACTTGGGTATATCATGTATTTCTAATCTAGGAGACTCCTTCGAAGGATGATGTGTGAAAGATATATGTCTTTTAGATTGTACGTCAGCATAGTTTTCTCTTGAGAATTGTATAATACTGAGATGAATGTTTAAGTTTGTGGTAATAAGACGGTCTTTTAGAAGGATCTATGGTCTCATATAACAATTATAATGACATATCACTCAAATTTAGATGTGAATTAAAATATGATGTTTTTTTCTAGAGGATACGCTTCAAGTTTCTTCCCTAGACTTTGTAGGATCATTGTATGAGTTTATACAATTGGGAGGGTTCTGTTATAATAATGGTTCATAGAATTATATCATGATAAACCCTAAGAGATTATATTTGTATAACCTCTATTTCCCGCCATTGTGAAGAAATGAGGTGGGTGAGGATGTTGTTCTATAACCAAGACTAGGACAAGAGACTTAAAACAATAAGGCCAATCTAAAAGTGGTTAGGCACTACATTGAGTAGATTGGTTCTCTATTATAACTATATGTGGAAACACATATTTTATTCTATGGTTGATCAGTTATTATTGTGGGAGACTCCTCAATTTTGGATCGACGTCATTGAAGGAATGAAAGGTCAGTTCCATGATTTTCTCAACTATTTCAGATCATCGAGCATATAGAGATTGTGTCTTACCAAATAGGTTTACCTTCATATTACTGTGATAATCATGATTTAATCTATGTATCTAAACATTAGATATAAATTTTTTATCATATTAATATTATATAATAGGATAAAATTTGCATGGAACCAAATAAATCATTCATGGATCACTAGTGTGGATCATATATGGAAGATAGAAATTTGTATGGGGGAAGATAATGACACTTCTTTGGATATTATGGTAACCAGAATGGGTCTACAATGAGACTTGGGAGAAATAATATAATGTTTAGGTGTAGTCACCCTAGTTATTGGAGGTTTTCTCTAAATATAATTCTCATGTCTGAGAAATCCATGGAGTGGAAGAATCATAACATAGTTGTTTTCTATGGTTAGGTTAATGTAATATTTAACATGTATTAAATGGTTTTTAAGCTATTTTATCATTTAATCATGGGACTACGGTGTTTTGTAGGTTTTATAACGATTAAATGTGGGATTTAATGTTTTTATTCCCAAAATAGGAAACAACAATGCCTTGGTGGTCCCTATAAACCCAGGCGTTTATCCTTGATTAAAATAGACAAGTGAAAAAATGGATAGCTAATCCTAAGGCAATCTATGGTGCTCACGGTTTGAAGTTGTCGAATACATCCTAGTAAAACTAACCAAACCTATTCTAGATCATGTGGATAGAAAAATAATCCTCATTTTCTAGACATGCCACTAGGGGAGCAGTTTTTTGGTGTTATCAAGAACACTACCACTGAATATAGGCCATAGTGGAAGTGATTATCGGGGTCATTTTTTTCTGATGGATGAAACCATTTTTTCATCCTTGTATTATCAATTTTTTAAACGAAAAAATATAATTGGACTTAATATAGGTATTTAATTAAATTTTATTTCATCATATACATCTATTAATCAATAAATTATCCTATCCACGAGGATTACTAAAACGCGTGGTTGATTATTGCCTTTCGACCGGTCAAAGTTCTGATACTCTGCTAATGTTTATAGCAGCACTCAGGTCAAATCCTCGATGATAATACTTTTTAATATTCAATTTTTTTAGTTTATTGTATTCTTATTAGGGGGTTTTGTTTTCATATCTTATAAAATGATTGACTGATTAAGATTGATTTAACAGAATTATAATTATTGGGGTGAGTTCATTTTTAGGGAGTTAAACTTGTTATATCCTTAAGAATTGCTTTATATTTCATTTAAATTAACACCCACTTCACAAGATAACATTGATTGGAATTCTTAAGTGTTAATGCTTTAATCCATGACATGTTAAGTCCAACATACACAGTGTTAAATTAAAGAATAATCATCGAGAAAATACTCTCAATCAATTAACATCCCTAAATTTTGACTCACCAAAATTATATATTGACTCAACCATTGATATTAATAGTAATCTGGTTTATTATATTTATGATTATGAATTAATAAGAGAAAAAAATAAAGGTATAAGAAAGGAGTTGTGCGTTGAACACACACACACAAATGATGATGATAATTAAAAATAGAATTTTGATTGAATGAGGAAGAAAAATAAGGGAAAGGGTTTCAATTGTATTTAAAATATTTTAAGAAAATTAATATTCAACAATAGAAGGTGGGTGAGAATAAGAGATATTGAAGAAAAAACTTCCATTAAAATAGATTTACAAAGAAAAGACCTACAAGATTACAAAAAAAGAAAAACACAAAAGTAAATGAAAACAAAGATAGAATGAAAGGTATCTCATGTGAAAACAAGAGTATGGCAGGTCCTCCCTAGCCCTTGGAAAGAATTTGGTCGGGAAAATATGTGCTAATCTCTTCTAAAATGCTAAATCCTTGGAATGAGATGAGGGAGATTTATTTATAGCCCAATGTTGTGTGTTGTTTTCATTCCAAAACTACCCTTCCACTTTCATCGCCAATTTGTTAAATTAGACAGAAGAATCTAGTGATATTATCTTCTTACAAGTTGTAGATAAATATCTCCTTTCTCTACTCTGAAATTTTCTTGGTCATTGTTCTTAAGGAGCCAATGTTATGGTCGGTTTATTAAACAATGTTAATATGTCCATTTCAATGAAAATTTTTTGGAATGCAGAAATGTGAATTGGTATATTAATAAAAAGATGCCTTTAAATCTGCATGATTTCTTGAAAAAAGTCTTCCGTCTATAGATCCTATTTGACACTGAAAAATCTCAACTTCATTTGATGACTACTTCATGAGATATGTCATGAATAGTGTACTGATGTTAATTCCTGGCCAGAATGGTGGGCTGAGTTTAAATAAATAATTTGGGCCCCATGCTTTTGGATTTGGGCCCTGAAATTTTTAATCGGGACTCCATGATTTGTTATTAGAATATTTGTGGAGAATTAATGGATTTTAAATTATGGATTGGGCCCAGTAATTCAATCTTCAGGGATGGTCCAGTTTCTTCAACGATTCTATGGGCCTTCTTGCGCGGTCTATATGAAACTACAAATGGAAGAATTGGCACATGATTACTTCTAATGAAATGTTTGATATTGAATTAGGAATCATAAAAAAAGAATAAACACACAATTTGTATCAGTAGGGTGATAGTTATAAATAAAATTGTAAACTGACTCAATTGGACTACTTCTAAAAATGCTCAAAAATTATACTTAGTATTAAAACATTAATATTTCACAAAAATTATCCATATTTCATATAAAATATGTATTGTGAGTATATAATAAGTAATTAAAAAATTAATAACATCAACTTCCCCACACATAGTCTTGTTCATGTCCTCAAATACAACAAATATAAAAAACATTACAAAATTATTTTCACTCACCTACAAATATTAAAATTTTGTTTTCCCCAATCAGGGGAGGATTAGACAATATCACTCATCCATATTGAATACCACCATAAGTTGTTAAAAAATTGTGTTCCAAAAATAATTCATTTTTTTCATGCTCAAATTTAGAAATGAAAAATGGGGACACTCAAAACTCACACTCTCAAGATGATAAAATAAATTTGTGCAGGTTCACACTTTCACCAACCAAAACTGAAAATGTTAGAGTTTGAAAGAGCTATCAGCTTCCAATCCCTATCCAAAGTGTACAAGAATCAAGATGTCTTTTGAAGGGGTTTTTATGTGGCTATGGGACGGAAGTAATATAATTTCCAAGAGAGAGAAAAAGAGGGGTAAAACACCAACATAGAAAAACAAATGCAAATTTTCTTAAATGAGACATGAAAGGAAATTGAAACACATATTTAAGAGGGAATTCATATGAGAAATAGGAAAACAAAGTTGAAGGAAATATGAAGGGAACGAAAAGATGTAATATTTATAAAACAAAAAACTTTTCCCAATGACATTTGAATATAATACAAGTGTTCTTTTTTATTTTTTTTCTTTTTTTCAAAAGTTGACCTTGAAACAGATCTCACAATAATATACCAACCCATGATTTATCTCCTCATGACACTAATTATAATAGTTATAACAAGATAAAAGTCTAAAAATAGTGATTTTTGACCTACCCAAGACACAACCAAATTTTTTTATTTGTTTTCATTTTTAAAAAAATTCTTGAACACTTGTCAATAAAATTTGAACAATATATCTTAAGAATATATACATTCCCAAACCCCACTGATGGGAAAACACTCCCCCATACTAAAATGAATGTTTTCCCTCAAGCATAATATAATATGGTGAAATCAACAAAGGGTAACCAAAATGAAATCCACCCCCCCACACATAAATATCAATAAAAATAAGCAATGAAAATCCATGTTGATATTGGGTGGGATAAGGTATTGGTCTTGTAATGTGGCTTTCAAAGAAAAGGTCTTAATAGTCTCCAAGGGGCTTTCAAAATGAGGATTAATGTATGGTTAATGGGAGGATATTCAGCTATTATAATTCTAATGTGGCTCAGAAAATGCCTCTATAATATTAATGTACACTAAAGTATGAAATTCAGCTCAAAGGTTCACAAACTCAAGACTCACAAAAGGGGGTGAAAAACACACATTTTGAAAATGTGGCCATAGGTAGCCTTGGAATGAAAGCTAATGTTGGTTCTCATAGTTGGGTAACATCATTTTCTAAATGAAAAATTGAGCATTCAAAATGAGTTGGTTTTGACACAAAATTATTTATCCAAAGTCTTGATGAAAATACAATATTTTTTGAGATGAAAACATTTCTGTTGACTCCCCCAAAAGGTAGGATAAAATATCAAAATTATAAGGTGAGTAAGCATGAATCTTGACTTTTCATTTTTTTTATGATTTTTTTTTAGTATTTTAAGTTTTTATAAGATTTTTTTATAAAGACACACACACACAAAAGGCAAAGAATAAATAAAAAATGTGATGAGGAATGTGGTAAAAAAATGATAATGAGGGAGGAAGAAGAATAAATAGATTGAGATAGATAGATAAGTTAAAGGGAAAGAGGTTCCCCCTAGCTTGGATTTGGTGGGATGCCATCTTCATCCAATGGTGGGTCAACTGTAGATGTTGGGGATGTGATGGAAGTTGATGTGGTTCTCGGAATGTGTTTCCTCTCATGGTGATGCTTAAACCATTGTCCATTAACTGTGAAGGTCCTTTTTGAAGAGGGGTCTTGGACTTTCACACCCCCAAATGGGTAAAAAATAGTAATAAGAAAAGGACCTTCCCATCGAGAGTTAAGCTTATCTGGGTGAAGCCAAAATAGAGAATTGAAGAGCATTACCTTTTAACCATCGTGAAATAACATTCACAGGAAATGTTTTTCATATATAACCTTGGATTTTTCTTTATATATATTAGAATTCTCATAGGAATCATGTCAAAGCTTCTCCAATTCATCCAATTTCAACATTCTTTCATCACTAGAGTTTTCAAAATCAAAATTACAAGTTTTCACAGCCCAAAATCACTTATGTTGGATTTCATTGATTAAATAACAAGCTTTACCAAAAACTATCCTAAAATGAGACATCCCAATTAGTTTATTATATCCAGTTTGATAAGCCCAAAGTGTTTCACCAAGTCTTTTAGTCCAATCTTTTCTGGTGTGGTTTACAATTCTCTTAAGCACTCTTTTCACTTCTCTATTAGAAAGTTCAGCCACGTCATTTTTCTGGGGGTGATATGAAGTATAAGTTTTATGTAAAACCCCATTCATTTTTAAATTATATTCCATTGTTTTATTACAAAAATGGGTTCCTAAGTCACTGATCAAGGCATGAGGTGTGTCGAATCTCTGAAAGATGTGTGTCTTTAAGAACTCACTAACAGTATGTGAATCATACATTCTAGTGGGTCTGGCCTTGACCCCCATAGATATATAATCAAATCCAAGAATAATTCATGATAATCCATTGGAATAGGGAAATAGTCCAATGAAATCAATTCCCAAACATTGAAGATCTCACAAAAAAATTAAAGGCTTTTGGGGCATTGCATTTCTCTTTGAAATTGTGCCAAATGTTTGGCAGCTGGGATATGATTGACAGAACTCATGTGATTCCATAAATAGTGAAGGACAAAATAATCCATAGTCTATAACCTTTTGGGAAGTAATTTGTTGTTCAAAGTGGCCACCTCCAGATTGAGAGTGACAAAATTTTAAGATGGAGGAATGGTCATCCTCATCCACACATCTTCTAATTACCATGTCTGCCCTTATTTTCCAAATATTATTTTCTTCCCAATAAAACTATTTTTAATCAATTTTCAACTTCATTTTTCGTTAATTTAAAAAAGTTCTTGTAAATACACAAGTAACCAAGTAATTTACAATTGGGGAATACCAATATATTTTTGGAGTGAGAGATGAAAGGCGCTCAGTTGGAAATTCTTTATCAATTATTTCAAAATGACATGAATTATAAATTCAACTCAAGTGATCAGCCATAGGGTTTTCTTTTCCTACTCTATATTTTATTTTAAGGTCAAACTCTTGTATCATTAGGATCCATCTTATTAGCCTTGGTTTAGAATCACTTTTATTGAGTAAGAACTTTATTGAAGAATGGTCTGTGAAGATGATGATTTTGGCACCTAAGAGATAGGGCCCAAATTTATCTAAATCTAAAACCACTGCTAATGGTTCCTTTTCAGTGAAATTGTAGTGATATTGAGTTTAATCCAATGTTTTTGAGGCATAACAGATGACATGAAGAATATTTTCTCTTCTTTGACCAAGAGCAGCGCCAACGGCTCTATCAGAAGCATCACACATCAAGTCAAAGGGTAAGGACCAATCTAGGGGTTGGAATACCATGATATATATAAGATTAGTTTTGAGTTCAATAAAGGATCTCTTTCAAACCTCATTTAAATGTAAAGTGACATCATTTTGGAGAAACCGAGTGTGTGGGAGGGAAATCCTGCTTATGTTATAGATGAATCGCTGATAGAAACCGGCAAGACTGAGGAATGAAAGGATGTCCCAAATAGAAGTAGGTTTAGGAAGTGATTGGATCACTTCAATTTTGGCAGGATCAACTTCAATACCATATTTTGAAACTATGTTCCCTAGAACAATCCTATTTTCAACCATGAAGTGGAATTTTTCAAAATTAAATACAAGGTTACACTTGACACACAATTAAAGGACTAGAGAGAGTGAATTAAATAATGATTCAAATGAATCACCATAAATGGTAAAGTCATCCATGAATACCTCCATGAAATGTTCAATGAATTTGTAAAAGATACTCATCATACACCTCTAGAATGTTGCAGGAGCATTGCAAAGGACAAAAGGCATTCTTCTATATGCATATGTTCCAAAAGGGTATGTGAAAGTAGTCTATTCTTGGTCCTAATGTGTAATAGGTATTTCGAAGTATCCATTGTATCCATAAACAAAGCAATAGTGTGACTTTCCAGCTAATCCATACAGTATTTGATCAAGGAATGGAAGAGGGTAGTGATCCTTTCTTGTTTCAACATTCAATTTCCAGTAGTCGATGCAGACACACCAATTTTTTTCACTCGAGTTGTGACTACATCCCCAATATCATTTGTGACAAAAGTTATCCTAACCTTCTTAAGTACAACATGAATTGGACTAACCCATTCACTATGAGGAATTTGATATATAATACCAGCTTGAAGAATATTGATGATCTCTTCCCTAACTACCTCTAGTATGAGTGGATTGAGTCTTCTTTATGGTTGTCTAATTGGTTTGGATGATTACTCATGATGGATGTAATGCATGCAAAGAGCAGGCTTGATTCCTAGTATGTCATCTAGGGTCTATCCTAGGGGATTTTTTTCCTCTAACACATGATCAAGTTTTGACTCCTTTGTTTTAGTAAGTGATGCAGAGATAATGACAAGATATGAGTGATCATTGAAAAGGAATGCATATTTTAGGTGTGTAGGAAAAGGTTTGAGATCAGTCGCATCATTCATTTGTGGGTTAGGCACGTCAGAAATGAAGGAAGGGACTTCAGTTGCTCCAGATTATTTTTCCTTGATATTGTCAAATGTTGAGGATTAGAGATTAGAGTTGATGTGGGATTCAAGAGAGTTTTCATGTTCTTATAGATTGATTGAGTATATTAATGAGAGTTCAACATGAACTACACCATTTATAACTTGGTTAATCATGGTGAATATTTAACAAGATCCTTTCTCATTAGAACATAATTAATATGATGGAATGGGGTTCAATTGACTCTCAGAAGTATCCTCATAAGCATGGATTGACAATACAGAGTGATCCTTAGATGGGTATCGAATAGCTTGGAAAATGTTGAACATGACTAGTTGGTCCCAAAATTACATGGATAAGATGCTTTAATGGACATCCATTTTAGTTCTATCATTTATGAGGAATGGTCTTCCTAGAATTTGTGGAGATCGAGAAGACTTTGTCTCACCTTCCATGTCAAAGACATAGAAATCAGCAGGGAAGATAAGATCATTGACACGAACAAGGACATCCTTGATTATAACCCCAGGACTAGTAGTGCTTTGATTGGATAACTAAATGAAAACACCAATTGGATGTAAGGGTCCAAGAAAAATGTTGTTGAAGATTTATTTAGGCATGACATTAACTAAAGCTCCTAGGACTTTGAGTGCATCATCAAAGTTGGAAATTCCTATTTGGCATCGAACCGTAATGGTCTTTAGATCCTTTCACATTATAGGGAATAGACTGTTGGTTGGAAACATTTTCAAAAGTCCTAATATGCCTCTTGAAGGTACACAATTCCTTAAGAAACATTGAATACATGGGGATTAATTTTATTGAACTTAAGTGAGTTATGTTGACTTCAACACGTCTAAACATGTCTTTCATTTTAGGATTGAGTTCAAAGGACTTATTTGGATTATAAATGGCTTGTGGAAAAGTAATTGGATTCTTAAGTGGAATGGAAGGAGGTGATGGAATGGCTTCAAGTTCCTTTTCATATTTCATTTTCTTTTCATTTTCTAGGACAATATTCAAAGGGGGGTTGAAGGACTCTACATGAGGCATTGCAATTTGCTTTCATGATCTAAGTGCAGTTGCACATACATTACCCTTGAGGAAGGGTAATTATTGAGCTTGGAGTTGGGAAGAATTCAATAGTTGTTTTTGGATATGGTAAGATTCAAGTTGACCAATTTGGGTCTCAATGTTCTTGAGACTATAATGGGTGAAGGAGGAAAGATCTTCAACAGCACATTCCCATGGTTACTTTGAAGAAGAGGCTTGTCCTGGATTCAGATTACCTATATTTTGGTTCTTGGGATAGAGATTGTATTGGTTTGGGAATTGGGAAGGCTCACAAAGATATTGGAATCCAGGAGGAGGATAAATCCTTTGAGGTTCAGGAACAAAAGGGTAAGGTTGTTGGATTTTACCGACCCCTTGACCATATTAGAATTGATTTGGGTTTTGATGAGGATATTTAGGGGGATGACAAATGGTATTCCCTTATCTCAAGTTATGGTTATATGTAGAAGAGAAAGGCTCATAATGGGGTTGGTTGAAGTTCCGAACAAACTGACAATATTGATGATGGTTAGTGTTCCTCTGATCATATGCTACATTGAGCTCCATTGGGCCAGATGAATTAGATTGATCCTCTTGATGTTGTGGACATGTGTCAGTTGGAAGAGATGGGGAGTTACAGATTCCATAGTTTTTGATAGGTCCGTGAAACACTGATTGCAGAGAAGACAAGGTTGGGGATTTGGATGCCACAACTATTTGTCATACAAGACCTGTAAGTTCACTCATCCATTCTATCATCTTTTGGGGCTCTATTTATTGATTATCTTGGGTTTGTTTGAACTGAGAATGTGCCTGACTATGGAATTGGTGTGTGTTTTCAGCCATGTTTCTTATGAGATCTCTTGCTGCTACAAGAGTTTTATCAACAAGAGCACTGCCACTTGCGGCATCAATGAGAGTTCTCTCCATAGAAAATAACCCCTCATAGAAGTATAGGATCAAGAGTTGGTCCGGAATTTGGTTGTGTGATAACGTTGCAACAAGCTTTTTGAACCTCTCCCAGTACTCATTGAATGATTCATTTGGGAATTGATGGATACCAGTAATTTTCTTTTAGATATAATTAGTACGTGAAGCGGGAAATAATTTTTCTAAGAAGGGTCGCTTCATGTCATTCCATGTGGTTATGGAAATAAGTGGTATCCAGTAAATCCATTACATAGTAGTGTCAGCTAGGGAGAAATGGAATGCTCAGAGTTTGATTGGTTCCTCAGAAACCCCTTGAGGATTCATGGTAGAGCACACCACTTCGAACTCTTTAAGGTGGAGATGTGGATCCTCACTGGCTAGCCTCTGGAAATGAGGAAGAAGATGAATCAAACCCGATTTGAGTTCAAAATCAGACTCTATGTTTGGATATTGAATACCAAGAGGTTGTTAATTCATATCATAGGCAGTAATTTATTTTAGTGTTTGTTCTCTAAGATTGACCACATCTAATTCAATTAGTTGAACAAGGATAGGTTCTGGAATGACTTGATTATCTCTTATGTTCCTCCTATGTTGTTGAAGTGTTCGATCAATTTCAGGGTCAATAAAATATAAGGGACTTTTTGGGAGGCCATGGAGAATTTGGAAATATATTTGAAGAAATACGAAGATGGTTTTTCTATTTTTTCTATTTATGATTTTTTTTTGAGAAGGCGGGTTTTTCTTTGTGTATTGTTTTCTAATTTTTTTTAAAAAAATTACAACAACTAGAAACTAAAGACTATTTAATTGAACCATCCCTGGAAACGGTGCCATATGAAATGCATGGATGATTGTTTCCAATCAACTAATCAATGTTTTGATGCTCTGTTAATGTGTATAAGAGCACTCTGGTCGAATCCCCAGGGATGATACTTTTTAATAGTAGATTTCTTTTAGTTGATTGTATTCTGATTGGAGGGGTTTGTCTATAGAGCTTATGAAATGATTGATTGATTAATATTGATTTAAAAAAATTATAAAGATTAGAGTGAGTTCATTTTTAGGGAGTTAATCTTGTGATATCTTTGATCTTTTCTTTACATTGCATTTAAATTAACACCCACTTCACAAGATAACATTGATTGAATTTCCTAAGTGTTAATTGTTTAATCCAAGTCTTAACCTAACATAGTGTTCTAATATCAACAAAATATTTTTGATGGAAGTATATATATGGTTTCAATAATCGATGGAATCCACATGTTAAACAAAACAAGTCATTAATCAATGACAGGTTAAGTCCATCACACAAAATGTTGAATTAAACAATATTCATCAAGCAAATACTCTCAATCACTTAACAGGCCAAAATTGTGACTCACCTCAATAATATATTTAATCATCCATTGATATTAATATAAATCTGGTATCTTATATTTATGACTATGAGTTAATAAGAGAATAAAATAAAGGGATAAGAAAGGACTTGTGTGTTGAACACACACACACAAACGATGTTGAGAATTAAAAAGAGAATTTGGATTGAATGAGGAAGAAAAAGAAGAAAAAGGGTTTCAACAGTATTTAAATTATTTTAAGAACATTAATATTAAACTACATAATTTATATTAGAATAAGAGATATTGAAGAATAAACATGCATTAAAACAAACTCACAAAGAAAATACTTACAAGGTTATAACAAAGAAGAACACAAAAGTAAATGAAAACAAAGTGAGGAGGAAAGGTCTCTCAAGTGAAAACATTAGTATGACTAGACCTCCCAAGCCCCTGGAAATGCTTCGTTCATGCCAAAATGTGCTCCCCTATTCTAAAACTCCAACTCCCTGCAAGGAGAGGAGGGGGATGTATTATAGCACAGTGTTGTGTGCTGTTTGCATTCCAAAATTGTCACTCCACTTTCACATCCAATTTAATAAATTAGACAGAAGAATATTGAGGTCATATCTTCTTAAAAGTTCTAGATAAATTTCTCCTCTGGAAACTCTGAAAATTTGGTAGCCATTGTATATAAGGATCCCAAGTTATGGTCGGTTGATTAAAAAATTTTAATCTATCCATTTCAATTCATTCTTTTTGGAAGGCATAATTTTACATGGGTTTAAAAATATGATGATGCCTTTAAATTTTCATAATTAATTCAACAAAGTAGGCCTCCTATATCTCCTCATTCCCACTACAAAATCTCAGCTTCATTTTATGATTACATAATGAGATATGTCAGGAATAGTGTACTGATGTTAATTCCCATCCAGAATGGTAGGCTGAGTTAAATAAATCAGTTGGGCCCATTGTTTTAGGATTTGGGCCCTAAAATTTTTATTCATGACTCCTTGAATTGTTATTGGAACGTTTGAGGAGAATTAACGAATTTCAACTTCTGGATTGACCCCAATAATTCAATCTTCATGGATGGTTTAGTTTCTTCATAGATTTTATGGGCCTTCTTGTTGAATAAGTTCTAATTATTTTTTAACTTCATCAGAGCCATGTTTCTTCATTGTGTTACACCAATTATTCTATCTCTTTGGTTTATATAAGGACTTCTTATATCCACCTTTTTCAGTGCCTCCGGTTTTTGTTATTTGATGAATAAATCTAGTGATTTTTTCTTAATTTGGTTAAATTTCTTTTATCCCTTCATGAATGATCAGGGAATGTGTTTCTAATCATTATTTCATATTCATATGATTCTTCACTCTAATTCCGTTTTAATTTATAGGAGAGAAAATTTTCTTCTTCCATAACTAGAATTAAATAATACTGTTGACGATTATTAAATATTTTTTATGTTTTGATTATGTACATGTCTTTTTCTTCATCTCCACCTTATTTATGATCCCATTTCTAATTTTTTTGGGAAGTAATTATAGAATTTCCTGGAATATAAGATTATTTTGATTGGTTTGGGAATGTGATATGGATGTTGATGCTCTAGGTAATTCATAATGTTGATGTTGAAAATCATAAGGTATGAGGTTCCTTACCTTATTGGGCCTTTTATATTTTATCATCATGATTGTATTATATTTATTCTTTGTAGACCATGAAGGATATTTGTTTTCATGTGTGTGGGTTAGTGACCCCTCTAACCATTATTGATGTGCGATCATATGAGTTGGGTATAGAATATTGGGAACTATTATTGGTATACCTAATTTCTCCCTATAACAATATATATTACTTGTGGTATTATAGATCCTATAGAACCTTGATTCAGGTATGAGGATGAACAAGTTGTCCAGTATTGGTCTGTGGGACCTTGGAGGGAACTGTGATGATACGAAAAAGGCTATATAATATTAATCATTTTTTAGTATGAGTTAGGTCAAAAAAAATTAAACTGTTGTGGGAGAAAATTATGCTTCGAAATTGAGAATCCTTCCACTATAGACCAAAATGGGATAATTTCGTATAGAGGTTATGTGAATATCTACATACATAAAACACATCAGGTGGCACAAACCATAAATTAGGGATGACTAATACCATCATAGTTTGGGTGTGTGGTGTTCTTGATAACAACCGCCA
This sequence comes from Viscum album, assembly GCA_963277665.1. NCBI lineage: Eukaryota > Viridiplantae > Streptophyta > Magnoliopsida > Santalales > Viscaceae > Viscum > Viscum album. The sequence goes on along the minus strand of OY728136.1, from coordinate 1,763,668,310 downwards.
TTATAGAATGGATGTGTTGAGTTTTCCTTAATGGAAAAACATAGAATCATTCAATAGGTGTTGGGTTACAACTAATGTTTGTACTTGTGGTATGTATTTTTATGTCATATAGAGGACATATATATCCTTACCAGCATTGTGTAAATGTGGGTGGGTCCAGCGTTCATGGAATCGTGGTTATTTCTTGATAACTCAGTGCGTGTATGGTTTTACATTTACTTGTATATTTAATTTAACCCGTGATATACACTAATATAAATTATGTGCACGTATGTCAAGGATAAACAGGTGTTGTCCTCTTGGATTTATTCTCACACATTTCACATGTATCAATAAATATATATATACATCAAGATTAGTGATAAAGGGAAGGGATACTACCTGAAAAAAGGGATCTTGGATACAGATAATTGTGATCGGTGATGGAACTAGAACAAACTCTCTAGGGATTCCCTAATGTTTTATTCACTTTCCTATATTTCTCATTCTATTGTTTTACCTACCACTATTGGGGGTCTTCGGTTAGTTATTTTATATAACATGAGATACATGCCAATCCATTTGTCATAAAAATATCTATTTATTATTCTATAATTATTTTTATATTATTTATGATTGTCTTTATTTATACTAAGAGAATATTATCCCCACTAATGTAACTCAAACCCTCACTACTAGTATGTAACCCCTTTCCAAGATGGAGGTGTACATGATTTTGTGTGTAACTTTTAATCAAACCTAGTGATTCGGGAAAGGGTTCAAATAATAAATAATTGAAAATAAGGAATATGGGTGTCTCTATATTTTTATTGATTAAGAAAAACTCAACCAGGTGATATTAACTAACATATATCTCTTCCTTGTGATTGATTTTCATTTTTCTCAACTAATGAGAGCCTTATGATTTTCAATTATTTATCTAAGATCATGGTACCATTAAAATAATGTCTGATAAGAATATATTAGAAACAATTAATTCAAGAGGAGTTATGGGATTTAGGTGCATATGGTCATGTGATTTATCCATACTAAAAATAATGTATTATTCATTGTATTAATGATGTAAATCATCCATCCATTCATGGATTTTTTTTATTGTCGATTTTTGGGATTTAAATCCCTGTTTACAGTATATCGAAGTTTGATCATGCTGAAAAATTCAGTATCATCATTGGGATCTTAAAATAACATCACCTCTATAAGAATATTACCCAATCGCATTTTTTGGATTAAAGTGGTGAAATTTTTGTGTAATGTAATCATCCATTTTTTACAACATCATCTCTCCATTATTTCATCTCTTATAAAGGAGTTAACCTATATGTGTGTGAATTTTTCTTGCAGTGATCGTTGACCATGATATTTTGAGGATTTTTTATAACTCGAGTCTTTATTCTTCTAGAGTTGGATTTAAAATATACTATTTATTGAAACACCTAGAATACTGGGATTCTTTTTCAAAAATGAACATTGTTAAATGGATAGAAAATGTTTATGTACTCCAAGACTATTATCATGATAAATAATCTATTTATAATTTGAATTATCTTAGTTGGGTTCATGATTTAGAGTGACAATGATTTAGTTGGAATCTTTATTTTTTGCATCCTTATACATTAAATATGTGATAATTAAGGTATAAAATTAGAGGCCTTCGGGTTTTATAAAATCATTTATCATTCCAGTAGGTAAATGGGAAGAGATATCAACTCACTTCATGATTCGTATATCCTATACTATTACTTTTAAGATTACAATATGGGTTATTATTGATCGAATTATAAAATTAGCGAATTTCATACCTATCAAGGACTAGAAAAAAGTCAATGGATCTTAGTCCCTTATATGTGTAGAAGATTTTTATAATCCATGGTGTGAAAACAAAGATCATTTTTGATAGAGAACCTTAATTCAAATACCAATTTAGAATGGATAACAAGAATTAATGAGTTCTTATTTGATGTGGAGAATGACTTATTATCCAAAAGAGAATGTCTAGTTTGACCAAACCATCCTTTTTTCTGATGAAACAAATTAGTCATAGGTTCTTGACCTTAGTGTTTCATGAAGTTAACAATTTACCTTAGTAATGTTCACCTATCAATGGTTTAATAAGCTTCTATAATGATTGAACAATTTTAGGTGTTGTATTTACAGCCGTAAAATATAATGTATTTGTTGGGGAAAGGATAGATAATGGTTCATTATTATATAGATCATAATTTTGAAGATAAAAAATATTTATAATTACATCAATACAATGTAACATATGGGAAAATTCAACATAAATCATATACTGGTCTATATTATCATCCTGTTAATATTGAAGAAGGATATCAGCTTTTTCATCGAGTTTCACCATTCATGGGACATCAGAATTTAAGGACACAATGTAAATCATCACTTCATTTTGAAACCTTATTTGATATTATTTAGAAACATGGAATGGTCGACTATCAATAGGAATTACCTTATTATTTTTCTTCTATCTATAATGTGTTCCATGTTTCCAAATTGAAGAATTTTCACCCTCATCATTCTCACCTTATTGAGTGGGAGTATGTTGAGATGAAACATGAAACCTTAGTTTTGAAAGGAATGTTCATATAGTGAATGGATACGAGAAGGTTCTATATGAAAATATGGTCTCATTATTTCGATTCATGCAACATTATTGTATGTAAAACCATGATACATGGGAGCGTGAGGCCATGATCATGTAGAAATGGTCGTATCTCTTTTCAAATTCATCATCCTGATCCTTTCATGGGATATAAATCATTTATATTGATGATAACTATTACTCTATGTCATTTTAAATCATGTACATAGACACTATTGTGTTTTTCATTTACATGTTTGGGGGAGTTTGAGGTTTTTCAGGGCTTAAAAATGAGTTTTGGGTACTCTTGTTCAAAATTATCAATACAACATCCTTGGTGGTGACCATCATGCAATTATGTGTGTTATATGATAAATGAAATGACCAATCACACCAAGTGAATGTTATAGCCCTAATAATGGACTATTGGCCATCTACCTATCATTTATAGCAAAAAATCCCCAATATGATCATTGTGGAGGTTAGGATGAGGTAAAATAGCCAAAGATTTAGGGAAAGGGTTTGGTCAGGGCCCATGGTACGCCTCCTAGGAAACGCAACCACACTATAGTGGGAATCACCATGTCATGATGATGTGGTTTTCAAAATTTTAAACTCTTTTTTGTTTTATAATATTTTGGTGGAGGTTACTCCAACCAAATGTGAACATAATCAGAAATTTTAATGTGTATCTTTCCAATATTTCCTTTTGTTGAAAAAAAATTCCACTCCCCTTTGAATATTATTTTAGAACGAGTGATATCCAAGAAGGTGTTTCGGAATTAATATCGTGTATGGTAGTGGATAATGGTGTTTACTTTTCTATTTGGCTCTCACCTTATAGATCTATCCTCTTGATGACCAGATCTACTCATTTCCTATCACCAGATTCAAAGGTAGTAAAGTTTATTTCATTTATGAGGAAGGTGTCTATGAAAACCCAAATCGTTAATCCACCTTAATTCATGATTAATTACATAAAGATACATGTTATATAATACAATAATAAAGTTATTCCATTTATATTTAGTAAATTAGGCACATATCATTTATCTTGAGACATGGGTACAAAAAAATATTTAAAAACCAGAAAAATCCTTTATATATCATTTCTCTTATAATACATCACATGATAACATGGACATGTTTATAAGAAAAGGGTTGAATATAAATCCATTTTAGGGAATAGTAAATTCATAAAATGATGAAATTAATACATATTAGTCAGTAAGAATATCAATATAACAAAAAATGGATGATAATCACAAACATGAACATTGAATCATGATATAAGATAATAATATCAAAGATATAAGGAAATGTCATAACAACATAAAACATGACATCGTAAACCTTTGTTAAGGATAACCACTAATATATTATATAATAGTGTTCTTATGATAACCTCTATTGAACCATACATGGTATATCATGAGATAAAGACGTTGTATAATGCATTGGAAGTCCATATAATTCTGATCCCACCCGTCACATATATATCATGTAACTAGACAAGTGTGACACACATATATTGAAAAATATTGATGTATTTCATCACATTTTTTCCTATGATTAAGGAATGTGGTTACATATATGAATGTCCCCAATAAATTAATGATAGATATATCTAAGTGGAAACCTTTAGGTAGAAATGAGGATGGGTATTCACTAGACAAATGTATTTCATGGAAAATCATTGCACAATTTTTGCAACAAAATAGGTGCACATAAGGATTCATGGGAGGGTTTAATGAGAATGAAATAGTGTATATCACTTCTCTAAAATTACAATGATAGTATCTGTGATCTGTAACATATATTCCCACTTGAACAATTGAAAATTAAAAGGAGTAATGCTATGGAATACCTTGAATAATGAGGAGGATGAGAGGATCCCTTATCGTGAGAGGTTCTTCTTAAACTCATGGAGAATCTTTTCAAGAGATTTGGGACACCATGATAGGAAATTGTAGAGGGATATGGAGGTGAAATTTTATCTCAATGGGTTTTATGTGAATATGAGAGGGAGGAATGGTACATATTTATAGAAAAAGATTGGATAATTATTTTATAATTTCTAAACATAGGATGTGCACTTTATATGATAAAATAATCCAAAAAAACCATTCCATGGTTTTCCCATGGTTTCTAGCTAAGAAGGGTGTTTTCAAATATTTTATAAGGACAATAATCAATAGTATTAAAATAATACACTTGATGAAGTTGAAACAATCCAAATTTATAAAGAATTGATTTTAAAAACCATAAAATATAATATAGGTTTTGGATGATACATTAAGGGCTTATATAATTAATAAAATATCATAAAAATTAAATTACTTTATACGATAAATATATATATTATCATTGATTCCTTTTTTGGAATTTAGTATATCACTCTTGGGACATTATGTAGTAATCATACAGATGGTATATTTTTAATGAATTGTGTTTTTACCAAAAAAATACCTCTTTCTCAGAAAATCAAGAAAAATTTAAATTCGGTCTTCTCAATACTCTAATTTCAATAATAAATGTTAAATTAAGAAAATAATTTTCTAAATATGGGTATTTTTTTAAAAGATCTCATTTATTGAAAAAAATATAGTTTTTACTCTATTATAATCTATTTAAATAATAAAAAAAAATATATTCAAAACTATTAAATTGTATTATCACTTATATTTAAATAAATATTATTATGTAATAGTATTTTATTAAAATATAATATAATTTAAAAAATCTTCAAATTTCCATGATTGGTTTTTAATTGAATATACATATATATATATATCCCAATAAATATATTTTTCATTTCTTCTTGTGAAAATATATATTATTAAAAGTAATAATAAATATAAATAAATAGTTCCACTATTTCATATAACAGAGTGTATAAAATTTCATAATTCTATGGTCAACATACAAAACAATTTTCTGCATTAGTATACAACCTAAGCTAAATGTGTGTGATGATGACACATTATTGGGGTACCTGAGAAAATATGGTTTCATCCATGATGGGGATACTTTTTAACTTCTACTAATATGTTTTTATGCTTCCATTTTTTGAATCCCAACTTAGGATTGGTTAATAAAAATCATTGTGATCTTGTCCCCCACAAAATCTCTGATAAATGGGATTTATATAGTATAGTCTTACTTTTCAAGGGAGTTTCTTCTTTCCTATATGTCGATTCGATTTTATCATAACCCCTCATATATACAAGTCATACCGGTAAATGTAAAATGTATTTATTTTCATTGGTAATTATGTTAACCATAATTTAAAATCTGATAATATATAACTTCTGATGGTCCAAAATAACGAATGAATTGCACGTGCTTTATATAAATATATTACATAATAATTTATTAATTAATTCAAAATATAATGTCATTTATTAATGCTTGTGTCGATACATTCTTTCCCCCTTTAAAAATTTCTCCTATAAATTTTTATTTCATACAATAAAATATATTAGTGTACTTATTTTTAATTTACAATTTTGGTTCACATGTTTCTTCACCATATTAGATGTCTTGTCACTGTACATTGACCAGGAGGGTTGTCTTATTTTGGATAAATTTGTCTGAAATCTCTAATATCTTCGCCGGAATCTTCTCATATGAAATAAAATTCTCCAAAATTATCACATCAAGATTCAGTACATGTGAGGGATCTAGAATGTTCTTCAAAAAATAGGGATACATGAAATGAAAAATTTACATGTTATATGTTAAGTGGGAGTGCATGTTGATAACCCACATCGCTGATATGATCAACAGTATCATAGGGGATAATATATCTTGGACTAAGATTTCCCTTCTTCGCAGACCTCATTACATTCTTCCATAATGATATTTGAAGGAATCCCATATCTCTGACCTCAAAAAATATGTCACATCAATGATTTTATGCATAAATTTCTATTGAATTTTTGTTAATTTCATATAAAGTTCAATGGTTTTAACTTTCTATGTGTTCTCATTGATAATTATCGGTCACGTCATCATTTTCCCTAGAACATCATCTGGGCATGTTAGAGTCCAACACCACTTCTTGTATAGACACTTGTATGGTTCTATTTGAATTCTATAATGGTAAATATTGTTATGTGTAAAATTTAATATGTGAAAATTTTGATCAAAACATCCTTATCAATATATTTATGAATATATCATCATATCTTATAGATTATGGATGGTTCATTAGGACTAACCATCATTCGAGGGTGATAAGAAGTATTAAAACATATTTGTGTATCCATTGTTTCATAAAGGAATATTTGGAACCTCGATTTTAAACTCGTATCTCGCTCAGATTCAATGAATAGTTCAACTCCATGAATTATTTACACTTTCAATATGTATATCTTGGAGTGTTTGTCAAGAGATAAATATTCCACCATACCAGTGAAATTATATTATTTTTGGTGGTGATTAATTACCACCATGATGGTGTTATTACATTATATATCAAGTTATTCATATTATGAAATTCCTGAATATTTTTTCCCATTTCTATAATTGAATGTGAAATTTTCTAATCATTACATTAGTCTTTTATCATTCTTAATTGACTTATTAACACAACAAACATCGATATATAAATTCTACAATTTGCATATTCATTTAGTTCCTCTAGGAGTTTTCCTTCTGTTTTATATACATCTTGGTGATTCCAAGATGAGTACAAAAGGATGAGATATGGTCCACATCTATATGTTCCCTCTTCAGTTGTCATTTTTATTAGATACAATTTTTAATTAAAAAACTTATAACTTCATCATTATAAAATATTAACTCTATAATACTCATTACCTTTTTCTAAATATCAACATAACCTTTTTTAACCTCCTGGATTTTCAAAATAATGGATAGTTATGATTTTATATCAAAAACGTAGGATGGATATTTTTTATTAATCCCATTTTTTATCCTCTATATGTCCAATAATATTGGATCCATTAAAACCATCATCATGGATATCATTGAATGTTATTTTATGATTGCAGAATCTTCCACTTTATCTTCCTTACCATGATGGGAATGCATTGAAAAATCATAATCTATGAACATCTCTAAAAAAATATTTTCATTCATACTTAGATCATTTTGTGTGAATATATACTTGAGTATTTTTTGACCCATATATTTTTTACATTTCTTCCTATATAGATAATCTCATAAAATTTTCATTATGAATATCATATTAGCTTATTTTAAATAATGTATTGGGTTGTTCTTCACACATAACATTGTTTGGAGGTGGAATAAGATAAATATTTTTCATATTTCGTGTGTACACAACCAAATCACTCTTTAGACTCATAATTGTTGATCAAAAATCCTCCCACACTAGTGGGTAATGTGTTCATAGGTCTAGTTATTAGCCACTTTCTTATCTCTAAAAATATCTCTAATCATTCATCATTCTAGAAAAGCTTCACCCAATTTCATGTTATATTGGTTAGTAGATCGAAAAAAATGGGAGATTTCTAAAAGCTCAATGACAATACCCAGCTAATCCAAGTAAATATGGATCACTGTCACATATTTCAGTTTTATACATCATTTAATTTCCTATATTTTTACGGATCAGTGTATTTTTATTTACATATGACCATATTCAAAAATAATTTTTTTTATCCATCAAAAACATTCATCTACTATACATTTAACACAAATTTTCTTTTTAAAATGTCTTCATAATAGTGTTTAAATACTCTTCACATTCCTCACTGATTTTGGAGTAGATAAAAATATTGTTTATATGTACTACCACAAACTTTTTAAGTTACTATCAAAAAAATAATTTAGTTATGTTCATGAATATTTCAGTATAATAAGTGAGTCCAAGTGGAATAATAATTAAATCATAGAGCTCATACCTTGTACCAAAAAATTGAATTTATTATGTCCATGTTCTTCATAATTAATTGATAATATTATAAATATATTTCCCCCATAGATATGTTCTGGTATACATGTTTTTGCCCAACCATTTCACCAATCTGTGGTACAAGATACGGGTTCTTTATCATGACAGTGTTTGTTTCATGATGATCAATGTAGATGTGCAGTATTCTATCCTTTTACTTGAGAAGTAAGACAAATTCACCTCAGGGTGAAGCATATGGGATTATAAACCATTTATGAAGATTCTCATGTAGTAGATACTTTAGCTCTTCAAATTCAATAGTGTCCATTCAATATGAAGTCTTAAAATTTTTAACAGTTCCAATTGTAAGACTGATTGATTAGTCTACCTCACAGCATAGAGAAAGACCACATAATTGTTTTTCAAACACACCAACATATTCTCATACAAATGGAATTTAAACAATGAATATATTTTCCTTAATAGAATACATTTTCTTTTGATATTGTCTCTCAAAATAAAATAATGTACATGATTGAATTATTTATAATTAAGAAGATTCACCCTTCTCTATGAACATGAATAGAATTAGGTGTAGTTCATTATATGGAGGATAATTTTTGAGATTTTTTTTATATCTATTGAAGGAAATACATTCCATGTGGGAAAGTTTATTCAATTCCACTAAAGGTAATATCACAAGGATTTCTAGGAAGTTAAACCTAAATGTAAAGTTAGGGGATGAGTTATATACCATCAATCCAATCATTTACCAAATTTATGTTTTCACCAGCATCTCACAATACATATTTATAAGTGGGAATTAAATAGTTCTACCAAACTTTTGTGACATGTTGGAATGCATAGAACTGTAGTTTCACATACATTCACTTTCATTAATGGTTGATAATATTTAATTTCAATACTTGATTAATGTTCAATTAATTTAATTTATCCAAAATTGACCCAGGGATGATATTTTTTAAACTACTAAACACATAAAAGGGAAACTATAACCACTGAAGACAGAACTCGTAAATGAAATGTATTCATTAACTTATCAATTTCTAAGATTCACTACTTGTTTTCCATGTCCTATTTTATAACTCCTTGTAGTTTCAAACCATGTGTATGTAAATTTTTCATTATCATATACTAGTTGACAATTTAATCAATACCCAATATATCCTTCTTGGGCTATTTCCACTCCGTATAAATGTCCTAGAGCTACTTCAACTTTTTTAATATAGAAAAAGTATTTTTCTCAAAAACCAATTACTCTATACATTACCATTATTTGGGAATATTTTACTATGTTTATCCTTATCTCTAAAGCTTCCACTATAGTTTTCAAATCCTAGTTCTCAAAAATAACTAGGCATTTCTATAATACCAACTATAAAAATACATATCCTTAATAGACCTTAAATGATGATTTATTACATAAATAAAGAAAAAATAAATTCCTAAAACATTGTGTGGCATATATTCTTTGGTGAATTAGTCATATATAACCATATCATGAAACAGGGGTATGGAAACTTTGTTTAAATGCCACAAAATATTCCCTTTATATCCCATCAATCCTCTAATAATGCATGTTGTGACCTTGGGATTTACATAAAAAAATAGTGACCTATAAATCGCAGTAAGGGAGAAATCAACGAGTGACACGATGAAATAAATACATTTTTGTTAGGAAGAATATCAGGGTGACATAAAATGGTTAATAATCATAAACATGAACATCAATGGATGAAATTAGATAGCAGCATCAGGGAAGCATTAGAATGTGGAAACAACATAAAACATGACATTATAATTGTAATTCAATGAAGACCATTAATACAATATATTTTAGCATTCTCAAGATAAAATTCCATTAACCATACATTCAATTTCATGAGATAATAACACTACCCAATGAAACTGGAATCTATAAATTTTTAGGCCAACCCGCCACATTCATATAATGTAAATTCATAAGTGAGCCACATATATCATAAAATACATGGATGTATTCCATCACATTGTATCATAAGATTAAATAGTGTGGAAAAAAATACCTAGATGGCCCCAATAAAATAAGGATAGTTACATGTGGTTGAAATTCTTTGAGTGGAAATGATAATGGGTATTAACTATATAAATGCATGAAATGGAAAATCTATGTATAATTTTGAAAGAAAACGCGTGTAAATAATTATTCATTTGAGGGTTTAATGAGAATGAAATGGGATATCTAATTAATAATATATCCTTAGTACATTAATATTAATTTTTAAAAAACACATTCCAATATTAACATTTTGAAATTAAAAAGAAGTAATATAAGAGAATTTCTTTAATAAAAAGGATGATAGGTTCCCTTACCTAGAAAGAATACATTTAAATGATTTGTAGAAGATTATTAAGAGGTTGGGAATACCTAAATAGTGATACATATATATATATAAATATTGGTATTGGGAGATAAAATTCTTGATAAATTTTTTTTTAGTGGGGAGAAGTGGGAAGATTTGTGGGTATTTAGTTAAAGAGTGGTTGATTATCTATTAATTTATAGGAATGGGTTTTGGACACTATATGATAATTTTAATCAGAAACAAAAAAAATACCATAGTTTCTTCCATTTTTTATACCATGGATAAGTGGACTTAAATTTTTTTATAATTCCAACAGCCGAATCATTATTTTATTACTCTTGGTTATGTGGAAGGGATTCATGTTTATAAAAATTTATTTTGAAACCATAGAATATAATATTGGTTTTGGAGGATTAATTAAGGATTAATAAATCTAATAAAATAAATTTAAAAAATTATTTTTAATTAAAAATACATAATTTTCCATGGATTCATATTATAGAATTATTACATAACTTTTGTTTTATTATGATATCATAATATAGAAATATATTTATAATGTATTTAATTTTTTCAAAAAAATTCAAATCACTCAAGATATTTAGGAAAAACTATCTCTTAGATATTTTTGGTGTGATAATTTCAAAAATAATATTAATTTTATCACATTAATTTTTTAAATATGATAATTTAAAATTTAAATGAAATGTCATTTTATATGGATAAATATTATTTTTTATGATTCTAGAAACATTCTCGAACTATAGACAATTTCCATTGAACATTATTAAATTATATTATCATTTATATTTAAATAATTATAATTTAATAATAATATTTTAGAAAATTAAAATTTATTTCCATAATTTATAAAATTATAAAAAAAAATAACTGATTATATATATATTTTTTCTAAAACTTAGAATTTTAATTTCTTCATATCAAAATATAATTTTAATAAAACTCATTAATAATTTATAAAGTAATAAAAATGTATACTCATTATTTCATTTAAAATAAAGTATAAAAATGCATATGTTTAGGGTTAGTATACATAACCCCTTATTACACAAGGGTATTCTCTAATGTAAAGTTGTGTGATAGAGACCCTTTATGGGGGTATTTCTAAGAACATGATCTTGGTCATGAACCTGATAAGATATAAATTCTCTCATAAATAGTTTTTCATACTTCAATTATCGAATCATTATTTCAACTTAATCAAGGGGAAAAACTAATGATTTTTTCATCCTCAATAGCTCTTATAAATGAGCTTCATAGTGTATGGTACTATAGTTCAAGGGAATAGTTTTATTTACTTAATAAGTTTTAAATTATCATAACCTTTATATAAACTAAACATAACATCACAATATAATGGAAACATAATCAATGTTTATGATTTGTAATGAGGTTTTAAATCAAAAAATAAATAACTTATAATTTTCCCAAATAACCAAAGTACTCTATGTGTTTTATATAACTAGAATAGTTAACATGTAATATTTTCATAAAAATGGGAATTTCATTTATCAAAATTTGTTTCGTTACGGTGTCTCTATGTTATGGTCTATACATTGTAATTCCTTGTGTTATTTATTTTCGTTGGTTTTGATTTAAACAGATGCATATTTGAGATCTATGTGGGCTGATTTTGATCTTTGAATTCTTAAAAAAGGATTTATAAAAATTTTGATTCATTTAAAAACATTTTTTAAAATGGTAGGTATTTTAGAAAAATCATAAAATATACATTTGAAATGTGAACTAGATTACAATCATTATTTTGGTGTTGTATAACTATAGAAAATATTTTTATACAATAGTGGGTTTTAAAATATGTTTTTTTTAATTGTGATACATGAATTTGTATTAAGGAATAAAATGAAATTGAAATATAACATTGGTAAAACCATAGGTTATTAGGAAACACTAATCATATGTGAGCCCTAGTTTAGTCAGATATCACTATTACAGGTTTTCTTGATGCCATTGTTTCTAGTGGATTTCCTTTCCTAGAAATTGTGGCTCATAGACATTATAGTTCACATATGTCAGCTAGTGTTTACTTTTCATCTATGATGTTTACACCTTGGTAATGTGATTGGACTCCAAGATGATTTGAGTATACTTTAGAGGCATGATTACATCATATGCTTATTTTCCAACATTATATTTTTATTGATCCTTTAAAAATTTACTTATTCTAATTCTACATAGATATATTTCATTTCATATTTCACTTATTATTTGAATTTTTCATGTTTTATAAAATAAAAAGAATGAAATATTTTATATAGAAAAGTTATTTCTTCATGATATGTTTCGAAAATAGTATTTAATGAAGAAGTAACAGATACATTTTGATATAAAATTTATAGATTCTTGGGTGAAACCGTCCAAGCATTACTTCTCACACTATAAATTTCCAATTATGAGTTTATAGTGATGGTTTTACATGATATAGGAAAAAGTAAGGTAATCATGTAGAGGTTGGATCTCATGGATTGTGTTTTCTTTTTAGTGGTTTGAGATGTTGGTGAAATATGGTCTCACAGAGATGGACCCATGGATTGCTTCAAGTTACATGTTGTTGGTCTTATTTCTTCTTCATCTACACCTAGTTCTATATCATTTGGATATTACCATTATTGTTTGGATATTTTTAACATATGATGTATTTAATATATCAATATTTTTACCTTTAATTTTCTATATTATCAAATTACTATTGAGGGTGAGATTATTCCCATGCCTTTTTTTAAGATACCCATGTGCATGTCTATATCTAATGATGATTGGGAATCTATATCATGCCTTGTGGTTGAAACATTCCGGTGACATATTAAGATGAGCTTGGTTAGTCTTTTACGTTATATAATTATTTTTATAATGATAAACCAAAATATTCTTGGGCTGCTATTGAAAGATATTAAAGGCCTCAATAATTTCATCATTTATTTGGGAATAATATTTATTTTCTCATAATTTATTTATTTATTTTGTTGATTCACTATTTATATTTATGATTTAGTGATTAGAGTTGTGAAATCTGTTACGATGTGATTTTTCCAATCATTGAACCAACCCTTACGCATCTAAACCCCCTATTATGGCTTATTCATTATCATCTGAATATACCAATATCATTATATAGATGGTATTGTGGGAATTCCTCATATGTATATATTTTCATGCTATTATGAACATATTTTTGATCTTTAGGTGATGTCAGGATATTCTAACATAAATCCTAGATAGTAGAATGAATATGATTCATTAACTCACTTGATTCCTCTAAAATATGATAATGATATTTGAATTAATATGTAAAAAAATTGTATTTCAATTATGTTTTCTATAGAGTATATTTCCAACTTCATCTAGCTAGATTTGGGATATTAGGATATACAATAGTGATTTCTAAAAAATAATGAAAAACACTCCAAAATGGGGAATGGATAGAAGCATTCCCTAAATTGGATTCCAAATTTTGACAATGGAATATAGTTTAAATGATGTTATAATATCTATCTAGTTATTAATTACTTTCTATAATATATCAAAGATCATTCAAAATGGGTGAGAAAATATGATCCCCCATTTATGGTGCTCCAGATGTATGTTGAAGAGATTTTAAGCTTTTGGTGGAATGAATATATTCCTTTTACCTATGGGAAATGAGGATATACTGATGGTTGGATTTTGATACTACTATAAATATATACAGTGTTAGATCCTGGCCATGATAAATGTTATGTCTTAGTTTGAAATTATTGTTATTTATTATTTCCTTGGAGTGGAATTTCTCTCTCCGGTGTTTTGGAGGTTCTAACAATGAATAAGTGGAAAAATTGGATAATATGAGCTGAGAACATTGATAGAGAATTTTTAGAAGCAATAATGAATCATAATAATATTGCATATGTAAAGTGGGTTCATCATTTAGGAAACCAAGAATGGTTGGATAAGAGACCACACGTCTTGCACACCCCTTGTACAGTGGTGAGTACACGAACACCATAAGGTTTTTCAAACTGTATAAGTGTCCATCCAGATAGTGCAAAAAAAGTTTCGTCTAAGATAGAGGGAGATGCCTGATTGGTGCACAGTATGGCCAAACTGTGTAACACGAAAAAAAATTTAAATTCCCATTTCCCCTATCATTATTGAATTATTTCTCACTGTAGTTTTAAAAAATTCAACCATAACAGCTAGGTTAATGGACCAGTAGCCTTCTCCCTGACCATGGGTCTTTCCCCCTTGATTATGAGTTGTTTGGAGTGTCATTGGGTGTGAATCAAATCTAGGGGTAGGTATCTGATTCCATTTACATACATTTTGTGGAAGAGTGTTGGTTTCTAGATTCCTCACATTTTGATGAAATAAACCCTCGTTCATCTATATTTTTCTCCATATTATTTATTTAGGTTGATTTATTTTGAATCAAGGGTTTCTATTAGATGAGATGTTATCTACGAACATTATGTACTTGGTCTTATATCTTTTACATATAGTATTCGTGTTCATATGTGTATGTGGTTTTTTCTATGTACTACCATATTTTATTAGAATTTTTTTGAATAAGGAAAGTAATTTGTGAATGGTATTGAGGTTTGTGACCCTTTGCATACCTGGTTGGGTTCATTGATGTTGTTAGACCGAACCTAAGGCTATCCACGGGGTTGGTCAAACCATTTTAAATTATGGTATGAATTGTTAAAACAGGAGGTATGGGAATTATGAAAGGGAATGGTTTTTGAATTCTAAATTGGTATGTGGGAATTATTAGTATGATAATTAAAACATTTATATACTAGCCTTTGTGAACTACAAATTTGGCCTTTCAAAATATTTAAAACATATTATTATATTTTGATACATTCATCCTTTTCAATAATGGAAAACATTGTTTTCAAAGTGGGTAATGATTTAAATGGACAGGTTGAATTCAGAGTGATTTAAAAAGGCATTTTCTTAATATATTTCAAATGATGATTTGAAATGAGGGTATGGTTCTCATTCATCTGAAATTCATTTTATGACTAATTTTGACCAATTGAGAATGGAAATGAACCCCTTGGGGAAGGTATAAATTTTCAATGAGGTGAATTTATTTTTTGAAGGTTTTATCCAAGATGGATTCAGATGAGGATTTAGACCTTCCACCATATTCCATGATTTGATTTTAACGGTTTATTGGGACCTTTGTAACAGAATTAACAATATGTATAAATGTGCTAATGGTTAAATAATAATGTCCATGTGGTAAAATGTATGACTTGGATGTTGGATTGAAGATCCTAATCATTGAGTGGGGTCAGAATAGTCCTGAGGAACTAGTGTATGTGTAGTTTGACTAGAATGTTGGACTTATTCTATTAATATATAGGATAGGCCATGCTAAGGCTCAAGGCACCAATGATGTATTGAATGATTGTGATGTTTAATTGAAACTCTTAATCCTCGATTTTGGATACACAAATGCACTAGACCCCACTGACATATTTCATTCTTTAACATGTTGAATAAAGGCATTATTCTCCTAAAAAAACTTGGTTTATGTAGTCGAAAGGAGTATTTAGGCTCCCATGGTATGGATATGATGTGGTTACCTAGATTGATAATCCATGGTATGTGGTTAAGTTGAATTGGTTAGAGAATTTTTATTTATGTCTAAATGTATTCAACACTGTTATTCAATGCCTTAGGCTCCCAAAATTGTGTAAATAGGTTAGGTTGGTTAGATTTCATGATAGAACATAAGGGGATAAAATGTTTAATTAGTATGTCACTTAAATGTGAAACATGCTTCCTTTATTTTCCAATTATTTATAACACCTTGAATATCTGAATACACTATTGAAAATATTGATTATTTCGTTATAAAATGGTTGTGGTGGCCAACTGAGATGTATTCACACCCTGATCAGACCTCAATGTCACTTATGTAGTTGATTATATGCTACTTTATTCAGGGTTGGTTCATTAATGGGAAGATGGATTAGATAACTGGATATTGGGACATGTTGGGGACTCGGGACTTTGTTCAATATCCTTTATATTTTCAATTTTAGGGTTTTTACTTATATGACTACCTTAAATTTAGTGTATTTGTCATATTTTTATAGAATCTATTACTTGGGTTTGTATAGGCTCTTCTCATATGTTTTCTGTTTATTAATCGTGACGGTTATTTCATCTGTTAATATTAAATCTGTCATGGAATTAATCTGATAGACCATTGTATCTCCACAATGTTTCCTTTAGACTACTGCTTCTATTTATAAACCTCTTCCATACGGGGAGACACACCTGAGGTCATCTATTGACATATATTGAGGCACCGATTATAGTTTCACCCAATAGAGGTATGTTACAAACAGGTATAATATATGGTATATTAAATTTATCTATTTGGTAAATGGTAGAAAGGATACTAGGATCATTTCATCGATTGGTAATGAGATGATTTTTAGTTTCTTGTATCCCCATGTACATGTGAAACCACAAGTTTCAATGGATAGGAATTGATATTTTGTTTGCTTTTTTTATAGTCCATGGACACTCCCACCATTATTGGAACATTTGGAAGTTATTTTGATGGTTTATAAGGATTTATCTCTTTTCATATTATAAAAAGAGAGGGTTTCTGTGGCCATCCATCATGCTAGGTTCATCAGATATATATATCATCAGTTTCTTTATGTTGATTGATAGTTCCAATGAAATCATATAGTAGTATTGTAATTTTTTTTCTATGATTTATACCTATTGGTCTTTCCTTGAAACGGTTGTTAATGAAAATGAATTTAAATAATAACTTTGGTATAGTGAATTTTTTCATGAAATGATGGTCCATTAAAAGGATATAAAATGTAAAGACCCGGATTTTTCAATATAAATTTCTTTCTAATTATATGGTAAAATTATGAGTCTGCAAAAATTGACGATGCGTGATTCCGAGGCCCGGAGTGCTCTGAATGAATTTTTGCACTTTTTGTTGGAACATTTAGTGAACATTTGAGTTGGTTTTTTTTGTAAATTTTTCACCAGTTCTTTGAATTGAAATCTGAGGGCACTGTTGAACTTGTAGTTCCTATATTCACATAAGGATAACTTCACCTCGACCTCAATATTTCGAGGGTGGAAATTAGTTTTTGTACTTTTCATGGGTGTGTTAATAGATTAAAAATAAAATAAAACATCTTTTATTTTATTTTTCTTCGTAAGACATCCCATTTGAATTCAGTGGTGGGGACCACCCATGCTTGAAACCTCCCATTTTAAAATTAATGGTAGGGACCACCCAACCCTTGAACTCCTTCTTTAATGTGGGAGGTGACTCTTGCTTTCTCCCTCGAAATAATTGTTCCAACATAAACATAATAGTTTGGATAACTAAATTTGATTAATTATTATGTTGGATCATCACCTTTCTCTTGGTTGGGGGATTGTTGGAAAGGAGAGCACTTAGATTGTCCAACAAAAATATGAGAATGATACTCGAGATGGATTAGAGACGTGTTGCAGGAGCGACAAACGCCGGCATCCCCTTCAATGACATCATCTCCTTCCTCGCAACATCTCAAATGAGAAAACAAGGTAGGGGTTTGTTTTTTAATATGATTGAATTTATTTATTGAATCATTAAATTTTGAGCTCATGATGATGATGGAAAAATGAACATGTCTATCGTCCCGCACTTATTCCTTACCTCTTCCCCTTTTATTTTTGTATGTTCTTCGTGCTTTATTCAACGCATAATAATTAATGATTCTAGAAACACAAAGTTTTGATGAGTATGACATATAGACGTGGAGCTCTCCACCTGAGGGTCATGAATATACAAACTATATAATTTTCGAGCTTGGAACGAAGCCTTGATGACTTGTAGAAGAAGGCGACAGCTGCCACCCAGCCAGCTACAAGGAAGGTGGGTGGCCCGTGTCCGCGCCGCCAGAGGAGCAGTAGGCCACGGCGGAGGCCAAAGAGCGGCCGACACCCGACCGACCATGGTGGAGTAGCGGTGCACGACCGCACTGCTAGGTAGAGGACCAACCGGAGCACCGGTCTACTGTTACAGATCGGCGGGACCTACTCATGGCCTGCACCCTTCAGTGCCAACTCGGGCAGACCACCCTGCCCAGCGGGCCATACCACCAGGCCGGACCGCCCCCTACGTGGGTCGGGTCAGAACATAGCCTAGCGGGCGAAGCTCACCAAGGCCCAGTCCAACCGTTCCGGGTCGGCCCAGGTCCAACCGGACCGAAGCCCATCCGGACCCAGTTTCTTTTTTTTGCCATGACGTATGATCCGGGCATTCGTTTGATGAACCTTCTGTGGAATTAGGATCCTTTGATCAAGACGGTATTTTGGTATACTCCACTTGAGTATTGGATAATGTTAGAGTATGTCTAGGTTGGATCTAAATCCAATCCAAATGGGCCATCAAAACAAAAACGCTAATAACATTCAGACTGCGCACTGGATTGATGCACGGTCAGTTGTGTTGGGTCCCTTTTGATGTGACGGACCATTGGGATACTTATTCCCTGGAATTCTTGGCAGTTGAAGTATCAACCTATGGGTTTATGAGAGTAACATCTTGTAGTCAAGCACGCTTAGTGCTGGAACCCTATGGCATGTTGTACAGAAGATAGAATATCAATTCTACGTGGGTCAACATCTATCAGATCTTGTGTGGGTTAGTGCTCAACGATCTTATGTGGGTTAGCTCATACCCATCCTGTGTGGGTCAGTGCTCAAAAATCATGTGTGGGTCAGTGCATATCAATCCAATGTGGTTCAGATCATGTGTGGGTCTGATGGGGTTAGTTACCTATCGATCCTGTGTGTTTCATCGATCAGTGATCCTGTGTGGGTCAGCGCATACCAATCCTGTGGGGGTCATATACTTTGTGGGTCAGCAGGGGTTAGTTACCTATCCATCGAATGTGGGTTAGATGCTATGTGGGTCAGCAGGGGTTAGTTACCTTACCTTTTTGGTATTCATCTATGTGGTGTTTCCATTTTTGTACATACCTTTGTGGTGTCACCATAGTTGTATTTTTTATTTCATGGAACAGTGGAGATTTTGGGCTAATGAGTTGGGCCTTGTATTTCATCATGAATGAGATGAGTATACATGATAACATAGGTATATGTATGGGAATATACTTAAGAAGGGTTGATTGTTGTTTCCATGATTTTTGGTTTATCCTTTATGGATTGTGAGAGACCATCGGGGGTCTCAGGGTCCCTACTAAGTATTGTTATACTCACCCCAGCATGGGCTATGCCCGCACTGTGTTGTGTTATGTGAAGATAACGGACATCGCTGGCTGAAGACAAGGGTACTAGGACTGGAGGATGCTCGGAGGTGGACCATAGACAAGGCGTACTACAGAGACAATCATTCAAGAGTTGTACACACCCTTTAAGTAGGATCCTTTGTAGGTGTTCATAGGATCTGTTTCTCAGTTTCACCTGTACATTCAAATTTTACTTGTAATTTTTTTCATTGTCTTTTATTCTGGACCCTTTTACATACTATACTTACTCTGTTTATTATATAGTTTAATGGGTTCTTGTATCTAGGTGTGTTCTTGGTTTTGTGAGTCTGTAGGTTTTTAAAGAAATGCATTCCCGGTTTTAGGGTTATGTCTTTCCAGTACTAGTCGCCATCCCCAGGCTTATGGAAGGGGGACATGGGGTAGTCACGACACGATCCCCGGGGGACGGGTCGTGACAATTTGGTATAAAAGGAGTTCAGTTCAACCGAAGAACTAGAACTATGATATTATGACTTGGAAATAGTGTTATGTGTAATGAGTGTGGTTTTCAGTTCGGGGAGTCCTGTGTTGGTGCAGGGACCGACGTATCCATACACCAGGACCTCGAGTTCAGATTTCTAACTCAGTGCACGAAAAAACTGATTGTGTATGTGTCTTTGAAAATTCTTCTTTGTGAACTCTTTGAGTTCTCTCACTAGGTATAACTTGTTGACTATGGCACACCTGTTTCTTTCATGATGCATCCACGCAGATAGCCAACCACGGTTCAAGGTAGAGTATGTGATGATAGCCCACCAAGTGGCGAGGCTTTGGTGCAGGGAAACTTTATGGTGGTTGTACCATTGGGTGGTGTACCAGCAGCACCACTACCCATTGGGTTATCAATTCCACCAGACCCAACAGCAGAGGGTGAATGCCTCTTGAGCGTGTTGCATGAGTTCCAGTGCTAGAGGCCACCGAGGTTCTGGGGCGAGACGGAACCACATGGGGATGAGGATTGGCTGGAGGCCATGGTTAGAGTCTTTCGACTGGTAGAGAAACTAGTTGATCTCTTAGTGATCCTTGTATCCATCTTCTTTAGACAGAAATAGGAAGATGGTGGAGTTCGATGCTTAGGTTCAAGTCAAGGTCACTCACATCTTGGAGGACTTCGAGAGCCCTTTCAGGGTAGAGTTTGTACTTGTGACTATACGCGTTGTGTGTGGACAAGAGCTTCTCCACTTGCAGTAGTGTTTCATGATTGTGTATTAGTATTCAGCGAGGTTCACAAATGTCTCAAGCTACTCCACTAACATGTTTTTGGACCCTTTCTTCAGGGCCTAGACCTTAAAGAAGGGTCGCATACATGAGATTAGAGCCTTGATGATTTCTCTGAGCAACTCGACATAGGCAGGGGTGTTAGAGATAGCACTCTTATTGGGGAGTTTCCTTACTGAGCAGTCACTAGCAGTGAGACCCACCACTGTACGTTATGTAGGAGAGTCATCTGCAGTGGGTAACTAAAAGATGACATAGAGGTCCAAGAGTAACAAAGCTTCTGGTGTACGATCGCAGGATACAAGATCGGTTGTGCATGGTTCTCGACGCAGACTAGGGAAGGAGAGGAACATGCATTGTTACACGTGTGGCAGGAAGGGTTGCATGCCTCGCGACTTCCCAACCAGCCATACCGACGACCAGCAGATGGTTGAAGGAATTCCTAAGCAGAGGCGAAGATTTGATTGAGCAATTCCACAGGTAGAAGGCATACATGGAAGAGGAGATAGCTGTGCAGCAGGCGGTGGGTGGCGACTCGTGGTACTACTATCACCACCACCAGGTGATCTGCCCCAACCATAGGGAGAAGGTGGACAGGGGGAGCTCAGCTATAGGATGTTGAGGCCAATGACCACGGTGCTCTAGAAATGATATGTGGTATGATCTATGTCTACTCCACCTTAGTTGCAGTACTTATAGACATAGGTTCCAATAATTATTTTATTTCCATGACCCTCATTCGGTGATTGTAGATACATATGGAGCTATTAGGTCGATCCTTGTGGCTAGAGACACCAACAGGAGAGGATTAAATTATTACACACTTGTGCCGGCAGTGTGATCTTACTCTAGGAGGTGAGAGTTTTGGCTGGGATCTTCTAGTAGCGTCGTTGAGGACTTACGACATCATCTTGGGATTGGACTGGTTATCCACCATCCATGCTCATATTGATTTTATTAGGTGAAAATTGCGGTGTGTCCGCATGGATGGGACTAGGTTTTCCTTCACCAACGAGAATGGATCCTTTTCTGCATAGTATGGACTTACCCGGAGGAGGGTGAAGCTGATCCCACAGTAGATGGCTAGCCTTATCCTCGGAGCTGTTAATGTTGAGAGTCCGAGCTATCCGGTAGTGGTGGACCAGTACACTGATGTTTTTACAGACGATGTTCTAGGTCTACCTCCTCATAGAGAGGTGGACTTTTACATCGACTTGTTGACTATGGAACACCTGTTTTATTAGGTACATCTGGAAGACTTGCATAGAAAGGGGTTCATTAGGCCCAGTGTTTCTCCTCGGGTAGCCCTGATTTTGTTCACCTAGAAGGTGAATGGGAGTTTGAGACTCTGTGTGGACTATTAGTGACTAAACCACCGTGAAAAACTACTACCCACTCTCGAGGATTGATGATTTCTTTGATCAGTTGAAGGGAGAATGATGTTTTTTGAAGATATACCTCTGGTCAGTCTATCACCATCATAGGGTACGAGACAAGGATATGTAAAAGATGGCCTTCAGCTATCGGTATGCCCATTATGAGTTCTTGGTTATGTCATTCAGTTTAACCAACACCCCACCAGTGTTCATGGGAATCATAAACAGGATCTTCTATCCATACCTCGATCACGTTTTGGAAGTCTTCATCGATGACATTCTGATTTACTCAGTGGTGGAGGATGAGCATGCCTATCATATGCAGATAGTTCTGGACACACTCTGAGACCACTAGCTTTATGTTAAGATCTCGAAGTGTCAGTTCTAGATCCGAGAGGTCCACTTCTTGGGAAACATCATCTAGGAGGGTTGATTTGGGGTGGATCAAGTGATGATTGAGGTTTTTCTAGCGTGGGAGCCACCTAAAAGTGTGACGGAGGTACATAGTTTTCTCGGTTTTGTCGATTACTACCAGAGGTTTTTGCCAGAATATTCCTAAGTTACGTCACCCTTATCAGCATTGACGAATAAGGGCTAACACTTTGTGTGGTCAGAGATATTCCAAAGGAGGTTTCAGGAGCTAAGGCAGAGACTGACGAGTTCCCCCAACTTGAGGCTACCAGAGGAGGGTGTTGGGTACATAGTCTACTACGACGGCTGAGGGACCGGGCTCGGATGTGTCTTGATGCAAGAATGAGTAGTGATTGTGTATAGTTCTTGATAGTTGACACATAATGGACATAACTATGCTACTCATGACATAAAGTTAGCAGCAGTGGTTTTCGCATTGTAGATGTGGCGACATTACTTGATGGTCGAACGTTTTACAGATTACTATGATCACAAGATTCTCAAGATTATATTCTCTCAAAAGGACGTGAACCTGAGATAGTGAGGTTGGCTTGGGTTCCTCTAGTACTAGGACTTTGAGATAGTCTATACACTTAGGAAGGGGAACGTAGTTGCATATTCACTCCGCAGAAGGTCTGGTATACTGTTGATGAGTGAGTTGATGGAGAAGCTAGCCGCTTTGTCAATATTTTAAATGGGATGAGATGGAGCAGCTTATTTTCAGTCTTTGAAAGTCACTCTACCACTCCTTCAAAAATCCAGGGAGGTACAGCTTGGAGACACTGACTACGGGGCTCGACATGATAAGATATCCACAGGATAGGCACCTGAGGGATTTTCTAAAGGGGGGGATGTCATCCTCTTCAGAGGGAGTACCATGGTACCAGTGGTTCTACGAGAGGAATTATTGAGGGAGTTCTATATGTCCCCTCTAGTGGTAAATCCAAGAGTGGAAAATATGTACCAGGACTACCGGTGTCAGCACTGGTGGCCAGGAATGAAGAAAGTTGTAGCAGATTTTGTCTCACAGTGCCTCACTTGTCTGCAAGTGAATGTTGAGCATTAGGTTCCAGTAGGCTTCGTTCAACCACTATAGGTGCTACAGTGGAAGTGGGATGGAATTTCCATTAACTTTGTGATAGGACATCCATGCACGTCCAGGAGTCATGATTCTATATGGGTGACCATTGATTAACTCACCAAGTCGGCCCACTTTCTAGCTATCAGATAGCCAGGTTCAGTAGAGGGCTTGTGGTGCCTCTACGTGTAGGAGATTGTATGGCTACATTGGTATCCATATACGATTTTATCCAATCGCGATGCATTATTTACTTCCCAGATATAAAATGGGTTGCAAGAAGCATTCAGGACATAGCTTCAGCAGAGCACCGTCTTCCATCACAGGATGGATGGGTAGATAGAGCGGACCATACATAACCATGAGGACATGATGCGTGAATTCATCCTTGATTTTGGCCACAGGTAATAGGATCGATTTACCTTAGTTGAGTTCGCATACAACAATAGATATCACTCCACTATCTGTATGGAACCATTTGAGGCATTGTACGATTGACTGTGCAGATCACCTCTGGGCTAGACGAACCCAGGGGAGTCTGCACTCATGGGGATAGAGATGGTATGAGCTACCACGGAGAAAGTGCAGATCATCCAGAAGTGGATGAAGACTACATAGATCAGGAAATAATCTAATGTTGATAGGATATAGAGACCACTATATTTCGAGTATGGTGATCATGTCTCTCTATGGGTCTCACCTCGACGAGGTTTGTGGAGATTTGGCTGGGCCGGCAAGTTATCTCTTAGGTTCATCAGACCCTTTTATGTCCTTAGCAGAGTTGGTGAGGTGGAATACCACCTAGCCCCTCCATAGTAGTTGGAGAATGTGCACGACGTCTACCACGTATCTCAGCTGAGGAGATATTTTCACAACCCATCGCACGTCCTTGACCACGATGAGCTGGACATCGACGATGCGGAGACGTTTTTGGAGGTTCCATTAAAGATTGAGGATCAAAAAGAGAGTGTCCTTCAAGGGAGGTTGATAACTCTAGTGTGCATTTGTCAGAAGCATGAAAACCTCGAGGAGAGCACATGGGAGCGGGAGGCTTAGATTTGTGCTTAGTACCCTCACTTGTTTCCTTAGTTTATGTTGAGGCATTCGGGGACACAAATCCCTATGGTGGGGAAAATGTAAAGACTAGTATTTTTTCATGTAATTTTTTTAATTGTAAGGAAATATTACGAGTCTGTGAAAATTGACAGTGCGTGATTCCAAGGCCCATAGTGCACTGAATGAATTTTTGAACTTTTGTTTAGGTATGTCTAGTAAACATGCGACTGGGGTTTTTTGTAACTTTTGAACTAGTGCTTGGAATTGAAATAAGAGGGCACCATTGAACTTCCAGTGTCAATATTCGCTTAAAGATACCTTCAGCTCGACTGCAGTAGGTTAAGGGTGGAAATTAGTTTTTTGACTTTTTCGGGGAGTGTTAAAAGTGTAAAATTAAAATAAAACATATTTTTTTATTTTTCTTTGTGAAACCTCCCATTTGAATTCAGTGGGGGGACCACCCAAGAATTAAACCTCCCATTTTGAAATTAATGGTGGGGACCACCCAACCCTTGAACTCCCACTTTAATGTGGGAGGTGTCTCTTGGTTTCTCATATGAATTAATTGTGCCAACTCAATTTGTTAAATTAATATGTTGGCTCCTCACCATAATCTTTTTTGGAGGATTGATGGAAAGGAGAGAACATAGAGGGGGAGTTCTGAAGAACATATTCTCTAAAAAAAGAGATTCTCTAACAAAGAATGAGGACGATGCTCGAGCTGGGTTGGAGACGTGGTGTGGGAGCGACAAACGTCGGCATCCCCTTCCCCGACTTCATATCCTTCCTCGCAACATCTCCAATGAGCAAACATTGTAGGTTTTTTTATTAATATGATTGAAATAATTTATTGAATATTAATTTTCTGAATTCACGTTGATGATGGCCAAATGAACATGGCCATCCTCATGCACTTATACCTTCTCTCTTCCCCTTTTATTCTTTTTGCGTTCTTCATACGTTCTTCAACGCCTAAAAATTGATGACATTGGAAACACGATGCTGTGTTGAGCGTGACATATGGAGTTAGAGACCTCGACCCGAGGATCAATAATATACAATCCACATAAATTTTAGTCTCGAAACAAAGCTGTGATGACTTGCAGAAGAAGGATGTGGCAGACACCCGGTCGGCCGCAAGGAAGATGGGGCAGCGCGCATCTCTACCGCCAGAGGAGCAGAAGTCCACAGCCACTTGGCCGCGGTAGAGGCCGAAGAGTGGCCGGCACCCAGCTGGCCACAGTGGAGCAGCAGCACACGACTACGTCGCTGGGAGGAGGAACAACCAGAGCACCGACCGACCATTGTGGATCGACGGGACCCACTCGGGTCACGCGGGTGACAGGGCAGTGCCTAAAGGCGCATACCTTTGGTGTTCCAAACGTAAGGGGGAGATCCCCTTTTCAGCGCAAACTCGTTCGGACCACATTGCCCGGCAGTTCGGGCCACTAGGCTACACCACCATGCCTCCCCAATGGGTCACGCCACTGAGCCGCACCATTGGGCCGCACCACCGGGCCTCACCCCTTACGCGGGTCGGGCCGAACCGTGGCCATATGGGCCAGGCCCCCCAAGGCCTAGGAAAATAAGGCTGGGTTGCCCTGAACCGCGATGGGGTTCCCCTAATTGGGTCGGACTTGGTCAGTCCGACCAGGTCGGACCAGACCAGGGCCCTGCCAAACCCAGTTTCACCTTTTTGGTCGTAACTTGGGATCTAGGCGTCTGATTGACGAATTGTCTCCAGTGCCAAGATCCTTAGATTGAGATAGTCCTTTTGATATAAACCAATTGAGTTTTGGATAAATTTGGGGTATTGATAGTTTGTATCAATCCTAAATCCAATCGGGCCCTCAGAACAAAAAATGCAAATTACTTAAAGATCCGGTGTCTGATTGACTCGTCGTCAGTTACGTTGGGTCCCCTTTGACGTGGAAGACCTTTGGGAAACGTATTCTTGGAACTTCATGGTATTTGAAGTATTTAATGATGGATTGAGAAGAGGAACATCTCGAAATCAAGCATGCTTAGTGTGAGAACCCTATGGATGGTTGTACATGAAGAAAGAACATTGATCATATGTGGGTCAACTTATATCTGATCATGTGTGGGTAAGCGCTCAGTGATCCTATGTGGGTCAGAGCATACTGATCTTGTGTCGGCCAGTACTCAGCGATATTTTGTGGTTTCGTGCATATCAATCCTGTGTGGGTCGATGGGGGTTAGTTACCTATCGATCATGTGTGGGTCAGAGCTCAGCGATCCTTTGTGGGTCAGCTCATACCGATCTTATGTAGGTCAGATCATGTGTGGGTCAACGGGGGATAGTTACCTATCGATTCTGTGTGGGTCAGTGGTGGTTAGTGACCTCTCGATCTTGTGTGGGTCATATCCTGTGTGGGTCAATGGGGGTTAGTAACATATCGATCCAATTTCGGTCAGAAGCAGTGCTAATTAATATAGTAAAATGATATAGCATTCGACTAATCATATGTACTTCTATACATAAGGTATACCTAGTGTGAGTTGAGTCCTTACCTTTGTGGTATTCTTATGTGTGGGATTATCTTTGTGGCACTTACCTTTGTGGTGTTATCTTTGTGGTATTCATTCCTTCATTGAACAGTTGAGCTTTTGGGATAATGAGTTGGGAGTTGTGTTCCCTCATGAATGATATGGGTATACTTGATAACTATGGTATATTTATGGTAATATAACTAAGTTGGGTTGACTTTTGTTTCCATGCTTTGTTCATTATCATTTTTGGATTTGGAGAGACCATCGTGGGTCTCGAGTTCCCTACTGAGTATGGTTATACTCACCCCTTCACAGTCTATGCCCGCACCGTGTTGTGTTATGTGCAGTCGACGAATAGCACTGGCTGAGAAAGAGGGTGTCAGGACAGGAGGTTGCATGGAGGTAGACCTTAGACGAGGCATACTGCAGAGTAGGCCATTAAATATTTGTACCTACCCTTCAGGTAAGATCCATTGCGGGTGTTCACAGGAGCTGTTTCCCAGTTTCACTTTTATGTTCCAGTTTTACTTGTACTTTCCTGTTGGTCTTGTATTCTGGCCCCTTTTACATACTATACTCTCTCTCTATTTACTATATATTTCAATTTGTTCTTGTCTCTTGTTGTGTGCATGGTTGTGTGAGTTTACAGGTTCTTAAGGCAATGCCTTCCCGGTTTCAGGGATATGCTTTTCTGGTGGTAGTCTCCAGCCACTGGCCTATGGATGGTGGGATTGGGGTAGTCAATAAATGGGCCTCGTGGGATGGTTCATGACATAAAATGTAAATATTTATGTTTTATAAATGTAATGTTTAAATTAAAAATAGAAATGCTAAATGATAGAATCATGAAATGTGGGAAATGATTTTCCTTTTTATATTTATCTAGTTATTGTATGGGTGTGTTCTCCTTGATATTTTCTTTAATTTGAAACATTTTTTATGGTTCATGAGTCTTTTTAGAATTTAATGTTCATTTAAAAAGGGGATTCTCTTTTTTTAACTCTTAGTAGGGTTGTAGCCTTGGGGTTGTGAGATTTTGGTTGGTAATGTGAATGTGGTAAAAATTGAGAGATGACACATTGATAATTGTCTTTGGACCCTATAGTTTGTGTTCTCTCACAGAATGGGTGTTTGTGTGAGTTCATGTATCTTGGTGTGGGGCCT
This sequence comes from Viscum album, assembly GCA_963277665.1. Lineage (NCBI taxonomy): Eukaryota > Viridiplantae > Streptophyta > Magnoliopsida > Santalales > Viscaceae > Viscum > Viscum album. The sequence goes on along the minus strand of OY728136.1, from coordinate 1,763,639,306 downwards.
AGATTGAATGATCACTTGGTGCATTGGGAATAGAGTGGTTCCGAATGAGTGTAGGATTTACACTTATAAGAAGAGAACTATATGAATTTTGGTCAATATGGAATATAGGGGGATCAATTTTCCTTCAATAGGTGTGACTCTAGTTTAGGGAGTTGATATTTTTTATCTTCAATGATTATCTGTGAGAGAGTTTGGTTTAGTTGTTGGTGATTTCTTTTTCATGATGCACAGTTGGACGTTCAGAACATAGCACTACTACAAAAACGGGCAAGGGAAGCGCGCCCTTATAACAGCGCTAAGCAAAAACGCTGATAAAGGATACCCTATATCAGCGCTAATATTACAGCGCTGAAAAAGCTAATTTTTATCAGCGCTTTCTTAGCGCTGATAATATAAATATTTATCAGCGCTAGAAAAGCGCTGATAAATATGATCTGTATCAGCGCTAAAATATTAGCGCTGATACAGTTGGTCTTTATCAGCGCTTTTTGAGCGCTGATAAAGGTTTCCTATATAAGCGCTAAAAAAGCGCTGATACAGAACACCTCTATCAGCGCTCAAAAAGCGCTGATAAAAATTATCTTTATCAGCGCTAAAAAAGCGCTGATAAAGAGACCCGTTATCAGCGCTATAATTGTAGCGCTGATACGGGGAATCTTTATCAGCGCTTTTCTAGCGCTGATAAATCATAATATTATCAGCGCTAGAAAAGCGCTGATAAAGCTAGATTTTATCAGCGCTATAATTTTAGCGCTGATAAAGGTAGCCTTTATCAGCGCTTTTTTAGCGCTGATAAAACCTTAGTCGACTTTTTTATAAAGTCGGTCGCACAGTGCCCTCGTTTTATCGCAGCTAAAGCTCTCGCGGAACCGTAACCCTGCTACTCTTCTCCCGAATACCGCTGCTGTGTTCGCTTCGCCGGAGCTTGCCGCCCTCGGTACAGTCGCCGTCCTCCGCCGCCCGCAACACCCTCGGCCGACCTCCACCGCCTGCCGCCCTCGGCTGCCCGCAACGCCCTCGGCCGCCGTTCTCTGCCGCCCTCGGCCGCCCTCCGCCGCCCTCGGCCGCTCTCCACCGCCTCCGTCGCCCTCCGCCTCACTCGGCCGCCCTCGGTCGCCCTCCGCGGCCGCCTTCCGCAACCCGCAACGCCCTCGACCAACTAAGGGTATGAATTCTATTCTAGTTTTATTTATTTGTTTCAAACATTCATGGAATCCCTTCAAGTTGTTATGGAATGTATAAAACCTACTAGAATTTGTCTTATGTAATGGAGAGTTGAGGCATGGTGTAGTTTAATGTCCTAAAACCAGGACCTTTGTGCAGGTTTCCATTTTGTTCTGATAAGGAGGGGAAATGATTCACCCTTTTCACTATAGTATAACCAAGAATGTTCTACCATAATCATGCATGAGGGGGGGGGGGTGGTAGATGTAAATTTTAACCCAGGGGTTCATGAATCCAAGGATTGATATGGTACTTAAATGTCATAGGGTGTTTGATGGTAGTAAAATCCATTATTGAGGACGAAATTGTCTTTGGTTGACATGCCTTTTTAGTGGGAAACATATGCAGATCCACCAGTGCATATTGTGATTAGTCAAATAAAGGTGACCTTAGGACGATGACCGCTCATTTCCGATGGCCATGGAAGGATATGAGGATTAAGACCTTTTTGTGCATAGTGTATGGTTTTTGAAAGGAAGAGACCTTTTTGGCTCCGACATAGTGACAATGGGGAAATTTATGTCTCATGAATAGACCCTAAATATGATGTTTATGTATCACCATGTTTCTTGTGATGGAAAGAATCAAGCTGTACATAGATATTTTAAGTTAAAACTACATGCATGGGTCTAACCCACACAAAGGGAGGGGGAATGTTTAGTTTTTGGGGTGTCTGGACTAGAACATAATGACTTAGGCATTACTATAGAATCAAACCAACTATAGTACTTGAAATCATGCATTTTAGAATCATGCAATTAGAACTATGGTAGAACTTTTTAGTGTCATATTGTGGGGACTGATTCCTTGAAAATCCTGAGTAACTTAATGGAAAATCAGTCTAAGATAATTTGACATGCGCTGGACATGAAGGTGGAGAAAGGTGTAGACTATGACACCATGGATTCTCGAATCGATAAGAATAAGTCCATGCACGCAACTTTTTACCATGCACGCAACTCTCTTTACAAACTCCTATTGAATGCAATTCTACGCGATTCAAAGCCTCATATTTTCTATAAAAGTTGAGATACTAAATTAAGGGGGTATCCTATTATTTATAATCGTTTCTGAACATGAACACATGTTTATCCCAAAGTGTGTAAAACCATGTTTGATGTCACATTAGGTGCATACGTATCTTTTTCTCCTAATAAAGTGATAGATAATCATCTTTTTAGTGAATCTAATATTCTTTTTTATGAATCTTGATTATAGGTTAGACTACTTGATCTCCTTCCAAGGAAGTGGTTCCCTTCTACTGTATTTGGAAGTCTTCTTTTGTGTACTTGAACCATAAATACTAATATTTGAGATTCAAATAGGATGAAGATGAATAAAGATTGGATGGATTCTAATCGTTTAACAATAGAGTACGAGAACGGAGTGAAAGAGTTCATCAAGTTTGCAAAGGATCACACAAAGGATCCTTCTCAAATCCTTTGTCCGTGTTTACGTTGTTGTTATTCTAGACTACTTACTCCAGAGGAGTTGGAAGAACATTTGATATGTCACGGAATAGATCGGAGTTATAAATGTTGGAATAAACACGGAGAAAAAGCGAATGTAGCTACTGGCTGGGATAAAACTGCGTTTTATGGATCGTCAGATATGAATACAAATATAGATAATGAAGAAGACCGTATGGAGGATGTGATTACAGATGTCAATGATGATGAAGATCGTATTGAGGAAATGACAAAGACAATTCAAGATGAACCCCGTGATTGCCCAAAATTGTTTGAGAAGTTAAAGAGTTGTGCAAAGACGCCATTGTATGCTGCTTGCACTAAGTATACAACATTGTCAGCTGTACTGAAGTTGTATAAATTGAAAGCAGGCAATGGATGGAGTGATGTCAGTTTTACGGAACTACTTGCTCTCTTGAATGACATGCTTCCGGAAGATAATGAGCTCCCAAGCCGGACGTATGAAGCTAGACGAATGCTACGCTCGATGGGAATGATTTCTGAAAGAATACATGCCTGCCCGAAAGACTGTATATTGTTTCGAAAGGAGAACAAATCACTTACAGAATGCCCAAAGTGTGGTGCTTCTCGATACAAGAAAGATAAATCCAATCCTACGAAAGTTGTATGGTACTTTCCAATCATTCCAAGGTTTAGGCGTTTATATGGAAGTAAAGAAACTGCAAGACAATTGTCGTGGCATGCAGATAAAAGAAATAAAGATGGGTTATTACGTCATCCGGCCGACTCTCCTCAATGGAAGAAAATTGATCATGAGTATCCTGAATTTGGAAAAGAGCCGAGAAACCTTCGTCTTGCGTTATCTACAGATGGAGTGAATCCTTTTGGTTTTCAAAGCAGCACTCATAGTACATGGCCTGTTATGTTGCTAAATTATAACTTGCCACCCTGGTTATGCATGAAGCGAAAATTCATCATGTTATCTATGCTTATATCAGGACCAAAACAACCAGGTAACGATATTGATGTTTATCTGACTCCTTTGATCGAGGATTTGAAGTTATTGTGGGACTCAGGTGTAATGTTGTATGATGCTTATAAAAGTGAATACTTCACGTTGAGAGCGATGTTGTATGGGACAATAAATGATTTCCCTGCTTATGGAAATTTGTCAGGCTATAGCATTAAAGGAACTCAAGGGTGTCCCGTGTGCGAAGAAGATACAGAATCAATTAGGTTGAAACATTCATCGAAATCTGTGTTTCTAGGACATCGTAGATTTCTACCTCGTCGGCATAAGTACCGATCTTGGACGACATCATTCAATGGAAGTTCAGAAAAACGCACAACACCGTCTCCACTAACAGGTGATCAGCTGTTTGAGAAAGTAAAAGATATGAACACTGTTTTTGGTAAACCATTTTCGAAAAACCTTACGAAAATCGGTTGGAAAAAGAGATCAGTTTTTTTTGAATTACCATACTGGAATTGTTTGTACGTCAGACATTTTCTTGATGTGATGCATGTGGAAAAAAATGTATGTGATAGTGTTATTGGAACGTTGCTAAATGCCCCTGGCAAAACAAAAGATGGAATTAAGGCAAGGTTGGACATGGTTGACATGGGAATACGAGAAGAGTTGGCTCCCGTGAAAGGTGAAAATCGAATGTTTCTTCCTCCTGCTGCTTATACTCTTTCTAGGGCAGAGAGATATCAGTTTTGCAACTTCTTTAATGATGTAAAGGTTCCAGAGGGGTACTCATCAAATATCAAGAACATTGTGTCAATGAATGATTTGAAGTTAAAAGGTTTGAAATCACATGATTGCCATGTTTTGATGCAAGATCTAATTCCTATAGCTTTACGTTGCATTTTACCCAAGAATGTTCGTCATACGTTAACCAAACTTTGTTTCTTTTTCAAAGCTATATGTAGCAAAGTTTTAGACCCGGGGAAATTGCCAGCTATGGAAAAAGAAATTGTCATCATATTATGTGAATTAGAAATGTTCTTCCCGCCAACATTCTTTGATATGATGGTTCATTTGATGATTCACTTGGTGAGAGAGATTCGACTTTGTGGTCCTGTGCACTATAGATGGATGTATCCTGTTGAACGGTATATGAAGATTTTGAAAGGATATGTCAAAAATCGAAGTCGGCCAGAGGGTTGTATAGTGGAGCGATATATTGTTGAGGAAGCCATTGAATTTTGTATTGAATACCTATCTGATGTGGAAAGCATTGGTCTCCCGAAATCTCGTCACACTGGACGCATTGAGGGTGAGGGAATTTCTGGAAGAGAAGTTGTAACAATCAGTATTACAGATCGGGAGCAGGCTCATCTTTATGTTTTGCATAACAGTTGGGAGGTTGCTCCATATATTGAAACTCACAAAGAAATTCTTAGGCAGTTGAATCCATCGAGGGCTGAAAAATGGTTAGCAGATACACATAATCACCAGTTTATAGGATGGTTTCAGGACCATATTTTTAAGCAGTTGGATGAAAATCCGAATTCAATTTCAGAACGACTTCGATGGCTAGCCGCTGGACCAAGTGTGTATGTATTATCTTACAGTGGGTATGTAATTAATGGTTATACATTCTATACGGATGAACATGATGAAGAGAGTACCATGCAAAATAGTGGAGTTACACTAGTGGCTGAAGCGATGCATGTTTCTGGTAGTAAGGATATAAATCCAATTTATGCAAATATGTCATACTTTGGCATTATCAAACTAATATGGGAGTTGGATTATACGACATTTCAATTGCCGATTTTTCAATGCAAATGGATTGATAACAATAGTGGTGTTAAAATAGATGAATGGGGATTTGTGAAAGTTGATTTTAGTAAAGAAGGGTACAAAGACGAACAGTTTATAATGGCATCACAAGCGGTACAAGTTTTTTATGTTCCAGATCCCGCAAACCGAAAGTGGTCGATTGTTCTGTTATCGTCCAAAACTATTGAGGGTTCCGATGAAAATTCAGTTGAGGACGATCCTTTTAGTGGTACGTCACAATCAATTCAGAGCGGTCCCAATGCAGATGATGTTTTGTATGTTAGAGGAGACCACAATGAAGGGATTTGGATTGTCGATAGAGGTGTCAAATCTCTTCAACCTTTGAAAAAAAGAAAGAGAGTTCAGTAAACAGGTTATATTTTGTTTGTAATATAGATCTTGTTATCTCATGTTATTATCTTATCATTACAGAATTTATGTAATTTGAATGAACTGTTCAACCACTTTTGCAGATAATGACTTCTGCACATTCTGGTGCTCCTAACCTTGAGACTGAACAAGTCTCTCAAGCAGCTGCTGCTGCGGCTGCTGCTGCTCCTGCTGCTCCTGCAGCTCATTCTGCTGATACTGTTGCTCCTGATGCGGCTCCTGCTGCTCCTACTGCTGTGACTCATACTCCTCCTCCTGCTGTGGCTCCTGGTGCTCCTGATGCGGCTCCTGCTGCTGCTCCTGCTGCTCCTACTGCTGCTCCTGCTGCTGCTCTTGCTGTTGCGGCTCCTTCTCTTAGTGTTGAGGTCCAACAACCATCAGCACATGCCGTTGATATCATAGTAGATGAACATATAGATGATGTTGATATCGATGAAATGGTCGGGAATGAAGGACCGAAGTCGCAGAAATCACAGGTGCGTCGTAGTTTGACAGTGTTAGCCAAAATTCTTAAGGCGAAAAGCAAAGGCATCAAATTTGAAGTCGGATGGAATGCACGAGGCCAACATGTGAATCCCAACAAGGCTATGTTTAGCAGTTACATTGGAGTTGTCACTCGGCAACGCGTGCCGATTGACGTAGATTCATGGCACCATGTTGTGTCCGGGTTGAAGGCTGTGATCTGGGAAGAAATTACGGTAACATTATGAATTTATTTTTTTAATTAACTAGCAAATAAAATGATGAAACAGTGTCTTACTCTTCTCAATCTCTTGCAGAGTACATTTATAGTAGACGACTCACACAAGGATTATGTACTAAGGCTTGCAGGAAAGATTCATCGAGGTTTTCGTACTATTTTAACAAGATGTCACCTGAAAGATTCTAAAGGTAAAATAAACCCGCACCCACCCATTGTCTATGCGCACCTGATATCCCAAGAAGCATGGGATGCATTTATTGGCCGTCGTGGGGATGAGAAGTTTCAGGTACATTGTGAGTGATAATACGCTGTTTGAGGATACCTGTATTCATCACTTTGATTGTCAATATTTCATTTATGAAACAGAAACTCTGTACTGAAAATAAGGAACGTGCATCAAATCCAACATACCCCTATCGTAAAGCAAGGATGGGGTACGCTTCATTAGAAAAGAAAATGGTACGTATTGTAAATTTACAGTAATATTGTTAGGTGCCAATAAACAACATCATAATTATCTTTCTATGTTTATATGTAGATTGATGAATCTAAAACCAAATGCACTTCTATCCCACGTCATGTGCTATGGAAGGAGGCACGTGTGAACAAAGAAGGGAAGTTAATAGATGAGAACACACAAAAAGTGTGGGAAATATGTGTAAGTATGACACGATGATAAAAAGATTTGTTTAAAATTGCTATTACATAAAAATAATTAGTTTTTTTCCTATATCTGACAGTCACAGGAATCAGCTACTCCTGTAGCTGATACAGACCTATTATCGACGGCTTTGAAGCAGCCGGAAAAATACGGTCGTGTCAGAGGTGCAGGGTTTGGGGTGACACCCCGAGTATATTTTGAGAAGAAGAAAAAAATAGATGATACAGAGAAAAAATTGGAACAAATGAGCGAAAAAATAGCAACCCTTGAAGAAAAATTGCAATGGCAGGGAGAGTTGCTAGCAACTTTTATGGGTGGGAAGCAAAGGGAGGACACAACTCAGGAAGAACCACCGCATGAACATCCTGCCCCACCCCCCACCAGCTTTGAGGCGAGCCATTCACCTAAAAAAAATGTCTTAGCCGTGGTAATCAATATTCTAATAACGGTTCCCATTAAATATGAATCAGACAAACACTGATAATTTATCTGTACTGATCTTCTACAGGGTGATAATGATTGTGATTTATATCTGTCAACACCCACCTATCACCTTGTAGCGAGGGCTACAGTGTTCAATATCCCAGATGCCACACTGCATAATAGACCACTTTCAAAAGATCATCTGAAAGTGACGATTACTGTAGCTCATGAGCCAAATGCAATGCTACCTATTCCACTTGATGACGATGATATTCATACGGTTGAAAAGGCTATTGGGACATTCATTGCATGGCCGGCAGAACTTGTAAGAGTACATGCAGACAAAGAGGTATTTATTTCCTTTTATTTTCAAGCTAAACCCTTAACAATTAATGAAAAGAGTGTCTGAATCAATGATTGTTGTTATAGACGGAGAAAGGAAAGGGGGTGACTAACATCGGCTCGAAACCATCTAAAGGATCGACCAATCGATCCCAAGGAGCCTCTGAAAGCACAATAACACCACCTGTTCTCTTTCCACATTTACTAGCATTGAAGACTCATGTGGATACGAAGCTAAAAGATGGTAATAGTCATATAGTGATTTTCGAAGATAATATATACGGAGAGGAAAGTCAAGATTTCGTTGCTGCTGAAAATGTAAATGAAATCCTTGAAAACGGTTGGTTAGGCGTCACTGTTGTAAATGTATATATGAGGTATGTTTCCATGAATTGATTTTCTAAAAGCTGATCTAATGTGCAAATTATGACTAAATGCATTTTATATTGTTGACAGACGCATTTATGAAAAACAGTTGAAGGGATTTTCCCATGAGCCAAGATTTGGACTGGTTAGTCCTCATATCACATCAACACACCAAACAAAAATAGAGTCATCAAAAAGGGATGCAATAGTGAAGGACTTGCTGAAAACATTTGAACGCAAGATTACAGATGACAGACTTTTCCTAATACCAACCATGCAGGGGTAATACTCTACGATTAAAGCATATCAATTATATTTTCACTTTTTTTATTACTTATTCCTTTTTGTGTTTTTAGGCAACATTGGTTGCTAATTGCGGTGAACTTGGATACTCCGAAGATTTACTTTCTGGATTCAAAGTTAGGATATCCATCAAACCGACCATACATGATGGAGTTTGTGAATCTGTAAGACACTACATCTTACGTTTTAGGTCTAAACATCAATTTATATAATATATATTATCTTTTACTGAGGATTCTGTTATGATAGGGCGGTGTACCAATATCGTCTAAATCATGGTATGAGGACAGGGGCTAAGCATAAGGAGCCGAGCAAGTACTACGTCTGGACAAATATCAGGGTATATATAATAAAATTTCACTATCCAAACACACCTCAACACAAGTTATTTATTCTCCTAATGATCAATTTTTTTGCAGTGTCCAAAACAAACAAACGATAATGATTGCGGTTATTATGTTTGTAAATTTATGAAAGAGATCGTTTTTCATCAGCAAACTAGCATCCCTAAAGAGGTATTTTCAAAAACAATTACTAGTTCGTTTAAGTTATTTATTAATTCTTTATTTTTTTATTTTGCAGTACTACTATGACTGCCGAAAAGCCTCATACTCACAAGACGATATAGATGTGTTCAGAAACGAGTGGGCCGCATACCTGATGACAGATTGTACACAAATACAATGATGATCTGACTTGGGGACATGTACAATTGGTGGTCATTTTTGAGAGGGGTTAAGGGGATCAAAAGATAAAATATTGTTGTATGTAAATGTTCGTAGCAAAATTGTAATTGTTATTAAATAAAACATTCTTTCTCCAATGAGTCATTTTTCCATTTTAACAGATGATATGCACCAGCAACATGCAAGAATGTTGAACCACTAAAATGGTCGCTCTCTTGTTTAAAATGGACACCACTTTAATTGAAAACAACAACTGACCTACGGAAATCTGACCAGACGCATCTGGATTGCCTTCATCCTTTAGGAGAAGGATCCACGGGTCCTTGGTGACGTGTACGAGTCAACCCCGCCTCAATCCGAGGCACGGTGTGACCGCTACCACCCAAAGGGTCGCTCTCTTGTTTAAAATGGACACCACTTTAATTGGAAACAACAACTGACCTACGTAAATCTGACCAGACGCATCCGGATTGCCTTCATCCTTTAGGAGAAGGATCCACGGGTCCTTGGTGACGTGTACGAGTAACATGCAAGAATGATGGACCACATTTCTTTGGCCTTTGGACAAAAAAACCAGTAAAATCTCCAAAATACCTTCATATCATGCATGAACCAGTAAAATCTCCAAAATACCTTCATATCACGCAGTTCTGAAAAGAGTCACTATTTAAAAGAAAGTCACAAATTTAGATACATCTCGAGATGGTCAGTTGTTGATTTCACTTAAAATTAAGTCCATTTTTAACAAAACAGTGACACTGTGAGTGGTGTCGGCCACACCGGGCCTCGGATTGATGCGGTGTTGAATCGTACACGTCACACATGAGTCATTGATCATTGTGAAAAAGTATCAACGCAATCAGAAGCCGTTAGATCGATTTGGCATATGTACGTAAAATATTGTCCATTTTAAACTAAATACATACACTTGGAGTGATACCGGTCACACCGCGCCTCGGATTGAGACCCCACCCTTTCCCCTCGGCTGTCAAAAATCATAACCAGATAGTCGAAGGGTGATTTTGACAGCCGAGGGGAAAGGGTGGGGTCTGAAGACATTGTAGGATATGTCGAAGGGTGATTTTGTGTGTGACTGGTATCACTCCAAGTGTATGTATTTAGTTTAAAATGGACAATATTTTACGTACATACGCCAAACTGATCTAACGGCTTCTGATTGCATTGATACTTTTTCACAATGATCAATGACTCCTGTGTGACGTGTACGATTCAACACCGCATCAATCCGAGGCCCGGTGTGGCCGACACCACTCACAGTGTCACTGTTTTGTTAAAAATGGACTTAATTTTAAGTGAAATCAACAACTGACATACGGCAAACCGACCAAACACATTGGGATTCTATTGAAACTTAAGGACAACTATCCATGGGTCAAATGTGACGTGTAAGATTCAACCCCGCCTCAATCAGAGGCGCGGTGTGACCGGTATCACTCCAAGTGTATGTATTTAGTTTAAAATGGACAATATTTTACGTACATACGCCAAACCGATCTAACGGCTTCTGATTGCATTGATACTTTTTCACAACAATCAATGACTCATGATACATAGAGAAATTCACTGGCCACCTTCGAGAATGATCTGAAGCACAAACCATGACAGCATTATGTTTTTAACTTCAGCACCTCAATTGAGAATGTGACACCTTTCAGGACTTGGCGCCATTGTATGTCGTTTCGTCCACTGAATGGGTCTATCCTTTTATTTAATTTTTTTAACTTCAGTCAAATATTCTAGAAAGATGTCGCGGCAGATCCTTCACCATTTTGTTTTGCTGAACATCTCATTACATTGTTAAAAAAAAGCAGGGTGTCTTGCATGGGCAATACGTTCTTGTATTGAAGATGATGCACTCCCATTTATTCGAACCCACATGGTTAATTATTTTGTTTAAGCCTAATGATTGATTTAATTATTGTGGAACACATAATCATGAAAATCGTATGATGGTTGTACCCAGATAGGACTCCAATTCATTGGTTAAATCTATTTTCTCATGAGATGTTATGTATGAGATTAGGGAGTAAACCTAGTCCATTAAAATGGGAGTGCATCATCTTCAATACACGAACGTATTGCCCATGCAAGACACCCTGCTTTTTTTTAACAATGTAATGAGATGTTCAGCAAAACAAAATGGTGAAGGATCTGCCGCGACATCTTTCTAGAATATTTGACTGAAGTTAAAAAAATTAAATAAAAGGATAGACCCATTCAGTGGACGAAACGACATACAATGGCGCCAAGTCCTGAAAGGTGTCACATTCTCAATTGAGGTGCTGAAGTTAAAAACATAATGCTGTCATGGTTTGTGCTTCAGATCATTCTCGAAGGTGGCCAGTGAATTTCTCTATGTATCATGAGCGTTCTAATGCATATCTTGTTTGGAAGATCATTGTAGTAGACAACGATCTAAAAGTGGGGGATGAGTGCATATCTGAGCATGTCTTTAGTAGTGTCCCTCAAAATGTCTTTAAACTGACCATCTTGAGATGTATCTAAACTTGTGACTTTCTTTCAAATAGTGACTCTTTTCAGAACTGCGGGAGTTAACATTTCTCCAACATATTCACACACAAAATCACCCTTCGACATATCCTACAATGTCTTCAGACCCCACCCTTTCCCCTCGGCTGTCAAAAAAACCTAAAAGACCATGGCTAGCAATGATCATTCCAAAATGCATTTAAACTGAAACCTTCCAGAAAAAAATAGAGTAGAATACTTGCAAGTTGTAACTTAGGTCGCTTTGCACAAGCCGATTTCCACATTGTTTGTAGCAACCACATTTGCTCCAACACTCTAATGATCTTCATTGCTTCATGTCTTTTATACTCTTCCATAAACCCTTCTCTAAGAAGGTCAACTATCGTGTATGCATACTCACCTTCAAATGTGACGTGTACGAGTCAACCCCGCCTCAATCTGAGGCCTGTTGTGGCTGACACAACTCCAAGTGCCTCTGTTTTGTTCAAAATGGACTTATTTTTAAGTGAGAAATCAACAACTGACATACGGGAAACCGACCAAACGCCTTCGGATTGTGTTGACACTTTAGGACAACGATTCATGGGTTATATGTGACGTGTACGACTCAACCCCGCCTCAATCCGAGACGCGGTGTGACCGGTATCACTCCAAGTGTATGTATTTAGTTTAAAATGGACAATATTTTATGTACATACGCCAAACTGATCTAACGGCTTCTGATTGCATTGATACTTTTTCACAATGATCAATGACTCATGTGTGACGTGTACGATTCAACACCGCATCAATCCGAGGCCCGGTGTGGCCGACACCACTCACAGTGTCACTGTTTTGTTAAAAATGGACTTAATTTTAAGTGAAATCAACAACTGACATACGGCAAACCGACCAAACACATTGGGATTCTATTGAAACTTAAGGACAACTATCCATGGGTCAAATGTGACGTGTAAGATTCAACCCCGCCTCAATCAGAGGCGCGGTGTGACCGGTATCACTCCAAGTGTATGTATTTAGTTTAAAATGGACAATATTTTACGTACATACGCCAAACCGATCTAACGGCTTCTGATTGCGTTGATACTTTTTCACAACAATCAATGACTCATGTGTGACGTGTACGATTCAACACCGCATCAATCTGAGGCACGGTGTGGCCGACACCACTCACAGTGCCTCTCTTTTGTTCAAAATGGACTTATTTTTAAGTGAAATCAACAACTGACATGCGGCAAACCGACCAAACGCATTTGGATTCTGTTGAAACTTAAGGACAATGATCCATGGGTCAAATTTGACGTGTAAGAGTCAACCCCGACTCAATCCGAGGCCCGGTGTGGCCGACACCACTCAAAGTGCCTCTATTTTGTTCAAAATGGATTTATTTTTAAGTGAAATCAACAACTGACATACGGGAAACCGACCAAACGCCTTAGGATTGTGTTAACACTTTAGTACAATGATCCATGGGTCATATGTGACGTGTACGAGTCAAACCTGGGGTGGATTACATGGCTTTCCTACATGGAATATATCCCACTACACGTCTTTAATGAGCCAGCTACGCAGTTTATCCCTTGTACAGATACACAGGAAGAATCACACGAGATCGACGTCATGTACTAACATAGGGCAAGGGTGCATAAGAGGACACAAGATCAAAGGGTAACACGTATATGTTTTTTAACATGCCATGTAATTTCCTATTGATATGACATGTATATTCACACAGGCAGCTGAACATTGGAGTTACCCAGGGTAAAGCGACAAGGCATGTGACCCTTTAAATGACACATAATTTTATGTACCATGATTGATCTCTTTGAACACTATATCAAGGACATATTTCATTAGGGTTGGCTCCCATGATCCTTCCTAGGATGGTTTTGGTATCTTTTCCGACTTACGGTAGTACGATCGCTTCAGCAGGACGTCCTAGACATAGTTGGAGTCTCTCTGAAAGTCCTGGAGTGAGATCATATATCTATTTTTGAGGTCCAGGTAGAGTCATGTATCAACGCAACCAATCCTACCAGACATTGATCCTATATATAGAATGTTAATCTTGATGTCTCATTACAGTACCCCAATTTATGATATGTTACCTTTTTTGTATTAATATACATAATTACTAAGGGTGATGGTTGGGAGAGTTAGGATATCCTTTTTATGTATTGCAGAATGATTCAAGGAGCACGGGCTCTGCACGATTTGTCAAAACCAAGTGGCAATCCAAGGAGAAACAATGCATAGTGGAATGTTCTAGTATTTATCTTCTGAGTTGTGTAGGAATATTTTGTGATACTATGTAATGAGGTAGTTTTGCTTTCTGGGTAGATGGTATCTAACTCATGGTAAGAACACTGTTTGGTTGGGTTGTGATCGGTTGATGACATGCTTGTGGTTGATATACTGGTTTTTGTGCAGGTCTGTGGTTGATATACTGGTTTTTGTGCAGGTCTGCTCGGCTGGCTGTAATAGTGCAGGTTTTTTATTAGCAGCAGGCAGGGATTTAACAGCGCTTTTTTAGCGCTGTTAAATGTCGCCTTTAACAGCGCTAAAAAAGCGCTGTTAAAGGAGATATTTAACAGCGCTAAAAAAGCGCTGTTAAAGGAAACATATAACAGCGCTTTTTTAGCGCCATTAAAGGTATCCTTTAACAGCGCTTTTTTAGCGCCATTAAAGGTGACATTTAACAGCGCTTTTTTAGCGCTGTTAAAGGTGACATTTAACAGCGCTAAAAAAAGCGCTGTTAAAGGACCCCTCCTTTATCAGCGCTGAGCTTTACAGCGCTTTTCTAGCGCTGTTAAAGCCCGATTTTAGCGCTGTTATTTCCCGTTTTTGTAGTAGTGTAGATAGTGTCACACAAAGAGATCTATCTACTATAGGGTTTTCCAAGAAGACTTTGTAATAAATTTAATTATACTGGACATGGTATATGAGTTATTGTTATGTGTTGTTTATTTTGAGTAGTCAAGGGTAACCATGAGTCAAGTTATTTTAACTCCACACACCTAAACATTACATAATCTTGAGTTTCGGTAAATAATTTGACATTATTTCACATTGACGTTCTTTTCAGGTGTAGAGTTTTGGAAAATTAGGCCATTTATATTACATAAAACTCAAATTTATACAATGTGAATACATATAAAATAGAAACCATTTATTCCACAATATTAAACATTTTAATGAAAAACCTGACTTCTTTTCTTGATAAAATTCTTCTTGACTTCTTTATTTCACATACCCATCCTTATACCATATGGAAAAAATTTCCGAAACATGGGATGAGAATAAAAATCTCAGTATGGAATATAAAATTTAGAATAAAACCGTTATTACTTGAATATTTTAAACCCTTGAAAACATTTTCAAAAAAGCATACTTTTCACCAATAAAACAAAAACACTTTAGAAGAACTCATGGAATAATTCTATTTCTTTAAGACTCAAAGAAATAATAAATCACAAGGGTAACATGTTGCATTCAAATCATATATAAATTGTATAATTCACAACAATTTAGAGAGAAATCATCATGGCTACGTTTGGAATACCCATCACAGTATATTCCTTAAATATCTTAGTAGAAACCTTAACGTTTACCTCAGTCTTCTTACACAATTCATTGGAGAGCTATCACGGGATCACCCACCCTGAATTTATCATGGAACCACCCATGTACAGATGAAATACCCAAGAACTATAACATAATCATAACACATAAAATAGAAATCAATAAAAAATAACATTTCTACATTGGAATCATAAGATATCATTTTTTGATATAATCAATTCATTCTCAAGACCATTTTTAATACCAAAATTCATAAAAATTGGCAATTATATATAATTTTAATTAATTAAACATTACATTTTTTGGGTAATCCAAATGCTAAATAATTAGCAGGGTGGTAGAAATTTATTTGTCAATTCAATGTGTTAAAAAATAAAAAATTTCATCTAGTAAAACGCGTTCTATAAATAAAATATTCCATTTAAAACCCATTCAATGGCATTTAAAGTTAAATGTGTTGAGCCCGAATCATCGCATGAAATCATTACATTCCAAAATAATAAAAATAGGTTAATTTGTAATTTATTTATATCCTTTTCCATATTTTTTTATATATAACTTATTCCCATGTTATGAGAATTATTTAACTATTTATGTTCATATTGGGCGTTTTGTCGATATTTGGTACTTGAGTCCAAAAGGAACTGTTTTTGATGTAAATTGTCCTTGTGGTCAAAAGTAAATCATCCCCAAAATAGTATTCATGATTTAAATTTATTATATGGCAAGTATATATGTATTTATAATAATCCATTATATTTCGAGATAATAAATGAAATGCACCGTTCCTGGAGATGATAGGTCGTATGTACGCATGAATGCTACTTTAATATCATTTTTATTTCAGAAGAATAATAATTAAATGATATAAATGGATATTTCAATAACAATATTATATTAATGTTATGTATTTCTCATAATTTTAATAAAAACATTCTTTATGCATTCCATGTATAGATGGAATGAATCATATCACTTTCAGGTGGTGGTAGTTCACACTTCCTCAAATGAAATTATCATATTTTCTAAACATGAGAAACATAAAGCTTTGTTCTAAATAAAAATTAACGAAGCATAAAGAAAAATAATTATAATATATATGATATAGAAATATAGTGTCCATCATAATGGCCACCATGAGAGGTGTTAGGGGGATATTCAACAATCATTGTTTCATGAGGCAGTAGTTCTTCGTATACAAAAACAGTATGTTCTTTACCCATTAAATCGAGGTGTGTGTAAGTTTAGGTTAGAAACATATAACAATAACATATTAGTATTTAGAGTATACTTTTTTTCTTATTAAATCATAAAATTAGATTAGTATAGGGAGTGGAGAATGGAAATGATGCAAAAAGAATAAGAGAATGTGTTACCTCTTATTCAAGTAACATCTTTTGGTTTATACAAGAAGGCTTCATTGGTAAGATTTCTACCCCAAAGGAGGAATATAGGATGATGGTAAGGATTATAAAAAAAAATTTGGAATATATTGGATGATGAAAAAGGATTTTGATGTGTTATTAATAAATATAAATGGGTGCCCTTTATATAAGAGAGAGGATGGGTTCCCCAGTAATTATTAAAATTATTTAGTTAATATAAAATGAATTTTTTTTCCAAATGGTCAAGAACACATTTATTTAGAATTTTAGATGATTATTTTCGAAATAATTTTATAAAATAATTTTTAGACATGTATTTATTTTATTTTAAACCTCATCATTTCAGTTTACCCTTAATTACTCTCTTTTAAATTTAACTGAGGTTATAATATTTTAGTTATTAAGAGGACATTACTTTCACTTACATTTGATAATGATGTTTTAATTATTGTACACTTAATTATCTTTTAGACCATAAAATACATAATTTTCAATTTTATAATATTTTTATGATTTAAAAATAATTTTATTAAATATTATTTTTATAAAAATCAATAGTGTCAATTATTACACTATTCATTTTACAAATTTTAAATTAAATGCACAAAGGTGATATAACTTTGACTAAAATCATTTCATTGTCTTATAAAATTTCATATTAACCTTGAAAAGTTATGGAGGACATAAATTATTTCAAATAATATTTATTTTACTATTTATAATAACATTCATTTTATATTTTTCTTAATCAAATAATTATTTTCTCACTGTCATGTCCATATTTATTGTAAATGGTTTATCTCTAAAAATTCGGAATAAATTCACATGATGTAGAAAATATCATTATATTTTTGGATACTATTTATATTTGGATGTTCTGTCATGTTTATCACTATTTAAAATTATTATTCTTATAAAAGATAAGATAGTAACACGTTGTCACTTTCTTTTGTTTTAATAAAAATTACATCACTTTCAGGGAAAAAAGTACATTAAATTAATAAATTCTGACCCTTATTTGATATTGGACTACATGAATTCATAAAATATGATTTATTTTAGGATTTAATGTGATTTTATTATCCTTATCATATTGTTTGTTATGCTAATTTAGCAGATTTTCCTTTAATTGTTGTAAGAAAAAATTATCATAGTTACTATTCATAATATCCAAAAAATCAAATAAACCTATTAACATAATGTTTACACAGCAATAAAAACAAGAAATACATTTTTCAAAATTCAAAATATATAAATTATATTAATTAATTTAAACTTAATTCCTATTGTCAAAGTGTGAAAATAGGTTTTTTTAAATAGAAACCATCAAAAGATTGATGTGAATTTATATCTAATTTCAAGTTAAAATTTAATCCAATTAAAAACATTGGATTAAATGATAAATACATAATATAATTATAAATTAGAACAAATTAAATTTATAATCTAACTATATCAATAAATTAGATGAAAAGAATGTTTTGAATTAAAATATAATATTTCTCACTATTCATTAAAATATCAATTTTATGAGGAAACAAAAAATGAAAAAAATTAAATATTGATGTCCCAATAAAAAAATGATGTTTATTTTTTATAAAATAACTTATTAAAATATAAAAATATATTTAAAATGGGTTCACCATCAAAAGGTGGTAAAACTATTTTTTATATAGAAATAGACATTTTATTCATAAAATTGAATGTGTTCTTATATCATGTCTAAAAACATATAATTTGAATTCTAAATATTATATTGAATATACTACATATATATTTCATTAAAAAATCATAAAATTGTGATTTTAATATTTTATCAACTCACTTCTTTTCTTTTAAATTATTTTTCAAAAAGAAGAATTCTTTTAAATTAAAACTTGTTTTATTTTAAGTTATAAGTAATTGTTCACAAAAGAACAAATTAAATGCATATGAAACCAAAATTTTCATAAATCAATTAATATTGTTCACTACTACCATTTTATCATCTAGGTTATTAAGAAACATAGTAATGATTAACTTCGATGTGGCGTATTATGTATGTTATTGAACATGTTGTATCCTTTCAGAAACTCATGATGTTACATTCCACAACCCCTTCTAGAAATTGAAACCTTGAAATTTGAATTTGGGTTCAGTAACTAAATTATGACTCTTCAAAATACATTTATTTAATTACCACATTGAAAAAAGGATTAATAAAAAACACTTTAAAATAAAGAAACACTAGTACAAAGGTTACACATTATAACACATATTAGGATTCCATGTAGAAAAACATGGATATAGAAGAAAATCTAATCATCCTGTTTTGATGGAGAGTGATAGAAAACATGATCAGGAGAATTTTAACAATCAATAAAACCATAAAATTGTGATGGGTTAAACGATATATGATTTCATAGTAAGAAAAGTAAACGGAAAACATATGAATTGTAATATACTTTTCATAAAGCTGAGGAATTTATTTACGATTCTAAATAATAATAAAAGAAAATACACATACATGTCACGTAGAGTTTCATATTTTAATAAATTTTAACCACATACTTATCTTTATTCTATACTATGAGTATTCAAGTTCACTTGGTCACACCTAAAGCATTAGAATCCACTTCATAGAATCACATTATCCACAAAAGATTAACTATCTATTCATCATGCCTTGAAATATTAACCTAAACCAAAATAATTGGATAAAATAATATGATTCAACAAAAATAATAAACTAATTTAAGAATAAGAAATGTGTTTATTCTAAAAAATTCAATCGTAAAATCCAATGTTCAAAAAGTACCATTCAACAAATTACTTTCTTGAATATTTCCCAAAATATTCCAAAATTAGATTGATACCCAAAATTGAGAAGTATTTGATCACTTAGTCTACCAACATAAATTAGAACAGATATCTCCAAATAACATCAACAACTCTAAATGACTCATAACAAAAATAATTTCCAAAATAACATAATCACTAAGATAGGTTAATCACTTCCATAGGTAACCTAAATCACTATAAGTCTAAAAGTATATCATAGATTCATCCAAAACCAATTCATCCCTTATTCCTCAAATAAATCCATATAGTTTTCTATTTACCTTAATCATAGAAAGTTTCCAAAATAGTGAACCTCTTTAAATATACCACGTACTCCTAAAATAATTTTACAGAGGCATTTTTATCTATTTGAAAACAAATATGTCTACCAAATCAAATTATTCTTATCTCATAAAATTTTTAAACTAAAATGATAAATTCATACTAAACATGGAATTCACATTGGCTAGTGGTAGGTGATCCACCCTTGTCACCCTTCGGTAGTGGGATCTATCCAATGGCCTTATCTGGCGCAATGATATGTCACCATTCCTACGAATATTTCTTTTTCTAAAACTACATCATTGTAACAAATACACCAAAAATGAGGTAAAATCATCAAAAATAATTGTACCATGTTTTCACCTCAAAGCATACTTCAAACCTCACATTCTGCATCTAAAAAAATAATGACCAATAATTTCCTCAAATGTGAATGTATCCAAAAATAATATTATTCACCTAAATATACTCTAACATAAATACTCAAAATAAGTTTCTATGACATTTAATTTATTATCATCACTAAAATTATAAACCCATGAGGATATACCTATATCTAAAGAAAACACATAATCTCTGTGGTTTTCTAAACCATCATTCAATACCATCTATAAGGACCCAACCATAAACATTACATAGTATTCAGTTAAGTCAATAATTTATCATTATTTTACATTGAGGATCTTTTCAGATGTAATGTTTTAGAAAATTAGTCCATAGCTAATACATAAAACTCAAATTTATATAAAGTGGATACAACTAAAATATTATCCATTTCATCAACAATATAAATCTTTTTAAAGATAAACATGATTTACTTTATTGATAAAATTCTTGTTGGATTATTCCTTTATCTTACTTATCCATATACCATGTAAAAAACATTTTAAAGACATGGTACGTGAATAAAAATCTTATTCATGAATACAAAATAAAGAATAAAACAGTTAGTCCATGTATATTTTGAACCCATAAAAACATTTCCCCAAAATAATATTTTTCACCAATAAAACACAAACTCTTTAGCATAACTCATGAAATAAAATGATTTCTATAATACTAAAAGAAATCAAAAATCTTAAAGGTAACTTTTCGCATTCATATCATACATACATCATTTTTTTAATAGTTATATAAGGAGTAACCGTCATGGCTACTTTTGAAATACTTATCATTGTATATTCCCTAAATCTATTAGGATAAACATTATTGTTTACCTCCATCTCATTACCCAATTAAATGGAGTGAAATCACGGGCTTATCAACCTACACTTAATCATGAAACCACCTCAATACATAAGAAATTATGAAGAACCATAACATAATCATAACACATAAAACATGCATAAAAGTCAAAATAACATCTCCCCATTGCAATCATAAGATATCATTTCGAGATATAATCCAATTATTCTGAAAATCATTTTCAATAACAAAGTTTCTAAAAAATGAATATCTTATTTTCTTTTATTTGAAAAAATTTATTTTAGAGGAATCCAATTACCAACTAATGGTCACAGCGGCGGAAAGGTTGTTGTCACTGAAATTGTTTAAAAACATTTTTTCATTTAGTTAAATGCTTTTATAAAAAAATATTCCTTTTCAAAACCATTTATAGAAACAAAAAGTCAAAGGTTTTGATTATACATCATATAAAATAATGTGGTTTATAACATCAAAATATGCCTCAGTGAATGGAGATTGAGGTAGAGTCCCTTACCTTGGGTCTAAATTTTCAAATATATATGTTAAGTTCTTGATTAATAAAATTAGGTTAATTTATACTTTCTTGAGTAATCTTTTAGATTTTATTACTTCTTTTATATCTCTTATTACTATCTTATAAAAATTATATAACTATTTATGTTCATATCTGATGTTTTTTCGATATAGGTTAATTGAGTAAAAAATGTATTATTTTTATGTAAATTGTCCATCTTGTCAAAATTAGATCATCTCCAAAATTGTATTCATGATTTCAAAATTATATGTATCTTGTATATATGTATTTATAATAATCCAAAATTTTTGGGGATAATAAATGAAATGCACCGTTCATAGAGACTATAGGTTGTACATATGCATGAACGTTACATTAATTTTATTTCCATATAAGAAGAATAATAATTAAATGATACAAATGTATATTATAATACTAGTATAATATTAATTTCATATATGTCTCATAGGTATAATAAATACATCTTTTATATGTTCCATGTATAGTGGGAATGAGTCATAATGACCACCATGAGAAGTAGTAGGGGACAATTGAACAATTATTTTTTCATGAGGCAGTAGATTTTTGTACAAAGAAACAGTATGTTTGTTACCCATTAAATGGAGGTGTGTGTAAGTGTAGCTTGAAATCATATCATAAAAACATCCTAGTATATTTTGAATACCAGGGTTGTTATGTAATCATTATATAATAAATGTATATATAGTGGAAAATGTAAATGATACTAAAAAGTGTTAGATAAGGTGTTACCTCTTAATCAGGTAACATTATTTGGTTTATACCAAAAGACTTCTTTGGGAGGATTTCAACCATAAAAGGGGATTCTAGGTTTATGTGAGGGATTATATTAAGATTTTTTTTCATAGCATGGGTGAACTATAAGGCTTTGGATGTGTGAGTAGTAGAGAGGAATGAGTACCTTTTATAGGAGATGTTAGGGGAATCTTTAGAATTATTAAAATCATTAAATTAATATAAACCATTTTATATTATAAATGGTCCAAAATTCATTTATTTCTATGTTAGATAAGTAGTTTTTGAAATAATATCATCCAAAAAATTTTAGAAATGTATTTAATTTCTTTTAAACATTAATTTTTTAGTTTAACCCTAATTACTCTCTATTAAAGTTAATTGAGGTAACAACATTTTAGTTCTTTAGAGTCTATTATATTCAATTATATTGGCTAAATTTCACATAATTTGATACTTAATAATATTTTGGAAATTAGGAAATATACTTTTTAATTTTAAAATAATTCTATGATTTTTAAATAATTTAATAAAATTTTATTTTGATAAAAATAAATAGTGTCAATTGTTACTCTATTTTTTCAATGAATTTAAATAATTTCAAAAGGATATATAACATCCAAAAAAGAATTTAATAGTCTTTAAACATGTCATGTTAACCAATAATAATTGTTTATGACATAATACTTTTCAAATAATATTTATTTTAATATTTATAATATTATTTCATTGATATTTCTCTTAAAAAATAATTATTGTATCACTGTTGTGTCAATATTTATGGTAACTATATAATATTTAAAAATTCTTAAAAAATCACATGATAAAGATAATTTAAATATATTTTTTTAGATAGTGTATTTTTTATGTTTCATCAAGTGTATCACTACATTAAAACTATTATAATTATATGATATAAAAGAGTGGCATGTTGCCACATTCTATTATTTTAATTATAATTACATCACTTTCCAGGAAAAAAGTCCATTAAATGAATCACTTCATACCCTTAGGTGATATTTTTCTACTTTAATTCATCCAACAGGATTATATTTGGTGTTAAGCTAAATTTACTTTCCTTAAAATATTGATTGTTACCTTAATTTAGCAAATTTACTACTAACATTGTTAAATTAATATTTTCATAGTTACTATACATAATATCAAAAATATAAAACCTATTAACATAATTTTTCCCAACTGATTCCAAATTTCGAATCCATATTTCTAAATTCAAATCAAAGAAGTTTTAGTAATTAAATTAAAATTAATTATCACTCTCAAAGCAAGAAAACATGTATTTGTAAAAGTAAAACCCATCAAAATATTGATGTACATTTATATCTAATATCAATTTTAAATTACATCCAATTACCAAAATTGGATTAAATTATAAAAACATAATTTAATTATAATTTATACCAAATTAAAAGTATAATCTTACTATATCAATAAATTATACGAAAAGGAGGTTTTGAATTAAAATTCATTGTTTATTCACTATTCATTAAAATAGGAATTTTATCAAAAAATACCAAAATTACAACCAATGAAATTTTTATGTCCCAATTCCAAATAAGAAGTATATTTATTAAATAAATGACTTATTTATGTTTAAAATACTCTATATAAAATTGGTTCACCATCAAATGTCAGTAAAACTAAAATTTTAGAAAAACACTCATTTTATCCGTAAAATTGAATTTGTACTTATATCATGTAAAGAAAATATAGAATATAAATTTTAAACATTACATTGAAAATATTTAATATATATTTATTTAATAAAATCCATAATAAGTGATTTTATTATTTTATTAACCAACTTATTTTTATTTCGATTGTTTTTCAGAAAAAAAAAATTATCATTTTAATAAAAAAATAACTTATTTTCATTTATATACAATTTTTCACAAACCAACTAATTAAATGAATGTGTAAAAAAATTAATAAATAAATTATTATTGTTCATAACCTATGTTTTAATAGATAGTATATAAGGAAACATAATAATGCTTCTGTTCGATATGGTGTATTATGTACGCTATCGAACATAGTGTCTCCTATTAAAAATAACAGATGTTACATTATCTCCCATTATGGAAATTAGATCCTAAAAATTGGAATTTGGGTTCAGTAAATATGGTATAACACTTCAAAATACATTTATTTCATTTCTATATTGGAAAAAGGATTAATTAAACTACCAATTTGAAAAAAATTAAGTACAAAGGTCTCCCAAGATAACACATATTAGGATTCCATGTAATAAAACATAGATACTGTATAAAAACTAACCATCTTATTCTGATGGAGAGTGTAAAACATGTGATCAAGAAAAAGTTAACTATTAGGGAGACCATAAACTTGTGATAGGATAAACGATTATTGAATTCACAGTAGGAAGTGTAATAGAAAAAAAATTGTTTTAAAATAATTTCCATAAATATAGAGAATTTGTTTACTAAATTGACTAAGAAAACATGAAAAAATACATACTTGTAATGTAAAGTTTCATCCATAAATAAATTTCTACCACAAAATCGTATTTTATCCAAACAATGAGTATTCAAGATGACTTCATCAAATCATAAGCACTTGAATAAACTTCAAGATAATAACATAATACAGAAAAGATAAACTATAAATTCATCCTTTCAAGAAATATTATCCAAAACCAAAAAGTTTCGAATTAAATAAGATAATTCACCTAAAAGAAAAAAACATTGTGTGAAGAAAACCTTCATTTAATCACCAAAATTCAATAGTAATATCCCAAGTTAAAAATTGACCACTCAACAAATAACTTTCTTGAAAATAACATTAAATAATCCAAAATAATATTATAATAATCAAATTGATAGGGATATAATTAAATAGTCATCCAAGATAAGTTTGAAAATTTGTCTCTATATAAAATCAGCCACTCTTAATGGCTCATACCAAAAATTAATTTCCAAAATCACATAATCTCTAAGATATTTTAATCACTTCCATAAATAGCACGATTCATCATAAGTCCATAATTATATATAATATTTCTCAAAAAATAATTCAGCCTTTATTCCTCAAATAATTTCCTATGGTATTCTATTTACCGTAATCATATAAAGTTCCCAAAATATTGAACAAATTCCAAAATATTTATTGATCCCAAAATAATTTTACAATCCCATGTTTATCTATTCAAGAAAATACTTATCTCCCAAATCAAATTATTCTAATTTCATCAACTAATTTAACTAAAAGGTTAAATTCATAATGACCTAGGACTTCATGTATGCTAGTGGTAGGTGATTCACCCTTATCGCCCATCAGTTGTGGGTTCAATCCCTTATCCTTATCTAATGTGATGTAATTTCACCATTCTTGTGGATTTCACTTTTTCTAAAACTATATCATTCAGAACAATATAATCCCAAAATGAGATAAAGTCCTCAAAATAAACATATAGGGTTTTAACCATATTGGTTATTTCGTACCTCACATTCTACATCCAAAAAACTAAT
The DNA here is from genome assembly GCA_963277665.1 of Viscum album. NCBI lineage: Eukaryota > Viridiplantae > Streptophyta > Magnoliopsida > Santalales > Viscaceae > Viscum > Viscum album. Next base: position 1,763,613,404 of record OY728136.1, on the reverse strand, counting down.
AACCCATAATTTCCTTAAAGATTAATGTCTTTAAAAATATGATTAGTCACCTTAATATTTCATATCATAAATCCTAAAAAGTGGTTTATATGAAATTGAACATATGTCCATCCATAATATTAGAACCCATGAGGATATACCTAATGATTAAGAAAATTTCCTAATCTCCAAATTTGTTTAAACCATCCTTTTATACCAACTATAAGGCCCCAACCTTAAACATTACATAATATTAAGTTAAGTCAATAGTTTTAATTTATATAACATTGAGGATATTTTTATGAGTTGAGTTATAGGGAACTAGGCCAGAGCTATTACATAAAAGCCAAATTTATACAAAGTGTATACAACTAAAAGTGTATCCATTTATTCAATGATATAAAACTTTTAAATTATAAAAAATATTTCTCTTCCATATAAAATTTATCTTAACTTCTTCCTTTATATTACCCATCCTTATACCCTATGAAAAACATTTCAAAAACGTGGGATAAGAATAAAAATATCAGTAAGGAATATAAAACAAAGAATTAAACTATTAGTCTATGTATATTTTATGCCCATGAAAACATTTTCAAAAAATCATAACTGTTACCAATAAAAAATAAAATCTTTTGCATAACTCATGAAATCATAATATTTATGTAAGAATCAATGAAATCATAAACCATAATTGTAACTTGTGGCATTTTTATCATACTTACATTGTAGATTTAACAGATCTATAGGGAGTAACCATCATGGCTATGTTTGGAATACCAATCACAGTATTTTTTCTAAATCTTATTGGAGAAACCTTAACATTTACCTCTATCTCGTTATCCAATGCATTAGAGAGCTATCACGAGTTTACCCATCAACGGTTTATCAAAAAACCACCCATATACATATCCAATACCCAATAACCAAAACATAATCATAACAGATAAAAAATACATAAAGGAAAAATAAAATTTACACATTTTATTCATAAGATATTATTTCATGATATAATAAATTATTTCTTAAAATCATTTTCAATACCAAGATACCTAAAAGGGGGATATGGTATTAATTTTCATTAAAAACATTATGGATCGTAGAGTAAGCCAAATACCAAAAAATGGACACAGCGAAAGAAAGGTTGTTGTCCCTTCATATGTTAAAAAAGATTCCTTTTTTCATATAAGAAAAATCTTTATTTAACATACTAAATCTGGATGCGGAAAAAAGGTTCCCCCTACCAGGTTGTCCACATGGCCTCAAGCACATATTCCCAAACACCAGATGCTTCTGACTAGCAATGACAACCTAAGATGTGATAGTTGGGAAACTATGCCCTCATTGGTAGAGTGTAACACACTGGAACAAATAATAACAATAGTAGAATTAGTAAAAAGCTTGAAACTGAAATAAAAAATGGATAAATCCAAGGTAAAGATAACCAGAAGGCATAACATATTATAATGATTTATCATGTTACATGTTCTTAGAAATTTGGGAAAATAGGATACATTGAAAACAACTACAATACAATACTAAGGTACAGATATACAAAATGAAACACAGCAGCATCGCAAGCCTTGGATTTGTCCCTTACTCTCCTACTCCAAAGTATCAATCATGTTCCTATATAATGAGAAATTCCCCTATCGATACTTGTAGCAATATAGTCTGTTTGGGCCCAAAACCATGACCCAAATAGGGTGTGAGAAACAAATCCCATAACACAACCACCTATGGTCTATTCCAATCTGTCAGTGAGTATATACAGTAGTTGTGTATAGTTGTGAAATGCAAAAAACTAGTAGTTACTTACATGTAAACAATCCAAAATGTACTGGTATTCATTTATGGAGTTCACTATGTTCATTATAAATTCATTTACCAGAATTATTTAGGTCTTAGAATTCATCCTATGCCTGATATTCCTCGAATCAAAGTAAGAGAAACAAAAGTCTCAAAAACCATTTTAACAAGTGAAGTCTAAATCTATGCTTGTGTTTTAGCATTTTAGTCATGCCACAATTAATTCTATTCTATCATTTCAGTATAACATGTGTCTTTTCATAGGATTCCAAAGATGGAATTACATTATCACTATATGTGTAATTCTACATACATCATGAGATACTATCCTCAGTGGTCTTAAAGGGATCCCCAAGTGCCACTCTCATTATTGGTATAAGTTCATGTGAGTTCTTCCTTAGTGGTCCTACAATGGATCGCACAGAATCACTCTATGTGTGATAGAGGATCGTGTCAACTTAGTCCATCCTTGGTAGTCCTATTAGGGAGCACATGTATCACTACTGACATATAAATCAAAACAATCCGGAGTCCATCCATAGAATTCTAAATTGAATCAATGTGTCACCCAAGGATCAAGGTACAATAGTTATTCGAGTTTATTCACGTCGTTTTATGATGAACCCATGTATAAACAAAATATATCAACCATTTACTCATTAAATTTTAATAAAATATTTTACCGTACATAAACAAGTAAAAACAATGCATGGGAAAGGGGAAACACAATCCCAAAACAATAATAAAAACAGTTACAATTATACACAATTGAAATTCCATATAATAATCAAGTTCATTTTAAAAAACGTTAAAATGGAAATTATATCATTCCCATAGTCATGATAGGCTGAATTTCCAAACAAATCATCTGAGGGAAATGCACTTTCATGGTGTCCCTTAACCAAACAACGAAGATAAACATGCTTTTATTCATTGAATTAATTACCATAACAATATTAGGTAACAATGATGATCAATTTTATTTCAAGGAAACACCCTAACAAGGGTGTGTGGCACAACGACACATATAAACCCCTAAAAAATTATACAGAGGCATGAGACCACCTACCTCGTCATAATACGACTCTCTTCGTCATGTCTCGACTTCCAATTCAAGCTATAATGGTAATGATATAAGAAAAAAGGATATTAACTCAATCATAAATAATGTAATTGAGAATTAAAATCACCAATAACAGCTCAATATTAAATGAAAACTCTCTAATTGGGTTCAAACAAGATGGATGGTGATTGATTTGGAGTTCGGATGATCAATCAGGAAGAGGTTGGAGTTCCAGCGCTCATCTTGAGTTCCCTCGGCGAGCCCACAATCCAGTTTTCCGAATATAAAGGCTACTACCAATTTTAATCAAAAAACAAAAATAAAGGACATTTAAGTTTATATACATGGAATGTATTTTATTTTACTATTAATTTGGTGGTAGAGTCCCGCCGACTTACATTCTAGGGTCTGTCGACATAACTACATGGCGTGTACCAAGATATACACAACATTTAGTTGGCCTTTTCTCTTTTCCTTTCCGACATGCCTATATGACAGGTAATCATTTCATACACAACCAAATATTAGATATTTTACTTAAACTTACATGGTGTGTAGCCCTGAATCAGCCCGGGTGACAGTATGATTCCAGTACTTGTCGAGCTTTTCATTATTTTCTCAAAACAACTCAAATGAAAAAGAAGACAAAAATCATACCTCAAATAAAGAATTGGGATCTTACAAACATCCCACCTTAAAGAAATTTGTCCCAAAATTTTCCTTCCTAGGGTGGTGATGGAATATCCAAGAATAAATCTAGCCACTAAGCACCTACATTGGCCTCCCTCCCAAGTCTTTTTCTATACTCGACCATACTTCCACAGCACCCATACAAGAGGAAATGACCAGCCTCAGAAAACCTTCATACTCTTGTCAAATATATGAATTTGATTCTCCTAAAAGGATGCATCAAACTAAATATCAAACTCCTTGGGCTGAAAAACATTAGACGGGTCTTAGTGATAGTAGTTTTGTTGAGATACATGGAGGACGTCGTGCATGGCTTGGTACCTCTGGGGTAACTATAACTGATAGGCGACTGATCTGACATGCTCTAGAATCTCAGATGATGTGACATATCTTGGTGAATGCTTACCCTATCTTCTGATCCTCATATGTCCCAATCATGGGATGACACGTAGGAAAAATAAATCAATGACCCTAACCTATAGAGTTTGTTTGTAGTGATCAGCGTAAGTCTTTTTTCAAGACGGTGCAGTAGCCATATGCTTTTAAATCCAGTGGACCTGCTCAGTATTCTCTGGGAAAAGACGAGGTCCCAGAATAGATTCCTCTCCTACCTCTATCCAAGACATGGGTGATTAGAATCGTCCCCCATATATTGCATCATATGGTTCCATATTAATAGTAGATTATAGTCTTACTGAACATCGGTATAAGGGTAGTATATTTTGCTCAGAAGAACCTGTGTACCCCATATCCTCTAAAAAATATACCAGAAATGAGATATAAAGCAGTCACCCCTATCTAAAATGATTGAATGATGAACCCCATGATGTTGTACCACCACTCAGATATAGATCATTCTGATCTCATCAAAACTGAAGGTCTCCTTAATCAATAAGAATTGAGAGACCTTGTATACCTATCAACTATGACCCACACAACATCATTACCCCTAGGAGACCTCATTTACCATATCATGAAATCCATTGCAACATTATCCCATTTCCACTCTGGAATAGGTAACTACTGTAAAATCCCATCCTATCGACGATGTTCCAACATAACCTGATTTCATGTGGAGCATCTCGTAAAAAAATTAGATACTTCCCACTTCACACCCAGCCACCAGTACTGACGGTGCAAGTATCGGTACATCATGGTGACTCAGGGATCCACTACCCAAGATAAAACATGAATCTCCCCCTTCAGATCCACGTGTATGTCCCTTGGAATCCACACACATCCATGGATACGCATAACATCATCCTCACCCTTCATTCATACAATAGAAGGTTCCTCACCTTCCACACACTCCCATAAAACTAGGCCTTTGGAATCAAATATCTACTTCATCCTCACTCTATCCAGTAGGGTAGAGGTAATAACTAAAGATAAAGGATAAGTCTGCCCCTAACTGTCATTCACCTCTAAATGCATCTTATATAACAATGGCATAAGATACCACCCACAACTGGTGTCTTGCACTGTCTATACCTGAGTCCTCTTTCTCAGTGCGTCAGCCACTACATTGCCTTTCTAGGCGTATATGCAAGCTCAAAGTCAAATGACTGAAGGTATTCCACCCACCTTTGTAGTATCAGATTTAAATCATGCTATTTAAATATGTATCTGAGACTTTTTTGGTCTATTTAAACCACAAAAAAATCTCACAGTAAATAAATTCTCCCAAAATGCATGAAATGTACAACCGCGGTGAACTTGGGATCATGTGTTAGGTAATTCCACTCATGTGGCCTCTCCTACCGAGATATGTATGCAACAACTTGGTCCCCCTACATAAGCACTACTCCTAGACCAATAACTAATTAATCACAGTACATAGTTTACCTCTTTCCCGAATCTTGAAATATCAGTATCGATGTGGATGTTTAATTTACCTTAAACTCCTTAAAATTCTGATTCATATGAATCTGACAACTCAAACTTCGAACCATTATTGGCCAAGATCCTCATCAGCGCTGCTAAGAGAATGAAGTCCTATATAAAATGCTGGTAGTAACCAGCTATCCCCAAGACACTTCATACCAAAAAATGTTCTTTGGATCTCCCAGGTAACTACTTCTCTCACCTTCTCTGTGTCCACTAATACTCTGATCTTTGAGATGATGTGACCCATGATATGAATCTGATCCATCCAAAAGTGGTATTTAGCATATAATTTATGGTCTCTTGGTGTACTCAAAATGATCCTAAATATTTTTTTCATGGTTGTGTTGATTTTGAAAATACAACAAGATATCTTCCATGAAAACCATCACAAATGAATCTAGGTACAAATGGAACACTCAGTTCATCAGTGGAATGAAAACCATTGGCGCATTCATTAGACCAAATGACAGAACCATATACTCATAGAGACCTTACTAACTACAAAATGTTGTACAATGTATATCTTCTATTTGAACATGTACCTGGTGATATCCTGACCTTAGGTCAATCTATGAGAACACTCGAGCTACTCATAGATGATCAAATTGGTCATCTATTTGTGGAAAGGGATATCATTTTTTAACTATTAACTGTTTCAGTTTTCGATAGACCACACATAGACTAAGGGTACCATTCGTCTTTTTTATGAAATGGACTAGTGAACCCCAAGGAGAAGTATAGGGTCATATAAAACCCTTCAATTCTAAATCTTCAAATAGCCGCTTGAACTTTTGCAGCTCTGTTGTAACCATCCTATAATGGTGAATGGATACCGGTGCAGCACCTAGCACTAGATCAAAAGTAAAATCCACCTCTCTAACTGAAGTTATGCCTAAGATTTCACCTAGAAAAACATCCCTTAAATGATCGACCACTATAGGGAAATATGCATGACATATTCCCTAATAATCCAGATATAAACACGCAATCCGGGCTATCATCCAGCCCATCCCATAATGATTTTTACCTGGTCGAATTTCCTAAACAACCCACTCACCCTTATGTAGAAATTCACAAAACATCAGTGATGTAAAACTCACCCTGAGGTGATAATAATCAACAATGGATCTAAATGAAATCAACCAGTCCATTACAAGAATGACATCAATACCAATTATCTATTAGACATAGATATTCCATAGAAAGTGACACCCACCAATATAAAGGGGGTACTCCTTTCACTGACACACACCTGTCTTTCCAATTCCTTACAAAGTGTCTAGCATCATAACATCAGAATTAGTATAAAAACATAGAACAAGGGTTTCAAAAATGGTCATAGATATAAAAATATGTGTAGAACCAGTACCAAAAATGTAAAAGATAAAACAGAGGTGACTAGAAAAGTACCTATGAGGGTAGAGGGTCTGAGATCCTAAACTTTTTGGTTTGTTACACTGTATAAGTCTTACCTATATCATGTCCCTAAGAATCTTCTGGGAAAAACTTAGAAGACTTGCTCTGCTGTCGCTGAGATCTTGTGGTCTGGATACCATGGTCACGACCACCACCTTGTCATGTACTCCCTAACGTATTCTAGTTTCCAGATATGTGAGAAGATACTGACCCTCCTCTTACATGTTGAGTCAATATTAAACCTCTATCACTAGCCATTGGTGGAACCATCCTGCATAGGTGTTGTAGATGTCCCATCACGTCGTAACCTCATAACTCAACTAGGTTCTTTCAGGTAGTGGGGCCTCGTATTCCCCAGCATACCGCACTGGTAACACATCACCATTTTACCGAAAGAATGGCTCTAACTACCAATATCACCATGATAGAACTCTAGAAGACACTTTTTCATTCCAGTTAAGTTAGTACTAATAATCGGTGTTATACCTCCCCATCTTCCACCACTCGATTTATGAAGATTACGCTCGGTGATTAGCACGTGATTCATGATAGTAGAGACTGAGGTAAACCTGAAGACATTAACCTTCAATCAGATGTTAAATTGGATACCATCCTCAAATTTTATATCTTTCGATACACCATCATCCATCAGAATAGGTACAAAACACTAAATCTTAATAGACTGGGTAAAATACTCTACAACTGACAGTGTGCCCGGCTCCAGGTGATTGAAATCTCAGTCTTGGTCGGCCCTCAGCTTCTCGAGAAAAAAATAATCATAGAAGGGCACCTGAAATTCTTCCCAATACACATCCCGATGATTCCCTACATGATTGATAACATCACAACTTATCTTAGAAGAATCACACAACATATATGTCACGAGCTTGACCCTCCTCTCGAGAGGCATCTCTAGATGCTCTAAGATAGTTATTACTAATTCCAACCATGATTCTGCAGCACGTGGTCCACCATCCCTTGAAAAAATTGGCAGATGTCACTGCTAGAATATATGTGTCAACTCTGCTATTGATATGGAATCTTATGGTGCTTTCTAAAAGGTCTGCATGAACCTCACAAAGCCTTTATGGAGCTTTTCATTTTCACCTATGTCTTTTATAACATATGGGGTCGCAACTGGTATAACTGGAGGATCCATCAGAATCCCATTTCCTACCATTTTAGGAGTATGATCATCATCTCTCTCCTGGCATACAACTCACGGTCGTTGGGGTGGAATGACTCTACAAGGTCAAGAACACCCCTCAGTTGAAAACTCAAGGTCAAGGTTTTCCATTCAAAATTTCAAAGAATGATACATGAATATATCCTAAAAATATCAAAAGGAGAATACACGAATTGTATTCCTAACACATGGAGTGTACATTTATATACTCACATGGTTGTGTTCTACCACCGAAATGGGAATATTTCAACCCCAGAACACGGTTTGTCATCATAACACACGGTATGTGAATTTAAAATTTCAATTGGGTGGGTTAATCAACCTTTTTAGATGTGTAATGGTCCTAAGTATGTGGTGCATCAAAAATAACCACGACATGCACTCTGTTCTGCCCTCTTATCCATGTACTCCAACACGTCCAGGTCCACAATGGTTCTTACTAGATAGGATACATGGCATATAACGAGAGTGCCTATTGTGTTCTAATAAAAACTCAATAGCCAATGTTTCCTCTCACATGGCCCATTACACTGTCAGATACTACATGGAATCTACACAAAGTGCATTGTGTGTTAACCTAAAAACATGGAACACCTTCTTCCCTAAACATGCAGAACACATGGCATGTTAGATTAAATTATACGCCATGTATATTGGGTTTTTCATGACAGAAACTACAGATTTTGAGGGCCCATACTCCCCATGAATCGGCCTTTGTAACCCAAGAATAACATATCACAAAACAATTATATAACAATTTCATTTGACATCTACATTTCATCTGTGCATCATTCCCCATTTCATAGGAGCCCATACTCTTTATGGATTGAAATATGATGTCATACCAGTATTTACTACACCCAAATAACACAACAGCAGGCACAAATATCACATTAACTATCACAGGAACATTAAATAGCTAATTCATCCTAGATGGCATGACATAATTCATGGAATGTGATTCTAACAAGTTTCTAAATGACGCATGAGGTTGAATACCCTCATCCCATTGGGTTGTAACAAAATAGAACCAAAATAATTTCAATAATAATAGCACAAAACAAGCGTGTCTCCCAGTGGTTAAATCGAATCAACTATAATATCTCAACATCAAAACGCAAATTTTAATTTGCGGCAAGTTGGATTTCCCCTATACATGGGGTAGCTAATCTCGGAAAGAATATATTACAAAACTCTATTTCTTTTATATCTATATCTAATTTCACTAAATAGTAAGTCAGACAAGAAAATAAATCCTCTGATACAACTTTGTAACGCCCTAGATCCAGATGCTAGAAAAAGGTGCCCCATACCCGGTTGGCATCATGGCCGCAAGCACATTTCCCAAAACGTCAGAGGCTGCCGTCTAGAAGCGAGGGAATAGGGTTTGATAGTGGGGAAACTATTCCATCATTGGTAGAGTGTTACACAATGGAATATATAATGACAATAGGAGAAGCAGCAAACAGTATGCAACTAAAGTAAGAAATAGATGACTATGAGGTAAAGATAACTAGAAGGAATAACATATCAGAATGATGTATCATGTTAAATGTCATTAGAATGCAACGAAAACAATATAAATTACAAATAGGTACCATAAAATACTAAGGTATAACAATTCAAAATGAAACACAGTATCATCACAAGACATGGCTTGGTACCTTTCTCTCCTGCTCCAAAGCAGTAATCAATTTATTGTATAAAGATCATTTCCCCAATCAACATTTACATCAATATAGTTTGTTTTGAAAAAAAACATGACACAAAAAGGGTGTGAGAAATAATTCCAAGTAGGAAACCACATAAGGTCGATGCCAATCTATCAGTGAGTATATGAAGCAGATGTGTATTGTAGTGAAACACAGAAAACTAGTAGTTACTCTAAATTAAAAAATCCTAAATACTAGTATTAATTTATAAAGTTAAATATGTTATTTTAAAATTCATTTACATTATGTAATTATTTATGGGAATTCGGCATATGGTCGATATTCCTCACAGCAAAGTAAATACAATAGGAGTATTAGAAGCTTTCTTACAAGTAAGTGAAGATTGAATCCACGATTAGGATTTTTCTAGGCAGACATGTCACAATTAATTCCATTACATCATTTAAATAAAACTTAAGTCCATTCTTGAGATTATGAAGTTCAAATTCAAGTATCACTATATGTGTAATTTTACTAACATCCTACAAGTATGCCCTTAGTGGTCCTACTAGGTAGCCCAATGTATCACTCAATGTGACATATTATATCATGTCAACATAGTCTGTCCATGGCGGTTCTAATAGGGAGCTGATGTATCAATAATGACATAAAAATAAAAATCCTCTCGAGTCTGTCCATGTCATTCTAAATTGGACTCGTGTGTCACCCAAGGTGCAAGGTACAATAGTCATGAAAGTTCATTCACAGTATTCTAAACTAAACACATGTATCACCCGAAGATATTTATTATTTACTGATTAAAATTAAATAAAACATTTCAACCTTCTTAAAAAAGTAAAAACCCTGCATGGAAAAGGGGAAAGAAAATCCAATATCCGCAATCAAAACACATAAAATTCTATACAATTCCAAATCCGGATAATAACCATGTTCATTTTAGACAAACCAAAATTAAAATTGATGGCATGCCCATAAATATCCTAGGTCTAATGGCCAAACAACTCATATGATGTAAACGCACCCGCATGGTGGCCCTTAACCAAACAATGAAGCTAAACATGCTTTAATTCATTTAATTCATTATCAGAAAAACATTAAATAATAACGAAAATCAATTTCATTTCATGGAAACACACATACATGGGTGTGTGTTCCAACGACACATATAAATACCTCACCAATAAATGATATGCACATAAATCCCTACCTTATCATAATAAGACTCCCCTCGTCTAGCCTTTGCTTCCAATTCAAGTTAGAATTATAGAGATCTGTGAAACCAGGATATTTACTCACACTTAAATAACTTAATCAAGAACTAAAAACACCATGAACATCACAAGATTAAATGATCAATCACCAATTTTTTTCAAATGAGACTTATAATGATAGATTCAGAGTTAGGATGATCAATTGGGAAGAGGCTGATGTTTTGGTCCTCCTCTTGAGTTTCCCCGGTGAGCCCACTATCCAATCTACAGAATAGAGACCCTACTGCCAGTTTTAAGAGAAAAACACAAATACACAACATGTAAGTCCATATATAGGGAATGTATATCATTTTACTATTCATTTGGTAGATGACTCCCACTGACTTACTTTCTAGGGATTGTTGACATGGAAACACAGTGTGAACCAAGAAGTACATGACATGTAGTTGGCCCTTTCTATTTTCCATGTTGACATGCCCACATGCCATGTATTCCCTTCATACATGGCCAGAATAAATATCGTGTACTAAAAATTACATTGTGTGTAACCTAGAATCAGCCTGTGTGATAGTTTGATTCCAGTACTTGTCTAGTTTTTCCTTGTTTTCTCTAAACAACACAAAGAAAATAACAATAAAAGAAACTGTACCTGAAAAGAATATCTAGGTTTTTACACATCATATTAAAAAGATTAATTTTAAAAACCAATTAATTACTTTAAAATTGAAAGGTTTTTATTATAAACTATATAATAGAAGGTGGTGTAAAACAACAAAAAATACTAAATGAATAGAGATTGAGATAAAGTCCCTTACATTGAGTCCAACCCATCACGTATAATAGTAACGTACCTGAATAAGAAACTTTTTTTAATTTCTACTTTTGGGGGAAAAATTTTCAATTTAAGTATTCCTTTTATATCAGTTATTACCAAGTGATAAAAATTACATAACTATTCACATTCATATCAGATGTTTTGATGATATTCAATACTTGATCCAAAAACAAACTTGTTTTGTTGTAAACTGTCCATGTGGTCAAAAATACATCATCTAGAGAATAGTATTCATGATCTAAATATTATATATATAAATTATATATGTATTTATAATAATCTATAATATTTATAGATATGTAAGGAAATTCATCATTCATAGAGATAGTAGGTCGTACGTATGAATGGACACTACTTTCATTTCTTTTTCATATTAGATTATTAATAATTGAATGCTATAAATGTATATTACAATACCATTATTATATTATATTCATATATTTCTAATTGGTTTAATAAAATCGTACTTTATATGTTTCATGTATAGTGGAAATGAGTCATATCACTTTGAGGGGACGGTAGTCCACACTTCTCAAAAAAAATTACCATATTTACAAAATAGGGAAATAATAATGGTATGTGACAAATAAAAATTACAGAAGTTTATATAAAATATAATTATAATATCAATAATATTGAAATATAGTGCCCATAATAATGGCCACCATGAGAGGTGGTTTGAGAAACTTGAACAATAATCCTTTAATGACGCAGTAGTTTTCCGTACCCAAAAACAGAATGTTCGTTACCCATTAAATTGAGGCATGTCTATGTGTAGGATAAAACATTATCATAAAAATATCCAAATATAATAGGGATACTATTTTTATTATGTAACTATAAAACAATAATATTATATTAACTATAGACTGGAAAAGAGACTAAAAGGCATGAGAGATGGCATTACCTCTTAATCGGGTAACTTATTTTGGTTCATACCAAAAGAATTCCTCAAGAAAATTTATTCCCTTAAAGAGGATTATAGGATGAGGGAAGGCTTTATAGTGATATTTTTGGGCAGATCTTTGCCAAACCAAATGGCTTTAGATGTGCGATTAATAGAGAGGAATGAGTTTGTTTTTATATGAGAGGGGAGGGGTACCTGTGGAAATATTAAAAGTATTTAATTAATATAAAATCAATTTCGATTAATAATTTCCCAAAACTAATTTATTTAGAATATAACATAAAGAAAGTTAGATATAATCTCATCAAATACTTTTTATAAATGCATTTATTTATTTTAAACCACATCATTTTAGTTTACCCTTAAATACTCTCTTTTAATTTTAATTGAGGTAACAACTTTTTAATTATTAAGAGACTATTAATTTCACTTATATGGGGTAAATTTAAAATAAATGGACCCTTAATTAACTTTTAGACCTTAACATATATACATTGTAATTTTCAATTATTTTATTCTTTTTAAATATTTTAATAAAATATTTTTTTTATAAAAATCAATAGGGTCAATGTTTACAATATTCATTTCATTGAATTTAAATAAATTACAAATAGAGCTATAACCTCAATAAAAATCTTATAATAGTATTAAAATATATTATATTCACCAATAAAAATCTTGTTTGACATAATTTATTTCAAGTAATATTTATTTTACTATTTATAATATCATTTATTATATATTTCTTTTAATAAAATAATTATTTTTTCACTATTGTATCAAAATTTATTGTAATTATTTAATCTATAAAAATTATAATTAAATTCACATGATGTAGATAAATTCTTTAGAAATTTGAAAAATATTTATTTTCAATGTTTCATCTTTTTTATCACTGCATTTAAATTATAGTACTTATAAGAGATAAAAGAGTGACATGTTCACCTAAGGTTACTGATGAAAATGTTCATATAAGGTTACCGATGTCTCTATTCACAACTATCTACCATTGGAAATATTCACCAATCGAACTATTCACAGAAGGTGACTGATGACACTATTCACATAAGGTCACTGATGTCACTGTTCACAAATGTATACCATTGGAACTATTCACTGATGGAACTGTTCATAGAAGGTGACCGATGACACTATTCATATAAGGTCACCAATGTCACTATTCACAACTATCTATCGTTGGAACTGTTCACCGATGGAACGGTTCACATAAGGTGACTGGTGACACTATTCACAGAAGGTCACCGATGTCACTATTTATAACTGTCTACCGTTGGAACTGTTCACTGATGGAACTGTTCCCAGAAGGTCACAGATGACATTGTTCACAAAAGATCACCAATGTCACTGTTCACAACTATCTACCATTGGAACTGTTCACCAATGGAACTGTTCACAGAAGGTGACTAATGACACTGTTCACATAAGGTCACTGATGTCACTGTTCACAACTGTCTACCATTGAAACTATTCACTGATGGAACTGTTCACAGAAGGTGACCGATGACACTTTTCACATAAGGACACCGATGTCACTTTTCAAAACATTGTACCTTTTTAAATGTTCATCGAAATGGAAAATTGGAAATGTTTTGGGGATAAGTCATCTTGGCCTCCCAAAACACCTCATACACCTCATTTTTGTAATGGAATGGAACTGAGAGGTCTGGGACATTACATTAGATACCTCTCAAAACATTCTATTCCTTGAGTATTCCAAACCCACCTAAAGGGAAAAATAAACAGTTCTGAACAACAACCCATCCAGATACTTATCAAAAGAGAGGAATCCACAAGAAGAATAGAAGAAATCCATACATTAAACATGAATGGTCTATAACCACAAAGGTATCATCGATACTTGAGAAGAGTTAAACATCAAACAACTCTGGGTACTGAGCACATATCTGTGACTCGTGTTCCCAGGTACTCTCCTTCATGCCACCATTTCACCACAATATACAAATCATGGAGACAGAACGCCCATGAAAAACCTTATCTTTGCAGTCTTGAATCTCCATAGGCCGCTCCTCAAAGGTCACATCATCATCAACATTGATCTCTCCCCAATCAATGATATGAGTGTCATCGTAAAGATAACTATGGAGTTGTGATACATAGAAAACATCATGTATCCAGCTCATCTATGGGGGATGTTCTACATGATATGCCACAACTCCAACATGAGCTAAAACCTCGAAAGGCCCAACAAACAAGGGATAAAGCTTACTACACCGACCAAACCATCGCTGCCAACGACTAGGAGTCACCTATAGAAATTTCTGATCACAAACATCAAACTCTAAGGGTCTCCTCCTTTATCAGCATATGATTTCTGATGATCTTGCACTGTCTTCATTCTCTCATGAATCCCCTGAACCATCTCTGTTGTAATCTGCACTAGTTTTGGTCCAAGAATTGCTGACTCTGTGACCCCAGTCTAGCATAATGGAGAATGGATAGTCCGTCCATACAAGGTTTCAAATGGTTCCATAGAGATGATGGAGTGAAAACTATTGTTGTATGTGAACTCTAACAAGGATAAGTGCCTCGTCCATGAACCTCCAAAATCCAAGACATAAGAAAGTGACATGTCTCCAAGATTCTAGATGGTACGCTCTATCTGACCATCCGTCTGAGAATGAAAAGCAGTTCTAAGGCATAATTGAGAACCAAAACCATGCTAGAGACCTCTCAACACCCTATAGGTAAAACAAGGATCTCAATCAGAAATGATATTCCTTGGGACTCCATGAAGTATCACCACCTCCTCTAGATATTTCCTTGAAAAAACATCCACTTAGCTTGATTCCTTGATTTCTAGAATGTAGGAATTCTTTTTTAAATGATCCACTACCACCCAAATAGCATCATGTTCTCCCTAAGCTTGAGGTAAACCATTAAAAAAGTCTATTAATATTTCCTCCCACTTCCACATATGAATAACTTTGGTCTGGAGCAGACCACCAGGAACACAGTGTTTGGCCTTCACATTCTGGCAGACCAAACATCGAGACACAAACTCCACAACCGCATGCTTCAACCCATGCCACCAAAACTGGCTCCTCAAGGATTGGTACATATTTTTCATGCTAGGATGCACCACTAAATGTGAACTAGGGAAATATCTCAGAACCATCTCCTGCATTGTCAAAGGAACAAATAACCTTCCATGATACAACACTTAGTGTTGTTCATCCTCAAACCACCCATCAGGGGCCTCACCACAAACAACTCGGTCTCTCAGTACTTCTACCTCTAGATCCCCCAACTGAGACTCTTCCACCTTATGCATGAGAGAGGACTATACCGTCATCTAAAAAAGTCAAAATCTACCCCCAAATTTTCCCATATCAAGATGTAATGTTGACAGTTCTTCCATTACTCTCCAAGAATCACCGGATTCACGCACGGTATCACAACATGACTTTGGACTCAGCGCATTAGCTACAACATTCCCCTTTCTAGGTGTATATGATATTTCAAAGTCATATTCCTATAATAACTCCATCCATTGATGTTGTCGTAAGTTCATGCCACGGTGAGAGAAAACATACCTCAAACTCTTATGATTGCTGAAAACCACAAAGTACTCACCAATGAGGTAATGTCTCCACAACTTCAGAGAAAACACCATGGATGAAAACTCAAGATCAAGGGCAGAATAGTTACGTTCATAGGGATGCAACTGCCGAGAACCATAAGAAACAACAGATCTTTGCGGCATCAGAACACAACCTGACCCCAAATGTGAAGCATCGAAAAAAATGTCAAACTAAACTCCCTCATTTGGAAGATAAAGAACTGGAGCACCTAATAACTTCTTCTTCAGATACTCAAATGCTTTCTGACATTGATCAGTCTATATGAACGCCAGATACTTCTTGGTCAAGGCTGTCAGTGGAGTCGCAACTCGAGAGAAATTGGATACGAACTTCCTGTAGTATCCCGCGAGACCAAGGAAACAATGCACCACTCACATTGTCTTTGTGATGACCCAAGAAACAACTACCTCTATATTTGATGGATCCAAATCTACTCCCTATTGGGACACAACATGCCCCATGAAATGGAATTCTCGATCCCAAAACTCACACTTCTACAACTTACCAAACAGCTAATGTTGACGAAAAACTCCCAAAATGGCGCGTAGATATTCTGCATGCTCCTCCTCAGACATGGAGTAAACAAGGATTTCATTGATGAAAACCACCATGAACTTGTCTAGGAACTCATATAATATAGCATTCATCAATAGCATGAACACAACTGAATCATTTTTCACGCCGAACGACATTACAACGAACTCATAATGCCCATGACGACAACCTAAAGACTGTCTTCAGTATATCATCATCCTTCACACGCGTCTGATGATATCCTGACCAAAATCTGATCTTTGAGAACCAACTTGAACCCTTTGGTTGATCAAATAAACCATCAATCCGTGGAATAGGATAGTGATTAATTTTTTCACTTTGTTTAAGGGACAATAATCAACACCCAACCACAAACTGTCGTCAGACTTCTTCACGAACCAAACCGGTGCACCCCACGGTGACGCACTCAAACGAAAAAACGCACTATAATAGACCATCAACCTGTATATGTAGCTCTTGTAACATAGAATAAGCTATCCTCTATGGAGACATGGAGATAAGAGATGCTCCTGGATGTAGCTCGATCCTAAACTCGATCTCTCATCGAGGGGGTAATGCTACAACCACTACTGGAAAGACAGCAAGGTACTCTTATAGAACCCGAGGAAATTAAAACTATTGGACCTATGAAGAAATCAGAATCTTCTCATCCATCATGGATGATAATGACATAACATGCCTCTGACCCATCCGAAGGTCTCGATCCCCAACAAAAACTACCGACTGTTCATCCGCAATGAAGAAAACAACATGCTTCCTGAAGCAATCCACAATTTTTTGCACTGAATACAACAAATCCATGTTGAGGATGACATCATATGGTTGTATTTTTAAACATTGGAAATCTCCCCCAGAGCGGTGATTCCCCAAAATGAGCTCACACTCTCTAAATACTTCAAAAAAGTCAACATGGCCACCAACTAGTGTAGTAAACGCCAAGCGAACTGGATGCCTCTCTACCTCAAGTCCCAACGCATCGACAAGGGTAGGTGATATGAATTAGTGTGTCTCTCTTTAATCAATCAAGGCATACACCAAGGTAGAAAACAAGTAAAGGGTACCTCGAACGACGTTGGGCTCGCCTGGTGCTGGCAACATCGAAACATGAAGCTGACCACAACCACATCCACGGCTTCTCTAGCCCAGATGATGACCACCACCAAGGTCATGCACTGCTCTCTAGGGATGGGGAGTGTCATGGGGTTGTCCTATTCCTACCCCATATACCCTATGCTGATCTATAGCTAGTGCAACCTGCTGTTGTTGCCTCGGATAGAACTACTTAAATGGAGGAACCTGGAGTGGAAAACCCAGTGCACGATGACTGCTCTGAAAGGTGGGGAACTCTCTCTACTGATGACCACGACCAGCAAAAGATAAAAAAGTGGTGGATTCCTTGGAATAGTAATGAGAGTTACTTCCCTGAGAGAAAAGAGATGATGAGGCCTCAGACCTACCCCCAGCCGAACAGAAACTCTTGTGCCCTGAAAAATGGGAACCCCGGACCATAGCTCAGCTTCATGAGGAATCATGAAGACTCCCCTCTCATGAGGATATGGTTCTAGAAAAAGTCTTCTTTATGACCTCTGCCCTTTCCAGCATCTCAAGATATGTATTCAGTATAAATTAGTTGACCTGGTGCTGGATCCTTGGGTGCAAAGCCTCCTCAAAATTCCTTTCACTGGCCTCCTCATCTAGCAATAGGTCCGAATCATATCTTAAAAGGTTCTTAAAAATGATTCCAAACTCTCACACACTATAGATCCCCTATCGAAGGGTAAGAATCTCCTTGTGACTGGACACCTTCGCAGTCGGAGAAAGAAACTTTTCCCTAAACTTGTCTCAGAACTCCTCCCATGAGACCGCAGAATCCTAATGATCCCCGAGGAACAAGAGCCACCACTAACTCACTGCTCCACGGAGCATCGTCACAACCAAAGAAAACCAATGCTTCTTTCGACCACAGATCGAACTAAAGCCTATCTCGACCTTCTCCAACCATTATTCTGTGACTGCATTAGGAAAAGAGCCCTCATACTTCTGTAGACTCTGGCCTAGAAACTCTCAGAGTTTCCTACTCCAATTTTCATCATCATCAACCTCAACCCAGTGGCAATCTGCTATCACAGTCTACTAGACATCGTCTATGAGATCCTAATGAGGACATTGACCTTTATCCATACCTGAAAAATTACAAATAGTTAGAGCTCCTAAAGATTGAATATGGAAGACTCT
This sequence comes from Viscum album, assembly GCA_963277665.1. Taxonomy (NCBI): domain Eukaryota; kingdom Viridiplantae; phylum Streptophyta; class Magnoliopsida; order Santalales; family Viscaceae; genus Viscum; species Viscum album. The sequence continues at coordinate 1,763,594,335 of OY728136.1, read as the reverse complement.
ACATTAACTAATTATTTAATTGTCTTCTTTTATTCATTTTAGCTTAACTTATCCCAAGGTCTACCCATTCAAACACATCCACAATGAAGAATGATGCATGATCCTTTCCTAGGTCTCTACCATGAAAATATTGTTATCTTCTTTAGTAGCCATTGTAAACATAAAGGTACGTACATCAGATCATAGGGGGCCTTAAACACATATGTGTCAGCCAGTCTCCAGTTTTTATATCACTCGCTAGACATGAATGAAACATTTTCCCTACCAACCCATGCTACCTCACTTGTGCCTAACTACAAACTCCATCCTATCTCTCAACCTGCCTCTGATACCACTATGTCGTGACACACTCCCCACAAAGTCTACCCCTCCTAGGCTGGCAATGTAAGAAGGGAGATAATGACCCCCCGAGTCCCGCCTCCAGTAGGCCCTGGGTTGGTAACTAGCACCAAGTGTAAACTAAGCACACAAATGGGAGGCATTACCCTCTAAGAGAACACATGTGGAAGAGACAGATAAGATATACACCCAAAAAATCAAACTCAAACATCAATATAAATGAATACACAAGTACATATGTGTAATTTCATGCAAAACTACTACAAATGGAACGGACAAAAACTACAAGTACTCAAAAGAATGTATAATAGTAGCAACCACAAGCCCGAACAGCTTCTGCAACCGCAAGCTAGTAGTAACCAGCCAGATCTCCAACCTGATCCAAGTGACCAGAAAAACATTTTATATATACATAATGTGAGTATAACAGAATACTCAGTAGGATCCTCCCCGGGGCCTCTTGTTCAAAAGTAAAGAATGCATGCTAAAGCACAGTGAACAACAAGTGAAACTAACTCGTCTCCTAAACAGGTATACTAAGTTCCAATCCTCACCATGGATACTCTAACAAAGTAATGCATATAAGAGTATATAATATAATAAAGAATATCAAAGGTACCCCGATACTACTTCCCCACTTGTTTGTCACTTTTCCCCAATGTCGCACGTCCTAATCATCTCTCTCTAAAAAGGCTTGCTGTAGATTCCTAGGTGAAGCACCACAACATGTATCTCGTGTAACAAAACCACCACATCCACATAAGAAATGTAAGGAGGTAGTTTCTAGGAGCCACCACAACTCGCATATCGTGTATCATATGTTGGGTATTATACCTGAAGCCATTATAGCCCATACACCGATTAAGGATCCTCAAGACATCACAGCCTATACATGTTACACCTATAGTAGTACCTAGAAAACTATATCCAGAATATATGTGTGTGAATAACCACAATCCATTATATCCCTCTACACACATATATGGTGAAAACTAACCACTATGCCTACCATCACAAGTAACTACAAAGAGATGAGAGAGGGGGAAAGTGGGTATTCATCCATCCGTCCTCCCACCGAGATGTTGGGGAAAACACACCCCATGGATCTGAATCCCCAGGGTGCCAGTTTCCCTTACTGAAAGGGTGGAGTAGCATACAGAAATAACAAAAGTAAAGAATCTACTATATCTCACAACCACACTATTGACATAACCTAGTATTATACTCAACTATAGATATTATGTCTCAGACTCCCAACTGCCACTTCTAAGACTAGGTATCTTATACGCAAACAAACATTTAAAGAACTTTAATACATTCTTTCATTTCCTTTTTATCAGTTTCACTTTACATTAATTTATTCTTTAAACATTAATTAACCAATAACAATTCCACATTAAATTTCATTAGCATCACACCCAAAGTTTAATGTCCTCGTCCTTTCGTCCCAGCAAGCTCCAACCCCATGGGTTAACATCATTTATTCAATTATTTATTTACATCATTACTTTCCCATATTCCTAGACATTCTAGAAAAACATTCTATGCTAGTAAAGACAAGGGGTCTCAACACGGTGAGTAGATAAACTACTCTTCGAGTCTTTTCCGCCTATAGGAAGATCTTAGACCCATAACCCTTGAAAACTAGACACAGAAAGCACTTGGCATACCCAATGTGTCTTTGCCTCTTTAGGAGGAAGGGTAAGAAAGACCTTCTGCCTTGACAAGTGGGGAGAATTAAAGAACATAAACATCCAATAAGAATCACCATAAATCCAAAAATTCACATCCAACATGTTCCATCATCCCTTGTGTCCTACCTGACACCCACATACATAAACCGATGCATCTCGCCGCTCCAGGCGTCAACTGCTTCCACAACCAGTAAGCTTCCCTTCCCCCACATATCACAACAGCCAACCCGATTCACATCACAACACAAGAAGTAGGAAGAAAAACATCTTATCAATTGGTCTTTTGGCCCTCAAACAAGTACGAGGGTAACTCAGAACCCTACAATTATTATCAAATATCAAAAAACCAATTCTTTAATCCATCTTACATTAACCGATTTATTATTCTTAGGTTCCAACCATGAGAAACATGAACAATAAGTTGTCACAAATAATTAAACATGCTTACTACACCAATTTTATTAACATAAAATTACAAAAAAATTCAACTACATTCAATTACATTCCACTTTATCTTTGGTAAAAAAAAATTAACCATTAATTCTGCCTTCTGGTGATGCTGCATCGGAGTCTCCTGTGAAGGCACCTCCCAGTGCTAAGGTGAATTCAGAGAAGGTGGACACACATGACTAATGAATATTCGTTCTTCACTGTGGTCCATGAATCGCTAAAAACACGGACAACAAGGTCGTCTTTCGTTCTACAAAAAATCCGGTTACAGGATCCGGGATTAGACAGATCAGTGTGGTCAGTGCAGGGGCTTCACATTCCTTGAAGGATTCGGATTTCATGCAGTACTCTTCTAGACAAGCAGGTTTTGATGTGGCGGGGAAGAGTTTATCTCTTGAGTTCGGATTTGAGGAGTCCTTGTGGGTTGCGCGGACAGAATCACATACCGCTGCTCTTCCTAGAGTCCAATCCTTTTGGATGTGATGAAAGACACAATTTCTGGGCCGATGATGGATGGGTCTATACTCCAAGACTCACACCGTGGAATAATTCTCCGTAAAGGTTCTTCTTCGCATGTTGAGTCCAATCCTGCAGCATTTTCTAAGAGATTGGAAATGGGAAAAAACTCATTGATTTCTCACATTGTCTTGCCCAAAGGTGCACAACTATGGAAGGTAGATGACTTGTTCCGAAGAACATCAATGTTGTGGGGATTTTCCAGTTGGAATTGTGTGTCTCTTGGTCTTGGTTTTTTTCACTGTCTTTTTTTGTCAGATGACTTCAAGCATCGTGTGTGGAGTGTTGGTGCACTATCTCTGAAACCTGGTTGGATTCATTTACATGAATGGTCATTATATTTCAATGTCTCTCGTGCAAGAAATTCTTTTTTCTCGGGTTTGGGTTCGACATCATGGTCTTAACTGGGTCCTTTGGCATCATAAGATTCTGCATGACATTGGCATGGCAATTGGGACTCCTATTCATCTTGATAAGAAGACTAAGGATGTTTGATTAGGGCAATTTACTAGGATGCTGGTGGAGGTTGATCTCAACTCCATGCTAATTGACAAGGTAACCCTATCTACACCATATGATAATATTCAAATTGATGTTGAGTATGAAAAAAATCCCCTATTCTGCTATGAATGTATGGTTGTTTAACACTCTATGTAGCTATGTCGTAAATCAGTTTCTTCTGAGAAGTATGGAATGAAAGGTCATCCTACCACCATCTTTCGATGAAAGCCAAATATGAAAGATTCAAAGTAGTCAAAACCTGATAATAAAAACTATGACCCCCCTCCCCCCCAAAGAACTAGCTTCCAGTGTGGCTGGTGGATTTCTTTAAGGGTCGCCTGATTCTCAACTATCTATTTTGAAAGGAAAAGAGTTGATGATTGATGCGTCTGCTAAAAGAGTTCATAGCGGCCCTTCTAATCTTCATGATGATTTTGTTATGGATGTTACCTTAACGGAGAATGTAATTTCTTCTCCTTCCCTTGTTGATGACTCATATCAAATTGATACATCGCAGCACGCTGATTATCACCAGGAAATTCAGAAGCTCTTGCAGTCTTCTAATGTTTCTAGGAAATGTGGGAATATCTCTAATGATGAAAGTTGAAACAACAAAACCCCTGCTCTGGGAAACGTTCGACCTATATCCTTTAAGGATTTTGTCTTAAGCGGTGAGGTAAGGATGCCTGATGGTGAATAATTTACCTCTGTTCCACCAAGTAGGAGACCTACCAATGTTTTTTCCCATATTCCAAAGATCAAGTCGACTAGATTATCTTCAATGGTGTCAAAAAAGATGGATGTAAATCTTCTTAAGATGTTCATCCAGGAGAAGTATCAATCTGATTGGGGGTCTTCTGGTGACTCTGATTACGGAAATGACATGTCATATTATGATTATTAGTCTTGATCGAGGGAAACTCTATTTGTTTGACCCCTTTCGCCACTCTTATGTCCTTTGGAATAATAATTGGTCAGAAGCTTTTCTTCTGGATGACCTTTAAAAAAAATCAATATAACTTTATTTTTTGAGTTCGAATATTTATCATATCAATTATATTGTCATCTAGTGGGATAAAACATGCTAACAATACAATTTCACGTAAAATAAAAGAGAATCAAAGAATCCCCTACCTCAAATGGTTCTTGTCGTTCTTTATACAAGAATGATCCACACAAAGAATCACAATAGCCTCCACCCATGGAAACTATATCCACCTCAGGATGATGCGATACAACCAAACCATTGGAAACCCACAAAAATTCCTTTAGAATTAGAATGATAACAAACCATAATAGGGAAAGGATAAACATAAGGAGACGAAACCAAAAGAATAGAGATTGACCATACCTTATACTGAAGATTTATCGATACTGCTTGGTCGCATTAATATAGAGTGAATCAAATCCTAGGAGGAATGTTTGATTTCACAACCCCTATGGGAATGAATGGGATGTTCGAGAATCTCAAACCTAATAAATAGGAGGAAGAACTAGGGAGGAAGATATCTCATCCCTTTGGAAGATTTATAGGAGAAGCGATTTATGATATGATGGATTTTCCATTAAAAGTGGATCACAATAAACTACGTTGTTTGACCAAGTAAAAACATCATGAGACTATGGGAAATTAACATAGGAGTTATGGAATTTGAATTTGCATTAGAGTCCTTAAAACAAGGCTTTAAACACATTTTATGTCAAAGGAAGCATCAAAGGGGAGAAATGTAGGAAGCTGGAAACATTGTTCATGAACTGGAAATTTGGAAAAGGAAATAGAGGTTACTGATAGAACCTCACCATTCCAGAAAAACTGTTCACAAACATGAAATTTGTAAAAGGAAATAGAGGTTATTGATGGAACCTCACCGTTTTAGAAACACTGTTCACAATCTTGAAATTTGGAAAAGGAAATAGTGGTTACTGATGGAACCTCACAATTCTGGATAAACTGTTCAGCAACACAAAATTTGGTAAAGGAAATAGAGGTTACTGATGGAAGCTCACCGTTCTGGAAACATTGTTCACGAACTCAAAATTTGGAAAAATAAATAGATTTTACCCATAGAACTTAATTGTTCTGAAACAATGTTCACAAACTCGAAATTTGAAAAAAAAATAGATGTTACCAAAGGAACCTCACCGTTCTGGAATCACTGTTCACGAACTCAAAATTTGGCAAAGGAAATAGAGGTTACTGATGGAACCTCACCATTATGGAAACACTGTTCAAGATCTCAAAATTTGGAAATGGAATGATGATACCATTGGAACCTCACTGTTGCATTGTTCACCTAAGGTTACTGATGACATTGTTCACATAAGTTTACCAATATCACTATTCACAACCATCTATTATTGGAACTGTTCACTGATGGAACTGTTCAAAGGAGGTGACCGATGACATTGTTCACATAATGTCACCGATGTCACTTTTCACAACTATCTACCATTGGAACTATTCACCGATGGAACTGTTCACATAAGGTGACAGATGACACTTTTCACAAAAGGTCACCAATGTCACTATTCACTACTTTCTACCATTAGAAGAGTTCACCGATGGAACTGTTCATAGAAGGTGATCAATGAAACCATTCACCTAAGGTCACCGATCTCACTGTTCATAATTACTTACTGTTGGAACTATTCACTGATGGAACGCTTCACAGAAGGTGACTGATGACACTATTCACATAAGGTCTCCGATGTCTCTATTCCCAACAGTCTACCGTTGGGACTATTCACCGATGGAACTGTTCACAGAAGCTAACCGATGACATAGTTCACATAAGGTCACTGATGTCACTTTTCACAACTGTCTATAGATAGAACTATTCACTGATGGAACTTTTCACAGAAGGTGATTGATGAAATTGTTCAAATAAGGTTACCGATTTCACTGTTCACAACGGTCTACCATTAGAACTATTCACCAAAATTGAACATTGGAAATGTGTTCGGGATAACTCATCTTGACCTCCCAAAACACCTCATACACCTTATTTTTTTCAAAGGAATATACCAGAGAGGTCTGGGACATTACACACCCACCACCTATTTATTAGTTAACCACCCATATATAGAAGAAATTCCCATGAAACATAACATACTCATAATACATAAATCAACCATAAAGGAAAAATAACATTTTCACTTTTTAATCATTAGATAACATTTTTAATATATATTAAATTAATTCTCAAACCCATTTTCAATACCATAATACCTAAAAATTGAATATGGTATTTAATTTTATTTAAAAAAACATTATATCATGAAGAGGAATCCAAATAAAAAATAATGGAAATGGAGGAAGAAAGGTCTTTGTCGCCATATATGATAATAAACAATCCATTTTTCTTTTAGTAAAATGCTTTTTATATAAAAAAATAAAATCTAAAAACCATTGAATTACATGAAAGGTCAAAGGGTTTGATTATACACCATATAACAATAGGTTGTGTATAAAAACCAATTATTCATCAATGAAAGGAGACTAAGACGAAGTCCTTCAACTTGTGTCTGAATAATCACGCACAGTCTTCATGTCCCTAAATAATAATCTTAGGGTAATATCTAATTTATTGAGAAAATTTTTAATTTTTATTATTTATTTTATATCACTTATTACCATGTCATAAAAATTACATAACTATTTCTGTTCATATAGGATGTTTTGGAGATATTGGGTACTTGAGTAAAAAATAAACATTTTTTGATGTAAATTTTCCATGTGGTCCAAATTCCATCATCACTAGAATAGTATTAATGATTTAAATATCATATATATCTAGTATACATGTATTTATAATAATACATAATATTTAGATAGAAGAATTGAAATGTGCCATTTTTGGAGATGTTAGGTCATACATATGTATGAATGCTGCTTTCTTTCTTTGTCATATTAGAAGAATAATAATTATATGATATAAATATATATTAAAATACTGGTATTACATTAATGTAATATATGCCTCTTATGTTTAATAAAACCATCCTTTATACGTTCCATGTATAGCCGGTAACATCTTTTGGTTTATACCAAAAGGCTTCCTTGGGAGGCTTTCTCCACAAAAGAGTCTTCTAGGATTAAGGGCATCATTCTTAGAAGAGTTTGGGGAGATATTTCCCAAACCAAAATGCTTTTTATGTGTGAGTAATAGAGTGGAATGGGTGCCTTTTATGGAGAGGTGTGGGGCACCCTTGGAATGATTAAAAGTATTATATAAATATAAAATTAATTTTGATTAAAAATGGTCTAAACATAATTTATTTAGAATATAATATGATGATAGTTTGATATAATCTCAAATAATAATTTTTATACATGTATTTATTTTATTCTAAACATTTTCATTTCAGTTTACCCATTATTACTCTTTTTGTTTTAATTGAGGTAACAACAATTTAATTTTTAAGAGGCTAATAATTCAACTTATATGTGGTTAATTTCACATAATTGGAAACTTAATTAACTTTTATACCTTAGCATATATTGTATTTAATTTTAAAATCTTTTTATGATTTTTATGTAATTTAATAAACTATTAATTTTATAAATATCATTAGTGCCAATTTCTATACTATTTATTTCATTAACTTTAAATAAAATCTTAACCGGGATATAACTTTGAAAAAAAAGAATTAAATAGTCTTCTAAAATTTTATATTCACATATTAAAATATTGGATGACATAAATTACTTCATATAATATTTATTTTATATTTATAATATCATTTATTTTATATTTCTCTTATTAATGTTATTATTGTATACTGTTGTGTTAATATTTATGGTAATTATTTAATCTCTGAAAAATATAAATAAATTTACATGATGTAAAAAATTTAATTATCTTTCTCTAGACTATTTTTGTTAGATTTTTCATCATTTTTATCACTACATTAAATTTATTATACTTATAAGAGTTAAGAGAGTGACATGTTGTCACTTTATTTTGTTTTAATAATAATTTCAACATTTTCCTAGAAAAAAGTACGTTAAATGAATCAATTCCGACCCATGGGTGATATTTTATGACTTTAATTCATCCAATAGAATTTTTGTAGGTTTTATGGTAATTATATTATCCTTATCATATTGATTGATACCCTAATTCCCTAATTTTAAATTTAACTTTGGTAAATAAAAATTACTGTTGTTACTATTCAAAATATACAAAGAAATAAAAGTAACCTATTAAAATAATTTAGACCCAATGATTCCAAATATGGAATCCATTCATTAAATTTATTAAAATATATGTTTTAGTAATTAATTTAAAATTAATTCCCATTGTCCAAGAGAGAAAATGGTTTTTTTTTTGCATAAAACCCATCAGAGGATTGATGTCTGTTTATATCTAATTTCAATGTAAAATTTCATCCAATTACCAAAATTAGATGAAATTATAAAAAATAATCAAATTATAGTTTAGAAACAATTTAATGGAATATCTAACTATATCAATAAATTAGATGAAAATGTAGTTTTGAATTAAAATTTAGTATTTTCACTATTCAGTAAAATATGAATTTTACCGGAAATATAAAAAAAACTTCAACCAAAATAAATTTTGATGTTACAATTATAAATTAGAAGTTTATTTTTTCAAAAATAATTTATAAATGTGTAAAACACTATATTCAAATTGGGTTCACCATCAAAAAGCAGTAAATATGCATTATTAGAAAAATGCTCATTTTATTCGTAAAATTTAATTTGTTCTTATATAAAGTATAGAAAACATATAAGATGAATTTTAATCATTGAATTGAATATATTATGCGTGTATAACATTAATAAAATCCATAAAGACTGATTTTTTTATTTTATAATCACACTTATTATCATTTAAATAGATTTTCATAAAAAACATTTCCTTTTAATTAAAAATGATTTATTTTCATTTTTAAATAATTGTTCAAAAAATAAATAATTAAATACATGTGTAAAAAAACTCAGAAATCAATTAATTTTTTCAATACCAAATTTTAACATCTTGGTTATAATGTAACATAATAATTCTTAAGTTTGATGTGGCGTATTATGTATGTTAGCAAACATATTGTCTCCTTTTAAAACCCCACAATGTTAAAGTTATCTTAGTGTTTCGGTGCCCTGAAATGTCATTCATATATGGGCGCTTTAGAGGTGAAATCGGTGCAGATTATATTATATTAGATTTTGGTTAAAATTCACGGTTATGCCTTGGATTCTCTCTCAAAGAATCGATTCAGTGTTTCTGGTTGGATGTAAGGTTGTTTTTAATGGATAAATAATTTAGGAATCTTTCATGGATTTTTACGCAACACTCGATATAAAGATCTATGTTTATTCTAGATGGGAGGTTTTATTTTTTCCGAATTTCACCCTAGTTTAGGGGTGGTTTGTGTTTGGGATTGTTTATAATAAGGGATGGTTCATTTAAAGGTAATGTTGATAATTCCTTGAGTCTGATGAGGCTGATAGACCAGGAGGCAAGGTTCATTCTATAAGTAGGTGTTTGGGCCTAGGTCTTGTGATGTATGAATCGGGTGGCCTAATTTCAGTTTTTATGAGTTATCTAAGGAATGTGTGTGACCTTGAGTGTACTTGTGAGGTCCAAATGTGGGCATGTATGAGAGAGGCAGCATGTTGTTTGGGACATGTGAACTGCTGGATTAGGAGTAAGCTTCTGTCATTTTCAAGGAATCAAAGTGGGAAGTGTGGGTTAAGAGAGACACCATTGGGTCTGAATATTTTTCGAGGATCATTTTTTTATTTACACACTTCTAGTTCATTATGGATGAACTTGAGTGGTGTGGTCATAGTAGTTCTAATGGGAATGTAAAGACAATGATTCCAGGAAGAGTATCGAAATGTAGTAGTTAGTTTTTGATGGAAGGTTACTTTTAAACTATTGTGGTAGGGAATGTTTTTTAATATTGGTGGGAAATTATTCACAAGTCTTTTGATATTTTATTTTATCCCCCTAGTGAGAGGTCACATCGGTAATAGAATAGTTTTTTTTTGGTCAATGACATCCTGGTGTACTTCTAAGGTCGGGATGATCATGCCAAATATCTAGAAATTTGTGTACACTGAGAGATTATTAGATATATTCCAAGATAATTTATATTTTTATATGAAGATATAATGGTCCTTCTTGAAGGTTAAGCCTTGGATCAAGTTAAAATAAAATTTTTCCATGTGTGGTGCACTATCATCCATCTCTATTTGAGAATTGTGTGGTGGTTTTCATGTCAGGAAATTATAAAAAAAAACAATTCTCGGATGTTACGTATGGGAAACGGTTATTGTTTTTATTTTCCTCTAATGTGGTGTTGGAATGGTCGTGAGAAATTTTAGTATTTAAAATAGTAGGATCACTGCAGGAAAATAACCTAGTACTTGTAGTTTTTTGCATATATTAGCGGTTTAAACCGCCGCTATATGGTTTGGAGGTGGTTTTATGAAAGCTACGCTAAATTGCACGTCGGGAAACTATTAGCGGCAGTTATATCCATTTTTGTGGCAGTTTAAGGGAATCGTTTTAGTTTCCTCATTTCGCGGCGGTATTGGTTTTTTTAGCGGCAGTTTTATGGCCGGTGGGTCTCTTTTATTCGGGGTGGTTATAACCGCCGCGAATAAAAAACACCCCCTTGCCGGAAAAGTGCCGCTAAAATAATCAAAACCCCCACGGAATACACGCGGATGGTTTGACACTTTAGGAGAGGCTTAAACTATAGCTAAATAATAGGACCATCGGATTACACCACCGCTAAATAATATTAGCAGCAATTTAAACTACCGCTATATAATAGTAGTGATTATTATAACCGACGCTATGAGAAAAATATCTATATTAAGCAGTGGTTAAAATTACCTCTACAATTTTTACAGTTTCATTTAGAGGCGGTTAAAACAACCACTAAAAGCTGATCCGGTAAAAAATAGCAGCTCTGCATCCCCGACACCAGTGCCCTGAAGAAAAAACCATTCCAGGAATATGAATATTCTAACAGGATACATACTAGTCAATATGAAAAAAGATCTTAACTAAGCACAATAAAATTCATATTTCAGTAAAGGAATGTAGATAAACATATCACAAATCCATTAGACCTTTAAATAAAATTATAAACAAGCATGTCTGTCATATTTCATGAAAATAATGCCATTCCTAGGTTCAGCCTATTCCATCCATACCAGTTCCAACCCTAACATAACAATTCCTATCAACATACATCCCACTTGTAATATTTGATGAATTGTGTATGGTATTCATAATTTATAGTAATTTTCTCATATAATTTTTCTTATCTTATGCTTTCATATTGTTATCAATTGATATCTCTCATATTTACACTTAATGAAAATATGATTTGACACATTCGTTTGTTTCCCAAACCACTAGGTTATAAAGAAATACTACCCAACCTATGAATTAGCATGAAACGATCAATAAATTACACATTCACATAAAAAAATTGAATTTTTTACAAAATGAATTCTTCAAAAATAAGTGCATACAAGAATGGAATTATATTCTATAAAAGTGAATACTAGTAATGTATAGTAGAAAATTAGTGAATAAATAAGTCATTTTACAATTACATTCTATATAAGTGAAAACTAATAATGTAATATAGAAAATAAGCACATATATGAATATGTATATTGGAAAAAATAAAATTAGTAATATATATAGATAATAAAAAATATTACATGTATAAGAAGAAAGAACATCCTTTTGTAATATAAATAAAAATTTCACAAAGAGAAACTGAAAACATTAACTCATGTATGCACTTATGTTATGAGGTTAATTTTGTATAATTGTATCATCATTATTTATTCAACATAATCTTTCCACTACCTCTATTATGAGAATGTATGAAATTAATTGTTAGGTAACTCTACCAGAGGGATTTAAATGACAGGTTTTAGATTCAATGAGCCTTGTTGGAATGTAAATTTTTTCAATGCCTTCATTATGCTCCAGATATAATCAAGTAATTCAGTTTATCATCACACCCAACCCATGATGCTTGATTCCATCTCACCTTTCTCATACATCCTATTATCCCTTGTAAAAAAACCCACCCTATGGTGATGTGAATGACACCCTTTGGCGATAACAATCAAGATAAGCATAGTTGGGGAACAAGCATTTCAATCGCAAGAATGATGTCAAAACCATCATCTCGGGGAAAATGAGGTCCCATATGATGTGACACCCACTTATATCAAGGTCCACTCCCTAGAATAACATAAATTCTCTAATAAAATCCCCAACAGTGTTTTGAGTGTCATCACTTCATAGGAAAACTGAATGTCGAGCCCAAGGATCTCTACAACATGCATAAATATGATGGAATGAGAAGCAGCTATATCAAAAAAATTAGATACTAAAGTGGAAGCTACCAAAATAGTACCTCTCACTATAGAAGGTCCAACACTCTATTCCTTGCATATTGGCCTCACTTTATACAATTATACTGGTCCATGGACCTAATATATAGCCTAGATATCTTGAGCAGGTCCTATATGCTAGTGATGTAAGTCTTGTGTATAGATTATTTGACATTGACCACCACTTCGGACTGATCGATTGGCCAAAAAATATCACCCTTCCAAACATGAAGCTTATTTCCCCACTCCTAAATGTGGAATTATTATAGACACTCACTCACTGTATACTATAGGAAAAGATCAACAAAAATCTGGTAGATGTATCGTCCTACAGCAATCTCGACACTCAACCTGATTACTATCACACTGTATCCCCATGTATCCCTGCCTCCCACACCAATGATAGAAAATATAATTACCCACACCAATGCTATAGAAATTATTCCCTTAATTATAGGACAGAAAGTGTCACTTCCTTCCACCAAACACTTTTCCATTGGGTCAAGAAACTGAACTACCCTTCTTTGTGCCCAAACCTTACCTCACGTTATGTTATGTAATAAAAACCTAATTTATTTTTGATATGGTGGACAACAAAAATACATTCACCTATGATCAAATAAAATGATTTTTCCTTAATGTGTATCATATCACCCTAGATGTATCATCCATAAGAAAAATATGCTCAAAACCTAAAACCTCATAAAGTGAGTCAAACACACCATTTAAAACAAAGAACCATACTCTAAATGCATAAATTTTTTGGCCCTTTTAGTCCTAAAATTATATTGAAAAAATAATCATAAAAAATGATTCATCACAATAAATAATCAAAATATATGGTGCATACCACACTCAAAAAATCCAGACATGAAAGTAAACATTATAAATCAATAAAATGCATAAAAGGAAACATGAGAAATTACGAAAATGGTTGGTCATGAAAATTTTTGGTGGCAACATTGTGCCACACATGATACATGTAGAAACAAACTGTTCCCATATTTTTCCAACACATAAACATTATAAACACTCAAATTCTGATGATGAATAGGTATCATCACCCTATCCGCCTCCATCTCCACTTTTTGTTGTCACCTGTAAGAACATTATATTAAAAATTAAACATTTTTTCATATTTATATTAAAACCTAAAACCAATAAAAGTTTGAAAACTAAATGATTTTCATTTTATGTGATTTACCTGCTTACCAACAGTTGATGCACTACCACCAGGGGCATATCTACTCATCTGTTGATATATATCAGTCATCTCTTTCTGCAAAGAGGATATCTAAGCCCCCTAGTCTTGAATTATGGTTCGTAGAGAAGCAATCTACATATGAGAATCATTGGGTATGGACTAACTATAACCCGGAGTAGTTAAAGCTGGAATCCTTACTGTCAAGCCAAATACCTTAGATGGTATGGGTCTGAAACCCATTCTGCTCACTCTACTAGGATGCTCCTTCCCAAGGACTTTAACAACCGGGTCATCCTAGGAGACTGAGTAAGACAGCCCAGGATTGCCATCCCATAGTTCATTATTTATACCTATAAATAATATATCAATATATATTAACACAATAAAAACATATAATATGTTATTATAATAAAAAATTGACTTCATACCCCAACTTCTTATGTAGGCTAATTAACAAAACATCCATCTGATTTTTTGTGAACATCCAACCACACTTTAGTTTGGGATGCTTCGTGCCCTAAACTCTGTTACTGCATTAAGAAAAGATAAATCATAGATTTAATATATTATATAGATAATATTGTCTTATAAATATTTAAATTAATGAAAATATTACCAGAGTCATTTGACTTCTAGAAAAAATATTTTTGATCCCACAGAGTGAGGGATGACTTACTTAGCCTGGTTTGATGCATTCTATTTTGAGAGATCCTGAAACAAATAGAAGTAAATTTAACAATAATGTATTAAATGTCAAATACTATTCATATACATGTATAAATGAAAAATAAGGATATTATAATAATATATATTTCAATACCATCCGCTTCTCATCACGGTGTCTGTCAACAAAAACATTCCATTGTTGTTTTGGTACCCCACTGGGTAGCTTCTCAAACATTTATTGCACAGTCAATGAAGTATCGTTGTCATCGCACCACAATATCCATTTAAAGTCTATCCATTTCCTACCAAGATTTTTCAATGTCCACTTTTGTGCTATCACATCAGCAACTCTAAAGATATAGAACATATGTATATAGAAATTCATTTTGAACATCTTAGTGACATGAAATTCAAATAAAACATAATGTATTATAATTACCTTTATTTTGGAATAAAAAAAATAAATTTTCCAACAAATAGGAATGTCTCCAATAATCATAAAAAATAGGTAGGGAAATGGGATTTTCTTCCAGTTGGCCTAGAATCTGGCCATGTAACCCCACGGCGTCATCCGTAGGGACCGCAAATTAATCAAATGGCACGACTATCTTCTCTCCATTGATGTTCTAAACATCTGAAATTTTTATGTTTTTCTCCACGGTTGAATTTTTTTCATCTTCAATGAGCAAACAATTAGTATAAACGAAATGAAATAAATTTATTTATATTAAAATTTTTACCTATGACAGTGACCCACTAGTGTGCCCGTGATAAACTGAAAGGGGCATGTTGTTTCCCCACTGCTGAGGCTTCTGAAGGGAGAGTTGATGACTCAGACTCTAATGGGACACCCAAAGAGGGCATGAGAGATGGTGTAGGGGGAGATGGTGCAGGGGTGTAGGCAGCTGGAGGCTCAGATATTGTGGGGAGGGATACAGATGGATCGTCATCTATCGTAGCGGTAGATAAAATAGTGTACTGCTTCCTCCTTGGCATTGCTGTCATTTAATCAAATAAAATTAAGTTCAGAATATATATTTCAAAAACAATTATGCAGAAAAATCATTTAAAAATGATAATAGATACCTATTACTAACAAACAAAATATATATAACTATGATAACAAATGACTGCCCAAATGAAAGAAGTGGTTGTTGAATGAATAAATAACTGTATATCCAATCATTTTCCCCTTCAATCATATCAGTTTCCTGCTTCATTACAACATCCACTTCACTCATCCTTGATAAACTAATATTTTAAATATCATTATAGACAAAATATTCGGCTTCTTGTTGTTGACGAGATTAAATTTCATAGTTCAAATCTTTCACTTCATCACCCATATCATATAAATCTCATTGTATTACGTGAGCAACTACACTCCACCATTCATCCACAACATCATTCACATAATATACCATTTTTTCTTGAGTTGAAAAGATATATGGATCATGTAGTTCACGATCACCAACATCCATAAAGAGAGAGAAGTTCACAGATGTAAATTGCATGGAATCAATTTTAACACCTCTAATAACATCAACTCAATTGAATTTGATTAAACAATAAAAAAATGCACATTATAGTTTAGTTCGATAATATCAAGAATCATTCCATAGTATCCCACTTTATTAAATGTTAATATACCATGATTCTGTGTTTTCAAACCCACTACACAATCGAATATATGAAATCTTAATCCATTCACATTGTAAGCGTCGAACATTCTAACATGATTTATAGGACCTCTAGAAATAATCTTGAAATCTCCTGACAACTCTGCTTGAATATCGATATTCATGATCTAAAAAAATATAATTTATTATATTTACAAAATGTATGTGTGAAACTAATATTCATATTTATTGAAATATATAGGAACTTACACGTCATGCAAACCATTCTACAAGCTCTTTATTCACAGCTTCAATTATATCTTTCTCATTTCGTGTTCGGCCACTCATTCGTCTATTTGTTTGGATCCTCAACTCTTCAATAAATAGATCTGCAATTTCACTATTTAGTAGCACATATCTATGTTCCAGTAAAAATCCAAATTCTTTCAGTGTAACATTTGAGGTCCTATCAACTGATCGTCCAATATCTAGTAATGTTTACAATTTTTGATGTATTTGAGATTGAGTCGATGTGTCGTCAACATGTCCAACTAGATTAAATCTTGTCTCAATATCATCCAAGTATCTGGAACAAATGGTAAGACACTCCTCAGCCAAATAGCCTTCAGCAATAAAGCCATCTTGTTGGGCTTTATTTCTCACGTATGCTTTCAAATGGACAAGATATATGTGAAATAAAATAATCAGAATTATGCATTGATTTAAATGCCAATTTTTATTCATAACATAAAAACATATAAATAAAATACCTCACAATTGGATACATCCATCGATAATGAATGGGGCCTCTTAATTTAGCTTCCACAACCAAATTCACAGTTAAATGCATCATGACAGAAAGGAACGATGGAGAAAAGATAATATCCATTTCACAAATGTTCAATACAAACCTCTCCTGGAGGGTGTCAAGATGAAATGGATTTAAAGATTTCTCAGATAATTTCCAAGAAAATGTGCAGAATTGGAGTACAATAGCAGTAAGTTTTTCAAGTAATAATTTAAGAAATTCCAATGGAAGTAATTATTGTAACAAAATATGTGAATCGTGACTTTTAATTCCATGTAGATTTTGATTCTTCAAGTCAACACACCTCGATATGTTACTCGAATACCCATCAGATACATTCACATTCTTTAAAATTTGAAGGAATTTATCTTTATCCCTATTTTTCAATGCAGAAGTTGTCAGAGAAAATTTTTGATTCCCATCTGATCAGAGATCATGTTTTATGTTTATTACATGTAATTCGTTGTGAGAATTGAGATGATCTTTGGACTTTCCATGCTAATTTTGTAATGTGAAAATAAAATTTCACATAAATTTTTCTCAATATGCATTAAATCAAGATCATTCTGCAATAAGTTAAATTCCCAATACGGATGTTTGAAGAATATACTTTTTTTCTTCCATTGTTGCATTCTAATTTCACTTGACGATGCACTTCAGACCCATTTTCCACTATAATTCAAATGATGAACCTTCCCAAAATATGTTTCTACATTTTCGAGTTGTGTCAATTTTTTAGAACCAGTTAACAACTTTGGGGGTGGTCTATGATCAATGAAACCAATAAATTTTGATCTTTCAGCCAAAATATGTGACATGCATCAGGAAATATTTAATGGCACTAGAAGCACCATTTTCTAATATGAGGTAGCTTTTTGGGCTCAAAATAAAAGATACAAATGGGACAAGTCAAACCTATGTAAGTGTTCCAACTAGATAAATTACCAAGACTAGGAAAGTCACTAATGGTCCACAATAAAGAAGCATCCATTTTGAACATTTTTTTAGAAGAAGTGTCAAATGTCTCAACACCATTGCTCCATATATCCTATAATTCATCAATAAAAGGCTGAAAATATACATCAATATTTTTTCCAAGAATTTGTTTTCGGGGAATAATCATCGAAATAATAGAAGATATCGGCTGCCTATAAATCCACAGAGTCATATTGTAAGGGATCAAAACAACTTTCCAAATGATATAACTGGTACTCAAAGTCCCAAATGGGTTGACTCCATCAGCAGCCAATCCCAATCGAACATTCCTAGGATCGACTGAGAAATATGGATGTAATGAATCAAATTTCTTCCAAGATTTTGAATATCATGGATGTCTCATTAACACATCATTTTTATTATCTAAAGAATGCCACTTCATGTGTTCGGCAATTTTCTATAACATGAATAATCTTTGCAATGAAGGCTTCAAAGGAAAGTAACGCAAAAACTTTTTAGGTGTGTTCCTTTTCTTCTTCTCCATGAAATTATGTTCATTCAGACTTCCTACATCACCCTTTGACTTCCATCTAGAAGAATATTTTTTTTTACAATTTTGTCTACTTGAATCCTCTCCCCAATAAAGCATACAATCATAGGGACACACATGTATTTTTGTATAATTCAGACCAAGCCTATTAACAACTTTTTTTATATCCTAAAAAGACTCAGGGATTTTATCTTTAGGAAATGCATCAAGAATCAATTCCAGTATAATGGACATTTCCTTATTCGTAATTCCACATAGACATTTGATATGGTACAACTACAGTAGAAAAGAAAGCTTTGAATATTTAAAACACCCACTATACAACTCTTGATTTCTATCGTCAACTAAATCATGAAACACATTTTCCTCAGTGATGTTTTCTCTTACATTTGGCTCCACATAATCAAGAGGAGGATCCAATGATATGTTACAATCTTGATCTGGTTGTGTTACAATCTAAAAAACATCACTTTTGAAGTTGCAATTTTTAGCACCCTCATCTGGTTGTTCTGTTAAGTTTTGATGTTGATAGTGGTGTCATGCTATGATGAATGAATAATTTATGAGGTTTTTCATTTCATTTTCCATTGTTGACAAAGTTGGGACCTCATTCTGTTGATTAACATCAGTGCTCAACCTTTCTGTAATGTTCGATTCTCCATGCCAAATCCAACACAAATATTCAACAGCTAAATGCTTCAGTATTAAATGGTCATAAACTTCATATCTCTTCAAACATCTTCTATATTTACATTTAGGACATTGATATCTTATTCTCCCTTCAACGAATAGATTAGAAATAGAAAAATATAAAAACTCCTTCAAACCCTTAACATACATTGGTATGTTCCTCGGTAATGTGATCCAACTTTTATCCATGTATATCACAATGTTCCTACACAATATTAAAAAAAATAGAACACGTAGGTTCTACTAAATAGATAAATAGATTTATATATACGATAGTGTAACGTTGCAAATACATAATATAATAAAGATGGTCCATTGATCATAAAGTAGGCATAATATAATGCTACTTATTTGAGGATAATATTTTCATGTCTATGTGCTATGGTGTAGTGAAATACATACTTTTTTTGATGTGATCACATGAGAAACTGAACATGTTGGAGATATATTATATATTATGTTCTTGAGATTAAGTATAGTAAGGTCATTGTTGGGATTATAATGCTTGACCTGCCCTTCCAAACTAGGCTTGTTGTGTATTTTTTCCATTTGAGTAGGCTTGCCATGAACTCGGGTTTACGTGGATGTACTTTTGTGTTTCATATGCACTTTTGATTTAGGTTTCTTGGTATCCATTTAATTTTTTACTACCCCAGTTGAGACTAGATTCAATACATGAATATAAGTATCATGATTCATCTCCATTAAACATTTTGACATAGTAAAGAGATATTACCATCCACTCATTTGTTAAATTCAATAAAATTATTATTTAATCAATTTAGTTCATTATATCCAGCTGGATTTTTTATTTTCCATTAAAATTCTTAGATTTCCATCAAATACTCCTATGAACATTAATCTAATCATCCCATAGTTTCCATTATCCCATAAACCAACATCAATAATCATCCCATGAGTTCAATGTAAATTACATTATCAATTTCATAATCATGGAATTCAATGATCAATCATAAGATACCACAATGTGATACACTCTTTAGGGAATATAGAAACTACAATAAGTAGTTGGTAACCAAAACCATCATCCATTTGATAACAACAAATGAAATAAATCGACAATGAATAAGAAAGATGGAAATACCCATCTCTAAATTGAAACATAAAAAACCCATAAAAAATATTCACACAACAACCAAACAAATATGATAACACAACTCTCAATCTGAGGCATCTATTCCTATTAATCGTATGATAATAAATACAAATAATAGATCACCTCTCTTAGAAAATACCATCCTCCACTTTTTTCCATCAAAACCCCAGACATCAATCATAAAATTCCTCTACCACACTAGAGCACACATATATAGAATCAAAATTATTTTTATCATCGGAAACACAAGCGAAAACTTCGTCCATAAAAAATTGATAAAATATTTTAGAAACTAAGAATAGACTCACCTAGCCCCAAATAATTATTTCCATAACCAACCTGATCATTACCAACTTGAATTAATAGATTCGTTATGCATAGGTTTCATCACTAGAAAACCTATAATCACCAGCTATCAAAGCCAATAACCAAAGATAAATATATTCAAGAAATATTTAAAATTCAACAGTTTTGATGGATGAATGGTAATCAAGATCTCATTACACTTTCATTAATCAATTAATTATTACCCACATTATTTTCTTATCCAATTTCAATACTATAAACTACAATATACAACAATAAAAATCTTATAAAGTATATAACACACTATTTTGAAAATTATAAGAGGCGTTATGGACAATGAATTAATACATATGACCACAACATCCATTAAAATTATTTATTTATTCTAGTTATCATATTTATTAGTATAATTCCACTATAAACCCAATGAGTTTATACCATGATACCTTAACATAAACACATAAAATGGAGAGGTAAAAAAATCCCATACCTAGTGAATTTAAACTTTCTTTGACAAATAATGGAATAGAAGGTATAGATCTCTAATCACCTCCCCCAAAATAAGCTCGCGATCCCAGTAAACATCCCCCATGGAGCCACCATCAAACATCAATAGAAACCCCATGATAATTTAAGGAAACCGATTTTCATAACTTTTAAATAGAGAACATGAATTAGAATAACTAACTTTTGAAGAAGAAACAAACCCCAAATCACTAATTGGTTATGGGGTCGTCGAGGGAAGGGGGTCGCGAGGTCACTGGGATAAGGGGGGACACAGGGTCGTGGGGTCGTGGGGGATAAGTGGGGTAACCGTGAAAATGGGGGTCGTTGGGAGAAGGGGGTTTCAGGGGGTCGTCGGGGGGGGGGGGTCTCTGGGAGAAGGGGGTCACAGGGGGTTGCTGGGAGAAGGCGGTCGTGGGGTCGTAGGGGGTCGAGGGGGAGAAGGGGTTCCGGGTCAGGGGGGAAGGGTCGGGAGTGTAAAAAAAGAGATAGTTTCGTGGCGGTTTATTATAAACCTCCACAAAACCATTTTAAAAAAATGGTTTAGTAGTGGTTTTGAAAACCACCACTACAAAAGTGCCATTAAATTCAATTTCTGTTGTAGTGGATCATGATCTCTGGTAGTATAAATATTTCAATGAAAGTGGTGAAAATGACACTACTGTTGTGGGGAATGATTCTCTAGTTATATACTTGTAGAGAAAATCATGGGTTGGATGTGTAAGAATTGGAATTCAAATTAAAAACATGAGAGAATTTATTTTGGATTCCATTGGTATTTATTTGTAATCCCCATAAGTGGGGTATTTGTGTATCCACAATTGGTTATCTATTTTAGGTGGTAATGTATGTAATCTAAGTTTATTTTGATAACAATGTTGATGGTTTGAGTGATGAATGGTAATGGATCTTGTAATTGGAGTCTTGGTTCTAGAACCTCATTTTGGGTTGGGCATGAAATCCATTTAGTGCATTTTTATTGAGGGGTATTCCTTAAGTGAGAAGGTATAATGTCCAGGGGAAGCGGTAATATTTCAATATTTAGAGTGGGGTGTATCTAGAAAAGTTGGCTATCAATGGTCCAACAAGACATGATAAAGGGGAAAATGTGGTGATATGTAATCAACCATCAGTAGATTCATGAAATGGTAAGTTCATTTTGGTAATGTAAACGGGTTTTGGGGAAGAACCATTGTGTCCATACTATATGTTTGGACAACATAAGTGCATCCATTCTAGATGGTTATGGTGGTGGGTATGGATACCAATTTTTTATTGTGATCTCAGGGATATTTTGGTGTGGTGAATCTGAAAACTTGTTTGGAAGGTTGTATGATTTTAATTTTAGGTTCCATTGATTTTTTATTATTGAAGATCAAAACACTGGAATAAGGTCATTGTGAGATTAAACATATTTTTGGGGGAACCATAGTGGGATTGTGGTCATTTGATTACATGATCAGTGTTGCGATTGGGTGTGATTTGGTATGTTCCATCATGGTGTTTTGGTTTTGGAAATGGGTGTTTTCTTGGGTTTTTTCTAAATGGGTGATTTAGTTCAATGTTTTGTTTTTATTGTGTTTCGAATGTTCTGATATGAAATAAGGTCATTGGAACTAAATTTATGCATTTACATAGTTCATGGAATGTGGATGAAAAGACGTATATTCCCTTGGGTGATTCCAATAATTGGACACCATTGGGAATTTTGAAAATAGAGAAAGGTGGAACCAAGTGATTTGGGCCCTGAGTTGTAGAGAGGATCAGGCCTGTGGAGTAATCATTGGTGTTCCAAATACTGGTATAATCATATGAATGATGTTTCCTTGTTTCATGATTTGGACAATTTTTTATTATCCTTCTTATATGGTTGGTGTTGAGGATGTTGAGTTTAGTTTTATGTGTCCTTTGAGGTGGATCGGGTTCATGATATGATACTTAGTGGGAAATAATTTTGGTAAGACCATTCCATTAGTCTGATTTTTATTACTACATTGATGTGTTTGGGAGTTAATTTGGGAAATGGAAGTTTATAAGTTGAGGGGGATTGACCTTTGCCTTTGATGATAATTTATGCTTTGGGACACAACACAAGAAAGATCTCTAGTATGATGGGGAGAAATTAATATCATGACCCTATGATAAGGGATGACCTGGAATGAATTTCAGGATAATTTAGTGCTTCTCATGAGTTTATTTTTCCCCAAGTGTGTTCTGGTGGATCAGTATAAAGAAAGGGTGTAAAAGAGATCAATTTGAGCTGATAATGGGGTTGGTGAATGGCTAAAATTAAATTTTACCAATAACAGCATCACCTACAGAAGTGGAAACAGTTATGGGAACCGTGTGTGGTAGAGGAGGAAACCCTACAGCTTGAACACCCCCATAGAAAGTAGTGAGGGCACTGGCCACAAATTTTTTATCAAACCGTGTGGCTGGACAGCTAGACCACGCATCATAGTTCCCTCAAAGACAAATATATATTAATTATTGGAACATTGTTTATCCAATCGTACAACCAAAACCATGGACAATATTAAAATGGAAAAATTCACATGGTTTCCTCTTTGGAATAAATTTTTATTCCCCTATTTTCTCCACCATTTGACCCAATAATGGTTAGGTGACAAGCCAGCATCCTCCTCTACCCCCATGGGTGTTTATCCCTTGATTATTATGTGTGGGGCATATTTTTTGGGTGAGAATAAAATCTTTGGGTAAGTCTCTAAATCTATTTTCTTCCATTTTCCAGAAGTTTTAGGGTGTGTGGATTGATATACTTCTGATGGTAGAAACCCTTATTCTTCTATGGTGTTCCTCATCATAGTAATTGAGGCCTACTTCGATCCAATCAAGGGTTAATATTCGATGAGTGGTTGTTTATGAATATGAGTTATGTAACATTATGACCAGAAGCGGGGGATCTAATTCATAATTCCATGTGACCTCATCTGCGCCTCCATATATATAGGAGGGTGTCATATAGATGTGAGGTTCTGATTCCATTTAGGGGGAGGCAATACCCTAATGATAATTTCATAGGATCAAAAATAAAAAATATATAATATAATAAATAGTCAGAGTAATCAAGTGAAAAGTAAATATGGAATACATATCATTCATACAATGCTTCTCACAATGCTGAAAGAATAACCAGTGTAATAAGATAGAGATAATTTAATGTATAAAATGTTGGTCCTTGGGATTCTACCCAAATCTTTTATTATTCCGCACTCCAATACTCAGCCATCTTTCATAGGGCCTATGTGCTTCACCGGATCTCTCAAAATATCTACACATACATAACAATTATTGAGTATAGTGTGATTACAAGACTCTGTAGGACACCATAAATACATCTTTAACCTGATTTTCTTGAATATACAAGTGTATTCCATAATAATAAGAAATTAAAAACCGCTTTACTAACAGATAATCAAAAAACAACGTGTTCATTCACTAACTGAACCGAAAAACACCCTTGGTTGTACTTACATCGACTCTATTCTAGAAATGTAATATATGTCTATAACTATCCAAAACTAGCCACAATACCACTACAGAGACACTCAAAATCCACAAGACATTGAGTGAAAACAATATACCCTGAATCCAAAAGGAATCAAGTATCTGTAAGCTTCCTAGAATCCAAAAGGAAATGGGTAACACTTTGAATCTACAAGGAATCAATTATAGGCCATATACTCGGAATCCAAAAGGCATCAACTAGATGTCTAATTACAATGTTATCATATTGTGTTGTCATCATCATCACACACCATGAAAAACCCCACAACTATTAATTATACCATGAGGGATACCTTTCAAGTATACACATATCAATCCTCAAAAAGAAAACATGATATATCATAGCATGGTAACAACCATAGCACACATCATGAGAAATATAGGGTCATTATGTAAATAAACTTGTGAATCAAACAAAATCATGGAATTTAGATATCACATCAATATCATTTAATCGATCTATACAATATCCCGGTCTACACACACACACACTTTTGATCACAATTCAACAATAGTTATCAATCAAGCCACATATAAATCTAAACATTGCAATACAGGTGTAAGGAGATACCATGAAAGTAAATAACTTCCTGATAAATATAGACTAATATATATATTTATATAATATGTGCAATTAGATATATAAAATGTAAATTTAATAACATGCATTTAATGTGGGTATTATAATACATTTATTTAATACATGTGATAATAAATATATATATTTTTATATATTTATTTCCCCTGAATTGTTTTATTGTCAGCTACAATCCATTTTGAATAGATTAATTTCCTTGAACACTCATTGAATTGGATTCAATGAATATTCATATTAAATATATATGGATTCATTTAAAAAGGAAAAAACATTTTCATTCAATAAAAATAGTCATTCATTAAAATATAGTTGGATGTGATCCATCCTGTTGATAATATGAAATTGCGTGAAAGCTTCTAATTTCTCACTTCTTACCCTATGTTTCTCATCATCTGAGATAAAGGGTATAACTCTAATTCAGCATTCAAGTACCCTCAAGATACAGTCAAATATCCATTTTCATGTTTACCCTCTTTGGATGTAGGGTGATTTTGTTCACTACCTCATGATATATATAAAACATTATCATTTTTCTGAGAAACAAAAAAGAAGACATCTACCATTGTCGATTTATAGGTACAATATTTATATTGTTCATTTATGAGTTGATTCTCAAAGATAATCATTTTTGTGTTTGGTTTTTCTCTTACTGCACATATTCATGTGATGATCATATAAAACCCAATAGTGGTATCAGAGTATAGGCTTGTTGGATGAATCAACATCTTCATTAATCTATAAAAAATATTTTTTTAATTATACAAAGTGATTTTCTACCCTAGAAATAACATATAAAAAACTTTATATCTAACTTTACACTATTATCAAAATAAATAATTCAATTATTTTATAAAAGAGGAAGCTATTTTGAATTGAATTATGTTATTGATAAATTGGTTACAAATAATAGAAATTATATTTTGAAATATGTGTATATCATTATTAATGTTTTAATAAATTAAGTATCTATAAGATATTTATGTTCAATCGATAAATGTATTTTAAATAACTTTTGAAAAATGAAATGAAATGATTTATGATATAAAAAAATGATTTATTTAGAAATAATAAAATGCAATTTATAAAGAGTTTGTAAATTCCAACATATATGATTTTAAATTAATAAAAAAATATACACTAGATATTGAATTATAAAATGTGTATAATTCAGTAAAAAACATATAAATTATATTTAATATAAAATGTTATTGGTTTATATTAATAAGAATATAAAATCTTTATATTCTTTATAATTTATAAAATGTTTACAATTATCATTTATTTATTAAAAACTTTTAAATGTCTCATATTTATTAAAATAAATAAATCATTTATTTATTAAATTTCTTGAATATTAGTGTTTAGTATATAATTAATAAATTTTAATTTGTTAAAATTAATTGGGAATTTTTGGATATTATTTAAGAAACACAAATAGGTGTTTTGATAAAGGATTTAATCAAGGTTTAAATAATAATTAATTATATGATATTTTTACTATGTAAATGGTTTAAATAATTGAAACTGAATTACAGACAATTTATAGTTAAATCTATATTATATATTTAATATTAAAATTCCATATTATGAGAAATTTTAATGAATTCGTATTGGAATGAGTATAAATAATTTATGTTCAAAATTATGGAATGACCATAAAGTTAAAGGTGAAATTTTAAAAGGGTTTATAATTAGAATTTATTTAGGAAAAGGCTCTTAAATTTATCTCATGTTTAAATATTTGAATTGATAATTTATTTAATTATTATTCATTCTATTATTCAGAATTAAAAAAATTATATTATAATAATTGTATGATTAAATTAATATTATAAATTTATTCTAAGATAGAGCCTTTAATATCATGCTATTTTATAAAAAATAAAATTTAGTTTTCATTTACCCTGACCACATTTTGTAATTTTACTTATGAGCTTGAGTGTGATTGTTGGGCATATTCTGTGAATATTAGGCATTAGAGTTTTCATGAATTGAATTCTCAATTGAGTAAATTATCCCCAGGTAGAGGGACTTGGGTTTGGACTACCAAATTTCTTAGAGGTTTTCCTTGGCTCAGAAAAAGAATAGAATTGTATATTTGTCTCTTTGGGCTTGCTCTAGGGGATTTTTTCAATCTCATATAACTATACAAATTTACATGATTTTTTCATTTACGTTATACATATGATGAATTTTGGTATTGATAAATCCAATTAATCTCTATTTTTGGTGACTAACAAAAATTGGTTTGTTGTGAAAGGATTTACACATCAATGTGGTGTGAACACATTAATTTGGTAGTTTGAATTGGGTTTCAAAAATAAAATGTCAGAAGCATGCTTACAGAGAATGGGGAAAAACATAAGAAGATAACTAATACATTGGAGGTAATAATTATGAATTTAAATTGAATATGGTTTATAATAAATTTTTAAGTCCTTAAATGAAATACTATCAAATACTAAGTGTGAGGATCCTTCCAAAGTGAAACATTTCCAGACCCATATCATCCAACTGGTTATGTCATGCTACAGCAAGGTGCATCTGGGGTTTCTTGTGTATGGAAATAAATTAAGGAGTGACACTAGATTATTATTTGTGTGCTTCATGCTAAATACATGTTCCCCTCGATCATCCTTTGTTATCTTGTTTTCATTCTGCTTCCATTGGGTTTCCCTAGCTGGGAGACCAGAGGAATATAGTTGAGTGAATTCCGATGTTGTATTTGGATAAAGGGTTATCCAATAAACTACACTAGAGTCACAACTATTTTTAAGAGGATGATTTCATACCTAAATATATATGTAATGGGAGAAATGAAATGGCCTCTTGGATCATCGTGAAATATAGATATTGTCTCACTAAATGAATATGATATATGGGGTCATCAATTTTAGGGGGCACAAAATCAATAAAATTCCTTAATGAAATTATATAATAAATGATTTATATCATATTCAAAGTTACATTGTAGATAAATTGATCATCATCATCAAACTAATATTTTTATTACTCCTTGAAATAAGGATATTAATGTAAGAAACTCTTATAATCGGTACCTTAATAATGTTACTTGACCAAGAGAGATATTGTATGTGTTGGAATAGATCTTCTATGAGTAACCAAGTATTAAAGATGTTTAATAAGTAAATTATGATTCTTATGGAATAATGGAATGATTTTTAGGACGTAATGGAATTAGATTCCAAATTAATAAAGGAATCATAGTCTCTAATCATATTTTCCATATGATTGGTTACATCAGTGATTTTAGTCTCATATACTCAATAAGATTGGGTTTGTCAAATAATATTCAATATAATTGAATAAATTAAGGACTTTGTGAGACTAAAAGTCTCCAAAAATCATTATTGGTTATAAAAAACATTCATATTAGTCAAATAGATTTATTATACCAATAGTATTTTTTATAATGTGTTGTAAATGTACAAAAGATTAGAAATATGAAATGAATTGATGTTTTGTTTCAAGAAAATAGTTAAAAGGAGTCTATACATTGATAACATGGATTCTTAAGTATTGAATAAACTCATCATAATATCTTTACAATATCTCATTTTATCTTTTAATAATAGATTTTAAAAAAAATTAAATAAAATGGGATGGGTGTTTTTACAAATAGATTATGATTAGTTTAACTCTATATCATTCTTTAAATAGAAGATTAAATGGGATTTTTCTAGTTGGAGAATAAATCCTTTTTCATTATATAGATCTTCTAAAATTATCATTCAATTAAATGAAAAATGTATAACTGATATTCTCAAAGTGCTGATAATGGATAAACTGTACATATTATGTCTATATTTTGATACTATATAGATATTCAATGTTGTTAAAAGATTTAATTCAGAATAAAAATTTATTGAAAATTAAAAAAATGTTTCTTTGAGAATCATATCATGTTAATTTATTCTTAGGGATGTATGGAATGGAAAAAATAATAATTTAATATCATTGGATTATTGATGATATACCTGGATGAGTTTGTGAAACTCCTTGAAAATTTCATATCAGATAGGGATGTTATAGAAATTTATTCTTCAATTTTTGAATGGTATGAGATACTGAATGCATATTTAACAAAAAAATTTAAACATTTATGTGTTCAAAATAAAATAACTAATTCATAAATATTGTGCATTATATTCATGTCAATAAGTAAAAACATACATGATCAACACTTTTAATATAGATGAATGTGTCAATCTTAGATGTATACATTAAAAAGATGTGTATCTTCATCCCACATCTCTTATATCATAATAGAGGATGTTTGATAATAAAGGGTTGTTATTATAATATTAAATTTATATACATGGTTTATTATTAATTAGGATTTTACAACATGTTTTCAAAAGTAGATTTGGACAAATGTGTTTATCTAGGAAAATCGTGTTTATCCAAATACTTGTTAAAATATGATGGAACGTGTTTCCTCCATCCATCAATGAGTTATTTTGATAAAATCATGTTCACAAAGAAAATGTTTGACCTAAAAGGTTCCAAACACATATAATACATTATATGATAAGAAGAAAATTATTTATTTGTTAAATATTCATAATAAAGGGAAACAAATATTAATTCCTAATACACAAATTAGTTTGTGATCAGACCAAGAAAGATATTCTGATGAGAATATAATGTCTATGGGAATATTGGAAGTATGATTTGGATTTAAAGAAGTTCAAAGTTAACAAATTAATCATTGTTCCAATATGTTTTTGAGTGATTTTTTACCTTGTATTCTAATGATTTATGATATGAGATAGAAAAAAATGTAAATAGTTAAATTTAGTTTCTGGGATAAAGTAAATATAATTGTTAATCTAGCTTAGTTAAAAATTGATTGTCACAATATTTCATAATAGGTTTAGGAAATATTTCTAAAGATAAATGTAAATAATATTAATAGATACATTATTAATAGAATATTTCAATGAATTATTTTGATGGATAAGGTTCTATTAATAATAAAAATTTACATGGAAAGAGTTCTAAGTATACAATTCAATGTGAAATTATTACCTTTGATGTTATCAATTTAAAGAGATGTGAATATAAGTTCAAAGAGTTAATCATAAGGAATATTATCCCTATGCCTTAAAAAAATTACAACTAGATTTCATGATATGATTTACTCCCTACGATATTAGTCGTAATATTTTTTTAGATGATTACAATGGGGTGTAATAGGAATTACATTTGGAAGTAATATTTAAAATCTATTAGTGCAGCAAGCACATGAAACTTATTTTATAATAATAGTTGAATGACAAATATCCCCTCAAAGTATAAATATTGGCTGGTCACTAATGAATGATCATCAAGGAGTTTAATGTCTCGTGATGAAATGTAAAATATAGGTTAATATATTCCTATATACATCGGAAGGTTTTTCATATGAGATATTGAATAATATATTCATTAGGGAATAATAATATACTTATAACTTGGACTAGTCCGATAAAGTATACCTCCTAGAATGTTATATGGCCATTGATATACTTAGGGGTGTAAGAATATTATTAGTTCTTATTACCTAAGGTTGGTTGGATACCTAGAACAATAACCATTATACATTGATATCCTACTTACTCAAGTCTCCATAAGAAAAAAGCTAATCAGGGGGTGGTTAGGTATGTAATTGATTGTGTCATCATTTTGAATAAAACCATGAAGGGATTTTACCCACCTTTATGAAAATTAAAAATATTTGGTCATTGATTGAATTAGACGAATGAAATAAATTTCTAGGATTATTTGTTTAATATATTATGTACTCAACTACTTGGATAAGTTACATGTGATGTGATTATCAAATAGATGAAATACATGTGCTATAGACATCCACTATATAAGTATTTTAAATTGAATCATGAGGATTCTGAGATGCCTATACAATATTGATAGGTTATGTGTCTAGTGGTTGAAATATTTCATTGAATATGGATTATATAAGATTAATATGGACTATATGATATATCACATAGTAGAAATGTATATATAGAGATATGATAATGTTCGATGGAGTTCACACAAGACCCTATTGTAGAATGAGTAGAACTGATGCTTTTATAGATGCCACTATTTTCCTATATCTATATAATTGAGATTTAATAGTTTATTTCCAGCCTTCTAGGGAATAATGAGTGATACAATTGGGCCCCTGGAAAAATAATTTGTTCAAAATGAAGAGAGTTCGATAAAAAACTGTATCAAAAAATTTTTGGAAGGATTCACAACGATTTAAGAAATTATGCATAATGACCTTATGGGATTATGCTGCAACTAGTTGATTGTTAAATATGTGCTAATATATGTATATATAATAATATATTATATATATAGTGTGTTTTGAATTTAATGTATTCTATTTCTGTATTATAATTCATTTATTACATATATTTGATAATAAATATATATATTAGATATATGTTTTTTTCTCCTAAATGATTTTATTATAATTTACAAACCATCATGAATGGGTTAATTGGATTTCTCACTCATTGAATAGGATTAAATGCATTTTTTAAATAAATTTATATGGTTTCATTTAATATGGATGACACTTTTTCATTAAACAAAAATGAATTATGGATATCTATATAAATTGATTTGATCCCTCATGTTGATGATAAATAATTGAGAGAAAGCCTCTCATTTCTCTCATCTTCCCCAATATTGTCAATCATCTAATAAATATGTGCTAACACCACATTAGCATTCATTTATCCTCACAATATGATCATTGATTCATTGTCTGGTAGTCGCCCCTCATAGGTATGGTGATTTTTTTTACTGCTTCATGATCATCATCAAGAATTATCCTTTCACGATAAATAAAAATAATATTGTTGTCATTGGTGATTTTTAGGTACACTACTTATAAATATTATTAACTTATTGATTATTTATTATATGTGTGCATGTCATTGGATTGTCTTCCATTGAAAATGTCCACTTGATGATCGTAGTAAACCCAAAACATCCTACCATAATATTTTTAAATGTCAAATGTAGTGATAAACCACCATATGAGGTTCAATAGCTGGAGTAGAAACCCCTATGGTCAAGAATACCTCTTCACGACCTTATTATCATAGTTTCTTACACATCAACACCCAATTCTCACCAAGGGTTCCAAGAACAAAATCTAAATATTTTATTTCAAAAATAAATAATATATCACTTTCAATTATTCATTCTATCTCCAAGATAATTTATAAATTAGCATTGTAATCCAACGCATGTACATTAAATTTTCTTTATAATAGTAATTATATTTTTGGGTTTTCTAATATATTGTCTATTTATAATTATCTATTGATAATTTTTACAAATTTATTCTTTTATAATCATCTTTTTATAATTTAAAAAAAATCTATTATAATTATCTTTTGATAATTTATTCGAAATAATAAATTTTCATTTGAAAATATTACAGTTATCATTTGATAATTATAAAAATTCTCCATTGATAATCCATATGATTATCTTATGATAATTTAAATATCCTTTTCCATGTGATAATTACATCATAATTATCCTTTAACAATTTTTAAAAGTATATTCTAATAATTATTTCACTGAAATTATCATTTAACAATTAACTTATGATAATTGATTTCCACAAATTTTCCTTTTATAATTTAGTTAAATTATCCATTAATAATTCTTGAGAATTATTTCGAATAATTCTCATAATAACGATTAAAATATTCAATATTCTATGTCACATAAAAATTTTAATGTAATTATCCTCTGATAATTGAAATATTATATTCTAATAATTTATTTTATAAATTATCCTTTTATATAATAGAAAAAATTGAGTAAATTCCATTTATTAATTTATTAATGATGTTATCCTTTCATTGTTTCCAATAATTATAAAATTATAATTCAACGGGATTAAGATTTTATAGAAACATTAGATAATTCAATGCTATTATCATTTTATAAATAATTATAAATATCTTCTTTAAATAAGCTTAATTTTCTTTTTTGTCAATTTTATTTTATAATAACCATTGAATATTTTTTCAAATTATCTTTACACAAACATTTTTTTATCTTACAAAAAGTTTGGGTAAATTATCCATCGATAATTTAGGCTTTTCCTTTTTTTATTCAATTAAAATTTTTCATAAATTATGAATAAGGATTGTTGATTGAGAATAAAAATAAAAAATTAAACCAAACAAAATAAAATAAAATATATCTATGCATGTAATGACCAACATGAATAGGGATAATAATCACACCCCAAATATGATGAAAAGAAAAGATTGAATCAAATCATTGTAGGTATCCATCACATTTATAGGAGTTTCAGTATTACCTTAAATAAAATAGATTGGACCAACATCATTGGCGGAATGGATCGACTATTTAAAAAATCCTAAAATCTAATGAATTAAACCCATGTATGTATACAAAAGAATTTCAAACATTAATCAACTGAAAAATCAATGTGATGTCATTGTATTCAACTTATTAGGCTTTGCTAATATAATATTGGTCAAAACAGTGTTACATAAAATGTTCAAAATCCTTTGGGAATCAAAAATTGTGGTTAGAAATTTCTAAGTTGAAATTAAATAGTAAACTTAGGGAAAAAATTAATTAATTAAATTAATTGATTAATATAAATATTAAATATCTAAAATTAATAAGAGACCTAAACAAACTCCCAATACGCCTAAAATTTGTTAGCTACATAGGTTAAACACCACATATTTTACCTAATAAGGATCCTTAATTATTTGTAATATTAATTTTTTTATAAATGTTAAATTATTTTCAATAAAATATAATAAAAATAATAAATAAATTATCCTTACTTGTGATATTAAAAAATATCTAATACTAAAAAAATTTATACCCCACCTATGGTAAAACCTGCATCTCAGACTAGAAAGTGGTGTCAGATTTCTCATATGATGCACCATTTGAGATATATTCAATTATTATGTATAATTAGTATATTTAATATATTAAATAAATTTTAATCATGTGCAATCTATTGAGACATTTGATGCTCACAAAAGATAAATTTCTATAGGGTAAAACATACATCCCAAACCAAAGGGTGGAATTTTATTTCTCATTCAACAAACTATTTGAGTGATATTAAATTATTTTGGATAAATCGTATCTATATATTGTAATATATTTAATATTTTTTTTCGTCTATGTTGAGGTTCTATGGACATCATAATCTCACACCAATCGAGTGTCTAAGTCCAAATGTATTCTTTAGATTATTCCAACATGATAACTAGAGTTTTACTCTTACCAAAAACCATTAAAACATTTATTATGTGTTTTTAATTTATTAAGTAAATTTTCACATAAATATACTTATAATTTATTAACAAAGGGGTTTTTATTATCATCAAAAAATATTAAAATTATACCGCTCTATTGACTTCTCATGCGAGGGATTTATATGTAGTGGTCTTTACGGAACAACTCTGGCCATTAAGATCCAACATCATACTCATGTTTTTCCATTTCCTCATTGATTCTCCCATGTTTCCATTATATATGGTCTAGTGATACCACCTTTATTAGGAGAAACTTATCTCTTCAATCTATGATCTACATCAGATGCTCATCTTAGGATGCATTGGTCTCCATCTTAATATCCTTACAATAAATAACTTGAGTAGGGTTGGGTATGTACCTCTAAAGCTATGCCATATGTAACACATTGTGCATAACATAATAGTGATAAGGGAGGTCTATATGATACTCTACTACCCCTACCCACTAAATGATCTCAAAGGGTCCCACAAAATAAGGTTCTAGATTAACCTTCTTCCTAAAATGTATCTTACACAACTCAGTAGATGCTAACAATAACAAATGATCACCCATAGTGAACTACAAGGGTATTCTCCTATAGTCGTTATAAGATCAATGTCTACTATGAGAACTGATAATTCATTTCACAGTCTGATGCACACTCTTGGAGGCCTCCTGAAAAAAACCAAACCCACAAGCATAGTCTCACCCGCATCATGCGAAAATAGGGAGATCTAATAGATCACCTATATATATCCTCAAAAGGTCTCATCTGAATTGAACCCTTGTAACTATTTTTGAATAAGAACACATTCGATGCTTAGGGATCATTCCATGCTCCATCAAAGATAAGAACACAAGACTGAAGTATATCATCAAATATGCATATGGTTCTATATGAATGTCCATTAGTGCGAGGATGGTATTCCATGCTAACACTCAACTGATTCCCTATGATTTCTACAAGACCTTACAAAAGTACAACATAAAACATGAATATCTATATGAAACAATTATTTGTTGAAACCTGAAAAATTATGATCTCATGGACCTATAGATTTTCAAACTCTTCTACTGGGTGAGTCTCTATGATCAATAAGAAGCAAGAAGACTTTATTAACAAATCAAAAATCACCAATACTGCATCATGAGTCCTCGGGGTATGGAGTAACCATATCTCAAAGTCCATAATGACATCATCCTACTTCCAAATAGGAAATGGGAGTGTTTGTAACAACCTACCAGGGAACCGGTGCTCAAACATGACACTCTGATTTCACTACACCAAAATCAGTGTTTAGTTCCAGTTTATTAAACCACAATTTTTTTAATAATTTAGTGGTGGTTTATTAAAAAACCCCCACTAAAACATTCATTTTTTTAAAACCTGACACTTCTCCCCTGAACCCCACTCTACCCCGATATCCATGACCCTCGACCCCCCTTAGCCCTATTCTCTTCGTGCCTCTCCACTGGTCTGATGCATCGCTACCACTCACCATACCTAGGTGTGAGTTTCGAGCCTCACCACCCCTCACCACTTCTCACTACTAGTCTTGAGAATTGTTGCACCACTATTTTTGGCATCTAAATTGTAGGATCATCAAAAAACATATACCCATTAATCATGGAATCTTATTCTACCTATTTTCTCTATTATTTTTATTTTGTATTTTTTTATATGACAATTTATGTGTTATAAAAAGATTTTAAATTATTATTTAATATTCTGTTATACTTGCCTAAATAATTTAATAATTTTTCTCATTCTAGAATGATGTCTCAATGGAAATGTAAATTGAGATGAAATCCCTTATAAAGTTGGTGTCCATAAATTAAGGATAAATAAATATCATAATTATGTGTGAATAATAGAAATACACCCAATAAAAGTGGATATTAATAGTAAAACAATCAGAGGTCATTTTCACATATTCATAGGATTACATAAAAAAATAGAAGATCAACCCCAAGATTGGGAACTGGGTTAAGGAGTTCCCTTACTGATTTGGTAACTTACAAAACATATTCCACATGAAAGAAGGATCATCCAATGAAGATTTAAATACTCATAAGTGAAAGTATATTACACAAAGAGTACAATCATGGTAATTACATACACCACACAAAAGGAGATAGTGGAAAATATAACATGAATCTCATGAGAATAAAAACAAGTGAGATGAAGACCCCTTACCATGTTGTAATTCAATCGAGTCATCTGACCAAAAGTTATTAACCACCAAAATAATCACAGAATACCATGAATATAAAGATAATCATGATTGTATATAGAAAATGGCATTACACAATACATCACATGCAATAAATAGGTGGTGAATAATAATAATCTCACGAATTAAATGTGAGATTAGAAATCCCTTACAAAAATTCAGCAGCCTAACAACGCTACTTAAAAATTCTTAAAATGAATTGATCAGAGTAAGAGGGGGTATCACATCATATGAAAATAAAAATTACAGTATTGTGAATATAAAAGAACATCCTCCAACGTTTGAACATGGAGCCTAAAATAAATGTCATAAAAGAGAGTACTTAAAAAGAAAGAGAGAGGTCGGATCCCTAACCTCGTGTCCGACTAGACTCGATCGTTCTATAATCTCCTAAATAATAAAATAAAGTTAATTTCTACTTGCTTAAGATCCTTTTTCAAGTTTATTATTCCTTTTATATCACGTATTACCATGTTATAAACATTATGTAATCATTTAAGTTAATAATGTTCGTTTTGTCGATATTTGGTACTTGAGTCAAAAATGGACTTCTTATAATTACATGTTGTTCATGTGGTCAAAGTTTCATTATATCCAGAATTATATTCATGATTTAGATATCATATATATCATATATATCCAGTATATACATGTATTTATAATAGTACATAACATTAAGAGGTAAGAAATGAAATGCACCGTTCATGGAGACGGTAAGCTGTATGTACGCATGAACGCTACTTTCATTTCTATTTCTTTTTTTTAATGGAATTAAAACATAATGATAAATAGGTATATTATAATTCCAATATAATATCATATATAATATCATTAAATCTTTCCTTTGTACATCCCACATAAGGCATTTACGAGTCACATCACTTTGAGGGGGCAGTAGTCAGCGCTTCCTCAAATGAGATTATCGTATTTACCCACTATGAAAACCATAAATGCGTGATATAAATTGAAAATACAGAATAATAAAGAAATAATAAACATAATATATATCATATATAAATACAGTGTCATCGTAATGGCCACCATGAGTGGCGGTTGGAGATATTTGAACAATCATCGTTTCGTGAGGCGTTAGTTTTCCATCCACAGAATCATTATGTTCTTCATCCATTAGATGGAGGTGTGTGTAAGGGTAGTTCGAATACATCTCATAAAAACATACTAGTATATTGAGGATCCTATTTTTGTTACAAAATAAAGGAATAAAAAGTGTTTAGGGGTTGGAGAAGTAAAATAAAAGAAAACAATTTAAGAGAAACAGTTACCTTTAATTTGGGTAACTCCCTTTGGTTTGAACCAAAGGACTTCTTGAAGTTCCTTATTCCTAAGGTAATACTTCTAAGGGGAGGAGAGGGATGTAGGGAGCTTAATGGGGTAGAGTTTGGACGAGAAAAATGGCTTGAGATGTGTGATTAATTGGATAGAAATGGTCTCCTTTTATAAGGGAGAGGAGGGACTCTTTAGGAAAGTGTGAAAATATTATTTTATTATAAATTTATATTCGGTTTCAAAATGTCCAAAAAACATTGAAGATGAATATAAGATGACTCATGGTTGAAATAAAATAATTAAATCATAATTGGACATGTTTTGGATAATATGTTAATCATTATAATCTTATTTATTTAAATCATTTATTAATGAGGTAAATAATGCATCATTAATGTGTCATAAATAATTTAATTCATTTGATGTCAAAAAATTATAAAAAAAATACCATGATGTAGGAAATATTTTCATCCTTCCAATGAATATTTATAGTCGAAAATATGACTTTTTTAACACCATATAAAAATTAGTTACTAAATGATTTTTGATAATTTCAATTTTGTCTTTACATTATATTAATTAATCTAAATTGTCATTATCACTCCCTTGTGGCTCAATGGGGTCCCAAAATAAACCCAAAGATTCCCATGGTAGTTAATGACTCAACCAATAAGGTTTGGACAAATTTTAAGGTAATTTGAAATTATTATAATATTCTTTTATCCTTGAATTACCCTATTTACCGTTAACCGCGGTAAATAAAAGTCAAAAGTTACTATTCACCAAAAATTATTTTCATATTAATGAATAAAATTTTACTTCTTGATGAAAACCATGTATGTCGGATTTTTGAAATTCAATTCACAGAAGTGGTAAAATTTCATTTAAATGTAAAAGTCAGTTTTTTTAACTACTACTATGTGGTTTCACTTTTCATCAAAAATTGATGTTTTCCAGAAAAATACCAAAAATTCAGCCTAAGCTATATTTGATATCCCGAATACAAAAATGATGTCTGTTATGCCAAATTCAAAACATATAATTGGCATTAATTAACTTTAAAATTAATTCCCGTTAGGAAAACAAATAGCGTGTTTTTAAGAAACAATAACTATCAAAATATTGATACTTGGTAATGTCCAATTTCAAAGTGAAATTAATTACACTTACCCACATTGGATTAAATGGTAAAAATATATTTTAATTTCACTTTAAAACCAATTCAGAATATAATATAACCATATAAATAATTTAGATTAAAAGGAACTTATCAATTAAAATACAATATTTTTCCCTATTCATTAAAAATGAACTTTATCGGAAAAATTCAAAAAAATTACACAAAGTAAATTTTTATGTCCTAATTCTAAAGAAGGATTTAATTTGGTCATATATATTGTATTAAAGTTACCAAAACTAGATTTAAAAAGGGTTCGCCATTAAAAGGTGATAAATCGACCTTTTAATGTAAATTATGCTTAAAATTATATTCATTCACATTTTGAGCCTCTAAATTTTATTGGATAAATGTAAATATATTTAAAAAACATGTATAATCATATTGTATTTAGTTTTGTTCATTCCTACTTATACAATGGCTTGGATTTGACTACTATTTAAATTAATAATATTATATTATTAGTGTGTAACATAAGATTTCAAAGAAACCCGTTGTTGCGTATCGGGTACGTTATCGAACATATCAACCCTTTTAAAGTAAAATTAGTATTTAATTCAAAAATATTAATAAATATTAAATATGTATTATTATTTATTTACTTTGGATGTTACATCCTTCCCCCTTTTGGGAATTTCATCCTCGAAATTTAAAAAAAGTGCTCTGAAACATCATTGAAATTTTCACTTCGGAAAAAGAGTCACTAAAACTATCACTTTAAAAGAAAGAAAGAGAAGCACAAATTTCACCCGAGTTAAACCATATTAAGATTCCACGAAAACATGGATATGTAGAAGAGAACAAAGGGTCATGTTCTGATGGAGAGTTTTATGAAACATTTTTAGGAGAAAGATAACCACCAGAAAAACACAAACTTGTGATGGGTTAAACAGTCTTTGATTCCCCAGTAGTAAAATTTAACGGAAAAGGTTTTTGTTTAAAGTTAATTTTCGTTGAGGAATTTATTTATGATCTTAACCAAAAACATAAGGAAATAAACTTACTTGTCATGTATGCATTCATCTTTTACTATATTTCTAACACAAACTCATATTTTCTCCAAACGATGAATATTTAGGATGACTTTTTTTCAAATTTATAGCACTATAATCAACTTTGAGAGAATCACATAATCCACAGAAGATGGAATATATATTTCCCACACCTTTATATATTAAATAAAACCAAATAATTTATTATAATATCAGATAATCACCAAAAGGATAGTCGTTTATAAAAATAAATACTACTCTTAATCTCTAAAATTCAACAAAAAGAACCCAAGGTTCAAGATAAGCCATTAAATAAAAATGTTATTCGTAAAATTCTTCAAAGTAATCAAAAAAAATATTGAATGCCAAATCTCTGAAATATTTAATCACATAGTCTTCCAAGGTAAATCTTAACATTTGCCTCTAAATAACATTAGTTACTCTTAAAGTCTCATACTGAAAAGTAATTAACCTAATCACATATCCTCCATGATAGCTTAATCATTTCCATAGATAACCCAAAATCAAGTTATTCCTGATTCATAAGATCATATACCTAAAAAGAATTTGTCATACTAAACAGGGACTTCACGTATTCCAGGGGTAGGCAATAAATTTTAGTCGCACTTTGGTTGTGGGTTCGATTCCCACAGCTTCATCTGACGCGACGGTTGGTCCCACGGTTTGCGTGTTGTACCTTATCAAAAACTACATAATTTTATAACATTCCCAAAAGAGGTAAATTCATCAAAAATAACCATGACATATTTTAACAACAATTTTTATCTAATAACTTTCGTTTTTCATCCCAAAATGTATTAACCGGTAGTTGCCTCAAATTCAAGGATCATATAAACCCAATTGGTTCTTTATAACTACAAACACACACAAAAAAGATAATTATTCCTTGAATAAAATTTTCATATATCATCCATTAGGGTTACACATACTATAAAGAATCTTCTAATGTAATATTATCATCAAAAGAGACTTAATACTTTTAAGCATTTCACCATCCTAAAATCTACCATAACTCTTGAATCCCTTATATGTTGACCTCTTACTCATTCAACATTATTCATGATCAATTAACCATTATTTACCAACTTATTCTGAAATAATTCATTCCTACAAACAAAATCATGAATCATATACTAAGATTTCAATAATAGGAAAACCTATGTTAAGAAATAATCCATACCTTTCATTGGTCATTGTCAGTTTATTCTTCCTCAATCGGAATGGTATTAGGTATTGGTAAACGAATATTTGTACGATCTTGGTGATCCCATTCCCAAAACTTCTTCATAGGACATGTGTTTTCATAATGACCTTTCTCACCACATTTAAAACATTCAATTGATCCTTCAGAAAGAACTTCTTTCACTTTCCTAGAGTCAACTAGATGATTCCTTTTACATGGAAGGTTCTTGCTTTATAACCTTCATTTCCACATCTATAGCATCTTTCTATCCCTTTGAAACATTTTCCTATGTGTTTCTGTCCACATCTTTGACACATAGGTTTTTCAACACACTTACATTTATGATTATTACCTGAACATTCGTAGGGATTTTTTCACACATATATGATGTCTTATAAAAATCACTAAGGTTTAGGTGGTCAATCATGACTCCAGATAGTTTGTTGAGAATAACCACAAGAGTTCTCATTGCAGCTCCCATATCATTCAGCTTCTCATTCAGAAAACTGTCATAGTATTCTTCACATCCTCTGTTACTTTGGTTCCTACTCGATCCAGCCATTTACTATAACCATAAAGTTCAGGGTCAAGTATATCAGTAAAATCATCATATAATATCTTCTGAGAAGGGTAAACACTAAGATATACTTATTCATGTTATCTTAAACTCATTCACCTTATAAAAATAACTATGACTCTTTCTAAAATTCTAACCATTATGGTAATGTCACTTATGCATAAATTGTACCGTAACCTCTAAAGATATCTAAGCTGGCCTCTAATACCAACTATAAGGACCCGGCCTTAAAATTTTCATAATATTGAATTAAATGAATAATTCACCTTGAGGATCTTTTCAGGTTTAGAGTTATAGAGAATTGGGCCATAACTATTACATTACAACTTGAATATTACAAATAAACACAACTACTTAGTATCTATTTTTTCATAAAATAAAAACTCTTAAAAAGAAACATGTCTAGTTCCATGTTTTAGATAGCATGACTTTTCCTTGATCCCATCCTTGGCCCTATTCATCTTTTAGTCATGTGGAAAACATTTCAAAAACATGGGATTAGCATAAAAATCTCAGTAAGGGTTATAAAATAAGGAAGTAACATATTATACCATTAATAAATACAAATAATTGAAACCATACTTTTCAATCATAACATACCTTAGGAAATCATGAGATTTATGAATAACACACACAAATCATAAATCATAAATGTTACTTATCGCGTCCATATCAAACTTACATTGTAGCTATCATAGCTACATAGGGAGTTACACTTGGAATACCCATCACGGTATATTCCCTAAATCTCTTAGGAGAAGCATTATGTTTACCTCGGTCACATTACCCAATGCATTGGAGAGCTATCTCAGGCTCACCCGCCCTAGGATTATCACGGAACCACCTTTATACGTAAATATTACCTAATAACCATAACATAATCATAACACATGACACAAGTATAATGGAAAGATGAAATTTCCACATTCCACTATATCAAATCAAGATATTTAAGTAAACAATGCTTTATCAAACCATTTTCAAAACCCATTTAAAAAGAGATTTTTGAATCAAAGTGTCCCATACCACTTTGATGATTTTAAAGGAATTATCATTTTAAAACATTAATGACCATATAAATTAATCCTAAAAGCCATTTTGAAAACATGGACATTAATGAAAAATATTTAGAAGAATAAATCTTTAAAACGTTTAAAACGATATTTTAGTTAAAGAGTTTCTAACAAAAAGAGAGACGCTTGAATAAAAATAATTGAGAAATAACTTTTAATAAGAACTTTATAATATTGTGAGAATAAAGGGATTCATGATATAATATGTCAAAGGACAAGTATATACGCCATATAATAATGAATTGGTGCATAACAACAATAAAGCCTCAATGGAAATGTAAAGTGAGATGAAATCCCTTATAAAGATGGTATCCTTAAATTAAGGATAAATCAATTTCATAATTATGTGTGAAAATTATAAATACACCCAATACAAGTGGATATTAAGTGTCAAAAAATCATAGGTCATTCACACATATTCATAGGATGACAAAAATAAAAAATAGAAGATCAACCCAAAGAATGGGAATTGGGTTAAGGAGTTCCCTTACCGATTTGGTAACTTACAAAACATATGCCACATGAAAGAAGGATCATCCAATGAAGCTGTAAATACTCATAAATAAAAGTATATTACACAAATAGTACAATAATGGGAAGTACATACACCACACAAAAGGAGATAGTGGCAAATATAGCATGAATCTCACAGGAATAAAAAAGTGAGATGAAGACCCCTTAACATTTTGTAATTCAATCGAGTCGTATGACCAAAAGTTATTAACCACCAAAATAATCATAGAATAATATTAGTATATTTATAATCATGATAGTACATAGAAAATTTCAGTACACAAGACACCACATGCAATTAATAGGTGGTGAATAATAAAAATCTCACGAATTAAAAGTGAGATGAGAAATCCCTTACAAAAATTCGGTAGCCTAACGGCGCCACTTAAAAATTCTTAAAATGAATTAATGAGAGTAATAGGGTGTATCTCATAATATGAAAATAAAAATTACAGTATGGTTAATATAAAATAACATCTTACAACATAAAAACATGGAGCATAAAATAAATGACATAAAAGAGAGTACTTGAAAAGAAAGAGAGAGGACGGATCCCTTACCTCGTGTCCGACTTGACTCAATCGTTCTTT
Source organism: Viscum album (assembly GCA_963277665.1). NCBI lineage: Eukaryota > Viridiplantae > Streptophyta > Magnoliopsida > Santalales > Viscaceae > Viscum > Viscum album. The sequence continues at coordinate 1,763,549,923 of OY728136.1, read as the reverse complement.
AATATCCTGAATAATAAACTAAAGTTAATTTCTACTTGTTTAAGAAACATTTTCAAGTTTATTATTCCTTTTATATCACTTATTACCATGTTATAAACATTATGTAATCATTTAAGTTAATAATGTTCATTTTGTCGATATTTGGTACTTGAGTCAAAAATGGACTTCTTATAATTACATGTTGTTCATGTGGTCAAAGTTTCATTATATAAACAATGATATTTATGATTTAAATATCATATATATCATATATATCCAGTATATACATGTATTTATAATATTACATAACATTAAGAGGTAATAAATGAAATGCACTGTTCATGGAGATGGTAAGTCGTACGTACGCATGAACGCTACTTTCATTTCTATTTATTATTTTAATGAAATTAAAACATAATGATACATAGTTATATTATAATTCCAGTATAATATCTTATATAATATCATTAACTCTATCCTTTATACATCCCACATAAGGAATTAACGAGTCACATCACTGTGAGGGGGTCGTAGTCCACACTTCCTCAAATGAGATTATCGTATTTACCCACTATGGAAACCATAAAAGCGTTCTATAAATGTAAAATACAGAAGCATAAAGAAAAAATAAACATAATATATTTCATATATAAAAACTGGTCCATCGTAATGGCCACCATGAGAGGCGTTTGGATATATTTGAACAATCATTGTTTCGTGAGGCGTTAGTTTTCCATCCACAGAAACATTATGTTCTTCATCCATTATATGGAGGTGTGTGTAAGTGTAGTTCAAATAAATCTCATAGTAACTTCCTAGTATATTGAGAATACTGGTGTTCTTACAAAATAAAGTAATAAAAAGTGTTTAGGGGTTGGAGAAGTAAAATAAAAGAAAACAATTTAAGAGAAACAGTTACCTTTAATTTGGGTAACTCCCTTTGGTTTGAACCAAAGTACTTCTTGAAGTTCCTTATGCCTAAGGTAAGGATTCTAAGGGGAGGATAGGGATTTAGGGAGATTAATTGGGCAGAGTTTGGACGATCCAAATGGCTTGAGATGTGTGATAAATTGGATATAAATGGTCTCTTTTTATAAGGGAGATGAGGGGCTCTTTAGGAAAGTGAGAAAATATTATTTTATTATATAATTATATTCAGTTTCAAAAGGTCAAAAAATCCTTACAGTTAAATCTACAATGACTCATGGTCGAAATAAAATCATCCAATCATAATTTGACATGTTTTGGATAATATTTTAATCATTATAATCTTATTTATTTAAATCATTTATCAATGAAGTAAATACTGCATCATTATTGTTTCATAAATAATTTAATTTATTTGATGTCTAAAAATTATAAAAAAACTACCATGATGTAGTAAATATTTTTATCTTTACAATTAATAATTATAGTAAAAAATATGACTTATATAACACCATATAAAAATTAATTAGTAAACGATTTTGTTTAATGTCAATTTTGTCTTTACATTATATTAATTAATCTAATTTGTCATTATCACTCCCAAGTGTCTCAATGTGGTCAAAAAATAGACCCAAATATTCCCATGGTATTTTATAACTCAACCAATAAGAATTGGACAAATGTTAAGGTAATTTTGAATTATTATAATATTCTTTTAACCTTGAATTACCCTATTTACCTTTAACCGCGGTAAATAAAAGTCAAAAGTTACTATTCACCAAAATTTATTTTCATATTAATGAACAACATATTACTTATTAATTACAACCATGTAAGTTGGATTTTTTAAATTCAATTCATAGAAGTGGTAAAATTTCATTTAAATGAAAAATTCCGTTTTTTTAACTACCACTAAGTGGTTTCACTATTAATCAAAAATTGATTTTTTCAGGAAAATACCACAAATTCAGCCTGAGCTATATTTGATATCCCGAATTCAAAAATGATGTATGTTATGTCAAATTAAAAACATATAAGTGGCATTAATTAAATTAAAAATTAATTCCCGTTATCAAAACAAATATCATGTTTTTAAGAAACAATAACTATCAAAAGATTGATATTTGTTTATGTCCAATTTCAAAGTGAAATCAATTCCAATTACCCACATTGGATTAAATGGTAAAATTATATTTTAATTTCACTTTAAAACCAATTAAAAAGATAATATAACCATATAAATAAATTAGATTAAATGGCACTTTTGAATTAAAATACAATATTTTTCACTATTCATTAAAAAAATGAAATTTAACGGAAAAATTCCAAAACTTTACACAAAGTAAATTTTTATGTCCCCATTATAAAGAAGGATTTTATTTGGTCATATATAATGTATTAAAGTGACCAAAACTAGATTTAAAAAGGGTTCTCCATTAAAAGGCGATAAATCGGCCTTTTAATATAAATTATGCTTAAAATTAGATTCATTCACATTTTAAGCCTATAACTCTTATTGGATAAATATAAATAAATTTAACAAACATGTATAATCATATTTTATTTAGTTTTGTTCATTCCTGTCAATATAATGGCTCAGATTTGACTACCATTTAACATAATAATTTTATATTATTAGTGTGTAACGTAAGATTTCAAAGAAACCCATTGTTGCGTATCAGGTACGCTATCAAACATAGAAACCCTTTTAAAGTAAAATTAATATTTATTTAAAAAATATTAATAAATATTAAATATGTCTTATTCTTTATTTACCAGGGATGTTACAACAATAGCTTGCATTGTACGCAACTTCGAGATTCTAGCACACTGCGACCAATCAAACTAGCTATTATGAATAGTAATACCAACATTTTAAAATTTTATAAATTTTATCTTTTAAAATAGACTTCATTTTTGGATTTATAATATCAAAATTATCTTAGGGTGAATTTTTAGTATTTTTTAGAAAACTTTCATTTTTTGATGAATTGTGAAATACAATGTGTTATTGTTTAAAACTGACTTTTTATTTAAATTTTTGATTATATTATTAAAATTTATTTTAGGTTAAAATATAGAAATAATACCTATATAATTTCAATTTAATTCATTAAAATCAACTTATAATAAGTTTAGATATATAAAATTTTATTTAACTTTTTACCATCTTTTACCCACCTCTTAAAAGCATTTCAGAATTTCTATAAAACATAATTTTAACTCGTCTATGAGTTAAATTTCAAAAATCCTAGAGAAATTATTGATATCAGTATGTAAAATGCGGTTCAATAATATGAAAATAATTTTTGGTCAATAGTAACTTTTTTACTTTTATTTACCACAGTTAAAAGTAAATAGGGTAATTAAGGGTTAAAATGATATCATAATTACCCTAACACATGTTCTAATTCTATTGGACATGTATAATTTGACCAAAAACAACCATAAGACTAGAATATGAACCTCTTTGATCCATTTGGAATAGATTAAGACATTTATTATTATTTTATTTAAAGAATAGTTAAAAGAGTTAAAATCAAATTTTAATAACTAAACCATTTTAATATAGGGTTATACATAAGATAAATTAACTGTAAATATTAATTATAAATACAAAAATATTTCCCCCATAATGGTATTTTATTTATAATTTTTAGACTTTAAATAATTAAATTTATCACACAATTATGATGAAGTAATCACCATATTAATAAAATATTAAAATAATTGATATTATAAATAAACAAATAATTATAATTTAAGACTTTTAATGAATTACACTAATTTTCTAGGTTAATATGACATGTTAGGGTAGATTAAATTATTTTTTTCAAAGTAATAATGCTATTATAAATTTAACAAAAATAAAATACCAAATATTGTTAAAATTGACATAAATTTTTTTTAAAACAAATATTATATTATTAATTGGTATTCTATTCCTAAAAATTTAAGGTTGAGAAAAAAGTATTAAAAAATGGTACAACCGTATTCATTATTCTATCTATCCTACAAATGAAAAATTCACCATACGTGTGTACGTATGGATTACCGTCTCCACGTCATGGTGTAGTTTTCTTATAAAATACTTCATCATTTGGATGGGTATAATAATGAGTATAAATGATGTAAATAATAAATATAACATGATAATTATTTTGTGTATATGATATACCATTCAATTATATATGATTATAATATCAAATTAATGATATTTTCACTCATGTGTACGTACAGATTACCATCTCCACGAACGCGATGAGATTCATTCCCCATCATTTCCATGCAAGACTAATTTTCATTTGATGATTAAAAATAATGTATAAAGACTTAATATCATTATTAATATGAATAAGATACATCATATCCATGAAAAACATTACTTACATAACAAATCATATAAAGGAAAACAAATCAGTTAACACCCAAAATGATGATACAACTGAAATATCATTAACAAAGAAATATTTGAAGATCATATATGATATCATATTTATGTATATAGTTATTGTATAATTTAACAGAAATTATTTAACTACTATACAAGAGGTTAACTTACCCTCGACCAAGGAAAGGTACAAGTTAAGGGGTAATTTAAAAATATCTTTATTATTTAAGGTTGTTTTAGAGCAAGTATCTAATGAGACCTCTTTATCATCCACATCCATGTTTCTTAAAAATGTATACCAAAAAAATTACTATTTACAAGACCATGGGTTATATTCATTTATACCCTTGTTTGAATTTTTATAAAATGGTTTGAAAGCAATATTTTCGTCATTTTCCAAACAAGGTACATTATGACCTTTTCGACAAAATTAAGGTAAGAATGTTTTTTTAACATATACGGAGGGTGCATATATTTTTTTCCATTATAACATCGTCAAATAATCCCTTACAAGCTTATAAAAATATTTTCAAAATAAATGTTTTCTTTTATAATTATATTACTTTTAAATGATTTCAAAAATAGAATGAGATGTTTCTCTAAAAAAAGTTTTGATTTCATCTATGTCAACATCCTTTGATTGATTTTTACCTTATTTGAATTTGATTTGTTATGATACAAAACATCCATATTGTATTGAAGGTTTTGTGATATGTCTGACAATGGATGTGTTATTTTTACACCATTCATGGTTTATGGATAATGTATTGACATTTTGTATGCTAGTTTTAATATGAATGTTTATTTTTTGTTTAAATACTTTTATATGAGGAAGGCATTGGACTTAGTATGGGATGGGTGGATCCCTATATAGCTCCTTGATACATCGGTAGGTCTCATGAGACAAACTAGTGTATTGGCACAACGCCATGACAAAATCTTTTTGGTAGTCTTAGCACAAGGCCTTGACTATGTGGTTATGAAGTCTGGCATTATGAATTCCATTATTATGAAAGTTTATATTGATATTTCAAGTAATTATTAGACTATTATAATATCCATGTGAATAAGTAAATTGCATTATTTGATTTTATCTTGGCCATATTATGCTGAATTTCAGGTTTAAAAGGCTTTTTTAGTCTTACATTTCCTTAAAGTTTTTTTCTTATTTATGAACATTTCTATTATTTTTTTATCCTAACTGAGCATCTGAGCTCACCCCTTTCTATGTTTAATTTTTCTCAGGATGAAAAAAAGTAAATTATGAATCACCTACAGGGATATTCGAAGGGATATGAGTGTGTCCTATGGAGACTATGTTGCTGTAGTATTTCTTTTTATAATATAATGTAAAAATTTTGAATGTATCTGTTATTTCCAAGGCAACTAAACTATTAAATATTTCTATACATGATATTTGGTGATCATGAAAATGTATTGTAATAATTCACCAACTCTGGGTAACTAGGGTTGAGGTGTTACAGTTGGTATCAGAGAAAGTTTAGTACAAACCATGGAAGCTAGATTTAGAAAAACTATCATTAGAGAACATTAACCTAAGATAAACTTTGAGGATTAGTATAGAGGAACATCCTAGAATTTTGGTATTGTAGAGAATTTTTGAGTTTCCCTAGAAATACATACATATCTGGATATGAGAAGGTAAAGGCGTCTCTGTCACAGATGTACATAGGGGTAAAACCTAAAAACACCACTTTGAGCTAGACTCAAACGGGAACTGGTGCACTACAACGGGCCTTGTTGCGCTATTGGTTACAACACTCTCGGGGGTTATGCTTAAGATAATTCTCATTTTCTTTACAAATCATTATGAAGGGTTTATGAGTATATACTTCCCCAAATAAAAAATTTTTATGATTATGGATTATATCCATAAACTGTTCAATTTATGTAAACTGTTTTACCAGTTTAGAATTATGTATTGTGATTCATAAACTAATCTAGTGTATTCCATTGTTTAGAAATGGCACATATTTCAAGGAATGGAAATTGTATCAATGCACGTAAAACATGTAGGGATTTACCTATTACTCAAGATAATTATTGTGTAGTTGGTGATACAACTGGTGCTACTCATCTTATCACCATACTAGGACAACTCACTTAGGTTATGAATAAAAACTTTACCTGTATGGAACAGCCTGATCCACAATGTAGAGGATCAGTGTTAGACTAATTCATTAGGGAACAAAGAAAATTAAATGGGGCTAAAAATCCATTAGTAGCCGAGCAATGGAGACAGATGATCCCGTAAGGGGCACAGTGCATTAGGGTTTCTTCCCTCACTGTCGCCTCCTTCGCCTCGGGCTGATGCGGTGACCTCCATGTGCTTGTTGAGATATGGTTGTGTATTCTTGGTGGAGGTGGTGCTTCGTGGACTCATCATTTACATCGATGTTGGATTTTTCTTGCTCGACTCCCTCAAAGCTGGATAGGGCACGCATGGCGGTATAATGATTTTCTGGGTTTGAGTTTCGAGTTCCTATGTCCTGGGGGCTCCTCCTTGCCTTCGGTGTTCATAGTGGGAGATTCATCATGGGCTCTGAGTGCGTATTGGTTGAAAGTGTCGAGATCTACGCATCGAGACGTTCTTCTGGCGTTTGGTGATTTCTTCTGATTTTCTATTTTTTGCAGTTGTATTTGGATTGGGATATATGAGTTCGTTTTAATATGTCTCTAAGACGGTGATGGTTTTCTCTTGATGTTTCCAAGATCTAGTGTTGAATTTATGAATCTTAGGCTCTGATAATATGTTCTTATTGAGGTTGATGGATGTTGGGAGTTGGCTTTCTGTGAAATCCTTGGAGATTTGATGAAATAGGCGATGTTTGTTCTGTTTGATGTTTTGGAGCTGCGGTGGCGATGTACGATGGGTTCTCGTCAGCGATGTCTGATTGTTTTCATAACCTGATTGAAGATTTTAGTCTACCATGTGTTTGATTCTTTGTCACTTTTCTTTGGTTTCACTGTGGATCTCTCGGATTTGATTCCGGCGATTGATGAATTTATGTTGTTCATGTTTTATTGGTTGATTTGTGATCTGGTTATTTGATGGATCTACGGTGAATGATGGCGGTGAAAAAAGCGAAGTTGGAGTTGACGAGGCTCTCGACTCGAGGTTTAGGGGAACCAAGATGGTGATGAGGTTTTGGAAAGTTGATTTTTGAATCGAATGAGCATTTTGTTGGAATTTTATGGTTTCCTGATTTCCTTAAAGCGGCTTTTGAAAATAGGGAAAAAATGTTTTGCATCCGAGCAATGGATAATTTCCTTAGAGAAAATATTCCATGCCTTGGGGAGTAGTGAAAGAGAAAAAGTTGTCATGGAATTTTATCACCTCACGGGAGATGCAAATCAATGTTGGTCATTGATTCAAAACACAAATGAAGATGATGAAGTATCAAATATGGAATAGATAGAGTTTAAAGATATTGTTTTAGAAAAATATTTTCCATGTGACCATCGAGTGGATATGGAAAGGGAATTTTTGAGTTTGAGACCAAAGGAGGATGAGAATGTCAAACAAATGAGGCTAACTTTACAAGGTTATCAAGGCATGCTGCAAATTATATACATAACCCAAGAAGTAAGATTGATCATTTCATTTATGGGTTAAAAAAATTCTATATCGAGCTTTAGTCTCACAATCCTTCTCGTCATATGAAGATATTGTCTCAGGTGCTATAAAGATAGAAAAAGAATTCTCTATGTCTAATGACTTTAAATCAAAGTAGGAGAAGAAGATATCTATTGAACACTCTGGAAATGGAAATAATGGGAAGAAGGAAAATTTTGAATACCCATCCTGCAGTAATTGTGGGAAGAAACACCATGGAACTAACCTGAAGCGAATGGGAGTCTGTTACAAGTTTGGTGAAAAGGGCCACCAAGCTCATGATTGCAAGGTGAAGAAAGAGGCTGTCAATGTTCAATGCTACAATTTTAGATAAAGGGGCTATTATTAAAATTAATGTCCTAAGTTCCAAGTAAACTTAACTTAGAAAATTCCAAGGGATCAAGGCCAAATTTATGTTATCAATACTAATGAGGTTGAATCTCTGAAAGACGTGGTGGCAGGTAATTGTATGGTTTCATCAATTTTAGAAAATTATTTATTTGATTCTGGATCATCGCATTGTTTCATACTTTCCCAGTTTTCTATGAATATTAGAAATATTTAATTTGACTTAACAAGGAATTTTTTAGTCAGAACACCTAAGGAAAGTATCATTGCAATAAGGTTTTGTGAATCACTTCCCCTTAGGGTATATAAATGTTCTTTATCTAATGATCTCATCGTCTTAACCATTATTGAATTTGATATAATCCTTGGTATGGATTGTCTTTCATACCATGATGAGAAAATTCATTGTAAGAAGAAGTAGGTTGCAATTCTTGATGATGATGATGAGTAACTTATTTTTAGAGAAGAAACATCACCACCTAATTATTATCTAGATCCACCCCCAGTAGCTCAACTAAATTCAATTATGGGGGAGGAAGATAATTAAATAAGAATGGGTGAGGAATGGAATTTTAAAATAGAGGATGTTCCAATTGTGTAATAATATATTGATGTGTTTCTAGAATATATACCTAGACATCCTCTAAAATGATAAATTGAGCTTTCCATTGATTTAATTCCTGGTTCATGGCCCATATCGAAGACTGCTTATAGAATGGCCACTGTGGAATTAGTGAAACTAAAGAAGAAACTAGAGGAATTGAGTATCAAGGGATTTATTCTCCCTATTGTTTCTCCATGGGGAGACCATGTTCGTTTTTTTAAGAAGAAAGAAAGATCAATGAGGTTGTGCATTGACTATTGGGAAATCAATGCTATAACATTATAGAAAAACTATCTCATACCTCGCATTGATGATTTATTCAACAAAATTCCCGGAGCTCAATAATTTTCAAAGATTGGCCTTCAATTTGGATATCATCATTTGTCTGTGAAGAAGGAAGACATTTCAAAAATAGTATTTTGAACTAGGTATAGGCATTACGAGTTTACATTAATTCCTTTTGGGTTGAAAAATGCACCATATGTCTTCATTGATCTAATGAATAGAGTTTTCAGGGAATATCTTGATGACTTTGTTGAGGTATTTATTGATGATATCTTGGTATACTCCAAAAGCTACGAATATCATGAAAATAACTTGCACATTATTCTAAATACTCGTAGAAGAAATGAATTATATGGGAAATTTTGCAAGTGTGAATTATGCCTTCATGAGATTTCTTTTCATAGCCATATTTTCTCTAAGGATGAAATCTATGTTGATCCTTCAAAGACCATGGAAATCCTAGAATGGAAAGCACCGATGAGTATAACAGAGGTACAAAGTTTTATTGGTTTATCAAGTTATTATTGATGTTTCGTCCATAATTTTTCTGGGTTGGCTAACCCATTAACAAAGCTCACATGTAAAGGGGTTAAATATATTTGGACAAAAGAGTTTGAAGATTGTTTTGAATAACTAAAGATAATTTTAGTCAATGATATTATCTAGACTCTACAATTAGGGGATGATGGATTTGTTATTTATAGTGATGCTTCAAATAAAGGACTTGGTTGTTTCCTTATGCAGAATAATGTGGTTATTGCATATGCATCACGGAAGCAAAAATTTCATGAGAAAAACTATCATACTCATGATCTTTAGTTATCAGTTGTAAACTTATCTTTAAAGATATGGAGACATTATCTCTATGGTAAAAAATGTGAGATATATACTGATCACAAGAGTTTGATGTATATTTCTCATAGAAAGTACTCAACATGAGGCAAATGAGATGTCTTGAACTACTCATGGTTTATAATTTCACTATACACTACCACCGAAGGAAGGTAAATAAGGTGGAAGATGCATTGAGTAGAAAATATCATGGTGTTTTGAACAAGATGATAATTGAAAGGGATCCTATTTTCATTTATCAAGTAAAGATGGATATGGGAATTACAATGGAAGGTCAAACATCAATTATTTTTCAAATGGTTTCCAAACCATCTTTACTAGAAAGTGTAAAAAGTTCTCAGGCTGATGATGTGGAGTTTCAAAAGAAAATTAAAGCTGTGAATGATGGGAGATTGAGTGACTTCATATATGAAGTTGGGATTTTGAAATTTGGGAAGAGACATTGTGTTCTTGATTTACCTGATCTAAAAAGGGAATTATTGGATGATGCTCATATCTCCAATTTCTCTATACACCCTGGTAGCACTAATATGTATAGAGATTTGAAGAAACATTTTTGGTGGAACAACATGAATAGGGAGATTACTGATTTTGTATCATGGTGTATGGTTTGTCAACAAGTGAATGCTGGAAGGCAACAGCTTAGACGAGTCATGCAACCACATCCCATACCTGAGTGGAAATGGTAAAATATTAGGATATACATTTTCATGGGTCTACCATAGACTCCTAGAAGGAATGATGACATATGGGTCATTTTTTGATTGTCTTACCAAGTCATCACATTTTCTTATTATAAGAGAAGATTTACCACTTGAACTTCTACCAAGACTATATATTAATGAAGTTTTAAGACTTCATGGAGTACTCATATCGATTGTTTCTGGCTGTGATCCCCATTTTACATCAAGATTCTTGAAAAATATTCAAAAACCCCAAAATACTTAACTTAGTTTGAGCACTTCCTACCACCATCAAACTGATGGACAATCAGAATGGACTATTCAAACATTAGAAGACATGTTGAGATCTTTCTCACATGAAATTCAAGGTATTTGGGATCAATATTTACATCTGGTAGAATTTTCTTATAACTATTTCTTCCTTTGAGGTATTCAAATGGCACCATAGGAAGTGTTATATGAAAAGAGATGTCGCACACCAACTCGTTGGGATGATGTTGGTGAAAGAAAACTTGTAGGCCTAGAACTTGTTGATGAAATGATGGAAAAGGTGATGGTTATCCAAACCCACATCAAAGTAGCACAATGTAGGCAGAAGATCTATGCTGATTACTGAAGGAATGATTTGGGATATTAGGTATTATATCATGTTTTCTTTAAGGTATCTCACTAGAATTGAGTTAGACGATTCGGTAAGAAGGGTATATTGAGTCTCAGGTACATCGGACCTTTCAAAATTCTAGAATTAATTGGGGCTGTAACTTACCGTTTGGCAATGCCTCCAAGTCTCTCCAAAGGTCAGGATGTGTTCCATGTATCAATATTTAGAAAATACATGCCTTACCCAACGCATGTACTCACCTATGAGGAAATTGACCTGGAACCTGATCTATCTTATTGTGAAGAGCCTATCAAAATTATTGATACAATAGAACAAGTGCTAAGAAACTAGACGAATCATCTGGTAAAAGTTCTATGGAGATATCATAAGATGGAAGAGGCAACATGGGAACCCGAGGAACTTATGATGAAGAACCAACCAAATATTTATATGCTTTAGTATAATAGATATTTTGAGGATGAAATTATTTTAAGGAGGGAATAATGTAACACCCCAAGATTACACAGTATGTTTCTCCTGGAATAATGAAATTTCTTTCATTGTACGCAACTTCGAGATTCTAATACACCGCGACCAATCAAACTAGCCATAATGAATAGTAATACCCACATTTTAAAATTTTATAAATTTTATCTTTCAAAATAGACTTCATTTTTTGGATTCAGAATATCAGAATTAGCTTTGAGTGAATTTTTTTCTTTTTTTAAAAACATTCATTTTTTTATAAATATTGAAAAACACTGCGTTATTATTTAAAACCGACTTTTTAATTAAAAATTTCATTATTTTATTTAAATTTATTTTAGGTCAAAATAGATACATAATTTATATATATATAAAACTTCATTAATTAGGGTCATTTTATAATAATTTTAGATATATAAAATTTTATCTAACTTTTTACCATCTTTTACCCAACTCCTAGGAGCATTTACAAAGTTTTATAAAGCATAATTTTACGACTTCTATGAGTTGAATTTAAAAAATCCAATAGACATGGTTGATATCAGTATGTAAAATGTGGTTCAATAAGATTAAAATAATGTTTGGTGAATAGTAACTATTTTACTTTTATTTACCGCTTTAAAAGTAAATAGGGTAATTAAGGGTTAAAATGGTATCATAATTACCCTAACACAAGTCCTAATTTTATTTCATAAGTATAATTCGACCAAAAACAACCTTAGGAATAAAATATGAATTTCGTTGGTCCACTTGGATTAGATTAGGACAATTATTATTATTTTATATAAAGAATAGTTAAAACGGTTAAAATCTAAGTTTAATAACAAAACCATATTTAATATAAGATTATAAATAAGATAAATTCTAATATAAATATTCATTATAAATATAAAAATATTTCCTACATAATGGTATTTTATTTATAATTTTTAGACATTAAATAATAAATTTTATGATATAATGATGATGCAGTAATTACCTTATTAAGGAAAGATTAAAATGATTCATATTATAAATATATAAATAATTCTACTTTGAGACTTTTAATTAATATCATTAATTTTTCCGGTTAATATGAAATGTTAGGGTTGATTAAATGAATTTTTTTTGAAGTAATAATGTTTTTATGAATTTAACAAAAACAAAATACCAAATAGTGTCAAAATTGACATAAAAGAGTTTTTAAAACAAATATTATATTTTTAATTAGTATTCTATTACTAAAAATATAAGGATCAGCCAAGGTTATTAACCAATATTATATATTTCATTAATGAACCACTTGGGGTTATTTTGGAATTTTATAGTTTGTTTATTAACCATATAATATAAAAATACAAAGAGACATGGTAAATGACAAACTATTTTACTAAGAGTTATATCTTAAAGACAAGGTTAATATGATGACATAAACCTATATAAAACCTACTGGTTGAGATTTTTTCGACCCATACCCACCTTATCCTTTAAATAATTCATTTTAGATCCATTATAAACCGAAAATTATTTTATTATAAAATAATATTTCAATATTTTCCTAAGATACCCCTCACCCCTCTTATAAAAGGGAACTTCCCCTTCACTCAAATTCACACCATCAAAGCAATTGGGCTCTGCCAACCCCTGCCCAAATATCCTTTCAACTATCCTACCTTCATCTTAGGGGCCTTCCTATAGTCATAAATCCAACATATGGAGCCCCTTTGGTCAAATCAAAAGGAAGAACGCGAAGAAGAGGTAAATATTTTCTCACCTCTTTCATGTTTTTTCTTGTTCCACTTCCTATTTCTATGATGTTTCCATTCTAAAATAATAACTCAAGTATCTTATATATACATTTATGTTTTTATAAAAATTCTATAACCATATTCATTATTCTATCCATCCTATAAATGGCAAAGTCACCATACGTGTGTACGTATGGATTACCGTCTTCACGTCGTGGTGTATTTTTTCCCAAATACTTCATCATTTGGATGTGTATAATAATGATTATAAATGATTTCAATAATATATATAACATGATAATGATTCTTTATATATAATATACCATCCAATTATTTTTTATTTTAATATCAAAAGAATGATATTGTCGCTCATGCGTACGTACGGATAACCGTCTCCACGAACGCGATGAGATTCATTCTCCATCGTACCCATTCAAGACTAATTTTCATTTGATGATTAAAATTAATGTTTAAATAATTAATATATTTTTTAATATGAATAAGATTCATCATATTCATAACAAACATTAATTACGTAACAAATCATATAAAGGAAAATGAATCAGTTAACACCTAAAACGATGATACTACTGAAATATCATTAACAAAGCAATATTACAAGATCATATATGATATAATATTTATGTATATAGTTCTTTTATAATTTAATAACAATTATTTAACTATTATAAATGATTTTAAAGTACCCTTAACCATTTAAAAGTACAATTTAAGGGTTAATTTCACAATCTCTTTATGGTCCGAGTTAGATTTTACGTAAGTATCTACTGGGACCTATTTATCATCCACATCCGTATTTCTTTAAAATGTATTCCAAATTTTTTTAACTATTTACTAGACTATGGGTTAAGGTCATTTATACCCTTGTTTTACTTTTTATAAAATGTTTTTAAAGGAATCTTTCTGCCGTTTTCCAAACAAGGTACCTTATGACATTTTTGACAGAATTAAGGTAAGAATGTTGTTTATCATATGCAGTGGGTGTGGCTATTTTTTTCAATTATAACATCTTCAAAGCTTCCCTTACAAGATTATAAGAATAATTTCAAAATAAATGTTTTTATTTTATAATTATATTACTTTTAAATAATTTCAAAATAGAAATATATATTTCTCTAAAAAAATAATTTCATCTATGTTGACATCCTTTGATGGATTTTAAGATTATTTGAAGTTGATTTATTATGATACAAAACTTCCATATTGTATTTAAGGTTTTGTGATATGTTTGACTGTGGATGTGTTATTTTTACACCATTCATGGTTTATGGATAAAGTATTGACATTTTGAATACTAGTTTTAATACGAATGTTTATGTTATGCTTAAACCTTTTCATATAAGGAATGCATTGGACTTGGTAAGTGATGGGTGGAGCCCACTATAGCTCATCGATGCATCGGTAGGTATCATGAGATAAAATAGTGGCTTGGAAAGAGGCCTTGACATTATATTTTTTGTAGTCTTGGCACAAGGTCGTGACTATGTGGTTATGAAGTATGGCATTTTGCATTTCATATTTTTGAAAGTGGCTATTGATATTGAATGTAATTATTTGACTAGTAGAATATCCATGTGAATAAGTATATCGAATTATTTTGTTTTATCTTATAATTATTATTCTAAAGATCAAGTTTAAAAGACTTTTGTTTTAATCTTAATTTTTCTTAAATGTTTATACTTATTTATTAATGTTTTCGCTATATTTTTATCCTTACTTCGAATCTGATCTCACCCATTTCTATGTTTTATTTTTCCCAGGATGTGAAAAAGTATATTATGACTGACCTGTAGTGATAGTCTAAGGGATATGAGTGTGTCCGAGGAATACAATGTTGTGGTAGTTTTTCATTTTATAATGTAATGTAAAAGTTAAGAATGTATCTAGTATTTTCAAGGCTATTAAACTAATCGGTCCTTCGAGACATTATCTTTGGGTATCATGCCAATGTTTGGTAATAATGCACAGACTCTGGTTAACTAGGGTCAAGGCGCTACACCTTTTTTCAATCTATTTATAAATGTGTTCAGGTATGGGTTAGTTTTTGAAGCACACATTAATTATATAATATATTATATGTCGAAAACATATCCTTTTAGTGTTTTTATTATTTTTTATAATTCAATCACATTTATCTTTTTTTACCCATACTTGATTCATTTGGTTTTATTAATATATAAACCTATTCTGTATAAACGGAACACTAAATATATTTAAATGGTTCAATGTGTAAATTTTTTTCCCCTGGATACGACATATTTTTAAAAAAAAAATTTACCCAAAATTATGTTTTAAGTCATTGAAAACTTATTTTGATGAAGAAAAAATATTTTTTATTTTATAATATATTTCGTATAACTTAATCTATGAATTTTTCTTTAATTGGCATGTTACTAGTATATATTAGTGGATTCTTATTCCATTTCTTATACTTTATCTGGTTCACTAATAATATGCATCAATTCTATCATATTCCACCCCTTATGGTTTAATTGAATAAATACTGGCATGATTTAATAAATTTTAAATTAAAATATGTATTTAGATTATCTTATTGGATTTTTTATTTATATATTTGGCATTGGATTATTTCATGGTAATATTATAAATTCCTTCCCTAATAAAAATATTTTTATAAAATAACGGATTTTTAATGCAGTGTGGAACAATTTTTGTATTTAATAAATGATTTCTATGACCAAAACATATGTATTTTGTATTTCAATTCATTTATTATCATAACATTTATTAAAAATATACATTTTTTTAATGATTTTTTATTATAAAATATAATTTTTAGTTTTTAAGAAACATTTATCATAATAAAGAGAATCTGGATGTACGATACTGATTGGATATCAATATAGTTTCAAATTAATTCTTTTTTATTTTGTATTTAATATTACATCAAATGGATGAATTATAAACTTCCCTTTTATAGTTTCATTGTAATACCTTGGTTAGTTCTTTGTAATGTGAGATACCATATAAAAAACATGTCTTCTAGATACCGAATTATATTTGGTAATAAAATTGAGAGAAATAAGTCTCATTATATTCATGATTAAAATTAAAAGTGTGGAATAAAGAATTCAATAATTAAGTAGTATCCATTTATCCATCCTCATGGGAAATAAAATATAGAATAGAAACAAGACAATGGAATGATTATATATGATACAACTGATGAAAATAATGATGTTGAGAGAGTAAATGAATGATGGATGATTCAAGAAATATTGTATATCATCCATTTGGTAAAATAAATTAGTTAGAAATTTTAATGTGATTGTATCATAGGAAAAACAGGTGTATAATTTCATGTATTGGAATAAATTCTATTCTTTCCCTTACACAAGAAATTATTACCTTTGTACAAGTTTTTCTTACCTTTAAACAAGTGTGTCTTACCTTTAAACAAGTGTTACTTGCCTCTACACAAGTACTAAGATACCCTTAAGAGGCCTTAAAAAATGTAAGTTACCCATATGTAGTGAACTAGGATCCTTTTAATAGTGTATAGAATTTATGTTTTTCCCTTTACATGTGCTTTATAAAATTCTTAGTACCCTATTGTAACTTCTTAGTTTCCTTATATAGCTTGTATAGTAACCTTTATATGACCAATTTATGTAAAAGCATACCATTACACAACATTACAAGTTACCCTTATACAATGCTTATAATTTTCTCAAACCCTTACATATAATTATAATTTACCAACATAAAACATGTGTAAAATGTTTCTTATCTTTATGTGAGTTGTATATTATAAAGGTTACCTTTACGCAAATTATAAAAATTATGAGGTACCCTGATGATACCTATGCAAAAAATATTTTACCATTATGTGTGCAATAAAAATTCATTATCACTAGAAATCCAATGTCACTAGAAAACGAGACCAGGACCAAAATACATTGAGTATTTTGTTAATTTGAGTGTGATACTTTAAATAGTAATATCTTTATCTTTTAATTTCTAACTTTTGGGATTTAAAAATGTCATGACGTATTGGGAAACACCCATGCGTAAATGATTCAATGGATTTCTAAAGAATGTCATCCATTTTTGTTTTGTTTATAAATTTATGCTAAGGAAAGAAGTGGATAAAGAATCAAAACGAAATTTAGATCTTTGTAGATTCATTATACTGATTTGTTGAGCCATTTCTAGTTTCCATATATTTTCTTGTTCTATAACAATTTAATAAGGGATGAAGTTCACTAGCCTACACTAGTTTATTCGTCGACATATTCTAATAGTCAAAATAGTTTTATTATTTTCCAAAAGTGTCTGTAGATATTATTTCACAGATTGTTATACATACATTTAAAGGGTAGTGTATGGTTATTTAACATATTCATATTTTTTTCAACTAGTACATATTAATCTCTTTTCCTTTTTAGTAATAGTTACGTGTTTTAATTTTTTTCATAATGTGTATAAAATTTGTGATATTTATGGATAAAATCTTAGTTACATTACTGAGGAATACACCATATTATGATAAGGGATTGGAAGATATTTTAGATTTTTCAACTTCCAATCGACTTGTTGTCGGGAGAATAAGAAGTCCATGGATGAAATATAAATTTAGAAGATTGTTGGAGATAGATGAAGTTTAGGAACACTTTATATTGAAGCAATTCCCTTATAATTATTTGTGATGGATTTGGTACAGGGAATCAAACATTACAAAAAGGTTGAACACCGATGTCAATCCACAGAATGAGCTCCCAACATCGTCGATAATGGAAAATGAAATGCTAAATCATATAAATAATGCATTTAGAATTACAGGACCCCAAAATAAAGATAAATAATATCAACAAAAATAGTTGAGGGTGATACAAATAGCAACGCGAAAAGTGATGTTTTTTAGATAGTATGACAACTAGATAATAATTGTAACAAATCAGTGCATCCTCCTCTTGATTTTGTGGAGGCTAATGTAAGAGAATATTTCAATGAGCAAAAATATGTGGTACATGGTTTAAATGATGTTGGAAATCAAGAGTGGTATATGGGTTGTTTGAAATATTAAAAATATTCTTTTCTACAGAAGTTGAACCATATCAAATGGCTATGTGGAATTAAAAATAAAAATATTTCCATGATAATGAATTTGTTGTGTGATTCATTTTATAAAGAAAATATCCCTGAGTCTTTTTATGATATGAAAAAAGTTGTTAACAAACATGGTCTGAATTATACAAAAATTTATGAAAGTCTCAATTATTGTATGCTTTATTGGGGAAATAATTCAAGCAAACATGATTGATAGAAATATTATTCCTCTTGATGGAAGTATATGGGTGATATTGGAAGGCTAAATCAACATACTACCATGAATAAGAAGAAAATTAATATACCTGAAAAGGTTCTATAATACATTATATTAAAGTCTTGATTGAAATTATTATTCATATAACAAAAAACTGCTGAAAACATGATGTGGCATTCTATAGATAATTTCAATGATAGGTTAATGCGACATCAAATAGATTCACAGTCATGGAAGACATTTGATTCATTATAACCTAATTTCTCATATGATCTTAGGAATTATTTATTGGGATCGGATTTCGATTGATTCAACCCATTTGTGACTTTCAGTACTAGTTATAGAATGTGGAGGGTTGTTTCGATCCCTTAAAGATTGTATCCATGGATGTGTATGAAACAAAAGTATTTAATAATTTTATTGATTATTACTACAATAAAAAGCATTGAAATTATATTGATGTATACTTTTGGCATTTAATTACTGAATTACAAGATTTATAGAGAAACGATGTTGAGATATATGATGCATCTTCTAGAAAAAAAGCTCAAAATGCAAGATGATCTAATGTGGATCATTTGTGACTTCCATGGCCATGGAGAGTTATCTTGACGAAACACTTACATGGGTTTGTATTTTCTTATCTGTAACTTTGATTTTGAGCATGGGTGGATACCTCATAGTATAAAATGGTGCTTCCTGTGTCATCAATTATTTTTTGATGCACTTCAAAGTTTTCAGCTTAACAATTCAAAAAACAATGGTTTTATTGATTGTAGACAACCTCCAAATTTGTTTTGTGGTTCTAAAATATTAACACAATGTGGAAATGTTCAAATACAATTGGGTAAGGTGAGTTATTTGAATGATGTTGGGAAATGATTTGAAAGATCATTGTCAAGTGAAATTAGAATGCAATAATGGATGAGAAAAAGTATATTCTTCAAACATCAATATTTGGAATTGAATTATTTACGGAATAATCTTGATGTGATGCATATTGAGAAAAAAATTTCTGATAATTTGATCTTCACATTTCATAGTGAGCAGGAAAATTCGAAGGATCGTCTCAACGATTCAAATTAATTATAATAAATTAACATAAATCATGATCTTTGGCCAGATTAAAAAGGAACATAGGCTCTGACAATTTTTTCATTGAAAAATAGGGATAAATATACATTCCTTCAAATTTTAAAACAAGTGAAAGTATCTGATGGGTATTTAAGCAATATATCAAGTTGTTTTGACATAAAGAATCATAGGTTACATGGATTGAAAAGAAACTATTAACATATTTTATTACAGTAGTTACTTCCATTGAAATTTCATATATTATTACCTAAAAAGGTTATAACTATTTTACTCCAATTCTACACATTTTTTCATAAAACTATGTGAGAAGAATCTACATATATTTCAGCATGACAACCTTCAAAAGAAATTTTCATCGACACATTGTGCAATAAATATGATCTTCCATCCGTCGTGTCTTAATTTCATGATGTATTTAACGATGCATTTGTTTGAGGAAGCTAAATTAAGAGGCACTGTACATTATTGATGGATATAGTAAATTCAGAGGTACTTTATTTGTATGTTTTTCATTTTAGTAAAAAATTATTGGAACTTCAGTAAATACATAATTATGTTTTTTTATTTTATTTCACAGATACCTTGGGCATTTGAAATCATATGTGAAAAATAAACCTCAACCTGAAGGCTCTATTTCTGAAGGCTATGTTGCAGAAGAGTGTCTTAACTTCTGTTCTAGACACTTGGATTATAATGAGACAAAATTAAATCGAGTTGGTTGTGTTGACGACAAATTGACTCAACCTGAATTACATAAAAAATCAAAAATATTTCCTACTATTGGCTGATCAGTTGGGAGGTGCTCAAATATTACACTACAGAAATAGATTTATAAGTGGCACATTGATATGTGATGCTGAAATGTGAAATTTCAAATATATTTATTAATGCGTAACGTCCTGGTTCTAGAAGCCACACAACGGGTGTCCCAAAATCAGTTTGTCACATGACCTCAAGCGCATTTCCCAAAATGCAAGAGGCTGCCGACTAGTAGCGAGGGCCTAGAACTGATAGTGGGGAAACTAGGCCCTAATTTTTCAAAGTGTACCTTAGTGGAAATAGATATAAACATACAAAAACAGAAGCAGTAAACAATACCCAACTGAAATGGATAACATTACAGAAGTAAAAGATAACATCATTCATATAGATATGATGATGCATTATGTCTATAAGGCTAAAAAATCAGCCAAAAAAGACACACTACAATCTTGAATAATCTAATACAATGAAAAAGTACAAAAAAGGAAAACAAAAAGTGCAGCAAGAACTCAGCAGCCTGGCAAGGCTAATCTCAATCTCATGCTCTTCTACTACTCTACAACAATCAAGTACCTGTATAGGGACTGTTGCCCTTAAAAAAACAGCATCAATATAATCTGTTTGGGCCCAAGACATGACCCAAACAGGGTGTGAGAAATAAATCCTAGTAGGCAACCACAAAAGGCATGTGTCCAACTGTCAGTGAAAATGTGCAACATTAGTGTGCAATAATAAAATATATAAAACTAGGCATTACTCAAAAATAACTATCTCTACCAGTTCCATTACCATTTTAATAATTATTTATTACTTCCAAGAATGTGCTTTAGCTTGGCAAGTACAACAAGTGAAACCACCATAGTAAATATTCAATGTAAAAATTTCCTCAGACATGTATATTTTTACCCTCAGGTAATTAGAATCAAAACATTTAGGTGACTTCCCCCAGGCATAATGAATAATGCCCATAGGCATATGAGATATTTCCTAGAGGCATGGTAGGTACTTCTCACTGGCATAATAAATGTTACCCTCAGGAAAACGAACACTAGTCACATGCTAAGCACAACACTTCCCTCAGGCTAAGCAAGAAATTGGGCTATGGACAATGCATAGAAATAAATACATATAGGTTCCTCACAAGAAAACTAAAAACATGTTATAGTTATGGCATACACTCGGGTATCCAGGCCAAATGGTTAAAAAGGGGGAACGCACCCACGGGGTGGCCTTGGAGCCAAGTAATGATCCCAAACAGCTGTTCATATCTAATCATTAGACTACCTAAGAAATTCTAGGTATCTAAACAGAAAAATCCTTAGCTATACAACACCCCGAACATAAGAGAGTGGCACTATGGAACATATATTCTACTCGATAGTTGTAATAAAACACAAGACCACCTAACTCGATCTCCACTGATCAATATATGCGAACGATGCCTCCCAAAAATACCATGAACGTCGCAGAACTAGGATAAAAGATTTCCCATTCAAACTCAGATAACTTCTTTTAGAATAATAATTGGAAATAAATACTCACAGAGATCAAATAACTCACCCGCGGGGTTCAAACGTGATCGACGGCGGAAGAATCTGATTCCCGGTGTGTGGTTGGGAGCTCTTCCAAGATTAGGCCTTCTCTCCCAAGCTCCAAATGATCGTTCTGACTCCTCTGCTAAATGAGGATGCTACTTCTAGTTTTAAGAGAAATTTCCTGACTACACATCATGTACTTTGAATGTACACAGCATGTGCTTTGATTTTTAATTGTTCCTCTGGAAGCTACTTTTCATCGCCACCATGTTCATCTGTTGACTAATTACACGAAGTGTAATACTAAGTACACGGCGTGTAGATAGTTATTAAATTCTGAATCACCAACAAGTCTACATTCCCTGTGTTTTCGTTCCACACAACCAATAGTACAAGGCGTGTATAAGGAAGTACACGGCGTGTAGTTTGTTTTTACTGACAAACCTACGCGCCCTGCCTTCTCATCTCCCACGGCCTAAGTACACTGTGTGTGTACAAAAGTACATGGCGTGTACCCATAAATTTTGTATTTTCTAACAATTCCATTGTTTTCTCAAAAACACTAAATCAAAAATGAAAAGAAGAAACTCATACCTCAAGAATAAGAACTGAGTTCTTACGAGCTTCCCCCTTAAAGAAATTTGTCCCTGAATTTCCCTTCCAAGGGTGGTGAAGATAATGCTGTGAACAACTCTGGCCACTGAGCACGTATGTCAGTCTCCCGCTCCTAGGTTTCATCCTACACTCGGCCATGCTGACATAGCATTTGTATGAGAGGAACCAACTGGCCTCAGAAAACCTTCGTGCATCTATAAATAATACGAATCTGATGCTCCTCAAAGGATGCATCGACCTGAAGTTCAACCTCCTCGAGCTGAAAGACATGAGACAGGTCTGAGTGATAACGGCATAGCTGAGATACATGGAAGACGTCGTGCATGTCCAGGTACCTCTATGGTAACTACAACCGATAGGAATCCGAATCTCTCCAGAATCTGAAATGGCCCCACATACCACAATGAATATTTACTATATCATCCCTGCCTTTTATTACATTACTATTACATCATTTCAGAGATAAAAAACATAATAGTATTACCCTTAGAGAACCCAAAGGTGTAGTGTCTTGGGAAAACTAGGACAACATATAACAAATACAACATCAACCATAAAAAATTTATTTAATTCCTTCTTCACTTGCTTCTCAGTGGCACATGTCCTCTCCTTAGTACATGTAGCCACCTGAGGATATACATCAAAAATGGTGAGCTAGAATCATAGTAAGAGGATAGGTAAGAACAATATAGAATGGGTTGAGCATAATCACAACATAGGCAAAAGATCATGAATATGAGAGGAGCATAAATAAAAGACTTGAAATGTGGAAATGCATAAAAATGAAACATCATGTATTAGTGGTTAACTACCACACATACTTGTGAACCAAGATAGAATCTTTTTCACATAGAATTTCACATTTACTCATGAGATTCATCACTTTATTCAATGCATTGGAGTTCTATATAATTCCGGGCGCACCCGTCACATTTAAACATTCATATTGCGCTATATAATTCTGGGTGCACTCGTCACATCATGACATTATCATTTATCATGCATGCCACAATAAACATATAACATAAAAAAAATAATTAACCCATGAAAAGTAATGGGTTTCATCTCATAATAACACATTCATAATCTTTGGGTTCCCAAAATAAAGAGGGAACAACATACTTGATACAAGAACCATCAACGTTGAATGAGAAGTAAAAGGTGGGTTCTTGAAAGAAGAGTTCTTTTGGAAAACATTTTGATGGACATAAAAACCAGTGACAAACATTTATATCCTATAAAAGTAAAGTAAATGATGAAAAAATGATCTTTTAGGAGTAACCATATCAAAAATGGAGTGAAAGAGGGAGAACCTGAAGGAAGAAAATTGGGTTCGAGATTTCCCCTTACCTTGTACCCGAATGCTTCCTTCTCTTTAATGTCCTTTATAATGACATTATATTCATTAATTAGAAATTCATAACCATGTTTACGTTAATAGGGTTCATTCGGGTTTCATTATGTCATATTATGTTCCTTTGGATGACTTATAGAGTTTAAAAACATTGTTCGGGGATGTTCGTTTTTATGGTTTTTCTTGGGTGGTTCACTTGTATTCTTAAATTGAAGTTTGGGTAGAACATCAGTAGACATCCAGAACTGATATTAAAAGTTATTAATTATATTACAGGAGTTTTAATGATCTTATAATGAAACACATTATATCGATGTGGATGAATCATTAGATCAGAATTAAATGATGATTATCTCGGTTAATTTGAGCGGTTTTTGGATCACAACGAACTTGTTTTAACTTTTCACATAGTAATATGGAAATAGGTTATTTCTAGAACTTAAAATACAATGTAATACATATAACATATTCTGGTTCAACCATAAAAATGGTTTCATGACCAGATCTGAATGTAGAAATGGAAGAATAGATCATGTCGTTTTTGAAGGTGATAAATTAACACATCATGAACAACATTCTCTTTAATGAACTAAACGGAAGAGGGAAAGGGTGTGGGGTGATATAATATCCCATTAGAATCATAAAATTACAGTATATGTATAATACTAGAGTTACAAAACAATTTGGATGAATATAAGTGGGGAGATATCAATAAAGGAACTTGAAGTTGAAAGGAAATTAAAGGAGAAGAGGGAAGGAAATTACCTCTTAAATCTTCCTCTTGAGATCCTCCTTAAAGAAGCTAGGATTGGTCTTTTGATGAGACCAGAATCTTTTGGACGTGAGGGAGGGGCTATGGAAGGTGTTTTTGCAGAGTTTAGAGAAGGCTTGGTGCTTCATAGGTGTGAGGAAAAGAGGCAGTGAATGATGGCTTTTATAGTGTAGGGGAGAGGGGTTTCCATAATATAAAATTGATTAGTTTATTAATTTAACCTATGACAAGGAATAGTGAGTCTTTAATTACCAATAATAGTAATTTTATAATATAATCCCAAACCAAGTGGTCTTACATTAGAATAATGTCATCAAGTACTCAATTAATACATTATTTACCATTTTTTGTGAATTATCAGATTCTACTATTCATCAAAAATTCTAGTATCTTAGAAAAATACCAAAAATTTACCCCAACCATTTTTCGACGGGTAGAATCCAAAAATGAAGTCCATTTTTCAAAAATAATTTTCTAAATATTATTAATTTAATATTCAATTAAAATCATAATTTACTTAAAAAAGAGTTTTTAAGATTAAAACTGATTTTATAGTTCCTTCAAAAATTACATAGGGTCTCATAAAATTATCTAAAAACTATTAGACATTGGTTAAATAATTTATGAATAAATTTTAGTTAAATAAATATTCTTTTAAATTAATTAATTATTTATGACTTATAAAATACAAAAAACGTTTACTAAGGTCAAATTGTCACTTTCTAAGAAGTCTAAATTTTATTTTATTATTCATAGGTAATGTTACTCTTATTTACTATTCATAAGGGTCATATTATTATTCATAAGGGTAGGTTACTATTCATAAGGGTAGGTTACTATTCACCAAAAATTATTTTTGTTTCATTAGACTCCAAAAAACAATCTTGAACACAACCGTGTATGTCAGATTTTCTTAATTCAAAACATAGTTGTGAAAAACTTATGTTTAAATGTCACTTATCACTTAGTAGTTCATTATTTTGTGTTTTCATGTTATTTTAAACATAAATATAAGAAGGGAATTTTCCATTGAAAAACTTTGGGTCGTTACATTCTTCCCCCCTTAAGAAATTTCACCCCCGATATTTTACTTTACACAAAAAGGTGAGGGTACTTCTACTTCATTTCCTCTTCTAGTTCCCAAGTTGCTTCCTAAAACTTATGGTTCCTCCACAACACTTTGACAAGATGGGTTGTCTTGTTTCGTAGAACCTTATCACTTCGATCCAGAATTTTTACCGGCTTCTCCGCATAGGAGATATCATCTTCCAGCGGCACCACCTCTGAGTTTAGTACATGTGAGGGGTCTGGTATGTACTTCCACAGTAGTGATACATGAAACACATCATGAACTTGAGCCATATTCGGTGGAAGTGCTAGACGATAGTCCATGGATCTTATACGGTCAAGGATCTCAAAGGGGCCAATGTACCTTGGGCTTATCTTCCCTTTCTTCCCGAATCACATGACTCTCTTCCAAGGAGATATTTGAAGGAAGACTTTATCTCCAATGTCGAACTCCAAGTCCTTTCGACGGTTGTCAGCATAGCTCTTTTTCTGACTTTGAGAAGCTTTGATGTGATTCTGGATGACATTAACCTTCTCTTTCATCTCTTGAATAAGATTGGGACCAAGTAGCTTCTGTTCTCCAACTTCATCCCAATAGGTTAGAGTTCTACATCGCTTCCCATAAAGAGCTTTATATGGAGCCATCTGAATACTCGAGTGGAAGCTATTGTTGTATGAGAACTCAACCAATGGGAGATGCTGATCCCAACCACCTTTGAATTCAAGAGATCAGGCTCTTAGCATATCTTCAAGCATCTGAATAGTCCTTTCATACTGGCCATCATTTTGGGGGTGATAGGCCGTGCTGAAATTTAATTCAGTACTCAAAGCATGTTGAAGGCTCCTCTAGAACATAGATGTGAACCTTGGATCATGGTAAGAGAAAATTGAGAGTGGAACACCGTGCAGTCTCACCACTTCCTTCAAATATATCCTTGCAAGTTGTTCAATCGAGAGGTCTTCCCGTATAGTGATAAAATGGGCAGTCTTGGTGAGTCGATCAACCACAACCCATATTGCATTATTTCCCTTTGACGTCTTTGGGAGACCCGTGACAAAGTCCATAGTCACATTTTCCCATTTCCACATGGGTATAGGCAATGTTTGAATCATACCCTTGGACTTTTTTCACTCAACTTTAACTTGCTGACATACCAAGCACCTTGATATATATTCGGAAATCTCCTTCTTCATGTTTTCCCACCATAAGTGTTCTCGAAGATCACGGTACATCTTGGTTCTCCCATGATAGATAGAGAAATGTGAGCTATGTGCATTATCCAATAGCTCCTTCTTTATCCCGGGTGATGAAGGCACACAAAGTCACAATCCAAGCCGAATCACACCATCATTGTCAATATGGAACTCTTGTATCTTACCTTACTTTACTGCATTCACCCTCTTTTCTATCTCTACATCATCCCTTTGTGCTTCCTTAATCATCTCTTGGATGGATGGTTGCGCAATCATTTGGGCAAGGTAAGATGTATCCCATGCCCTTACGATTCCCAAATCCATCCTTTGTGCATCTATAAAGATATGGTCTTTCTCAATCCTCAACATGGATAGAGTAGAAGGTTCTTTTCTGATTAGAGCATCAGCTACCTTGTTCGCCTTTCCAGGATGATAGTGAATAGATAAATCGTAATCCTTGATTAGTTCTAACCATCTCCTTTGTCGCATGTTGAGCTCCTTTTGTGTGAATACATACTTTAGGATCTTGTAGTCGGTGTATATGTCACACTTCTCTCCATAAAGGTAGTGCCGCCAGATTTTCAAGGAAAAAATCACGGCTGCCAGCTCTAGATCATGCGTCGGGTAGTTCTACTCATGCATCTTCAACTGTCGTGAGGCGTAGGCTATCACATTATAATTTCTCATGAGTACACAACCCAAGCCTTACTTTGAAGAATCACTGTATATTACAAAACTTTCTCCACTTTTTTGTAGTGTGAGTACAGGTGTAGTGATCAGCCTTCTCTTTAGCTCCTTAAAGCTTTCTTCACATTCTTCCGTCCAGACATACTTTACCCCTTTCCTTGTTATCTTAGTTAGCGGGCATGACAATCGTGAGAAGTTTCTCACAAAAATTCGGTAGTACCCAGATAATCCAAGAAATCTATGGATTTCTGTGACACTAGAGGCCTGGGCAATTCCTAAATCACCTTTTTCTTTGAAGGATCCAAAAAAATTCCCTCACTTGTGATCACATGTCCCAAGAATGTGACTTGATTCATCCAAAAGTCACACTTGCTGAACTTGGCGTAAAACTTCTCCTTTCTCAATATCGCCAACACAAGTCTTAGATGTTATTCATATTCCTCCTTGTTGTTGGATTAGATGAGAATATCATCAATAAACACTACCAAAAATTTGTCGAGGTAATGTCTAAAGACTCTATTCATCAAATCCATGAAGATTGCAGGTGTATTAGTAAGTCCTAAGGGCATCACCAAAAACTCATAGTGCATATACCTTGTATGGAAGGCATTCTTCTGAATATCTTCCTTCTTAAGCTTTACTTGATGATATCCAGAACGAAGATCCACCTTTGAGATGTATTGAGCTCCTCTTAACTGATTGAACAGGTCATCAATCCTTGGGAGAGGATACTTTTTCTTTATGGTGATCTTGTTGAGTTCCCAATAATCAATACAGAGCCGCATGGTTCCATCCTTCTTCTTCACAAAGAGAACTGGCGCACCCCAAGGTGATACACTAGGGCGTATGAACCCTTTGTCCAATTGCTCTTGTAGCTGCTTCTTTAACTCCTCCAGTTTGATAGGAGCCATCCTATAGGGTCACTTCAAGATTGGAGTATCTCCAGGTATGAGTTCAATTGAGAACTCTACCTCACGATCCGGGGGAATTCCAGGTAACTCTTCGGGAAATACATCGTCGTATTCCCTCACAATGGGCATTTCCTCATGGTTGGAACTTTCCTTCGATTCAACCATTTGGGCGAGGTATGCTTCTTCATAGGGAATCAACACCCAAACCATTGAAGGATTTCTCAAAGGAGATTCATGATATTCCTTGCATTTGTAGAGGAGCATGGGATGGTTCGGAATAGGAAAATATATTTCCTTTTCCCTACAGTTGATATGTGCTCTATATAACGAGAGTCAATCCATTCCCATTATAGAGTCGAATTCCACCAAGGGAAGTATTACGAGATTTTCCAGAAGAATATTCCCACATACGTCAATAGGAGAAGATTCAAACACTTGGGTTGCAATGATTGCACCACTTGGTGTTTTTACAGATATCTCTACTTCAAGGTTTCGGGGCTTCGATTCTATACTTCTAGCAAGCGTGAAAGATATAAAGTAATGTGTAGAACCAGAATCAAATAAGACTTTTTCCATTTTTGAGTGAATAGGAAGTGTACCTTGTACAACTTCATTATCATGCTCCACCACCACAGTAGTGACGGTATAAGATTTCCCTTGTTCCTTTTGGATTTGGTGGTTACTGATGTTAATTACCCTCAAGAACTCGAGGTTTAGTGCACTAGTTTGAATAGTGACCTAGCTTTCTACAGTTGTAGCATTGAATCACGAGTGGTTCTCTCCTTTCATCATCTACATTATCCTTCCTTTTCATGTCTTTTCGACACTCTTGAGCATGGTGTCCTTCTTTCCCACACTTAAAGCATTTCCCTTTCCCTTTGAGGCAGTTCCCATTGTGCAACTTCCAACATTTTTGGCATGTGGGTCGTTGATTTTTCTTCCCACCTTTGTCATTAGATCAACCAGCTTGAATATCCATCTTTCTTTTCTTATCTCCGTAGCCATGAGACCATTCTCCAAACTCCATATCCACTTTGAGAGCACACCGAACAAATTCTTCAAAACTCCCAAAGTCTCGAATTGCAAGAGCCTTTCGATGGTGTGGTTTTAATCCACTAAAGAATCTGTCAATTTTTCTATCATTGTTGATAACAAAACCTGAAGCATACCTTGCGAGCCTTGTGAAATTAACTTCATAGGTTGTGACATATTCTCCTTCTTTTTTCTTAAGCTCTATGAATTCTCTCTCCATCTTTGTGTAAAGAGTTCATGGGAAGTACTTATTAAGAAACATTATCTTAAAGTCTTCCCATTCCATCTCTTCAATTTCCTCCCTTAGCTTGGTGTTCTTAATCAAATACCACCATTGATAAGCTTCTCCATCTAGATGATAAACGGCTAGAGTCACATTCTCCGTCTCGGAACAGTGAAGCACAGAAAATATCTTCTCCATGGATTTGAACCACTGTTCCGCAACTAGTGGGTCGGAAGATCCACAAAACGTCGGTGGTCTTTGCCGCATAAAACATTCAATAGCCAGTTTCACCCTCTTTGGTGAAGGAGTATGTTCCCGATTATTATGGTTATTATTCATAACCTTAGATAATTGGGTAAGAATCACCATGATGTTTTTAACTCCACCCCCCAAATCATTGGGGATGTCGTTCGGGCAATCGTTGCATTGGCCCTCACATGAGTTGTTGGCCTGATTTCTCCTGGTTCCCACCATTTTCTAAAATAGAAAAGGTTAGAACAAAACATAAGTAAACAAGTCATTAATAACTTATTCATTTAAACAATTATACCAAAAAAATAACATATGGGATCCATAGGTAAATATCCTTGTGTGCATATTTTTACTTAGTCTCATGTTGTAGGTTTTCTCTAGGGTTCACTAATCCTAATCCCCAAATTAACTAAAACTTTCCTCTGATACCAATTATAGCATCCCAGAATTTTATTACATTACAATTACATCATTTCAAATATAAACAACATAATAGTATTACACTTAGAGGTTCCAAAGGTGTAGTGTCTTGGGAAAACAAGGACAACATATAACAAATACAACATCAACCATAAACAATTTATTTAATTCCTTCTTCACTAGCTTCTTAGTGGAACTTATCCTCTCCTTAGTACATGTATCCACCTGAGGATATACATCAAAAGGGGTGAGATATAATCCCAGTAAGAGGATAGATAAGAACAATATAGCATGGGGTGAGCATAATCACAACATAGGCAAAAGATCATGAACCTGAGAGGAGCATAAATAAAAGACTTGAAATGTGGCAATGCATAAAAATGAAACATCATGTCTTAGTGGTTAACTACCACACATACTTTTGAACCAAGCTATAATCTTGTTCACACATCATTTCACATTTACTCATGAGATTCATCACTTTACCCAATGCATTAGAGCACTATATAATTCCGGGCTCACCCATCACATTTAAACAATCATATTGCGCTATATAATTCTGGGCGCACCCGTCACATCATAAAATTATCATTTATCATGCATGACATAATAAACATATAACATAAATCAACATAATGAACCCATGAAAATGAATGGTTTTCATCTCATAATAACACATTCATAAGCTTTGGGTTCCCAAAAGAAATAGGGAACAACATACTTGATACAAAAACCACCTACCTTGAATGAGAAGTAAAAGGTGGGTTCTTGAAAGAAGAGTTCTTTTGGAAAACATTTTGATGGACATAAAAACCAGTGACAAACATTTATATCCCAGAAAAGTAAAGTAAATGATGAACAAATGATCTTTGAGGAGTAACCATGTCAAAAATGGAGTTAAAGAGGCAGAACCCGAAGGAAGAAAATTGGGTTCAAGATTTCCCCTTACCTTGTACCCGAATGCTTCCTTCTCTTTAATGTCCTGTATAATGAAATTATATTTATTAATTATAAATCCAGAACCATTTTTACATTAATAGGATTCATTCTGGTTTCATTATGTCATATTATGTTCCTTTGGATTACTTGTAGATTTTAAAAACATTGTTCGGGGATGTTCGTTTTTATGGTTTTTCTTGGGTGGTTCACTTGTATTCTTAAATTGAAGTTTGGGTATAACATGAGTAGACATCCAAAACTGATATTATAGGATTTTTAATATTTTATAATTAACCACATTATATCCATGTGGATGAATCATTAGATAAGAATTAAATGATGATTATTTGGGTTAATTTGAGCGGTTTTTGGATCACAACGAACTTGTTTTAACTTTTCCCACAGTAATATGGCCATAGGTTATTTACACAACATAAAATAGAACATAATACATATAACATATTCTGGTTCAACCATAAAAATGGTTTCATGACCAGATCTTAAGGAAGAAATGGAAGAAGAGAGCATGTCGTTTTTGAAGGTGATAAATTAACACCTCATGAACAATGTTCTCTTTAATGAAATAAAAGGAAGAGGGAAAGGGTGTGGGGTGATATAATATCCCATTAGAATCATAAAATTACAGTATATGTATAATACTAGAGTTAAAAAACAATTTGGATGAATATAGGTGGGGAGAGATCAAGAAAGGAACTTGAACTTGAAAGCAAATTAAAGGAGAAGAGGGAAGGAAATTACCTCTTAAATATTTCTCTTGAGATCCTCCATAAAAAAAAGCTAGGATTGGTCTTTTGATGAGACCAGAAGCTTTTGGAAGTGGGGGAGGGGCTAGGGAAGGTGTTTTGGCAGAGTTTAGAGAAGGCTCGGATGTCACGACCCGACCCAACGGGTCTCGAGCCGCGACTCCCCAAGCCCGCCTCCAATAGGCCAGGGGCTGGCGACCAATGCCGAGTAGGTATCACACACATGGTTGCAGACATGTCAATTCTCAAGTTCAGTAGGGGTTCCAAGAACCAAATTCCAATATTCTATTGATAAAATAAAGAATATATCTTGTGTGATGATGAATTCTACCTCCTGGATAATTTTTGGATTGTTTTTTTAGTCCAACTCATGCACTTCCAATATTTCCTATAAGAATAATTATATTTTGATAATTTCTCATCAATTATCCTTTTATAAAAATATATTAATAATTTATACTAAATTATGATTTTATAATCAGGTTTCTATAATTTATCCCAAATTATACATTATAATTATATTCGATAATTTATTGTAAATTAAAACTATAATTTGATAACATCACAATTATCATTTGATAATAATAGTTATTTCCTTTTGATAATCAACATAATTATCCTAAGATAATTTTTATAGCCTTTTTCAAATGATAATTACATCATAATTTAGTGCATTTATCCTTTAATAATTCTTTATAAATATTTCAGATAATTCATTTAATAATGTTTGGAAATATTGATAATCATTGTCACCTAAAAACTTTCTTATATTTTACCTTGTATAAATGTTCATTTTATCTTCTAATAAATTTTTTTTGTATTTTTCTCTTATATAAAAAAAATGTGTAACTACTACTTGGTAATTCTTTCAAGAAATTAAAATTTGACTCTTTCTCAAAATTATAAAATGAGAGTTCAAGTTGATAAATCATTCATAAAAACATTCGATAAATCGATGAAATAATCATTATATAAATCAATATAAATATTTTTTATAATTTCACCCAATTTTCTTTTTTGTTATTTTATTTTAGAAAAAATATTGATTATTGGACTAATTATCTTTAGTAAAACATTATTTTATCTTCAAAAATATTTTCCTAAATTATCAATTAATAATTTAGGTTTTCCATTTATTTAAATTGTGAATATTTATCTCAAAAATTATAAATATATATTATTGAAGAAGGAAAAAATTAATCAAATAAAGAATCAATTACATACATTTTAGTTCCCAACAGTAAGAGGAATCACCATCATAGCTAAAATTAAAAAATAATAATATATGGGATCATTATAGGCCTCTCGATCATATGCATTAGAGATATAGGATTATACTGACTTAAAGGAATATATAAACAACAGTTAAGGAATGGATAGGATTTTCAATAAAGCCCTAAAATGAAAATATTTAAAACCCTAAATTTAATCACTTAATTTTAACTTTTAATCAATCCAAACATAAATGAGGAGCCATTTAATTCCACTTATTATGGAGTTAATAATTTAATTGTGTCCAAATAGTGTTAATAAAAGGTTTGAATTCATTAAGGTGAGAAATGGTGTTTCACTTATTTTTGGAACAAAGTGAACTATAAAGATGGGAAAAAAAGAATTTAATAGTATTAAATATATAATATAAATTTTAAATAACATAACTTAACTAGAGACATGACCAAACACTTGACACAAAGAAAAGTTAGGTCTCCTCTTGGGTAAACACCAGGTTGCGAACTTAATAGTGGTCTCTTATTTTTTATAAGACATACAGTTTTTGAGATATTAAATTATTTTGGAAAAAATAATATTACAAAATTATTAAATAACTTTTCCTCATGTACAATCTTACCAAATGTATGACACTCACAAACATTATACCCAGCTTAAGGTGAAACCCATGTCCTAAACATAATGGTGGTATCTTATTTCTAATATAGTACACTACATGGGAGATATTAAATTATTTTCGAAAAAATATATATAATAAAAATATTAATTAAATTATCCTCATGTGAAATCTATCCAAACATCATATGTTAACAATAATTATACCCTACCTTGGGTAAACCCCATGTCATGGACCTAACAGTGGTCTCAAATTTCTTATTTAAGGTATGATATGTGTGATATTAATTTTTTTGGATAAACCACACGTATATATTAAAATACATTTAATATTTTAATTTTGTCTATGATGATCCCCTACATGACTCATAATTATACACCAACTCAACACCAAAGTCCAAAAATTTTCCCTAGAATATTTCAAGATGATAACTGATATTTTTTTCTTTTGAAAAACCTTTGAATCAATAGTTAAGTGGTTCTTATTGAATTAATACATTTTCACATAACAATATGTATAACTTATTTAAAAATAGTTTTTTATTATGTCAACAACTTCATGATATTACAATATAGGTGGTATTCAAAAATATTCTCATTTTCTTGTTGTTTAAATGTGTATGTCATTGTATCTATGTATTTTCTAGATGTTTTGTGATGAATTTGACTAATAAACATAATTCAGGCCTTAGATTTAGGTGTGATACACTTAACGGGCCATGTTGGGTCCATTGATTATGTGATACTGAGCCTAGGACTACCTATGTGGTATGCTAAACCCTAAGAAATGGTGAGGTGAATTGGTAAACATTGAGATACTGTAATTATGAAAAGGAATGGTTTCTGAATTGTAAATTGTTATAAGGCCATGGTTAATGGAATAATTGAATTGTTTAACATCTATATTTTCTGAAGTTCCTTGAAGGATTTTAATATAATTTAAAATATGTGTTCAAGATTTTGACCTATTCATGGTTTTAAATAAATGGAAATGATGTCATAAAAGTTGGTAATGTTAAAAAGGTGTTGTTTTCATCATAGTGATTGGAAAGGGGCTTTCTTAATGGATTTAAAATGAGGATTAAAATTGATTATTTGGTTACACTTCTTGTGAAAATTCTTTTATGGATATTTTTCACGGGTTGGAAATGGAAACCAAATCCTTGGAGAGGGGTTTAGTTTTTAAATGATAAAGACACTACAAAAAAAATCTAGTACATTAGAGGGGATTATTTAGAGGGGGTTATGAACAACCCCCTATAAATTCAATTTTTATATAGTTAGAGGGGGTTATGCATAAACCACTCTAATCATTGAATTTAAGGGGATTATAAACCACCCTTTAAATTCATTTTCAATAAAAATTAGATGGAGATTATATACAACCCTCATTGATCATCGAGTTTAGAGTTTGTTATAGAACCCATCTAATTTCATAAATTAGAGGGTGTTTTGAACCCTCTTTAATTTTTTTAACATTTTTTATTAATATTCATCTGGTTTTTAGAGGGGGTTCATAACCCCCTGTAATGTATTCAATTAGAGGGGGTTTAAAACCCCCTCTAATGTTAAAAATTATAGGGGTTCAAAACCCCCCTCTAGTGTCTTTAAATTATATAGGGCTCCAAAACCCCTCTAATGTCTTAAACTTAATGGGGGTACAAACCCCCCCCCCCCTAATTTATGATATTATAGTTGTTATGAACCCCCGCTATTTTTTTAAATTCAACTTCCATAATATATATATATGTATAATTGAAAAAAATATATACATGTATTTAAATACATTATATGATCATATTATATATAATATTTAAATGATTTATTTTATTTTATTTATCTATATGCATAATTGTAATTTTATAATATTTTCTACGTTGATATATATTTATTTTAAAAAAAATATATTTCATAAAAAATTAAATATTTATAATATAAAAGCAAAGAAATATTATATAAATATATATATAAATATAAATTATTTAAAAAATATATCATATAAAAACCCAATCTTATAGTCATTATAATTTATATTATAAAAATAACATAAAAAATGTAAATAATATGTTTATACTTTTATGTTATATATAATTAATATTATATGAAATAGAATTTATATAAATAAATATATATTAATTTAAAAATATTATATTATTAAATTTATTGAAATGCATAAATATCAATGCACATGATAATAAATATATGTATTGAAATAAATTATTTAAATATTTGTCTAAATTATATTTCATATATTAATAATTATATATATTTTTAAATTTTAATTCATATAATATTGATTATATATAATATAGGTATTAAATATATATAATATGAAATTTTATTTCAAATAAAATTATATAAATATTTTTATAAACCATATTTCATATAACATCAATTATATAAAATATAAATATTTTTACATATTGTATTTCATATAGTAATAATTGTATATTAATTAAATATAATATTATACTATTTAAAAAAATATATATATATATATTAACATGAATAATAATAATTATATTTATTGGAATACATTATATAAATATATTTTTAAATACCTTATATAAATATATTATGCATATATATATATATACTTTAAATAAACATGTGTATACTATATTAATTTTTATTTATGTGTATAAATAATTTACATAAATATATAATATAAATATATTTATTATAATATATGTATGATATAAATAATAAAATAATTGTATGAAATATATGAAAATATATATAATTTTTATTGTTTGAAAACTAGGTGTGATAAAAATAATAAAAATTAAAAAAATATAAATTATAATTAAATTATATCTTTAATTGTCATATGAATACATAAACACACACACAAATATAAATGTATTTATAAACATATATATATATACGTAAATATAATTATTTTTATATATTATTTGAATAAACATATATATAATATATAGATATGTTTTTGTGTATATAAATAATTTATATGAATATATTTATAAATATATAATCATATGAGTATATACATATATATATTATCTATATATATATGTGTGTGTGTGTTATATATTTAAATGAATTTATACATATTATCTAAATATTATTTATGAAAATAGATAACAAAAAAATTATATAAATATATTAATGCCAAAGAAAAATTAAATATTTGATATGTTATAATGGTAGAATCTGGTGACGGGTGAGCACATGGGAGAGAAGAGACCAGGTTCGAAACTCGCCAGTGGAAAAAAAATTTAAAACATTGGGGGGAAAGGCGATGTGGTGTGATGCGTGGTCTAGGGGACAAGCGAGGCGAGGCATTGTGTGAAGAGAAGGCGGACTAGGGGTAGGTGAGGATGCGCGAGGGCCTGGGAGGGGGGACTAGAGGTGAATGTGATTGGGGTGGTAGGGAATTGAAATCGGAGGAGGGGGTAAGAGAACTAGAGGTAGGCTTCCCAGGATAACTAGAGGGAGGTCGGGCTTGGGGTGACATGTAAGAGAGAGGTACGGGCATGACTAGTTAAAAAAGATAAAAAACTCAATCCTTGTTTGGGGTTTTCACAATCACCCCTAAAGTAATCACAATTTGGGGAAGTTAAATATGCCCCTAATTCCCTCCATTAGAGGTGGTTTAGGTTATCACTGCATTTAATGGAGTGGTTTTTGGGAAAAGTATGTCAGCATTTTAGGGGTTTTAAACCCCCTCTTATGTAACTTCTGCTTAAGTCGCACTGATTTTACAAGCGATCCCTCAAAATATCCCCTAATAATACCGGGAAGGAACATTAGTAGTGGTTACACATAACCACTGCTAATGTCTTTATAAGGGGTTATAATGCTTTCCAAACACTTCATTTTTTGGATTGAGACCTGTGTTTTTAAGGGTGGATTATAGATGATTTTAAATGAGTATTTATTCATAGTATATTATTCCATTATTTGAATGAAGGTTATTTTTGGGACTTTGTAAATGAATTGAAAATATAAGTAAAGGTGATAAACGATAAATAAAAATGTTCATGTGTTAAAACATATGAATAGAATGTTGGACTGAGGCTCCTCAACTATGGGTTGGGCTAAAATTTTGATCAATATCGCACCGATGTATGGTATAACAAGGTTGTTGGACTGTGGCTCCCAATATTCGGTTCTGGTCAGACTGATATGAATATCCCCACTGATGTATGGTATTACTAGGATGTTGGACTGAGGATCTAAATCCATGGGTTGGGCTATAATGATTCTCTAAGAATCATTAATGTAATTTTGCATTTAGGATGTCAGTCTGACGCTCTATTCTTCTTTAGTTTGATTGGTTTGGGATGTCTAACAAGGTATCTAGTCTCCCATGGTATGGACAAGATTTGGTTTCGTGGAATTATTCACCAAAGAACATGTTTAAATTTAATTTATTATAGATATCTCATTTGTGACTAAAATTATGTATCCCCATTATGTTATAGATTAGGTTTTTGCATGGAAGGATCTAGGCAGGTTTTCTGGATTTCAAGATAGAACCCAAAGGGATGAAACAGTTAATCAATAGTTCTTTTATATGTAAAATGTTATTATTTCGTTTACATGTTATTTATATCACCTTGATTATCTGCAACATTTTTTGTATAGACTAGTTATTATATTAGGAACTGTTGGTTATGGCATACAAATTTTTACTCACATCCTGCACAAGCCACCTTGGAACTTGGGTACTCAAGCAGATGCTACTTTTTTAAGGTGTGAGTCATTCATGGGATTATGGTCTAGAGCATGGGATGGAAGAACCTGGTTGAGACTTGATACCATAATTAATATCTTTTATAGTTTTGGATTTGGGATTAAATTGTAAGACTAACTGACATGTAATGCATTCATCGTTTTCAATATCATGTTTTACTTTGTTAATTATATTATCTTATTATATGATTTAAATTAATTATCCATGAATGTTATTTTACCAATTATTATTTCTTTTTTTTAATTTACTCTTATAATATTATTTATCCATCCCATGGGTGTCTTTAAGCTCATTCTTCTAGTCGGTAGCCTCTAGAATATGGGGAGGAGTTCCTGAGGTTGTATGGACACCAGAAAAGGGGCACTTGTTACAATGGAACTCTGGGTGGGGACATTAAAAATTGGTAACAGTGGTGGTGTCATGTGTATTTATATATAGAGAATGGTATATAGGAGACTGGATTCTTGTCAGGACATGGTAATGAGCAGTTTCCTCAGTGCCTACAGACCCATGTATGAATGAAAATCGACCTTTTTTGGGTGGTAATCGATGTTCAGTTTTGTAGTTTTGTAGTTTATTAAATATTCCACCTCATTTGGTGAATCTAGATATGTTTTTTATTGTTTATATGGTTTTACCTCTTGGTCTGGTATGAAATTACAGGGTTCTTGGATTCATTCATCATGCTAGGAACATATGATAGATATATCATATGTATGTTTCATGTGATTGATAGATAGCTTGAAAATATATTCTAGTAGTATACTTTTATGTATGTAACTTATGGATGTTGGTATATCCATGAATTTTTTTGATGAATTTTTTTTTGAAATATACAATTTTTCGAAGAAGAATTTTTTTTTCTAAAATGATCTATAATAAAAAGAATTTAAAATGTAAATCATCAAGTTTTCAAATTTTAATGTTAAAATTAAAAAACATGATGGTAAATAATAAAGCCTTAAGATGAGGGGAATGAGTGTCCATTGTGTTTTTTATCTTCATGTTGTTTGGTTATCTTCACCTTGATTGTTTCCCTCTTTGAGACATTGGTAATGGGTCTTGAAGAATATTGGGTTTTAATGTGTGGTTAAAAAGGGGATGCATTTTTTTAATTTTGTTGGGGTTGTAACATTGGGGTTGTCAGGTATTATCTACTAATGTGGATTTGGTAACTCTTTTTAGATGTGACCTTGTGAGTGTTTTTGGACCGTTGAGTGCTTAATTAACTCTTATTGTTAGTGCGTCTATTTTTGTACACGTTTTATTGTGTGGGACATAGAGTGAATTGTTGTTTGGTGTGTTAGGAATAGTGTAGTTTAGAACTGGTCTAGGATGTCCACATGTGAGAGGTGATGTGTTTGAGGATTGATGTGTATGGATTATAAGGGGATTTAGTGGACTTTAATATGTGTGAATCCTATTTGGGTGTTTATATTGTTATATCTTCTATGATGACCTATGAGAGAGGTGTGTCGAGTAGTTGGTGCTTTCGGGTGTATGAGGAATAGTGTAAGGTCCTAGTTTTTCTTAAATAATGTTTTCATTTATGTTTTGTCTTGGGAATCTTATTTGTGAACATAAAAGTGTTTCCCAAGTTTATTTGGGGTCTTGGGGATGCCCTAGGGGCTCAAGCACTAAGATAAGAGCAATCCGACCAAGAAGTGCAAGGATCATGATCTGCACACGGTTAAGGGAAACCGTGCAGGTAAACTGTGCGGA
This sequence comes from Viscum album, assembly GCA_963277665.1. Lineage (NCBI taxonomy): Eukaryota > Viridiplantae > Streptophyta > Magnoliopsida > Santalales > Viscaceae > Viscum > Viscum album. The sequence continues at coordinate 1,763,509,185 of OY728136.1, read as the reverse complement.
CTATCTATCCTTAAATAGTTTCCTTCACATTGCCTACGCACGGTTAGGCCAAACCAAGAAGAATTCCCAGAAAACCATGTGAAGGGGGTGAGCTTTGATAGTAGCTTCCGCACAGTTTGCATACAGTTTGAAAAATAGCGCGGGTAAACCGTGCGGCCCATAACCTTTTAAAAAACTACAAAAATGTAACCCCTTGATTTTAAGACCCAATTTAGTTTTCTCCCCCATTTCACCTCCTCTAGCTGTAGTGATTCCCCATGAACCTCATGATCTCTCATGGATCAGTCTACCTCATTTCATGGTCATTGGGAGTGTCGTTGGACGCGAATCGAAGATCTAGGTAAGTCTAATCCTCTTCTCCCTTCTCTCTTTCAGAATAGGGTTTTTGGTTTCTTCCATCTTATTCTGAAACCCTACAACCCTCTTTCACTAGTGGAACTTATTTTGGGGCTTTAAGGGGTGATTTAATTTGGATTCAAGGCCCTTCTTGAGAGCTCCTTCATTAACGGATTTTATGTTGGTGGTCTACAAGTTGTATCCTATAGTTTTGTTATAGATTTGTTCATTTGTGTTGAGATTTTTCCCTTATCTTGTTTTGTATTTGTTACCATGAGTAGGTTTTGTTAAATTGGGAATCTAAATGATTACTTGAAACCCTCATGGTCCCCATGAGATGCATGGAGGATGCCATAACCATTTGATAGCCACCCATGGGGTTTTCCGGCAAACCCGGACTGATATTATGGTAGGGTTAAGTTATGGGTTGTTGAATAATGATGTAGAACCCATATAGAATATGTATAATGGATGATCACGTTTTAAATGGAATGATAATAGATATTCTTGGGGTAAAAAAGCATAATGGTTTGTTTGGCATGATATAAAAATGTGTCAAATTGGTCTAATTGGATTATGTCAACTATTTGAAAAATTTGTGTAGGAATGCCTAAGTGGATTAGTGAATATTTAATAGTGAGATTATAAATTGATAATGGAAGGGGAAATGGGGAATTCTGTTATTGGGTTGTAATTATTTAATGGATGAATTGGTTGAATGGGTTAATACATGGGAGTTTTGGCACACTTAATGGTTGAATATAATAAGTGGTTGGGTTATAAGATATGGGAAATGTACTTGTGAAATGATAAATGGTATAAATGAGTAAATGAGGGGTAATTGATTAATTTGGATAAGTCATAGGGGTTGTTGAGTACAACTAATGGGTTGAGTCACGATAATTATAATTTGTTTTAATGGATAAGAATGGAACATGGTAAATGTATTAATGGGGTATGGCATAGTTTTAATTCCCATTTTGTTTTTATGAATTGTGATCTCCAATGTCGTTGAATATGCTCGGTAGTTTTATGGTATGGTTGTGGTGATTTGATAAATAAGCATGTGCACATATCCCGGTAGTGTGGGTTATTGATTTGAGATTCTACATCCACATGTCGAGTTACACTAAACTCTAAACTCCACCAAAATGCATGGGTTATGAAAGGGGTTGGAGGCTCTATTCCCCTAATGGTTGAATTCCACCCAGACTGAGGCTTTGAGGTGAGGATAATGTGTTAATGTGATATGTGGATCCCGAGTGAGATAAGGACTTGATTTGTTTCCCCTATGCATTATGATTGATTTCCTTAGACCCTTGTGTTGATGATATTTATGCCTAACCTTGGGAACTTTTGATTAAATGAATTGAGTACTGAATATGGATTAGGGAATGAAATTGGGATAAAGTCTAGGAATAAATTAAATGAACTTGAAAATTATGGCACCCGAACTATCCCTTATTTACTTACTATTTATTTTTGAAAATGAATGCACTATCCATTAAACTAGGTATATTTAGACACTGTCGGTGGTGGCCAACTGACTTTTGTACTCACACCCTGTTCGGGCCGTCACTACGGAAAAAAAGGGCATTTGCGACGGGTTATTTGCGACGGAAATAAATCCCGTCGCAAATAGTCCTGTTAAAAACTTATTTGCGACAGGGTTATTTTCCAGTCGCAAATAAGTAGCCTTTTGTGACGGGACAGCTTTCCCCGTCGCAAAAGGACTGGCGCGGTTTGCGCGCCAAATCGCGGGAAACTTATTTGCGACGGAGGAATATTCCCGTCGCAAATAACCGGCGACGGTAAAAGGTATTTGCGACGGAAATATTCCCCCGTCGCAAATAGTATGTCGGCAGGTGGTTATTTGCGACGGGTCCCGTCGCAAATAACTATTTACCTGTTGACCGTAATAAATGTTGGCTAAGGTATTTGCGATGGGTACCGTCGCAAATGGGCCCGTCGCAAATAATCTAACCTATAAATACCCCCATCCGTTTTTTTCATTTCATTCTCATTCTCTATCTTCTCCTTCTCTCAAAATTATATTTCTAGAGTTCAGTTTTTTTCCAGTTTAATTTTTTTCTCCAGAGCTGATATTAAAGTTTTGAAGAACGATCAGAGCAGATCAATTTTCAAGGTATTTATGTTCATTTTAATTTAATATTTATTTTTAATTTTTTATTTGTTTCAATTATTCTTAATTAGTTGTAATTTAATTATGTTTACATTGTTTTATTACTTAATAAATTTAAATTATTAGTATTGTTCATAGTTAATGGTGATTAGGAATAATTAGTAATAATTTTTAATAATTAAGAATAAATATTAATAATTAGTAATAAATACCAATAATTAGGAATAATAACATTATTACATTATTATTCTATTTTATTATTAATATTAAAATAATATAATTTTTTATATATATACAATTCTCTTTTCATCTGTGTGTTTGCTGTCTTCACATGTATTATTTGTATGTGGAGATAGAAAATGCACAGATAAAAGGAGAATTGTATATAAATTAGAAAATTATATTATTTTAATATTAATAATAAAATATATTAATAATGTTATTATTTGTAATTATTGGTTATTATTCCTAATTATTGATAATTATTCATTTAATTACTAATAATTAGGAACAATTATCAATAATTATCAATAATTAAGAATAATTAGTAATAATTAGTAATAATTACCAATAATTAGTAATAATTAGTAATAATTATCAATAATTAGTAATAATTACCAATAATTAGTAATAATTACCAATAAGTAGTAATACTTACCAATAATTTGGAATAATTACCAATAATTAACAATAATTAGTAATAATTAGTAACAATTACCAATAATTACCCATAATTAGTAATAATTTGTAATAATTACCAATAATTACCAATAATTAGTAATAATTAGTAATAATTAGTAATAATTAGTAATAATTAGTAATCATTAGTAATAATTAGTAATAATTAGTAATAATTAGTAATAATTAGTAATAAGTAGGAATAATTAGGAATAACTAGGAATAATTACCAATAATTACCAATAATTACCAATAATTACCAATAATTACCAATAATTACAAATAATTACCAATAATTACCAATAATTAGCAATTATTAACAAAAATTAGGAAAAATTAGGAATAATTTGGAATAATTTGGAATAATTAGGAATAATTACCAATAATTAGTAATAATTAGTAATAATTAGTATTAATTACCAATAATTAGTATTAATTACCAATAATTTGTAATAATTACCTATAATTAGTATTAATTACCAATAATTAGTAATAATTACCAATAATTAGTATTAATTACCAATAATTAGTAATAATTACCTATAATTAGTATTAATTACCAATAATTAGTAAGAATTAGGAATAATTACCAATAATTAGTAATAATTACCAATAATTAGTAATAATTAGTAATAATTACCAATAATTCGTAATAATTACAAATAATTAGTAATAATTAGTAATAATTAACAATAATTAGTAATAATTACCAATAATTGCCAATAATTACCAATAATTGCCAATAATTAACAATAATTGCCAATAATTACCAATAATTGCCAATAATTACCAATAATTAGTAATAATTGCCAATAATCAGTAATAATTGCCAATAATTACCAATAATTGGTAATAATTACTAATAATTCCCAATAATTAGTAATCATTAATAATAAATATTAATAATTACCAATAATTAGTAATAATTATTAATAATTATTAATAATTACTCATAATTAGTAATAATTACTAATAATTACTAATAATTACTAATAATTAGTAATAATTACTAATAATTAGTAATAATTACTAATAATTAATAATAAATAGTAATAATTACCAATAATTAACAATAATTACCAATAATTAACAATAATTAGTAATAATTACTAATAATTAGGAATAATTAGTATTAATTACCCATAATTAGTATTAATTAACAATAATTAGTAATAATTACCAATAATTAGTAATAATTATTATTAATTACCAATAATTAGTATTAATTACCAATAATTAGTATTAATTACCAATAATTAGTATTAATTACCAATAATTAGTAATAATTACCAATAATTAGTAATAATTAACAATATTTACCAATAATTACCAATAATTACCAATAATTACCAATAATTACCAATAATTACAAATAATTCGTAATAATTACCAATAATTACCAATAATTTGTATTAATTACCAATAATTGGTAATAATTACCAATAATTGGTAATAATTACCAATAATTGGTAATAATTACCAATTATTAGTAATAATTAGTAATAATTACCAATAATTAGTAATAATTAGTAATAATTACCAATAATTAGTAATAATTAGTAATAATTACCAATAATTAGTAATAATTACCAATAATTAGTAATAATTACCAATAATTAGTAATAATTACCAATAATTAGTAATAATTAACAATAATTAGTAATAATTAACAATAATTAGTAATAATTACCAATAATTAGTATTAATTACAAATAATTAGTATTAATTACCAATAATTATTTTTAATTACCAATAATTAGTAATAATTACCAATAATTAGTAATAATTAGTAATAATTACCAATAATTAGTAATAATTAGTAATAATTACCAATAATTACCAATAATTATCAATACTTACCAATAATTTGCAATAATTACCAATAATTAGTAATAATTACCAATAATTATCAATAATTACCAATAATTAGTAATAATTACCAATAATTAGTAATAATTACCAATAATTAGTAATAATTACCAATAATTAGTGATAATTACCAATAATTAGTAATAATTAGCAATAATTAATAATAATTACAAATAATTACCAATAGTTACCAATAATTACCAATAGTTACCAATATTTACCAATAGTTACCAATATTTACCAATATTTACCAATATTTACCAATAATTAGAAATAATTACAAATAATTAGAAATAATTACCAATAATTAGAAATAATTACCAATAATTTGGAATAATTACCAATATTTACGAATAATAACATTAGTACATTATTTTTATATTTTATTATTAATATTAAAATAATATAATTTTCTATATTATATACAATTCTCTTTTCATCTGTGTGTTTTCTGTCTCCACATGTAATATTCGCATTCTTTTTCAAAATTATCAACCAACTCGCCAATGGAGAGGTGAAAGTGAATGAAAATATTACATGTGGAGACAGAATGTTAAACACACAGATGAAAGGAGAATTGTATATAATATAAAAAATTATGTTATTTTAATATTAATAATAAAATATACTAATAATGTAATAATGTTATTATTATATAATTAATGATTATTAAAAAATTATATTATTATTATTAAAATAATAAAAAATCAATATAATATTAAAATTATCAATATTTGTAACATTTTTTTCTTTATTCTCAATATATTCAATCTTTACTTGAGTGTTTTTTCTAACAAATTATTCAAAACCAGTAATGCTTTTATATTCTATAGAGAAATATGGAACAACGAGGTCGTCAACAATCATTATTAGGTGACTTCATATGGATAAATCAGCGTAGAAATCCAAACGGTTCTGGTTTAAATCCAGTATATGTTGAGGGTGTGGAGACTTTTTTATCATTTGCGGCATCAAATTCAGAATTTGTTTCAGAAGGCAAAATAAAATGCCCTTGCAGAAAATGTGCATTGAGAACGTTTGACACGTTTGACAAAGTGGGAGAACATCTCTTGCATTTTGGTTTTCAACTAGATTATGTTTTTTGGTATCAACACGGTGAACACAGTTCCAGAGCAGGTGATACCAACTTGATTCCGGATCCATCCCGGTTTCAAGATTTAGTACATGATGTTGCAGGTTCATCTGTTCAACATACAGAAACTCCGGCTGATATAGCTTCAAATCCTGAGTTGGCACCGTCTGAATTTTATGAGTTGTTGAAATCTGTTGAGGATGCATTATATCAATTATTTTCTAACATTAACATTTTCTGTTTCAGATGGACGAGGCCACATTTCGTGAGTTGGCGAATGCTGACCTGACTTTCGATGCGGATGCGTTGCTGACAGATGACCCTCAGCCTGCAGGCGCTCTAGGGAGTACGCGGAGGGGGCGCGGTCTTGCACGATTGATGATTCTTGACCCCGTCCCCGAGCGACGTCCACGTCTTGGGTTTGATCCACGCACATGTAGGTGTGATAACCTGTTTGATAACCTGTGGATTTGACTAAGATTTCATTAATCTATTCACATAATAAATGTTTATTATTTTTTCAGTTTTCCGCATATAGCAGTCGGACAGGGCAGTGCTATTTTGCGCAACTATTTCTCTCAGTCGTGGACCACATGGGAGCAGATTCCCATTGATGTGCAGCAGGCCATGTTCAGCCATTGGTTGGTACGTACGTAAATAAATAATTTTTATTTTGAAAATTATTTCATTTCTAGCTTGATATTTTGATTTATTTGTAGGGTTTATGGTATCCGATCGAGGATACCATGCGTGACGCCATCCACGAGGCATGGGAGGTGGCCATGCATGATCGCCTTCGTCAGTTTTTGCACAATTTAAGAAAAGATGCGATGAAGAAAGCAGGAGTGTCAGATTTTTAGGAGTCATGTAGAGCACACCGACCAGAGTATATTTCATCCCATGTATGGGATGGATTATGTGCGCACTGGTTGAGTGGTGCCTTTCTGAGGAGATCATCGGTGGGGAGGCAGAATCGAGGGAGACAAGAGGTGACTCATCGAGCTGGGAGTCGTTCTTTTAGTGCTCATAGACAGCATCTGGTACGTACATTATTTATAAATATTTTATATAACTATAAATATTAACAGTTTATTTTTTATTCTTGTAGGCTGTCGAGCACCCCGATATTACAGAGTACGACGTATATCGGAGGATGTATAGTGATCCTGCTTCTGGGGAGCTCATAGGTGATCGTCAGCATCACATAGTGGTCAGTATTATTTGTTTTCAAGTTTAAAAATTAACTGCATATAATATATTCACAATTTTAATTTTAAATTGCAACTATAGGAGTCATATGAGGCAGCAGCGTCATAGGCCCGGCCTGAGAGTCAGGCCGAGTCATTAGATCAGACCACTGCCAGTCAGTTTGATGAGGCGGCATGGATGCAGGCCACCCAGTATGCCTTCGAGAAGGGCCAGGTAGTTGGTATCAGCTCTCGACTGACTCTCGGAGATTCTTATGGCAGTGCTGCGATGTCGGCGTCCAGCTCGAGAGGAGCTCGTGCATCTTCTTCTACTACACAGTATGAGGATCAGTTGCGATCTCAGACCGCACAGATAGAGAGTCTCCGACAGGAGCAGGAGCAGATGCGTCAGCAGCATGAGGAGGAGCGTCGACGCCAGCAGCAGTTGTACGAGGAGCAGACGAGTCGGTGGCAGCAGTAGCATCAGGAGCAGATGGAGTACATGCGCCGACTCACTCATGCTTTAGGGATGGAGTTTCCTCCACCACCATCTGCAGATCCCCCACCTCCCCCCCTCCATCAGATTAGATTTTTTATTTATGTTATAAAATTTGGGAAATCAATATATTTTTTTTCTATTATTAGTTTTTGTCTCATTATAAAATATTAATAATATTATATTTTTAAATAAAAATATTAATATGAATAATAATATTATTTATATTTTATAATATTAAAATATATATATATATATTAAAATTTTATAATATTATAATTTAATTATATTTTTTGTAATACAAGAATTATTTTAATATTTGAATGTAAAATAATTCTATTATTTTTATATTAATTAAAATAACTTATTAATATTTTTTTTATTTATGAATTATAATTCTAATATTATTATATTAATTAAATCATTTAATAATATTCTATTATTTTTTATTTTTGAATTATAATTCTATTATTATTATATTAATTAAAATAATTAATTATTTTTATTTGTGAATTATAATTATATTATTATATTAATTAAAATAATTTATTAATAATTTATTTTTTTATTTTTTTATAGTATTTGCGACAGGATACTATACCCGTCGCAAATACTAGTATTATGAATAGTTTTTTATTTTTTTTTTAAAAATAGTTTTTTGCGACGAGATACTATGCCCGTCGCAAATACTAGTATTATTAATAGTTTTTTATTTTTTTAAAAAAATAGTTTTTGCGACGGGACCCGTCGCAAATACCTTTTGCGATGGGTCCCTTCGCAAAAACTATTTTAAAAGTTTTTTTACAAAAATACGGAATACTATTTGCAACGGGGAGAATGACCGTCGCAAAAAAAGGCTTTAGCGACGGGCCCGTCGCAAATAAGTGTTGTTGCGACGCCGTTTTCAGCAACGGGCTATTTGCAACGGGCCCCCGTCGCAAAAAGCCATTTGCGACGGAATCCCGTCGCAAATGCCTCGTCGCAAATACCTGTTTTTCTAGTAGTGTGTTGTTGGGTACCCAAGAAGATATCTTGGTTGTAGGTCCGGAGAAGGGAAAAGTCCCTACACTATGATGTTGAGTTGGGCTAGAGGTGTACATAGATAAGGACCCAGACATCATGGTAGGGCCCAATTGGGGATTTGGCAGTTTGTTTTATTTTGGTTTTTATTCAATTTCAAATACTAGTGTGGCATGGCGTGGTTGTATTTATTTTGTGGTTTGTACCCCGTTGGAGAAACATTTGGTTATGCATGTTTATTGTTTGTTCATATTTATTTTGTGTTATGTTTTTACTTACTCTGATAAAGAGGGTATTGTCTCCCCATGTGACCTAATAGACCCTCACTTCTAGTCAGCAACTACTGTCATGTGGGGAGGCGTGCTTGAGGTCATGTGACAACCTGACTCGGAGCACCGGTTTAGTGGATTCCAGGTCAGGGACTTTACAAAGTGGTATTAGAGGAGTTATTTTCACTTTATTACTATTTGGGAATGGTAGACAGGAGATTAGGATGTGTCGAGCCTTGGTAATTAGCTAGTTCTTGAGAGTAGTTAACACATGTACAAAGGAAAACCCAAGTCACTCTGGGTGGGAATTATTGTTCTTTGTGTGTGTTGTTGCATTTGAATGATATTTCAATATTGGGTGAGAAACATGTTGTGTGATTTGACTGATTTATGTCATTTTTCTCATGGCCACAATGTCATGAGGTTGGGCACTCATGCATCACTCTAGGCACCTAAGGATATAGGTGGCATTCATCATTACAGGCACACAAATAGGATGGGTGTGCAGGGCATATAGGGTAGAGTGCATTTTACTCCCCTAAAAAATATGAATAAAATGATGTTTAATAATGGAAATTAATGTTTTTGAATGAAAGGAATGCAAATTAATATCAATGAAATATCATGTATAAGGAAATGATATGTATGGTTTAATTTTTTGGGTTGTGATAAATTGTGAAGGTTTTTTCGTGTCTAAAATAAAGGGTTGATTAACGATAGAAAAATTGTTAATGATTTATGCCTTATGAAAAGTGTAATTGAGTTAAAATGATTATTTAAACAAGTTGTGAAATTTTAAATGTGCCTAAGAGGAAGGGATCATGTTGTAAAATAAGAGTTAGTTATAGATATGTTGATGAGAGACTTGTAATTAAGTAAAACATTTGTCACCCCATGTTGACCATGACCACGATAGGTATGGTAGAGGGTAGTGTTTAATGTGCGATAGAGACTGTTGGGATAGAGTATGAAGAATGGTTTATATAAGGTTAATGGTGTGAAACCTTTTTCCATCTCTGGTTGAATCTCAGGGGTTATTCTTCGAAATTTTGAGTGATTGATAAGTTTAGAATGTTGATTATTGGATTCAAAGGTGGGTATCCTTTGTGTTGTTGGTTTGACCCTTGTATGTGTGGGTTGGGGAAGTGATATTTCCCTAGTTGAGAATATAGATTTGGATTATGAGTCCTTGTTGGTTGTGATATGGTCCGGGTGGTGTGTTTAGGGAACCCTTGGTGGGGTTGTGGCCTTTGGTTTGCAAGACTCTGTTCGGTGGTGTGAATGAGGGGACTCTCGTGGTCTATGACCGTACGAAGTACATGCTTGATCCTAGAGATGGTGTCTGGGTCTTGGTGACCTTGTGGGTGGAGACCATGCGGGTTGTGTCTCAAATATTGGAGAGGATGTTTTTTTCATGGTTCCAAAGAATGTTTACACCTTCGGTACAGAACATAGAGTAAATGGTTATTTAGGGCACTAAGCATAGTGTGCTTTGGAATGAGAGTGAGAGTTCTATTCACACACTTTTCTTTGTTCGTGTCAGGATAAGCGTGGTTTGAGAGAGGGATAATGGCTTTTCCTATATTTGAATCTATTCTAGAGAGTTGGTATAGTTCAACTTCAAAGGGTGACTTCGGGAGAGGATGGCCCAATTATGTGGGTGCCCTAGAATTTGAAGCATGAGAGATGATGCAGAGGAGGTTCTATTGCATGTTTTTAGTATGGTATGGTATGTCTAGTTCTTCTATAAGAGCACCCTACTTCTTGTGATGGAATGTAAGGTTGTATTTTTAGGGTATTGTCACATTGATTGCCGACTCTCCCTTATTTAATGATGTTTAATGGGGGTGTTGAGGTTGTATCTGAGCAGAAAGGCAATATTGGATTTAGTGTGGTTATATTCCCTTGCTTGAGGGTGACACCCGACGTGAGGGAGGTCATGTGGCTGAACATGTAGTATGAATGGTTTGGTTGTTGGTAAACATGCATTGGCTGAATCAGGGCAGATCGGGTTGTTTTGTGAGAGATCGTTGGGTTTAATGGTGTGATAGACTGTTGTGCTTTGGTTGTTAGAGATCTGGGATGCATTGGAAGAACTCGAGCGGTATTGTGGATGTTGTTCCACATGAAATGTTAGCTACAACTATTTGGTGATTTGGTAGTGGAGTTATGGTTAATTGGTTGGAAATCACACCTGAGGGGTGTGGTTAAATGTTGATGTGATACATTTGATAGGGAGGCCTGAAATCCTTGGCAGGTCGTGGTGTACCATAGTTCAATGTCAGTAATGGATAAGTCGATGGTGGTGTTCTTAGACAACTTCTTATCATACCTCATCTAATGTCAAGAATTCCCAATATCTTGACATCACCCAGGTACATTGACAAGCTCTGGATCACGCCACAAGACATGGAGGTGTTTGGTTGGGTGAGTAAAATCATAGAGTTTTCTTACATAGAAATGGTATATGTGGATCTTGATGATGGAATGTGAACCAACTTTCATTTTGGTTGAGATCCCCGGGATTGACCAAATGATGACAAACATCATGGATCTTATTCACAAATTATAGGAATGGGGAACATGGTGACGTACATCTTCTTGTTATGGGAAAGGCCATATTACCACGTTTAAGATTGAGGTTTGGTTTGTGTTGAGTATAAGATGCGGTGGTTAAAATCCCCCTTAGTGAGAAATTGTAATGACACACCTATTTTGGGGAGTAATAACTGGGTGTGGAAAGGAGAACATCGAGTCTATGTAGTGGCAACAGGGTGCCAATGAAAACCCTGGGAGGTGTATGTCAAGTTCCTCAAAGAGGAAAAGTTGTCCTTGGATGTGGTGACGGATGAGCTTAGTATTTTCTTTGAGTTCATGGTGGTTCCAGGTGAATCTTGTGATGTCTGGGATGGATTCATAGAAGGGTGTGGTTGGATATGACAAAAGGTAGTGGAAAGAGAAGTTGGCGTCATATAACTCCAATGAAGATTGGGGTTAGACTCAAGTAATTTTCCCTTGTTTGGTTTTAGAACGTCATGAAGTTTAGTGAACTTTGGTCATGTGACGTGATGACATGCCAAGGGTGAGGCCAATGAAGGTTTGGATAGTGGATTTTCTGTGATGATGGAATTATACTAGGATTCATGAAATTACCTCAGTCGGTGTTTGGATGATAATGATATACTTCAAGTCAGTAAGCACCCTGATAAGGTGAGAAAGGGGTAGAGTACTATTATTGGAAGGTGGGTGTTCTAGGGTGATCCAATCGAAGGTGGTCTAGCCTGAGATGATAAAATTGAATGGGTGAGGTGAGGGTGACCCACCTCTGGGTTTATGTTATAGCAGAAAGCGCCTTTAGAAATGATGTTGTACCTGAATGAGTTCAAGATGATCTTGGACCATGAAGGGATAGTGTATGGATGTAGTCCCAATGGTTGTGATGGTGTGGTTGGAGGCCAAGGCAGTATAATGATCTTATGGATGCTAGGTCATGGTGAGTTGGAACATGTTAGGGGATGGAAAATTTGGGTTGAGTTATGGTGGTCCTTCTTCGATGGAGGAGGTTCCAAGTAACCAGAAATGGTGAAGAGAACCATACCAGATAAATGGTTAATTGATGACGTGAGTAGGGTTTTAGGTTTCAAGGACTCGATTAGTCACCGTTCGAGTGAGTTAGCCCTGGTAGACAGCCTTGGTACGAGCTTAGTTGGTTGAGTACCCAGAAGTGTTGAGTAGTGTTTGGTTGTATGGTTGTGGAGTGAAATTTTCATGAAATTTGGTTGGAAGGATTGTGTGTTTTCTTTCAGGTTATATGAGGGTTTTTGACTGGTAGATTTGGGTGAACAGGAAAAATGTTTCTAAGTGATTTGGGTCAGAATTTGTGCAGAGGATTGGGCCAATGAAATTCTGATTGGTTCCTCTGTGATTATGAAATGTTGTGTGTTAAGAATCCTTCTGTTGTGAGTTAAGTGTCATCACATAGGTTTTTCCAATTACCTTCTCATAGTGAAAATAGTTGAAGTTAAAGAATTCTTGAGAAGTTTTCATCATGTGTTGTGGTTGTGGTGAATAATTCTTGATGGGAAGTCTATGACCTTGAACCGTGTTCAGTGTCATTGTGATGTCCAACCATAAACATTGAAAGTGGGTGGACATGAAGGCCTAGTGGAACGACCTTTAATTATGGAAGCTAAGTTGTGCTTGGAAGGGCAGCTCAGGGATGATCCGTTATAAGGTGGGGAGGTTGGAAGGTCTTGATTTTTGCTAAATAATGTTTTAATTTAAGTGATAGATTAGGTATCCTCTATGAGGATAGATAAGTGTTTCCCGTGTTCAGGTGGGGGCTTGAGAGTTACCTAGAGGCTCGGGGTGGGAAGAGAAGAGAAATTATGCTAAGATGTTCAAGGGGTGTGGTTTGCTCACTGTTAAGAGAAACTATGAGGGTAAACCATGTGTTCTAGCCATCCTTGGACAGTATCCTTCCCACGTTCTGTGCGCTGATAGGAAAACCTGTGCGGAATTCCCAAGAAACTGTGTGAAGTGGGTGATGTATGCCAGTATATTTCGCATGGTTTGTGCACGGTTTGGAAAACCGTGCAGGTAAATTGTGCGGCCCATAAACTTTTAAAAAATTACAAAACAATCCACCCTGTGATTTTAACACCCAATTTGGGTTTCTCCTCCATATCACCTCCTCCATCCCTTGACACTCTTGAAAAACCTAAACATCTCTCATGGATCAATCTCTTTTTTTCTCGACCATTTAGAGTGTTGTTGGAAGCGAATCAAAGATCTGGGTATGTCTAATCCTCTCCTACCTTATCTAATTCAGATTAGTGTTTTTGGTTTCTTCCATATTCTTCTAAAACCCTAAAACCCACTTTTTCCGGTGGAACCTATGTAGGGTCTTCATGGGGTTCTTGAATCCGAATCTATGTCCCTTCTTGAGAGTGCGTTCATCAATGGATTTGAGGTAGGTGGTCGACATGTTGTATCCAATAGTTTTGTTATATATTTGTGAATGTGTGTTGATATTTTTCTCTTCTATTATTTTGTATTGGTTACCTTGAGTATGATTTGGAAAATTGGGCATCTAAATGATTACTTGAACGCCTCATGGTCCCCATGGGACGCATGGAGGATGACATGACCATTTTTGAGCCACCCATGAGATGTGCCGGCAAAGGTGGACCTAGAGTGTGGTAGGGTTAAGTTTTAGGTTATTGAATAATGATGTGGAACCCATTTAGAATATGTTTAATGGTTGATTGAGTTGTAAATGGAATGATAATATATATTTCTATGGTGAAAAGGCATAAAGGTTTGTTTGGAATGACATAAAAATGGAGAAAATGAGTCTAATGGTATTATGTCAATTATTTGAAAACTTTGGTTACGAATGCCTATGTGGATTAGTTCATGTATAATACTGAGTTTATAAGTTGATGATGGAATGTGAAATGGGGAAGTGTGTTAATAGGTTGTAATGGGGAAATAGATGAATAGGTTGAATGGGTTAATACGTGGGAATTGTGGATCACCTAATGGTTGAATCTTATAAGTGGTTGGGTTATGAGATATGGGAAATGTACTTGTGAAATGATAAATGGGATAAATGAGTAAATATGTGGTAATTTATGAATTTTTCTGAGGCATAGGGGTTGTTGAATACACCTAATGGGTTATTTCACGGGAATGTTAATTTGGTTAAATGCACATTAATGGATCAAGGTAAATGTATTAATAGGTTATGGCATAGTATTGATTCCCATGGTGTGGTTATGAATCATGATATCCAATGGAATTGAATTTTCGTGGTTGTGTTATGGTATGATTGTGGTGATTTGGTAAATAAGAACATACACATGGCGTGGTAGTGTGGGGTATTTAGTTGAGGTTCTATGCCCATGGGTTGAGTTAGTCTGAGTCTCTGAACTCCACTTCAAAATGCATGGGTTAGGGAAGGGGATGGAGGCTCTATTCCCGTAATTATTTCATTCCACTCGGACTGAGCCTTCTTGATGATGATAAATTGGTGATGTGATATCTTGATCCCTAGTAAGATATAGACTTTATTTTCTTCCAAAATGCATTATGATTGATTTCCTTATACCCTTATGTAGATGATATTTATGCATATCCTAGTGAACTTGTGATTAAATTAATTGAGAAATGAATATGGTATAATAAATTCAATTGGGATAATGTATAGGAATAAAGTAGACGAACTTGTTAACTTATGGAACCCGAACTGTCCCTTGATTACTTACCATCTATTTCTTTACTTGAATGCACTATCTATTAGACTATATGATTTGTAGACACTTTTGGTGATGGCCTGCTGAGTTTTTTACTCACACCCTGCTTGGGCTGCCGTTGGGTACCCAAGCAGATCTCTTGGTTGTAGGTGAGGACAAGGGTAGAGTCCCTACACTAAGATGTTAAGTTGGGATTGATATTTACAAGGAAAGGGACCCAAACATAGATTTGGGACCCATTTGGAGATTTGGTAGTTGATTTATTTTGTTTTCCATTCACATTGAACTACTAGTGTGGCATGGCATGGTTGTATTTGTCTTGTGGTTTGTACCCCGTTGGGGAAACATTTGGTTTTAAATGTTTATTGTTTGTTCATATTGATTCCAATATTTTTTTTGTCTTCTGTTGTTCCTTAATCAAAAAAAGAGGGTATAGTCTCCCCATGTGACTGAATAGACCCTCACTGCTAGTCAACAACCTCAAGTGTATGGGGAGGCGCAATTGAGGTCATGTGGAAACCTGACTCACAACACCGATTTTGTGGCTACCGGGTCGGGGACATTACAAAGTGGTATCAGAGGAGTTATTTTCTCTTTCTTACTATTTGGGCATGTTATAAATGATATTAGAATGTGTTGGGCCTTGTAAATGAGCTTGTTCGTGGGAGTATCTAACCCATGTACGATGGAGAAACCAAGTCACCATGGGTGGGAATTGTTGTTCTTGATGTGTGTTGTTGTAGATGAAAGATATTTCACCATTGGGTGATGCACATGTTGTGTGATTTTACTGATTTATGATATTTTTCTCATGGACCGAACGGAATGAGGTTTTTCATTCATGCATCATTCTAATCACCTAAGGATATTGGTGGCATGCATCATTATAGGCAAACACATGGGATGGGTGTGTGGGGCGTAGAGAGTAGAGTGCATTTTACTCCCTGTATAAATATAAAGAAAATGATGCTTAATAATGGTAATGAAATTGGGTGAATAAAAGGAACACAAATGAAAATATAATAAATATCATGTATAAAGAAATGATATGAATGGGTTAATTTTTTGTGTTGTGATAAATTTTGAAGGTTGATTAGGTTTTTAAGAGAAAGGGGTGCATAATTATAGAAATCATTTTAATGAATTTTTCATAATGAAACGTGTAAAATAGTTAAAATGATTATTTTAAAAATATGTGAAACGGGAAATGTGCCTAAGAGGAAGGTATCATGTTTTAAAAGATGAGTTGGTTGGATATTTATTGACGAGAGACTTATGATTAAGTAAAAAAAAATTTACCCCATATTGACCATGATCACAGTAGGTATGGTAGAGGTTGGTGTTTCATGTGTTATGGAGACCATTGGGATAGAGTATGAAGAATGGTTTGTTTATGGTTGATGGCATGAGGCCTTTTTCATATGTGGTTGAATCCTATCGGTTATTCTTCAAAGTGTGAGTGAATGATATATTTAGAATGAGGATGATTGGGTTCAAAGGTGGGTATCCTTAGTGTAGTCGGTTTGACCCTTGTATATGTGGGTTGGGGTAGTGAGACATCCCTAGCTAAGACATTGGGTTTGGATTGTGAATCCTTATCGATTATGATATAGTCTAGGTGGTGTGTGTAGGGAACCCTTAGTGGGATTGTGGCCTTGGGGTTGCAAGGAGATGTTTTGTGATGTAAGTGAGGTAACTCTTCTAGTTTGTGACTCTATGGAGTACATGTAGGATCCTACCGATGGTGCCTGGGTCTTGGTGACCTTGTGAGTAGACACCATGTGGGTTGTGTATCGAATCTTGGAGAGGATGTTTTGTTCGTGGTTCAGATGAATGTGTACACCATCAGGAAAGAACCTAGATTAAATAGTTGTTTAGGACGCTAAGCATATTGTGCGTCGGAATGGGAGTGGGAGTTACATTCACGTGTTTTTCTTTGTTTATGTCATGATAAGCATGGTTTAGAGAGAGGGACAATGGATTTTCCTTGTTGGGAATCATGTCTAGAGAGTTTTTATTGTTCAACTATCTAGTGTGACTTCATGGGAGGATAGCCCAAGGATGTGGGTGCCCCGGAATATAAAGCATGGGAGATAATGTAGAGGCGGTGCTAATGCATGTTTTTTGGATGGAAAGGTATTTCCAGTTCTTCCATAATATCACCCTAATGCTTGTGATGGAATGAAAGGTTGTTTTTTTGATTAGTGTCATTTTTATTCCTAACTCTCACTTTTTTAATACTATTTAATGGGGGTCTTGAGGTTGTCTCTAATAAGAATGGCAAGAGTGGCTAGAGTGCAGTTATATGCCCTTGCTTGATGGTGACACCCGAGGTGAGGGTGGTCATGTGGATGAACTTTTTGTATCGTTGTTGGGAATGTTGAAGAGGATTTCTCAGGGATGATGAGGCTTTTTTGTCATAGATCATTGGATTGATTGGTGTGATAGACTATTGTGCTTTGGTTGTCAGTCAGTTGGGATGCATTGCAAGAACACGAGTGTTGGGGTGGAATTAGTTCCATATGAAATTTTTTTTTCCATTTTTTGGAGATTTTTTTGTGGAGTGATGGTTAATTTGGTTTTCAATCACACCTAGGTGGTGGGGATACGTGTTGATGTGATGCGTTCGACAGGGAATCCTAAAATCCTTGGTAGGTCATGGTGTCCCATAGTTCGACGTCAGCAATGTATAAGTTGGTGGTAGTGTTCTTTTAAAAATTCTTAGTGTACTTCATCTAGTGACAATCATTTCCGATATATTGACATCATTTAGGTACTTTGAGAAGCTCTGGCTCACGCCAAGAGACATGAACGTGTTTGGTTGGATGATATACATCGTGGAGTTTACATGCATAGAAATGGTATATGTTGAGATTGATGATGGAATGTTCACTCTCTATGGTTTTGGTAGAGATCCTCAGGATATACAAAATGATGACAAATTTCATGGATTCTATTCACGGAAGATGAGAACAGGCACTGGGTGATGTACATTTTCTTTTTATGGGAAAGGCTAGATGATTTTGTTTAAGATTCTGGTTTGGTTAGTTTTGAGTATAAGAGGTGGTGGTTAATATCCCCCTCAGTGAACAATGGTAATGACACTCCTAAGGTGGGGAGTAATAACTGGGTGTGGAGAGGAGAACATCAAGTTGATGTAGAGTCACTCAGGTACCAATGAGGAACTTGTGATGTGTAAGTCAGTTTCCTCAGATAAGTAATGTTGGACTTGGATGTGGTGACTGATGAGCCAAGTATTGACCTTGAGTGCATGGCAGTTCCATGTAAATCTTGTGATGTCTGGGCCAAACTCATATAAGGGTGTGGTTGGATATGAAAACAGGTTGTGGAAAGAGAAGTTTTTTACCTATAACACCAATGAATATTGGTTTTTGACACATGTAATTTTCCCTTCTGTAGTTTTGAACCATTATGAAGTTGAGTGACCTTTGGTCATGTGATGTGGTAACATGCCAAGGGTGAAGTCTATTATGGTCTAGATAGTGGTAGTGACATAATGATGAAATTATACTGGGATTTAGGAAATTACCTTAGTGGGTGTGTGGATGAAAATGATATACTTCAAGTCAATAAGAACCTTGGGAAGGTGAGAAAGGAGGGTCGTACCATATGTGGAAGGTGGGTGTTCTGGTGAAAGCCAGTCAAAGGTGGTCCGACCTGAGGTGATAAACTTGAATGGGTGTGGTGAGAGTGACCCACCTCTAAGTTCATGTTGTAGCAAAATGCACCTTTCTAAATCAAGTTGTACCTAAGTGAGGTCAAAATGATCTTGGCCTTTGAATGGATTGTATAGGGATGTCTTCCCCTTGGTTGTGTCAGTGCAGTTGGATGCCAAGGTAGGGTAATGCTCCTGTGGATGCTTGGGCACAGTGAGTTGGAACATGTTGGTTGATGGGAATGTTGGGTTGAATTCCGGTGGTCCTTCATCGATGGATGCAGTTCCAATTAACCGAAAATAGAGGAGATAAACATACCATATAAATTGTTGGTTGATAATGTGAGTAGTGTTTCAGGCTGGAAGGACTCGAGTGGTCACTATTCGGGTGAGTAAGCCCTGGTAGAGATCCATGGAATGATTTTAGTTGGTCGAGTAATTATATGTGTTGAGTGATGTATGGGTGTATAGTTTTGGAGTGAAATCATCTAGAAATGTGGAGGGAAGGATTGTGTGTTTTCCTTCGGCTGATAATAGGGTTGGTCACCATTAGAGTTGGGTGAACATGAAAATGACGCCAAGTGATTTGGGACAAGGGTTGTTTAGAGGATCGGGATGATGAGGATTCGATTTGATCCTCTGTGATGATGTAATATTGTGTGTTAATCTTCTTTTTGTTGTGAGTTAGGTAATGTAACTTAAGTATCTCCAATGATGTTCCCGTGGTGAGAACAATTGAAGTTGATAAATTCTTGAGGATATTTCATCTTGTGTTGTGGTTGTGGTGAGGAAGTCTTGGGGGGAATTTATATTCCCACGAACTGTGTTCAGTGGCATTGTGATGTGAAAATGGAAACTTTGAATTTTGGTGGATAGGCATACCTACTGGAATGACCGTTAGTTATAGAAGATTAGTAGTGCTTGGAAGGCTGGCTCGGGGACGAGTCGTTAAAGGTGGGGAGGTTGTAAGGTCCATGATTTTCTTAAATAATGTTTTCATTTAAGCAATGTCATTGGTCTATTTTTTGCATATCGATAAGTTTTCCCCAAGTTGAGGTGGGGTCTTGGGGGTGCCCTAGCGGGTCAGGGCACAAACAGAAGAGCAATCAAGCCAAGAAGTGCAAGTAGCATGGTCTGCACACAGTTATGGGAAGTCTTGTGGCTAAAACATGGGGACTAACCATCCTCAGATAGTAGCCTTCGCACAGTCTACACATAGTTAGGCCAACCCGTGCAAAATTTACAAGAAACCCTCTAAATGAGGTGATCTTCAGTGGTATGTTTCACATGGTTTGCGCATGATTTGGAAAACGGTCCGGGTAAACTATGTGGCCTAGAAACTTTTTAAAAATTTACAAAAGTGCCACCTCATTATTTTAAGACCCAATTTGGGTTTCTCTTCCATTTCACCTGTTGTAGCCCTAGTGAAGCCTAATGAACTTCGAGATTTTTCATGGGTCAATATCCCTTGTTTCTTGACCATTTGGAGTGTCGTTGGTAGTGAATCGAAGATTTGGGTATGTCTAATCCTCTCCTCCCTTCTCTCTTTCGGATTAGCATTTTTGGTTTCTTACATCGTCTTCTGAAACACTAAAACCTTCTTTTTCTGGTGGAACCTAGGTTTGGGATTCAAGGGGTTTTTGAATCCAGATCTAAGGCCCTTCTTCAGAGTGTGTTCATCAATGGATTTGAGGTAGGTGGTCTACAAGTTGTATCCCATAGTTTTGTTATAGATTTGTGCATGTCTGTTGAGATTTTCTCCTCTCTTGTTGTGTTTTGGTTACCACCAGTAGGTTTTGGTAAATTGGGCATCTAAATGATTACTTGAACCCCTCATGGTACCCATGGGATTCATGGAGGATGACATGATCATTTTAGAGCCACCCATGCGGTCCACTGGCAAACCTAGACCTAGAGTGTGGTAGGGTTAAGTGATGGGTTATTGAATAATGATGTGGAACCCATATAGAAGAACTGTAATGGTTGATAGAGCTGTAAATGGAATGATAATAGAGATGCATAGGGTGAAAAGGCATAATGGGTTGTTTGGAATGACATGAAAATAGGAGAAATTGGTCTAATGGGATTATTTCAATTATTTAAAAATTTGGTTTGGAATGGATAAGTGGATTTGTGCATGTTTAATAGCAATCTTATAAATTGATGATGGAATGGGAAATGGGGAAGTATGTTAATGGGTTGTAATGAGTAAATGGATGAATAGGTCTAATGTGTTAATAAAAGTTAATTGTGGCACAGATAATGGTATAATTTATTATGTGGTTGGGTTATGAGATATAGGAAATGTACTTGTGAAATGATAAATGGGATAAATGAGTAAATGTGTGGTAATTGAAGAATTTGTCTATGTAATGGGGGTTTTTGAATAAACCTAATGGGTTAAGATATAAGAATGATAATTTGGTTAAATATATATGAATAGAGCAAGGTAAATGTATTAATGGGTTAGGGTATATTATTAATTCCCATGTTGTTGTTATGAATTTTCATATCTAATTTCATTGAATATGCTTGGTTGTTTATGGTATGGTAGTGTTAATTTGATAAATAATCATGTGATAATGGAATGGTATTGTGGGGTATTGACATGAGGCTCTACGCCCACAGGTCGAGTTAGACTAAGGCTCCAAACTCCACCCCAAAATGTATGGGTTTGGTAAGGGGACAGAGGCTCTATTCTTGTAATGGTTTCATTCCACCCGGGCTGAGGCTTCAAGGTGAGGATAATGTGTTGATGTAATATATGGATCACTAGTGTGATAAGGACTTGATTTGTTTTCCCTATGCATTGTGATTGATTTCCTTATACCCTTGATTAGATGATATTTATCCCTAGCCGAAGGAACTTGTGATTAAATGAATTGAGTAATGAAGATGGTATATGGAATGTTATTGGGATAACAGATAGGAATAAATTAAATGAACTTTTTATGTTATGTCACTAGAACTATCCCTTGTTTACCTACCATTTATTTTTTGTTCTTGTATGCACTATCTATTAGACTATATATTTTGTAGAAACTAATGGTAGTGACCTACTATGTTTGGTACTCACACCCTTATCGGGCCACCGTTGGGTATTCGATCAGATCTCTTGGTTGCAAGTCAGGACAAGGGAAGAGGCCCTACACAAATATTTTGAGATGGGCTTGGTATGTACATAGAGAGGGACCCAGACATAAATTCATGACCCATTTGGGGATTTGGAAGTTTGTTATTTTTGGGTTCTATTCACTTGGAACTAAATGTGTTGCATGGAATGGTAGTATTTGTTTTTTGGTTTGTACCCCACTGGGGAAACGTTTGGTTATGCATGTTTATTGGTTGTGCATATTGATTCCGATATTTATTTTGTGTTCTATAGTGCTTTAATCTTATATATAGGGCATAGCCTCCCCATGTGACCAACTAGACCCTTGCCACTAGTCGACAACCTCTGGCATACGGGGAGGCGTGCATGAGGTCATGTGATGACCTGACTCAGAGCACTTGTTTAGTGAAATTCAGGTTGGGGAAGTTACCAATAGGTTGATGTTTGGATCTTTGAAATTGGTAAAAAGATATAGTAATCTAGTGTGGGTCTGGACTATAGTTTTAGGTAGAAAATTCAATGGTTTTGTACATTTGTATTGAGTGTTGGTTATTCAGTTTTGGTTTTGAGTAGTTAAGGGTAATTATGACTGAGGTTGTCCTAATGTTGTGGGTTTGTTGGGATTTGAAACATGGGTGGGTGCTTCTGAGGTGGAATTATTACACGGTAGCTATTATTTAGTTTTGGTAAAAGTCATGTTTATTCCTTGGTTTCTCCCTCATGTAATCACTTGTGTGTTTGTGGTTGGTTGTGTGGTTGGTTTGTGGGGAAGTATAGTTCATGATTTTGGCTTGTGTATTTATGAAATAATCAATGTTGTGATTTATGTTGATTCTAGATGGATTATTTTATTATGGATGTGAAACCCAGTGTGAGGGTGGTCATGTGGTTGGTATTTTTTGTGCGAATGGCTGGTTCATTGGAACATAATATTTAAAATTCATTGATTCTTATGAAGCTAATGGACCATTAGGCATAGTTGAATGTGTAACAATGTGTTCAGGTACTCCTGTAGTGATGTATAGATCATTTGATCAAGATTTTGGTTCAATGAGTGTTTATAGGGATATGAATTACCTTGAGTGTACTGATGAGGTCTAAATCTGGGAACGTGGAAGAGAGAAACAATGCTGTTTTTTATAGGTGAACGAGTGGTTTGAGAGTAAGCACCTATCATTTTTATAGAATAAAAGTTGGATGTTCACGGTATGTGAGGGACCATTCATTCCAAATCGGTGTGGTGGATCGTGGTCTTTCCATTTATAATCATCATGGTCATTTTGGTGAACTTGAATGGTGTAGCTGTGGTAGTCCCAAGGGGAATGTTTGTTAATGGTTTCTTGGCACAGTATCAAGATAAAGTAGTGAGTTTTTGTTGGAAAGATACTATTTAATGGTTGTGGATGGGTAATAGTTGGGATGTTGGTGCAATGGGATACATGATATTTTCAACAATCTAAGGTCTCCCAATAGTGGGAGGTTACATCAGGGATGGATCAATTATGGTGGTTTCATCAATGGTATCATGGTGTACATAAATATTGGAGAGGATCATTCCCAATATTATGACATCTATTTACACCGAGAAAGTATTTTCTATATGCCAAGATATATAAGGTTTTATTATGAAATGATAAAGGTCATTATTAAATATATTTCCTTAGATCAAGTTAAAATTTAATTTATTTGGTGGGTGGTGGACCACCATCCATCTCTATATGCGATTTGTGAGTTGGTATTTATATTTTTGAATTCTAAATGTGCAATTCCTAAACTCTATGGATTGGTGATGATATATATATTTTTCACACCTGTCAGGGTACCCATATTTTTTAACATTTTGTGGATTTTCAAACTCGTTTAAGGGGGTATTATTGGCTTTTTTTGCGGGGACTGAATTTATTCCAAGGTATTACATTCATATTGATATTATATCTTTGAAATTTCATCGTTTTTTATAATGAACTACTGTTTATAATCAAATATATAACTATATGTACATATTTTTTATATATTCGCACCTAAAAATTAAATTTTTTAAATAATTAATTAAACATATTTACATATAAAATATATTATCTTTAACTAAATAATAACTAACATCCATTTTATTTAAAATACCAATATATGAATATTTATATACCTATATATTAATCTAACTATATATATATATTAATCTAACTATATATATATATATATTAATCTATCTATATATATATATATATTAATCTAATAACTATATATATATTAATATAACTACATATATATATATTAGTATTACTATAAATATATATATTAATATAACTATATATATATATTCATATAACTATATATATGTTAATATAACTATATATATATATTAATATAAATATATATTACTATACGAATATATATAACTAAATATATATATATATATATAGATATAGATATATATTAATATCACTATATATATATATTAATATTACTATATATATATATATATTAATATAACTATATATATATTATAATATAACTATATATATATTATAATCTAATAAATATATATATATTAATATAAATATATATTACTATACGAATAAATATAACTATATATATATAGAGATATAATGAATTGGAAGACAAATCAAAATAGAGTAGTTGTAAAGGCTTAGGCGCGCAGGGGGGAGGTCTCGAGTTCAAAACCTGTGGGAAGCAGGGGCGCGCGCGCATGGGGGCATATAGTAGGAAGCACTATTAAAGGGGTTGCGTGGGGTGTTGTACAGGGGCAGAAAAGCACTGTAAAATGGGGGGCTCAAGCACTATAAAAGCCTACTCGATTCGCAGTATTTTTTTAAAAAAAAATAATTTTTTTAATTTTTTTTTTAATTTTTTTAACTTTTATCAGCGCTTTTTTAAAAGAGCTGATAGAATGGTCCTTTATCAGATCTAAAATGAAAGCGCTGATAAAGGAAGTGCTGATATAGGACCCCTTTATCCACGCTAAAAAAAGCGCAGATAAAGGGGTACTTTTATCAGCGCTTTTTTTAGTGCTGATAAACGACCCCTTTTATCAGCGCTTTTTTTTAGCACAGATAAAGGGGTCCTATATCAGCACTTTTCGAAGCGCTAATAAAGGGGACCCCCCCCACCCCCCCGTTTATCTATGCTGGCTTTATCACCACTTTTCTAGCTCTGATAAAGGCCATTTTTAGCGCTGATAAAGGCCGTGTTTGTAGTAGTGGTGGAAACCAAGATCAGGGGACCGATTATAGCGCCTGTAACACCCCAGGTAAATAAAGAATATGAAATATGTATATTTATCCATATTTTTGAATCAAATATTGATATTACTTTAAAGGGGATGCTATGCTCGATGGCGTACCCAATACGCAACAACGAGTTTCTTGGGAATCTTACATTGCACTTTAATAATAAAATAATATTATTTTAAATGGTTGTTAACGCCTAGCTGTTGTAATGGAGAGAATGAACAGAAATAACTAACAAATGATTATATATGTTTGTCAAATATTTTTACTTTTTACAATAGATGTTAGAGGATTAAAAATGCGAATGAATCCAATTTTAAGCGTAAACATTCTAATATTCTTTAAATGGTCGATTAACCACCTTTTGATGGCGAACCTCTTTTAAATCCACTTTTTGACAATTTTATGTGTTATATTTGACAAAATAAAATTCTTCTTTAGAATCGGGACATCAACATTTAGTTTGTGTAAATTTTTGGTATTTTTCCGAAAAAGTTCAATTTTTAATGAATAGTGAAAAATGTTGTATTTTAATTCAAACCCTCTTTTTAATATAATTTATTTAAATGATTAGATTATATTTTGAATTGGTTTTAAATTGAAATTAGAATATATTTTTACCATTTAATCCAATAGTGGTCGATGGAATTAATTTCACTTTGAAATCGGACTTAAACTAGTGTCAATCTTTTGATACATTTGGTTTCATAAAAAACGCTATTTGTTTTGACAGCGGGAATTAATTATTAAATTAATTAATGCAACTTATATGTTTTGAATTTTGTAAAATATACATCATTTTTGAATTCGGAATATCAAATATAGCTTAGGGTGAATTTTTGGTAATTATCTAAAAAACTTCAATTTTTGATGAATAGTGAAACCACTAAGTGGGACTTATAAAAACTGATTTCCTGTTTAAATGAAATTTTTCCACCTTTTTGTTTTGAATTTCAAAAATCCGACATACATGGTTTTCATTAAGAAGTAAAATGTGGTTCAATAGGATTAAACCAATTTTTGGGTGAATAGTAACTTATTAAGTTTTTAATTGCGATTAGAGGTAATTAGTGTAGTTTAAGTTAAAAATAATGTTTTAATAATATGAGATGAGCATGACACATGTCCTACCCTCATTGGATGTGTCATGGCCAACCGAGAAAATCCATGGGTCAACTTGGAGACCCAGTGGAGCCTCTTTGGTTGAGAAATGACATAAATAACATTTTATTTAATGTTAAAGTAAAAATGACGCAAACATGAGATGTTTTTCTAAAACAACTTTTACATGGGGTTATACAAGTCCGATTTTTGACTATAAATATTAATTGTAAATATAAAAAGATTTACTACATCATAGTAATTTTTTTTATAATTTTTAGACTTTAAATAAATTAAATTATTTATGACATCATGATGATGCAGCGATGACCTCATTATTTAACGATTTAAATAAAATGGAAAGATAATGTAATATCTAAGACCTACACATGTCAAAAACCTATTGGATGGGTGGATTTAGAACCATTATCACCTTATCCACGAATTATATCAATTTGGGGCCTTTTAAATCCGAAACTCAATTTCAAATAAAGTAACATTTGCTTACTTTCCAAGAGTGCCCCTCCTCTCCTCTTATAAAAGGCCCCCACCTCTACCTCCATACCCACACTTACAAAGCCTTTGGCTCGGCCAACCCCTGCCCATTTTGTCTTTACACATCCCTATCTAACTCCGTGAAGCCTCACTTTGGGCATAATCCTTTCCAAGGAAGCCTTTGAGCTCAAATCAAAGGAAGTTACCCGATTTTAAGGTAATGTCTTTGCTTGAGTCCTTTTGTTTTATTTTGCTTCTCCAACCCCCTATACTCTTTTTATTCATTTATTTTGTAACAAATATCGTATCTTAAATATACCAGGATGTTTTTATAAGAAGTTTTTGAGCTACACTTACACACACCTTCATCTAATGGTTAAAGAACATACTGTTTCCGTGGATGGCGAATTTCTGCCTCCCGAAACGATGATTGTTCAACATTCTTCTAACACCTTCAAATGCGTCCATTAAGATGACACTATATTTATATATGATATCTAATATGTTTATGTTTTACTTAATATTCTGTATTTTTCATTTATGGCATACCTTTATGGTTTCCAATATGGGTAAACGAGATATCTTCATTTAAGGAAGTGCGGACTACCTCCCCCTCAAAGTGATTTGATTCGTTAATACCATATGTGGTACGTATAAAGGATATATTTAATGATATTATATATGATACCATACTGGAATTAAAATACTATTATGTATCATTATGTTTTAATTCCATTAAATATGAAATATAAATGGAAGTAGCGCTCATGTGTACGTACGACTTACCGTCTCCATGAACGGTGCATTTCATTTTTTAACTATAAATGTTATGTAATATTATAAATGCATGAATGTACTGGATATATATGATATATATGATATATAAATGATGAATACAATTCTGTATATGATGAACCTTTGACCACACGAACAACATGTAATTGTAAGTAGTCTAGTTTCGACTTAAGAACCAAGTATCGACAAAACAAACATTATTAACTTAAATGATTACATAATGTCTATGACATGGTAATAAGTGATATAAAAAGAATAATGAACTTCAAAAAGGTTCTTAAGGAAGTATAAATTAACTCAAGTTTATTATTCTTGATATTAAAGAACGATCGAGTCATGTCGGACCCGAGGTAAGGGATCCTACTCCTCTCTTTCTTTTTAAGTACGCTCTTTTATGTCATTCCTTTTAAAGCTCATATTTCTTGTTATTGGGATGTTATTTTATATTACTCTTACTGTATTTATTATTTTTCATATGATGAGAGACCCTATTATCTCTCATCAATCCATTTTGGATGTTTTCGGTGGCGTCGTTAGGCTGCCGAATTTTCGTAAGAGATCTAACCTCTTTCCTTCTTTTTAAGTACTCTTCTTTATGTCACTTATTTTAAGCTTCTATTTGTTATATTGGGGGATTTTCTTTTCCTATTTCTGTAAACTTTATGTTAATATGATGAGAGACCCTATTTTATCTCATTAATCCATTTTGGAAGTTTTAAGTGGCGCCTTTAGGCTGCCGAGTTTTCGTAAGGGATTTTTCATCTCACTTTTATTCCCATGAGATTTATGCTAAATTTCCCACAATTTCATTTGAGTGCTGTATGTACTTCACATTATTCTACTATTTGTGTAATATACTTTTTTTATGAGTATTTACATCAATGATGTATTTTCCTTCTTTCATGGGGTGTATGTTTCGAATGATACCTAAGTCGGTAAGGGAACCTTTCACCCTCCTCTTTTTAAAAGACTTATTTTGTTTGGTCTTTTAATTCACATATTGTTATGTTGGGATATGTTCTCATATATCC
This sequence comes from Viscum album, assembly GCA_963277665.1. Classification (NCBI taxonomy): domain Eukaryota; kingdom Viridiplantae; phylum Streptophyta; class Magnoliopsida; order Santalales; family Viscaceae; genus Viscum; species Viscum album. The sequence continues at coordinate 1,763,480,379 of OY728136.1, read as the reverse complement.
TTATTGATTTAATTTTATGTCCAAGTGATGAGATACCCTTTTTTATCTCTCATCAACTCTTTTTCTGAACTTTGAAGTGACGCTGTTAGGCTGTCAAATTTTTGCAAGGAAACTTTTTAACCCAAATTTGATTCTTTGGGATAAACTTGTACTCCTTGAATATGTCGTTCTATGAATATTTGTGAATAACCTATGATTGTTTTACACTTAATATCCACTTATATTTGGTGTATTCGTTTGTCACACATAATTATGCAATTGTTTTACCCTTAAACTAAGGATACCGTCTTTGTATGGGTCTTCGTCTCAATCTTCATTCATTGAGGCATATTTTGATTTATACACAACCTTCTTTTATACGGTGTATAAACCACTTTGACTTTTACATTTATTCAAAATGAATCTTTTTTCTACGAAGCGCTTTACTAAACGACAAAAAGGAATGTTTCTTTTTACTTACGCGGTGACAATGACCTTTTCCGCCGCCGCGAGTATTATTTGATCTTTGGCTTCCTCAACAAGCCGTAATGTTTTTAAAATAAAACAAATACCATATACTTTTCTTTGTATTGAAAATGGTTTTGATAAAGGATTCTATTATGTCAATATATTTAAATGATATATTTTAATTGAAATGTGGAAATGTTACCATTCCTTTATGTTGGTTTTATGTGTTATAATTTTATAGTGGTACTTGGACATTTTAAGGGTGGTTACGTGATGAACCATATGACGGGTGGTGTCGTGAATACCAGGACGGGTGGTTACGTTATAACCTCCAATGCATTGGGTATGGAAGTCGGTCGTATGACTATTCCATTAAGTATGTATGGAAGTTGGCCGAATGGCTATTCCATTAAGTGATATGTGTGGAAGTCGACCTTATGGTTATTCCACTTAAGTATGTTTATGTCCCAAGTTTCCTTTATATGTTATGTGATCTTTATATGGGTTTTATGGTAATATTTTGGTTACAGAAGGGTATTTAATGAACTTTTATTCAGTGAAGAGTTTTTACTACTTCGAAAAGGTGAAAAGTATTACTTTGTTAAAGTATACATGGTTTACTTGTTGTTTTGAAAAACTAACAGTTTTCATTCTTTGTGTATCCCTTACTGAGCTTTTTATGATCATCCCAAGTTTTTGAAATGTTTTTCACAGGACTTAACGTGGAATAGGGTCAAGGATGGGATCAATGGAAAGTCATGATACCTAAAACATGGAACTAGACATGTTTCTATTTAAGAGTTCTTATTTTATGGAAACTTAGTAGACGTTTCTACTGTGTAATCTTTTGAGATGTAATAATTATGTCCTAATTCTCTAAAACTCTAAACCTGAAAAGATCCTCAATGTATAATCTTGTATTAACTCAAGATTAAGTAAGGTTTAAGGCTGGGGCCTTATAGTTGGTATCAGAGGTCGGTTTAGACAACTTTAGCGATTAGGAGTTTTTGTTAGACACATGATTAGTCCCAATATCTATTATTTCAGTTAAATACTTGTTTTATAACTTTTTTCAGGTCAATTAAAGTCGGTTACGAATGGAAGGAGAAGGATCTCAAACGACATTCCTATCTCTTCCTGATGACATTCTTGAAATAATTATTGCAAAGTCATGTTCGGATGATTGTGAAACTTTTTATAGCATAAAACTCACTTGCAAGCAGTTGTTTGAGATTTCAAACACCTCCACTATACCTCGTTATCATTGTGGATCATGGGTTGTTTTTAGAAAAATACTATTTTCAAAATATTCTCATATTTTCAAGAAAGGTAAATATTATCAAGGTATTTTCAAATATTTTACTTTATCACAAGAATTTGAAGCATATTATGATTTTAAAAATGGTGCTGAGGAAGGAGAACCTTGCGCAACCTATTTATTTTTTCTTTTAAAATATAGTCTCTCAGTAAATACTTATGGTATTTTAAAAGGACCAATAATAGAAAATCTCAACTCAAATTCTGTCTGACTATTTTATAGAAATCATGTTTTATCAGATGTTTTGGAATTATATGTCATACATGATTATTTTCCAAAACCGTTTTTCTATGAACACCCATATGACCCATGTTGTACAATGTGTAATTGGATAGAGGAAGCAAATGATTTTGAAGGATCTCTAAATCATTTTTGTAATGCATTGGACTTCTACCTACGTGATCAAGATGACGATGAAACCGAGTGGGCGCCATGATCAAGGTATGATGTTATTCATTTTGGGAATCGTTTTATTTTATCTTGTGGTGGTAAAATAAGACTTCAAGAATTAATATGTTGAGATCATAACGAATTCGGATGAAAATTAAAGGTATAAGGAAACTATTGAGGTTAAAACATGTTAGGGTTATTTTTGTAGTTTTATAAAAAGGAAAACACGCAGACCGTGTGACAACACGTCGCGTCGGACAAAGCTGCGGGAATCGAACCCACAAACCAAGTGCAACTGGTATTTATCGCCTACAACTGGACTATGTGAAGTCCCTGGTTAGTTTGACTGATTCTTTTTAGTTAGATGATTTTATGAATTAAGGGTAAGTTGATTTTGGGTTATCTATGGATATTTATTAACCTATCATAGAGGATATGTGATTAGGTTAATTACTTTTCAATACGAGACTTTAAGAACAACTGATGTTGTTTGGAGATAAATGTTACGATTTAAATTGAAAGACTATGTGACTAAATCCTTCAAATATTTGGGTTTCAATCTTAGTTTGGTTTAATTTAAATAATTTTATGGAAAAATTGTTTATCGAATGGTCCACGTTGATCTTTGGGTTTTGTTGGACAAATTTTGGAGATTAAGAGTAGATTTTCTTTTTATAAAGGGTTATGCTTTTCTGGATTATCTGATCTTGTACTAACCTTTTTGGTTTTGGTTTTGGTTAAAGTCTAAAGACAAGGGAAGTATATAGTTATCTTTTGTGTATTAGGTGATTCTCTAGAAGTTGATTATAGTACTCTTAATGTGAACAAGTCTTCCTAAATACTCATCTTTTGGAGAAAATATGAGTTTGTGAAAGGAATCTAATAAAAGTTGAAAGTCAACATGATAAGTGATTATGTTTCCATATTAATAATTTCCTTAATAAATTGTAACTTAAAACAAAAATGTTGTCTATTAACTTTTCTTACTGGGGAATCGAATACCATTTAACCCATCACAAGTTTATGATTTTCTTATGGTTAACTTTATCCTAGACATGTTTATTATCACTCTCCATCAGAACATGACCCTATGTTTTCTCCTCCATGTCCATATTTTCATACATGGAATCCTAGTATGGGTTAACTCGGGAGACCTTTGTACTTATCTTTCTTTATTTTAAAGTAATTGTTTTACCAACTCTTGTTCTGATGTGGGACTTTCAAGGATGTTTCCAAGCCCAATTTTAAAATTGGGAGGACGCAATTCCCAAAAGGGGGGAAGGATGTAACACCCCAGGTAAATAAAGAATATGAAATCTTTATATTTATCCATATTTGTGAATCAAATATTAATATTACTTTAAAGGGGATTCTATGCTCGATGGCGTACCCAATACGCAACAACGAGTTTCTTGGGAAATCTTATGTTGCACTCTAATAATAAAATTATATTATTTTAAATGGTAGTTAACGCCTAGCCGTTGTAATGGCGGGAATGAACAGAACTAACTACCAAATGATTATATATGTTTGTCAAATATTTTTACTTTTTACAATAAATGTTAAAGGATTAAAAATGCGAATGAATCCAATTTTAAGCGTAAACATTCTAATATTCTTTAAAAGGTCGATTAACTGTCTTTTGATGGCGAACCTCTTTTAAATCAACTTTTTGACAATTTTCTGTGTTATATTTGACAAAATAAAATTCTTCTTTAGAATCGGGGCATCAAAATTTAGTTTGTGTAAACTTTTGTACTTTTCCGAAAAAGTACAATTTTTAATGAATAGTGAAAAATGTTGTATTTTAATTCAAAAACTCTTTTTAATCTAATTTATTTAAATGATTAGATTATATTTTTAATTCTTTTTAAATTGAAATTAGAATATATTTTTACCATTTAATCCAATAGTGGTTTATGGAATTAATTTTACTTTGAAATCGGACTTAAACTAGTGTCAATCTTTTGATACATTTTGTTTCATAAAAACACGCTATTTGTTTTGACAGCGGGAATTAATTATTAAATTAATTAATGCAACTTATATGTTATGAATTTTTTAAAATAGACATAATTTTTTAATTTGGAATATCAAATATAGTTTAGGGTTAATTTTTGGTAATTTTCTGAAAAACATCAATTTTTGATGAATAGTGAAACCACTAAGTGGTACTTATAAAAACTGATTTTCCGTTTAAATGAAATTTTTTCACCTTTGTGTTTTCAATTTCAAAAATCCGACATACATGGTTGTCATTAAGAATTAAAATGTGGTTCAATGGGATTAAAATAATTTTTTGGTGAATAGTAACTTATTAAGTTTTTAATCGCGATTAGAGGTAATTAGTGTAGTTTAAGGTAAAAATAATGTTATAATAATATGAGATGAGCTTGACACGTGTCCTACCCTCATTGGATGTGTCATGGCCGACGAAGACAATCCATGGGTCAACATGAAGACCCCATGGAGCCACTTTGGTTGGGAAATGACATAAATAACATTTTATTTAATGTTAAAGTAAAAATGACACAAACTTGAGATGTTTTACGAAAACAATTTTTACATGGGGTTATACAAGTTAGATTTTTGACTATAAATATTCATTGTAAATATAAAATGATTTCCTACATCATAGTAGTTTATTTATAATTTTTAGACATTAGATAAATTAAATTATTTATGACATCATGATGATGCAGCAATGACCTCATTATTTAACGATTTAAATAAAATGGAAAGATAATGTAATATCTAAGAACTACACAAGTCCAAAACCTATTGGATGGGTGGATTTAGAACCATTATCACCTTATACACTAATTATATCACTGTGGGACCTTTTAAATCCGAAACTCATTTTCAAATAAAGTAACATTTGCTTACTTTCCAAGAGTGCCCCTCCTCTCCTCCTATAAAAGGCCCCCACCTCTACCTCCTTAACCACACTTACAAAGCCTTTGGCTCGTCCAACCCCTGCCCATTTTGTCTCTCCAAATCCCCTATTCTCTCTCATCAATCCATTTTGGATGTTTTGGGTGGCGCCGTTAGGCTTCCGAATTTTCGTAAGAGATCTAACCTCTCTTCTTCTTTTTAAGTACTCTTCTTTATGTCACTTCTTTTAAGCTCCTCTTTGTTATGTTGGGGGATTTTCTTTTCCTATTTCTGTAAACTTTATGTTAATATGATTAGAGACCCTATTTTCTCTCATCAATCCATTTTGGAAGTTTTATGTGGTGTCGTTAGGCTGTCGAGTTTTCGTAAGGGATTTTTCATCTCACTTTTATTCCCGTTTGATTTATGCTACATTTCCCACAATTTCCTTTGAGTGGTGTATATACTTTCCATTATTCTACTATTTGTGTAATATACTTTAGTTTATGAGTATTTACATCAATGATGTATTGTCCTTCTTTCATGGGGTGTATGTTTCGAAAGATACCCAAGTCGGTAAGGGAACCTTTCACCCTCCTCTTTTTAAAAGACTTCTTTTGTTGGGTCTTTTAATTCACATATTGTTATGTTGGGATATATTCTCATATATCCTTATTGATTTAAATTTTATGTCCAAGTGATGAGATACCCTTTTTTATCTCTCATCAACTCTTTTTCTGAACTTTGAAGTGACGACGTTAGGCTGTCAAATTTTTGCAAGGGAACTTTTTAACCCAAATTTGATTCTTTGGGATAAAGTTGTACTCCTTGAATATGTAGTTCTATGAATATGTGTGAATTACCTCTGATTGTTTTAAACTTAATATCCACTTATATTTGGTGTATTCGTTTATCACACATAATTATTCAATTTATTTATCCTTAAACTAAGGATACCGTCTTTGTAAGTGTCTTCGTCTCAATCTCCATTCATCGAGGCATATTTTGTTTTATACACAACCTTCTTTTATACGGTGTATAAACCACTTTGAATTTTACGTTTATTCAAAATGAATCTTTTTTCTATGAAGCGTTTTACTAAACAACAGAAAGGAATGTTTCTTTTTACAAATGCGGTGACAACGACCTTTTCTGCTGCCGCGAGTATTATTTGATATTTGGCTTCCTCAACAAGCCGTAATGCTTTTAAAATAAAACAAATACCATATACTTTTCTTTGTATTGAAAATGGTTTTGATAAAGGATTCTATTATGTCAATATATTTAAATGATATATTTTGATTGAAATGTGGAAATTTTAGCATTCCTTTTTGTTGGTTTTATGTGTTATAATTTTATAGTGGTACTTGGACATTTTACGGGTGGTTACGTGATAAACCATATGACGGGTGGTGCCGTGAATACCAGGACGGGTGGTTACGTTATAACCTCCAATGCATTGGGTATGGAAGTCGGCCTTATGGATATTCCATTAAGTATGTATGGAAGTTGGCCGAATGGCTATTCCATTAAGTGATATGTGTGGAAGTCGACCTTATGGTTATTCCACTTAAGTATGTTTATGTCTCAAGTTACCTTTATATGTTATGTGATCTTTATATGGGTTTTATGGTAATATTTTGGTTACAGAAGCGTAAGTAATGAACTTTTATTCAGTGAAGAGTTTTTACTACTTCGAAAAGGTGAAATGTATTACGTTGTTAAAGTATACATGGTTTAGTTGTTGTTTTGAAAAACTAACAGTTTTCATTCTTTGTGTATCCCTTACTGAGATTTTTATGCTCATCCCAAGTTTTTGAAATGTTTTTCACAGGACTTAATGTGGAATAGGGTCAAGGATGGGATCAAGGGAAAGTCATGCTACCTAAAACATGGAACTAGACATGTTTCTTTTTAAGAGTTCTTATTTTATGGAATCTTAGTAGACGTTTCTACTGTGTAATCTTCTGAGATGTAATAGTTATGTCCTAATTCTCTAAAACTCTAAACCTAAAAAGATCCTCAAGGTGTAATCTTGTATTAACTCAAGATTAAGTAAGGTTTAAGGCAGGGGCCTTATAGCACCACCGAGGTTTGGTATGTTACATACTGATAGCTTCACTAGGTGTTGAAGGTGATAATATTTGACCCTTGCATCACATACACGATATTATGTTGATCACTTATTTAATAATTATAATACCAACCAATTCCTTTGTGTAATTGGGATATAAGTCCACTCCAATGCATATTTATCCTTTATAATATGTGGATTAGATTTTGACGTGATAGAATGTGTATGATATTTCAATTACACTCTATCTGGGGTGCACTGAGGATCTTCCTTATAAAAAACCTTAATATTTTCCTTCTCCTATTGTAGGTTGGATTGGATGCACTAGGAATGAGTTCTGTCATGGTTCTCAAGACTCAGTTTCTGAGAAAATGGTATTTCGGATATCCTCTATAGTATACAGATAAGTATTTTAATTAACGAATTATTGTTTCTAGTGGTAGATAATAGAATGAACCAATATGGATTTTTCTTGGATGAAACCAAGATGGTAGGAAACCTCATTCTATACCTCACTTAGATAAAGGAGGTAGGAATTTTTTTTTCTCTGGGGACATGATAAAAAAGATATTGGAGGTAGTGATGGGTTGCACATGCTTCATTATAATGTATTTTTTTGAATGTATGGAGATCTAGAGGGATTCATCTCCCATTTCACTCTCACGCCGCCCCTACAGTTGGGATTACACCCTTTGAGGTATTTTTGCCTAACATTCACATTCACTACCAATCATTGAAAACACTGCACATTAGATGAAATCAACATGATCATTGGGGAAATAAATAGGGTGATAGTTATTAAATGGGACTCACATCATAAGAATTCCATTATTTTGGATCACAGTGGTTTATTTTTTGGAAGTCCAATGAGGTTCAAAAAACACAAATAATAAACCAAGGTGATGAAGGATTCCTTGTAAGAATTTTTTTTATCATTCACATTCACAAAGGATAGATTCATGTTGGAAACGCCATTTTTTATAATACAAAACATAAATTAAAATGGTCCCATTCATACCATTAAAGGATGAAAATGTATGGAAGATTAAAGTTAAGTTCTCCTTTTTATTTTAATGAAACCGATGGAGAAAAGAAGCCCATTTCCATATTTTAATAGTTTGGGAATGGTTAAAGGATTCATGTCAGGCTTAGAATATATTCAAGAAATACATGGAATAAAAAAGACCAAATACTTATAGTTAATGTTTGATCATGTCTTAAGGATTCATTTTATGATCAAATTTTTTTCAGATGGAAACTTTTACATGATTTCACTATAACATAATGAGTTGGTGTGGTCCAGCTTTTCAATGTTAGGGGATTCTAGGTACTTTCCAATGAATTCATGGAATACATGTTGTTTTAGAGTATAGATAGTTGGGATCATCGAAAAATTTTAGGGGGAATTATTAACTACTCTTCCACAGTCTTATATATTTAAGTATTATATCATGAATTCTTCCCAAAACCACCCATGTTCTGGTTTCAACCATGCTAAAAATTAATCAAAATAACACATTGATATGAAAAAATATATATTTATTATAGGTATTAAATAAATATATACATTTTTATATATCATAGGTTCTCCATCTATGGTTACATATGTGTCTATTATATTTCCTAGAACATGTTCATATATTTTAGTGATGCTTAATTAGTGGGTAACAATTCATAAAACCATATAGACGGGTTCTATGAAATGTGTCAACATTAATGAAGGTGGAATGTGTTTAGGATGTTTTGATTGTCCAATTTGAATTAATTCCAAAAATTCTCATGGAAGGAACTCAAATGAATATACCTTAAATCCACTTAGTTAAAAATGTTGTACCATTTATATAAATATGAAAATGGCCATTATGATGCCAATTAGGGTCATGAAATGAAGACATATTTCATACATTCTAAAGTCAATATGGCTTACGATTATGAAGATGATAATATGAAATGGATTATATAGTACTTTTGAATGAGATTCCCTTTATATTTGACCTTAGAGGAAAACGATCAAATTATAATGTGTTTGTTTCATAGGGAATATGGATTTGGTATGATTATCACCAATCTCAAGGGAAATATGGCCTGGTGAAAATTACAGTATGAAATATAAAGGCAAATATGCCCCCAAGAAGATTGTATCTCAAGAAATATGTTATTAGTTATGTAGAAAATGGGGTCTTATAGGGTATATGGGCCAATAAATGGGGACATCCAGGATCATGGGGATTAGGGACAAATGAAGAAGGATTTAAAAGACCCGATGATAAATATAACTACATGATAATGGATTTATAGTGAATATGACCCATGTATACAGATATGATAGAGTTAAAATATTTGGTATAGACCTCAAGGACAATTATTCCATATCTTATCTAAAATGGAATCAAAGTCCGCACAGTTTTATTTTCCCAATTTAATGTTGTGTCATTGGACCAAACCATATAGTTTTTTGTTATCAAGATATGATAACCATATCTTAAATGATAGATAATTAAGGATTGACTGAGAAGTACATGTTGGGGTGACTTATAAATCCTAAATATTTTAGTGTAAAATGGTGGTTTCCTATTATGAGTTCATGATTAATTGTTTCACTTAGGATGATTTCCAAAATTTTTCTCAATTAACTAGGAGAAAATGAACGTGTTATACACTTGAGTTTGTTGTTCCCAACCCTTGACCATGTAAAACAAGGATAATGGTTTCCCAACACTCATTCAGTCTCCAAGGGTCATTTAATGATTCCATGTAATGAAATTGTCAATGAGAATGTGGTTAGGGGTTAAATCAAGAAATGAGGCCCTTATCCACACTACTCATTTATTAGAAATGGAATCCATTATGAGCAATATGAACAAGGAATGTGTGCTCCATTTTTAGTATAATATTTACCACAATTATAAAGGGATTCCACTATTACGATTATCCTAAGTATTGTACATATCATTGATGAAAATTCATGACCCTTTTTTTTATAAATTAAATACATGGTTGATCAGTTTCACATGAGGGTGAATTCCCTGATCATTTTGATAGAGTGGGTTTAGTGAATTTCTCATTTTACACTTTTTAGGTTTTAAACCTTTACTAAATAACTTCATAATGTATTTCAGAATTATATAACTAGAGTAGGTTACTTGGGAGATGGTATTATTTCATTAATTATCAACACCTCAAATTCCCATGAATTATCCAAATACGGTGCGCATAAGATTTGATAGGGAATGAAAAAATATATATGGAACACTTTCTTTGTATAATATATCATGATATATTGTTCATTTTATAATAGGTTTATATAATGTATATAATAAAACTAATCTATGTGATTGTATTATAGAGGATATACCTTGTAATTAATGTTTTATAATAGAGGCTTGTAGCTAACCATGTAAAATTCTCACGTCTGTGGATTCACATGATGGGTTAGAAATTGGGAATCCCACATAATGTATTCATGTTGGGAAGTTTTGGAAAGTGTGATGATTGTATGGATGAAACAAATAGATCCAACTTCAACAGATTCTATATTATTTAGAATCATATATCTCTTCATTTATCTTTTCATTACAATGATGTTCCCTATTATGGATCTACTCAATCACTTTCCCTCATTCTACAATACTCCATTAAAATTGGTCTCTATGTATCCAGTGATCTAATTACTAAAATAGTAATAAACATTTTTGAATGAATTAAATGTGAAAATTAATGATAAACCACCATTTCCCATGTGACCCATGTTAAGAATAAGTAAAATAAATGAAAATGAAGAAGCCACCACATGAATCATTAAAATGTATGCCAATGAACCATCATTGAGGGTGATATGCCACAAGGGTCATTAATGCCACTATGAAAATTACTCTTTCTATAATTACTCTGATATTTTTTCAATCACTTATGGTCAGTTGGGTGTCAATAATGGGCTACGAACATTGAATTTCAACAGAATAAATAGATAAATAATAACAACAATGTGAATGATACTCAAAATTTCATATAAATATCACAAAAATTTAATATATAATTAATATATATAGGCTTAATCTTTTATGATAATATCCTTGATAAAAATACCATTTCCAAGCTAGTTCTTTTCATTGATATTTATAATCCATGTACTGATTTATCTTGCTGTATAAAAATGTTCTCCAAAACTATCTAAACAACATCCTCGGAATGTTGTGTTCTAGAGTAGAAGAAAAATGTGTTTTTCACTATTCCTAGATATAAAAAAATATGTTATACTGATCTCTATATTTTTGTAACGATATTTTAAGGGAATATTATTATCAATGGGTTAATATTACTCTATAGGATGATTCAATATAGTGCAATGATTTCAAAGAATAAATATGTTATAATGTTGAATATATACTTTGACATAAGTAATGTTAATAACATAATTCACCTTATCAATTATTTGATCCGAGTAATTCTCAATTTTATAATATAATAAAATTATTATTATTCTAACAGTTATTATTGTAATATGATAGTATATGTGTTCCTATTATCATTCACTTGTTCTATATCCACCTAAAAATTATAATGTTAACTAATAATTGGAAATAAATATTTAATTCCTATAATCATGTAAATAAATATATATTTATATTATTATACTCACTAAACTGGTGAGTAAGGAAATATTTAAATGTATACACTGTCAAAAATTAAACATTAGATAATATTCAATAATAATGTTATATACTGATTTATCTCAGGGACAAGATTCCATGATAAAAATTTACTAAACAAATTGTTATTCTATAAATAAGAGAATACATGAATTACTATATTTATATTCTATATAATTACATGAGATTGTTTTTATAATTAGTATGTTTCCACTAGGAAACATTATTATTGGAATTAATTAATCATACCTCAACTTTGTGATTAGTATGTAGAAACACATTGAGGTACTCGTAAAGAAAATGATTTAATATAGAATCTAAAACAGCCATATTATGAAAGATACGGAAAAATATAATCATTATTTCTACATATATCACATGAAGTAGTATGGATAATGCTGACATCACCATATATTCTTAATTTTCATTTTTTGAATTTTTGAAATTAATTTTTCTATAAACTACAAATGTTATAATTTTTTCCAAATAGTTTTATTTCAAATAAATGGATATAATTATCCTAATTCATTAATATGTAAGGGAAAATAATTTGGTCATTCAATTAATTCCATATCACTTATGGTGCACTAGACACATGATACCTCCCTACGAGTATGTGACATTAGGGTTTTCATATGAACATAAAATTTCATGATTCAAGAAAAGAAATTAATAATGACCACACATATAAGGAATAATAATTAATTCCATATAAAAGAATATCAAATGACACATAATACACATGGAATTATTTTTGGTGTTCTATCCTCATGGAATTATTACATTTGAATCACCAAGTGCGAACTTTATGATATGAAGTCTCAATGCTTATCATCCCTACAAACCTGATGGTTAAACATCATATATTTCATGTTATACAAATTAATATTGAGTATTTTTCCTATTTATTTATTAATATTTATTTTAAATTTATGGGTTCACATTATATCGAATTAATGCCTTTAGTAATTTTATGAGACAACTATTTTATGGTAATTATCACTATAATGCATCATAAAAGAAAAATAATTATATGAAAAGTAAAAAATATAATACTATTATAGTAATAACAAGTATAAATTTAATTGGATCATGGTAATCAATTACAATAATTCAAGAATACTTCAATGGGTATCTTATATACTAATAAATCATTGATGAAGATTTCATCAAATTTTTTCACCATGTTATGAAAATTATATTTCATGGAAAATCTAAAATAAATGGTTCATTACTTATACCAAAATAAAGATGATGTTAGGTTAATGTAGCATATTTTTAGAAAAATTTTATATTTTCTGTTACAGAAAGATCAAATTGTATTGTTCTATAAAAATTTTATTATCTAAAAAACAATAATACTAATGACTGGTTAACCTTTCAAGCATTTAATTCATGAAAAATATTGGGAAGTGTTTCATTGTTTTAGCTTCATTTAACTTCTAATATTGTATATATACACTACATCCATGGAAATTTCATACAGGTCTCTTCTCAGTATCTTTATTTTTTGACATGGACATACCTCACTTCTTTTGAAGAACATGGATTTTTATAACCCATTCAATATATTGGATTTAAGATATGAAACACACATCAATGAGTTTAAGAATATCTTTCATAAACAATTACATCATAGGATGTGTGGGTCTTAATTTTTTATTTTTCATAGTGAACTCTCTTATTATTGATCTTTTATTTTTTTGAAAATATTGGGGTTAATTCTATTAATATTATAAATTTTAAATATATTGATTACATTCTTTTCCTAAAAAATGAGACTTTTCCAATTTTTCCTTCATTAGTTATTCACTAAAAATCCCTGAAAGTTTATCATTATCACCTAATAATGAATAAATTATTGTTTTTGGAAGTGTTTTAAACTCATTAATTGAGAGATTGGAGATTTATGAGATCAATTTTGGGTAGTAATCCTTTGATAAGTTTTCATTCAACTAATTTTTTTCCGAATATTCATAATTTACTAGAAATAAATTGGTTTCATTAGTTTCCATCATCAATCATTGAGTTTAATCATTATTTTCCCATATTTGTATTATAAACACATCATGGATGGTTTATCTTCCATAAAAAATATGGTATACTAGTCTATTAATTCATTTCCATGGTTGAAATTTTTTAAAATGTCAATGTTTTCTTATTCATCACCATCATTGAGAATTAGTCACTCTATGATTACATCATTCCTTGAAATTCATATTTCTAGGAATTTTTTCCCTGGGATAAAATAAATATACCCTTCTTACTCCATCTCTGGGATGAAAAATTAAATTGTGTATATGAATTTCCCCACAATGATAAGAATGTTTTCAATAATTTTTTAGGGTTTTTCCAATATGCTATTAACAATTTAGAGTTTGAAATATTTTTTCTCTGCATCATCACATCCATCTGTTCAAAACAAACACTAGGGAATTATATTTATAATCAAACAAAAGAAAACAAACATCCATATTGAATATTAAAGGATCAATGGTGTGTGGGATGGAAAAACTCCATGGATCACTCAAAATACGGGGATTTTCTTTCCAAAAAATAATCTGAATACTTATCTTAGAGAAAAAACTCCATGATACAAGAAATTATTTTTATTTAAGAATAAATTATTTAGGAATATAGAATAATATTAAATTTGGAAAATAAATTTATCAAATTGGATATTTATAAAAAAAGTTGATTACTTCTAGAAATCCATTATATTCACTCTCAACACTTCACTAACTCATCCACTCGAGGAATGGCAGTGGTGGTCTATAAGGATTTAATTTTATTACTCTTCAGAATTATCTACTTAATATTATTTTCCAGATTTTCACATCTTTTAATTACAGATTTCTTCTTAAAATTTCTTTCCTTTATATAGTCAATTTTTCCCTTTCCCTGTATACTTTTATTATTTTTTACATAAACTTCTCATCCACCCCTCTCTTCTTTCCCTCTAGATCATAACCACTGTGATATGTTACAAGATTTACCTCCTCTTTTTTTCTATGTGTCTCCTGGTAATTTATTGGGTAGTATCTGTGATATTTTCTGAGATATATTCACAAATATAGATACTATTTTTGCAGAGTCTATATTATAAAATCATTAGAGTTTCTCATGGATTTATAATCACTAATATAAAATGAAAATTAATTTATTATAGATATCTTTAAGAATATTATTTCTTATTTGGTATGGTGTTTTTGGATATAATTATTTTTATGGTTTCTTGGGTTTAGTTAAAGGAGACTAGAATAAATGGAATAGCCTTATATATCACCATTATTGTGCATATATGGGGATATTGTAGATTTAGTTTAAATTTTGGAAACCTTAATATTTTTTCTAACATAGATAAGTTTTTATATGTGGTTTAAATAACCACCCAAGGATCATGGTATTTTTGAAATTGTTAAGGAAATTGATTATAAAGAGAATGGTCAAAATCCAATGGTTGATTATCCTCATAACCTTTCTAAATCTTTTAGGATGAAATATTTCCTCATAATATGTTAAAATATGTTAATATAATAATGGGTTACCATGGTTATAACTACTAACATTTAGTTAGTACCTTATATAATATGATCTTATATTAGTATTTAATTAATCCATCCACTTGGGTGACTAAACATGTAGTCCCCTCCATTTAAAATATTTATCTCCTTGTTTGGACATAAAAACATTTCCTTAAACAATTATTGAGATAAATATCATAAAAAATATATCTTCCAACATCATGGGTTTTCATCATCATAACTCTTTCTATGGAATCATTGATTATAAAATTTCTTTAGGTTATATAAACATTCATTGATAATTTGTATTTATATCCAAACATCAAGGTAGGAATGTAGTCACTTCCTCAGAGGATATTTTAATGAATCCATTGTTTTGAGAGTTTATTTTCCATCTAGTTGGATAATTATTTCATTTAAATATATAAAATTAATCTTCACAAGGTTGATACATTGTGATCATTATACTGAATTCTTCTTTGAAATGATGATCTAGGATGAGGCTTAGTGAGAACAGTTTTGTGTAAGGGTAATCAATTTTACCCAAACATATTATCTTGTGAAAAATGATGTACTTTGTTTCTCTTTAGTTATCCACTACACACTTAACTTCACAAATATAGACATGTGGGATCACATTGATACCAATAAAGTGAAAAGATGGAATCTAACGAAAATTATTGGATGTATATGAATTGATTAAATCATTTTCCAAAGGATCTTTCATGTAATTATATGAAATCATGAAAAACTAGAAAAGAAATAAATTATTATAAACACATTACATTCACCCAATATATTTTTAATCATCTTTATTACTATGTAAATTCTTTGATTTTACTCGATAACGATCCCTGAGATTGGCATCTAAACATTCCACTTCTGAAGGAGTCCTTGGGTCATGCAAGAATAACATGACAATCAAGCGGGATTATGTAACTACCATGACATTCCAGTGTCTCATTGATAATGGTGGTATGATAAGAGAACATTATATTAAAAGTAGTTTAAACCAATCATTTAGAAATAACTATCATCATATGCACTGCCACATGGTAGTGGTTTTTATAACACCTTTAAGGATTCTCCTTGAAAGTGAATGCATTAATTAATGTGTTTTCAATTCATGGAATAGCACACCAATCGTGTATGAAAATAAAAAATTTTCATACAATATGATACAAAAAATATCTATATATCATATACTTATAAGGAATTAGGGTATATCTCATTCAAAAATATCCAACCATATAATGAATTATAGATAAAGTTTCTCATGACTCCATACCTATTAAATTTGTGAAAAAAAAGATAAGATCCGCTAAATATAAAACCAAAAACTTATGATCATCATTCATCATGTAATTTATCTATTACTATTCACGTTATAGATTCCACCATATTTTCTACTCAAACTATTCTCATTTAATCATTTAACAAAAAATATTTAAGAATATAATTTAAATTATTTACTTTTCTAAAATTCTCATCATAAAATTAATTAAAATTACTGAATGGTTTCTAAATTAATATTTTACTTCAATTTATATAATTCAAAATAATAAATTTCACCCATATCATGTGTTCATTAAACTCTTCATCATCATTTCATAAACTAAGTGTTCTATGACCTACCCTAGGCTTCAAGATAGAGATTCAAACATAGAGTATAACACAAAATTGTTTCAGTAGATATAAATCATATCATCCAGTAATCAATAAAAAACAACCAATAACCCGGTACATAAAAATTAGGAAATACAAGATTTTAACCAATACCAACTATCCTAAATTCATCCTTCAATACCTTTTTAAAACATTATTATACTATCTAGACTGATCCACTACCACAACTAGAGCATCCCATCCAATATATTTCCAAATAAAAAATCATACTAGTAACATAAGAAATAAAATAAAGGGTTCTACCATCCTATAAAAAACATATTATAGTAAATATATTTCAATAATAATAAATTATGGGGAAAAATAATGCAATCATTCCAATGTAATCATGTTACAAAAAATCATGTATGATAATAGCTGCAGGAAAATTAATTCTAGTAATAATTTGTACCCATAACCATCTTTAAATATTCATTTAATTATGATCATGATCTAGGTATAATGAAGAAAAATTTTAGTAATCATAAATAACTAAAAGACCAACTATATATTTATTTTAATAAAAAAATCATTCTAAATAGTTTTTAAGGAAGTAGAATAATTTATTTCACATAAATTATTCGTCATTCATATATTATTAGAGTAATTGAAATTTTTAAATAGTTTTAGGAATATCATTCAGGATAATAAATAATATTGTTTACATTAAATAAATTTTACTATCTAGAACATTTTTAGGTAACCAAGAAATAAATATTAAATCTATGTGTTCATAATTCCCATCTAATACTTATATTTTATTTACTTCAAGATTGTTATCTTTTATAAGTTAGATTCCACAATTTACTAAAAAACTAAATAATAACACTCCCACAACTATGGATAAATAATAACAATAAAATACTCACATACCTCAATACAAATTTTTAGGGAACCACTACTACAACATGGTATAATAGATTCCCAACCATAACTAAATATGAAATAAATCACAGTTGAACTAAACCAAAATAGTCAACTATCAAACCTTTCTTGAAAAACAACCCAAACTATGGAGTATTCTTTTTAAAAAAACTCTAGGAATAATATAATATGGATTAGGTGAAGAGAAAGAGATACAAATTAGAATATTGAAGAGGGTTATATTTCACTGATCATTTGAGTTAAAAATATCATCGAAGATGATTGGAGTGCACTAACATATCGTAGGTTTGGCTAAGATTTAATAGGGAAAATAAAAAACCAAAGGAGTTAGGGGCCCTTACAAATAAATGAATCTATAATAATCTCTCTAATGATATGGTGACTTCCACCACAACTATAATGACTCCAGTTATTGTCAGATCCAGTTCTCCAGGTACTAGAGATGAGTTTTCTCCCAAATATTGAATTCTATTTAAAAACTGTTCTACAATATTTTACTAGAACTATACTATGCTCTACTATGTTTGGGATTTATTTTCATCCTATTAAATGGACACCATATACCTCACCACATTTCATATAATGATTAATCTCCATTTCAGATCAACATTCTGTGGATCATTGTGTGAGGAGATATATATATTTATTCTACTCCTTCGTGAACAAATCTATGTATATTCTACTCCACCCAGAGCCAAAAAAATACCTATACTATATTAATTTAGATCACATGATGTTAGAGGATGTATCGAGATCATAGAAACCCCACTCCCTTGGTTATTCCCTCTATCCCTTACACATTTACTATTGGAAATCATTCCAATGAAAACTAATTTTTAGAATAGAAAATATTAGTATTTCCCTCCTTGTGGTGTATGAAAGACCAACATTGAAGACTCACAATGTCCTAGAACATATAACTAAAAACAAAAAATAGACTACTCCCTACTAATACTTAATGATGTACTTTAACTTACTTAAAAACATCCATGTTTCAAACCCCCAGTTCATAATCTTTGAAAAAACTATTTCAACCAATCCACAACTCAATAACTGGGATAACAATGGCCACTAAAATTTTTTTAACCCTTTCTTGGTGCAAATCTAAATGGAAAAAATAGAACTAATCTCTAGAATGCATCCCGACACCCTCTGCATACCTGATATCCCCAAAAGCGATTAAGGGAAGGATATGGAAAAATTGAGCCCTAAAATTGAAAAACCAAACCTAATAGAGACTTCAATTACATTAAAATTATAATAACTAATACATAAAAATCATGGTGGTATAATTAATTCGAGGCCAAAAGTTAATAAATTACAAACTCAATGTAGAAGTAAATTAAATCATTTTTCATACCTAATGTTTACTACATGGATTTTTTTATGATAAATATGAATTAGTTTGAAAATATAAACTAATACATAAACACACTCGTAAAAAAAACTTATAGTTATGAATAGAAATATATGAATAAAATAAATAAATGAAAAATTAATATATTTAATAAGGAGTTAAATTGTCATGGTAAATTCATAAATAAATAAGTACAAACACATTATAATTTATTAATTCATTGTGGATAATCCATAATTAAACAAATATTAATATTTTATATTTATCCTATCTATTAAATCAATTATATAATTTGGTATGAGGTATTGACTTTTAATATATGGTGTTAAATTAAACACAAACATTTAATATTTATAATATATTATGTAAATAGTTTATAAAATCTCAATATAAAAAATTTATAATTTATTTAATCATTGATCAAATCAATTATAAAAACAATTTTTCTATGTCATTTAAAATATTTCATATAATAAAGCCTTTTAATTTGAAAAAATAAAATTGGTTATTATAAGCAATTCCTAACATTTGATAAAAACACGTTTATATTTTGAATTATTTTAAAATTTATAAAATCTTCATAAGAATCTTTTTTAATTTCAAGAAAAACAATGTATATCTAAATTATATTACATTCTATATAACAATAAATTGATATTTTATTATTAAACATTACTATTTGGAATATTTATTTAGTAAATATTTAAAAAACCTTAATTAAGTAAATATAAAAATATTATAATTTGTTAATTTATAAACGTATTTATAAAATAATTAAATACTGGAAAATGGATTTTCCCATAATTTGAAAAATATTTATAATATATTTAATTAAATTCATAATTAGAATAATCAAAATAATTATTTATTTTTAAATGGACAACATAAACCATATCATAAGTGGAGAGAAATAAACTAGTGCATGAAAAATCACCCTTGGGAAGAAAATTTTATTTTATGGTTGATAATACAAAAATCGATGATCATAGCCACAAGTTTTCCTCTACATAATATAAATTCAGTGTTTAACAACAATCATGGCTTACAATGTTGGGATTGAATAAAATTAAAACGGTTGGCTCAAGATATGTAAACTATTATAATATATAGTATAAATTTTTTTTTGGATTAACTCATTATTTTACAAACACGAAGATGTGAAATCAATGGTTGTGTCTCATCCACTTATTGTAGTATTTCAATGAAAATTTATAGTTTTTTGAACATGGGTTTATAATGAAGATAATAGAATTTGAACCAATGTAATTGTTGTTTTTTTAGTTTGAGTTGGTAAAATCTTGTATAGTTCCATCACCATGCCATGTTTGACAATCCCCCTTTGATGCCTTGTATCATTACTGTGCTTGTTCATAAAATTGGTGTATAATTTTTGAAAAGGTTTACATATAGATCAGGTGTATTTGAGATAACATTTATAATGTGGGCTTATATTTGGATCTGAAGTTGATATTGAGAAATGTTGATAATAGTTCAAAGAATGTTATAGTGTGTGAGACCTAAAAAACTATTACATATATTTGGGGTGATGATACTTTTTAATTATAGTATGCATTTTCAACTAATTTGTGAAAACTATGCAGTTTAGAAAGATGATTTTTCAAATAAATCTTGTAGTGGTTTATCATTCTTCTTATGGTGGATCAATATTCAATCCCAAATCAAAATAGATAAGTGGAATTAGATTTTTCAGGTGATTTTTTTTTCAAATAATCATCTTAAACACTTATTAGGGAATAAAATTCTTATATTTGTGAGTTTATAATGACAATAATTATTATAGGTTAGATAAATTTTGGAGGAATAAGAATTTTTTGTTCTCAAACATGGATTATTTTGAGAATTGGGATTTGGAATCGAATTCTGAGTGGTGGTACAAACAGAGTGTATATTTTAATATGTTTTTGAGTGAATAAATGGTTGTTGGGGGAATAAGGTTCATTATAGGGGTGTCTATATCTATGTGGAAATGAAAATTATATAGGGATATCACATCACACTACACATCTAATTTTTCATGTCATTGTGGTGGTTCAGAGTGGTTGGTTGTTCCCCATGCAATATTTCCAGGAATTAATATCTAGAATATGATTTTTATAAAACATCCATAAATATTGGAATTAAATGATTATGTTATAATTAATTTTATAATTGATGATTATAATTTTTGGGGTCTAACCTAGAGAATAGCATTATGTTATGGACCATGATGTTAAACCACATTATATCCATTGTGATGTTGTTTCACACTAACCCCTAGCTCATTCACCAATACACCCCCTACAAAAATGAGTTTTCATAAAACTATTATAAAAGGAAAATCCAATATTTATTGGTTTCATGAAACTAACAATAAAACACCCATTTCCCACCAAATGTTTCCATCCCAAACTTTACTTTGGTGGCTCCCATATCATTATTTCATTGTAGATCAATGTTCCATCATAAGAAGGATCTCCCTCACACTACTAGTTTAATTAAATTTAAATTATTCTATAATTTCCTTCAATCTTCATTCCAATATTTAAGTGAAATAATATTTTTGGGTATTAATTTATAATTTCAAAACATTGAGTGAATTGAGTCAGACAATGACGTGATATTGGGTGAGTAAACACCTTTAACATCAAGGTATGTGTTTTTTTTCATATATCACTATATTAATTTATATATATGTGTTGTGAATTCACATTCATTTGTTTATAAGTAAATGAATTTAGTGAGGGGTTTAAGGAATTCCATATTTTGTTAAAAGGCTAGAGTAAATCCTCTGGGGAATAAATATTGTGTTACACACATGGTTTGGTGATTTTACAATGTTCTAGGAGCTATTCCACCAAGGGGTGTTCCCATTAATTACGTCTAATAGAACATATGTTAGTCTCAGTTCATGCTATAAATTATAAATTGAATATTTTGATATTTTAATTGGGGGTCGTAGGTATATATTTTTGTTATATTCCTAATAAGAGGATATAATAAGAAGGGTGTTATCAAAAATTATATGGAATGGGTATCTTTGTGGATTTTAGATATTGAATCGTAATTTGGGTGGAGTATTTTATTTATGTCATTTCTTATAATGGCCATGATTATGCCTTTATAAGAGAGCTGTTAGTTCTTGTTCATTTTCCTTATTAGTGTTTCTTCAAAAGATCATTTTTTGTATATCGTGGTGAGTACTAGTGTATGTTAAATCCCTAAGGTAGTAAAATCTGTGACTTTTTTCTAGCCTCCTTTTTCCTCAGGAATGGAATGTCAATAATTATATTATATAACAATTAGAGGTGGATAATCGTCCATGTATGACTTAAATAATTATTAACAACCCATGTAACTTGATATCCTATGAGATGGTGTATTTCCATAGAGAGTAATATTGATTATATGTGGATAATCATGACTGATGAGTTAATCTAGTAAACAAAAGTGTTAAATAATAAATATTGATTTGGAGATGATCAATGAGTTATGTCCTAGGGTATTTGGGACTATCTAGGATTAATGTTTTGTTTTTGGTGATATGTAAGAAGACCTTATATAGAGGAGTTATTCATTGAAGGTGGTGCTTCAATTATATATTTATGATACCATATAGAGGAGCGGTAGGTGTGGGTCATGACTAGTTGAGATATATGAACAGCCTTGTCTTCCATACATATAAATATACCCGTACATTCTTTACATGGATGATGATGTGGATATAGTGTAACACTCAATATTTTAGGAAATGTTTTATGTCCTTAAACTATACATATTTGATTCATTAAAAAATAATAATTTCATAATAATAAAAGGTAAGGATAAAATTATTTATAAAATAAATGATTCAAACTATCAATGCTTCATTTAATCATAATTGATCATTATAATAAAACAATATGAAAAATATTATAACATAGAATTGGTTGAAATATACAATAGATTAGTATAAATTTTAAATTTGAATAGATGAAAATGTTATAATAAATAGAAAAGAATAATAAATTTTCAACAAAAAATCTAATAGATCATCTTTAACCTTAAGGATCTGAATATGGAGAGATAATCCTCCAATAATAAAAGAAGCATAAAAAGACAAAACATATTTTGAAATCTATAATGAAAATGAAGGTAATTAAAAGTTGATTTAATAGGTTATAATGGAATGAATTAATGGGGAATAATGTTGGTAATATATCCATTATAAATGGAAATATGGTTATTTGACACATAACCATTAAAAATTGGTCATTTGAAATAAGGTTTTTAAAAATAAGATCATTAGATGTACAAGTATCTTATAAGTATAATGATTTTTTCTATTTTTAGTAACAAATATATATTAATATAATGCTCAAATAATGATCAGTGAATATAATAAAATAAAATATTATTTATTTTTTAAAACATTTATATTTTTTACATAATATTATTATTAAAGAAAATTTTGATATATTTAAACAATCCAAAGGGTGATTTAAATATCAATGAGTTAATAAAATACTAATTTTATAATATAACTAAACAATTTTAATTCTATTTCTTGAAGAAAATTTAATATATATGTGATTTTTTTCAAAGACAAAAATTTTAAATTTTCATGTCTTTTTAATTAATCTCTAAAAAAGATTTGTTTTTCTAAATTTTTTTTAATATATATATAATGTAATAAATTAACATGCATTAAATATTTATTACAATATTAGTAATAATAAAAAACTCATTTTATGATTAAATAATATATTTTCTCTATAATTGTTTTCATACGTTATATAGACATACATAAAAATTATTTTTTATAAACTCCTGAAATTGATTCGTAAACAATAGTGTACAAATTTTCTTAATTATCATATCCAGATTTTAGAATAATTTTATTTTAAATTATTTAACCAAAAAATAGGATACCAATGAAAATATTAGTTACCATAATAAAAAAATTATTTTCTGAAAAAATTATTTTAATGAAATATTTAATTTTTAACAAAATAAATAAAATTGATCCATTTTTTATTACTCTAATGGTTTTAAAACATATAAAAATATATATTAACACTAATTTAACATGTAATTGATAAAAAAAATTAAATAAAACACT
Source organism: Viscum album (assembly GCA_963277665.1). Taxonomy (NCBI): domain Eukaryota; kingdom Viridiplantae; phylum Streptophyta; class Magnoliopsida; order Santalales; family Viscaceae; genus Viscum; species Viscum album. Next base: position 1,763,456,098 of record OY728136.1, on the reverse strand, counting down.
ATAAAAAATCTACAAAAAAGTATTATCATGATATCTTAAATTTTAATTTGATAGTTAATTTTCTCATTTGGTTAAATTAGAATGAAATTAAATTCACTCGAAATTTAAGATACATCACACATAAAAATTTTATGATGGGTGAACATAAATTTTTAGTAAAAAATTAATAATAAACCTAATAAATAATTAATCATGTTTATGGGGGGTAAAAGGAGGTAATCTATCATGAATTGAATTTTAAAAAATAAAATAAACACATACATATACCAAATTAACTTATACATGTATGAAAGTTTGTCTCACATATATCTCCAATATTTCGTCTCCTATATCACCCAAATCTCATATCATTAAGTATTTACACTTCACCAAACATTAGTTTCTGATTAAATGTTTATATCCTTCACATGTAGAAGGAGATCAGATACACCCACACAAATATATACAAATACTTCATATTAACATTTAATATCACCAAATTTTACTTGATCTATAACTCTTTTACATGTTTTTAAATCCCGGTTTATAATAATGTCTCCCAATGCCTCAATTTAGAAGTGGTATTTAAAGAGATTATTCAAATCCTCAATGTGAGTATTATTCATACCATAAACTTTTCTTCTCAATTTTTCTCATAAAACACTCCAAAAATCATATTATAAATATAATAATTTATGATAAATATAAAAATTTGTATACTATATTTTTATTATGATGTTTTGAAAACGATTATCTATCCCCCATCCCATCATTTGAAAAATGAAAATGGCGTCTTTTTTCATGTGAGGATTGGCTCCAAGAATGAGGTATTTCATTTTTCCTTACCATGATACAATAATGATTATATGATTGTATTTAAAATTTATATTTTTGAAATAGTTTAATTTTAGGTAATATATATCATGAATTTTGTATATGTCTAACAACTTATTACCATACCACCATTTTTTTGTTAAAATTTACTAAACAAGCTTGACCCTAATTTCATCACACTATTTTGTTAATAAAACTTTAATAGAATGAACTTATAAGACAATAAATTATTATATAAAATCTATTTTAGTAACTTGAATAATCCAATAATGATGAAATTTTTATCAATTAATGAAGATTAACATCGACATTACAATGTGTGTGCCGAACAATAAAAATTAATATCATTTGATAATGAAAATAGTCAATAAATAACCAATAATTATATATTAAATGACCATAAATAATTTATCAACAAGTTAATATATATGAATAATGTTATCAAATAATTCATTAAAAAGTTCATATTTAGTTTTTACGTGTTTAAAACACTATCAAGAAAGTTGAAAATAATGGTAATGGATTTTTTCAAATAAATATCATTAATTATAGTTATAATATTTCTCCTTGAACCCCATTCCTTTAAGAATTATTTATTCTATAATTTTTCTATATTCTATTATATTTACTAATTATTTCATAGGGATTCAAATTTAATTCGTATAAAATACTCTTTAAAGTTTTCTTATTTATAAAATAATTATTATTGTAAACATTTTTCAAACCCCAATTTTCATTCATTGATTTTGGGATTTATTTTTTCATTTTTAATATTTTAGGTATAATTTATCCTATAAAATGGCCAAATAAAATATTATATTAAAACTGTTTTTCACATATTTAAATTTTTAGAATAAAAAACTTTTAGGATCATTGTTACTCAGAGGATTATGATATTTCTATGTGTTTTATTGACTTATACTATTTTTAATTGAGTCATACCTTTTCTCTCATAACAAAGGTCTTCAAAAGTTATTATTTTATTCATTTGATCTAATTTTTTAAAAATAATTTATTGTTCTATTTGAGTATTTTGGATTTTATGAGAAATGTTATATTAAATTATTTATTCCATTTTTTATTAAAATATATCATTGATTGGAATAATACTCATCTTCTCTAATGCATGTTTTATACCATATTATTATTCTTCATTTCCGAAAATTTAATATTTTTTACTTTTAAAACAAAAAAAATATTATTGTATGTTATCTACATATTTATCATTACTGAATTTCAAATTTATGTTTTATAATACTTTTTACAATGTGTTTTTCAAAAATGGTATTATAAAATAAAAAAATTTCTTAATTACATTATAATATATTTTATCTTCTACTTCACATTTATCCTAGAAAACCACTATGTATGTTCCACATCTCAACTAATTGGTATTTATCCATAAATAATTTTTTAAAATGTATCCATTCTAATATCATATACATTATTTTTTGAAATTTACTCATAACATTTCCTCTTTATAAAATTGATAATAAATTATGTCCACAAAATAAGTTTACATTTTCTCATTTATTTGGATCTTTATCTATAAAGGATCTACCTCTAGTGGAGTTATCTTACATGTATAAATACATAAATTCTATAATGAAATACTCTTTTTTTGTTGAGTTTTGGAATTAATATACATAATTATTTATTTCATTTTTTGTGATACCATTTATAAATGTTATATAACTCATATTCTTTCCATAGGTTACTCAGGATGTGATACGTGATTGATTTTATAATGTGATCATATTTATGTATATGATGGGTGGTATCCTATTTATCACTCTAATTAATTGGTTAATGGTTCATATCTCATAATATTTATGAGTAATGGATATGATTGTGTTTGTTAATTTCTTAAAGGGTGGCATGGATTTAGTTTTCCCGCTAGATAATGGGTAGGCATGATTGTGTATTCTCATGGTGTAATAATTTCACATGACTATTTTTTGTTCTATAGTTTCTTGTTATGCCACATGTTTCAGACTTGTCACATTTTATGGCTATATTATGCTCCATGGATGATGATTATTATCTCTTGCATCCAAAATATTATTCCATGGTTTATATTTAGTAATTTTGTTTTACTTGTTCTTCAATGATGAACCCTATAATACACTTTTTTATATGTTTTCTTTCTGAGCATATATTTCTCCCACACACATGTTCTATCATTTTCTTATAATCAAGATTCTTAATGAATATTTGATAACATTTCCCCTTATTGAGAATTTAATCCTACTACTTATTTTGTTTCACATTTCCCATGGGAATTGCATGTATAATAATTTATAAAAAGATGTATTATGCATATATTTTGTGTGTGATATTGATAAAACAAGCTTTAATGGGTTATTTATATATATAATCTTCAAATACATTAATAATTTAGTTCTTTAGGGTTGAATGATGATGTATTGGACATTAATCTTAAATTATAATAATGGTGTGATACATATGAAATGTTATCAAGGATAACTCCTTCAATACAAAATAAAATATATGAAGAAATTTTTTTAGAATAAGACCTGAGAGTATGGGTTTGAGGCATCTCAGTGGGTAATAAAACATTAGTTTTTTATTTTTGGGTATTTTATTACTAATATTTTGGGATTAGTTTGGTTATTTTTGTAGATTAGGATAAATTAAAATAGTGTAAACACCAAGATAAAATCTAAATATAGGGAAACTTCCTAAACATTTGGTATGATAGACAGTGCATAGTTTCCTATTGGTGACCTCTTTGTTTATATACAAACATGTAGATATGGGTTCTAGCATAAATAAAACCAGGGTTAATAACCCCAAAAAATTATGGTTAATTATTAGATCAATATTTATGCATTGCATAATTAATGTGTCTAACTAAACACATAATTTGACACATACATTGTAATGGCCCGGACCTCCCTGGTCCATTACTTTGTGATAATGTGGTGTTGGAGGTGTTCCGGGAGGTCAAGGTGACTTATCCCCTAGCTGCTGCCTACCGGTAGCTCGGTCTACCGGTAGCTGCTGACTACCGGTAGCTCGGTCTACTGGTAACTGCTGCCTACCGGTAGCTCGGTCTACTGGTAGCTGCTGCCTACCGGTAGCCGGACTACCGGTAGCTGCTGAGTACCGGTAGCTCAGTCTACCGGTAGCTGCTGCCTACCGGTACTCGGTCTACCGCTAGCTGCTGACTACCGGTAGCTCGGTCTACTGGTAGCTGCTGTCTACCGGTAGCTCGGTCTACTGGTAGCTACTGCCTACCGGTAGCTCGGTCTACCGGTAGCTGCTGCCTACTGGTAGTCGGTCTACCGGTAGCTAATGATTACCGGTAGCTCGGTCTACTGGTAGCTTGTATCTACCGGTAGCCGCAGTCCAGCAGTAGCTCGGCTAAAACTTTGCCAAATTTCTAGTTCTAGGAACAGTGTTTTCAGTTTTATGAATAGTATCGGTAGGTGAACAGTGTTTCTATCGGTGAGGTTCAGTGAACAATGTTTCTATCAGTGAGGTTCAGTGAACAGTGTTTCTATCGGTGAGGTTCTATCGGTGGACTTCTATCGGTAGACTTGAACAATGTTTCTATCGGTGAGGTTCTATCGGTGGACTTCTATCGGTAGACTTGAACAGTGGTTCTATCGGTGAGGTTCTATCGGTGGACTTCTATCGGTAGACTTCAACAGTGTTTCTATCGGTGAGGTTCTATCGGTGGACTTCTATCGGTAGACTTGAACAGTGTTTCTATCGGTGAGGTTCTATCGGTGGACTTCTATCGGTGGACTTGTACAGTGTTTCCAGAATCCTAAGAGCTACCGATTCCATACTTTGCCAAATTTTGAGTATGTGAACAGTGTTTCCAGCTTCGCAAATTTGACATTTTCTTTGACGTAAAATACTTTTAAAACCTTATTTTATGGACTTTAAGGCCGATTCAAAGGCCATAAATCCTATATTAATTATTCCTAAGGCCGGGATGTTTTTACTTGGTCAAACCGCGTGGGTTAATGCGATCCGTTTTTAATGGAGAATAAATCGGATCTTAAACCGTCGCCTCTCTAATTTATTTTTTTTAAAGGGAACGAGATATCATTCTTCGTTGTTATTCCTCCTTGTTCTCATCTACGAGATGCTAGAACCTTGCAATCATTCCCTTAGGAGTTTCACAATCAAATGTTCCTCGGATCAGTTCCGCTCTGTTTGATACAACCAAGTTGTGTCGATCGTTCTTCCATATAAGGTATGTTTTATCATCGTTCCTTCGGGGATCACCTTCTCTTGTTCTTCCTTCCATATTAGCATGTAATCTCCATGGTTCTAATGGGTTTTTTTGGGGTTGGTTGGTATTGTCATACCGTGGCATCCTCCGGTGGATGCAGCTGTCGTGAGGAGAAGAGGACTGTGACCCGTTGTGTGGATAAAGGACGTCAAGAACTCTTCGAGGTAGGGGATTCATGGCTTCTCTAATTGTGTATGTGCAATCGTAGAATTATCATGATTTAGTCCTTTGGATCACAATGAAATTGACCTAATTAAATACTTGAACCGGATTAAAAGAATTGGTTGATCGCATGTTGTTGCTTTGTACCTTGATAACGGTTTGCCTCATGTTTTCCTAGATAGAGTGATATCTATGTTTTTTCTTTAATTAGTTGCTCGTTCATGATGGAAATTGATAAAGAACGTAAATATGGAATTATTAGTTAAATAATTGGCTAAAGATAAAGAGGCATGTTAATGAGTCTGTTAATTCTAGATGGATTAAAGAACTATTAGTTCGATAATTTCAAAAGGGTTCTGAGTTACCCGCTTGCTTGTAAGGATGAATGCCTTCTGGTTTGGGGCTCTGAGTGCTCATCTTGTATGAAGGCTGAATGCCTTGTTAAAGGGCCGAGAGCCCATTTTGTGATCTTTAATTTCCTGCTACTTGTGATTTGATGTGAGCCTGGATGACTGTTGTGATATGTGGAGGCATGGGGACTTGTGGTTGTGGTAGCGGATGACGCCTAGTGTGGCAAGATGCATCGGTTTATGCATGTGGGTGTCGGGGAGGACACCAAGGATGATGGTATGAGATGAATGTGATGGTTTGATGTTGGTGGTTTGGTTTGGTTGTTTATCTGCTTTACTTTTCCCCACTACTGAAGGAAGCTGGTTTTGCTTACCCTCTTTCCAAAGGAGGCGAAGACACGCAAGGTATGCCATGTGCTTTCTGTGTTTAGCCTCTCGATGTAGGATGGGTCTATGCTCTTGCTATAGGCAGCAAAGACTTGACGGGTAGTATATCTACTCACCGTGTTGAGCCCATTTTGTTTAGTAGCATAGGATGCATTTCTAGAATGCCTGGGAATGTGGGGAAGGTAATTCCATAATGAATATTTTTTTAAATGGTGATAATCCACGGGGATGGAGAGACTGAAATTTTATAGTGATGTGAATCCTAAAAAGGATCAGTTCTTGAATGTGATGCCAATTTAGTTTAATGTGGTAAATTGTTCATGGTTAATTAATGTTTAAAGAATTAATTAACGTACATTGGAACTGATAAAATGAGAATGGAGTAATCTAATAAAGCTCTTCAAATGGTTGTGTGCTTATAGGATGCCTAGTCTTAGAAGTAGCAGCCTGGAGTCTGAGAGACATTAGCTGCAGTTGTGCCTATGACAAGGTAATTCCCATAGTGTGGTTGTGAGTCATATATATTCTATACTTTTTGTGTTTCTATACGCTACTCCACCTTGTCGGTAAGGGAAACTGACACCCCGGGGATTCTGAGCCCTGGGGAGGTGTTTTCCCCAACATTCTGATGGGAGGTTGAATGGCTGACTACCCCCTTTTTGGCCCCGCTCTCTTCTCTTGGTAGATCTTTGTGCTGGTAGGCACAGTGGTTAGTTTTACCCATATATATGTGTAGAGGGATGTAATGGCTTGTGGTTATTTCACACACATATATTCGGGATATAGTATCCTATGGACAACTATAGGTGTAACGTGTATAGGCTATAATGGCTTGAGGATCCTTACTCGGAGTATGGGATGTAATGGCTTGAGGTATTATACCCGACGTATGATACACGTTATGCGAGCTGTGGTGGCTCTTGGAAACTACCTGGTTACTTTTGGTTGTGAGGACTGTGTGGTGCTTCGCCTAGGTGTCTGCGGGAAAGCCTTTGTGGTGCACGTGGTGCAGGTTGTGGAGCTTAGCCCAGGTGTCTGCGGGCAAGCCTTGGAGAGAGATGCACAGGATGTATGTCGTTGGGGCAAAGTGGAAAACCAGTGGGGAAGTAGTAGCGGGTTACCCTTGATATTTTTTACTATATGCTATATTCTTGTATGCGTTACTTGGTGAGAGTAGCCATGGTGAGGTTGGGAACTTAGTATACCTGTTTAGGTAACGAGTTAGTTTCACTTGTTGTTCACTGGGCTTTAGCATGCTTTATTTACATTTGCACGAGAGGCTTGGGGAGGATCCTACTGAGTATACTGTTATACTCACCCTATGTATTTATAAACTGTTTTTCAGGTCACTTGGAGCAGGTTGGAGGTCAAGCTGGTTACTTCTAGCTTGTGGTTGGAGGAGGAGCTGTTCGGGTTTGTGGTCGCTGTCGTTTTACTTTCTTTTGGGTACTTTTAGTTTCCCCTTTCAGTTGTATCACTTTTTCATGACATTTCATATATGTACTTGGTTTCCTTTTATATCTCAGTTCTAATTTGGAGTTGATTGGAGTTTATTCTATCTCTCTCTTCTGCATGTGTTCTCTTAGAGGGTAATGCCTACCATTTGTGTGTGTATTATACCCTCGGTGCTAGTCACCAACCCGGGGCCTACTGGAGGTGGGACTCGGGGGTCATTATCTCCCTTCTCACATTGCCGGCCTAGGAGGGGTACACTTTGTGGGGAGGGGGTCGTGACAGAGTGGTATCAGAGGTCTGTTTGAGGGATAGGATGGAGTTTGGAGTTAGGCACAGGTGAGAATACATGGGATGGTAGGGCAACGGTGTCATTAATGTTTAGAAAGTGGGGTAAACACTGGAGACCGACAGAGACATAGGCGTTTAGGGCCACCTATGATCTGTTGCACGGACCTTTAAGCTTACGATGGCTACTAAACAAAGTGATACCGGTTGCAGGGTAGAGACCTAGGAAAGGATCATACATCATAATTCTTTGCACTTGTGTTCGAATGGGTAGACCTTGGGATAGGTAACTTAAAATAAATAAAACAAAACAATTAATTAATTAATGTTGAGTCATCCATATTCCAGGCTTAGGAGCTCTAACAGTTGTTATTTTGCAGGTATGGCTCCAGGTCGACGTCCTCGTCAGGTTTGCGCAGAAGATGCCCATCAGGCTATTCCAGCAGATTGCCGCCGAGTAGAGGTTGACGACGATGACACTTGGAGGAAGACACTTCGAGATTTTCAGTGCCAGAGTCTACAGAAGTACAAGGGATCCGTTTCAGATGCAGTCACAGAAGACTGGTTGGAGGAGATCGAGATAGGATTCAGTTCGATTCGTGCTCGGAAGGAACATTGGGTGTCCTTGGTTGTGACGATGCTGCGTGGAGCATCGAGGCAGTGGTGGTTCTTGTTCCTCGGTGATCGTGAGGAGTCAGCAATCTCATGGGAGGAGTTTCGAGATAGGTTTAGAGCCGAGTTTCTTTCGTCGACTGCGAAGGTGTCCAGTCGCCAGGAGATTCTCACCCTTCGACAGGGGAGCGCCAGTGTTCGAGAGTTTGGAATCCGTTTCAGGAACCTTTTACGATATGCTTCAGACCTGTTACCAGATGATGAGTCCAGGGCGAGGCATTTCGAGGAGGCTTTACGTCCAGAGATCCAGCGCCAGGTCACCCCATTTATGCTGAATACATATCCTGAGGTGCTGGCGAGGGCAGAGGTTATTGAGAGTACTTTGGCCAGGACTGGATCGTCACGAGAGGGGAATCGTCATGATTCCTCATGAAGCAGAGCTGTGGTCCGAGGTTCCCGGTTTTCAGGACAGAAGAGTTTCCGTTCACCTGGGGGTAGGTCCCAGCCCTTCCCATCTCATTTCTCCGGAGGTAGAAACTCTCAGACCTATGCCAAGGGATCAGATGCTTGTTTTTCTTGTGGTGGTCATGGTCATCAGCAGCGGGAGTGCCCGACTTTTCAGAGCAGTCATCGTGCACCAGGCTCTCCATTCCAGGTTCCTCCGTTGCGGCAGTTCCAGCCGAGGCAGCAGTAGCAGGTTGCACCAGTTTTAGATCACCAAAGGGTAGATGGAGCAGGCAGAGGACAGCCCCTTGACGCTCCCCATCCTTAGAGAGCAGAGCGCAGCCGTGGTGGTGGTCGTCATCAGGGTCAGAGAGGCCGTGGAGGAGGTCGTGGTCAGCTTCATGCTCTAGCGTTACCAGCCCCAGGCAAGCCAGATGTCGTTCGAGGTACCCTTTGATTGTTTTCTACCTTGGTGTATTCCTTGTTTGATTCAGGAGCAACACACTCCTTCATATCACCTACCCTTGTCCATGCTTTGGTACTTGAGGTAGTGAGGCTTCCAGTGCCCTTGGTGTTGACTACACCAGTTGGAGGTCGAGCTGACTTGTTTGAAGTATGTAGAGACTGTGAGCTAGTGTTGGGGAAACACCGCTCTTGGGGAGATTTTCTATGTTTGAGAATACAACCATATGATGTCATACTTGGCATGGACTGGTTATATTCGGTGCAGGCTATTGTGGATTGCTACCGGAATAAGGTCGTTTTCTTTGATGAAGATGGAGAGAAAGTGGTGTTTGTTGGTGAGAGAGAACCTCAGATCAGTCATAGACGAGTTCCATCCTTATCATCCATGATGGCTGGGATGATGCTGAGTTCTTCATAGGTTCAACAGTTGGCGTTTCCTAAGGTCGTGGAGGAGTACCCTGACGTCTTTCTAGAAGAGGTTGTATCCTTACCCCCTCGACGAGAGATCAAGTTTGGGATCGAGCTACAGCCAGGAGCATCTCCTATGTCTATGTATCCGTATAGGATGGCCCCTACTGAGTTACGAGAGCTACGTATTCAGCTCGATGGTCTGTTGCAGTGTGGTTTTGTTCGGCCAAGTGTGTCACCGTGGGGTGCACCAGTTTTGTTTGTGAAAAAGGCTGATGGCAGTTTGCGGTTGTGCGTCGATTATCGTCACTTAAACAAAGTGACAATAAAGAACCGCTATCCTCTTCCATGGATTGATGACCTATTCGATCAACTGAAGGGTGCAAGTTGGTTCTCAAAGATCGTCTTGCGGTCAGGATATCATCAAATGCGTGTAAAGGATGAGGATATCCCAAAGAATGCTTTCTGTTGTCTTCATGGGCATTATGAGTTTGTTGTAATGCCATTCGGTGTGACGAATGCTCCAGCTGTTTTCATGGGGTTGATGAATGTTGTGTTCCGTGAATTCCTGGAAACGTTTGTTGTGGTTTTCATCTATGACATCCTTGTGTACTCCACATCTGAAGAAGAGCATGCAGAGCATCTACGAGCCGTTTTGGGAGTTCTTCGCCAACATCAGTTGTTTGGGAAGTTGTCCAAGTGTGAGTTTTGGGCTCGAGAAGTTCGTTTCTTAGGGCATGTTGTGTCCCAACATGGAGTAGCTGTGGATCCATCGAATATAGAAGTAGTGGTGTCTTGGCCAGCCCCCAAGACCGTGTCAGAGGTGCGAACTTTTCTTGGTCTCGCAGTCTATTACAGGAAGTTTGTAGCCAATTTCTCCCAATTTGCGACTCCTCTGACAGCTTTGACCAAGAAGGATCAAGCGTTCATATGGACTGATCAGTGTCAGACAGCTTTCGAGTATCTAAAGGAGAAGTTGGTAAGTGCTCCAGTCCTTTGTCTTCCAGCAGAGGGAGTCCAGTTTGATGTTTTTTGTGATGCTTCACATCTGGGGCTAGGCTGTGTTCTCATGCAGCAGAGGTTAGTTGTTTCTTATGGGTCTCGGCAGTTGCGTCCCCATGAATGCAACTATGCCACCCATGATCTTGAGTTGGCAGCTGTGGTGTTTTCTCTGAAGTTATGGAGACATTACCTCATTGGTGATCACTTTGTGGTTTTCATCGATCATAAGAGTTTGAGGTATGTTTTCTCCCAACGTGACATGAACTTGAGGCAGCGTCGGTGGATGGAGTTCTTGCAGGAATACGACATTGAAATATCGTATACACCTGGAAAAGGGAATGTTGTAGCTGATGCAGTAAGCCGAAAGTCACATAATGATGTTGTGCATGAATCTGGTGATTCTTGGAGAGTGATGGAAGAGCTATCAGCTTTGCATCTTGATATGGGAGAAGTTGGGGGTAGAGGTTTCCTTTTCCAGATGACGGTGCAGTCATCCCTGATGAAGAAGGTGGAAGAGTCTCAGTTGGGTGACCTAGAGGTGGATGTTTGGAGAGACAGAGTTGTATGTGGTGAGGCCCCTGATGGTTGGTCGGAGGGTGAACAACATCGAGTGTTGTATCATGGAAGGATTTTTGTTCCCTTGGCGATGCGCGAGACGGTTCTCCAAGAGTTCCATAGTTCACCCTTGGCGGTACATCCTGGTGTGATGAAGATGTACCGATCCTTGAGGAGTCAGTTTTGGTGGCCTGGGCTGAAGCGTACAGTTGCAGAATGTGTGTCTCGATGTTTAGTCTGCCAGAAGGTGAAGGGCGAACACCGTGTTCCTGGTGGTCTTCTCCAGCACTTAGAGATTCCTCAGTGGAAGTGGGAGGACATCTCAATGGACTTTGTTACAGGTTTACCTTGAGCTCTGGGAGGACATGATGCTATATGGGTGGTAGTGGATCGTTTAACAAAATCATCCCACTTCATAGCGATCAAGGAGTCGAGCTCAGTGAAAGTTTTGTCGAGGCAGTATCTAGAGGAGGTGGTGAGACTCCATGGAGTACCTAGGACGATCATTTCTGATCGAGATCCTCATTTTACCTCCAGGGTGTGGAGAGGTCTCCAGCATGCCTTTGGCTCTCAACTGTTCCTTAGCACTGCTTTTCATCCTCAAACGGATGGTCAGACAGAGCGAACCATCCAGACTCTTTAAGACATGTTGCTCTCTTGTGTTCTTGATTTTGGAGGTTCATGGGTGAAGCACTTACCCTTGGTAGAGTTCACTTAAAATAATAGTTTTCACTCTACCATCGTTATGGCGCCGTTTGAAGCCTTGTATGGCTGGCCATGCCGTTCTCTGTTGTGCTGGATTGGGTCGGAGAGTCAGCAATTCTCAGACCAGAACTAGTGCAGAATACAACAGAGATGGTTCAGGTGATTTGTGAGAGGATGAAGATAGCACAGGATCGTCAGAAATCATATGATGATCAAAGAAGGAGACCATTAGAGTTTAATGTTGGGGATCATGTGTTTCTAAAGGTGACTCCCCATCATGGGCAGCGAAGGTTTGGTCGTGGAAGTAAGCTTTCTCCCCGGTTTGTTGGGCCTTTCGAGGTGTTAGCTTGTGTTGGAGCTGTGGCGTATCGAGTAGAAATTCCCCCTCAGATGAGTCGGATACATGATGTTTTCCATGTATCACAGCTCCGTCGTTATCGTCATGATGAATCTCATGTTATCGATTGGGGAGAGATCGATATTGACGATAATGAAACCTTCGAGGAGCGACCTGTGGAGATCCAAGACCGTAAGGAGAAGGTGGTGCGTGGGCATTCTATCCCCTTAGTTCATGTCTTATGGCGACACGGTGGCATGGAGGAGAGTACCTGGGAGCGTGAGTCACAGATACGTGCTCAGTACCCAGAGTTGTTTAATGTTTAACTCTTTTCATGTAATGACGTTTCCATTATGGTTAGACCTTTCATGTTTTATTTATGTACCTTTGATGTGATGTTATGTTTGAATTGTTTGGTTATGGATTGTTTGTTTCCATACTCTCGGATGTCGTAGTTTTGTTCCAACTTTTGAACAACTCATGGTGGTTTTCCCCTGAGAGGTATCTTATGGGGTGGTTGTTCGGACCCCTCTTTTCTTCTGGGTTGGTTTTTAATTCTCGAGGACAAGAATGTTTTGAGAGGTATCTAATGTAATGGCCCGGACCTCCCTGGTCCATTACTTTGAGATAATGTGGTGTTGGAGGTGTTTAGAGAGGTCAAGGTGACTTATCCCCTAGCTGCTGCCTACCGGTGGCTTGGTCTACCGGTAGCTACTGACTACCGGTAGCTCGGTCTACCGGTAGCTACTGCCTACCGGTATCTCGGTCTACCGGTAGCTACTGCCTACCGGTAGCCGGTCTACCGGTAGCTACTGATTACCGGTAGCTCGGTCTACCGGTAGCTGCTGCCTACCGGTAGCCGGTCTACAGGTAGCTGCTGACTACCGGTAGCTCGGTCTACCGGTAGCTGCTGCCTACCGGTAGCCGGTCTACCGGTAGCTGCTGACTACCGGTAGCTCGGTCTACTGGTAGATGCTGGCTACCGGTAGCTCGGTCTACTGGTAGCTGCTACCTACCGGTAGCTCGGTCTACCGGTAGCTGCTGCCTACCGGTAGCTGCTGATTACCGGTAGCTCGGTCTACCGGTAGCTGCTGCCTACCGGTAGCCGGTCTACCGGTAGCTGCTGATTACCGGTAGCTCGGTCTACCGGTAGCTGCTTCCTACCGGTAGCCGCAGTCCAGCAGTAGCTCGGCTAACACTTTTCCAAATTTCTAGTTCTAGGAACAGTGTTTTCAGTTTTATGAACAGTATCGGTAGGTGAACAGTGTTTCTATCGGTGAGGTTCAGTGAACAGTGTTTCTATCGGTGAGGTTCTATCGGTGGACTTCTATAGGTAGACTTGAACAGTATTTCTATCGGTGAGGTTCTATCGGTGGACTTCTATCGGTAGACTTGAACAGTGTTTCTATCGGTGAGGTTCTATTGGTGGACTTCTATCGGTAGACATGAACAGTGTTTCTGTCGGTGAGGTTCTATCGGTGGACTTCTATCGGTAGACTTGAACAGTGTTTCTATCGGTGAGGTTCTATCGGTGGACTTCTATCTGTGGACTTGTACAGTGTTTCTAGAATCCTAAGAGCTACTGATTCCATACTTTGCCAAATTTTGACTATGTGAACAGTGTTTCCAGCTTCGCAAATTTGACGTTTTATTTGACGTAGAATACTTTTAAAACCTTATTTTAAGGACTTTAAGGCCGATTCAAAGGCCATAAATCCTATATTAATTATTCCTAAGGCCGGGATGTTTTTACTTGGTCAAACCGCGTGGGTTAATGCGATCCGTTTTTAATGGAGAATAAATCGGATCGTAAATCGTCGCCTCTCTAATTTATTTTTGTTAAAGGGAACGAGATATAATTCTTCGTTGTTCTTCCTCCTGGTTCTCATCTACGAGACTCTAGAACCTTGCAATCATTCCCTTAGGAGTTTCACAATCAAAAGTTACTCGAATGAGTTCCGCTCTGTTTGATGCAACCAAGTTGTGTCGATCGTTCTTCCATATAAGGTGTGGTTTATCATCGTTCCTTCGGGGATCACCTTCTCTTGTTCTTCCTTCCATATTAGCATGTAATATCCATGTCTCTAATGGGTTTTCTTGGGGTTGGTTGGTACTGTCGTACCGTGGCATCCTCCGGTGGATGCAGCTGTCGTGAGGAGAAGAGGACTGTGACCCGTTGTGTGGATAAAGGACGTCAAGAACTCTTCGAGGTAGGGGATTCATGGATTCTCTAATTGTGTATGTGAAATCCTAGAATTAGCATGATTTAGTCCTTTGGATCACAATGAAATTGACCTAATTAAATACTTGAACCGGATTAAAAGAATTGGTTGATCGCATGTTGTTGCTTTGTACCGTGATAACGGTTTGCCTCATGTTTTCCTAGATAGAGTGATATCTATGTTTTTTTCTTTAATTAGTTGCTCATTCATGATGGAAATTGATAAATAACGTAAAGCTGGAATTATTTGTTAAAGAATTGGCTAAAGATAAAGATGCATGTTAATGAATCTGTTAATTCAAGATGGATAAAAGAACTATTAGTTCGATAATTTCAAAAGGGTTATGAGTTACCCGCTTGCTTGTAAGGCTGAATGCCTTGTGGTTTGGAGCTCTGAGTGCTCATCTTGTATGAAGGATGAATGCCTTTTCAAAGGGCCGAGATCCCATTTTGTGATCTTTAATTTCCTGCTGCTTGTGATTTGATGTGAGCCTGGATGGTTGTTGTGATTTTTGGAGGCATGGGGACTTGTGTTTGTGGCAGCGGATGATGCCTAGTGTGGCAAGATGCATCGGTTTATGCATGTGGGTGTCAGGGAGGACACCAAGGATGATGGTATGAGATGAATGTGATGGTTTGATGTTGGTGGTTTGATTTGTTTGTTTATCTGCTCTACTTTTCCCCACTGCTCAAGGCAGCTGGTTTTGCTTACCCACTTTCCGAAGGAGGCGAAGACACGCGGGGTATGCCACGTGCTTTCCATGTTTAGCCTCTCGATGGAGGATGGGTCTATGCTCTTGCTATAGGCAGCAAAGAATCAAAGGGTAGTATATCTACTCACCGTGTTGAGCCCTTTTTGTTTAGTAACATAGGATGCTTTTCTAGAATGCCTGGGAATTTGGGGAAGGTAATTCCATAATGAATGTTTGTTTAAATGGTGATAATCCACGGGGATGGAGAGACAGGAATTTAATAGTGATGTGAATCCTAAAAAGGAGCAGTTCTTGAATGTGATTCCAATTTATTTTAATGTGGTAAATTGTTCATGGTTAATTAATATTTAAAGAATTAATTAACGTATAGTGGAATTGATCAAATGAGAATGGAGTAATCTAATAATTCTCTTCAAATGGTTGTGTGCTTATAGGATGCCTAGTCTTAGAAGTAGCAGCCTAGAGTCTGAGAGACGTTAGCTATATTTGTGCCTATAACTAGGAAATGCCCATAGTGTGGTTGTGAGTCATATAGATTCTGTACTTTTTGTGTTTATATACTCTACTCCACCCTGTCGGTAAGGGCAGCTGACACCCCGGGGATTCTGAGCCCTGGGGAGGTGTTTTCCCCAACATTCTGATGGGAGGTTGAATGGCTGACTACCCCCTTTTTGGCCCTGCTCTCTTCTCTTGGTAGATCTTTGTGCTGGTAGGCACAGTGGTTAGTTTTACCCATATATGTGTGTAGAGGGCTGTAATGGCTTGTGGTTATTTCACACACAAATATTCTAGATATAGTATCCTATGGACTACTATAGGTGTAACGTGTATAGGCTATAATGGCTTGAGGATCCTTACTCGGAGTATGGGCTGTAATGGCTTGAGGTATTATACCCGACGTATAATACACGTTATGCGAGCTGTGGTGGCTCTCGGAAACTACCTGGTTACTTTTGGTTGTGATGACGGTGTGGTGCTTCACCCAAGTGTCTACGGGAAAGCCTTTGTGGTGCACGTGGTGCATGTTGTGGAGCTTAGCCCAGGTGTCTGCAGGCAAGCCTTGGAGAGAGATGCACAGGACGTATGTCTTTGGGGAAAAGCGGCAAACCAGTGGGGAAGTAGTAGCGGGGTACCCTTGATATTCTTTACTATATGCTATATTCTTATATGCGTTACTTGGTGAGAGTAGCCATGGTGAGGTTAGGAACTTCGTATACATGTTTAGTTAACGAGTTAGTTTCACTTGTTGTTCACTGGGCTTTAGCATGCTTTCTTTACTTTTGCACGAGAGGCTTGGGGAGGATCCTACTGAGTATACTGTTATACTCACCCTATGTATTTATAAACTGTTTTTCAGGTCACTTGGAGCAGGTTGGAGTTCAAGCTGGTTACTTCTAGCTTGTGGTTGGAAGAGGAGCTGTTCGGGCTTGTGGTCGCTGTCGTTATACTTTCATTTGGGTACTTTTAGTTTCCCCTTTCAGTTGTAGCACTTTTTCATGACATTTCATATATGTACTTGGTTTCCTTTTATATCTCAGTTCTAAGTTGGAGTTGATTGGAGTTTATTCTATCTCTCTCTTCTGCATGTGTTCTCTTAGAGGGTAATGCCTCCCATTTGTGTGTGTATTATACCCTCAGTGCTAGTCGCCAACCCGGGGACTACTGGAGGCGGGACTCGGGGGTCATTATCTCCCTTCTCACATTGCCGGCCCAGGAGGGGTACACTTTGTTGGGAGTGGGTCGTGACATACATGAGATATACTATAGTTTATTTTCATGGTTCTTATAAAAAATTGTGGATGATTTAAATAGAGGTTTATAAAGTAATATTTAACCAATCCAATTAAATAACCTAATCAGTATATAAACAAGGATAATAATAATTACAACTAATGTATTTTTATGTTGCGATACGTGTTCCTTATATAATATTATTTTTTTATGTTCATATTTTATCTTTTATAAATTTATTAATTTTCATATAGCCCAAATTTATTTTCCATTATGTAATGACAATATCCTATTGTAATTAAGATAACAATGGGTGTAGTGGAAAATGCAACAATTTTCCAAACATAAAACCAAATTGGATATGTACTGGGGTGAAAAAGCATGTTATTATGCATACCAATTATCTCATAATACGATTGACAACATTATCCTTTGGTCATTTTCAAAAAAAACTATATAAAAATAGAGTTTCATGGATTATTAGGTGATGAAGACCACAAATTAAAGAGTATTAAATTTTCTATGGTTCAAAAATTTAGGATTGATCACCCAATAAATTTCATAAAAAGAACCTAAAAATGATTCAAAAATAGTATGGTCGACCATATATATCTTGTTTAATAAAAATACATGAAGTGGTATTCTAATAAAATATAGGAGAAAAATATCAAACATAAGTCTTATACCATACTTAAAAGCCTTAAATTCTTGGTGTTTTTTATATTTTAAAAATATATTGCCAAACCATACAGATCCTAGGGAAAATGGACTCTTATATCCTCTTTGGATAATGAAATAATGAATAGCCAATGAAATAACTAATTCCATAGTGGATCATGATAATTGAGTAAAACATAACATCCACTCATTATTTTTGTACATATTATTGTGTCATAGTTAACTTGGCCCTATTTTATCTAGGATATTTTCTAAGATCATCAAATCATGACCCCAATAATTTGATAAAGAATTATAAGAGAAAACTACTGTTTGTACAATTATTATTTCCCATGTTTAATTTTGTGAAAATATTTTCCAAGGATATAAATTTATTTGTCAATTAGATTAATTTACCGCAACTTTCCAAATTTATTGCTTATCTCTATATAGATTTCATATTAATTAGTTAAATAGGGAAGTCACCTTTTGTATTCCAAACCAACATGTGATTATATATCTGTGAAAGGATAACTATGAACTCTCTAGGAAAATTATTTCAATTATATTGGTTTTAATAAAAAAGTTTTATGTGTTATTTAGCTAAAATAATTATAGATAATTCAATATGGTGGATATACCAATTTTTATTGAATATGTGGGTTTTTAAATCTTACACATGATAGAATGTAAGATAACTCATTATAAATTACATCTTGAGTCCTGAATATCTTTTAAATACATATATTTTTATATGTAATTGATAATTAATATTATAAATAAACAATGTTTTTATGCAGTCGAATATTTCTCCCCATATATTAGAAAATAATTTCTTTATTTGGAACTTACATGTTTAATTCTTAAAAATTATATTTCAACAGAATTAAACGTGACTAAAAAACATTTTTAAAAAGATATGATTAATTATTACAGCACACTTTTCAATTAAAATTTAAAATTACAATATGATTAAATGAAAATAAGTAGAACATATTAGGGGTGGATGCATACAATGGATGAATATAAACATTAAATGTGAATAAATTAAAATCGGACTATATATGAAAAATAAAAATATCATAAGAACTGGTGAATACCCCCACATAGTATTTTCTAATAAATACCACCATTAGAAGAACATTTCCTATAATGAGAACTATCAACAACTATGGAGAAATCATGTTACGAAATTTAACTGAAGAAATTAAGGTATTAAGAACTGTGATTGAATAGATTGGAATGGAAAGAATTTAAAGGGAATAATAGTTGGAATATATCTATAATAAAGGGAAATATATTAATGGAAAATATACTCATTGAAATTAATTGTACCTGATTGGTATTCTAAAATGGAATTTTTTAATTAAAATCGTTAAAACAATATAAATCATTAATAAAAAAATGAATAAAATAAAATATTGAAATAAAATATTTTATCTATAAAAATATTTTTTATGCATTACATGTTACTATTATTAAAGAGTTATATTATTTATTTATAATTTAAATATAGTTTTTTTATTAAAATTTACATATTGAATTGAAATTATGTAATATAAATAATTATTTTTTATTATATTTGGTGATGATTTTTTAATATGAATGTTCTACTTTTCAAAGAAACTTTTAAAATTTTTTGTGTATTTTTAATTAATATTTACTATATAATGAATTTATTGACATGAAATTATTGTATTTATAATAATATGAATACAAACTCTATACAATAGTAATTACATGTAAATTGTTGAAAATAAATTCATCTTTTATTTAAAATGTTGATTTTTCATTAAATTATTTTCATCTTCTGTGCACACTTCTGTTAAAATTAATTTTTATCATCTCTAGAAATTATATCTAATAAAATAATTTTAATAATTTTAATTAGCATAAAGGAATTGGTAATATAATAATTTTAATTTTTAAATATAAAAAAATTCACCAATATATGTATTAGTAACAACTATAAAACAGATATTATTCATTGAATTTTTTTAAACATTGTATAATTAAAATAAGTTAAATTAATATATTTTTTATCAGTATCATATTATTTTTAATCATATAATTAATTATAATAATTTTAATTTAATTACTAATTGGTAAGCAATATTAATAAAAACAACTATTGAATAAAGACAAAATTTTCAGCAGAAAACTATTTTTCATTTATATAATCAGCTTTTTAAATTTATATGTTAAAATTCACCTATTTATATATTGAGTTAGATTAAATTGGGTAAAAATTTTCATTCATCTTGTAAAATTTGGTAATATTGGTAATCTTTATTTTTTAGTAGAAAATAATAATAACTATGGTTGGTAATGAAACATGTTATTATGGGGGTAAATGGAAGAAACCTACAATGGATCAAATTTAACTAAATCAATTTAACATATAGACAAAACAAAATTAATTTTTATGTAGGAATAAAAATACTAAATGCCTCAACAACATTTTTTTCTAAATCACACGTGATTTAATATATTCATTTAAACTAACATTTTCCCTTGGAATATTCCCTCTTATTCACCTATAAAAACTGTTCACATCCACCCAATTCAATCCTCTCCTAACAACAAATTTTTGTTGATCCTCTATCAATTTTACTACTCCAAGAGCTATTTTTAAATTTTTTATACCCATTCAATAAGCCAGTGTCCCGATTTTGTAAATTTCCAAGAAAACTTTGTAGGGAATATAGAAGTCTTTAATTGGATTATTATCCCCACACAAACCATTTATTCTCTATTTTCTTAATTCTCACATCCTCCAAAATTATTAAATCCATATTAATATAATTACATCATTATAATTAGTATGATAAAATTTTATTATTTTGGTGTAACAAACATTATCTGTATATTTCCTATCGAATGGAAAAAATATAATGAAACTCAAGTGATGTGCAGGCCACCGACTATATGAACCATTAATTTTATTTTTCATCCCTACATTACATAGATGGTTCAAACAATTTATTGAGTAAATATTAATAATTTTTATTTTATGATTTTTATTTTATAAATAAAATTAAGCAATATTTAAATATCTAAAATTTCATCAATAGACCACATTTATGTTTTTAAACATTTTTGAAACTAACTCATCCCCGATTTCATCCTTCAGAATCATAAATACGAATCCAATGGAATGAAATTTTAAAACCATAAATCATTAGGGAATAAATATTCAAACATCCTAAATGATCTAGTAATGATTCACTTTGTATCATAGAGTAGGGATCAAAATAAATTTTATAAGGTCTTTATGAATTAATCAATATAGAAAACGTCCAATAAAGAAACTAAATAATAACTAACTAAAACTTTTATTATTGATAAATATAATTAATGTATATAAATGGTATTATATAAAAATAAAATCTTAAAATTAGTTATTAATATAGTTATTATTGTTATCAATGATGTTAAATCACTTTTTATAACTCAATACTAAAGGTGATTATTTTTTGGAGAATAATCTATTTCCACTTATTTTTAATCGTTATTATTTGACTAATACTTTTAAAATTCTTGTTATATATTAATTGATAATATTTTGTTTTTTTTCTAAATTATTTTCTATGTTTTTCAATTTCATAAATATAGCCTCCTCTTCAAAGGATCCCTGATTCATGAAATATGATTTATCTAAGGTTTTTTCATAGCACAATTTACATGATTTAATTTATTATGTTTATTTTTTAAATCCATTTTCTATGTTTGATTTTTTCTATACTATTATAGTTTAAAATTATTCTTCCACTTTTATTTTTAAATATTTCCATTTTATTTTTATCATACCCATAAGTTCCTAATGTAATTTTTGTGTGGAAATGAAAAATCTTAAAATTTAGATTTTTGAACTTTTCTCTTATTACATTAAAAGTTTTGGATGATGGAAGATTACAAGGAAATTTTTGAGGGAGAAAAGAAGTTGATGGTGTAGTTCGAGATAAAGTATATAATAGGGTAGTATTTCGGGGCATGGAGGATTATGTTATACTATAGAATAATTTTTTCTAGATTTGAATATAGACTTTCAATATGGAGATCTACTGGAGGTTGAAATGATTTCATAGAAATCTAAGCTACAACAATGAGCCCAATATATGCCATAGGTCCGGTCTTTTTGTCCCCTTTTTTCCCCAGTTGTTTCTTATAGTCCATTTTCGATGTGGAGGTATAAGGGTTTGGTTTTTTCTACAATTATTTCGAGGGAATCCTTGGCATTGTGTGGATTTTTTAACATGGAGCCTTGGAAATGTGATCTATGTTGGTTTCATTTATTATTGTGTTGCTACATCAGGTAGTATAGTAGTGGAATTTCCATCTTATGTAGTCTCATATTAATATTATGAGGTGGATCCCTTGCACCATTGATCCTCTCCAAGTCAATAGGATCCGAAGAGTGGACCTTACCGTTTTTCATAAATATGGTTTTTTCTACCCCCATTGTGAAATAAAACCTTTAATTAAGCCATGAATAATCCCTATGTTAGAACTATTATGATGTAATATAGGGTATTTAATTTTGGTTTTTTAATTTCCATATGATTTTTAAATTTTAGTCCTTATTCAAAGAAAATATTACAAAAATGTCATTTATTGATTATATGGTGACTCCTAGGAAATATTTGGAGGCATTTTACCCATGCCCTAGGGGATTTTATTCATGGCATCCAGATATTCAGTGTTCGTGATTATAATGTGATTACACTCCAATGCCTCCAATTTTTCCCATTTTATTTTCCTAATGAAGGTTATACAAGGGGTGATGGATATTTTGGGTGATGTGGTTTCTAGATATTGATGGAGGGTATTTTGTTTTATTATTATTATATATCCTTGTTGTGATATTTTTCATGAAGATAGTCACCCTTTATTTCATCCTTTCCTAATGAATAGAAAGCATTATATTAGGTAGTAGATCCATACTCTCCTTCAATATACACCTTTGAAGATTCAATACTTTTTTATTCCTCTAAGTGAATAGTATGGGTTGACATAATTAAAAAAATTACCTAAATCATAAATTTAATTCATATGGGAGTGTTCATATACTTTTACTTGGTTCGTAATTTTATATGAATTATTACCCATAATTGTTTCCTTTATAAATATAGGTGTTGTTGGGATCCATTTTTTGAAGAGATTAGTGTGATTTATAAATCCCTTTTTGTTGATTACATAATCTCACCATAAAAAAATTATAAATAACATAAAAATGGCTAATTGACCAGTTACCCATGAAATTTAGAAATTGTGTGAGAATATCAATGGAAGTGATTGATAAACATCATGAAATCCCATGAAATGAATTTACGGTAGTTGTAAAAGCCAAAATGTGATGATATATGTTCTTATGTGTTCCATGTTTTCTTATAAAATGTGTGGGGGTATAGTGGATATTTTTCTAGTGATGGGTGTTCCTGGGTTTGGAGAAGAATGCAGGGGCATCAAGGCTGCATTTTTTTAAATGGGAAATGATGAGTGTTTTTTTGTAGTGATTTGTCTATGAGACTGTTTTTATGCAATTTTATGGTGATGTGATCGGGTTACGGTAATGTCTTTTAGTATTCATCATTTTGGAATTGTTTTAAGTGAGTGAATGATATGTGTTCGGTATGGTTGGGTTGATTTCTTGGATTACATTGGAATGATTTTTTGATAATGAACATGAAAAGATAAAACTGAAATGACATGGGTTGGTAAATGAATAAGCTGGTGATAAAATTAAATATATTTGCGGGCTTAAATTGATATGTTGTAATTGGATTAAATTAATTAATTTATAAATTAATGGTATTTTTTAGTATAAAATAAAATTTATGTGTGATATTAATTTAATGGAAACTCGATAACTTTGGAAAGTGAAATGGTTTGGATTGTGTGTAGTGGTTGTATGGTGTGATGCATTATTCTTTGAAGCAGATAGTAGCATATTTTGTGAGATTTAATTCAGAGGTTAAGTGATATTTTTGTAATTTTGTTGAGTTCCCCTAGGTTGGTTGTGGGGGTCTATCTATTTAACATATATTTTGTGGTATTTCTCTATGTTCCACACCTATGTTGTATAATCTTGACATCATCTAAATGCATTTGATTTTGTGGTTTTCCCTCCAAAATCATGGATATTGGTGAACTGGATGGCCCACTAAACCATATTCCCTTATCTCTATTTAGTAGTAATGATGATGATGGTGGATTTTCTGTTGGATATCACCCAGGGGTAATGGGTTCATGTTGTAGATAGCATAGTGATGATGAAATTTTAATGTGTTGTGGGGATCATGTTTGGTTGGAGGAGGGGAGGTTCTTAATGTCCTTCAAATACATGATACCATAATAATCTAGATATGAAATAAGATGATGTGGCAATTTTATGATGTTTAGAAAGTGATTGATGCTAATGTGGGACTGTAGACCTTGTGAGAGAGGTCTAGGTACTGATGTGTCTTGAACCACGTCCAAGATATATGCTTATGTTATTCCATATACATTGAAAGGATGAGAGAAGAAGATATTAAACATTTGGAAGGGAAAGTGTAATATTACTATGTAATTTTATATTATGTCCCATTGTTTTTAATTCTTCCAAAACTAGGATACTATATTGGATACATTATTTGGTGATAATGTCAAGTCGATCTTGTGTTTGGTTAGTTTCCCTATTTCGGTACATGATGGTTCTATTGATTTTTCAAATGTGATTTTGTATGATTTTTCTTAAAAGTGAATGTGGGATATTTTCTGTGATCAAAATTAGTATACATGTTATGCTCATCCAATGTATACGATAACTATTTTTATTGTTTCTAGGAGGACATTATGTTCCATGAGGGGAATTACTAGTAAGGGTATGTGAGTTACTATTGATTGATATCTATATAAATTTTTCTTTTGGAATTCACATAGAGACATTTATTATATTTATTTCAAATTGTTAATTAATTATGGGGGTGGTTAGTTTTGTATCACCCAAATATTATATGATTTATTTATATTTAAATAAATTTTATTTCATTAATATCTTTATTTTCTGGAAACTCTGAGTTTAAATAAATTGAAATATACTATTTAATTAATATTAATTAATGTGATATTTATTTATGAGACATTGAATTGGTGAGTAAAAACATGAGTCACTAAATTATTAAAAATTATTGTTTATATATTGTTAAAATAAATTCATTAGTTTTCAATTGGATATAATGTAAAAACACACTTTTGAAGGTAAATAGATATGTTTTTATGATAAAATTATTTTTTTACACATAGTGTGTTTTTCTAATAATAAATTAAATGAATCTATATTAATGAATGATTTTAACTAAATATTATATAATATACTCAGTAAAAATATTTTAAAATTAATCTTATAGTTTTATATTGGCAGGATAGAAGGTAAACTCCGTTTTATGATTAAAATGCATTTTCCTAAAAAAAGGTTCTGTTGAATTTTTCATTATTATTTTTAAATGTATTTATTCCATCTATAGAAATTTAATATTATAATATATATTAAATATTTTTTCCCAATTATTTATTATTAGGTAATAATTTAAAATAATTTTTTTCATTACGAATATCAACTGAGCTGAAAATCCATTAATGCAGTAATTTTATTAAGGGGTTAACGGAGGAATAATCCAATTATATTAGAGTCAAAAGGACATAAAGACATATCTAAATAATTTTGGATGAAAATTTATAGATTATATACCATCAGATATTTAATCTTGAGAGAATTTGGAACCACAATTATTTGAATTTGAATTTGAATTTATTTTATTTCAATCTTCTTAAAAATTTACATGTGTTTCGCTCCACTGATATAAAAAAGGGAACCACCACTCCTATCTTATTCATGATACTTAATGCCTTTAGATCAAACACACACACAAAAAACTAGTATAGTATTCCCTAGAAACATTTTATAGGTTCTTATCTTCCTAAAATACCATCCTAAGTGTCTTTAATAAGATATTCAAAGTATGTTTCTAAAAGAAGAGGTATAAGTTCATACAAATCATTTTCAAGATTCATTCTTATTTTACATTATATAAATCTATTTCATTAGTAATAAGATTATTTATCTATTATAATAAATATATAGATATTTTATTATGATTATTGTAAAACCAATTTCCACATCCTTTCAATCAAATGTAAAAATAACGTATCACCTCGGCCTATGTTTGTACTGCAACCTCTACATTGCGATTTGAGTCATCTTCCAGCATCATCATTAATGTTTGATTGTTATAATCAATTTAATGATTACATATGATATATATTACATAATTTTTTGTCATTAATAATAATATTTTATCTACCTTCTTATATTCCCATGTGTTATAAAATGATAATGTTGCATGTTCATGCATGTGTGTGTATTATCGAGTCCCTGAAGCGTAGTAATTTGTTCGACACTAATTAATATGAATAATTTAAAAACATCATATGATGAATAAATACGATAGTTTTTCTATGATTTATATTCTATAGATGACAAAATCTGGACAATGTTTTAAGTTCCCAATCCATCATACCAAACTAAGAATGAAACCAGATGGGTTTATACCCAAATATTCATTTTAATTATGAAATTGTTAAAAACTAGATAATTTGAAATTATCAAGGACTGTAACCTGGTACGCTATATTTTAATATGGTTCTATATTTTTTTATAATAAATTTATATTTAATATATATGATATATCAATGTTTAAGAAGCAATAAGTTATAAGAGGTCTAAGTTTATGTTACAATATCATTTTGTTTCAGGATTATATATGCTAAATTTATATTAAAGGAAATTTTATAGATCTTATCCTATAAAATAGTTTAAATTTTTTATCCACTTTTTATTCTAATAAATTTCAGGAAATTAACACATTTTTCTCTCTTTTTTAGTTAAAATAATCAAGAAAATATTTTCAAATAAAATATAACCTTATTTTCTCTTTGGTTGATGAACGTTTTCTTCAATGTCCATGACCTCCAAAATAATTTTATGAGAGTTTTTTCTATAATTTAAATATTATAAAACGTTTATTGTAATTACCTTTTACTTTATTAAAATAAATATAAAATGAATATTTTAAATTAAATTATTTCTAAATAATTCACTTTTATCTTTTTACATAAGTGTGGAAATAATGTTTTTTAACAAATATTGTACGCATAGGTTTTCACTCTGTGCAGACCATTCATTACTTTCAATCTTTACTCATGGTTCATTATTATTATTTTTGATAAAAATAATTTCCTCAATAGTCTACTAATTTTTAGTAAAAAATTTATCAGAATAAAAACATATTTTCATCATGTTATCAAAGAATGTTTTAAATATACATTTAATAGTATTTTCTATATATATCAACATCCTTTAAATATTTTTATTTTTAAATTTTGATGTGATCTTGTGTTGAAATACACTTTTATATATGACTTATGCTGAAGATTATAATGTTAATATTACATGAAACCCAATTAGTTCTGATGTGTTAATTATATTATAATGAAATATTTGTGAACCATGTTTCTTTTTGGAGGGTTATTCTAAGTTCAAATGGTGGAATATTTCTGAAAGATGTTTCTTTTCCATGGATAATGATATGAATAATTGATGAATATTAAATGATATTTTGTAATATATATATATGTATTGTTTTAATTAATTGATTGGTTTTCTCAGAATTATATAGTCCAATGCATTGGGAAATGAATGATATATTATGAGATAATAAGGACTGGAATAGGTAGTGAGCCTCATTCAATAGGGGAAACATCCCACTATGAAAATATCTTGTTTAATATTTTATATGGAAATTATGGAATAGGTAGTGAACCAAATAAAATTTTATATAATTAGTAGTTATATATTATATAAGATGTTTTTCCATATTTATATTTTATTGAAAAAAACACATATTGTATACATATGATAAGTTTTCGTAGATCAATATTGATTATTGATGATTTCGAAATCTTATTTATTTTTGTATAAAAAATCCTTATTCCATTATTCTAGATTATATATTTTTAAATTATTTTATAATACATTATTAATTATGATAATTTTTAAATACCCTTATACTTATACTCCTTTATAATCATTAGAAAATATCTCCCATGTATAACCTTATTGAGTATCTAATCATATCCTTTCCTATGTTTACATTAAAAAAGGTTATTAAAAATTGTTTTTATGGCGTGTCTATGAATGGTATAATGATAGAAGAACTTTAAGGGATATATTGATGATATTCGATAAAATATGTTGGTTATGTTTCCAGAATCGAAATACAAAATACCTTTATAGTTCTAAGGAAATTATAATTATGATATGTATTGAATATTAATTTATAAAGATGTAATATATATTTTTGTAATGATTAAATTAGCTCAGTTTTTATCTAAGTTGGGTTGATCAATTTCTAAGAGGAGTTTCAAATAACATTGTAGAAAACCATGGGGATAAATATTAGTGTAGAATCACATTCTGAAGTATTGGTAATATAGATATTGTGTGGTTTTCCTAAGAAAAATGAATCCATATTTTGGTATTGGAAAATGGATACCTCTATTCACATATGAACATATGGGTAATAAATATAAAAGTGGTTGATTTTGTACTAACTTGATTATTACTGGTGCACCATGAGTGGTTATAAGACTGTACTCCTCGATAGAAAAAACATAGGGATATGATTAGGTTTATTCATATTTTCATTATCAATCATTTCAAACTAATTTAATCAATAATGAAAATAAGTTAAGTAGGGTAAAAATAAGGTCTCATGGATTCAAAAGGATGTATCATGATTTTGAGGTATTTTGATTGATTTCTCATGATTAATTGGTTACTTAATATAATTATTTTTTATTAAATTGTGCATTTTGGTTTCATTTAATGGATTGAACTAGTCATAATCATGTTAATGGAAATTCTGGTAGAAAATTAAATGATTGTCCTCCTTAATAAATGAATTTTATTTTTGTCGGAATATATTATTTCAATCAGGATGACGTTCCAAGTGATAAATAATGGAAAAAAATTTAATGTTGAGTCCTTTATAAGTCAAAATCAACCTTATTTTAAAGGGTCTTATGATTTATTAATCACTGGTTAATGGATCTATACCATGGAAAATATACATTTCATTCTCTAGTGTTCCAAAAATAAAAATATTTATTTTTAATAGTAACATTTAATATGCAATGTAGATCGATGGTGGAAACTTATCACTAACATGAGGGAAGAAGATTAAATTGAATCTATGATCATTTAAGAATTTAAGAAGGTATGTTCAAAATATTTTCCACCGAAATCTTCAAACTTAAATAGATATGTAATTCTATAAATTTAAAAAAGGATGATGAGTCTATTAGGTTCTATATAAAAAATTTGACGAGACATGTAAGGTACTTTTTAGGTTTTATTATAAACCCTAAAAGACAAATTGATTGTTATTTAGTTTCATGAAACCAGTTCCCCCCAATAGATTAGTTATATGAAACATTTAGATCTATGTTAAAAACATATAGTATACTCTCATGTTATAAATCGATATGAGATACCTTATTTGTTCTCAAGGTTATGGGGATATATAGAGAAATATAAAATTTAAAGGAAATTGTACTAATATAACCCATGGTGGAAAGTAAATTAATCTTCCTTCAAGAAAAAAGTTTGGAAGGAAAAATAATAGAAATTTATTTATGGTGTATGATAATTTTTTTTATTTTTAAAAATTAATACATCATAACAAACAAGATTATGTAATGTGAATATTCTATTTAATGAATGAAACATTGATAATGGTCCATTAAATGTTATTAATTCACATAAAATTTATAATTTTAAGGAGTATCAATATTGAACCTATTAGTGCATTATTCCAAGGGTTAATGGTGTTAAAAAACATAATTAAACTACTAATCCAAGATACAATGGTATATCTCATGTGATCCCAACTAGTGAAGTGGATCATGACAATTATATAGCAAAAGGTATAGTTAACATCTACTCTAGAATTGGTAATTCTTTAATTGATTCCAAATATACCCAGAATTTTACATCTTGATAATATTATAAGATTATTGTAACACCAAACAAATGATTACATATTGAGTTATCAATAAAAACTCTTAATATTATGATGATCAAATCTCAATCCTATATCTCCCCTCCAATAGATGTTTTTGGTAAATTTCTTTTGGAAAATATTTTCATTCTCTATCTAGTTTATTGGTGATTTTTGTTATGGATGGGATCTTTTTATGTAGAGGCTATATAAAAAATTAATGAATATAAGTCACATTTCATATTATTAATTAACATGTAATCATTTATCATCTTAAGGATGAAAATAAAATTCTAATTGAAATTTATTCCATTTTGTGATTAATTATTCCTATTGATAAGGGGTATTTATATTAAATGGATTAGAAGAAACTCAACAGTGATGTTATGTCTATTTTTAAGGACTATTTGGATGTATTTTATGATGTCTTGATTAGTATTTTCCTAAATAGTGATGTTGATTTTTTAATAAAACTCATTTACGGAGTGATTCATATTTCAAATACTATGTATAGAATGGAATCAGTTGAGTTTTAATATTTCTAGAAGAAACTATAGGTGAATGATGTTAAGAGATTCATTTTCCCTCATACATCATCATGACGAACACCTATACTTTTTTTAAGAATAATGATCGTTCAATGAATTTTTTCATTGGTTATTGATAACATAAAAATATAAATATCATGTACAAGTATCCATTACCTTATATTGACAGTGTTTTTGATCCACTACATAGTTATCAGTACTTTTCAAAGAATTTTTTTAGATATCCAAAATTTTGTGTTTACAATGAGGATATAACAAGGGAAACCTTTTACATAAGGTATGGTCGTTATTACTTTATAGCAATTCCATTTGGACTTTACAATTCTCCCACTGTTTTACTGATCTAATTAATTGATTATTTATTTACTAGGTCAATAATTATTTCATAGTATTTATAAAAGATATACATTTTTATTCATAGAGAAAGTAATGTCATGAAGATCATTTGATGATTGTGTTGAAGACTGGAAGTAAGGGTATGTTGTATGAAAAATCAACATAATATTTAATAAGTTTATTTTTTGGACATATAATCACAAATTATGGTGTATTAGTAGATACTTTGAAGAATGAAATCATTGAGTAGAGACCTATACCAACTATGGTGATTGAGATCCATATTTTACTTGGATTTTCTGGATACTAATAATTCTTCATGAGTTATTTATCAGTATTATCTAATCCAATAACTAAGTTTTCACAAACGAGTTCCATATTTATTTGGATTGATGAATGTAAATAAAATTTAATTAAGCTAAAGTCTTGGTTGGTTAGTGAACCTATTATTATACTAACCTCTAGTGGAGAAGTGTTTGTGATCAACATTAATGCATTGAATAAAGGACTAGGATGAATCCTCATGTATAATTACACTGTTAAAGGTTATTTCAGGCACCAATTGAAAATTAAAGAAAACATTCTATGAATAAATATTTATAGTTAGAAAAAGTAATTTTTTTATTGTAGTTATGGTGGAATTATTGGAATGGTTAAAGGTGTCATATATATACTGACCATGGTAGCACGAATTGTAAATTCACAAGGAAAGAATTTAATATTCTATAAATGAGATCCATTGAATTTGTTAATGATTATGACTATTATGAACCCTAACACAATGGGAAGTAGAATATGGGGGTTGATTCCCTATGTAATATGTATCATTCTATTTTTTACATGATTAAGGTTTATATAAATCTAATATTTATATATTTTTAGAATATGTATCTCGAGATCATAATAAAATGTAACATATCATATCTTTTTTTGATTAATTTTCAAATACCCATCCATATATTGATTAATGTGGAATTGAAGTAATATTTAAAGTTGTTGAATAATGTTTGAAATGTAACTTATACCAACCATCATTGTGATGGGGGGATAAGGTTCATAAACTAAAATGGTTTCTCATCAATAATAGTCTTAAATAAGGAGATGTTGGATGAAACACATAGTCCATTATTCGTAATTTATCAAGGAAGTACGAAGAACTATATTGATTTGATAGTGTATTTGTGATAATATAATATAGAAATAAATATTTTAGAGTTATTATATTATAATTTTTTTTGAAAACAAGTTACATATGAGAGAAATATGTATAAGGGGATGTTACAACCATTACCCATACCAAAATTCAGTTGGGAAAATTTATAAAGTATTTCATCATTAGACTCCCCAAAACTCCTAAAGGTAACAATTAAATACGAGTTATAGTTAATGACCTTACGAAATCAGAAGATTTATTTATAATCAGTGAATATTAATATCTTGAAAATATTTCAAGGACATCAATAAAAGGTTTTTGTAATTTTTATCGGATTACCACATTCTATTATATATAATCAGGATTTGATATTTACCTCAATGTTCTCAAGACGTGTTCAATAAGATTTGAATAAAAAGGTTCACATTAGAAGTAAATATTATCATCAAACATATGTTTAGTATAATAGGACCATAAAAATTTTAAAATATTTATTTATACCATTTTCTAAGTATTTCAAACATGTTTGGTGTTAACACCTTTCTCCAGTGGATTTTTCTTACAATAATAGCTAATACTCAATATTTCATATGGCTTCGTATGGAGCCATAAATTGGGATAAGTGTATAACTACAATGTGTTGGGATAAAGTAATAAAGATAAGGATATTGGAATCTAATGTATCATATGGAATGGTTGAGTTGGATATACCAATTCTGAATTGCATTAAGGTGGTTCTTATTTGATAGAAGTATCCTCAGATGATTATGTTAGAGTGATGGAACATCAAGTGTGAAATTCATATAGGGGTGGTTGAATTTAAAACCCTAAAATATTGTAATATATTTAACATTAATTAAATTTTATGTAATTGGAACCATTTTTCACACGCAACATTGATCTTAAATTGGCTGAGATATACTGTTTAATTATTATTATTTAAATTCAAAGTTATCACCTAGATTTCAGATTGGATTTTAAGAACATGGTTCAATAAATTAAGAAAAATTATTTCTGAAATATATTTAAAATTAAATCATTTGTTTTCAATTGTTTATGAATTAAAATAAAATCTATTGAAGGTAAAAAAGAGAAGTTACTCTAAAAACCGTTTTTATGTGCACAATATGATTTTATTATAATTAATTTAATTAATCTCCATTAATGAATTAATTTATTTCTATTTTTTATACAATATATTTAATATAAAATTAAATATTCTTTTAATGTTTTTTACATGGAATGGAATAAATTTAAACTCATTTTTATACATAAAAATAGATTTTTCAAAAAAATGGTCTTCTTGCGTCTTATATAATTATTTAAAAATGAATTAAGAAAACTTATTGAAATTGAATCATGTAAAAGATTAATGAATATTATTAATTATCATAATTAATATTATTTATAAATCTAAAATTTAATTTTGTTCATTTTGAATACTGACTAAGGTAAAAAAAATTCATTAATATAGTAAGGTTTAAAAGGTGTTAATAATGTGTTAAACTAATGAGATAAGGGTTAAAATGACATTATTATTTATATATAAAAATATTCTACGAATATATTTTTATTCAGTTTCATCTTATCCTTGATCCTGGTTCATTTTTGAGACACTTTTCCATGATATTTAATTTATTTTATATTAATATTCATTATAATTACAAATGAGCCAATCTCATTACATATAAAAGTGAATCCACTATATTTTCTCTACCATGCCACTATAGAATATTATCTTGAAAAAAAACCTAAGAAAATATCATCTAAAATTCTATATAAACACTTTATATGTTATTATATTCTTCAAATACTTTCCCAAGGGTTCGGAAGAATATATTAAAATAATGTTTCTCAAAGATGATGTATATTTTCATATGAATATTTTTAAAGTTTTAATCTTCTTATATATCCGATAAAGATATTTTTTTATAAAATAATAAATATTTTATCATAAATATATTAATATGTAATTTTGAATATGGGATAACCAATTTCCATCACATTTCTATCAAATTGATAATTGAAGTTTCACACTGGCATAGGTGTGGACTACCAAATTCACATAGTGATAAGATCCATATTCCTTCGCCACCATTAGTGATTGGTTGAAATAAATGATTTCATGTTTATATATTATATAAATAGGATTATTGTTATTAAGTAATTATAATATATTATTTACCTTCTTATATTTTGTTTTGTTGGAAAAACAAAAAGGTTGCTTGTTTTTCCTTGTGGACTACCACCTCCACGAAGCGATGTGATTTATTTATCATCGCTGCATTATATAAATAATTATAAAACCTAATAAGAAGAATAAATATTATATTTAATTCATTAATAAAATAAATAAGATGGTTAAACCATGACCACGTTTCATGTACTATAAGTATCAAACCGAAAAACACAAGAAAAACTAACATATTTTCACCAAAATGATAATTTTAATGGGGAAATTGTTAATAAAAGAATAATTAGAGACCATAATTTAACAAATAATAATATTTTATGTAAAAATAGGGTAATATTATTTATTTATAACAATACTAATTTATTAAAAAAAACTTGAATGTGTATGAATAAAGACAAGACCTGTGGTCTAGGTTTATATTATAATCTCATTTCTTTTCGAGATTCTATTTTCTGAATTTACATTAAATGAAATTATATGGATAATATCATTTAAAAACAACTATTTTATTATCAAATGGATATTCCTTTAATTTTAAATAAATATTTCCTTTCAAAAAAATAGTATTAAAATAATCAATATTTTTTAACGAAAACACATCCTTATTTCCTCTTTGGTTGATGAACTTTTCCTTCAATGCCTATAATTATAGAAAAATAACCTAAAAATAGATGAAATAATAAATTAATGTCATTATTTAAATAATACAGTGCATGCGAGTTTTCTAATAAAAATGATGTAAGGTTTTCTATCTAGGAAATTAGAAAGATAAATATTTTATTATATAAAACATACAATCATTTTTCAATAATTTTAATCCTCTAAACCATTTTCTAGAAATGTCACATGATGTAATCTGATAAAAAACGTAGGGATTGAAAATATAAGAAATTTATGATCTTAAATTCCCAATAATTAAAAGTTCATATCATAAGGTATTAGGTTATTAGAATGAGAATAATATAACATATATATATATATAAGTTAGAGAGAAATACACCGTGTATGATAACTAAAAAACATGATATAGTAGCACAATCTTGTTAATATATCAATAAAGATATATAAAAGATAACATGTATAACTTGTGAACATGAAATAAGGTGGGTGATACTTGAAATGGCATAATTGTGAAAATATACAATTTCAAGGAAATCAAATGCATCTTGAAACTAGGAACAACATTTTAATAAACTAGTTAATGTGTCATCACAAAAAAACTGGAAAATGTGGGACATATATAATAATAGCAAATCTTATGTGAGAAAATACATTGTGACCATGCTTAATCAAACATACTCTTTATTTCGGTGTTTGAAAATGTGAGAAAACCCATCAATCCCACAATTTTGTGAACAAAACTATCTTGACCAAGCCAGAATATCTTATGAGATATAAGATTATACAAATATATTTTTGTGTAACATAGGACCAGCCCCTTCATTATCCATACATATGTGTTCTACTTAAGAAAATCATCATCATAACCTATATTTTCCATGGAAAAAGAATAGGTTTTGTAAACATATGACATCAAATTAACTTAATAATTCATAGGATATCAAATAATCAATATAAAAAATGGTTCATAACATAATAAAATTTAAAAAATCACATAATTAGAGACATATAATTTAATGATAATGAGATCAAAAATATTAAATGTTTTATTAAAATCATTTTGTAATCATATTTGTAAAACTCATTGTTATGTGTCCCTTCTCAAAAATTCCCCTTTATTTTTCAAAGAAATAAATAGAATAGATTAAAATAAAATTATTTTGGTTAAAAACACATTTTAATTAGATATAAGGAAATAAAATCAATAAAAACAGATAGACATGAAAAATGGTGTCCAATAATAAATTTCAGAACTCAAATTATGAATTTATAGCTACCAAGTCCCTTACCTTTAACTTTGACATCCACATAAAGCATCAACCTTTGATGTCATAAAGAAAAACATCTTATTAACTTAATAAATACCCTTATTATTATATTTATTTTTTAATTCTCATCATTAATAACAATTACCTTCTAGTAATAAATCATCAAAAAAACTTTTCAATATGTGGTGTTAATAAGATTAACTATTTTAAAATAGGTTGATAACAACAGTGTTGATCCTTATTTTCAGCCAAATATAATGATTTAAAACCCATAATAAGTTCTTGAAATTATGTTTTATAAAGTATTATAATGTTATAATTCAATTACGTGAGATTTTTAGTCATGTTCTGTGAAAATAAAAATGATGGAGAACTAGTTTCTGGTGTTTAATAAAATTGTTGTATTTCATTGTAAAATTTGTTAATATGTGTCGAAATAAAAACTAACCCTGGTAATGATATATAGTACTTATAAATATCAAATATAATTATAAAATATAAACAAAAACCATCCATATATTTAATTTATGGAATAAAATGAACCACGTATATTCATAGAGATTGTATTCTTCACAACCCATCATTCCGGTTTTCATTTTTAGTAATGGAAATGGAGAGGTTCACCAATGGTTATACTATAATTATAAAAACAATAATGTAAAATAATTATACTGATGTCAGTATTTTATTTTCGAAAACTTAAATTTATGGATGAATAAAATTGTCTAAATAAATATAAAAAGAAATAGAGGTTTAGGATCTTATACTATTTCATCTAATAAATAATTTTTGGGAATAATTTTTTTAGGTTTATTGAGAACCATTAAACATTATAACCAAAAATGTTTTTTATAGGATACAAAAAAACACCACAATGTCAGAAAAATGAAAAATTGAAAATTCAAATACATTACCAATTATGGTCTGGACACCAACCGGTGATGCGTCGAGCCGTGGAACACCATGGTGAATGAGGCCAAAATGCCAGAAAACTCAAGATAAACCACCAGACATCATCTAAAACTCCACATCCAATCACAAAATTTTATTAACATCATGGATAAAATAGACCCATCAACAAAAATCAATCACAGGCACCATGTAAAAGAAAACAATACTACTAAATACAGAAACCACCTATATGGAATTAGAAACCATCCAAGATGAAGTTACAAGTGGTGAATAAATACATTTAATATTCCAATAAAAACATCAATAATCTTAGTCATCTTCATCCAACAGATACAGGAAACTTATATAGCCCTATTTCTTCAAAATAATTGGCATTTATGTAAATACTCAAAACTATTCAATAATGGTAAGTCTCTCTCAAATCAAGTGACTCCAAAATAGAAAAATAATACATTATAGGTAAATTAAAGTCATGAAAACCCTAAAATATTCAAAATAAAACATTTTCCCATTATTTTGTTCTTTTTATCTCTAAGGATAATTACTTTTAACATGTTATATTTCACCATGGTAACTAGTATTTGTCGTGGTAATACATCCTTTAAAACAAAAAATATATCATGACCATTACTAAATAATATATACCCCTTGATTCCCAAAATAAATTCAAATTTTACAAATAAAAAACTATTTGTATGTGAAATAAATTCTAACACAAACCCACTATAAACCCATTTTTTGAAAAAGTAATCATTTTAGAAAAAACATTATGGTCATGGTAGAATTGTCAAATCCATTGATTTAAATGAATTTTAAAAAAATTATTCTTAAAAGTCAATTTATCTAAAAATAAAACAATATCCAAAATATCATTGCATCATGATATACTTAATTAAACAAAACATTCAGAAAAAAATTATAAAAATGCTGCATAAATTTTTCCATATGATGAGGGTGAGATTAAATATTCATGAAAGATTTTTGAAATTATTTATTATACTTAATAGTATGTAATTTAATATTAAACATTTTTGAAAACATGTCATGTATTCATGCAGTAAAATAATTCCATGAAATTAATTTCATTAATAAAAATAATATTCTTAGTATTCACCTAAAAATTAATTATTTTTAAAAAGTATAAAAAAATTATCTAAATCCAATATGATCAGGAAAAATACTAAAAAATCATCTATTTTATCTAATTCACACACTAAAAATTATATAATTAAAACTAAAAAATCATATAATTTTAGAAAAAACATTTTCTATAGGAGATCATTTTTTTCATATTAACGTTTCTTTTAAATTTAGGAAAATTAATAAATATATAAATATTGAGAAATATAAATATTATAAAATATATTTTATGAATGAGAAAAGATTTAATTTATTTAATAATGGTGTCTATATAAAATCATAATTTTATATTTTTTTATAAATATATTTTTTTTATGTATTTCAAAATTTTGTTGCAACTATTTGTACCTATTAATATATGAATTCCACATAATGGTCTATTTTTTTTGTTTTTTGTTTCTTATGCATAAATCCATTGAACATAATATTTAATTAAAAATAAAAAACACATGTCATTAAATTATACACCCCTTCAAAGAATTTGTTCTTCAAAATTTTATTTCATGGAATAAAACAAATTGGGCACTTTTCCCTCAGCACATCCTTATGATCCCACACAACCTTCACAAACATATGATTTCTTCATAGAATATTTACTAGAAGAGTACTTTTGTTTCATATAAACTAATCACTTAGATTCTTAATTTACTCAAGTTTTTCCACAAATTAGAGATCATATTCTACTTTCACACTTTGAAACTTCTCACATGTGAAGGGTCTTATATGTACTTTCTCAAATGTGATACGTAGAACAAATCAGATACTTTGTATTGGTGTCAAGGGGGAACTAGGAGATATTATAAAAACCTAAAATGATAAATAATTGTAAGGGACTTCTGAATCTAGGGATTAGCTTCCCTTACTGCCCAAATCTCATAACTCGCCTCCATGGAGATACTAAAAAGAACACCTTACCACCTTAGTAGATTCCATTTCAAATATATCTTCCCATAAATAGCCTCATAGCGTTCCATATGAATTATAGAGTGTGAAATATTATTATATGATGACCCTATCAAGAGAAGGTGTTTATCCCAAAATACATTGTGAAATATCAAACAAAATCTCCTCATATCCTCGAGAGTATTAATTTTTATCCCATACTAAACATCATAATGAGGATGATATTGAGTGATAAATATCAATTTTTTCTCTAAATATTTCATAACACTTCTATATAATCATAAGGTAACCTTATATTTTTATCAGTTATAATGGATAATGGTACATCATGAAGCCTCACTATTATGAGAAAAATTATATGGAAGATTATCGTATTGATATATTATATTTTGTTGTCAATAATGTTTGAAAAGAAAAGAAATCACATCCCCTTGTAAAAGTGGACGAGTGGACTGACCATCATACTCAATTAATCAGACTCCAAATTTTTAGGATATCTTATTTAATTAGGTATGAAATTTGTTTTTGGAAGATAAGATGTTAAAATACATTCCCTAGTAAATCTGATGACGGTAATGATGATATATCAATGATTAAATATCTCAACAGATGGGGTTAGAGATTAAATAAGTAGAGTAATTTTGGAATGTTTTTATTCATTGATGAACTAATCAAGATAATATTGTTTCTTAAATTGATAATGGATCATGTGGTATTAAATCATTTGTTTAGTAAATCTTTGATTATTATCTGAATTGTAAGAATTTAATTTCTGTAGAAGAGGGTTAATGATTTAACGATGTATCAATTTGTGTCTGTTAACTATTCCAGATGACCATGACTCAAGATGGTTGGTGTCACTGAAGTTTATTTATAATGAGGCATAGTTTCCCAAACCATGAAGCATAGTTCACAAAACCTAAATTATGTACATGGAAAACTGAAGGGAAATCAGTAAAGAAAGGTTTCCACATTGCAGTGCTATGGGGACCATGAAGCACGACATATGGACCATGTTGATGAAAATAATTTGTGAGAGGCTTGAAGTTCAAAAGAGTTTTACAGTTCAACGTAGGCATTTAGTTTTGGAAATTGGTCGTGATTTAGGGAGATGTAAATGATTTTTTGGTAGAATAGATCAGCCACCAGAAGGGATTAGGGAGCTATGGGGACAGTATAGCAGTATCCGATGAAGATCATAACGCATCGATCATTTGGGTAATTATGAATTGTTTATTTTATGTATATATTATCCTATATAAAGACCCCTTATCATCTCATTAACGAGAGTGAATTTAATTATATAATATCACCACTACTGGTTGAATTTGGGTCCGTCCAAAGTAGTTCACGAGGGAGAATTCCGTGAAGGGAAGTAGTTCATGAAAGAGGATACCCTGAAGTTTAAAGTGGTTCATGGGGGATTATTTCTATGAAATATTATAGTTCATATGGATAGTTCCATGTTTAATTTTGGAGGGCTCGGTAGATCACAAAAGAATAAGGACCACATAGACAAGGTAGCCCACAAAGCATTGGTTGTTTGTGGGGCATTGGCCTTCCGTGAAGCAAAGGCAGTTTATGAAGGAAATGTTTTCTATGAAGCACCTGTAACATTAAGTGCAAGAAAGTTCAAAAAATGTATAGGATAATTCATTATAGGTACTATGATGTTTGCAAAGGGACTAAAACCTTTTTGGAAATGAATTTTCACAAACTATCATTATGTGAAATATAGGATTTCTATTTTAAGAAATCAAACATGGAAATTAGAAAGGGGTATCATAATGAGTATCATTACAAAGTCATCAAATTTTTTATGAGTTTTTAGTTAATAAAGTGAAAACTATTTTGAAAGATCACATTTTTTAATGTTGATAAAGAACCACAATAACTTGTTTGTTATAAAAAAATTTATTACATCATTTTGAGGTACTTCGGAAATAAGGACTAGTGTATTGAACATAGTTCTATATGAGTGTAAGTTCATATATTACTCATTTATTTCCACATAAAAATATTTTTTTATTGTGGATTTTGTGGTATTGGATTATTTTAAAACAACACCAAGGATGGGATACTCATTTTGGGTAGTGAACCTTATAAATTTTTTTGTTCGTGTGGTT
Organism: Viscum album; assembly: GCA_963277665.1. Taxonomy (NCBI): domain Eukaryota; kingdom Viridiplantae; phylum Streptophyta; class Magnoliopsida; order Santalales; family Viscaceae; genus Viscum; species Viscum album. The sequence goes on along the minus strand of OY728136.1, from coordinate 1,763,415,224 downwards.
GTGTGTTTGATTTGTTTGCAGTAATGAATGAATTCTCTAACATGAGGTGAGGGTTTTTTTAATGTAATTAAACCAAAAATAAAAATATATCACTGATATACCCCCTCCTCCTATAAATGATACTTCAATCCTGGTGGGATAATCTCAGTCACGACATCCATTACGTATATATTGTGAAGTTGGTAAATGGAGAAATATTAATTTATATAATAAAAATACCCTAACATTGTAAGTACATTGACTAAAATCCAAATATAATTATAGAATTTTGATGTATTTTGGAGTCCTTTAAATAGTACAAGGTGGGTTTTTTACCATTTATATACTGGAATGGGTAGTGGTTCCAATATACCCTTATATTTTTTTCCTTCAACCCCAACTTGTGGGCATACCAGTCATCGAGATACATATTAAAAATATCTCTAGTAATATGATCACACCATATTTTTCTCTTTATATATCAATACATATGTATGATTCTATGATGGAGAGGGAAGGATGAGCTATATCTATCATCAAAAACTCCCTTCTTCAATCTAAGCCTTATTGGGACACGCATTTAGGTTTCAATCCTTAGAAATACTACATTACCAAATTTGAACTCTAGAATACTCACTACCTTTTTATTTATCTCAATATCGTGATTATGGTTTTTTTTAATCATTACATAATAGAAATACTGAGCAGCCAGTTGAGAATGATATGATTTATCTCACCCACAATATTACTTCAACAATCATCCTCTACATATTTATGATTATTTGGTATTTTCCAATAATAATCATTGATATATTAGAAAGATCATTCCTTCTCAAATCAACCACTACCTTATTTTACTTTTTTTGGTTATAATGTATAAGAAATTCATAATATTTTATCAAATCCACCCATATCCTTGGAAAAATATTCTATTCCATCTAGGTGAATCTATATTTTAAACATTTTTTATTGGTAAATATATCACAATTTGAACCATAGCAATTGTGTCTCCAACTATTAAAATTAGATATCAATAATGATGAATCTAAACCTTGTGATTGTTAATGTTTCTCGTGAATATATTATTTTTATAAACCATATGAAATTACATTATCATTTTTCATTAGGATAACACTGAAACCCTTTTTTAATTCATCATTGTATATTACAAACCCTTACCCACAGTGGGTTAATTTAAGTATAAGGGAAACAACCAAACTCTCCATTAGTAACATAAAACATTATTTATATTCGTCTTCCCAATGGAACTTTACTCCCATCCTTGCAATCATGGATTTTAGATAAGATAGAGGTGATAATATTTTTAAAAATAATTGGTAATATCCTACAAAGCAATAAAAATAGGGATCTCAGTTATAGTGGTTGGTTTGGTACATTTCATGACAACTTTTTTTACTTTTTGGATATTCTGATATACCCTTATGATTAAATGAACAACAAATGAATACTTAAGTATCCAGATTTTACATTTGATGAATTTGTATTATAAATTATCATTTCTAATTATTTATCAAAATTATAAAATGATATTAATGATCTTAATTTTTCCATTAATATATAAGAATGTATTCTATAATGAAACCCAAAAAATGGTCAAGGTAGTGTATAAAGACAATATTTATTAGAACCATGAAGAAAACCGGGGAATTGGTATGGAAAATGGAACCAATATAACTCATAGTGTCCATACCATGTATATAAAAGTTTCTTATATATTTCCTCCCCCATGACCATTAATTGATTGTATCTATATTGAAGGTAAATCTTTGGGAAGTATTGTGATCCATAGGAAATATTTAATAGGTCATCAATACAGTGTATAAGATATATGTTTATTATTATGATTTTATTAACCTCATTATAATAAATGTGACAAATCAATTATCCATCCATATTTTTGAAGAAGATAAATGATTCACACCATAGTGAAGCAATATAGAATTTGAAACCTTTATCAAAATTATATTATAGTTTATTATTTTACCCCACTATTTCAATGGGATTTGGTCCATATAGTCTTTTTGAGATATTAACCGATTCCAAAATGAGTTTTCATGAAAACTAAACCTTACACTCTATGGGGTTGATGAGGTATTTTATCAATAAATACAAAATTACATTCATATAAGATAGGAATGATGTAAATGATGACATTATTTATAGTTATTTGATAGATATATCCCTTTTTGGTGGGTACCATAACATAAATAACATAATATTCACCCCTTGGGGTTTTTAATCATTCATTCATCAATAAATGTTAATAGATTATTTGGTATATGAAATGAGTATTCCTTATCCATACATTTGATATGATATTTCTGTAAGGAAATCCAATACATATCCAATATTATGCCAAATTCAACCAAAAGAAGAAAAATTATATCTGCATTATTTATCCACCCATAAATCTCAACCAAATTATATTTTTAAATAATATATGAAATCATTGTACTACAGGGGGATTTCACAAGTAGATCAATATTCATTGATTGATGTGGTGATTTCACATTCTTATAAAACTTGTGTGATATAAAATAATATTATAAACTAAAACAAATAGTTTATTTTAAAACCTCTATAGGAGATAATTTGTGACTTGCATCAATTCATTATCATTATCCACCTCAGTAGTAGTGATCATGAATTTTCATTCCATGTTACCATAGTTTGGGAGGTTGTTGCGGCCAATTTTCTTCACCAGATTAAGGGTTTCAGAAATTATTCACATATTATTTTAAATCATTACCCTTGAATAATTTGTATTGCATGGATCATTAGTTGGTACCTTCTTCTCTTATATGGTTCAAATTATAGCAACATTCACTTTTAATACATTAACATTACATAATATTTTCCGAATAAATAAAACAATATACAATATATTCCCAAATACAATACAAATCTAGTGCCTTTGGAAACATATAAGCATAAACAATGATACATAAGTGAGCTACATTATCTCCCACTAGGTTCTCCTTTACTAGAAACCTTCTGAGACACATCATACATAATACATATCTTCATAACCTAGGGATTAAAACATAAAAAGGTGTGAGATAAAACACTCATTTAGGATAAACACGGGAGATATGTAATCATAATAATGAGTATAAGTGTGTGAGAACAACATCATGAAAATATAAGATCATACCCAAAATAACAAAGATAATATACATTAATCATGGTATAATGCTTCGTAAATCCTAAGAAATTAATCATAAGTAAATAAAAATCATAAGCCATGAAATAATAATATAGGAATAAAACATGGAATTTTGGAATACACATAAGCATATATAATATGATTTCCATTATATCAAAGGCATTTCTTACAAGACCATCATGGTAGTATAGGTTCACCCCATACAATATTGGTAGCCATGGTTCACTCCCATGGTAATAGTAGTAGCATGAGTTCACAATGTATACCATTATTATAGTAATGGTTCACTCTCATGGACATCATATTATTCAAGGATAATTCCTAATACCATCTTAGTCTGTCTCATGAGATATAAATCTTTTCCCAATTAATTTGAGAGAGATATATGACGCACCCATCACATAATCAAATCATACATACATGTGCCAAAAGATATTAATTAATCATATCATAGCCCATGTCATTAATTGTGTATGATAAACTTGTAATCATATCATAAAATATGGAAAAATATATAGGTTTAATAATCATTTCGTCATAAACATAACCCATGAAAAGAAGCGGGTTTCAAAAGCATATAACCCATGCAAGTGAAACAGTTCTCATAGACATCATAACATCAAAACATTATCCATTAGAAGAAATAATATGAATGGAAACATAGAATAACATCCCCATAAAGTCATGAGTAACACCAATTGATGTTATATTAGATGGGAGATAATTTTTAAATATCTTTTAAAAACATTTCTTCATGAAAATTTCTTTTCTACATTGAAAAATTCTTTTAAAACGAAAAACATTTTAAAAACGACTTCTTAGAAAATTACTTTCAAGACATATAATGGAAGAAGTGAAAACTCTAAAACGTTTTTAAAGACATTTTTACTTTTAAATGGGTTTCAAAATTATTTCAATTTTTTAAAAAATGGGTTTTTAAATAAAATAGATTTTTTGGTGGAAAGATAGACAGAAATATTTTACATAAAACAATATCATCAGTACCAAAGAGTAAAACATTTGTACTAATACATGGTTATATCAAGTATAAATATAATATAAGTTAAATCATGGGTGTTATTTATATTCTTATCATAATATTTCATCAAATTAATCATAAACAAAAAAACCTTGTAAATCAATGAGATTCCTATAATAAACTCTTATAACATGGTATGTGTTGTACCCCTCTCTCTTGGATTTTAATGATCACAATCACTCTCATCATGTTCTAACTTGTTTCCAAGTGTTTTTGATGACAGGAAAAAGGTCGCCAAAGAGTTGGCCCAAGAAGACTGGAAAAGGACTCTCTGAGTCCACCGGCCAACCGGTGGATTACCACCGGCCAGCCGGTGGTCTCTGGCAGAAGCAATGATCTCTGCTCGGTTCCACCGGTCAGCCGGTGCCTGACCACCGGCCCGCCGGTGGAACCAGACAGAGAGCTTGCTCTCTGTCTCGACCACTGGTCGTCCGGTGTCTGGACCACCGGCCAGCCGGTGGCCCAGCACCGGCCGGTGGCCACGCACCGGTCAGCCGGTAAGCCCAGTCAAACTAGCCGTTGGGCTTTGACAGGACTTGTACTTTTGACCCCCAACGGCTCCGGAAGCCCTCCAACGGCTATATTGAAGTTTTTGGGGATATTTCTCCTATAAATAGACAAGGATGGATGCCGAGAACACTACCGACATATTGGAATGATATTTTTCTCCCTTGAAGCTCTAACGACAAATGTCTAAGGCTACTTGTGATCCATCTCCATCCTTGAAGCTTGGGCTGCCTCTACATCAACTACTCTCACACTCTTGGCACTCAAGGATTCCTCAAGTTTGTTGTAATTTATTTATTTCAATTGTTTAGTTATTCATTGGGTTTGTATTAAAAAAAACCATCCTTTTCTTCCTCACTTTCATTTTGGGTTTCTTGCTACAACCATCATAAAAAAGAAAGCTGTACGAAGGTGATCTATCCTACCTTAAAACTGCTAGTGGGTTTCTTTCTACAACCATTAAAAAGAAATCTGAAGTAAATCTCTCAACGGTTGAGTTGGGAGCGGAGACGTAGGCTTTGGTTTAAGCCGAACTCCGTTATCAAATTGTGTCTTGCCCATTTTTATTTCCGCTGCACTTATAAATTGTTTTTAAATTTTTAATTAATTTTTAAAAGGAAATTCACCCCCCCTCTTGCCATCACTCTCCGACCAACAATTGGTATCAGAGGGAAGTTTGTGTAATACCTTAACCGGTTACAAACCTAAAATCCATAGTGATGGCTTCTTCCTCACAAGCACCCGAAGGGTATTCCATGACTCGGGCTCCATTCTTTGATGGAACCGACTACACTTATTGGAAAACTCTCATGATTATTTTCTTAGAAGTATTGGCTATCCTATATATAGAATTTTTATGCAAGGCTACACTCTCTCTAGAAAATATGAGTCTAAATGGACCCCCTAAGACGTTGCTAATTTTGATCTTGATGGAAAAGCAATGAATGCTCTTCATTTTAGGTTAGACCGTAATGAATTTAATCGTATTTCTACTTGCACCACTTCTCATGAAATTTGGAAGCTTTTGGAAGTGACCCATGAGGGCACTAACAAAGTCAAAGACACTAGATTAGATATGTATCGTCAAGACTTTGAAAGTTTCACCATGCACCCACACGAATCTATTACGGAAATGTTTACTCGCTTTACTGATGTGTGTAATGGGTGAAAGTCTCTTGGAGATGATGTTTCTGCAGAGACGATGGTCAAGAAGATTCTTTGGGTCCTACCAAGCTCATGGGCTCCAAAGGTGATGGCAATCCAAGAAGCGAAAGATGTCAAGAAAATGCCGGTTGAAGAACTCATTGGATCACTTATGACCTATGAGATTACCATGAAGTGGCAAGCTGATAAAGAAGGTAAAATCTGCAAGGAGAAAAAGAACATAGCATTCAAAGCAAAGCAAGAAAGCTCCTCTGATGATAGCGAATCCGAGATTGCACAACTTGCAAGAAAAATGAGCAAGTTCATGAAGAAAAAGAAGAATTTTTAAAGGGCACAAAAGGAAGAGCCAAAAGCAGAAAAAGAAGTTACATGATTTGAATGTGGAAAGAAAGGCCACATCAAACTGGAGTGCTCTCTTTTCAAGAAACGGTTAAAGGAAAATAAAAACAAGAAGGCTTTCAAAGCGTCAACATGGAGTGCAAGCGATGACTGCATGTCTTCAAGCGACTCAAGCGATGAAGGTGGAAAATGCCTAATGGCACTTGATGAGGTATCTTCTTCCGACTCCTCTTCCTCATCTTCTTCTTTTAATAATGAAATGTCTCATGAAGATCTCCAAAATGCGAGAGATCAATTAGAGGAAGGTTTTCACGAACTTACCTCTAAATTTTTGGCCTTAAAAAAGAAACACAAAATTCTAATTTCCGAAAAAGATCAACTTCTCAAAAAGAATGAGGAACTTGCCCTTAAGGTCCAAGATATTCCAAATGATGATTCTTTGAATTCAACTATTAAAGATTTAAGGGAATCTCTTGCCAAGTTCACCCAAGGTGAACAAAATTTGACCAAATTGCTAGGTTCTCAACGTTCGGCTAGAACCACACATGGACTTGGCTTTAACAAGCAAGCATCTTCTTCTAGAGCACCCACTACTTTTGTAAGGGGGATCTCTCAAAATAAATTTTGTAATTATTGTAGAAAAACCGAACATATGATTTATGAATGCAATTGTAAAAATGCTAGATATGGCCGCCCCAAAATCATTACCTACTCGGATGAATATCTTAAGATGTATCCCTCTAGACAAGTATGGGTTCAAAAGTCTCTTTTAGCTAATCTTTCCGGACCCAAACTTATATGGGTACCAAAATCAATTCTCTCTTGATTTTGTAGGATAAACACCAAAGAAGTAGGACTTCGAAAGGCTCGTGGTATCTCGACAGCGGATGCTCGAGGCACATGTGTGGTGATCCCTCCGAGTTCAACTCCCTTGAAGAATTCGATGGAGGATACGTCACCTTCGGTGACAATTCAAAAAGCAAGATCGTCGGAATAGGTACCATTGGTTTTGGTAGCACCTCCTTAATTAAAGATGTATTCTTTGTTAAAGGTTTAAAACATAATTTAATTAGCATTAGTCAACTTTGTGATAGTGGTTTTTCGGTGAATTTTCAAAATGATTTATGCAATGTGTTTGATTTTCAAAACAAATTGATATTTTCTGCTTCCCATTTTCAAAATGTTTACATTATTGATTTAAAGTATTTAGCTAGCCAAAATCTTAAATGTTTAAGTGCTCTTGACAATGAGTCTTGGCTTTGGCATAGAAGGTTGGGGCATTGTAGCTCTCATTCACTTCTAAAGCTTAATAAGAACAAGCTCATCCGTGACCTTCCTAAACTTAAGTTTAAGAAAGATTTGATTTGTGAGCCATGCCAACTTGGAAAGCAACACAAATCTTCTTTCAAATATAAGAAGGAAGTGTCCAATTCAAAATCTCTTGAGCTCCTTCATCTTGATCTTTTTGGTCCTACCCCTGTAGCATGTCTAGGTGGAAAATCCTATACTTTTGTCCTAGTAGATGACTTTTCTCGTTTCACTTGGGTTTTCTTTTTAGCTCACAAAAATGATGCTTGTAGAACCTTTTTGAAATTCTCTAGGAAAGTAGAAAACGAAAAAGGATATAAAATTATATCACTCCGTAGTGACCATGGAGGTGAATTCGAGAACAAAGAATTCGACGAATTGTGTTCCTCTCAAGGATACAATCACACCTTCTCTGCCCCTAGGACTCCACAACAAAATGGAGTGGTTGAAAGGAGAAACCGAACTCTCCAAGAAATTGCTCGAACCCTCCTTAGTGAATTCAACCTCCCTCAATATTTCTGGGCCGAGGTGGTAAACACTGCTTGTTATACTATCAATAGAGTCCTTGTAAGACCCCTTCTTAAGAAAACCCCCTATGAACTTTGGAAAGGAAAATTGCCAAAAGTTGGTTATTTTAAAGTGTTTGGTTGTAAATGCTTTATCCTTAACACAAAAGATAACCTAGGGAAATTTGATGCCAAATCCGATGAAGGTATTTTTCTTGGGTACTCCAACTCAAGCAAAGCCTATCGTGTCTTCAATAAACGTTCAAAAACCATCGAAGAATCATCTCATGTCAAATTTGATAAAACTCTTCCAAAACCTCACCCGGTCATTGAAGATGTTGAAGATAAGCTTGATAAGCTTCATTTGAATGATTCGTCTTCTCCTCCCAAGGAGGATGACCTTCAAGAACCTTCTTCACCTTCTTCGCCTTCCACCTTTCCTAAGGTTTGGAAACCTTCTAGAGACCATCCATTAGAAAATGTTATAGGTGATCTTCAAGCCGGTACTCGAACTAGGAGATCAATCCTCAACGAGGTTGAACATCAAGCCTTTCTTTCTCAACTAGAGCCTCAAACCATTAATGATGCCATTAATGATGAGAATTGGGTTCTTGAAATGCAAGAGGAACTAAATAAATTCTCTAGAAATGATGTTTGGACTCTTGTTGAAAGACCCAATGATCATCCAATTATTGGCACTAAATGGGTTTTTAGGAACAAACTTGATGATCAAGGAAATATAACCCGGAACAAGGCTCGCCTAGTAGCTAAGGGATATAATCAAGAAGAAGGAATTGATTATGGTGAAACCTTTGCGCCCGTTGCTAGATTGGAATCCATTAGGATCTTGTTGGCATTCGCCGCTCACTTAAATTTCAAACTTTTTCAAATGGATGTTAAAAGTGCTTTTTTAAATGGTTTTATTTTAGAAAAAATCTTTGTTGAACAACCTCCCGGTTTTGAAGATCCAAAATTTCCAAATCATGTTTTTAAATTAACCAAGGCTCTATATGGCTTAAAACAAGCCCCTCGGGCTTGGTATGAGCGGTTAACAAACTTTATTTTAGAAAATGGTTTTAAAATGGGTCAAGCTGATTGTACCCTCTTTTTAAAACACACTTCAAAGGATCTTTTAATCGTCCAAATCTACGTCGATGACGTTATCTTTGGTTCAACCAAAGAATCACATTGTACTGATTTTTCAGATTTAATGAGAAAAGAATTTGAAATGAGCTTTATGGGGGAATTAAAAATTTTCCTTGGTTTTAAAATCTTTCAAAATTCAAATGGTATTTTTCAAAGCCAAGGAAAATACACAAACGAACTTTTAAGTCGTTTTGGTATGGATCAAGTAATGGAAATTAGTACCCCAATGAGTACTTCTTGTAAACATACGTTAGATGAAGCCGGGAAACCGGTGGATAACAAGATTTATAGGAGTATGATCGGGAGTCTACTTTACCTAACTGCAACCTGTCCTGAAATCATGTTCAGTGTTTGCCTTTGTGCTCGTTTTCAAGCCAATCCCAAAGAATCTCATTTTAAATCGGTCAAAAGAATATTTAAGTATTTAAAAGGATCCAAAAACATTGTTTTGTTTTATCCCTCTAATACTTCTTTCGAACTTTCTTCATATTCGGATGCTGATTTTGGCGGATGTCAATTAGATCGTAAGAGTACTAGTGGAACCTGTCATCTGCTAGGCAAGTCCCTTGTTTCATGGAGTAGCAAAAAGCAAAACTGTGTTGATCTTTCTACTGCCGAGGCCGAGTACGTAGCAGCTGGTAATTGTTGTGCCCAAATTATTTGGATGCAGCACACTCTCTTGGATTATGGCCTTTCCTACGATCATGTCCCTATACGGTGTGACAACACTAGTGCCATTAGTATTTCTAAGAATCCAATACAACATTCTAGGACAAAGCATATATATTTAAGGCATCATTTCCTTCATGACCATTTTCAAAAAGGGGATATCACTTTGGACTTCATTTCTACTGATTTCCAATTAGCTGATATTTTTACCAAACCGCTCCCGGTTGAACGTTTTGATTTTATTAAGGGGGAGTTAGGAATGATTCGTCAATGAGCACTATTAAATATTTGACACTTTTTGGCTTGCTTTTATTTCTTTTTAAGTTATTTAAACTCTTTTTTATTTTTATTTTATTTTAATTTTTTTTATGAATTTCAATACCACCGGTCAACCGGTGGTACATCACCGGTTAACCGGTGGTGTCGGGTTTTTCTTTTTTGGGCCGGCCGGAGGAATGGTTAAAATTAAAAATAAAACCCTTCCCCTTCATTTCTTCTTTCTCACTCGTGCGGCCCCTCCTACCCCGCGCCTCCTCCTTGCCCTAGCCTCCCTTCTCCTCCTTGCCCTCTCAAAACTCCATTTTCTCTCAATCTCTCTCAATTTTTTCCTTTTGCCATCATGGGTCCTCGCTCTTCACGCAAGGGAAAGGGCATCGCTCAAGAGGCACCTCCTCCTCCTTCAATCCCTCAACTTCCAGACATTTTGCATGACAAAGTCATTCTTCCTGGTAGAGTAATTGATTATTCATGGCTTTCTTCTGCTCGTCTCGAGCTTTTTTCCATCATTGAATATCAACATTGGCATTCCTTTTTTGAACCTCCTGAGAAGGATGTTATTTATCCCCTTCTTGTCAAAGAATTTTATGCTCACCTGACGTGGTCGGTTTCTGACGACGTCGATACCATTTCTTCCACCGCTCTTGGGCAACCCATCACTTTCACTTCTTTGGAGATTTCCAGGATGCTAGGGGTTCCTCATGTTGGACCTCATGCATTTGCTCAGGGGGAGTTTCCTCGGGACCCTGATTTTTATCTTCCTTTCGCTCTTGAGCATCTCACAGGGTAGCCCACCGATCCCATTGTCAAGCTCTCCCAGCTCTCCCCTAACCATCGCATCATTGAGCGCCTCATTCAGACCACCCTTGCACCCCGTATCGGTGATCACGATACGGTGAAATTTATTGATATTTATCTTCTTTCTTATATCACCAGAGGCATTCATTTCAATTTGGTCTGGTTCCTGTTCCGGGCCATGTCTTATGTGGCTGAGCACCCGCGCCGGTCCAAAACTCTACCTCACGGGTGCTTGTTGACCAAAATCTTTACCTTTATTGATGTCCCTCTCCGTGCTACCTCCTTCGAGCAGCCAAAGAAGGATAGCATCATCAATTTTATGATGGTGCAACGGATGAACATTCGTTGGGATCCTTGGCGTCAGGAGTGGATTACTGACAAGGAGGGCCTTCTCAAGGATTACTCCCCTCAGACACATTCACACCCTCTTTCCCATGCCATGCCTCCTTCCATTGTCGTTGCCTATCCTCTTTCAGATAGTGAGGACAGTGGTGCTGATGAAGAGGAAGGGAGTGGTGACAGCGAAGGTGAGGCTGCTGCTGCTGCTGATGAGAAAGATGGAGTGGGTGATGATGCACCAGAGCCTGCTGAGGCTGTGCCTCCTCCCGCTGATACTGGTGGCTTGTCGGTGACGGCTGATCAATTCCTTCGCTACCAGGATCAGATTGAGACCCGGCTCGACTTACAGTTTTCTTACTTCAGCTCTCAGTTTGATCAGCTCCACTCTCGGATCGATTCTCTTGATTGTCGTTTTGAGGCGGTCCAGGCTCCTCCGGCTCCTCCGAGCTTCAGGCGTCGTTGTCACTCTCGGCCCTCTAGGAGTGAATAGATCCTTTCCTGTTTTTTTTTGGACTTGTCTTTGTATTTGTTTTTTGAACTTTCTTGTAACGTTTCATCTTTTATAAAATTCAAGTTGTCTTATCTATCAATCCTTTTTGTCATTGCTTACTTCCTTATTATTGTTTTTCTAATTTTTTTCATACTTTTCCTCCTATTTTGATAATCCCAAAGGGGGAGAAAAACTCTCTATTACATAGTTACTTATTTCATTAAATTAAGTGCTCTTTTTAAAAGTTCAATTTTATGTTATTACTTTCATCAAAATCTGTTTTTAAATGGTTATGTTATCGATTTCAGTTGTTTCTTTTAAATGACCTATGGTTACAATTTCAAAATGAACCATTCTATTTATCTAAATCCTTTCAAGATTAATATCATTTTCAATACATGATACATCTATGAAATTCTTGTATGATCTCTAAAATTTTCCATGTCCAAGTTTCTTATTTCTTTTTACTTGGCATATCCTTTTTAAAAAAGCTTTCTCATTTGTGATTGTGATCATCAAAATAGGGGGAGATTGTTGTACCCCTCTCTCTTGTATTTTAATGATAACAATCACTCTCATCGTGTTCTAACTTGTTTCCAAGTGTTTTTTATGATAGGAAAAAGGTATCCAAAGAGTGGGCCCAAGAAGACTGGAAAAGGACTCTCTGAGTCCACCGGCCAACCGGTGGATTACCACCGACCAGCCGATGGTCTCTGGTAGAAGCAATGCTCTCTGCCAGGTTCCACCGGTCAGCCGGTGCCCGACCACCGGCCGGCCGGTCGAACCAGACAGTAGGCCTTGCCTACTGCCAGGTGCCACCGGCCCCCCGGTGGCCCCGCACCGGTCGGCCGGTGGACCCAGACAGAGAGCTCTGCCTTCTGTCTGGAGCACCGGCCGGCCGGTGCCCAAGCACCGGTCGCTGGTAAGCCCAGTCAAACTAGCCGTTGGGCTTTGACCGGACTTGTACTTTTGACCCCCAACGGCTCCGGAAGCCCTCCAACGGCTATATTGAAGTTTTTGGGGATATTTCTCCTATAAATAGACGAGGATGGATGCCAGGAACACTGCCGACATATTGGAATGATATTTTTCTTCCTTGAAGCTCTAACGACAAATCTCTAAGGCTACTTGTGGTCCATCTCCATCCTTGAAGCTTGGGCTGCCTCTACATCAACTACTCTCACACTCTTGGCGCTCAAGGCTTCCTCAAGTTTGTTGTAATTTATTTATTTAAATTTTTTAGTTATTCATTGGGTTTGTATTAAAACAAACCATCCTTTTCTTCCTCACTTTCATTTTGGTTTTCTTGCTACAACCATCATAAAAAAGCAAGCTGTATGAAGGTGATCTAGCCTACCTTAAAACGGCTAGTGGGTTTCTTGCTACAACCATTAAAAAGAAATCTGAAGTAAATCTCTCAACGGTTGAGTTGGGAGCGGAGACATAGGATTTGGTTTAAGCCGAACTCCGTTATCAAATTGTGTCTTGCCCCTTTTTATTCCCGCTGCATTTATAAATTGTTTTTAAATTGTTAATTAATTTTTAAAAGGCAATTCACCCCCCCTCTTTCCATCACTCTCCGACCAATAGTATGTTGGGATCATACCCTTCATGTATGAAAATGAAATTAAATAAAGCCTAAAATATCATAGAAAGAAGGATATTCATGATATAAAAAGTTAAATGGAAGTATATAGTCCATGAAAATAATTTAGGGGCACAACAAAATATGATCCTCAAATTGGGAAAATTGGGACAAAACTATTTTCCCAATTTGATAACTTTTGAAACATTAACCCCATGAAATAAAGATAGTATAATGGATATGTAAATACCTATTAATTTAAGTATATTCTTAATTGAATAAATCCATGGGTAGTATACACACCACACAAAAGGATTTGGTGGTGAATAACACATGTATCTCAAGGAAATAAAATGTCCGAGGGAATCCCCTTTCTTTGTGTCTTGACAGTCATCGTACTCCTTCAAACCACCTGTATAATAAATAAAAATTTATCATACATATTTTTAATAATCTTGTTATTATATATTATACCATATATGGTTTTTTTATGACCATATATTACATTATTTTTAACCATCCTATGTTAAGGATTCACATCGAATAATATTCTCTTTATTCTTTGCATGAATCTTAATTTGTTATTTCGTTGGTCCTTATACCAATATCATGATTCCATGATGTAAAAAATTATATAAATATGATTAATTTCCAGTATATTTTTATTATAATAATCTAAATAATTTTATTTATGAAAATAAATACATTGTTCGTGGAGACAGTAAGTTTTACGTACACATGGATGTTGTTTCCATTTTTAATTGTCATATTGAATGAATGAAAAAATTAAAATATATTTCTATTAATATATAATAGAATTATAATAGAATTATAATTTTATATATATCATATAATTTCACTAAATTCATCTTTAAAATATTCCATGTATTTTGTGAACGAAACACATCGCTTTGAGTGGTGGTAGTCCACACTTGCTCAAACGAAATTATCTTATTTACACAAAATAGAAACTAAAAAAGATATGTGTTATAAAAGGAATAAATAAGCTTAAATAAATAAGAAATATAATATATAACATATATGAATATATTTTTCATCATAATTTCTACCATGATACTAGGTAAAAGAAAAGTGGACAATCACTGTTTAACGAGTCCATAGTTTTCTGCACCCATAAACAGTATGTTCGTTACACATTAGATGGTGGTGTGTGTAATTATATGTTAAAAAAATATCATAAACCATACTAGTATATTTAGTATAATATTATTTTATACAATCATGTAATACATAGATTGGAGGGGGTGGATAAAGAAAACAAAAGAAAGGAGCTTGAGAGAAGACCTTGCCTCTTAATCGGGTAACTTCTTTTGGTTTGTAACGAAAGACTTACTTGTGATTATTAATATTCATGAGGTGAATTATAAAGTGATTTAGTGATATTTAGAAGTGTAGTGGTCAGATAATGGCACAACCTAGGAAATTTTAATGGTGTAAATAAGAGGGAGAGGAGGTGGAATTTTATTGGAAAGGCAAATGACGCACTTGGAATTTTTCAAAACAAGTTAGGTGTACTCACGTTTTAACCTAAAAAATTAAAAACCCAACTGAACTCAATAATTCAATGTTAGTATACAAACCATGGCAATAAAATGTGTTTGGGACAAGCTTCTAAGTTGTTTTTTGTTAGGAATTTAAGATTTAGTCTTTAGCTAGACTTAATTTTACCTTAATCGATATATCTAATTTTAATTACTTTCACTAATATTTTTACTAATAAACTATGTTGACCATATTATAAATAATAAATTATTATGCTTAAAATTTTGGAATCCATTATTCCAAATTCAAATCGTAGAAGTGACAGAAATTAATTTAAAATTAATCTCGTAGTCAGGTCAACAATGAGGTTTTTTAATGTAAAAATGATCAGAGGTTTTATGTGTTTTTATATCCAATATCAATGTGGAATTGGTTACAATTATATAAGTTGGATTAATTGATCAAAATATAATCCGATTGAAATTTTATACCAAATTAGAATATAATTTGACCTTATAAATAAATTATATGAAAATGTTGATTTGACTTGAAATCCCTTATTTTTAACTATTCCTCCAAAAATGAAGTTTCTTAGAAAACCAACAAGATTATCCCTAAGCTAAGTTCATCATTATAAATTAAAAAATTAAGTTTATCTTAAAATATTTATTTTCTAAATGTGTATAATATTATTATTATTTTTCATATAAGGGAATTTGATGTAGTTCACTGGAGAAAACTGTATTTTTAAACATATAAGGACTTTACCAAAAATAAAACTAGTCATTATATATATGAATTATTTTTATAAAAAAATTAAAAGACATATTTCAAAAATAATTATTAATATTTATATAACCATTTTTAATAGTTAAGTTATAATTATCTCATTTAATTAATTATAACGGTGAAATGATGTTTCATAGAAACATACGTGATGCATGTAACGTATGTCAAGTCATTTTTCCATGTAACATACACTAAGTTTGTGTTCTGTGTAATCTAAGACAAGTTAATTCTATGTAAAATGAATGTTTCATTTATTTCATTCCATGAAATAAATGAAAATATAATTTATTTTAAAAAAAAGGTCCATAAAATTGTGGGTTTTACATTATACCCCCTTAAAATGAATTTCCCCCCTAAAATTCTTCACTCTAGAAAACATAAATGAGGATACTTATGCTTCATCATATCTTGAAGTCACCAGATTATTTACTCTAACTTGTGATTTCTCCTCAAAACATTGACCAGTTAAGTGGTCTTCTTTCATACAACCTTCTCTGTACGATCCAAAATTTCATTAGGTTTCCCCTTGTAAGAAATATCATTCCCCAGTAGTATGACCTCTGATATCATTACATGTGAAGGGTCTGGTATGTACTTCTTTAGAAGATATACATATAACACGCTGTCGACTTGAGATAGATTTTTATGATTTTCCAAACTATAGGGTACCATCCTAATACGATCAAAAATCTCAAAGGGACCGATATACCTAGGTCTTAGTTTTTCTTTCTTCCCAAAAATCATAACTTCTTTATAGGGTTATATTTGTAGAAACACCTCTTCAAAAACTTCAAATTCTATGTCATGCCCTCGATTATCATCAATATTTTTTTATAAATTTGAGTTCACTTGTTATGATGTTTTATATTGTATTCCATGAAACCTTTCCACTTCCTTAATGTATATCCAATACTGATAGTTCAGAGATATTTCTTCTCTAAGAGTGATGAATTATTTTGACTTAGTAGGGTGATCGACTACAACCCAAACATCATTTAACACTTTAGAGGTTTTGGGTATTCTAATGAAAAAAATCCATTGTAAGTTTATCAAATTTCTATTCTTGTGTGGGTAGTGGATGACAGATCCGCATTGAATTTTTTCTTCCATCCTTAATATATTGGCATACCCAAAACGGAGATACAAACTCTATTATATCATTATTTTTGCCATCTTACAAGAAGTATTATTTCATGTCCCTGTACATCTTTATACTTCCAGTATGAATAGAAAATTAATAAAAATGAGATTCCTATAACAGATCCTCCATTAAATATGTTATGGAAAAACACATACACAGTTTGTAAACCTTATAATTCCATACTAATCAAGGTTAAAATATGGAATATTTCTAACTTTTTTTTAGATATCTTTGTATTTTTTATACGCCTCCTTCATATTTACTTAGATAGAGGTTTGAAAATTTATTTGAGAAAGATTATATTTTTCCCATTCCATTAGGATTTTTAGATATATCATTTTAAAATCAATAAATATTGGATATTTTTTCATCCTTATCATGGATAAGCGAGCATTATCCTTCTGACTCAAAGCATCATCCATCTTCTTCACTTTTATAGGGTAGAAATGTATTATGTAGTCAAAATCGTTTATCAACTCTAACCATATTCTTTAGAATATCTTTAACTCCTTACGTGTTAATATATATTTTAGACTTTTATGATTTGAATATATATCACACATTTCTCTATATATATAATGCCTCCATATCTTTAATCCAAAAATTTCTATAGATAACAATAAATATTGTGTTGTGAAATTTTTCTAAATAATCTTCAACTGTCATAATAGAAATGCAATAACCATGTTATTCTTTATAAAAACAAATCTCAAACCCTTATTGAATGCACCGATATAGATTACAAACCCTTCTCAATTATAGGGTAATGTAAGCATAGTTGAACTGACAAACCTTTTCTTTAGTTGCTTGATATTTTCCTCCCTTTCATCTATCTAGAGGAACTTGAAACCCTTCTGAGTTAACTCAATAATAAAATTAAATAGTACTAAGAAATTATATAAAAACCATTGATAATATTCATATAAAAAATAAAATTCTACAGATCATAGTCATTGTGGTTAGTCTAAGACATCATTCAATAGCCTCTATCTTGGACGGATCTGATATTATACCATCTCTTGAGACTATGAAGCCCAAAAATGAATCATGTTTTAGCTAAAAACAATAATTTGTACATTTTTCATATGTATTCTCTTTTATTAGGGTCTTAAATATAATTCTGAAGTGATCATCATGCTCTTACTTTTTCTTTCAATTGATAGTTATATCATCTATAAATACTACCATATACTGATCTAGGTATTATCTAATTAGTTTATTCATTAAACCCATGAAAATAGAATGGGCATTAGTAAGACCAAAATGCATCACTCTATATTTATAGTGTCTATACCTTGCCAGAATGTTGTCCTTGGTGTATCCGCTTTCCTGACCCTCAATTGATGATATCCTGAATGAAATTCAATCTTGGAAAAGTATAGTTCTCCATGTATTTGATCAGAAAATTCACAAATATGAAGGATAGGATACTTATTATAGATCATGATCTTGTTCAACTCCCAATAATCAATACAAATCTCTATTAATCCATATTTATTTTTCAAAACAAGAACATGTGCACCCTAAGATGACACACATGGCCTAGTGAATCCCTTATCAGGGTTTTCTTGGAGTTTATTCATTAATTAATACATCTCAATGAGATCCATTCTATATATAATCTCTTAAATTGGGGTGCAACCAGGTTGAGTTCTATTGAGAACTCAAAAGACATACAAAAAATCCTAATCAATAGTCATATCATCGATGTATATTCTCTCCTTGAAAATTTGAGATTAATAACTATTTTGAATGGGAATTAATACCCAAACACTAGATGTAATTTCCTTTGGAAGACTATACATATCATCACATGGATAGGTGATCATAAGAGTGTTTGATATACAAAAAGTAACTTCCCTTCTTTGAAAATTGATGTGGGATTTATGTAGAGAAATATAATATATTCCTAAGATGACATTTAGTTCAATAAAAGAAGAATAGAAACATTTTTATGAAGAACGTTCCCCCAAATATCAACCAGAGATAAATTATATATATGAGATGAAATCATCATACCATCATGGATTTTCACAACTAATTCAACGTCTAATTATTTTGGTGGAATATTAGAACCCATATAAAATTCATTAGATATTAAATAGTGGTTAGATATAGAATCAAATATGATATTATCAATTCTAGAGTGTATGGTAAGTGTACCATTCATCATGTTAGTATTTCACCCCATATTAGAAATAGATATTTTAAGAGATTTTCCATTTTCCACCATCTTAAGAGGTTGTTGATATCAATCATTATAACCAGCCCATAGATTTGGGTAGTGGTTGGAATAATGCACATCCTCCATACACTTATAGCACTGAATCATGGGAGGTTATTTTTGTTTCAACTTTTCCCATTTTCAACATTGGATACCATATTTCTATTATTTCTGGAAGTCAAATTTCCTATTGACATCTCTTCCACACATAAAAATTTTATTAGAAACTTTAATGAAGTTTTATCAATGCTTCTTCCCACACTTAGAGCATAAAGGAATGATCATACACTTCTTTTCATGCTTTCTATATTTTTTATTAAACACCATCAACTACTTCTTGTCAAAATCATGAGATTGATATGTGACTTAAACCTACATTTCATCCTTGATTTCTCAATGCAAACTCTCTAGTTATTTATTAATGTCTCTTATAGCTGGTTCCTTTCTAATAATTGGATATTATCCACTGAATAACCTCTCAACATTACTTTTGGGTATGAAGGTAATTCCTAAAGTGTACCTCCCAGGCCTTGTGAAATTAGCCTCATAGGTACCAACATATTAATCATCCCATTACTTCACCACAAGAACTCATCTTGGAAAAAAAATATGAGGAACCTAATTTTTGTAAAATAAGTTTTTGAACACATCCCAATACATGTATTCAATATCATCTTATTGCCTCATATTCTTGTTTAGATTCCAACACTGGTCTACTTCTCCTTCTAACCGATAGGCAATCAAAAAGAGTTTCTCATGCTATAAACATTGGATAATGTAGAATATCATTTCATTAGTACTTATCCATTATTTACCAACAAAGTGAATTAAAAGACCCTCTGAATGATGGTGGGCGCTGCCTTATGAATGACTAAATATAATCTTTCTCTATTCTATACAATTTTATAAGTCCACCTTGATTCATAGCTTCATAAAGTTGTGTGATCATATCTATGATGATTTTCATTCTAGATCCCATAGTATTAGATTTTTTATGAGGAACTCATTGCATTATCCATCACAATAATTCTTAAAATGGTCTATTTGGGTTCCATTCATTGACTAAAATGAAATGTATCGTGTGAGAAATAGTTATCATATTGAGGAAGTACATTATCATGAAAAGTAACATTTAAGATGTATAAATTATAAAACCTTTCATAATCTATGACACTTTAGTTTTATCCTAGGTTATTCATATCCAACATCTATTTAGATCCTTCATAATTTTCGGTGAATAGTTTCAGAATTCAAAAATCATATCCCCAAGGAGTTTGAAACAAGGTATCCAAAAAAGTATGTTTTTTTATATCATATTACCCTGAGTTTGTCCTGGAACATCTCATCGGATTTTTTACCCCAAAGCACATCTTTTCCAGATCCAAATCCACTTTTACTGTCTATACAATGATTTATTTCTAGGAAACCACTGACTCTTTCCTTTACAAAAATTCCAGTACATTTTTCTTCACATTTCATTGGAATTATTCTTATCCCTAGACATGTCCTTAGGGACCTCATTATGGTTTTCTCACCCTATGTTCCAATTCTTAAATAAAAATTTTATCTAATAAAGACTATAGTAAACCTCACTTATCATAAATTATTTTACATAACATTTTTGAATAAAAAAGTAGTATAAAAAATAATTCCCAAAAACTGTACTAGTCTAGTGACTTTAGAAACATGTTAACAAAAACACTGATGCATAAGTGGGATTAATTATCTTCCACTTAGTTCTTTATTGAGTAGAAACTTTCTTTGACACACCAAATATAATACATATCTTTATAACTTGGGGAAGGAAAAAATGGTGAGCTCAAATTCTAAGTATGGGTAAACAAGGGAGTTATATAAGAATACTCATGTGTATAAGGGTATGAGAAGGTGATCATAAAAAAATATCATACCCTACATATCAACGATTCTATTCATGAATAATGGCATAAAAAATAGAAGATTATAAGACATAAATCAAAAGGAAATAAATAATATAATCCATAATGTCATGTCATAGGAATAAAATATGGAATTGTGGCAGATACATAATTTTATGTTATATGATTTCTATAGTATCCAAGGCATCTCTTCCAACAGCATCTTTGTAGAATACTTTCACTCCCCACACCATCTTGGAAATAATGGTTCACTATCATGTCCATCTTAGTAACAGGAGTTCAGTCCTCAAACCATATTGGTACTCATAGTTCACACACATAGACATCTTTGTAGGGAAGGTTCATTACCTAGACCATCTTAGTATATTCCATGAGATAATAATATTTTTTTTATTGCATTGGAGCGAGATATAGGTTTCACCCATCTCGTAATGAAGTCAAACATATATGTTCCATAAGATCATAAGTAATCACTTCATAACCTATGAAATAAAATGTATATTATAAAAATTTATTCAAATAATAACCTACAGAAAATGATATAATCTTCATAATCATTTCATTATAAACATAACTCAAGAAAAGAAGTGAGTTTCAAAATCAAATAAATCATGTAATGGAAACTAGTTTAATAAATATCATGCCACCAAAACATATTCCCTTAAGTTAAATAATAGGAGGGGAAACATTGAATAATATCCCTATAAAAAATTAATAAACCCAATGTTTGTTATCTTATATGGGATGTAATTTTGTAATATCTTTTAAAAATATTTCCTTAGAAAAATATCCTTTCTTCATTTAAAAAAAATTTAAATAATTATACTTTTGTGAACCTTTTTTTAAATAGATTTTAATACTTATAAAAAAATCACTGAAAACAATAAAAAGTAATTATAATACTATTTCCTTGAAATATATTTTCAAATATATTTTAAATTATTTTTTGAAAACATTGTGTTTTAATACCATTAAATTTCGACCAGAGAGATATACAGTTTGATTTTATTTAAAAACATTATCATTATCATGAAAGAGTGAAAACTTGTACTAATACCAGGATATATGTTGAAAAATAGTATTAAAAACACATGATTGTTCTTTAAAAATGGATCATTATATTTCATCAATGTAAGAATAAAGATAAACAATCTCCAAAAGTAATGAGATTGTTTCAATTAACACTTATAACTTTATATCTTGGGATCATACTCTCTATTGAATAAAAAGAAACTACATGAAGCTTAAAATATCATTAAAATAATTAAATTCATGATATAATGTAAAATATAATTATATATAGATAAAAATTAATTGAGGTGCATAATTAAACATGAGCCCCGAAGTAGGAAAATTGAGAGAAAACTATTTTAGTGATTTTGTATCTTTTATAATGTTAACCCATTGAAATAAAGATCATAGAATGAATATATAAATTCACATGAATTTAAGTAAAATAATCATTTATTACATCCACGTATTGTATACACACCACACAAAAGGAATGGGTTTTGGAAAAATCGTGTATCTCCCATAAAAAGTTAGATAAAATCCCCTTACCTTGAATCTTAACACTCATCATACTCACTGAAACCACCAATATAATGAATATAAATTGATTGTAAATATTTTAAGGAACCATATTATTATATCTAATACCACATATAAATATATTACTACCTTATATTTCCTTCTTATTAATGATCTTATGTTTTGGTTTCACGTCGGATAGTATTCACTATGTTCTTCCCATGTGTCTTAATTGGTTATATAATTGGTACATATATGTATATCATTATTAAATAATTTAAAAATGGATATAAATATCATTTATATCCATTATATTTGTATTTTAATTATCTTTATAATTTTAATTATTAAATGAAGTACATTGTTCATGGAGATGGTAAGTCGTTAATATGCATAAATGTGGTTTCAATTTTTTTATTATCATTTTGAATGGAGGAAAAAAATGACATATATGTATATATGAATATAATATCATTAAATTAACTTTATAATATTATATAAATAATATAATTTTACTAAAATATCCCTTAATATATTCCATGTTGTGTGTAAATGAATCACATCTCTTTGAGGAGCGGTAGTTCAGACTTCCTCAAACAAAATTATCGTATTTGCCCCAAGTGGAAAGAAAATAATATATGTTATAAAAGTAATAAAAAAGATTAAATAACTGATAAATATTATATATAACATTTATAAATAGTTATTACATCATAATATCCACCATGAGAGGCGGTAAAGAAAAAAATGAACAATCATCGTTTAGGGAGGTGGTAGTTCATCGTACACGTAAACAATATGTTTGTTGCCCATTATATGGAGATGTGTTTGAGTGTAGGTTGAAACATTATCATAAAACAATCCTATTATAATTATGATATTCGTTTTTCTTAAACCATGGAACAAATTTAGTGGAGACTGTGGATAAAGAACATAAAATAAATAAGTGTGGGAGAAGATGTTATCTCTTAATCAGGTAACTCCTTTTGAATTTTTCCAAAAGGATTCCTTGGGTTTCATTCTATACAAGGTAGGATTATAGGAGGAAGTTATGGATGCTATGAATTTTATTGGTCAGATACTTTATGATCCTATTTTGTTTGAGAGTTGTGAAGAATAGGGAGAGGTGGTGTCCGTTTGTTGGGAAGGGAAAGAAATCACTTAGAATTTTAAAAAACATGTTAGACTCGCCAAATTATGTAAATAAAAAAGTCATAAAAAACTAAATAATATAATATTAGTGTCTTATTAATGTCCATAAGTGTGTTTTTTACAAGTTTCTAAGACTTTTTGGGTCTTAAGTATATGTTATAGTCCTTACCTAAGCTAAATTATTTCTTAATCGATGTAATTAATTTTAGTTACTTTCGTAAATATTTTTGGTCGAAATTTAAGTTAACATAATTATAAATGAAAAAATTTATATATTCCAAATATGGATTCCATTTTTCAAAATTATAATAAAATAACTTACATAAATTAGTTTAAAATTATACCCATGGTCGGGTCAACAGTGCACGTTTTTAAAGTAAAAATGATCAAATGTTTTCCGTATTTTTATATCCAATTTCGATATGAAATTTTCTCAAATTACCCACATTGGATTAATAGATAAATTATAATCTAATTGGAAATTTAAACTGTAACATCCCAGATAAATAAGGAATAAGAAAATTTTCATATTTATTAATATTTTTCAATTAAATATTAATTTTACATTAAAGGGGATGCTATGTTCGATAGCGTACCCGATACAAAACAATAGGTTTCTTTGAAATCTTACGTTGCACACTAATAATATAAAATTATTATTTTAAAAGGTCGTAAACTCCTAGTTGTTTTATTGGCGGGAATGAACAAAACTAAATAAAATATCCTTAAACATGTTTGTTAATTGTAATTACATTTATCCAATAAATGTTGGCGGCTTAAAATGTGAATGAATCTAATTTTAAGCATAATTTAATTAAAAGGTAGATTTACCACCTTTTAATGGTTAATCCTATTTAAATATAGTTTTGGACACTTTAATACCTTATATATGACTAAATAAAATCCTTATTTATAATGGGGACATCAAAATTTACTTTGTGTAAATTTTTTGAAATTTTCTGAAAAAAGTTCATTTTTTATGAATAGTGTAAATATAGTATTTGAATTCAAAACTATGTTTTATTATAATTTATTTATATGGTTAGATTATCTTTTAAATTGGTTTTAAAGTGTAATTATAATATATTTTTACCATTTAATCCAATGTCTATCATTGGAATTAATTTTACTTTCAAATTGGACATAAACAAGTGTCAATCTTTTGATAATTATTGTTTCTTAAAAACGTGCTATTTGTTTTAACTATGGGAATTAATTTTGAAATTAATTAATGAAACTTTTATGTTTTTAATTTGGTAAAATAGTCATCATTTTTGAATTTATAATATCAAATACAGCTTAGGCTGAAGTTTTGAAATTTTTCTGAAAAAACTTCAATTTTTGATGAATATCGAAACCACTGAGTGGTAGTTAAAAAAATTGACTTTTTCATTTAAATAAAATTTTACCACTTCTGTGAATTGAATTTAAAAAATCCGACATACATGGTTATTATCAAGAAGTAAAATTTGGTTCATTAAGATGAAAATAATTTTTGGTGAATAGTATGTTTTGACTTTTATTTACCGCGGTTAAAGGTAAATAAGGTAATTCAAGGTAAAAAGAATATTATAATAATTCAAAATTACCTTAACACTAGTCCAGACCTTATTGTATGGGTAATGGCCGACCATGGGCATCTATGAGTCTATTTTGGGACCCCATAGAGCCACTTATTAAATATAATGACACATTAGATTAATTAATTTAATGTAAAGGCAAAAATGAAAAATACAAAAATCTTTTAGTAAATGAATGTTTATATTGTGTTATATAAAGAATATTTTTCACTATAAATTTTCATTGTAAATATAAAAATATTTCATACATGTTAGTATTTTTTTATAATTTTTATACATCTAATAAATTAATTTATTATTTTCCACATTAATAAATGATTTAGATAAATTGGATTATAAATATTAAAATAATATCCAAAACATGTCCAATTATTATTGGCTGATTTTATTTCAACCATGAGTCATATTATTTTCTACCCTAATGATTTTTGGACCTTTAGAAACCGAATATCATTATATTATAAAATAATATGTTCACACTTTCCTAAAGAGCCCCTCCTCTCCCTTATAAAAAGAGACCACTTCTAACCAATTCCTCAAACCTCTCAAGTCATTTGGCTCATCCAAACTCTATACAAATAATCTCTCTACATACCTCTACTCCTCCTAGAAGCCTTACCGAGGCAGAAGGCACTTAAAGAAATCCTTTGGTTCAAACCAAAGGGAGTTACCCAAATTAAAGGTAACAGTTTCTCTTAAATTGTTTTCTTTTATTTTACTTATCCAACCCCGAAACTATAAGGCCCCAGCATTAAACCTTACTTAATCTTGATTTATTACAAGATAACACATTGAGGATCTTTTCAGGTTTACAGTTTTAGAGAATTATATCATAAAACATTCATTACATTCCACATTTAAACAAAGTGGTTAAATAAAAGATAGTGTTCATTTTTCCCATCAACGGAAACATATTTAAAATAAAACATGGATTCTTTCTTGACATTTCCTTGACACTATCATCATATCATGTACTCTTCCCTTGACCTGTGAAAAACATTTCAAAAACATGGGATGAGCATAAGAAACTCAGTAAGGGATATAAAAATATGGAAAGGAAACATGAGTACATGTATACATAATAATGAAATCATACTTTACCCATAAAACATAAGCACTTTAACATACCTCATCAAATCATGAATAAATCATAGAAATCATAAGACATAAAGGTAACTTGAGGCATTCATAACATTCTTACATAGGGAGTAAACCTCTTGGTTACTTTTGGAATACCCATCACAGTATATTCCCTAAATCTCTTCGGAGAAACCTTAACGTTTAACCCCTTCGCATTACCCAATGCATTGGAGAGCTACATCGGGCTCACCCACCCTTAGTTTATCACAGAACCACTCATTTTCATAACAATGCACAAGAACCATAACATAAATGTATCACATAAAACATGCATAAAGGAAACATAACATTTCCACATTTCAATCACAATATAACATTTTGGGATATTGAAATAATGAATCCATTAAAAAACCATTATCAAAACCATTTAAAACATTTAATAAAGAGATTTTTGAATCAAAGTGTCCCATACCACCTTGAAGCTTTTAACATTTTAAACCATTAATATCCATATAAATAAATCCTTAAAAACATTTTGAAAACATGGATATTAATAATAAAAAATCATTAAAACATTTAAATTGATATTTTGGTTAAAGGATTTTTACCAAAATTAGAGACACTTGAATACAATAATTGAGTAATAACATTTAATCAGAACTTTATAATATCATGAGAATAAATGGATTCAAGATATATTATTACAAGGATATTATATACTCCATATAAGAGTTAATTGGTGCATAACAACAATGAAGTCTCAATAGAAATGTAAAATGTGATGAAATCCCTTATAAAGAAGGTATCCTTAAATTAAGGATAAATCAATCTCAAAATTATGTGTGACAAATATAAATACACCCAATATAATTGGATATGAAGTTTAAAACAGTAAAAGGTCATTCACACATATTCAAAGGATGACATATTCAATAACTACATGTTAAACCCAAAGAAATCGAAATTGGGCTAAAAAGTTCCCTTGGTAAAATTCGACAGCCTAACGGCGTCACTTCAAAATTCAAAAAATGAGTTGATGAGAGATAAAAAGGGTATCTCATCACTTGGAAATACAATTTACATCAATAGGGATATATAATAACATATCCTAACATAATAGTATGTGAATTAAAAGACATAACAATAGAATTCTTTTAAAAGAAGTTGGGTGAAAGGTCCCCTTACCGAGTTAGGTAACTTTCGAAAAGTACATCCCATGGAAGAAGGGCCATACAATGAAAATGTAAATACCCATAAATGAAATTATACCACACAATGTGTATAATAATGGGCAGTACATACACCACTCAATGGAAATAGTGCCAAACATAGCATAAATGTCACGGGAATAAAAGTGAGATGAAAAATCCCTTACGAAAACTCGGCAGCCTAATGACGCCACTTAAAACTTCCAAAAATGGATTTATGAGATCAAATAGGGTATCCCATAATATGAACATAAAAATTAAAGTATTAGTAATATAAAATAAAATCCCCAAACATATGAAATATGGGCTTAAAAGGAATGACATAAAATAGTTTACTTAAAAAGAAAGAGAGGGGTAGGATCCCTTACGAAAAATTCGGCAGCCTAACATCGCCACTCAAAACATCCAAAATGGTTTGATGAGAGAAAATAGGGTATATCATTATATTAACATAAAAATTACAGTAATATTAATATAAAATAACATCCCAATCACAAGAAATATGAGCTTAAAAGGAATGACATAAAAGAGTGTACTTAAAAAGAAAGAGAGGAGTAGAATCCCTTACCTCGGGTCCGACTTGACTCAATTGTTATTTAATCTCCTGAATAATAAAATTTTGTCAATTTATAATTTCTTAATGTCCTCCTTTAAAGATTATTATTCAGTTCATATCACATATTTTAATGTGAAAATAATTGGTTAATAATATGAGTTCATATCAGAAGTTTTTGTCGATGTTTGGTACATGAGTCAAAAATTGAACTTGTTGGAAAATAATTTTCCATGTAGTTATAGGTACATCATATCCAGAATAGTATTGATGTTTTAAATATCATATATATCCAGTATATATTCATTTTATACTATTCCATAGCATTTGGAGATAAAAATTAAAAGCACCGTTCATGGAGACGGTAGGCCGTACGTACGCATGAACGCTACTTTCATTTTTTGTCATATTAATGGAATTAAAAAAAATGAGATATATATATATATATATATTTTATAATTATAGAATGATATCCATAATTTAGATGTAATATATTAAATATATATCCATTATATATATGTACTTATAATAGTACATAACATTTTGAGATAAGAAATGAAATGTACCATTCATGGAGACGGTAAGCCGTACGTACGCATGAACGCTACTTCCATTTATATTTCATATTTAATGGAATTAAAACATAATGATACATAATAGTATTTTAATTCCATTATGGTATCATATATAATATCATTAAATATATCCTTTATACGTACCACATATCGTATTAACGAATCAAATCACTTTGAGGGGGCGGTAGTCCGCACTTCTTTAAATGAAGATATCGCATTTACCCATAATGGAAACCATAAATGTAGGCCATAAATAAAAAATACAGAATCTTAAGTGAAACATAAAAATATTATATATCATATATAAATATAGTGTCATCTTAATGGCCTCCTTTGAAGGTGTTAGAAGAATGTTGAACAATCATCGTTTCGTGAGGCAGAAATTCGCCATCCACAGAAACAGTATGTTCTTTAACCATTAGATGTAGGTGTGTGTAAGTGTAGCTAGAATACTTCTTTTAAAAACATACTAGTATATTGAAGATACTTTATTTGTTACAAAATAAATGAATAAAAATAGTTTATGGGGTTGGAGAAGAAAAATAAAACAAAAGAACACAAGTGAAGACATTACCATAAAATCGGGTAACTCCCTTTGGTTTGAGATCAAAGGCTTCCTTGGTAAGACTTATGCCCAAAGTGAGGCTTCAAGGAGGAAGATAGGGAAGTGTAGAGACAAACCGGTCAGGGTTTGGCCGAGCCAAAGGCTTTAGAAGTGTGGGTAAGGAGGTAGAGGTGGGGGCCTTTTATAAGAGGAGAGGAGGGGCACTCTTGGAAAGTAAAGAAAAGTTACTTTATTTTAAAATGAGTTTCGGATTAAAAAGGTCCCACATTGATAAAATTAAAATTTAAGGTGATAAGGGTTCTAAATGCACCCATACAATGGGTTTTGGACATGATTAGGTCATATATTTAACATTATCTTTTCATTTTATTTAAATTCTTTATTAATGAGGTAATCGCTGCATCATCATGATGTCACAAATAATTTAATTCATTTAATGTCTAAAAATTATAAAAAAATTATAATGATGTGGGAAATCTTTTTATCTTTCTAATTATTATTTATAGTCAAAAATCTAACTTGTATAACCCCATTTAAAAATTGTTTTAGTTAAACCACTCATGTTTGTGACATTTTAATTTTTACATTAAATAAAAATGTATTTATGTCATTTTCCAAACAAAGTGGCTCCATGGGGTCCCCAAGTTAACCCATGGATTTTCTTGGTCGGCCATGACACATCCAATGAGGGTAGGACATGTTTATAGGTCATTTAATTTTATTAAAACATTATTCTAACCTTAAACTACACTAATTACCTCTAATCGCGATTAAAAACTTAATAAGTTACTATTCACCAAAAAATTATTCTAATCCCATTGAACCACATTTTAATTCTTAATGAAAACCATCTTTTTAGGATTTTTGAAATTAAAAATGCAAAGATGGCAAAATTTCATTTAAACGGAAAATCGGTTTTTATAAGTACCACTTAGTGGTTTCACTATTCATCAAAAATTGATGTTTTTCAGAAAATTACCAAAAATTCACCCTAAGATATATTTGATATTCCAAATTCAAAAATGATGTATATTTAACAAAATTCAAAACATATAAGTTGCATTAACTAATTTAATAATTAATTCTCACTGTCAAAACAAATAGCGTGTTTTTATGAAACAAAATGTATCAAAAGATTGACACTAGTTTAAGTCTGATTTCAAAGTGAAATTAATTCCAACGAACACTATTGGATTAAATGGTAAAAATATATTCTAATTTTACTTTAAAAACAATTCAAAATATAATCTAATCATATAAATAAATTATATTAAAAAGAGGTTTTGAATTAAAATACAACATTTTTCACTATTCATTAAAAAATGAACTTTTCGGAAAAATACCAAAAATTTACACAAAGTAAATTTTGATGTCCCGATTCTAAAGAAGAATTTTATTTTGTCAAATATAACACATATAATTGTCAAAAAGTGGATTTAAAATTGGTTCGCCATCAAAAGGCGGTTAATCGACCTTTTAATGAATATTAGAATGTTTATGCTTAAAAATTGGATTCATTCACATTTTTAATCCTCTAACATTTATTGTAAAGAGTAAAAATATTTGACAAACATATATAATAATTTTTTAGTTTGTTCTGTTCATTCCCACCATTACAATGGCTAGGCGTTAAGTACCATTTAAAATAATATTATTTTACTATTAGAGTGCAACGTAATATTCCCAAGAAACTCGTTGTTGCATGGTAGGTTCTCCATCGAGCATAGCATCCCCTTTAATTTCATATTAATATTTAATTCAAAAATATGGATAAATGTGAATATGTCATACTTTGTATTTACCTGGGGTGTTACATCCTTCCCCCCTTTTGGGAATTGCGTCCTCGCAATTTTAAAATTGAGCTTGGAAACATCCTTGAAAGTCCCACATCGGAACAAGAGTCGGTAAAACAATCACTTTAAAATAAAGGAAGATAAGTACAGAGGTCACCAGAGTTAACCCATACAAGGATTCCATGTAAGAAACATGGACATGGAGGAGAAAACAAAGGGTCATGTTCTGATGGAGAGTGATAGAAAACATGTTTAGGAGAAAGTTAACCACAAGAAAATCAAAAATTTGTGATGGGTTAAACGGTATTCGATTCCCCAATAGGAAAAGTTAATAGACAAAATTTTTGTTTTAAGTTACTTTTTATTGAGGAATTTATTCATAAGGAATCATAATCACTTATCATGTTAACTTTCAAATTTTATTAGATTCCTTACACAAACTCATATTTTCTCCAAAAGACGAGTATTTAGGAAGACTTGTTCACATTAAGAGTACTATAATCAATCAACTTCTAGAGAATCACCTAATCCACAAAAGAGAACTATATACTTCCCATGTCTTTAGACTTTAACCAAAACCAAAACCAAAAAGTTTAGTACAAGATCAGATAATCCAGAAAAGGATAACCCTTTATAAAAAAAAATCTACTCTTAATCTCCAAAATTTGTCCAACAAAACCCAAATTTCAACGAGGACCATTCGATAAAAAAATTTCCATAAAATTCTTCAAACTAAACCAAACTAAGATTGAAACCCAAATATTTGAAGGATTTAGTTACATAGTCTTCCAAGTTAAATCGTAACATTTATCTCCAAACAACATCAGTTTCTCTTAAAGTCTCGTATTGAAAAGTAATTAACATAATCACATATCCTCCATGATAGGGTAATATATTTCCATAGATAACCCAAAATCAAATTACTTATAATTCATAAAATCATATAACTAAAAATAATCAGTCAAATTAACCATGTACTTCACGTAGTCCAGTGGTAGGCGATAAATTCCAGTCGCACTTTGGTTGTGGGTTCGATTCCCGTAGCTTTGTCCAATGCGACGGGTTGCCACATGGTCTGCGTGTTTTCATTTTTCCAAAACTTTATAATTCTTAAAACATTCCCCAAAACGAGATATAATCATCAAAAATTATCATAACATATTTTAAACTCAAGTTTATCTCATGCCTTCCATTTTCCATCATAACATATAATTACCCAGAATTACCTCAAAAGTAAGGATCATATAAACTCTAATGGTTCCCTTTATAATTATTACCTGAACTTCCACATTGATTGGTCATCTCGTACATGATGCATTACAGAACATACCAAGGTTCAAGTGGTTGATCATGACTCCTTGATAGTTGGTTTATAACAACCACGAGTGTCCTCATTGAATCCCCCATTTTATCTAGTATCCTAATCAGAGAACCACCATAGTTTCCTTCAAACCTGTTGTCTCTTTGGTGCCTTCTAGATCCATCCATTCACTAAAAATAGAAATGTCAATGGGAGTATATCAACAAAACCATCATATACTATTGAGGAATATATACTTACTCATTCACATTATCTAAAAACTATGACTCTTTCTGAAATCCTAACCATTATGGTAATGTCACTTATGCTTAAAGAATACTCTAACCTCTAAAGTTATCTAAACCAACCTCTGATACCAACTATAAGGCCCCAGCCTTAAACCTTACTTAATCTTGAGTCATTACCAGATTACACATTGAGGATCTTTTCAGGTTTAAAGTTTTAGAGAATTAGATCATAAAACTTACATTACATTCTGCATTTAGACAAAGTGGTTACGTAAAAGATAGTATTCATTTTCCCATCAATGGAAACATATTTAATATAAAACATGGATTCGTTCTTGACACTTCCTTGACTCTATCATCGTATCATGTACCCTTCCCTTGACCTGTGAAAAACATTTCAAAAACTTGGGATGGGAATAAAAAACTCAGTAAGGGATATAAAAATATGGAAAGTAAACATGAGTACATGTATACATAAGAATGAAATCATACTTTACCCATAAAACATAATCACTTTAACATACCTCATAAAATCATGAATAAATCATAAAAATCATAATACATAAAGGTAACTTGAGGAATTCATAACATTCTTACATAGGGATTAACCCTCTTGGTTACGTTTGGAATACCCATCACAGTATATTCCCTAAATCTCTTCGGAGAAAACCATAACGTTTAACCCCTTAATGTTACCCAATGCATTGGAGAGCTATATCAAGCTCACCGCCCTTAGTTTATCGCAGAACCACCCATTTTCATAACAATTCCCAAGAACCATAACATAAATGTATCACATAAAGCATGCATAAAGGAAACATAACATTTCCACATTTCAATCACAATATAACATTTTAGGATATTGAAATAATGAATCCATTAAAAAAGCCATTTTCAAAACCATTTAAAACATTTAATAAAGAGATTTTTGAATCAAAGTGTCCCATACCACGTTGATGCTATTAAAATTTTAAACCATTAATATCCATATAAATAAATCCTTAAAACCATTTTTAAAACATGTATATTAATAAGAACAAATCATTAAAACATTTAAAGTGATATTTTGGTTAAAGGGTTTTTACCAAAATTAGAGACACTTGAATATAATAATTGAGGAATAACATTTAATAAGAACTTTATAATATCATGAGAATAAATGGATTCAAGATATAATATTCCAAGGATATTATATACACCATATAATAGTTAATTGGTGAATAACAACAATTAAGTCTCAATAGAAATGTAAAATGTGATGAAATCCCTTATAAAGAAGGTATCCTTAAATTAAGGATAAATCAATCTCAAAATTATGTGTGAAAAAAATAAATACACCCAATATAAGTGGATATTAATTTTAAAACATTAAAGGTCATTCACACATATTAAAAGGATGACATATTCAAAAACTACATGTTGAACCCAAAGAAATCGAAATTGGGTTAAAAAGTTCCCTTGGTAAAATTCGACAGCCTAACGGCGTCACTTCAAAATTCAAAAAATGAGTTGATGAGAGATAAAAAGGGTATATCATCACTTGGAAATAAA
Organism: Viscum album; assembly: GCA_963277665.1. Taxonomy (NCBI): domain Eukaryota; kingdom Viridiplantae; phylum Streptophyta; class Magnoliopsida; order Santalales; family Viscaceae; genus Viscum; species Viscum album. The sequence continues at coordinate 1,763,381,202 of OY728136.1, read as the reverse complement.
ATTTACATCAATAAGGATATATAAGAACATATCCCAACATAATATTATGTGAATAAAATGACATAACAAAAGAAGTCTTTTAAAAAAAGGTGGGTGAAAGGTCCCCTTACCAAGTTGGGTAACTTTCGAAAAGTACATCCCATGGAAGAAGGGTCATACAATGAAAATGTAAATCCCCATAAATGCAATTATACTAAAAAAATGGTATAATAATGGGAATTACATACACCACTCAATGGAAATAGTGTCAAACATAGCATAAATGTCACGGGAATAAAAGTGAGATGAAAAATCCCTTACGAAAACTCGGCAGCCTAACGACGCCACTTAAAACTTCCAAAAATGGATTTATGAGATCAAATAGGGTATCCCATAATATGAACATAAAAATTAAAGTATTATTAATATAAAATAACATCCCCAAACATAAGAAATATGGTCTTAAAAGGAATCACATAAAAGAGTGTACATAAAAAGAAAGAGAGGGGTAGGATCCCTTACGAAAAATTCGGCAGCCTAACGGCGCCACTCAAAACTTCCAAAATGGATTGATGAGAGAGAATAGGGTCCCTAATCATATGAACATAAAAATTAAAGTAATATTAATATAAAATAACTTCCCAATCACAAGCATATGCTCTTAAAAGGAATGACATAAAAGAGTGTACTTAAAAAGAAAGAGAGGAGTAGGATCCCTTACCTCGGGTCTGACATGACTCGATCGTTCTTTAATCTCCTGAATAATAAAATTTGGTCAATTTATAATTTATTAAGGTCCTACTTTAAAGATTATTATTCAGTTCATATCACATATATTAATTTTATAGTAATTGGTTAATAATATGAGTTCATATCAGACATTTTTGTCGATGTTTGGTACATGAGTCAAAAATTGAACTTGGTGGAAAATATTTTTCCATGTAGTTATAGGTACATCATATCCAGAATAGTATTTATGTTTTAAATATCATATATATACATTATATATTAATTTTATACTATTCCATATCATTTGGAGATAAAAAATAAAAGCACTGTTCATGGAGACGTTAGGCCGTACGTACACATGAACGCTACTTTCATTTTTTGTCATATTAATGGAATTAAAACAAAATGAGATAAATATATATATATATGTTATAATTACAGAATGATATCTATAATTTAGATGTAATATATTACATATATATCCATTATATATATGTACTTATAATTGTACATAACATTTTGAGATAAGAAATGAAATGTACCATTCATGGAGACGGTAAGCCATACGTACACATGAACGCTACTTCCATTTCTATTTCATATTTAATGGAATTAAAACATAATGATACATAATATTATTTTAATTCCAGTATGGTATCATATATAATATCATTAAATATATCCTTTATACATACCACATATGGTATTAAGGAATCAAATCACTTTGAGGGGGCGGTAGTCCGCACTTCCTTAAATGAAGATATCGCATTTACCCATAATGGAAACCATAAAGGTATTCCATAAATGAAAAATACATAAGATTAAGTGAAACATAAAAATATTATATATCATATATAAATATAGGGTCATTTTAATGGCCACCTTTGAAGGTGTTAGAAAAATGTTGAACAATCATCGTTTCGTGAGGCAGAAATTCGCCATCCACAGAAACAGAAAGTTCTTTAACCATTAGATGTAGGTGTGTGTAAGTGTATCTAGAATCCTTCTTATAATAACATCTTATTATATTTAAGATACTGTATTTGTTACAAAATAAATGGATAAAAAGATTTTAGGGGGCTGGAGAAACAAAATAAAACAAAAGAACACAAGTGAAGACATTACCATAAAATCGGGTAACTCCCTTTGGTTTGAGCTCAAAGGCTTCCTTGGGAAGACTTCTGCCCAAGGTGAGGCTTCATGGAGTAAGAGAGGGAAGTTTAGAGACAAAATGGGTAGGGTTTGGATGAGCCAAAGGCTTTGGAAGTGTGGGTAAGGAGGTATAGGTGGGGGCCTTTTATAAGAGGAGAGGAGGGGCACTCTTGGAAAGTCATGAAAAGTTACTTTATTTTAAAATGAGTTTCGGATTAAAAAGGTCCCACATTGATATAATTCGAGGGTAAGGTGATAAGAGTCATAAATACACCCATCCAATGGGTTTTGGACATGTTTAGGTCATATATTTTACATTATCTTTTCATTTTATTTAAATCCTTTATTAATGAGGTAATCATTGCATCATCATGATGTCATAAATAATTTAATGTATTTAATGTCTAAAAATTATAAAAAAAATATCATGATGTATGAAATCTTTTTATCTTTCTAATGATTATTTATAGTCAAAAATCTGACGTGTATAACCACATGAAAAAAAAATTAGTTAAACAACTCATGTTTGTGATATTTTATTTTTAACATTAAATAAAAAGGTATTTATGTCATTTTCCAACCAAAGTGGATCCATGGGGTCCCCAAGATGACCCATGGATTTTCTTGGTCGGACATGACACATCCAATGAGGGTAGGATATGTTTCTAGGACATTTCATTTTATTAAAACATTATTCTTACCTTAAACTACATTAATTACCTCTAATCACGATTAAAAACTTAATAAGTTACTATTCACCAAAAAATTATTCTAATCCCATTGAACCACATTTTACTTCTTAATGACAACCATGTATGTAGGATTTTTGAAATTCAAAACACAAATATGGAAAATTTTCATTTAAATGGAAAATCAGTTTTCATAAGTACCACTTAGTGGTTTTACTATTCATCAAAAATTGATGTTTTTCAGAAAATTACCAAAAATTCACCCTAAGCTATATTTGATATTACAAATTCAAAAATGATGTATATTTTAAAAAATTCAAAACATATTAGTTTCATTAATTTATATAATAATTAATTCTCACTATCAAAACAAATAGCTTGTTTTTATGAAACAAAATGTATCAAAAGATTGACACTAGTTTAAGTCCGATTTCAAAGTGAAATTAATTACAATGAACACTATTGGATTAAATGGTAAAAATATATTCTAATTTTATGTTAAAAACAATTAAAAAGATAATATAATCATATAAATAAATTAGATTAAAAAGTGGTTTTTAATTAAAATACAACATTTTTCACTATTCATTAAAAAATGAACTTTTTTGGAAAAATACCAAAAATTTACACAAAGTAAATTTTGATGTCCCGATTCTAAAGAAGAATTTTATTTTGTCAAATATGACACATAAAATTGTCAAAAAGTGGATTTAAAAGTGGTTCGTCATCAAAAGGCGGTTAATCGAACTTTTAATGAATATTAGAATGTTTATGCTTAAAAATTGGATTAATTCGGATTTTTAATCCTCTAAAATTTATTGTAAAGAGTAAAAATATTTGACAAACATATATAATAATTTTTTAGTTAGTTCTGTTCATTCCTGTCATTTCAACGGCTAGGCGTTAACTACCATTTAAAATAATATTATTTTATTATTAGAGTGCAATATAAGATTCCCAAGAAACTCGTTGTTGCGTGTTGGGTATGCCATCGAGCATAGTGTCCCCTTTAATGTAATATTAATATTTTATTCACAAATATGGATAAATGTGAAAATGGCATACTCTTTATTTACCTGGGGTGTTATAGAAACACTTTTTTATTCCTTTACTTTTTAATAACACCAGTATCCTCAATATACTAGGATGTTGTTATGAGAAGGATTCGAACTACACTTACACACACATCCATCTAATGGGTGAAGAACATAATTTTTCTGTGGATGGCAAACTAAGGCCTCACGAAACGATGATTGTTCAATTACAAAATACCGCCTATCATGGTGTCCATTATGATGGAACTATATTTATATATGATATATATTATACTTATGATTTCATTATGCTTCTATACTTCCCATTTATATCACACCTTTATGGTTTCCATAGTGGGTAAATACGATAATCTCATTTGAGAAAGTGCAGACTACTGGCCCCTCAAAGTGATGTGATTCGTTAATGCCTTATGTGGGATGTGTAAAGGATGGAGTTAATAATATTATATATATGATATTATACTGGAATTATAATATACCTATGTATCATTATGTTTTATTTCCATTAAAATAATATGTAGAAATGAAAGTAGCGTTCATGCGTATGTAAGACTTACCATCTCCATGAACAGTGCATTTCATTTCTTACCTCTAAATGTTATGTACTATTATAAAAACATGTATATTCTGTATATATATAATTTATATGATATCCAAATCATGAATATAATTCTTGATATAATGTAATATTGACCACATTGACAAATTGTAAATATAATGTGTTCATTTTTTACTCACGTACCAAATATCGACAAAATGGACGTTATTAACTTAAATGATTACATAATGTTTATAACATGGTAATAAGTGACATAAAAGGAATCATGAACTTGAAATAAGTTCTTAAGATAGTATAAAATAACTTTATTTTACTATTCAGGAGATTAAAGAACGGTCGAGTCATGTCGGACACAAGGTAAGGGATTTTTATATCTCACTTTTAATTCAGTGACATTTCTATTGTTAGCCACTTATTTATTGCATGTGGTGCATTGTGTACTGATATTTGATATATATTATCATGATTATATTTATATTCATGGTATTCTTTTATTCATTTGGTGCTTATTAACTTTCTGTCATACGACTTAGTTGATTACAATGTGGTAAAGGGTTTCATCTCACTTTTTATTTCCGTGAGATGCATTCTATATTTTCCGCTATTTGATTTTGTGTGGTGAATGTACTGCCCATGATTTTACTCTTTGTGAAATATAAATTCATTTATGAGTATTTACATCTTCATTTTATTAACCTTCTTTCATGTGGTGTATGTTTTGTAAGTTACCAAATCAGTAAGGGAACCTTTGACCCTCCTCTATTTAAAAGACTTCTTTTTGTTATGTGTTATAATTTACATATTATTATATTGAGATATGTTCTTATATATCCTAATTGATATAAAAATTATGTCCAAGTGATTATATACCCCTTTATTCTCATCAACTCATCTTCTGAATTTTAAAGTGACGTCGTTAGGCTATAGAGTTTTTACAAGGGAACTTCTTAACCCAATTTCAATTCTTCGGGTTCAACTTGTACTTCTTGAATATGTCATCCAATGAATATTTGTGAATGATCTATGAATTTTTTACACTTAATATCCACATATATTGGGTGTATTTATATTTTTCACACATAATTATGTGATTGATTTATCCTTAATTTAAGGATACCATCTTTATAAGGGATTTTATCTCAAATTACATTTCCATTGAGACTTCATTGTTTTTATGCACCAATTCACTCTTATATGGTGTATATACTGTCCTTTGAAATATTATATCATGAATTCCTTTATTATCATGATATTATAATGTTCTGATTAAAATTTATTCTTCAATTTTTTGTATTCAAGCGTCTCTCTTTTTGTTAAAAACTCTTTAACAAACATATCGTTTTAAATGTTTTAAATATTTATGCTTCTAAATATTTCTCATTAATGTAAATGATTTAAAAATGGGGTTTAGTATTTATTTATATGTACCTTAATGTTTTCAAATGTTAATTCACCTAAAATATTCAAAGTGGTATGGGACACTTTGATTCCAAAATCTCTTTTTAAATGGTTTTGAAAATGATTTGATAAAACATTGTTTATTTAAATATCCTACTTTGATATATTGGAATGTAGAAATGTTATATTTCCTTTATACATGTGTCATATTTTATGATTATGTTTTGATTATTGGGCATTGTTTACATATATGGGTGGTTCCGTGATAAACCTAGGGCGAGTGAGCCCGAGATAGCTTTTTAATGCATTGGGTAATGTGATGGAGGTAAATGTGATGTTTCTCCTAAGAGATTTAGGTAATATACTATGATGGGTATTCCAAGTTTAACTCCCTACTTAGCTGTGATAGCTACAATGTAAGTCTGATATGGATGCCATAAGTAACCTTTATGATTTATGAATTGTGTGTGTTATTCATAAATCTTATGATTTCATAAGGTATGTTATGATTGAAATGTATGGTTTCATGGATTTGTATTTATTGTTGGGTTAATGTTTTCCTTCCTTATTTTATAACCCTTACTGAGCTTTTATGCTCATCCCATGTTTTTGAAATGTTTTCCATAGGACTTAAAGATGAATAGGTTCAAGGATGGGATCAAGGAAAAGTCATGATGTCTAAAACATGGAACTGGACATGTTTCTTTTTAAGAGTTTTTATTTTATGAAAAAAAAATAGATACTGAGTAGTAGTGTCTACTTGTAATATTCAAGTTGTTATGTAATAGTTATGGACTAATTCTCTAAAACACTAAACCTGAAATGATCCCCAATGTGAATTATTCATTTAATTCAAGATTATGTAATGTTTAAGGCTGGGTCCTTATAGATGGTATCAGAGGTCGTTTTAAACAACTTTAGGAATTATGAATGATTGTTAGACATATAGTTAGTACCTATCTATTATTTTAGTTAAATCCTTGTTTTATAACTTTTTCAGATCATGGAAAGTCATTTACAGATGGAAGTAGGCAGATCTCAAAGGACATTCGTATCTCTTCCTGATGACATGCTTAGAATAATTATTGCAAATGTCATGCGCGGATGACTGTGAAAATTTTTCTAGAATACAACTCACTTGCAAGAAATTGTTTGAGATATCAAACACCTCCACTATACCTCATTATCATCTTGGATCATGGGTTGTATTTAAAAAAAATCCTATTTTCACAATATTCTTATATTTTCAAGAAAGGAAAATATTATCAAGGCATTTACAAATATTTTACCTTATCATAAGATTTTGAAGCATATTATGATTTTAAAAAAGGTTCTGAAGAAGGATACCCTTGAGCAACCTATTTATATTTCATTTTAAAAAATATTCTCTCAGTACATACTTATGGTATTTTAAAAGGACCATTAATTGAAAGTTTCAACTCAATTTCAGTTTGACTATTTTATAGAAATCATGTTTTATAAGATGTTTTGAAATTATATGTCATACATGATTATTTTCCAAAACTATTTTTCTCTGAACACCCATTTAACCCATGTTGTAAAAGGTGTATTTGGATGGAGTAAGCAAAAGATTTTGAAGGATCTCTAAATAATTGTGGCAATTCATGTACCTTATACTTACGTGAATAAGATGATGATGAAACCAAATGGACACCATGATCAAGGTATGATTTTTTTCGTTTTAGGTATTGTTTTATTTTATCATTTGGTGGTGAAATAATACTTCAAGAATGAAGATATTGAGATCATAATGACTTTGGATGGAAATGAGAGGTATAAGAAAACAATTGATGATAAAACATGTTAGGATTATTTTTGAGTTTTATAAAAAGGAAAACCCATAGGATGGATGACAACTTGTCGCATCCGGCAAGGCTTCAGTAATCGAACCCACAACCGAAGGGAGAAAAGGGTGCATCGCCTACCACTAGCATACTTGAAGTCCCCGGTTAATATGACTTATTATTTATGTAAATTGTTTTTGGAGATCAAGAATAAGTTGATTTTTGGAACTTATGTTTTATCAAATATATATACTTTGTATTGAAAAATGATTTAGTTATTAAGTGATAAAAGGTTGTTGTGGAAGACATTATATCTTTTGAGGAAACACTATATGCCTATGGAAGATAACATACTATGGGATTTCAATTGTGGAATATTGGTTGAAATTTAAGTTTGGAAGAATCTATGATTTTATTATGGGCACATGATGATTTGATTTATTTATGAAAATGATTAACCTATCATGGAGAATATGTGATTAGGTTAATTAATTTTCAATATGAGGCTTTATGAGTACTGGTGTTACTTGGAGATAAATGTTAACATGTATCTTGGAATTCTATGTAATTAAATCCTTATGACATTTGGGTTACAATCAAAGTTTGGATTACTTTTGAAGAATTTTTGGGACAATTGTTTATTGAATGTTTTTTTTTTGAACTTTGGGTTTCGTTAAACAAATTTTTAAGATTAAGAGTAGTTTATCTTTATGTAAACGTTTATCCTTTTGGGGATTATCTGATGTTGTACTAAATGTTTTGGTTTTAGTTAATATCTAAAGACAAGGGAAATATATAGTATATCTTTTTTGGATTATTTGATTCTCTCGAAGTTGATTATAGCACTTTTAATGTAAAAAAGTCATCCTAAATACTCATCGTATGGAGAAATATGAGTCTGTGTTAGAAATTTAGTGAAGGATAAAAGTCTACATGAAAAGTAATTGTGTTTCCATATGTTTTTAGTTAAGCTCATAAATAGATTCCTCAATAAAAAGTAATTTAAAACAAAAACTGTGTCTATTAACTTTTCCTTTTGGGGAATCATGAACCATTGAACCCATCACATGTTTGTGATTTTATGGTGGTTAACTTTCTCCTAATCATGTTTTTATCACTCTCTATCAGAACTTGACAGTTTGTTATCTCTTTCATATCCATGTTTTCTTACATGGAATCCTAGTATGGGTTATCTTAGGTGACCTTTGTACTTCTCTTCCATTATTTTAAAGTGATAGTTTTGTTGGCTCTTTTCTGATGTCGAACTTTTTATGAAGTTTTCAAGCACAGTTTTAAAATTGTGAGGACGCTATTCCCAAAAGGAGGGAAGGATGTAACATCCCAGATAAATAAAGAATAAGACACTTTTTATATTTATTAATATTTTTCAATTAAATATTAATTTTACATTAGAGGTGATGCTATGTTCGATAGCATACCCGATACGCAATAACAAGTTTCTTTGAAATCTTACGTTGCACACTAATAATATAATATTATTATTTTAAATGGTCGTTAACTCCAATCCATTATATTGGTGTTAATGAACAAAATTAAATACAATATTATTATACATGTTTGTTAAATGTAATTACTTTTATCCAATAAATGTTAGATGCTTAAAATGTGAATGAATCTTATTTTAAGCATAATTTACATTAAAAGGTCGATTTACTACCACCTTTTAATGGAGATCCCTATTTAAATATAGTTTTGGTCACTTTAATACATTCTATATGACTAAATAAAATCCTTCTTTAGAATGGGGACACCAAAATTTACTTTGTGTAAATTTTTGGAATTTTTCCGAAAAAGTTGATTTTTTTATAAATAGTGTAAATATTGTATTTTAATTCAAAACAATGTTTTAATCTAATTTATTTATACGGATAGATTATCTTTACAATTGGTTTTAAAGTTTAATTAGAATATATTTTTACCATTGAATCCAATTTCGGTCATTGGAATTAATTTCACTTTGAAATTGGACATAAATAAGTGTCAATCTTTTGATAGTTATTGTTTCTTAAAAACACGCTATTTGTTTTAACAACATGAATTAATTTTAAAATTAATTAATTAAACTTTTAAGTTTTTAATTTGGTAAAATAGACATCATTTTTAAATTTGTAATATCAAATATAGCTTAGGCTGAATTTTTGGTATTTTTCTGAAAAAACTTCAATTTTTGATGAACAGTGAAACCATTGAGTGGTAGTTAAAAAAATTGACTTTTTAATTTAAATTAAATTTTACCACTTCTGTGAATTGAATTTCAAAAATACGACATACATGGTTGTTATCAAAAAGTAAAATGTGGTTCATTAAGATGAAAATAATTTTTGATGAATAGTAACTTTTGACTTTTATTTACCGCAGTTAAAGGTAAATAAGGAAATTCAAGGTAAAAAGAATATTATAATAATTCAAAATTACATTAACACTTGTCCAAACCTTATTGTATATGTAATTTCCTACCATGGGCATATTTTTGTCTATTTTGGGACCCCATGGAGCCACTTATGAAAGATAATGACACATTAGATTTACTAATTTAATGTAAAGGGAAAAATGACAAAAACAAATATCATTTAGTAAATGAATTTTTATATTGTGTTATTTAATGAATATTTTTGACTATAAATATTCATTGGAAATCTAAAAGGATTTAATACATGATAGTATTTTTTTTTTAATTTTTATACTTCATATAAATTAATTTATTATTTACCACATTAATAAATGATTTAGATAAATTAGAATATAAATATTAAAATAATATCCAAAAATTTTCCAATTAATATTGGATGGTTTTATTTTGACCATGAGTCCTCTTATATTCTACAATAATTATTTTTTGACCTTTAAAAATCGAATATAATTATATTATAAAATAATATTTTCACAATTTCCTAAAGAGCCCCACCTCTCCCTTTTAAAAAGAGACAATTTCTAACCAATTCCTCACAGCTATCAATCCATTTGGCTCGTCCAAACTCTTCCCAAATAAGCTCCCTACATACCTATACTCCTACTAGAAGCCTTAATTTAGGCATAAGGCACTTCAATAAGTCCTTTGGTTTATTCCAAAGAGAGTTAACCAAATTAAAGGTAACGGTTTCTCTTAAATTGTTTTCTTTTATTCTACTTTTCCAACCCCTAAACTCTTTTTTATTACTTTATTTTGTAACAACACCAGTATACTCAATATACTAGGATGTTTTTATGAGAATTATTAAAACTACAATTACACACACATCCATCTAATGGGTGAAGAACATTATGTTTCTGTGGATGGAAAACTAAGGCCTCACAAAACGATGATTGTTCAATTACATCTTACCGCCTCTAATGGTCTCCATTATGATGGTACTGTATTTATATATTATATATATTATTTTTATGATTTCCTTATGATTCTGTACTTCCCAATTATATCACACCTTTATGGTTTCCATAGTGGTTAAATACGATAATCTCATTTGAGGAAGTGCGGACTACCGCCCCCTCAAATTTATGTGATTCGTTAGTGCCTTATGTGGGAAGTATAAAGGATGGAGTTAATGATATTATATATATTATATTATACTAGAATTATAATATACCAATTCATCATTATTTTTTATTTCCATTAAAATAAAAAATAGAAATGAAAGTAGCGTTCATGCGTGCGTACGGCTTACCGTCTCCATGAAAGGTGTGTTTCATTTCTTACCTCTAAATGTTATTTACTATCATAAAAACATGTATATTCTGTATATATATGATATATATGATATCCAAATCATGAATATCATTCTGTATATAATGGAATATTGACCACATGGTCAAATTGTAAATATAATGTGTTTATTTTTGACTCAAGTACCAAATATCGACAAAATGGATGTTATTAACTAAAATGATTACATAATGTTTATAAAATGGTTATAAGTGATATAAAAGGAATAATAAACTTTTAAAAGTTCTTAATCAAGTATAAATTAACTTTATTTTACTATTCAAGAGATTAAAGAACGGTCGATTCATGGCGGACACAATGTAAGGGATTTTCCTATCTCACTTTAATTCCGTGAGATTTCCATAGTTCGCCACTTAGTTATTTCATGTGGTGTATTATGTAATTCCATTTGATATATATTATCATGATTATATTTATATTCATAGTATTCTGTTATTCATTCGGTGCTTAGTAACTTTCGGTCATACGACTCAGTTGATTACAACGTGGTAAAGGGTTTCATCTCACTTTTTATTTCCTTGAAATGCATGCTATATTTTCCACTATTTTCTTTTGTTTGGTGAATGTACTGCCCATTATTGTATTATTTTGTGTGATATACTTTCACTTATGAGTATTTACATCTTCATTGTATGAACCTTCTTTCATGTGGTGTATGTTTTGTAAGTTACCAAATCGGTAAGGGGACCTTTGACCCTCCTCTATTAAAAAGACTTATTTTTGTTATTTCCTTTAATTTAAATATTATTATATTGGGATGTGTTCTTCTATATCCTCATTGATATAAACGTTATGTCCAAGTGATGAGAAACCCTTTTTTTCTCATCAACTCATCTTCTGAATTTTAAAGTGACGTCGTTAGGCTGTCAAATATTTACAAGGGAACATCTTAACCCAATTTCAATTCTTCGGGTTCAATTTGTACTTCTTGAATATTTCATCCTATGAATATGTGTGGATGATATATGATTGTTTTACACTTAATATCCACTTATATTGGGTGTATTTATATCTGTCACACATAATTGTGTGATTGATTTATCCTAAATTTAAGGATACCATCTTTATAAGGGATTTTATATCAATTTACATTTCCATTGAGACTTCATTGTTGTTATGCACCAATTAACTCTTATATGGTGTATATATTGTCCTTTGAAACATTATATCATGAATCCATTTATTCTCATGATATTATAATGTTCTGACTAAAATTTATGCTTCAACTTTTTGTATTCAAGTGTCGCTCTTTTTGTTAAAAACTCTTTAACTAAAATATCGTTTTAAATGTTTTAAAGATTTATGATTCTAAACATTTCTCATTAATTTCCATGATTTCAAAATGGGTTTTAGGCCTTATTTATATAGACATTAATGTTTTCAAATGATAATTCATTTAAAATATTCAAAGTGGTATGGGAAACATTGATTCAAAAATCTCTTTTTAAATGGTTTTGAAAATGATTTGATAAAACATTGTTTTTTTCAATTTCTTGATTTGATTATTGGGCATTGTTTATGTATACGGGTGGTTCCGTGATAAACCTAGGGTGGGTGAGCCCGAGATAGCTCTCCAATGCATTGGGTAATGTGACACATGTAAACGTGATGTTTCTCCTAAGAGATTTAGGTAATATACTGTGATGTGTATTACAAATGTAACTCCCTACATAGCTGTGATAGCTACAATGTGTGTTTGATATGGATGTCATAAGTAACTTTTATGATTTATGATTTTTGTGTGTTATTCATAAATCATATGATTTCATAAGGCATGTTATGATTGAAAAGTATGGTTTCATGGATTTTTATTTATTGTTGGGATAATGTTTCCCTTCCTTATTTTATAACCCTTACTGAGATTTTTTGCTCATCCCATGTTCTTGAAATGTTTTCCACAGGATATAAAGATTAATAGGTTCAAGGATGGGATCAAGGAAAAGTATGGCTGTCTAAAACATGGAACTAGACATGTTTATTTTTAAGAGTCTTTATTTTATGAAAAAAATAGATACTGAGTAGTAGTGTCTACTTGTAATATTCAAGTTATTTTGTAATACTTATGCCCTAATTCTCTAAAACTCTTAACCTAAAAAGATCCTCATGTGAATTATTCATTTAATTCAGGATTATGTAATGTTTAAGGCTAGGTCTTTATATAATCAAAATTAAAATATAATCTTATCTTATAAGTAAATAAGATGAGAAGGCAGTTTTGAATTGAAATCTATTAGTTTTCCATATTCATCCAAAAATTATGTTTCGAAAAAAAGATACCAAACATTTACACTTATATAAAATAGAAATTATAAATTAAAAATGAATTTTTTTTTTATTAAATTTCTATATGTTTCTAAAACTAATTTTTTTATCTTTCATAGGAGGATATTATAAACAATTCATTCCAGAAAATGATATTTTTAAAAATATAAGGACTTTACCAAATATCATATATTTTATTATAAATATTATTTATTTATAAAAAACAATTATAAAAATTATTTGGAAAATATTTATTACTTTTCTTATAACTATGTTTAATAGTTATGCTATAATTTTTTTATTTAAATAGTTATAACAGTAAAAAAAAATTTCATAGAAACATCAGTGTTACGAGTAACATATGCAAAGTTGATGTTCCTTGTAACATAAGCCAATTCAATGTTCCATGTAACTTATTCCATGTTTACTCTGCATGGAAAGAATTATTGAATTGAATCAATTCAAGAAATAAATGAAAATTTAACTTATTAATAAAAAATGCCCCTAAAAACTCACGTGTTACACCAATCATCCTCTTAGCCTTTTTTCAACGTTTAAGATCCTAATTTAATACTTTTCTACATTTAAAACACATATATGGTCCATTAAGACAATTATGTGGGTGAATCCTCTCATATTTATTTCATATATTAATTTTGGATTTCACCCCCACCTTGTTTCTTGTCAGTGGTTCTTACCCAATACTCTACATTCCTTTTATATTCTACCAAATATTTATAAGTTCTGGTTTCCATATAAACTTTACTAGAATGTTGAATAATATTTTAATATATTTTGAAGCCTCTTATTGAAAACAAACTTTTATGACATTGATTTAAACAAATAATAAAGTATTATATATTAGTCTCGATATCTAACATAAAACAAGAGTTATACCTCACATTTCTGGGAAAAGTTTCTTTATATGACCTGATATATATATCTTATTCCTTCATTAATTATAATAATACCCACTACATCATTATAGAAATAGTCTACGGAAAATACATTGATGAAAATATCTCATTGTACTCATCCCATTATATAGAGTCTACGTCCCCCTTTTTGATGTTTTTTAATGTGACTCCCCCAATAGTAAACATCGCCATCTAATCAACAGATGTCCAAAGCAAGCTTCTCATATTCCAACAACTAGATAATGGAAAATATTTTTTCCATTTTATTAAACAAATAATTTTTAACTTGTATATTAAAAGACCCACAGAAATAGGGTAGATGATTCATAATAGAGAGCTCAACATTAGGTTTCCCCCTCCTTCATGAGTTTGGGAGATCAACATGATTTCGGTTGTTTCAACCAAATTTATATGGTTTGGTGATAATTTCCTTGATAGTTTTCATTTTTTTGATTAATATCACTAGGTTTCCAATTTCCTAAATCTCAACATTATCCATTGCGCGCATTTAAACTATGTTATTTTGGATTCCCTATATTTCCTTGACTAATAGAAGACAAGGAATGACTATACGTAAATTAATTATTTTAAAAGAAGGAAACTACAATCCTAGATTAAGGATTTTATAAATGGATTGCAAACTCTAACCTATTAATATATATGTTTCAATCTATCCTATCAATGATTAATTTCCAAACATTACTAGATATATATTTATATATATCAAATACTTTAAAATGATTCATAAAGATAATGTGATTAACCAAATAATAACCACTTCGATTCTCAAACCAGGTTCGCAGTAAGGGTTCATTCACTATAAAATAGAATGATGGTCAATATATACTCGACCAAATATTTCCGGGGTTATCACCACTATATATATCTATTCCCAAACTAAATCCACTTATAGTATTTATACTATGATCCATTTATAGGTAAAAAATATAATCCATACTTTTCTAAAGCTATTAAATGTTATGCATTAATTAAAATTATCACTTAAATGGTTCCTTATATTCTTCACTAAAGTTATGTAAAATAATGTCCAAAAATAACTAAACTAATATCAAAATTAATTAAAACCTCCTCTTATATCTTCTATGGAGATGAAATCTAAACATAACTTAAATAAAAAATAAATCTCATTATTTGAATAATAAATCATTTAACGTCACATAATCCAAGGATCGAGGGGTAGATTCATGGAAATTGGTTATATAAATATCATAATTTATAACAATTAAAATCATTTTCCCATAATTATTATCCCATATAAACTTTCTTATACATCTCATATGTTGTAATAATCATCATAAACTATAGAATGAAAACATAATAAGTGGTGAGCTCAAACACTGAGTAAGGGAAAAGACATATCATAATGTATTAGATAAAAATAATGAGGTGAATATGGTGAAAACATAAAAAATATAAATAATAGATCATAAATCCATTTATTATAATCACAAAAAATGATGGATCCACATAATATACTAAAAATATAACTAGGTAAACACATAACATAAAACATACAACATGTGAGAATAAAATATGGTGAGAGATACTTGAAAAGGAATAAAATTAAAAACATGGAATTTCTTTGAAATAAAATACATTATAAAACCAAGAATAACTTGATAAAAACATGGAAAGGAGTTATAAGTTGATAAAAATGAGAATTTTTCACATCTATAAGTATAGGAAAACACCTATGAGAAAACCCATGAATCCCAAACCTATGTGAACAAACTCATTATGTTCACACTTGAAAATATGACCAAAATCATCATACCTACGCAAGTGTGAAAGTCCCCATTATTTTCATGCCTAACTATATCATGGGATATAATCTTATACTAATGCATTATGATGATATATAAATCCCAACACATAATCATCCAATAATATTTGTTCCACTAAAAAACAATCATCCTTACTAAAATAACCAAGAAAAAAAATTGGTTTCTTAAACATATCACATAACATGAAATTATAAAATCCTAGGGTGTAAAAATATCATTAAAAAATTATCATAATTTAATAAAATATGAAAAAACAACTCATATAGATGGATCATTTGATGACAATGAGAACCAAATCAAGAAAAGTGTTTTTAAAACATTTTTTTTATCATTATAAAACTCTTAGTTATAGGTCCCAATTCAAATAATCCCATTTTTTAGGATAAATAAAAAAATAAATTAAAGGATATATATTATGGGTCAGAGAATTTTTTTTGACAAAAAATGAATTAATATCAATCATAAATGCATTTATTTAAAAAACAATGTCGAGAAACAAATTGAGAAACCCAAAGAATGGATTTTAAGTTACCAAGCCCCATTACTTTTACCCTTGATTTCCATAAAATAATTTAACATAATATATCATAAATATAACCATATTAAGTATAAATCTAAAGAACTTCTTATTATATAATTCTATTTATAGTCTTCACTAATAAAAATTCTCTTTGTTTATTTGATTTTCTTAATCTTTTATCAACATCGGTTGTTAATAATCATAATTGTTTTGAAATATATTCAAAAAAGGTCTATTTATATTATTTTTTATCCAATTGACAATCACATAAAACCATAAAATGTTCCAAAATTTATTTTTCATAAATTATTATAATGTCATAATTCTATTAAATTGGAGTTTTAGTTATGTTTCATGACAAATACAAGCAGTGAAGAACTAGTCTCGGGTTTCATTATTAATATCTATTGATTTCCTTATGATATCCATTAATTTCCTTTATTCCATATAAAAATATTAATTATATATATTTATTATTAAAATCATATATAATTAATAAATATAAACACAAAGGATCAATTTTCATATGTGAAGAAAATATAGGTTTGTTAGTAGTGGAGGTAGTATGCACAACACATGATTCATGTTATAGTTTTTCATTATGGAAAATGGGAGGGTAATTACTGATTGTAAAATTATAATTATTATAATTATTTCCTTCATTTTATAATGGTGAAATTTAATTTGATAAATAAAAAATCATATATAGAAATAGAAAACAAATATGTTTATGAACTTGTAATTTCCTTCTTAGATTATTGCCTTTCGGAAGGGGAACAAACCTTTTATAGGTGGCCTTTTGAGAATTAAATAACCTCCTTATGGTGGATAAGAGATAATATAATAGGTTTTATTAGAGAATGTGAAACAATTTTGGGTTCATTGGGGTGATGGGATGTGAGGACAAGAGGTCCCCTTTTATAAATGAAAAGGAGTAGAATTTTTTTTAAATGCCCAAAACAATTCAATAATGGGAAGTCCCACTCAATAAAATTTTCTAAAATATCGATAAATAATTTAGTAGAGGGAATATAAGGTCTATATTCACATTAAAAATAAAATGTAAAAAAAATTAAACACGTTATTCCTTTTACCTCTACGTTTATTCACTTTCACTATTTTAATTTTCCCCATGGTAGTAGTTTTTACCAAGGGAATTTTTTAGTCCTAAAAAAATGAGGCATATTATATAATATGTACCCAATAATTATAAATAGTAAATAAAATTTAAAAAATCATAAAATTATGTGTTTGAAAATTTAATTTTAACAAACTCGTAAGAAATCTATTTTATTTTTTTAAAATGATTAATTTTTAGCAAAATTATTATTATTTCTATAGAATTGTCAATTATAGTGATTTAAATAAATTTCAAATTTTTATTTATATTTGAATTTAATATTTTTAACAGTTAAAGAAATTAAAAACATTGTTTTTTCCTAATATAATTAATTAAAAACCCAAAAAACATATTTTCTTAAAAGACTACATAAAATTAGTTATATTCACTGAGATGTCAAACATGAGAAATATACATTTTATAAGATTAATGTTATTAATAATAAAATATTTTCTTACTTTGTTATTTTTACAAATTTTGTTGATATTTGTTGTGAATTATATTTTTTAAAAATATATTTAATTAAATATTGCCTAATTTTTTTATTACTATTTATAACATCTAATTTATAGTGACATTAGAATGATCGACATTTTTTTAGTGTTTCGTGTGGATAAATTCATCGAGCAAAATAGTTAACTAAGGATGAAAAACTCAAGTCATTGAAATAATCTTAAAATTTGTTTTATTGATGTTTTCAGTTATACATAGAATGTTTTAAAAAGTCATTTTCATTACCTTTTAAATTATTTACTTAGGTTTAAAATGAACCATTTTAATAAACCACTTTCTAATAAATATTTTTTAACATTTCGAAAAGTCTGAAAATAATTTTCCCTTTTAATATATAATGTATGAATGTATTTCCCTCTTTTAATGTAGTTCTTGGTTTTTGAATCATCCTTTATTTGTTTCCCTGATAATTTCAAAAGAAAATATTTTTATTAATATTTCTCTATTTTTATGTAAAAAGTGTAACAAAAAATTGATATTTTTCTCATGTCTTCAAATAATGGTTTGGATGTTCTTTTAAAAGTTATCATTCCTCCATGTTAACATCCTTTATTGGTAGTTATGTTTCAATGGATGTATGAACTTATTATCCCATAAACGTTTTCAGGTGACATATGGATATGATGATCATTGGGTTATCAACTGAATCCCATTTATTCTGAGTGTGATAATTAAGTTAGGTTAAAAAATGTAGAGACCCATTATTGATGTACATGGACATTAAATTTCTTTTACAGAATAATATATACATGATACAAGCGAATTCCCAAATACCATATCAGTTTAGTGTCTTTGGAAACATAGAATACAATCTTATAACTTGGTGAAAGATCTTCAACATCACCCATAAATATCTTCCCCTTTTTTCCTACCTAAAACATATCTTTATATCCTGGGGAAAATAAAACAACGAAAGTGCGATATCAAATTCTCATTAAGGTTAATGATGGAGATGATAAACCAAACCCTATATATTTGAATGTAAAAACATGAACATAAAGATTAAACATCAAAATCTTGAGTTATGAAATAAATCTTAGCAGTACATATGGTATTAATCATAGAGGAAAATTACACATGATAGAATAGAATTGGAATAAAACATGTAATTTTGGAAAAATAAAGATAAAATAATATGATTTCAATATTGGACAAGGAATTGTTGCCAAGACCATCATAGTCGATGAAGTCCATTACAGAACCGGGTTTACTTGTCGTTCCAGCCATGTATTGCTAAACCAGATTTACTTTTTGATCCAACCATGTCTATCCCCTGAGATATAAATCTTTACCCAATTTATTGGAGGGAGATATAGGTTTCTCCCATCGGATAATAAATTAATTCCTACATGTTCCACAAAAACATAAACCATTCATCATAGAATAACACAAGAAAGAAAAAGGGCTTCTTAAACATCATGCCATTATAACATAATATATATAAGATAAATAGACTTAATAAAAATAATTCCATCATTAAAATAATTAAATATAATTAATAATAGGGATATAAACATAACCCTATGTCATATTAGGTGGAATTTATTTCTGATAAAACACTTGAACTTAATTCTTGAAGAAAATATCCTTTCTTTTTCAGAAAACATTTCTCATCTCAAAATGCCACACAATTTTAAAAGAAATTAATATCATTGAAAATAAACTTGAAACCATGTAAAGTAAGCTTCATTTAAAAAAGGTCTCATGAAATTGTAAAATCTATTCATGTCGTATATGTTAAAAAACATTATTCTCATACATATCCTAGAAAAGTCAAAAAAGTACTTCGTATGTTAAAGAAAAGAAAGATTCCATCCAAACAATATAGAAAATTTCAAAATGAGTAGAAATGAATTTAAAAATATAGATAATAATCGTAAAAATTTTATAATAATATTTTTGAAGAAAATATGGACATTGATATTAAATATAACCCCAGTAAATGCTTACGAATAAACAATCATGGATAAAAATTTGATTGGAAAAGTTATCCCTTATCTTAGGTCGAATTTATTCCAAATGTGTTAGAAACACCAGTATAGTGGGTTTAAACATATTATTAAATTTTAGAAGAATAATAATAATATTTATTATATCATATATGATTCACTTACTACTTTATATTACCCGTTCATATGTTATTTCTATGTTAAAGCAATGTTTTGGGTAATAATCGTTTTATTTATTCTACGTGTTTGGACTTTTTATTTGTGATATAATTACATTGATAATTATTTACATACATATAGAATATAAAAAATGATTTATATATCATATCTATTCAGTATATAAATATATATAATTCATAGATAAATTGTTTAGAATCCACTGTTCATGGAGACGGTATGTCGTACGTGCGCATGAACGCTATTTTCATTTTGTTATTAAATTGAATGGAAGTAACTGAAACATATATATATATATATCCAGTATAATTATTATGTCATATATTTCAGTATTATTTATTATATATAATTTATAATCATTCTTGAATGGTTAATGTGGAAAATGAATCTCATTGAGTAGTTGAGACGGTAGGTCGTACGTACATACAAGCAATGATATAATTCCCATAATTGTTGAATGGTATTGAATTTTATAGTATATAATAATTAGTATCATGTCATAATAATATTATATAGTTATTATTTCTTCCATTTTACCCTTCCAAATAAGGTGGTGGTGAAAAATAGATTACACCACAGCATGGAGACGGTAAGTCATACGTACGCACGTGTGGTGATTTAGTTTTTCATAGGATGGATAGAAGGTGAAATTGGGTTGAATAATATTTATAATAAAATATAATTATATGAGTGATACTGATGTTATTACTTTATAATGAAAGAAATAAAAATGAGGAAGTAGAAGAAGAAAGAAATTTTAAAGAATTGGTAGAGGAGATTACCTCTTTCTCGGCGTGCCTCCTTTAAATTTTCTCTTAGGACATTAGAGTTGGTCTTCTGAGATGACTAGAACCTCTAAAATATTACTAGGTAAGTTCAGAATGGAAATCGGACGGGTTTGGTCATGTTTGAAATCTCAAAATGGAGTAAAGACGAGAGGGAGGGGATTTCCTTTTATAAGGGAGGAGAGTGGCACTTTAGGAAACTCTCAAAATATTACATTATAATAAATTCAATTTCGATTAAAAAATGGTCCAGAATTTATCTAATTCAAATATAAGATGATTTTGGTCCGAATACCCATAGTCCAATAATATTTTGACAAGTTTTGAATATTTTTTTATCCTTATCTTTTTTGTTTTACCCTTATTTTACCCTTTTTAATCTTACTATGGTATCATGTTATTTACACATTGTGGGTCAATGTAATTACCATATCATGTAAAATGACCGAAAAAAATATAGTTATGAAAAATTTGGACTTATATTAACCATTTTAATGAATCTAGTTGTTTAGGAATTTAATATAATTTAGTAAACTATTTTATGTTTTAAGTTATGAATTGTGTCAATTTGGGATACTATTCATTGTTGGCTTTTTAGAAATTCATAAAAACATTATTAATTCTAAAATAAGGAATTAAACAAAATATAATTTTTCAATATAATCCATAAAATTTTTGGATGACATAAAACTAACCTAATTAAATTTTTTTTAATATTTATAAATTCATTTATTTGAATCTTTCATTAATGAGATAATCACTACATCATAATTGTGTCAAATATAAAATTTTAATCTAATGTCTAAAAATTATAAATAAAATATCATGATGTATTAAATCATTTTATATTTATAATGAATAGTTATATACATAGATATTACTTTTACAACCCTATATTAAAATTGATTTAGTCAAAGATATATCTTTAGGTTATAATTATCTTTACATTAAATTAATTCTTATAAAATGTTATTTTCATATCCAAATGAATTCATGTTGTCCCAAAATTGACACAAGGATTACCATGGCTGAATATATCATATCTAATATTATTAGTACATGTGTTAGGGAATTTTAATATTATTATAATATTATATTTTACCATTATTTATCAGATTTACCCTTTAACCATGGTAAATAAACTAATTACTAAAGTTAATATTAATAATATCCAAAAATAAAATTATCATATTAACATAATTTGGACCTAAAGACTCCAAATATGGAATACATTTTTCAAAAATAAAAACATAGAACTTTCCGTAATTCATTTAAAATTAATCATGTTATTAAGAAAATTGGTTTCAATGGTTAAAACATTGGAAAAGATTGAAATGTTTTACCTATGAATTCAATGTAAAATTAATGCTAATGACAAAAATTACATTAAATGGAAAAAATTTATTCTTTTTATATTTTAAAATCATTCAATATTATAATTTAACCATATAGAATATCTCAATGAAAAAATTTGTTTTTAATTAAAATTTAGTGTATTTTAACTATTTATCAAAATATAAAAGTTATCACAAAAATTTAAAAAAATTAACCAAAGTAAAATTTTTTTATCTTGATTCAAAAGAATAAGTTTATTTTATAAAATTTAACTTATAAATGTGTCAAAAAAATCATATGTTAAATTGCTGTGCCATCAAAAGGTGGCAAAAATGAATTTTTTTAAAAATACTTATTTTATATGAAAAAATTGATTTTTTTCTCATACCATGTTCTAGAAAATGTGTAAGATGAATGATAATGCTATAAAATTAAAATTTTTGGTTAATAGTATTGATAACTACTAGTTTATATCCCATTCAATAATGATATTTTAATAATATATCATTGTTTAGTGAAACTCGGTATTGCATTCAGCGCAAGCTATCGAGGAAGGTCTATCTTGCATGAAACGCAAGCCCAGTATGTTTTCCATGTAGTGCATGCTTATTTTGGTTGTGCGTATAACATAATCAAAACATATAGCATTTATACATTGAAAAAAATCTATACTCAGTGTTGGGTGAAATTAATTCTATCAGAAAAGATGAAATTGTGTTTAACACAAGCCAAGAATAGTGTTGTGTATACTGCAAACTAATATGGTGTTTAATATAGAAAAAGATAATCTTGATGTATCATAAAACACAATATATCGAATAAATTAAAAAATATATATCTTACAAAATCTTGGGTTGTTACATTCTACCCCCCTTAAAATGAATTTCGCACTCGAAATTTGTCAGATTAATAAGTGGTTTTCTACTTAAATGTTTCATTCATGGAAACCCACAACGTAAATGGGAATACTAAAACATAATTTTAAAAAGGAAAGTTAGAAACATAATGGTTACACAAATTGACTCATCAATGGGTTTCCACATACAAGAACATAGTCTAGAAGTGAAAACACGGATAAGGAAGAGAAATCTAACCATCAAGTTATGATGGACATTGATAGAGAATAAGGTGTGGAGAAAGTTAACTACCAGATATCCATAAATCTGCCATGATTTAAGGGACCATATGATTCATCAGATAAGAAGGTACTAGGATAACATTTTTTGTTTTCAATATCCTCTTATTAATGTTGAATAATTTTTCATGATAATAAATATTTATCTGATTTTGATAAAATCTCACTATTGTTTGTGCCTTGAATAATTTCCACTTCATCACTTATTTAAAGAAATTAAGTTGAATTTTTCTTTCATGAAGTGTTAGAAGATCATGTGATGGAATGATATGTCCTTTCATATTTCTCAATAAAATGTTTTCCAGATTTAATCAGATATGAATAAGTCCACCTATAGTGAGATAGTACAAACT
Organism: Viscum album; assembly: GCA_963277665.1. Lineage (NCBI taxonomy): Eukaryota > Viridiplantae > Streptophyta > Magnoliopsida > Santalales > Viscaceae > Viscum > Viscum album. Next base: position 1,763,357,223 of record OY728136.1, on the reverse strand, counting down.
TCAAAGAGAATATAACTTATACGATTTATAATTGGATAATATTAAAATCCTTCCAAAAACTGAAAATATAAAACTTTAGAAGGAGGTGAGATAAATCAATTTAACATTTACCTCCCATATCTCATAAGGTACTTCTTGGTTGTCATGTTCCAAACATTTCAATACCTTGATCTTGTATGCTCTTAAAATATGAATTACCACAGAACCTTAGTGAAAACAAGAAATTTGTCAAAACTTAACTCATTCCACATACCAATATCCAAAAAATTAAATATATTCAACTACGATATCACTTTTTTCTTAGATCATGCATGAGGTTATTAATACTATCAACTATCTCATTATCTCTATGTCCCATCATTATGCACATATCATGTGATTTCCAAAAGTATTTCAATCACTTTTCATGGTTACCAGTACCATATAATTATTGAAAACCACAATGTACCAATACATAGATATTCTAAGATTCCATAATACTATAAATGAGATTCCAAAACACTATTTTGGAATCCCATTACATAAACACTAAATCATTCCACAACTTCTTTGTAATACTCAATATTAAGAATAGGGATCTCATGTAACATCCCTTTGTCTTTTTCCTTAAGTGGGAGATAACATCGATCATAATTAACCTTTGGATTAGGCCATAGATTATCACAATGCCCCCATTTTCTTGCACATGTATTATTGATGTTTTGGTGGTGAGTTTTCTGTAGCCTTTTCTCCATTCACAACATCGACATCCTTTTTCCCATTACTTGGGCACAAAACTCTTTGATGACCTTATTTTCCACACTTGATGCGTTTTCTAATCTCTTTTAACCAATATCCAACATGATTCTTTCCAAAAATTAAGAATAAGAAAACATTTATCTTCTTTTCACCATTGTTTTGAGATTTTGCCTTGAACTCTATATTTAGTTTCTTGTCAAAACCATGAGATGGATATGTAACACCAACTTTCAGTTCTACCTTTATTTCACAACACACAATCTCTTCATATCTATTGAAGTCACTTATAGCTAATTTCTTTTAAAGACTCAGTTTTAAATCACTGAATAATTGATCAACCTTAATTTTAGGTTGGATGATAAATCTAGAAGCATACCTTGAAAATCTTGTAAAATTCTCCTCATATGTACCAATTGATTCATAGTCCTTTTTCATAAGCTCATGCAACTTCGTTTCCATATTTTTTCTAAGAATATAAGGAAAGTACTTATTGAAAAATATGTTCTTGAACATGTTCTATTCCATGGATTCAGTTTCATCTTGCTGGTTTGTATTCTAATTAGAGTCCACCACTTGTCTGATTCACCTTCAAAATGATAGATATCCAAAATGAATTTTTTATGTTATGAATAGTGAATTATGGAAAATATATTTCTAATATTACTTATCAATTTTTCAACAACAAGTGGATCAGAATACCCATTTAAAGAAGGTGGACATTGCCTCATAAAAGAATCAATAGAATATTGTTCCCTTCTAGGGCTATTTGGGAGTCCAAAATGATTCATAACATATGTAAGTATATAAATAATACCTCTCATTCCATATTCCATAAAATTTGGTAGTTTAGGATGACAATAATTTCATTTCCCAGTTCATTGATCATCAACACGGTTCCTTCACATTCTAGCAGTTATTTAAAACACAAAAAAATAGTTTGAGAGGCAGTAGTTATACAAGGAAAACAACATAATTAAGAGGGATTACTTTCAATATCTAACATCATAGGTTAAATAATAGGTTATTCATGATCATTACCATAGTTATTAAACTATAACCTACAGTTATACTTAACCTAAAGATATCCCTAGACAAACATTAGAAATATCTCCAAGGATCTCACTAAAGTTTTCGCATCCATGTATCCAATGGTTGACTAAACATTCAATATAATACAAGCTGTAGATACCCAAGCAAGAAGCACATGTATATTACATTTATTTTATGATATACTTAACATATGAAATAGAAAAATGTCCAAATACTGAATCAGTTTTATGTATTTGGAGACTCAAACACAATCTTTGAACTTGGGGAAGGATCTTCAACATCTCCAATAAAGATCTTACCCTTCTGTTTTCCTCTCTAAAACCTTTCATTAAATCCTGGGGAAAATAAAACAAAAAAAGGATGACCTCAAATTCTCAGAAATTTTATTCATAGAGAATAAAAAGAAAACCATATACATTTGAACGTAAAAACATGAACATAATTTTTAAACATCAAAATCTTGAGTCCTGAAATAAATCTAGGCATTACGTAATGTATTAATTATAATGGAATATTAACCATGATAGAATAAAATTTTAATAAAACATATATTTGTGGAAAACTAATGATCAAATAATATTATTTTCATAGTATCCAAGGAATTTCTTCCAATACCATCGTAGTGGCCGAAGACCATTACCGAACCTGGTTTACTTGTCTTTCCAGCCACGTATACTGAAATGGATTTATTTTTCATTATATTAATGTATATTTCATGAGATATAAATATTTACTCAATGAATTAGAGGGACATATATGTCCCACCCATCTCATAATTAAATAATTCTTACATGTTTCACAAATACATCAACCATTCATCATAGCATAACCCAAGAAAAAAAATGGGCTTCTTAAGTATCATGCCATCATAACATAATCCATGTAAGATAAATTAACATCATAAAAATAATTCCATCATAAACATAATTAAATAAATGTATTAATAGGTATATAACCATAACCCTATGTCATATTATGTGGAAATTAATTTTAATAAAACACTTAAACTTAATTCCTATGGAAAATATCATTTCTTTTTCAAAAAAGTTTTCTTTTATCAAAATACCACAAATTTTTAAAATAAAATAATTTCGTTGAAAATAAACATCAAAAATTTCATAAAAATATTCATGTAAATAAATTGTCATGAAATCATAAAAATCTATTCATGCCGTATAAGTTTAAAAAAAATTCTCGTACTTTTGACGGAAAATTCAAAAAGTACCTCGTATAGTAAACAAATGAAAGATTCCTTCCAAAACATATAGAAAAATTAAAAATGGGTAGAATTAATTTAAACATACATATAATAGTACACATTTTATAAGAATATTTTTTTATAAAACATGGACATGGATCATAAATATAACCCTAGTAAATACTTACAAGTTAACAATCTCAGATAAAATCGAGATTGGAAAAGTTATCCCTTGTCATAGGTTTGATTTATTCTATATGTCTCTGAAACTATTATATAGAGGGTTTAAACATATTATTAACTTTTAACAGAAACATAATAATATTTATGATATCATATATTATTAACTTATGACTTTATATTACCCATTCATTTATCAATTCCATGTTAAAGGAACGTTTTGGGTAATAATCATTTTATTTATCATACGTGTTTGGACTTATTATTCTTAATAATATTACATGTATCATTATTTACTTACTTATATAATTTAAAACATGATTAATATATCATATATATTCAATAAATAAATATATTTTATATATAGACAAATTGAAGGAAATACACCTTTCATGGATATGGTAGGTCGTACGTACGCATGACCGATGTTTTCATTTCCTTATTAAATTGAATGGAAGTATGTAAATGAAATATATATATATATTAATCTAGTACCATTATCATTTCATATATTTCATTATGATTTATTATATATACTTTATAATCATTCTTTAATAGTTAATGTGGAAAATGAATCTCATCGGGTTGTGGGGATGGTATGCAGTACGTTTGCACGAGCGATGATATACTTCCCCTCATTTTTCAATGGTATTAATGTGTATATTATATGAGAATTAGTATCATTCAATAATAATTATATGTATTTGTTTTTTATACCATTTTAACTATCCAATTAAGGTGGTGGTGAAAAACAGATTACACCACGTTGTGTAGACGATAAGGCGTACGTACGAATGCGCGGTGATTTCATTTTTAGTAGGATGGATAGAAGGTTAAATAGGGTTGTTTCATATTTATAAAACATATATGTATATCAGGTATAATTATGTTATTATTTTATAATGAAACAACTAAACAAGAGTACGTATAATAAAACAAAAATTTGAAAGAATCAGTAGAAGAGATTACCTCTTCCTTGAAGTGCCTCCTTTAAATCTCCTCTTAGGGCACTGGAGATGGTCTTTAGAGGAGACCAGAACCTCTACAACATAACTATGGAAGTTAATAAGGGAAATTGGAATTTTTTGGATGATATTTAAGGCTCAAAATTTAGTAAAGTGGAGATGGAGGAGGTTCTCTTTTATAAGAAAAGAAAGGGGTACTTTTGGAAACTCTCAAAATATTAATTTATTATAAATTCAATTTTGATTAAAAAAGGTTCAAAAACTTATTTATTTAAAAGATAAGATGATTTTGTTCTGAATACCCATAATCCAATAATTTTTTTAAATGTTTTTGAATATTTTGTTGATCCTTATCTTTTTTGTTTTACCCTTATTTTACCATATTCAATCTTCCGTGATATCATGTTACTTTCACAGTATAGGTTAATGTAATTATTATAACCCCTAAAAAACCCACTAAAAGTTATTTATGACATATTTGGAATTATATTAACCATTTTTAAAACTATTGTATTTTTAGTAATTTAATATCATTTAATAAACTATTTTATGTTTTAAGTTATGAATTGTGTCAATTTTGGACACTATTTGTACTTGACTTTTTCAAAATTCATAGCAACCTCATTATTTTACAATTAAGACAATAAACCAAAGATAATGAGTCAATATCATCCAAAAAATTAGTGGATGTCATAAAAGTAACCAAATTACAATTGTTTTAATATTTATAAATTCATTTATTTGAATCTTTCATTAATGAGGTAATCCCTACATCATAATTGTGTCATAAATAAATATATTTATCTAATGTATAAAAATTATAAATAGAATTTCATAATGTTAAAAATAGTTATATATTTCTAATGACTATTTATAGACATAGATATTCATTTTATAACCTATATTAAAATCTATTAACAAAAGATAATCTTTAGGTTACAATTATCTTTACTTTAAATTAATTCTTATAATATGTATTTTTCACATCCAAATGAATCTATGGGGTCATAAAATAGACCCAAGGATAAAAATTGTCGAATTTATCTCATCCAATAGTATTAGTAAATTTTTTAGGGAAGTTTAATGTATTTATAATATTATTTTTTACCCTTACTTACTGGATTTACACTTTAACCATCGTAAATAAAATAATTACTGAAGTTACTATTCATAATTTCCAAAAAAAAAAGTATCCTATTAACCTAATTTGTACCTAATGATTCCAAATATGGAATAAATTATTCATAATTCAAAATACTGACATTTTAGTAATTAATTTAAAATTAATCATGTTGTTAATAAAATGGGTTTTAAATGTTAAAACATCACAAAAGATTTAAATGTTTTTATTTATGAATTCAATGTAAAATTAATGATAATGAACTAAATTACATTAAATGTTAAAAATATATTATATATATATTTTAAAATAATTTAATATTATAATATAATCATATAAATTATCTCGATGAAAAAATTTCTGTTTAATTAAAATTTAGTGTGTTTTTACTATTCCTCAAAATGTGAAAGTTATCAGGAAAATATCAAAAATTTACCCAAAGTAAATTTTTATATCCTGATTCAAAAGTAGAAGTTTAATTTTTCAAATTGAACTTATAAATGTGTCAAAAACTAGATTTTAAATATGTGAGCCATCAAAAGGTGGAAAAACATCATTTTTTGAGAAATACGTATTTTATCTAAAAAATTGATTTTGTTATCAGACCATATTCTAGAAAATGTATAAGATGAATGATAATGTTATAAAATTTAAGATTTTGGTCAATATTATTCATAACGTATAGTTTATTTCCCATTAAATAAAAATATTTTAAAACTATATCATTGTTTAGTGAAACTCGATATTGCGTACTGCGCAAGCTATCGGGGAAGGTCGCTCTTGCATGTAACTCAAGCCAAGTAAGTGTTGCATGTAGTGAAAGATTCATTTTTTGTTTCGTATAACATAATAAAAATGTTATTTTTTATACATTGAAAAAAATCTATACTCATTGTTGGATGAAAATAACTCTATCATAAGAACATGAAATTGTGTTCAACACAAGATAAGAATAGTGGTGTGTATACTGCAAACTAATATAGTGTTTCATATAGAGAAAGCTAATCTTGGTGTAGCATATAACACAAGACATCAAAGTATTTAAAAATAATCTATCTCATAAAATCTCTTCTAGTTACAAAACCCTTATAAACCACATTTATTTTCAACAAGTTATTATATGATGAAATTAAGGAATGTTTACAAACCTAATTTCCATTACACAAGTTAGAACATGTTGAATTGATGATATTTTTATAATATTTTGGAACACGTTATTTTTATTATCATTATGTTATGGGTGTACAAATAATTACATAACCCTCCATTTCATTGGGAAAAAATGAAATTGTAACATCCCAACCTGAACCCATGGGTCCAAGTCAGATTATACAAGGCCTCATGTCTACATCCCCAATACAAAAGGTTGTCGACTAGAATAGAGGATCTATGTTGTTTTTTCAGTATACTATAAAATTAGTATCTTATAATTGGATAAAAATAATTATAAAAAAATAATAATTAGACTAAACATATAGAAAAAATTAAATGGAAAACTTACCATAAAACTAATGGAGGCTCTGAAGGTAGTCGGAATATTTGTTCTATAAGAAGAAGAAAAAATGGAGAAATAGTGGGTCTCTAGAAGTCTATCCCGGTCTACCACCTTCTTTGTACTGGCCTACTTATCTTTCCACCACAGGTCCCTATCCCTTCACCCGATCCATCATGAATTCTATAAGCACAATGAAATGGCCAAATAGGGTGTGATTGAAAGACCCAATAAGACACCAATAATGTTTCCTTTACCTAGAGTGATAATTAATAACAAGAATATTTCATAATAATAATAAATGCTTAAAATCATAAACATGTAATCCAAAACTAATCAGTCATCAGATAACTGAACCACCACAACCCCTAGTTGTAACTTCTTTGGTACTATGCCAAAAGGATAAATGATGATATCATAAGTAACCAAAAAATCCCATTTATGGTGTCTACAACTACCTCAAACATCCACCATGTGTTCAGGCCCCCCTTCACCCTCGTCTCAAGTCTTTCAAACTCCCCCTATAAAGTAAGAACATGTCATGATGGTTCTCTTATCTCAAGTACCAATAAAAACCACCAAGTATTGGTGACTCATATACAAGTTAAACCATACAAATTAATGATAGCATATCATCATGAGTATATAGAATTATCAACAAAATCATGTGGTCAAAATCAATAATGGAAATAATCTTCACTAGTATCACACATGGAATCAAATATTACAAAGGGTATCAAAGGCAAAAAAACATTATCACATTTGGTCAAAATCAAGTATAGTTATCAATATTCTAGAAAAAATAATTAATATGGAAACTAGTGCAACAGTTACCACAAGAAATTGAGTAACTTCCTACCTCAATTCATCGATGTCCCTGACATAGTTATATAGAGGTGTCAACAAAGGACCACATTCCCACTCCAACTGAAATATGATCCCCTATCAATTTCTCCAACAAAGGATTCCAATCAAACCTAGAAAGGATTCTAGATTAACGCTTGAAGAAACATTTCAATGCTGTAAAAGAAATTCTTACCATGGTTGAATCATCGTTAAGGGAGTTTTGGAAAGTTGAGAGGCTCCACAGTCTAAGGAAATGGATATGGCATTGAGGATCTCTATAGACCACTAACAGTGAATAGGATTGTAGAATACATCATGGAAACAAATAGAGTCTGGTATCCATAGTGCATAATGGGGAATTTCATTATAGTATGAGGTTTTGGTATTCACTATGTGGAAAATGGGAGAGGACTATAGTATGGGGTCTTCTTTGTAGAACATTGTATCTATAAAACAAATACTAATGGAGGATAGAGATTTATAATTTTTAGGGAGGTTCTTTGGTGGTTAAATCACTATGTAAAACCCCCAATAAATAAACATAAATATACCCCTTTAATTATAAAATTAAGTATCAAATTAATAACAAATTTAATTCCATTATTAAATTTTATAATAGCTTATTAAAGGCATTTACACTAGAATACAAATAGTTTTAACTCTCTGTTTCTAACATAGAATGTAAACTATAGTGTGGTGTAATAATATATGGTAATTATTGTTCAATATAGTAATCCATGGTGAATGTTATGGGGAAAAACACACCTCTATCACACCATGGTTCAACCTTAAGCTTTGTAGAATATCTCAAATTCTGACATATCATTATGCAATTGATTTATATTCTACAGAATATCCACCTCCTATAGATCATGTTACTATGTGATAAAACTCAACCAACTAGATTTAGTATAACTCCCTCTAAAACTCCCCTAAAACATCCAAAATCATTATGAATCCCGTCACCCTTAACCAAACATAGTATGACGCAAAAAAATTAGAAAAATAGCTTTCGTTTATGAAAAAAAATTAGGGATGTTAAAATTATCCCCTATAATGAGTTCTCATCCTCAATAAGTATATCCATGGGTCCTTCTCAAATAAATCAGTACACAAAGCTTGAAAATCATCCTCTCATCCCAAATTCACCTCTTGAATCAATTTATTCTTCCATTGAATCTAGAAAAGTGGTATTACCTTCCGTAAATGGCCTTTATCATTTTGATATATAATATATATCAGATACTCCTCATAATATGCATCATGTACCAACTCAATGTCCTAATATTCCATAATAGATTTGGTATCATCCATCTACTTACAAGGTTTTGAAAAATGAAATATTCCACACATACCTCAATAGAAGAAAACAATATTCTAATGCTATGCCACTACACATATCCATTTTATGATCTGAATGGTTCCATACATTGAGGTTCTAGCATACCTTGATTAATTAGATGTATGTTTCTTATATAATTAGTAATTCACATGAAGAAATTATTCACAAACATTAAATCCAATGGTCCCATACTATGGTTTTCATAAGATCTCTACATTCTCTATGAGTTGATTAGCCTATTATGAATCAGTTGTGCTCTCCGTGAGGTCAATTAAACCACACTAGGTCCCACAACCACTACCACATCGACCTCATTCCAACAGATCATTGATAAACAAATCCTCTTATAAAGTGCCTCATTAGGTTCCATCTAAATAGATTCCTAGTAACTATTATTTTACACAAACTCTACCATGTATCGGTGATCATCCCAAGATATACTGATGTCAAATACATAAGCTCATAGTATATCTTCTAATGTTTGTTTAGCCTATAAATACTATCTATTAGTCTAGGGATACTATGTCAGGCTCAATATCACCTGATTCCCTAGGAATTTCAAAAAACACTTCCAAAATCATGATGTAAAATATATGTCTCTATCTAATATAATTCTAATTGTAACTTCATGAAATCATGTGATTTAATGAATGAAATGCTTTCCCATCTTATCCATTGATTTAGTATCTCTGATCCATAAAAATTGTGTACCCTTTCATAACCAATTTACAATCACACAGACAACATCGAAAATACTTGGATTCTATGGTAACCCCATCACAAACTCTATAATAACATTCTCACACATTCATATGGTCATCATAATTGGTTGGAGAAACCCACCAAGAAGCTGGTACTCATCCTTCATACTCTGATATGTAATTCATAATGATATAAATCTAGCTATGTCTCTCTAAATATCTTTCCACTATAACGATAGACTGATGTTATGGTACATTTTAATTTCATTAGATTGTAATGATCATCTAGATGTATTGAAATCTCCCAAAAACTCATATCTCATTGAAGTAGTGGAGAATACTCTCACATGTACTGAGACCATGTAATTTTCATCCATAGATTTTCTAAGCAAGATTCTCTATGGCCACTTGTGTGCCTCCCCGAATGAAAATGGCTACCGACTAGGATTGAGAGTCTGAGTGTGTCAGTGATGATATTATAACCTTAGAATCAGGTCATAAGATCAATAATAAATTATAAATGATATTATAATAAATTTTATTAATCATATTGAAATAATTAAATGGAATTCATGTATTAATTAATGTTTCTCCCAAAATGGAAACCTTAAACTATGTGTAAGTAGCTAAAAAAGTAATAGATAATTACTGGATCTATCAAATTCGGTTTGGGCCCCCACCTACTCTATAATCACCTCATATTCCCCCATAGGTAACTTTATATTCACTAGATCCCTCATTAAATCAAAAATAGCATTGCAATTTTCATGAAGTGTGTTAGTAAAAGACTCTTTAAGACACAAACATTGTGTCCATAACATATTTTGATCAATTATGATAAGTTTATCTCATAATCTTAATAACTTCATAACAACATGAACATACAATCCAAAACTGAAAAGTTGTCTACTAGCCAATATTCCACAAAACATTGGTAGTACTGGCTTTGGATCTATACTATACAGATAGAATAAGAAGATATAAGTAATCAAAACTATCCCATGTATAGTGTCCTCATGGAGTCATGGGAGCATATTACCTCACAACCTCTTTCCATAAAGTAATTCATTTTTCCTGGTGTCCTCTAGTTGTGAACTATGATACCTTGAGGTCATGACACATGAAAAATTATATGATAACTTGAGTGCATCCTCAACATGGCCTCCATGAATACCTCATGCCTTTACCTTATGCACATGTCCCTTGTTTCCCTCAGCACAAGTCAAGAGCACTCGCCTTTACGGGATGAACATGTCACGATGTTCTACCAGTCTCATATAAAAATAAAACTACCAACAAAATGGAAACACACATAAATGGTGAACTAAACAAGATAGGAATATCATATAATTGTGAGTATAAAGTAAGACACACAATATAATGTTATCACAATAAAATACGGAATTAATCTATTCAAAATTCATTCATGATATCATATACCACAATAGATATCATAGGAAACAAAAAAACCAATATGTGATCACAATTAAACATGGTAATTAATTCTGAAAACACACATAATAATTATGGAAACAAGTTTAAACTTAAGCATATTAAGATAAGGAACTTCCTACCTCAAGTCATCGACATCTACATCAAGGTCCCTTGGAGGTGTTGAAAATAAAACCACGTTCCCTCTCCAATTGGAATACCATCATCCATCAAGGTCTCCTAGAACTGGTTCCAATCAAACATGAAATGGTTTTTATAGTAAGACATAAATAAACAATTCAATGGAATATAAACAATTAATACCACGGTTTGATAGTCATCCATAGAGTTCTGGAAGATTGAGAGCCTGCATTTTGAAACTCATGTGATATGATGTGGATGATTTCTAGAAACCACTACCATGGAGTCGGACTAGAGTCTGCGACAAGGAAAATAACAATGGTTGATCTCCACAATGTAGAAGGGGGAACTACAACAAAGAACCAGGCTAGGAAAATCACCACTGTTTCATAATGGATAGGACTGTAGCATGGGTTCATATCTATAGCAAGATGAAGGTATGTAGCAAAGTTGAATGGAGGAGAGTAAATTAGTATTAATAGGGAGGGACTTCATAGGTTCAATACGAGTGAGAAACCCTTTATAAAGACACATCAATTAAACTATTTAATTTTGAAACATATCATCAAATTTATTCTTAAAAACAATTCCCAATTAGATATCATAACATCTTATTAAAGTCATTTACACTATAAGAACAATATATTGGACCCTATTTAACTGGAATGGAAAGGAAAAAATGGTATGGTCGAAGAATCTACCACATAACCTCATTTATCTACCCCTCTATGGTGAAGGGTGTGGTGTAAAATTCACATATCTATCACACCATGGTGAATACATGTCTCTAATAAATATCCATTATTCCAATATACCCCTATAGTGATGCTCTGTATACTATTTCATAGCTTCCTCTTCGGTGGCCTAGTCCTAAGAACTCTAGTTAAACCACCCAATATTTGGTTGATAGCTTTAAAAAATACCATTGTAGAATCCAAAAACTTCTTGAATATATTCATATATAAAAAATGGTTGGACACAAAAATAAAGAGCTAAATTGTGGAAACAATTCTTCCATTTAAGAAGAAAAATCTTTAGTGTGTTAAAAATTATATAGAGAGATAATAAGGATTATAATATGGAGTGAACCCAGTTTATTAAATGACTCTGTCTACTATGACAGTATTAGAGGTGATACCTGAAAAAGGTAATTATGGAATGGATATTTAATATAATCTACTATGAGATACTTGGAAGTGATCCATGACTAGGGAAATGATTTTTTATACTGATGTGTATGTCATAAACATCCACCATAGGCCTATGATATTTTTTCCCAGCTCAAAATCAATTATTTTTTACTCCAAACTTATGTATATTGTCTTTTAATATGATAAAACCTTTTTCAATTTTTCGTGATTGAAGATAATTCAATAATATTTCATGACTTTCATATGTTTTGATCTCTTCCCATACCGATATTCATATTATCATCTATGGTAATTGATTCAGGTCTCCTATAAATACCCTTATTGAGAATTTGAAATCACCCATTCAAAGGGATTATTTCCCTTGGTTATGATGAATAGTTTTCATTAGGGTGTTTCTAATAACAATACAATGATATAATAACTTTCAGAGGATATTGAATATCTTTCATTAAATAATTTTTTTTACATAGTCCCCAAATACAATAAAACATAATTGTTATAGTTCATTTAAAATTGTGATATTAATTTTATATTCTTCAATAATGATGTTATATTTATGTATGGTATACTCGGTTCCCATCATGTATTGTTTAATATTATATTTTATGAATTTTCACGGTGGTAATTCATTCTATCTCTCGATGATATATTTTTTGCTGAGTGTAATAGCATCTATGTGTGAGATATTTACACCCTTGTTTCTATTCTTCATAGTGGGGCCTAAATAAAGATGTATTTCATGGTCGTTGCCTCCCTTCATTATTTCTATCCATGGATGGGCACCTTTATATGGAGGGGGTCATGGCATAGTGTTGTTAAAGGTTTAGTTTTACAGATAGAATTAAGTTTTGGAGTTAGGAACTTAAGATAACATAATTGTTTAGTTGGGAAATAGAGATGATATATCTTGGTTTGTCACATAGACTAGGGATACTAGCTTGGACATGGTATTTTGGTGCCTCCCATGAACCAATGAAAGGAATTTTCACTTATTGAATGACCATGTGGTGTAGGACCACTTATAGTGTAATGACCTAGGAAAGGTACATGTATCATGATTTTCATTATTTACAATTGAATGAGGTGATTTTGTGAAGATGAAATAAATTTAATTAAGTATTTCAAGGAATTATGAAATATCAGGATTAGGGCCACCCTTGTGTTTTCATTAATGTATCTTGGTCATTGTATGTGTACAGTTGAGGTAGTAGAGATTTCGTAGCTTCATCTAGTGGATCCTTAAAGAAATAATATCATATTGGATGATGAATAATTTTATAGGAGTTGTACATTTAATAGTGGCATTTTCTAGTGAATAGTGATGGGATTATCTTTGATCTAGAGATAGAGCATTTCTTATATGATATTTATATCACATTTGGTCAGATTAGATCCTAAGCTAGGTTCTTTGTTATGTTGGTGATTAACTTAATGTAAGGGGTGATGCATCAGTGGTGGGGGTTATATATTATGGTATTTTTGGTTAGAATATGTTTCATGGGATAAATTTAAGGATTTTAATTCGTATTTCATTAATTAATGATGAATGAAGAAAAGTGGTAGGAGTTACTCTGTAACATCCCAGGTAAATAAAAAATAAATAATTTTCATATTTATTAATATTTATGAATTAAATACTAATTTTATTTTAAAGGGGTTGCTATGTTCGATAGCATACCCGATACGCAACGATGGGTTTCTTTGAAACTTATGTAGCACACTAGTAATAAAATAATATTATTTTAAATGTTAGTTAACAAGTAGCCGTTGTACTGGCGGGAATGGATATAAATAACTAAAATATGATTAGATATGTTTTTAAATGTTTTTACATTTACCCAAGAAAAGATAAAGGCTTAAAATATGGAAAGAGTTCAATTTTAGGCATATATACTCTAATTTTCACTAAAGGTTCACTTATCACCTTTTAATGGTGAACCGTCATTAAATATTGTTTTTATCACTCTTATACTTTATTTTGGACCAAATAAAACTCTTATTAAGAATCGGGACATCAAATTTTACTTTGTGTAATTTTTTGGTATTTTTCTGATAAAGTTCATTTTTTTTATGAATAGTGTAAAATGTTGTATTTTAATTCAAAACCTCTTTTTAATCTAAATTATTTATATGATTAGATTATTATGTTAATTGTTTTTAAAGTTAAATTAGAAAATATTTTTACCAGTTAATCCATTGGTGGTCATTGGAATCAATTTCACTTTGAAATTGGACTTAAACTGGTGTCAATCTTTTGATACTTATTGTTTCACAAAAACACACTATTTGTCATGACAGCGGGAATTAATTATTAAATTAATTAATTTGACTTATATGTTTTGAATTTGGTAAAATGGACTTCATTTTTGAATTCGGAATATCAAATATAGCTTAGGGTGAATTTTTTGTAATTTTCTGAAAAACTTCAATTTTTGATGAATAGTGAAACCACTAAGTGGTAATCAAGAAAACTGATTTTTCAGTTAAATGAAAGTTTACCACTAATGTGTATTGAATTTTGAAAATCCGACATACATGGTTGTCATTAAGAAGTAAAATGTGGTTCAATGAGATTAAAATAATTTTTTGGTGAATAGTAACTTTTTTTCATTAATCGCGATTAGAGGTAATTAGTGTAGTTTAAGGTAAAAATGGTATTATAAGAATGTGAAAACACCATGACACTTTTCCTACACCTATTGGGTGAGTCATGGCCTACCAAGACAAGCCATGGGCCAACTTGGGGACCCCATGGAGCCACTTTAGTTGGAAAATGACATTAATATATTTTTATTTAATGTTAAAGTGAAAATGACACAAACATAAATTGGTTTACTAAACTAATTTTTGAGTGGGGTTATACAAGTCCAAATTTTGATTATAAATAGTCATTGGAAAGATAAAAAGATTTCCTACATCATAGTAGTTTTTTTATAATTTTTTAGACATTAAATAAATTAAATTATATATCACATAATAATGATGCAGCGATGACATCATTATTTGACGATTTAAATAAAATGGAAAGATAATGTAAAATCTATGAACTACACATGTCCAAAGCCAATTGTATGAGTGGATTTCGAACCCTTATCACTTTATCCACGAATTATATCAATGTGGCACCTTTTAAAACCGAAATAAATTTTCAAATAAAGTAATATTTCTTTACTTTCCAAAAGTGACCCTCCTCTCCTCTTATAAAAGGCCCCCACCTCTACCCCATTTCACACACTTCTCAAGCCTTTGGCTCGGCCAACCCCTGCCCAATTACTCTCTCCAAATCCCTCTCCTCATCCTAGAGGATTCCATTTGGGCAGAATCCTTTCAAAGGAAGCCTTTAGGCTCAAATCAAAAAGGAGTTACACTTTTAAAGGTAATTCATTCTCTCTTGTTCATTTGTTTTATTTTGCTTCTCCAACCCTCTAAACTCTTTTTATTTACTTATTTTGTAACAACACCAATATCTTCAATATACTAGGATGTTGTTATAAGTTTTATTTGAGCTACACTCTCACACAACTACATCAAATGGTTAAAGAACATACGGTTTCCGTGGATGGCGAAATTCTGCCTCCCGAAACGATGATTGTTCAATAATCATTTAAAACCTTCAAGGGTGGCCATTATGATGTCATTATTTTTATATATGATATATAATATGTTTATGTTTTCTTTAAGATTCTGTATTTTTCATTTTTGGCATACCTTTATGGTTTCCATTATGGGTAAACACGATATCTTCATTTAAGGAAGTGCGGACTACCGCCCCCTAAAAGTGATGTGATTCGTTAATGCCATATGTGGGACGTGTAAAAGATGGATTTAAAGTTATTATATATGATGTTATACTGGAATTATAATATACCTCTATATCATTATTATTTCTTTCCATTAAAGTATGAGATAGAAATGAAAGTAGCGTTCATGCGTACGTACGGCTTACCGTCTCCATGAACGGTGCATTTCATTTCTTATCCCCAAATGTAATGTACTATTAAAATTACATGTATATAATGTATATATATAATTAATGATATATCTAAATGATGAATATAATTCTGGAATTAAAATATACATACCTCTCATTTAGTTTTAATTCCACTAATATGATAATGAAATGGAAGTAGCGTTCATGCATACGTACGGCTTACCGTCTCCATGAACGGTGCATTTCATTTCTTACCTCTAAATGATTATGTAATATTATAAATACATGTATATTCTGGATATATATGATACATATTATATCCAAATCGGGAATTTCATTCTGGATATGAAGAACTTTTGACCACATGAACAACATGTAATTGTAAGAAGTCAACTTTCGACTTAAGAACCAAATATTGACAAAACAAACATTATTAACTTAAATGGTTACATAAAGTTTATAACATGGCAATAAGTGATGTAAAAAGAATAATGAACTTTAAAAAGGTTCTTAATCAAGTATAAATCAACTCAAGTTTGTTATTCAGGACGTTAAAGAACGATCGAGTCAAGTCAGACCCGAGGTAAGGGACTTCGTCTCAATCTCCTTTCATTGAGGCATATTTCGTTTTATACACAACTTTATTTTATATGGTGTATAAACTCCTTTGACTTTTACTTTTATACAAAAGGAATCTTTTTCTACGAAGAGTTTTACTAAACGACAAAAAGGAATGTTTTTTTAACGTATGCGGTGACAACGACCTTTTCCTCCGCCGCGAGTATTCTTTGATCTTTGGCTTTCTCAAAAAGCCGTAATGTTTTTAGAATAAAATAAATACCATATACTCTTTTATGTATTTTGGAATTGAAAATGGTTTTGAAAAAGGATTCTATTATGTCAATATATTTATGATATATTGTGATTGAAATGTGGAAATGTTATCATTCCTTTATATTGGTTTTATGTTTTATGATTTTATATTGGTACTTAGACATTTTAACGGGTGGTTACATTATAAACCATATGACGGGTGGTGCCGTGAATACCAGGACGGGTGGTTACGTTATAACCTCCAATGCATTGGGTATGGAAGTCGGCCGTATGGCTATTCCATTAAGTATGTATGGAAATTGGCCGTATGGCTATTCCATTAAGTGATATGTGTGGAAGTCAACCGTATGGTTATTCCACTTAAGTATGTTTATGTCCCAAGTTACCTTTATATATTCTATGTGTTCTTTATATGGGTTTTATGGTAATCCTTTGGTTACAAAAAGGTAAGTAATGATACTTTATTTAGTGAAGATTTTTTTTACTACTTCATGAAGGTGAAGGTATTACTTTGATATAGTATAAATGTTTTACTTGATGTTTGAAAAACTAACAGTTTTCATTCTTTTTGTATCCCTTACTGAGCTTTTTATGCTCACCCCAAGTTTTTCAAAATGTTTTTCACAGGACATAAAGTGGAATAAGGTCAAGGATGGGATCAAGGGAATGTCATGCTATCTAAAACATGGAATCTAGACATCTTTCTTTTTAAGAGTTTTTATTTTATGGAGACTTAGTAGAAGTGTCTACTTTGTAATCTTTTAAGATGTAATAGTTATGTTCTAATTCTCTAAAACTCTAAACCTAAAAAGATCCTCTATGTGAATTATTCATTTAATTCAATATTAAGTAAGGTTTAAGGCTGGGGCCTTATAGTTGGTATCAAAGGACGGTTTAGACACCTTTAGGAGTTAGAAAAGTGTTAAATTATAATATGATTGAAATGATATAGCATTTACGGATTACGATGTTGCTTCGCCTATGATATTTCTGTGTTCCGAATGGTTTTCCGCAGAGGAAACAAAGCAGCTATGTTGGGACGACATCAGGAGGAAGATAACCTTCCAAATCAGCAACCTGAGATGGTCGGAATCGGAACTGAATAGTTTGTTGCAGTGATGGCACAGTTGACTCAGGCTATAAATGGTGGTGGTATCCATGCACGAGATCAGCCAGATCAACCACAGAGGAACATGTCAGTGGTGGAATATTTCATGAGGCAACATCCCCCATCATTCAGAGGATCATCTGACCCTGTGCAGGCTGAAGGGTGGATTAAAGCACTGGAGAAGATTTTTGATGTCATGGGGTGTTCAGAACATCAAAAGGTTAGTCTTGCTGTTTACCGTTTTGAAGGTGAAGCTGATCAGTGGTGGTCGATGGTGAAAAATATAAGGGATAGTGATGAGATTGAGGATCTTCACTGGGACGAATTCAAAGGTATGCTTCTTGAGAAATATTTTCCTAAGGTGGTTCGTCTTAGGATGGAAAAACAGTTCCTAGAATTCAGGCAGGAGGATGATTCAATGGCTGCTTATGAAGAAAAGTTCACTCGATTGGCAAGGTATGCTCCAAACTTCATACAAGATCTTGATAGTAAAATAAACCGTTTTTACTCAGGGTTAAAGCCAAAGTATCGAAGGGCTTTAGCTTCTCGTGAATTCAAAAGTTATGAAAAACTTGTTCGATGTGCGGAGAAGGTAGAAATGGAGTTTGCCGATGATCATGTGTTCTATGACAAACTACAGAATAAGAGGTCTAGTTGGCAGGAAAAGGGGAAGAATTCCTCAAAGAAGCAAGGAGGTAAGAAAACCAAATATCCATCCTGTGAGAAGTGTGGTAAAATGCATCCTGGAGAATGTTTATCCAAGTCTGGTAAGTGCTTTCGGTGTGGTAAGTCTGGTCATATTGCTCGTAACTGTAATGAAGATGATCAAGCAGGAAATGAAAAGCCAACGGTAAGATGTTTTAAGTGTAATGAAATGGGTCATTATGAAAACGAGTGTCCAATGAAGAACTCAACTGGGGGAAAGCAGTTAGACTACAAGCAGAAAGGGGTGGTAAAATCCTTTGCAACAACTTCAGAATATGTTGGGCCATCGAATGAAGTGGTATCTGCTCCAGGGAGCTCAGTATTTTTAGAAGATTGACTTGAGGTCGGGGTACCATCAGTTGAAAGTAAAAGAAGCCGACGTTCTGAAGACTGCGTATGGCCATTATGAATTTGTAGTTATGCCTTTTGGGTTAACCAATGCACCTGCTGTATTCATGGACCTTATGAATAAAATTTTCCATGAGTTCTTGGATAAGTTTGTGTTTGTGTTTTGAGGTTTGTGAAGAGGTTATGTGTGCCTTGTGATTCACAGTTGAAGAATGAGTTGTTTTTTCATCCTGGCAGTACTAAGATGTACAGAGGTCTGCGGGAGTATTACTGGTGGGATGGAATGAAAAGAGACATTGCTGATTTTACTGTGAAGTGTTTGACATGTCAACAGGTTAAAGCATAGAAGCAGTTACCGAAAGGGATGCTTCAGCCTTTACCAGTGCCAGAGTGGAAATGGGAAAACATATCCATGGACTTTGTTGTGGGATTACCGAGGACATCTCGAGGTAATAATGCAATCTGGGTTATTGTTGATCGCTTGACCAAATCTGCTCATTTCTTTTCTATACGAGATACTTTCTCTCTTGATCAACTTTCCTGTTTGTATCTTAAAGAGATAGTCAGGTTACATGGAGTTCCTCTCTCCATTGTATCGGATCGTGATCCCAGGTTTACTTCTAACTTTTGGAAAGGCCTTCAGAAGTCGTTGGGTACTGAATTAAATTTTAGTACAGCTTTTCATCCTCAATCAGATGGGCAGTCAGAACGAACAATTCAGACCTTGGAGGATATGCTACGAGCTTGTTCTATGGATTATCAGGGAAGTTGGGACCAACATCTTTCTTTGGTTGAATTTTCTTATAATAATAGTTTTCATTCTAGTATACAGATGGAACCATTTCAGGCATTATATGGGAAGCGGTATCGAACTCCAGCTTTCTAGGATGAAGTTGGTGAAAGGAAGTTGATGGGACAAGAATTGGTAGTAGAGTTGGCAGAAAAAGTTCAGCTGATTCAGAAGCACATTAGAACAGCTCAGAGCAGGAAGAAGAGTTATGCGGACAACAGGAGGAAGGATCTCTCTTTTGAGGTAGGTGATCATGTTTTTCTCAAGGTTTCTCCCTGGAAAAGCGTGATGAGATTTGGTAAGAAAGGAAAGTTGAGTCCAAGGTTTGTTGGACCATACGAAATTCTGGAGAGAGTTGGATCAGTTGCATACCGAGTGGCTTTACCTCCGAGTTTATCTCAGGTACACAATGTTTTTCACGTTTCAATGTTGAGAAAATATATGCCAGATCCATCTCATGTTTTGAGTCCAGAGGTAGTTCAGCTGGAAGAGAACCTATCTTATGAGGAACAACCGGTCTAGATTCTTGACCACAGGGAGCAGGTGTTACAGAATAAGGTGATTCATCAGGTAATGGTTTTGTGGAAAAACCATGTGATTTAAGAGGCAACGTGGGAATCTGAAAATGCTATGAGGGATAAATACCCCCACTTATTTTGATAAGTGAATAAAATTGCGAGGACGCAATTCCCAAAAGGGGGGAAGGATGTAACATCCCAGGTAAATAAAGAATAAAGAATTTTCATATTTATTAATATTTACAAATTAAATATTAATTTTATTTTAAAGGGGTTGCTATGTTCGATAGCGTACCCGATATGCAATGATGAGTTTCTTTGAAACTTACGTAGCACACTAGTAATAAAATAATATTATTTTAAATGTTAGTTAACAAGTAGCCGATGTACTGCCGGGAATGGATAGAAATAACTAAAATATGATTACATATGTTTTTAAATGTTTTTACATTTACCCAATAAAAGATAAAGGCTTAAAATATGGAAAGAGTTCAATTTTAGGCATATATACTCTAATTTTCACTAAAGGTTCACTTATCACCTTTTAATGGTGAACCGTCATTAAATATAGTTTTGATCACTCTTATACTTCATTTTGGACCAAATAAAACTCTTATTAAGAATCGGGACATCAAATTTTAATTTGTGTAATTTTTTGGTATTTTTCTGATAAAGTTCATTTTTTTATGAATAGTGTAAAATGTTGTATTTTAATTCAAAACATCTTCTCAATCTAAACTATTTATATGATTAGATTATTATTTTAATTGGTTTTAAAGTGAAATTAGAAAATATTTTTACCAGTTAATCCAATGGTGGTCATTGGAATCAATTTCACCTTGAAATTGGACTTAAACTGGTGCCAATCTTTTGATACTTATTGTTTCACAAAAACACGCTATTTGTCATGACAGCGGGAATTAATTATTAAATTAATTAATTTGACTTATATGTTTTGAATTTTGTAAAATGAACTTAATTTTTGAATTCGGAATATCAAATATAGCTTAGGGTGAATTTTTGGTAATTTTCTGAAAAACTTCAATTTTTGATGAATAGTGAAACCACTAAGTGGTAATCAAGCAAACAGATTTTTCAGTTAAATGAAAGTTTACCACTAATGTGTATTGAATTTTAAAAATCCGACATACATGGTTGTCATTAAGAAGTAAAATGTGGTTCAATGAGATTAAAATAATTTTTTGGTGAATAGTAACTTTTTTTCATTAATCGCGATTAGAGGTAATTAGTGTAGTTTAAGGTAAAAATGGTATTACAAGAATTTGAAAACACCATGACACTTGTCCTACACCTATTGGGTGAGTCATGGCCGACCAAGACAAGCCATGGGCCAACTTGGGGACCCCATGGAGCCACTTTAGTTGGAAAATGACATTAATATATTTTTATTTAATGTTAAAGTGGAAATAACACTAACATAAATTGTTTTACTAAAATAATTTTTGAGTGGGTTTATACAAGTCCAAATTTTGATTATAAATAGTCATTGTAAAGCTAAAAAGATTTCCTACATCATAGTATTTTTTTTATAATTTTTTAGACATTAAATAAATTAAATTATATATGACATAATAATGATGCAGCGATGACATCATTATTTGACGAATTAAATAAAATGGAAAGATAATGTAAAATCTATGAACTACACATATCCAAAGCCAATTGTATGAGTGGATTTCGAACCCTTATCACCTTATCCACGAATTATATCAATGTGGGACCTTTTAAAATCGAAATACATTTTCAAATAAAGTAATATTTCTTTACTTTCCAAAAGTGCCCCTCCTCTCCTCTTATAAAAGCCCCCCACCTCTACCCCATTTCACACACTTCTCAAGACTTTGGCTCGGCCAACCCCTGCTCAATTACTCTATCCACATCCCTCTCCTCATCCTAGAGGATTCCCTGTGGGCAGAATCCTTTCAAAGGAATCCTTTAGGCTCAAATCAAAAAGGAGTTACACTTTTAAAGGTAATTCATTCTCTTTTGTTCATTTGTTTTATTTTGCTTCTCCAACCCTCTAAACTCTTTTTATTTACTTATTTTGTAACAACTCCAGTATCTTAAATATAATATGATGTTGTTATAAGATTTATTTGAGCTACACTCTCACACAACTACATCAAATGGTTAAAGAACATACGGTTTCCGTGGATGGCGAAATTTTGCCTCCCGAAACGATGATTGTTCAATACTCATTTAACACCTTCAAGGGTGGCCATTATGATGTCACTATTTTTATATATGATATATAATATGTTTATGTTTTCTTTAAGCTTCTGTATTTCTCATTTTTGGCATACCTTTATGGTTTCCATTATGGGTAAACACGATATCTTCATTTAAGGAAGTGCGGACTACCGCCCCCTAAAAGTGATGTGATTCGTTAATGCCATATGTGGGACGTGTAAAGGATGGATTTAAAGTTATTATATATGATGTTATACTGGAATTATAATATACTTCTATATCATTATTATTTCTTTCCATTAAAGTATGAGATAGAAATGAAAGTAGCGTTCATGCGTACGTACGGCTTACCGTCTCCATGAACGGTGCATTTCATTTCATATCCCCAAATGTAATGTACTATTAAAATTACATGTATATAATGTATATATATAATTAATGATATATATAAATGATTAATATAATTCTGGAATTAAAATATACATACCTCTCATTTAGTTTTAATTCCACTAATATGACAAAGAAATGGATGTAGCGTTCATGCATACGTATGGCTTACCGTCTCCATGAACGGTGCATTTCATTTCTTACCTCTAAATGATTATGTAATATTATAAATACATGTATATGCTGGATATATATGATACATATTATATCCAAATCGGGAATTTCATTCTGGATATAAAGAACTTTTGACCACATGAACAACATGTAATTGTAAGAAGTCAACTTTCGACTTAAGAACCAAATATTGACAAAACAAAAATTATTAACTTAAATGGTTACATAATGTTTATAACATGGAAATAAGTGATATAAAAAGAATAATGAACTTTAAAAAGGTTCTTAATCAAGTATAAATTAACTCAAGTTTATTATTCAGGACGTTAAAGAACGATCGAGTCATGTCGGACCCGAGGTAAGGGACTTCGTCTCAATCTCCTTTCATTGAGGCATATTTCGTTTTATACACAACTTTCTTTTATACGGTGTATAAACTCCTTTGACTTTTACTTTTATACAAATGGAATCTTTTTCTACGAAGCGTTTTACTAAACGACAAAAAGGAA
The DNA here is from genome assembly GCA_963277665.1 of Viscum album. Classification (NCBI taxonomy): domain Eukaryota; kingdom Viridiplantae; phylum Streptophyta; class Magnoliopsida; order Santalales; family Viscaceae; genus Viscum; species Viscum album. The sequence continues at coordinate 1,763,333,353 of OY728136.1, read as the reverse complement.
TGTTTTTTTAACGTACGCGGTGACAACGACCTTTTCCGCCGCCGCGAGTATTCTTTGATCGTTGGCTTTCTCAACAAGCCGTAATGTTTTTAGAATAAAATAAATACCATATACTCTTTTATGTATTTTGGTATTGAAAATGGTTTTGAAAAAGGATTCTATTATGTCAATATATTTATGATATATTGTGATTGAAATGTGGAAATGTTATCATTCCTTTATATTGGTTTTATGATTTATGATTTTATATTGGTACTTGGACATTTTAACGGGTGGTTATGTTATAAACCATATGACGGGTGGTGCCGTGAATACCAGGACGGGTGGTTACATTATAACCTCCAATGCATTGGGTATTGAAGTCGACCGTATGGCTATTCCATTAAGTATGTATGGAAATTGGCCGTATGGCTATTCCATTAAGTGATATGTGTGGAAGTCAACTGTATGGTTATTCCACTTAAGTATGTTTATGTCCCAAGTTACCTTTATATATTCTATGTGTTGTTTATATGGGTTTTATGGTAATTCTTTGGTTACAAAAAGGTAAGTAATGATACTTTATTCAGTGAAGATTTTTTTTACTACTTCATGAAGGTGAAGGTATTACTTTGATATAGTATACATGGTTTACTTGATGTTTGAAAAACTAACAGTTTTCATTCTTTTTGTATCCCTTGCTGAGATTTTTATGCTCACCCCAAGTTTTTCGAAATGTTTTTCACAGGACTTAAAGTGGAATAAGGTCAAGGATGGGATCAAGGGAATGTCATGCTATCTAAAACATGAAATCTAGACATCTTTCTTTTTAAGAGATTTTATTTTATGGAGACTTAGTAGAAGTGTCTACTTTGTAATCTTTTAATATGTAATAGTTATGTTCTAATTCTCTAAAACTCTAAACCTGAAAAGATCCTCAGTGTGAATTATTCATTTAATTCAATATTAAGTAAGGTTTAAGGCTGGGGCCTTATATACTCTCCCTTTAGTAGGGGATCATGAGCATATGATAGTTTAGGATTAGGTTATGGACTTCTTATTATTTTCTCTTAGTATCTATCACAATAAAGAGTCAAGATCATGATGTTTTTTGGAGTCATTATGCCCGGAGATTATATATTCCTACACCCCATTTATGCATCCAATATACGTGGTAGTGTATAATAATGTGGAAGTTCTCAAGAAGATGAACTCTCATAGAGGATAGCCCCAAAAGGGAGGCATATTGGGAGTCTCAAGTAGTACAACAGTGATTAGTTGATTCCATATGTTAATGTAGTTGAGCTTCAACATGGTATGGATCCAACCATATTATTCTTACTTGGGCCATTTCATTATGCGTATGTTTTGATTTTGTATCATTGACCTTTCGTTTTTGTGATTTTTTTTGTTTTCAACTTCACTATTCATTTCATTGCCTAGCCACTCAGGATGGACAACATTGTATGGGTGTCCATGCCCCATTTCATTAGTTCTATATGGTTTCTCAATGGTAGAATTTTTTTGTAGAGTTTATCCAAATATGATTACTAGTAGGGTAGTATATAATTACTCAATCAGAGGAAGATGGAACTGGTAGGGATCAACATAGATAAGGTCCATGTCCTTAAGGGACTATACCAAAGTGTGTGCATGGAGGCCTTATGTAGAGGGTTAGATGATTTAGGCATTATAAAATTCATCTTAAAGTTATAAGGACCCAGCTTTAAACATTACATAATCTTGAATTAAATGGATAATTCGCATTAAGGATCTTTTCAGGTTTAGAGTTTCAGAGAATTAGGTCAGGAAATTTATATAACAACACAAATATTACATGTAGAAAATTATACTCTATATCCATTTTTTTCATAAAATAAAAACTCTTGAAAAAAAAGTCTCATGTCTAGTTACATGTTTTAGATAGAAAGACTTTTCCTTGATCCCATCCTTGACCCTATTAATCTTTATGTCCTGTGAAAAACATTTCAAAACATGGTATGAGCATAAAAATCTTAGTAAGGGTTATAAAATAATGAAAGAAATAATTAGTCCATTAATACATACAAGACATAAACTATTTTACTTACCTCATGAAAACATAATATTTATGAATAACACATAATAACCACACATCATAAAGGCAACATATGGCATTCATATCATACTTACAATGTAGCTACCACAGCTACATAGCGAGTTATGTTGGAATACCCATAACAATATATTCCTTAAACCTCTTAGGAGAAACATTCATGTTTACCTCCATCAAGTTAATCAATGCATTGGAGAGATATCTCGGGCTCAACCACCATAGGTTTATCATAGAACCACACATATGTATAAACAATGCCCAAGAAACATAACATATTCATAACACATAAAACAAATATAAAGGAAAGATAAAATTTCCACATTTTAATCACAATATATCATTTAAATATATTTACATAACAAATCAATTATAAAAACCATTTTCGATAACAAAATACATAAAAGAGTATATTGTTTTTATTTTTATTTTTTTAAAACACTACGGCTTGTTATGGAAGCCAATGATCAAATAATACTTGCGGTGGTAGAAAGGTCATTTTCACCACGTATGTTAAAAAGAAACATTCCTTTTTTCATTTAGTAAAACGCTTCTTATAAAAATATTCCCTTTCAATGAAATGAAAAGTCAAAGGGGTTTATACACCGTATAAAAGAACGTTGTGTATAAATTAAAATATGCCTCAATGAATGGAGATTGAGATGAAGACCCATACCAAGATCATTTCTTAAATAAAATAGATTTTTTATGTGTATTCACTATAGGTACACATAAGTAATGTAAAAATACAAGATTGGACATCAAAAGTTATTTCTTACATAATCGTAGCACAACATAATTTAAAAGTAGGAGATTGACCCAAAAGATGGAAATTTGGTTAAGAAGTTCCCTTACCTCATGTCTGAATTGAATCGATCATTGTTTAATCTCTTGAATAATAAACTAAAGTTAATTTCCACTTGCTTAAGAAAATTTTTCAAGTTTATTATTCCTTTTATATAACTTATTACCATGTTATAAACATTTAGTAATCATTTAAGTTAATAATGATTTTTTTGTCGATATTTGATACTTGAGTAAAAAATGAACACCTTATAATTACAAGTTGTCAATGTGGTCAATATTCCATTATATCCAAAATGATATTCATGATTTAGATATTATATATATCATATATATATCCTGTATATTTATTTATTTATAATAGTATATAACATTTAAAGATAAAAAATGAAATGCACCGTTCATGGAGATGGTAAGCCGTACTTACGGATGAACGCTAGTTTCATTTCTATTTAGTAATTTGATGAAATGAAAACACAATGATAAATAAGTATATTATAATTCCAGTATAATATCATATATAATATCATTAACTCTATCCTTTATACATTCCACACATGGAATTAACGAGTAACTATAAGAAAACCTCCTCTTAGAGGCGGTTTACAGAAACCGCCGCTAAACTGTGCGTCAGAAATCTATTAGCGATGGTTTTATGCATTTGGCGGTTGTCAAAGAAAAGAGTCGTAGTACCTAATTTCGGGGCGGTTTTTGGTAAATTTAGCGGCGGTTTTACGGGCTATTTAATTAGCGGCAGATATAATCACCGTGAAATTCAGGCGTTTCATGCGTGTACTTAGCGGCAGTTAAAACCGCTGCTAATTCCGGTGTGATTTTGCGGCGGTTTTAACCCCCGCTAAGTGTATTGCCGATTACATTTAGCGGCGGTTAAAACCGCCACGATATGCTGACCCGAAAAAAAAACAGCATTTCTGCTTATACTGCACCACTGCCCTAAAAAACAAACCAAAAAAGAATTCTAAGAAAAATAAAATTCTTAACAACAATTACATGGCCAATTCCTCTTGTAACTAATATGAGAAGCATCATTTAATAACATCAAAGGGGCCATGCATTAACATACCACATATCAACTTCTACAGAAAGACATATGGGATTCTCAAACAACAACTAGGCATGATATATCAACTATCACTACTAGTATGGTAAACATCATTTCATAACATTTTCAACACCTAAATACATCGTCTCAACCCCAGAGACATTTAGCATCCTGGGACAGAATAGAGCATCAGCAATTTTGAAAGTATTCTGATGCTTATAACACTAAAAATGATCACCTATCCAACAAAATAATAATTTAAAAGGGTCACTAATTTGATAAGGTATATTACCCTATTGAAAATGGCCATGATGCTGATAAAAATAAGAAAGTTCTGGAATGGATAGGTTGAGAGGTTTCCCTTCTACCATTCATGATTCTATAACCAACATGAAGACCTAGATTCCCAAATGTGAATCCCCAACAGAGAAGAGCCCTCCATTTAAAAACATGGCCAAGTATCCTGCTAAACAAAGACTTAAGGATACATCTAGTCTCACCTGGTAGCCCCATGAGGCATAATCTCTAGCTTCTAGAGTAGCGCAAAATGATCCCAGGACATTCCAAACTTGTTGAGAAGGGCATAGATGAGGACAACTGAATCACATAAGATAGACTAATGGCCAAGGGTGTGCATCAAAGTTCAAATAAATTACCATTGATTAGTTCATGGATTGATTAAGTGAGATATTTAGACAAGGTGATCACACAAAGAGGTCAAGTGACATGATCACATGATTAGGTCTCTTGTATGGTTCTTGTGATATGGTCATGGAAAGTTTTCTTGCAAAACAATCGCACAAGAGAGGAGGTTTTGAGAGCAATGGGGCTTCATGTCACCAGTCAAATGACCAGCCTCTCACCCCTATTTATAGAGAACCTCAAGTAATATGAATGGAATTATAGAAGACCAAAAGATGTTTTGACTTCCATCCAGAGAAAGCATAAGAGACTCATGAAGTCATTTCCTACCTCATAACTGAGTCCTTGTTCCTTTGAACATCACTTTGGTGGGGGGGCCATTTGTTTATGCTAGCCAAATGAGAATTGTATATTTTAGGAACAAATAAATTCCCAAAAGAAAAGGTATTAATATATACCAAAAAGAAAGAAAATTCTAGCATGTATACATATATATTAATCACCTTGGTCACAAGGACCATGTGAACTTCAATGAGGCTCATGATCACATGACCCTAGGAACATCATGCAAAGGGGTTATGCAATTCATGTGATCTGTTTCTGATCATGTGAAGCCCCATTAAATAGCCCAATTAATCATGTAAAACCCCTCTGATTATTCTTTTTTATCATATGACATGTCATCTAACAATCTCCCAATATGTTCATAAAATAAAAGTTAGAAAAGAGGGAAGCTTCATGGGAAGGGAGTTGCATTGGTTTTCATGTGATGTGGTTACGTGCCTCATTAAAAACTATTAATGATCATGAAAATCACCTCAGAAAACCATCTTGATCTAGTGATATCCATTCAACATGTCTGTTTGGACATGCAACACCCTAATGAGTCCAATTCCCAATGCTGAATTTACAATAGAAACATCAAAGAGCCTATTATCATAGATCATCTAACCAATGAAACAAACACATCATTATCTTTACCACCTGAGTTTATTGTGATCATTCAAGGTTATCCACTGAAGCTCATCCAAGACCAATGGTTTTTTAAAGGTTCCATACAACACACATGTTATATATACAAACCAACCATTCCCATATTTGTTCAACACAACAACAATACTACTCATGGTCTGATGATGCATCGGCACCCTCTCCACCTCCATCTCATGCTGCCACCTATAAGAACATTATATTGAAAATTAAATTTTGTTGCATATTTATAATTAAACTAAAAACCAATAAAATTTTACAAACTAAATGATTTTGATTTTTTGTGATTTACCTGCTCACCACCACTCGGTGCACTACCACTGGGGGCATATCTGCTCATCTGCTGATATAAATCAGTCAACGCTTTCTGCATAGCCGATATCTGAGCCCCTTGGTCTTGAACTGTGGCTCGTAGAGAAGAAATCTACCTTTGAGCATCTTTAGGTGTGGGCTGACTATAACCAGGAAGAGATGCGGCTAGAATCCTTGATGGCCTGCTAAAGACCTCAGATGGTACGGGTCCCAAACCCATCCCACGCACTCTACCAGGATGCTCCTTCCTAAGGACTTGAGCAACCGGGTCATCCTGGGAGACTGAGTAGGACTGCCTAGGATTGGAATCCCATAGTTCATTAATTTTTAACTATAAATCAAATATCAATACATATTAACACATTAAAAACTAATAATAAGTTATTATAATAAAAATTTGACTTCATACCCCAACTTCTTTGGTAGGCTCATTAATAAAAGAGCCATCTGATTTTCTGTGAACATCCAACCATAGTTCAGTCTGGGAGGCTTCGTGCCCTAAATTCTGTGACTTCATTAAGAATAGATAAATAAAAAATTCAATATATTAAATAGATAATATTGTATTATAAATATTTAAACTATTTAAAATATTACCAATGACATTCGGATTCTAGAAAAGCTTTTTGAGCCCGCCGTGTGAGGGATGACTTTCTTCTCCCTATATGATGCATTCTGTCGTGAGAGATCCTGAATTAAATAAAATGCAATTTAATTGTAATGTATCCAATGTAATATCTTCTTTCATATACATGTATTAATGTAAAATGAGGATAATATAATAATATATATTTCAATACCATCTGCTTCTCATCACGATGCCTGTCGAAAAAAACTTTACACTGCTCTTTCGGTACCCCACTGGGTAGCTTGTCATACATTTTTTCCAAGGTCAACGAAGTATCATTGACATCACACCATAATCTCCATTTGAAATCTTTCCATTTTTTACCAAGATTTTTCAAAGTCCGCTTCTGTGCTATCACATCAGCAACTGTGAAGTAGAAGAACATCTATATACAGAAATTCATTTTGAACATATTAGTAACATGACATTCAATTAAACCATAATGTAATTAAATTAACTTTATTTGAGAATAGAAAACTCCATTTTTCCAGTTTGGAGGCATATGTCTCTAATCATCATATGAAATAGGAAGGAAAATGGGCTTCGCTGCCAACTGACCTATAATCTGGCGAAGTAACCCTGCGGCATCATCTGTAGGGACCCCATAAGAATCAAATGGAACAACTATCTTTTGGCCATTCAAGTTCCAAACATCTGTGATTTTTAAGTGTTTCTCCACGGTTTCATTTTTTCCATCTTCAATGAGCAAACAATTAGTATAAACAAAATGAAATAAATTTATTTAATTAAAATTTATACCTATGACTATGACCCTCCAGTATGTCCAGGATGAACTGGAAGGGGTCTGCCACCACCCAACTGATGAGGCACCTGTAGGGGGAGTCGATGACTCAGCCTCTAATGGGAGGTCCTCTGATGGTGTGAGAGATGGTTCAGGGGGAGATGGTGCGGGGGTGGGTGCATCAGATGTCATGGGGAGTGACCCAGATGGATCTTCATCCATCGCAGAACTAGAAGAAATAGTATACTGCTTCCTCCTGGGCATTCCTGTCATTTAATCAAATAAAATTAAGTTTAGAATATATATTTCAAAAAAATTAAGCAGAAAAAAAATAAAAATGATAATAGATGCCCAGTACTAACAAACAAAATATATATAACAATGATAATGAATGACTGCAGAAATAAAACAAGTGGTTGCTGCATGAATTAATAATTTTGCATACAATAATTTTCCCCTTAAATCATGTCAGTTTCCGGCTCCATTGCTTCATCCACTTCATTCATCCTTGAAAGACTAATATTTTCAATATCATGATGGATAAATAATTTGGCTTCCTGTTTTTGATGACATTCAATTTCAAAGGTCAAATCTTCCACTTCATCACCCATATCATACAAATCTCTTTGTATTACGTGAGTAACTACACTCCACCCTTCATCCACAACATAATTCACATAATATACCATTTTTTATTACGATGCTAAAATATATGGATCATGCATTTCACGATCACCAATATCCATCAAGCGAGAGAAGTTCATAGAATTAAATTGCAATGAATCTCTTTTAACACCTCTGATAATATCGACCCATTTGCATTTGAATAAAAAAATAGAAAAATGTCCATGGTAGTTTAATTAAATAATATCATGCAGCTTTCCATAGTATCCCACTTCAGAAAATGTAAATATACCACTATTATATGTTTTCAAACCCACTTCTCGATCGACTGTATAAAATCTAAAGCCATTCACATTATAAGCATCGAACTTTCTAACTTGCTTTATAGGACCTCTTGCAAGAAACTTAAAATCTTCTGACAAGTCTGTTCGAGTATCATTATTCACGATCTGAAAAAATAAATATAATTTAATAGATTTACAAATTGTATGTGTCAAACTAATATTCATATTTCTTGCAAAATTTATGAACTTACACGCCGTGCAAACCATTCTACAAGCTCTTTATTCACATCTTTCATTATATCTTTCTCATTTCATGTTCGGCCTCTCATTTGTATCTTTTTTTGTATCCTCAACTCTTCAATAAATGGATCTGAAATTTCACTATTCAGAAGCACATATCTATGTGCCTGTAATAATACCAATTCTGTCACTGTCACATTTGAGGTCCTCCCAACTGATCGGCCAATAACAGCAAATATTTTTGATTTCTGATGCATTTGAGATTGAGTTGATGTGTCGCCAACACGTCCAACTTGATTAAATCTTGTCTCAATATCATCTAAATACTTGGAACAAAAGGTAAGACATTCCTCGGTCAAATATCCTTCAGCAATAGAGCCTTCTGGTTGATCTTTATTTCCCACGTATGATTTCAAATGCCCAAGATATCTGTGAAATAAAATAATAACATTATGCATTTATTTAAATGTCAAAAATTGTTAACATAACTAGAAAACATATAAATAAAATACCTCTCAATTGGATACATCCATCGATAATGAACGGGGCCTCCTAATTTTTCTTCTTCAACCAAATGCACAGTTAAATGCATCATGGTAGTAAAAAACGATGGAGGAAGGATCATCTCCATTGCACAAAGGGTCAATACAAACCTCTCCTGGAGGTTGTCAAGCTGAAATGGATGTACAACTTTCTCACATAATTTCTTGAAAAATGTGCAGAATTGGAGTACAACAGCAGTAACTTTTTCAGGTAATAATGTACGCAATGCAAAAGGTAGTAACTGTTGTAACAAAATATGTGAATTGTGACTTTTCAATCCATGTAACTTACGATTATTCAAGTCAACAGACCACGAGATGTTACTCGAATACCCATCAGATACCTTCACATTATTTAAAATTTGATGGAATGTATCTTTATCCCTATTTTTCATTGCGAAAATGGTTGGAGCATACTTTTCATTCTCATCTGGCCAGAGATCACATTTTATGTTCATTACTTGTAAGTCTTTACGAGCATTAAGATGATCCTTCAACTTTCCATGGTCATTAAGTAATGTAAAAAATCAAATTATCATAGAAATTCTTCTCAATATGCATCACATCAAGATTGTGGTGCAACAAATTAAATTCCCAATACGAAAGTTTGAAGAATATACTTTTTTTTCTTCCATTGTTGCGTTCTGATTTCACTTGACGATGCACTTCGGACCCGTTTTCCGCATCATTCAAAGGATGAACCTTCCCAAATTCTGTTTCAACATTTTCAAGATGTGTCAATAATACAGAACTGGTTAACAAATTTGGAGGTGGTCTACGATCAATGAAACCATTAAATGTTGATTTGTTCAGCCGAAATCTATGAGATGCATTGAGAAATCTTTGATCGCATAAGAAGCACCATTTTCTACTGTGAGGTAGCAGTTTGGGCTCAAAATCAATGTTACAAATGGGACAAGCCAAACCCGTATAATTTTTCCAACCAGATAAATTCCCAAGCCCAAGGAAGTCACTAATGGTCCACATTAAAGCAGCATGAATTTTGAACATTGTTTTAGAAGAAACATCAAATGTCTCAACACCGTTACTTCAAAACTCCTACAATTCTTCAATCAAAGGCTACAAGTATACATCAATATCATTTCCAGGAATTTTTTTTTCAGGAATAATCATTGAAATGATAAAAGATGATTGTTTCATACACATCTACAGAGGCAGATTATAAGGGATCAAAACAACTGGCCAAATTCTATAACTTGTACTCAAAGTCCCAAATGGGTTGAATCCATCGGCAGCCAATCCCAATCGAACATTCCTAGGATCAGCTGAGAAATTTGGATGCAATGAATCAAATGTATTCCATGATTGGTAATCTCATGGATGTCTCATTAACCCATCATTGTTATTATCAACATAATGCCACTTCATGTGTTCGGCGGTTTTTGATGACATTAATAATCTTTGCAATCACGGCTTCAAAGGAAAGTAATGAAAAACCATTGCAGGTGTGTTCATTTTCTTCTTCTTCATGAAATTATGTTCAGTCAGACTTCCAACATCACCCTTTGACTACCATCTAGAAGAAGAACATTTCTTCTAATTCTGTCTACTTCAATCCTCTCCCCAATAAAGCGTACAATCATTGGAACATGCATATATTTTTATAAAATTCAGACCAATCTTTTTAACAACTTTTTTCATATCATAAAAAGATTCTTGTATTTTTTCTTCAGGAAATGCATCACGAATCAATTCCAATATCGTGTACATTGCCTTATTTCTAATTCCACATAGACATTAGATATGGTACATCTTCAGTAGAAATGAAAGCTTTGAATATTTCAAACACCCACTATACAACTCTTGATTTCCATCGTCAACTAAGTCATGAAACGCATTTTTCTCAGTGAAGTTTTCCGTTACATTTGGCTCTATAGAATCAAGATGAGGATCCAATGATATGTTCCAATCTTGATCTACTTGTGTTATAGTCTCAAAAATATCACTTGTCACGTTGCAATTTGTAGCACCTTCTTCTGGTTGTTCTGATATGTTTTGATGCTGATAGTGGTGTCTTGCAGTGCTGAATGCATCATTTATGAGGTTTTTCATTTCATTTTCCATTGTCGATGAACTTGGGACCTCATTATATGGATTAACATTAGTGATCAATCATTCTGTATTGTTCGATTCTCCATGCCAATTCCAACACAGATATTGACCAGGGAATTGCTTCAGTATTAAATGTTCATAAACTTCATCTCTCTTCAACCATGTTCTAAATTTACATTTAGGACATGGTAATCTTATTCTCCCTTCAACGGATCGATTAGAAATCGCAAAATCTAAAAACTCATTCAAACCCTTAACATACTGAGGTGTGTTCCTTGGTAATGTGATCCCACTTTTATCCATGTATATCACAATGTTCCTACACAAAATATACGATGGTGTAAGATTGCAGAATCATAATATAATAAAGATGACCCATTGATCATAAAGTATGCATAATATAATAAATATGATTCATTGATCACATTTAACACTTACTTAGCATGATCAGACAAACCAAACAAGTCTAGTCCCTAGGAGACAGCGTGAACACCTCATTGAGGAGCAGTAAGAATATTGGGTTACACAATCATCATAACACTGTCAATCACACATTTATGTTGCCTCAAACAATTTCTATCCCCACTACATTAATGAGATACATTGGTCCACTCAGATTACTTCCACACCCTTACAAAAAAACTACAACTTTCCTGAACATCTCATATACTCACATGCTTGGTCATCTCAATTAAATGTTTTATTTTATTTTCCATATCTAGAAATGGGATACCAGTCGATATTTATAACATCCATCCAAAATCACTAATATAGAATACCAATGCATGGGTCCCCATTTCTAGAGTTTCCCCTCATTGGATTTTGTTTAATAAACATTACCTTCACTTATCAATATTATAGATCAATAAAAATAATATGGAATATTTTTTTACCATATTTTGTTTCATAATTTGAACAATGTTGTTGATACTTGTTTATAAGCCAATGAATATTCTTCTCACTAGATCCAACACAGTCATAACACATTATGATAATTCCCCCACTTAATTTCAATGTTTTTTCATCTATTAACAATTTATTTAGTCGTGATTACCTATTCTTCAAATATGGAAAAGGATTATTTAATTCATTGAAAATATGAGTTTTATTTTTTTGGCCTTTATCAACATTACTATAAATTATTATCTTTTCATTACATATAATCAAGTACCTTTTATTTATATAATAAGCATATGGTTCAAGTGATCTTTTATTTTGCATGATGATACTTTTTTAAAAATAATTAAATGGTTCTGTCCCATTTATCCTCATAAACCAAAGAAAAATATTCATATATCTATTATCCATATATATTACATGGTTGTACCTTCCATGAGTTCCTCATGAGGGTTTCGTTGAGTTAGAGACAGAGATATGTTAGACCTTTTGAATGGATATTTGTTCTTTTCTGTTGGCTCTAAGATTAGTTAGACCATTTGAGGTCACTGATAAGCTCATATAGGTTTCTTATCGATTAACATTGTTGGTTTTTATGATAGGTATTCATGGTTTTTTATACATGTATCATCTCAGGAAATACCATCCTGATCCCACTCACATTCTATGTTGGGAAGAAATTGAGTTTGACCCATATGTTTCTATTTTGGAGAAACCAATTGAGATTGTTGACTCTCAAGTGAAAGTATTTTGTGGGAATTTTATTCCATTGGTTAGGGTTCTATGGAAACAAGGATCAAATTATCATGAGAATTGGGAACACGAGTCGTTGATGAAGGAGCAGTGAACCCATATTTTTTCATGGATTACATCTTTTACATGACTTATTGAGGACAAAAATTATTTATAGTGGGGAGTTTGTAAGATCATATTACTGATCTATCAGGTATTTTTTATCCTCTTGATGGTTTTCCTTTTTTCCATTGTCTGTAAAGGACTAGGAAAAAATTGGTAAGATACCAAAAATGGTGAAGTCAGATATTTGTTGTACTTTCATATTTAACCAGATTTTTCTACATGATTCAAAAGTCTTTCACACTATATAACTAGGTTACACTCTGTGTAACTATTACTAGATACAAGTCATGAAAGGGTATTCATGCAGTGAAAGTTTACACCTCGGGAAGAGTGGGTTCACATCATAAATTTTAAAATAATGGTTTTTTAATTAGAGTTGAAATATTTTTCAACATACTAGAACACTATGGATTTCACAGTAGGTAATAGTATTACACATCATCAAATGGCCCTCGTGTAGTTTTTAAAATAGGAGAGTGTCTATTTTGGTTTCAGTTATTTTCTCCAAGCCCTTGGATCCCTACCTAGATATCTTCTCGGGTTATTTTGGGAGACTATGCTCTATCTAGATTGATCCATTCAACATTGGATCTTTTATTATAGTTGTGGCACATCTCTTTGGGTAAGAAATATTTCTGATTCTTTGTTTCTCTTGATAATGGTGGCACCCTAGGGTAACATTATCAGATCTGGTGGCCTAAGTTTTTGAATCTTTGTGTATTCTTCTAGATCATTTTGGAGATCTCATTTTGGAGGCCATTCCTTAGTTAGTTGTGGTGAGACAGATGTCTATTCTTGAGGTATTTGGTGTTTTCCCTTTCCACCAACCCCTTATTTTCAAATTTATATCAATATTAATGTTTTTATTATATTCTAGGGCCTTCATTTTCATCATTGGGTTTTCATTGTTGGTGGATCCCATTACGGGAATGTGTGACTTGAGCTTTGAGGTAGGTGGTTCCATCTCTAGCCTATGAAAATTAGCCTAATTTCTCTTAATTTATAAGTTGATTTATCAAATTGGAATGACTATTTTCATTTGTTTAAGAAGGGGTTTTTGAGAGAAATTTTTTTCCATGATTTTTGATAAATGAAAATGAAATGGGTACATTTAAAATATTGAAATTGATTTTTGAAAATGAGAACTTAGGTTACCTTGGTTACTTAGGTGGAAGGTTTATCTTTAGTCCATAATCAATGTTTTGTAATTATTAGGAGGTTTTCTCATGGGTATTTCCTTGGTTTCCTAGTCCCATTGTTCTAGGGGACAACTATTAGCATTTTTGGGGGGGTTTACTCATGGGGTATTCCTCTTCTTCCTAGGCATGTGTTATAGGAATTGGATTGTGCACATGATTAATTATGGTGTAAGTATTATTCTATTCTAAACTATATTGTTCCTTGGTACTTATGCCTCTACTGCTTATTTTATTTTGTACTGATTGGATTTCTGAGTTATAATTGATATATATTTTGTACCTACTTTTATTTAGAACTAAGAAAAAGAGAAATGTTTACCCATGTTTTCTATAAAATTTCATTACTGCTTATCATTCCATGTTATATTTAAAATAAGAATACATGAATAGTTATATAGAGGCTTGATATGGAACACCTGGTAGGGATCCTATGGAGGCTGTTAGCTCACACCATGTGCACCTCGTTAGGGGTACGTATACATTTGTATGTCTTCCAATACTGGGAAGGGAAAGGCGCTGAAGTGAGGTGGTGAGGTTTGTGTCAGCTGGTTCTGGGTAGCTGGTGGTGAGATGGAGGGAGTTCATCCACACCATCTCATGGAGTAGTTTTTGGTTTTAGTTCATGTAGTTAGACTTGTTTTCGAAATGTTGACTACTTTTTTAATTGTTCTTTTCTACTTTCTTTTGACTATTATGTTATATATATTCCTTTAGTATTCCACATTCCTTTTCATTTTGTGTATACATATATGTAATGTGTTTGATCATGTTGGGATAAATTTTTCCCTTTGTTGTGTTTTTTGATGCATCGGTGGTTGCCTCCAACCCACGAGGATCGAGAATAAACTTCGGGTATGTAACAGAATGGGTCAGTTGCCACATTTGAGGGTTACCCGGGTCAATTCAATACACAACCTCAATGGAAACACTTCCTAGAATTAAATTAAAGATGAGAGTGACCCCCATATCCAACCTCCTACAGGCCATGTGTTGATGACTAGAATAGGGGTATAAAAAATAAGGATGAGAGGGATTACCATCATATATACCAATAATAAGAAAATAATAACACTAAACAACATCATAATATATATATATATATATATTTAAATCAACAATAATACTTTAAAGAATGAATACGTAAAAAAATAAAAAACCCATGATAAAAATACCAAATAAATCTCCACGGTAGAGATTTCACAACAAACACCAAGCACAAAGATAGTACGACCCAAATTAGTCACAAAAAATATCCTAGGAATCTTGAATTTTTTATATATATGGGGTTTATCATAATATGTATCTTTAGTATGATTATACACAATACCTCCAATGAAAAAGTTAAAGGAGTATAAGAACACATCATTGAACAAACAACATAACTAGTAAGCACCTAGTAGGTCAACTATTGAAAATACTCACCAAGACTCGATTACTAAATATTATAATCATGCATAGTAAAATAATATCAGATGAATATGACACAAAGGCACCCTAAAACCAATTTCTTATTTTTTACACTATCGCACCCTAATATCAAATGTCATATTCTCCCAATATCTTTAACATTTATTCAATAGAATACTATATCTCATATTACAACCATACCACAAACCTTATCCATAACATCATCATTATCCAATAGCATCTATCAAATATCACATGTCATCAACACTTCTCAAATCCATTACCGTTGGGAATCAAAATCATGAAGGACATTAACCTAATTACCTCCACCTACCATGCACATCCTCTAATATATATCCTTTCATCAACACCACAATAGCCCATCCCATAAATACCACTTATAGTCAACTATTTTAATTACATCATATCATTATCTCAATACACCATAGGGACTTATAGTGCACCTAGTTTATAATCATCATCAATAACTCAATGGGTTTTCTAATACGTAATGTACCTTCACATAAATAACCATTAGGGTCTTCTATTTCACTATATACTTTAGAAGTATGATCTTACCCACCTCAATACATCAAAGATAATTCTAAAACTATAAGGGATAGTGGGGATGGGGGAGTAGGCATGCATCCATTCCCTCACTAACCCGAATGTTAGGGGAAACAACCTAGTACCCAGAGCTTGTTGGGATTCGAGAAGGGTATCTAACTCAAGTGGGATGTATTAAAAAACCAAAAATAATAATATTTAAGCTTATTTATAGACACACACAAGACCAACATAAGACATAAATAAAAAAATAGAACTTCTATAGCTAGTAAAAATCACCACACTACTACTACCTCACATTACCATCACTGCCAACTATAACACAATGACCATCCGCACATCTTATAAAAAGATCCACAATAAAGATGAATAATTTACCATCATGCCTCATCATTTATCCCATTTATAGATTCATTTCACCAACCATATTACATTATTTATATTTTATATTAATCAAATTTAATGAAAAACCATGCAGCCATCACCAATATTTTTCCCAACTATTAACCATTAATTAAAAGGATTATTTTTTTAATATTTACCCATGATCTTTTTTAATTCCATCAAACCCCATGTCATGATCATGATTAAAAACTATATTCCATTCCATAAGGAAACTACCAAACATTCATTTTTCATATAACCAAGTCATGTCCCATAACAACCCACTCATTCCCTCTTTTCAACCATGTAAAGGAGGAAATATCCCCACTACACAATCCATAATCTCAATTTTATCCCATAATACCACCCATTTAATCTTTTCAACTATGCTCCTCTGTACTGTAGGATTTATATAACTATTCAATATTAACCTATTTTGTCATAAATCATTGAATCCATGTTCAAACCTCCAATGAAACGATCACCTACCAATCATTCTCAATATTATCACCATGCATGAAGTCTATCAAAATTTTCTATATTTCAAACCTAGTTAAATGGATACATAAATGGAAAAGACGGGTCGCCGGAGATGGAGGTCATGGGGTCGCTGGAGATGGAGGTCACGGGGTCGCTGGAAGTCGCGGGTAGCCGGATGGTTGGGTGTCCCCGGACGGTTGGGGGTCGAGGGATGCAGGTCGCCAGGGGGTAGGGGAAGAAGGGAGGGTGCGGGGGTTTGGGGGCACGATCGGGGTGGGGGGTAGGGAAGGGTCAGGACTGTTAAAATAAATTTCGGGTTTCGCGTCGGTTTAGTAAAAACCGCCGCAAAGCCTTTCGGTGAAAAAGTTTAGCGGCGGTTTTGTGAACCACTACCACAAAACCGCCGCTAAACCCGGTTTTTGTTGTAGTGAGTCATATCACTTTGAGGGGGTGGTAGTCTGCACTTCCTCAAATGAAATTGTCGCATTTACCCATTATGGAAACCCTAAAGGTATGATGTAAATGAAAAATACAGAAGCATAAAGAAAACATAAAAAATATATATATCATATATAAGTACAGTTCTATCTTAATGGTCACCATGAGAGGCAGTATGAGATAATTGAACAATCATTGCTTCATGAGGCATTACTTTTCCATCCATAGAAACATTATGTTCTTCACCCATTAGATGGAGGTGTGTGTAATAGTAGTTCTAATCCTTCTCATAACAAAATCCTAGTATATTAAGGATACTTTTTTTGTTATAAAAGAAAGTAATAAAATGATTTTAGGGGTTGGATAAGTAAAATAAAAGAAAAAGAGTTAAGAGAAATGGTTACCTTTAATTTGGGTAAATCTCGTTGGTTTGAACCAAAAAGACTTTATGAAGTGCCTTATTCTAAATTTAAGGCTTATAGAAGGAGGAGAGGGATCTTTAGAGGTTATTTGTTCATGTTTTGGATAGGCCAAGGGTCTGGAGAGGTGTGATGAATGGGTTAGAAGTGGGGTATTTTTATAAGGGGGCGGAGGGACTCTTTAGGAAAGTGTGAAAATATTATTTTATTATAAACTTATCTTTGGTTTCTAAAGATCCAAAACTAATTAAAGTAAAATATAAGATGACTCATGGTATAAATAAAATCATCCAACAAAAATTGAACAAGTTTTGGATATTGTTTTAATATTTATAATCTTATTTAATTAAATCATTTATTAATGAGGTAAACACTTCATCATTATTGTGTCATAAATAATTTAATTTATTTGACGTCTAAACATTATAAAAAAATACCATGATGTAGGAAATATTTTTATATTGATAATTAATTCTTATATTCCAAAATATAACTTATATAACCCTGTGTAAAAATTAATTTACTAAAATAGTTTTGTTTATGTCATTTTTGCCTCTACTTTAAGTAAATTAAAATAAAGTGTCATTATCACTCATAAGTGGCTCCATGGGGTCCCCAAATAGACCCAAAGATGACCATAGTTGTAAATGACTCAACCAATAAGGCTAGGACAAGTTTTAAGGTAATTTTTATTATTATAATAAACTATTTACCTTAAATTACCCTATTTACCTTTAACCGCGCTAAATAAAAGTCAAAAGTTACTATTCAAAAAAATTGTTTTCATCTTATTTAACCAAATTTTACTTACTAATAACAACCATATATGTCTTATTTTCAAAATTCAATTCACATAAATGGTAAAATTTCATTTAAATGAAAATTCTGTTTTTTAACTACTACTAAGTGGTTTCACTATTCATCAAAAATTGATTTTTTTCAGAAAAATGCCAAAAATTCAGCCTAAGCTATATTTGATATTCTGAATTCAAAAATTATTTCTATTTTACCCAATTTAAAA
This sequence comes from Viscum album, assembly GCA_963277665.1. Lineage (NCBI taxonomy): Eukaryota > Viridiplantae > Streptophyta > Magnoliopsida > Santalales > Viscaceae > Viscum > Viscum album. Next base: position 1,763,314,668 of record OY728136.1, on the reverse strand, counting down.
TATAGAATTTACATTAATTAATTTAAAATTAATTACCGTTGTCAAAAAAATAGCGTGTTTTTAAGAAACAATAACTATCAAAAGATTGATACTTATTATGTCCAATTTCAAAATGAAATTAATTCCACTGAACAACATTGGATTAATTGGTAAAAATTTAATCTAATTACACTTTAAAACCAATTTGAAATATAATCTAACCATATAAATAAATTAGATTAAAAGGCAATTTTGAATTAAAATACAGTAATTTTCACTATTCATTTAAAATTGAATTTTTTCAGAAAAATACCAAAAATTTACCCAAAGTAAATTTTAATGTTCTGAATATAAAAAAGAATTATTTTTATCAAATATAGCATATAAAAGTGACCAAAACTATATTTAAAGTGGTTTTTCCATCAAAAGGTGGTGAATTGACCTTTTAAAGAATATTAGAGTATTTATGCCTAAAATTTGATTCACTCACATTTTTAGCCTCTACCTTTTATTGGATAATTTTTAAAAGATTTAAAAAAAATATATAATCATATTGTTGTTAGTTATGTTTATTTTAGCCATTACAACGGCTATGTGTTAAATACAATTTAAAATAACAATATTATATTATTAGTGTGCAACGTAAGATTTCAAAGAAACCCTTTGTTGCGTGTCGGGTACTCCATCGAACATAGAATCCCCTTTAAAGTAACATTAATATTTCATTAGAAAATATTAATAAATATGAAAATAGATTATACTTTTTTTACTTGGGATGTTACATCCTTCCCCCTTTTGGAAATTGTGTCCTCGTAATTTTTATTAACTCATCAAATAAGTGGGGTATTTATCCCTCGGAGCATTTTCAGATTCCCACATTTCCTCTTCAACCATATGGTTTTTTCACAAAACCATTACCTATAAAATTACCTTATTCAACAACACTTTCTTTCTATGGTCAAGAATCTGGACCGGTTGTCCCTCATAAGAGAGATTCTCTTCCAACTGAACTACCTATGGGCTCAAAATATGAAATAGATCTGGTATATAATTTCTCAACATTGAAACATGAAAATCATTTTTTACCTGAGATAAATTTTGAGGTAAATACACTTTATACACAACTAACCCAACTTTCTCTAGGATTTTGTAAAGTCCAATGATCCTTTGACTCAATTTTCCCTTCTAACCAAAATGTATCACATTTTTCCTTGGAATGTTTTTTTAGAAAGACATGATCACCTACCTCGAAAGATATATCCTTCTTCCGGTTTTCCACATAACATTTATGCCTTCTTTGAGCTATTCTCATGTTCTTCTGAATCAATTGAACTTTTTCTGCCATCTCTTCTACCAATTCTGGTCCCATTAGCTTCCTTTCAGCTACATCATCCCAAAAAGATGGAGTTTGACACCGCTTCCCAAATAATAACGTAAATAGATCCATATGTATACAGAAATGAAAACTTTTATTATATAAAAAATCAACCAAAAATGATGTTAGTACCAACATCCCTATTAATCCAGGGAACAAGCACGTAACATATCCTCCAAGGACTGAATTATTCATTCTGACTACCCATCTGATTGCGGACGAAAATCTATACTAAAATTTAACTTAGTACCCAATGACTACTGAAGGCCTTTCCAAAAGTTATAACTAAACTTGGGATCACGGTTAGATACAATGGAGAGGGGAACACCATGAAACCTGACTATCCCTTTAACATAAAACCGAGAAAATCTATCTAGAGATAAAGTATCACGAATAGGAAGAAAATTATCATATTTGGTAAATCGATCAACAATAACCCAGATTTCATTATTACCTTTAGATGTCATTGGTAATCCTACAACTAAGTCTAGGGATATAATTTCCCATTTCTACTATGGCACTGGTAAACACTAAAGCATCCCTTTTGTTAACTTCCACTCTTCTTTAACCGACTTATAAGTCAAACACTTCACAGTAAAATCAAAAATGTCTCTTTTTATTCCATCCCACCAGTAATACTCCCAATGATCTTTGTACGTCTTAGTACTTTTAGGATGAACTGAAAACAGAGAACTATGAGCTTCACATAACAACTCATTTGTTCAACTTTGAATCACAAGTCATGCATAATCTTTTCCCAAACCTCAAACCACATCCATTATCAAAGTTAAAATCAAGGAACTCACCCTTCTAAACCAACTCTACTATTTACTACAACTCACTTTCTTCCTTCTATACTTGCTTAATTCTGTCTGAGATATATGATTTCACTAAAACCTAAAACAAAATAGAATAATTTCATTCACCAACAACTTCTATTACAAATTTCATCAAATCCAAAACCAAAGGATCTTGTTCCAAACATAGCATGGATAATGAAGCATTACTTTATGGACTCAAAGAATCAACCACTTTATTTTACTTTCCTGGATAGTAATGAATCATGTAATCATAATCCTTGATTAATTATAGCCATCTCCTTTGCCTCATGTTTAATTGTTTCTGAGTGAATATATACTTAAAACTTTTTTGTTCTGTATATATATAACATTTTACTCAATAAAAACGATTCCTCAAAATTTACAAAGAAAAAACAATAGCATAAAATTCTAAATAATGTGTAGAGTAGTTTAACTCATGAGGTTTCAACAGATGTGAAGCATAAGAAATTACTTGATCATTTTTCATAAGGACACAGCCAAGTCCTTTCAACAAAGCATCACTATAAATAACAAACTCATCATTTCTAGAATTCAGTGCCAAAACTAGAGCATTCACCAAACTTTTATTCAATTCATGAAAACAATCATCGCATTATTTTGTCCAAAAGAACATAACACCTTATCAAGTTAACTTAGTTAGTGGGCTAGATAACTGTGCAAATTTCTCAACAAAACTCCAGTAATAACCCCCAATCCAAGAAAACTATAGATCTCGGTTATATTTTTGGTTCTTGGCCATTCTTCAACAACTTTCATTTTAGCATGATCAACAGTTTTTCCATTTTTTGAAACAATGTGACCAAGGAATGAAATTTGTTGTAACCAAAACTCGCACTTGATGAATTTCTCAAACATATTCTATTCGTTTAAGGTTTCAAAGAAAACCCTTATATGACTTTCATATTCCTATTTACTTTGGGAATAAACAAAAATATCATCAATGAACATAGCCACAATCTTATCCAAGAACTCACGGAAAATTCTATTCATATGATCCATGAATATAGCAGGTGAATTGGTTAAACCAAAAGGCGTAACAAAAAATTCATAATGTCCATTTCTAGTATGAAAAATGGACTTCGGAATGGCTGCTGCCTTTACTTTCAACTGATGGTACCCCAAACTCAAATAAATCATCGAAAAATACTGAGCTCTGAGGAGCTGATAAAAAAATCATCGATATGAGGAAAATGATACTTATTCTTTACAGTGATGTTATTCAATGGTATATAATCAATGAAAAATATCATTGAACCATCTTTCTATTTAACAAAAAAGATATGATCACCCCATGGTGATGTTCTAGGTCGAATGAAACCTTTATCTAAAAACTCATGAAATTGCTTATTTGACTCAAAAATTTCAATTTGAGCCATTCGATAAGGGGGTTTTGAAATTGTATTGGCATTAGGAACTAAGTCAACTGTAAATTTAACTTCCTGATCAGGTATAATACCTGGATACTCATCAAGAAAAACATCAAGGTACATATTTACCACTTGCACATCATTAACCTCAACACTTGTTTTATTTTAAAAAAATATGTTCAAGGTAACATTAATTACCATCTTTTATTAGTTTCTAGTCTTCCTGATATGTTATCAAAAGTAAGAGTTCATTCTTATACACAAACTAAAAATCTTTTTGAAAAGAAACCTCTTTATCTCTACAGTAAATCTTATTATTATAAATAGAAATCCAATCCATAACCAAAATAACATCAAACTCTACTTGAGGAAAAACAACAAGGTTTGCAGGTAGATTCTTCTCAAACACAAGGGCAAGAAGGTTCTTATATTTTCTATTTGTCTCAACATTTACCTTGGTGTTTTTACCATAAGTTCAGGATTCATATCTTGAGATGTAATTCCCAATTTACTAGAAAACTTCTTAGAAATGAACCAATGTGTAGACCCTGAATCAAACAACACATTGGCATAATCTGAACAAAACAATAGTGTACCTGATACTACTTCATTTGATGGCCTAACATCTGCTGAAATAGTTACCAAAGATTTCACCACCCCTTTCTGCTTGTAGTCTGGCTTCTTTCTTTCAGTTGATTTATTCATTGGACACTCATTAGTATAATGACCAATTTCATTGCACTTAAAACATTTTATAGATTGCAAATAAAATTTTGTATTACCATTTACCTGATCTTTTTTTATGAAATTATGAGCCTTATGTACCATTTTACCACATCAGAAGCACTTACCAGAATTCAAAATACATTCCCCAACATGATTTTTACCACAATTTTCACAAACTGTTAACTTAATTTTCTTACCATCAGACATTTTTGAAGAGTTCTTCCCTTTCTTCTACCACCTCAACCTCTTATTCCTTTGTTTTTCAAAAAAAACCTGATCATTGGTAAACTCTATTTCCACCTTCTCCACACAACGAATAAGTTTTCCATAAATTTTAATCTCACAAGAATCTAAAGCCCTTCGATAATTTGGATTTAAACGAGATTGAAATGGTTGATTTTACTATCAATATCTCAAAAGAAATTTGGAGCATACCTTGCCAGCCAGGTGAATTTTGCTTCATAAGAAGCCACTGAGTCATCCTCCTACCTCAATTATAGGAATTTTTCATCCATCCTAAGATGATCCACCTCAAGAAAATATTTCTCAAGAAACATACATTTTAATTCATCCTAATAAAGAGTATCACTCTCCTCACTATCCCTAATATTTTCCCCATCGACCACCATTGATCAGCTTCAACTTCAAAATGGTAAATAGAAAGACTAGCCTTTTGGTGTTCTGAACACCCCATGATATCAAAAATCTTTTCCATTTATTTAATCCACCCTTCTTCTAGAACAGGGTCAGATGATCCTTTGAATGATGGGGGATGTTGCCTCATGAAATGATCCACTACTGACATGTTCCTCTCTAGAAATTCTGGCTGATCTCATGCATGGATACCACCACCATTTATAGCCTGAGTCAACTCTACCATCATTGAAACAAACTATTGAGTTTCGATTCCAACCATCTCAAGTTGCTGATTTAGAAGGTTGTCTTCCTCCTGATGTTGTCCAAACCTAGATTCCATGATTCCCCTGTGGAAAACCATTCTGTACACAGAAATATCTTAGGCAAAGAAGCATGGAATTCCATGCATTCCAAATGGAATTCAAAATATGTGTACATATTTTTATTTCATTGCTGGTTAAAAACCACCAAGTGAAGGTTAGAGGTGGGGCCTACCACACCCTAACCTCCTTTGGGAGGATATAACTAGGTGGGGCCCACTTTAGTTTGAACCCCCATGTAACATTCATTTAATTGGGGTATTTCTATTAAAATTCCCTCGAAATTAATAAATCCACCTCTCCTCATTTAATTTTGAACCTTCCACCTTCTCTCATTAAAGTGCGAACACCCATTAATTAATGAATTGAGATCCCACAATTAATTCATTAATTTTTAGAGATTTGAGTTATTTTGAATTCCATTTGGAATGCATGGAATGAATAAAATAATAAAGAGGCTATTATTTTAGTTTGGGTGGATGCATAATAGCTTTGGGAGAACTCTTGGAGAAACTACTTCTTCCAGCGAAGAACAACCTATTCCAACGAAGAACCATCCTCATCTCCAAAAAACGTGAAGCATCAACTTCTTCCTTCTTCAACCGGAGTAAGGATGGGAAGAACCGCCACCCATGAAGTACACCGAGGGCATCGTCTCGACTCATCTTCACCGAGCTCTACCACCTCCAATGTTGAAGGAATGACGTCCATTTTCCTCGACGTCCATCTTTTGCAAATCGTCAACTTAAAAATGACAAATAAGAGGTAGGGGAATTTACCATTCTTGGGATTGATGTTCTTCGTTCTTATTTCTAAACGATGAACAGGGACCAGCCAACGAACATGCTGATTCGCGGTTTGATCATTCTTGCGGGTAAGGGAATAATTCCATGCGGGGTTTAGATTTGGGATGGATCGATCTTGTTGATGATCTTTATTGAACCCTGTTATGAACTGCTAATGTGGAGGGTGCGGGCCAATCCAAACACGGCCCGATTCCCTCCACTGATCTTGTGATTTTCTTTGGCTTGTTGTGTTCTTCGTGGGAGAAGGGCCAAAGTGGCAGTGACGGAATCCGGAGGGTCCAGTGTTGAGGGCAGCATCCTGGGAGGAACTCCGGCGTAGACGGATCCAATTTCTGTCTATCGGAGTGAACCCGGTGGTCCACAAAATTTGGGTCGCATGGTGGAGGCACCGTTGACCAGAGGCGGTGGCGGTGGCGGTGGCGGTGGTCGCGCGCCGACCGCATGGAGGGACCGGCGGCTGCTCGGGATTCCTGGTCCACGGGACGACTAGCGGGTCGATCCGGCCCGCCCACTGGAGAACCGCGGCGCCCGCAGGTGCCGCTTGGAGGAGGACGTGAACCGCATCTGTGGGACACCCTGCTGAGAGAACCGGCTAGTTGGGATAGAGAACCGCGGCACCCACAGCTACCGTGTGGGTATAACAGTGGCCCGCAGCATGGGGTGCGTGCGCTGGGCCGAACCGGCAGCCTACAGCCGGCCGAGGCAGAGGAGGAGGCGGCGCCGCGTGGTGCCGCTGGAAAAATTGGACCGGTCCGCTGTGCGGGACAGGTCTATAGGTTGGTCGCACCCCACCAGGCCGGGCTGACCCTCATCCAGGTCAGACCCGCCGAGCCGGGTCAGGCAGACCCGCCACCCCACTAGGCTTGTTGGGCCTTGCCCGTCTTCGCTTATATGTGAATAACTCATAGACCGCGCGTTTGATTGACGTGCCATCTACGGTGCTGGGATCCTTATGATGAGGCAGTACTTTTGGGATAATTTAAGTGAGTTTTGGAAAAATTTGGAAAATGTCCAGGTTTGGATCGAGCGTAAATCCAACCGGGCTCGTGGAACGGAAATGCCAATAGCTCTCAGACCTGGCGTCCGATTGACGCGCTGTCTATCACGCTGGGTTCCTTATGATTAGAGAGAACTACGAGATACATCAAAAAGTACTTATTGATAGTTGATGTATTGACACATGGCTCGAGGAGTGGACCCTCTCGGAATCAAGCGTGTCGTGTGTGGGAACACTAGTCCTGGATGTGACTGAGATGACAGGATCCTCCGGGGGTTCTACAGCGACGATATTGTACCAGGATCCTCCGTATGTTCGACAGTAATGAAAACTGTAATGAAATACTCCATGGGTTTTCTAGTGATGAATACTGTATCAGGATCCTCCAGGGGTCCAACAGTTCTGACTTCTGTTCCTGTATCCTATGTGGGTCCGACAGAATAGCTACTTCTGTATCCTGTGTGGGTCCGACAGCTTAGCTAGTCTTGTATCATGTGTGGGTCCGACAGATTAGTTGAATTAGTGACTACATATGATAATCTCTATCACTCTAGGGAATATGTATACCTGTGTGAGTTGAGTCATGTCTTTCAACCATTATCATTATGGTGATTTACTTTACTTTCTTTGTGGAATGGTTTCTGCTTAGTTTCGAGAGTTGGAGCTGGACTATGATTGATATCTTAGGTATATGTATGGACATATACCTAAGTAGGATTGTTTGATACTTCGTGATTGTATCTTTCTTCTGTGGTTTATCCTTTTTGGATTCTGGAAGACCTTTGGGGATCTCGGGGTCCCCTACTAAGTATTGTTATACTCACCCCTGCACGGGCTTCGCCCGCACCTTTTTGTGTTCTGTGCAGATGACAGTCAGCAGTGATCGAGGCAGAGGGTGATGAACAGGAGGTTGCACAGAGATAGAATAGACGGGACGTACCTCAGGGACGAGTTTTTCGAGTTCTGTACCTACCCTTTAGGTAGGATTCCGAGGTGGATGATCAAGGATCTATTTTCCCTTTTTACTTGTACTTTTTCTTGTTGTTCAGTTGGGTTTGTATACTAACCCATTTACTTTCAACACTACCTTTGTATTCAGTTTTTGCATAGTGTTTTTCTTCCAGTTGTGTACTTTGATTGTGTGTGATTTCTTTTTATAAAGGCAATACCTTCCCAGCTTAGGGATTTACGCCTTTTGTGCTAGTCTCCCGCCCATGGCCTTTGAAAGGTAGGCTTGAGGTAGTCATGGCGCGGGTCCCGAGGATGGGTCGTGACAAATTGGTATCAGAGGAGTTGGTTCTACTACAGAGCTTAGGACTCTAATCTGTCCTACTGTGAAGCAACAGTGTTTAAAGTATTGAGTGTTGTTTTCAATCCAGGGAGTCTACTATGGGTACGGTGGTCGACGTATCCATACACCTGGACCCTGACTTCTGATTTCTGACTCAGTGCATGAAAACATTGATTGTGAGTGTGTTTTCAAGAGTAATCATTGTGAAATCTTTGATTCATCTCACCAGGTATAATTTATTGACTATGGAACATCTGTTCCTTATCAGGATGTCACTGCATAGACATCCAGCTAGGGTTTTTGAGAGAGTACACGACGATGGCCCACCGAACGACAAGGCTCCGGTTTAGGGCCCTCTTACTATGTTGGCACCTTTGGGTGGTGTACCAGCAGCACCACCACCCGTTGGGCAGTAGATGCCACCAGCCGCATTGGAGGTGATTACTAGAGTTTTCCGCCTAGTTGAGACACTAGTAGAGAAGATGTTGATCTTAACTACTAATCTTTTTCAGTGAGTGACCATGAGGATGGTCTGCATAGTGATGAGGTTTCGGTACTTGGACCGTTTTCCGAGATGGCACCTTTGGGCAGTGTACCAACTATATCAATGCATGTTGGTCAGCAAACACTACAGGCAGTACCGGTAGAGTAAACTTGTAGGCTTAGTGCCTTACATGTGTTTCAGCACTAGATATCCCTCAAGTTCTGAGGCAATCCCGACCCACAGGTGGCTTGGGACTGGCTCGAGGAGGTAGCTGATAGTTTTCTAGAGCTTATACAGCTTTGGAAGGACGACATGTCGGTAGCTGAGTATTCATCAAGGCATACCTATCTTTTCTGGTACTCGATAAATATGATATTATCAGTGCTTTAGAGCTCGGACCTCTAAAGGAGGTGTGTTCAAGGATATGTGAGCAATCACTTTTTCCTCTATGCATTCCTACTTATGTAAGGGTGCTAGAGAGAAATATTTATTGTATAATTTCAACATTCTAATTAAAAATATAATATTAAATTTACCTAAATAATTTCATAAATACATTTATTTTTCCTTTTAAAATAAGAATATATATTTATTGATTAATTCTACTTTTTTTTGATAAAAAATGTTTTTGAACCCTTATAAAAATTACATTTGACTTCATAAAAATTGTATGATCATTTATATATTATAGAAAATATATAAGAATAATATTTTATTAAAATACAATTTATTTAAATATAACATTCATTTTTCATAATAAATTTCTCAATTAAATTTGAATATTAACCAAAAATACAATTTCTATTTTATCATATCAAAATATAATCTTTATCAAAATTATTACTTAATCATGTATAAAGTTAAAAAATAGTGGAAAAATGTAACCAAATTTCAATTAAAATAAAATATATACATTTATACTATTATGGGTACTCTATTTCAAGTGTTTATTAAATTATTTTTACCCACAATGGACATATTTTTATTTTTTCAAAGTAATATTTATTTAGTAAATTTCTTATTCATATTGTTTAGAAATTAAGTTAAAATTATTCAATAATATTAACTATGATGATAAAAAATAAATAATCCATTTTATCAAAAATAATTAAAATAGATGGATTAATTTAATTTAATATGAAAACTACAAGCGCAATTCCAAATAGTTTTTTATGAAAAAAAAACATTTTTCAATGATAATATTATTTCACTTTAATGATATAACTAGTACTCTAATTTATAAGAATTTAAATTCTTAGAAAAATTGTAATCTAAAAGATTGATTTAAATCATTTCACTTTTGGGGTTATTTTTTTTAGTTATAATGGAGAAACATTATTCATTTTAAAACATTTTTAAGAGAAATGCATTTTTAATCCTAAAAATGTACTTGTATTTCAATCCATTATAAATATGATTTAAATGTAATTAATTAGATTAAATAAATCCCAAGAAAACTTATGTTTCCTTGAAATAATATTTAAAAAAATAACTTTTCTTCTAAATTAATTTATTTATCAAAATAAATGATAATTTCATATAAAAATAATATTTTTACTATTCACTAAAAAATCCACTTCCAAAAAATACAAACAATTTCACTCAAGGTTAATAATGATATGATGATATCAATAATTAATTTCAAATTATAAGATAAATTTTCTAAATTTTCTATAAAATAATTATATTTTTTTCACAAAAATAAATACAAATCATTTTAGATGACCAAATATTTTGAATAACAAAGATACATTACCAAAATATTTGGTGACCATTCAATTTTAATCTTAAATATATATAAGTTGATTAGGACATAAATATTTTTTCATAAATTATTTAATTATATACATACCTAAAAATATAACATTGATGTTATAATTCTCTTTTTCAAATAGTCGTGGTTTTTTTTCGTTTAGTGTTTCATATCACATATTCTATCGAACATAGTTTTCTTTTTCAAAAACTAGAGATGTTACAGTACCTATCGTATTGCAAAAGAAAGTAAAGATAAAGAGGTATATATGGTTGAATTCTATAGGAATTTCACATTCTTCTTTTAATCCTATAAAATATTCTAGGAACACAAGATCTTCCCTTTCAAAAGGGAGAATTTTTCATTGACATAGGGTGACTCCCCAACCACCAGATTTTCTATGAGTAACCATTTTTGTATCATGGGGGAATGAGAATCCTATAGTGGTGACATGCCAACAATGAAGGTATGGGACTCTCTTTATAATAGGTAGGGGGAACCTCACATGGATCATGTTAGTTTCTTATATAATGAATATCTATTAGGTATGATTTTCTAATAATGAGAAAAATCACATTTAGAAAAATATGGTCATCATCTACTCAGATAATGGTGGGGTCTATCACTAAGAATAAATGCCCAAGATATGAAGGCCCAAAGTTGGTTCAATGGAATATTAGGAGTCCTATTAAAGTATCCTACAAAATTATATATATATTATATACATTACATGATATATAATCCATCATTATTTTCATTAAAATACTTTACAATTCTTTTATGATACTTAAGATTAAAACTTATTTATATATTCTCTATGGTACCAGGCTGGGGGCATGGTGATTGGTGTTGGGGCTTGCCTAAATTCCAAAGTCATGGGGGATGGATCTCCAAAAAAATTTGAGAATTCATTATCCTTAAATGATCTAAGGGTTTTGATGCCAATTCTAGGGATCCCTCCTATAAACCCATTCCTGAAGGGTATAAGAAAATATGACATGGAACACGAACTGGGGGCTCAATTCTTTTAGTGATGAAAAGTGAGTATTCACTCACCCTTTACCCTTTGTAACCAACTATATCTCAACTATAACTCATTAATTCATCCTGGTGCTGGAAAATGTTTTGTCTCATGAGCAAAAGAACCTCATGTGGATTAAATTGCTTCACAATAGGGGAAAATGATGGTATAATGACTCTTGGGTCCCAAAGGAAACCAAAGTGAATCTCACATCTGGATGTGTCAATTATAATACCCATGAACCTAAGACCAATGTTGGTTTTTGAGAAATCCACCTTTATCAGTCCCACAGATCTGAAAATGATATATGAAAGTATATGAATTCTAGACCACAAGTTACCCACTAATCTAAAACAATTGACCCCCACTCCTTCAGTGAGAAACCTTATGGGGATAGCACCCCTATGAGTGACCAAAGGTGTAGCTTAGGATTTTATAGAGTTATCTTTCTATATAATCTCTTTAGATATTATCACTATTCAATCATGGCGAGTAAATTTCTTTATTGAGATCTGAGTTCATGTTATATATTCTAGAGACCAAATTATTAATGTTGGTGTGATGATATAATAAGTTCAGTCACCCTAAAATTAGAAAATAATTATTTCATCACGCTAAATAAGATTCATTTGGAATCCATACTCATACAAATTCCTTTTGTTAATGTAAGAGGTGATTCAAGATCTAAAAACTCCATTAGAGTGTGAAATTTTTCCATTTTATCCCCTCATTGTTTTTTAAGATGAGGCTACTATGGTTGATGAGGCCAGCATCACATTTCTAGATGGGAATAATTCTAAATCATTAATCATGATGTATTATTTTATAACAATAATAACATGTGATTTATAGTTAACCTTTTTATATCCACCTTTAGATAAAGTGATCTATAATGCAGTTATCCCGGTACCTCAATAGATAGCTATGGGGAGAGTGAATTCTGATTTAGCATTGGTTCTCCTAAGGAATGTCAATACTGGGACATATCTAGTTCATTTAATGGTACCGTATATTACACAATCAAATAGTGATTCAAAGGCTCATAGATTATCTTTTTTAAAATAATCACACATCAAATCATTTACATGATCATTTAGAATCTCATTTACTATATACTATCAAGTTAACTTCTAATGAAGTTAAATAGACTACATCACATATTTAAAACTTTGGGGAATGGAATCTAAGATTAATAAAAAAACCCTAACATAGTAAAAGAAATAATTAAAATCTAATATCATGAATAAGTGATGGATCTAATGATTTATATGGCTAATTCAATGGATGTTATTATAAACCGCGTGGATATCAAATTCCAGGAATCCTTTAAACATGAAGTGATTTTAGAGATATAAATAAATTTCATCATGTAAGTATGACAATAGGATAAACAAAATGAAAAATACATCAACATTATCTGTCTCATTATTAAAATTTAAAAAAAAAATATTAGGGATAATCATATGCTATTTGAGGAATCATAGAAGTTGGTGGAGGATACTACCATAAAGGGTAAGATGTTACTTTCTTACATACAGGTTGAAACTTCTTGGAAAGATGAACTTATATACCAAATCAACTAGTTTAAGAAAAAATTTTAAAGAATTTAATACTCTATAGAATAAATCATATGGTGTTCCCTAACCATTTTTGTAAGAATATGGGAGAGGATCTAATATATGAAAGCTACTTCCATTATTATTTTAATGAAATCACACTTTGTTCCCAATAATTTATCTATTTTTTTAAAATTACTCCATATTTTCTATATTTAATATTTTATTTTGAAACATTCAATTTTTAGTGTAACGATATTTTAAATATTCTCATAAATAGAAATAGAATGAAAAACGTTAATCATGGTTCTTTAAACACTTTATTCAGTGAAATTTACTTATATCTAGTATCATAAATAGTTATAGTTATAAATACCATTATTTTACACTAGAGTTAGTCCATTTCAATGAATGATTTCCTCTTTTATAGGGATAAAGGATGGTTATAAGAATGAATGAAATCACGATTCCCTAATGTTTTCCCATTATGATTAATGTTTTTACACAGCATGTTAAGGAAAAAAATGTTGAAATTTGGAATGGTGATTATAATTTTTCTGACTGTTAAAGTAACCAAAATTTAATTTCAAATGGGATTTAATTAAATATCTTCACAAATGTTTTAGGTGTTTCATAGTCATCTAATTATTTTCCATTTCAAGGGACCCAATGGGCATAAAATGAATTTTTTATGAAAATATTTTGGGACCATAAGATTTTTGAATTTTAATTAATCAACCTAAATTTTTCTTAAGCCACGTGTGGGGGAAGAATATTGATAAGGAAACAAATATTTTAAATAGAAACTCTTTGTTTGTTTTTAACCAAACAATATTTGTTCCATTAGAATTTTAAATATAGAATTTTTTTCTAAGTCACATAATGTGTATGTAGGGTGAGTGGAGTTTCAAATTTTAAATATGTTCCCCAATATGTGGTTTAAAAGTGGATAGTTTTGAATCTTTTCCATTATTAAGATTCAATTCGTGATTGTTAGACCATTTTATCTAATGTTTATGTTGGGACATATTTGACCAAATAAAAAATTTTGGGAAAACTTATTAGTAATATAGATGAATAAATACCAATTTATATGAATATAATAGTGTACAAATGTATAATAAAAATATGGATGTTGTATGACATTAAATGTTATAGTGCTTGTTGCACCAATGATTGGTCAAACTTTAAGTCGAACATATTTGACCAAAAGGTTTTCGTGTTCTATGTCGTGATGTGAGTAGAAATAACCATCATGAATGAGGTGTATGTGCTTTAATGGAACAATATAGGTGAATATATTTGAAGGGATTAGTTCTCAAACCCAAGAAAATTAATTGGTACAACAATTAATACAGGTGAGATATCCTGATGTGAATTTGAAAATCATATTCCTACTAATATGGGAAACCTAGAGAACATTAAAATCTAATTTATAACTATGATTATTAGACCATAAAGTCATATAGTTTAAGATCCCATGAAGGGGACATTCAAAGCTTTCATAGTAAATCTTTGACACCCATGCATTGAGAACGAGTACGATGTCTGAAGGTGTAACGTCAAGCAAATCAAACCCACTTGAAAATTTGAATATGGGTTCTGTAATTCATGGCCCAAGAATATTCAAATCATGGATAGTTATATGGGATATATATAATAGGAATGATCACTTTCTATATTCAATTATATAGTTGTGTTGTAATGCTTCCAAAGAATACTTGGATGATAAAATATTTTCCATGTAAAGGTGATGTCTCTGATTGGAAGGAAATATTGGGGGAACATATATATAGTCTTATTGGGGGTCCATATACAAATTATAATTGAGGTTTCCTTTTATGGTGGATTTAATAATTACCAATATCCAAGGGGATATCTTTTGGAATAAAACATTTTCATAATGATATTGATTTATAGATGAGATGACATTCAAGGAGGGGGTGGGTACCCACAAAGATTATGTTGTTGTGTATCTAACACATTACTGGGGTAATGAGATCAGAATATTAAATTCTTTAACTTTTTCATAAAATAGGGGGCTATGGGAGAATGGATTATCTTCTAGTAGGGATACAATTTGATCCTCATTAGTTTTTTCACTTTTAATTTATGTTATATTTCTTACCCGGGTCTTGAAAATTGAAAGCATAATATCTTGAGACTAGACTTTTACGCAAGCCATCTATTTTTTGTTTTTATCTAGACATGTTTTATGTATATTTTACCACTTTTTTATGGTCTTTTGATATTTATAATTTAGTGACAGTTTCTATGGTTATATATATTTATCCCACACTCACTGATTTTATGGTTATACACCTCTGACTGACAAGGTGAAATTATATTGAAACATGGGATAAACTAAACCCTACATGAAAGATATGCTCCTTTTAGGAAAAAAATGTCTTGGTTAATAGTTCAAAAATATTAATTTCATGATTCTATGACTATGAAAAAATTTAAAATGATGTAACCTATATATTAAGGGAAAAGAAAAACATGGTCTGAAATGAGTTTTCAATGATATTATAGTTTATCACATTGGGAAAAACTTGCTATATGTTCACAGAGCTTGGCCTGAAAAACATGAATGGGAAACGTGGAATAATAACCCACATTGGGTTTCAGGGATAGGAATACCCTAATGCCTTTTTAATAGAGGATTTTTCTATTATAAATTGTGCCTCAAGGTTCATGGATACAAAGTGATGAAATAAGAAAAGTATGTACGGGGGTGAGTGCTGAATATACTAGAGTGAAGTGTTATAGTGTGGGTATTTTATAGTGAATAGATATTAGAGGAAAAAACTTATTAGGATAAAAAACCTCTGATCAAAAGGCCATATTTGGGTGTATATGAAAGAACCAAATTAGGGCATTCATGCATATCCAAGAATATCAGTCCTTTGAATCCAGAATTTTTAATTAACAATATCCCTGAAATGTAATTCATATCCAAGATAATAGATAAACCAAGTGTGATTTATTGGAAAGGATATTTAAAAATGGTATGGAGCATTCTCGGCCATAGTTGACCGTGGTTATGTTGTTTTGGTCCTTAAGAAATGTATAATAAAAATATATGATGGTATGTGTAGTTTGACATTATTCAATTTGGACATAGTTCTTGTTCCCTATGGAATAATTTGAGGACATCACTCATGTTATGAAGACTATCATCATGTTAAAAGGACTAATGAAAAATTATTTAACATCAGGTGAGATGGGACAATGAATAATGTACTTCAGGAAGTTTTGAATCCCAAATAATATGAAACAACTTCAGCTCAGTTGTGGGTCTATCAGGTTATATAATTTGGATGAAATATCTTAAAAAATGGTTATTTTATGCTAGTGGATATTGCAATAATGATACCATATGGTATAATACTTTTTTTGGATAGTTAGTTCATATAGAAATAACTATTCTCAAATGCCAAGGGGGGAAGTAAATACCTGATGTAGAAGTCGAAATGAGTTGTGGTTTCTATAGAATTCATAGATAATCCCAAGATAGAAAATATATTATTTACTATGTATCTTAATGTAATAATAATCATTCCATAAATTGTTCTCAAACATCTCATACTTAAACCTTTCTCAAGTGTAGAAGAAAAGGGTTAGGTGGTATTTTTATGGAATGAAGCGATTATAGAGGCCTATCATGAATGAGGAGAAACATGATGACTAGGGTATATGGGGTTTATAGCATGATATATGGTCCTAAATATAAGTTTCACATTGTAACATACTGAGATAAGAATCAATATGTACATCATTTATGGTGATGGGGCACTGCTATCATATTTCTATAGATGGGGAACTCTATTCTAAAGGTACCTACATAAATATGGGGAAAACATATGTGAAAGAAAATTTCGGTTGATCAAAATCATGTTTAGGACTAGGATAAGATATCTTTGAGTCACTATATATACTATATGAAAAAGAATTAAGATATACATAGTTCTACAATAACCACTATATAGATCATTCTCTTACATAGTGTGAATAGGTTTCACAATAATATTTTTCCACCAAGAAATCTCAACGTGCATGAGAAAA
The DNA here is from genome assembly GCA_963277665.1 of Viscum album. NCBI lineage: Eukaryota > Viridiplantae > Streptophyta > Magnoliopsida > Santalales > Viscaceae > Viscum > Viscum album. The sequence goes on along the minus strand of OY728136.1, from coordinate 1,763,297,447 downwards.
CACAGATAATAATTTGAATAGAAGAATAATTTTTCTAATAGAATGTATATTTTCTCTAAATATATGGGATCATAATAATTATTAAGTATCATTCAAGATTAAGAATCATATTACGCATAGTTCTACTAGACAGTGTCCCCAAATAGATTAAACTTATGAAAAATGAGATAATGTTCTCTTATTTGGATATGGGATTAAAATGAATAGAGTGATATTTAGTTCCGACATAAAAAAGATCATTTTATTAGAATAAATTTAAATACATTAAGAATCTATTATACAGATGAATAATTTTTTTAAGGAAAATTACCTCACCCTGACCCTCACCAAATATATTGAGGGGTCATGTACGATGAACCTTATATCACATAATTTAACATCCTTAGTATGGAATAATATTAACTTACACAAGTCATATTACATATCAATTTTATTAATTTTAATTATTTTCCAATTCTTATAACATAAAATTAGTTAAGATCTGTATGAGAAAGAAGTGGTTACTAGGAGATCGTCCAACTCAAATAAGAGTACAAGATAGAAACCATGCATGGGGATTTTAATCTTGATGTGAAAAAAATTAATATATATCTTGAAATCACTTACATGGAAGAGAGGACTGCCATGATTAAAAATCATGTCTAAGTCATGGATAGAAGATCCAGCAATCACTACTTATCCTTCGTAATTATGAATCAATCCAGGCATAGTTCCTCAAATATGGTTTCCCTACACAAATTTGATTATTTTGTATGATAAAATGGAATATTCATTAGGGAATTATAGTGAAAGGGAGAATTAATACACTAATAATTCAGATAAATCTAAACTCTTTTTCCCATTACTAGTGTTCCCTCATGTGGACTGATAAGTGCATGGATGAACTTTTCACTATTCCAAGTTACATGAGGTAGGATCATCAAAAAAATTGATAAAAATAGATAAGTATTGGTATTAGTGATAACTAATATCTTAGTCTTGGATAGGAGATCACATACATCCCTAAATATCCTAAAAATAAAAAACAAGACAAACATTGGTCCTGAAATATACCTCCATAGATCTATCTCATATAAAATAGAATGAAATTCACTGTCACCTGAATTCAGTTCCATCGAGGTGATGATATATTTTAGAATGTGCAAAAAAACTAAGGTGTGAGATGGAAATTTTATAGGAATTCATAGTTGGGGATAGTATAATATATCTTGGAATCAGTATATACTCTATAAAGATATGAATTAATCTACACATTTTTCTTAATGTAAATATTAAAAGAATATATTTGGCACATATTTAGGGTAAGGGGGACATTTTTATTATCATTTTTGACTGGGTAACAAATATTCAGGAGAAGGAACCCATATAGACCTACCTCATATAAAGTAGGTTGTAATTTTTAGCATTTTAGAACATACACAAAAATGTCTCATGACCATATAGAGTGGATCTAATATCAAAGGGGTTTTTATTGTGGCAAAATTGGGGTTGGACTAATTGTAAAATAATAATAAGGACCACTAGAAATCTTGTCGATATAAAAACCATGCAACATATAACTCATATTATGGTATATTTGAAGTTTAAAATATTAAACAAATAAGAGACATTTTCCAATAGTAGGATAGGTGAACCAGGATTTCTACGTTGAGGAAAACATCCAAAACCATTAAAACCCCAATGGATGAATAATTAACCCTTTTATCAATCGTTCTCTTGAATATGGGAGAAGCATCTTATTGTGGGTTCCTGGAAAAATGATTCCATGATAAAATAATCTATGTTTATCGATCTCATACGGAAGTAAATAATTTTTTATCTATCCATAAATAGTTTTTTATGAGTTTTATTTTACATAAAATGAATTCATGTGCCTGGGAATAGAAATTTGGCTTTACCCCAAAATAGTTCCACACACACTGGAAAGGTAATAAATTTTCATCAAAATAATAGTGGGGCCAATGGTAGAAGATTTGGGAATCACTACATACTCTAAATAAAAAACAATAAAGTCACATGATGTTCTTGATGAGAAATTACCTACATAAATTATAATTTTATAAAGGATAAAGGGACATTTATTTTGGTACAATATGATGAATGGAATTTACCATGCGCAAGGAATTCATAAATGGATTAGAATCTCAGGTAGGGGAATGAGTATATAGAAAGTGATTTGATCTAAGTAGTATAGATTCATGTAGTATTGACTTATGTTGGGAATTTTTTTAAGGTTATTATTAATATACCAATGTGTGATACAGTTTAAGGTCATGTAATCAGGACCCCCACCACTCTATTTTGTGACAGGTGGTAAGGATATTAAAATTTTGTTTTAATAAATTTTCCCAATCATGACATATCATATATCATTTTGTCCATGTGATAAAGACCCATTTTAAGTAGTTTAAAGTCATCCATAATGGGATTTTGGGGGAATTTAATCTATTCTTGTAAAACTAGGACCACTATGTGTTGTAGTTTAAGGTCATGTAGCCAATAACTATACCACATTGTTTAATATCACATGGTGGAATTTTTATTCCATTCATTTTAAGTTCATTTGACAAGGAATCAACTATTAGATAGTAATAGGACATGAAACATGTACCAAGACTATGTAGTTCAATGTTATTTAGTTAAGAAATTTTGGGCCGACATACATTCATGAAAATTGTTAATAGAGAAATATTGTATTAGTGAGGGGTGTGATGTACCATATATCCATTATCACTAAGGAGTAATATTCATAAAAAAATATATTTAATAATATATAATCCATCCCATTTTAGATTCAAATGTAGTAGATTCTTAATTATTGTCATTGCGGTTCTCATTGATCACACTAATTCTACTTCTATATGTGAATAGATGGGAAACACTTTATTAAAATCTTGAGTTATATAATTCATATTGATTATTATGTTTTTCAGATATCCCAATATATTCTCCCCAAGCAACTATTACTCATAAAATTTATTATGGGTTTGTTCATATTTTAATATATCCCTATATATAACAATGAATAGTGAGACCAATTGTACAATGACAATTAACACAACATCAATTCCAAATACTAGAGAATAGGTGTTCACAGGCATGGTAGTATGAGTTGTGGTGTGGTAAGTCCATAATGAATTTAGAATATTTTATATCTAGTATTTCTTCCATTATCCATTATCATCTTTAGTATATTTAATAGAATATTAATAAATTCCTCTAACTATCTATTTTTCATTGAATGATACTACGATGACTGGTTGGACTTGATTTTTTACTCTTTATATAGAATTTTCAACCCAAAAGAGATGAAATTGGTGTCTTTTCTAAATAGTATTGTGTTTGGGACACAAAATCTATAGAAAATTTTATAATTTATCCAGAGGAGGATATTCTTTTCCCTAATTTCATGAGGGGTATAACCTTATCACATTTTTAGAAGAAGATGGTGGTAATGATGATATACATTAATGTACATGATGTAGCTTGAGGATATGACCCCATTACATCTATTCCCTATATGGAGAATGACCAAGAGTACTTAACAATATGCAATAACATGAGGTAGTGATGGATGTTTTTGGAATGTGTGTGATAAGAATTAAAATTCCAAGTGAATTCCAAGAAAACGTGTTCAATCATTTCACATAAATAGACAAATCCCCAGATTTTATGGTAGATCCTACTCCCAAACTGATGAGTTTCATAGGATTATATAAGAATATTTTCTATGATGGTGGGTGTTTCTCCTCATTAAATTCATCTAAGGGGTACTCCATTAAAGCTTCGTTTTAGAGAGGATATTTTATTCATTCATAGCATCACAAAAGATTGTTCTTACTTCCCAGTGTTGAAAATATTCTTTATTGTTTTATCACGGAGTAAAGATCTTGTTTTGAGATATTATATTATTGGAAGAATCCATTTATTAATGGTATTATTCAGTGATGATATTATATTTTCATACTATGGGATGTTTTTTGTTTAATTTATCCCTTCTACATTATGAATGATGATTATAGCGGAATATATGTGGCATGTGGTTTGGAAAACTATATTTTCATTGTCATGATCTTGCCAAGTCTTGGATACATTGGCATGTGCATAAACATAACATTATTTTAGTGAAGGATATGATTCATCATTCCCTCTAATAAGAATTCAACTATTTATATCCTTATGTAAAAAATGAGGAGAACCAACACTTCATTTTTAATGGAAAATTCCACATTAATCATCTTAATTATATGATTTATTTCAACAATAATACTAAAATGGTCTACTTATAGTATCAAGGATAATAAAAATCCAATGAGTAAATCTTGTTATTATTGGTTATCATTGTTGTATCATTTGGTTTCAAGAAAAGAATATTGTATAACAACCATTATTCTCGAGAATAATAAAATCCAATGAATAAATATATTTACCATTAAGTTTTATAGTATCTTCCTAGTTTAACTTCTAGAGGTTCCTTTAATATGCATAGAACTCATCTAGGGATTTTCATGAATAGTGAAAGCCTTTTTATCATGGAGTTTGGGGTTCAGTAGTGTGCATTCCAAGTAAGTTTGCACTTTCAGAATATACCCTTTGATTGTATTATGTGATATAAATTTATTATTGAACTATTGTGGTATAACATACCGTTGAACAAGATTCCCAGTCATCATTGGAAATAAAAAGATATATTTTACAGAATCAATGTAAAAGAATTGATTGTCCTTGTGGTGATAAAAGTACATCCTTGGGTTTTCTATCATATCCATCATTGTGAGTTAGTTTTTCTAAATGTTTAAGTATCAACTCTCAATATGTATAATTTTATATATGTGATAATAAAAACATGTATCATCTATTGTTTCATTTTAATATATAAAAAGGTAACCAATTGATCACATTATGATCTCCACCAAAAGAATAATTGGATTCTATTCTATTATGGACATCAATACCGATAGGTGAATCAATTATTGACTAGGATTTATGACTGATTCTCTATATTCATCATTCCATTGGTTATAAACTACCATCCTAATCAAAATTTGTAAAGGAGAAACATTTTCATGCCATATTAAATTCGAAATTCTTGATGTAGGTGAAGAATCCTTGAAATCCTCTACACTATTTTAGGTTTCTAAGAGGTGTTATTTCATGGGTCATGATATTCATATCAATGTAGACATTGATTCCATGGTTGAATACCATGAATCTATGGACTTTTATTGACTTCACTATGAAACAAAAATCAGGCAATTATTCATTAAATTATGTTATTATTGTATGTTCAAAACTATTTGAAGAATGGAAATCTGGTCACAAAACTGACATTATTTGATGACCAGATCATGTACATAGCATCCAATGATCCTTCCGCAAAAGTTACTAAAGATGAAATCCATGGCACATGGATAGAAGGTTCCAAAATTCATTAAAATGTAGGGAATAACATTACAAAATAATATCCCTTTGGGTTCTCAAAAAAGCGATGGATTCCACATTTTTGGGGTCTATCATGATCTGATTGAATCCTGAGTACATATCAATGATGGAATGGTCTTGGAAGCATACTATTCCATTTATTATGTGTCCTATGATCCAAAATGTAAAATTATCCATTAGGAAATTTTAGTTGTGGTCTAATAATTGATGCACCCCTAGATATTCCCCATTATTTTATTAATGGATATTATATTGGAGAGAAATTTTAATTATTTAACATCATATAAGAAGTTATCAATAATATTTTTATCAACTTCATCTTTAAACTTAGTAGTATGGGACTGATACATCCTCCTAGTATCTTACTTCAAATAATAATGATCATCTGTTTGGCCAAGTTGATGGGTGACAACATCAAAATCCAATCTATGCCTCTCTATATAATTCTATCCAAAAACATAATAGTTATATTTAAAGGACTCATATATTTATTCCAGTTTAGTATTCATGGATACACTAATGAATATTGGCCACAGGTCCACTTTTTTACACATATGCTTTTCTTATTTCATTGACTATAGTAGATAATACTTCCTCAAATGATGGTGGGGAATCCTTGAGGCCATCCTACACTTCTTCTAATATATCACTGTCATTTAGACCGAAACTAATGGGGTGTTATTATATCAAAAATATGACATGGCATACTTTCTTCTCCTAGTAATAATTAGGATATGTCCATAGGTTCCTAGGATATTGGTGGAACTGTATCTCTAGAGGCTAAGGATGTGTTTACATCATAAGATATGAGAGACACTATAAGGGAATATTTATATGTTTCCATTGATTAGAAATTTTCTTATAATACTAACCTAGATGTATTTTTCTCCTAGGGTAATGAAGAAAAATAATAAGAATTCAAGATAGGGGAATTTTCATATGTTGTTTTATTCTCTCTAGTTACAACCTAATTTCCTTCTAACAGGGTTGTCTCAACTAATAATATTACTACTACATAAACAAGGCCTAATTAAGCCTTTAAACTATAATTAATTTATAAAATAGGATATATTTCCTCTATCATATTGAACATATATTCTTCGTATATATTATAACGGATGGATGGACCATTTTCTAGCTATTGGAAGTATAAACACGCATTTCTTCTTCCATCATCAACTATGTTCATTCTCTCTTCCAGAAATATGTTTCAATATAATGGGATACATAATATTTAAATCTGTTATGTAACAATGTAATACTACTTTTCCATTGAGAGGGTTCATGATCATTGACGGTGTGATGATGGTACCACTGCATAGTTATTAAGATATGGTCTTCCTAATATAACATTTAATATTGATTCCAACTAGATTAAAACAAATTCAAAGTTTGATATGTGATCTTTGGAATTAAAATTAATTGATATAATATTATGGGGAATTTTTTTCAATATTTTACTATTAAATGTTGAACATTTTTATAAACAAGTCATTCTAACCGTAAACCAGATATTTGAGTGTCTAAACAATAATAATATTAGTATCAGGTCTGATGTCAATTAAGGATTTATTTATATAAAACTTTTCAAAATTTCTAGACATATATAATTTGGTAATATTCCCCTAGACATGGGCCTCCTAGTCATTCTCTACAAATAACATAGTTGTATGACATTATTCTGAGGAAGTCTATGCACAATGAAACTAGGTAGAAGAAACATCACTATTATATTATTGGTGGATTTATAGTGCCTTGGTTAGTTTTTACCTAATATATATATAGAGGTTATGGTAATATATTTTTATAATTTTTTGAATGGATATAATCTTATTAAATGATTTTTAATACATCTATTCAAGGGGTTATCACTTCTAAAACATTTATTGTTCATCATCATATAGATCTGGTGAGGAGTAATCTTATGTCGATGATCCTTAGGCTTGGAGAAATCCTGAGGGAATGTTCACAGCTATTGGGATGATCAAAGTTGGTCTACCCATAGATCAACGTTTTTAAAATATATATTCCTTAAAAACATTATTCTAAAATAATTTGATATTTTTAAGTCATTGAGGATTAGGAAATGTCGCCATACTCCAATTGGTATCATATATGGTGTGTTCTTTAGGTTCCTGCCACATATTTAGATTCGGTGGGAATGTTTATTGAATGATAAGTTAGACTGTTATTGAAAATTTCCATTCCTTATTATCCTATAGAGCCTCTCACTTTCCACCAGCAATTATAGTATAGATTTTGAGGCCATCATAAAGGTTATCCCTTAGAGAATTAGTCTTTTAGTGGGCTAATGTTGACCTATCCATATTTTTAATCATCATTCGAAGATGGTTATTCTTGGAAGGGTAGTACCCATGTTTCACATAATGGGGGTTAAAATCCATGATATTATGGTCTAGTTAGGTAGTTGATTGAAAATAAATCATATTATGGACACGATAGGTAGTTTTCATAAACCATTTTATTGGAGGATGTCATTAAATAAGAATTAGTCTTGGATTTTTTCTCCAAGAATCCAGTGAAAGTGAAATAGTCGAAATAATTTTTTAGGGAATCATAATTATGTTTCATAGCCTCAAGAAACATAATAATTTAATTTTCAATACCAATAATTAATTAACCTGGAGCCTTATGTTTTATAAAATAACAGGATTATTTTTCCTTATTTTACATGCAACCTTGGTCATTTCATTCCTCTGGATGAGGGATGTTTTTTTATCTATAGGAAGTGATGGGATATATTGAGATTTTATGGGATCTATGATAGTCAACAGGGTTATATTTATAATGAAAGTGGATGATACCATTTTTTTCAGAACTATTCCTTGAACCACAGGTATAGGCCATGAATTGGAATATGTTTATTGAAAAACATCTAATGGAAGTTGTTTTATGTCTAAAAACTATTATTATACTTATTGGTACATTAATAATATATTAAAGTGTCTCAATATAATCACATAGATTATATAAAAAATCCATTATATTCTTTTGTAATAGACTCATATTGAGTTTGTATGGAAGGTATTTCCTTATTGAAATAAAATTAGAGATTCTCTCGTTTTCATGTTTCTTGAAATTTTACATGTGACCAAATATCATCTTACATAGAGTATAGTTAGTTTAGTAAATTAATTAATGATTAATTCCATCATTACCAGTGATAGATCTCATTGGAAAATTATTATTCCATATGAAGGGTAGTACCTCTAAAATATGAAAATTGTTTCTGACATATTCTACCTATTTCTATTCAAGTTTTCCTATCATAAGGTCACAAAATAAATATATTTAATAGTGGTTTACATATATTTATAATTACATTAATGTAATAAGAGTTTGGAATCCCAAATTTGGGCACAAAAGGAGTATTTTCCATCCCTTTAGGGTAGGATTCATTTTAGGATGCACAAGGGAAAATCATCCATATATAGATTTCATTTGATAATTGAGAGACTCAAAATAATTGAGGAGTTATCTAGGAAACAATGTCTATTACAATACCTAAAAACAAGTATAATGTGAAGTTTTATGAGTTCACCTTGCATGTACTGTATATTAAACCTTGGTTAGTCCTAGGACTATGTGACTTTCCCATATGAGGGATGCTATATCACAACGGATGGAATGTCTGGGTCTTCCTGGGAAACTTGGCTCTGGTATAACAATTTAAGATATCTAGATCTAATATAGTGGTCATAATCTAATCTTGTGGGATGATTATCCCCTTCCTATTGAGTGGGATAATAAATGTTTCTTTTTAATTTATGGTTTTATTTTCTGGAAATATTTACATTGAGAAACTAGGCATTGAGTTGCCCAATATTTTTTTTCTTGACAAAATACTTTTTAACCTCCTATTTAGTATAAAGGAAATTAAACTCTCCAGTGGTGTTTTGGATATAATAATACCATTACTTTTACCTTTAGTACTAGGTTATAAATGGGATCAAAATTAATTAGTTAGATCATTTATGTTCTTTTATTTCCTTTTATATTGGGTGAGAAATCATTTCATATATGTTTAGTGTGAAGTACTTCTCTAGAATGTTATTATTCATTGAATTCCTCGGCATTTGTAACTCAATTTTTATAATCTATCAGATCAAAATTGAAAATATTATGTGACGGATTTATAAGCATGGGAAAAATTTACTCTTCATTAGGATAAAAATGTGGATCTTTATTCAGTGCTCCCACTTTTAATGGTATGTCTATCTCCTCCTTTGGGTCTATATTCTAATGAGGAAAGTTTACATTATGACTTTTATAGTGTTTAATATTATTTGTCATATGATTAATAGAAACTAATCTTTATATGGTAATACGGAGGGAATCCCCAACCACCCTTAAAAAGTGTTCCATAAATTATTTTGGTATGTAGTGATAGAAACAATGAGGGTATCAATAATCAGTGGTCACTACCAAGCCGGGAGAGAAAAAAATTACTTAGAGGAAGTTGTAGAAATTTCCACATCCTTGATTTATAAGAATAATTTCATAAATCCACTAGAATTTCATGATCTCTTTGATAATTTTATGATTAGGTGGGTGGTGTTGGTTATAAAAGTACACCCATCCCTAAGAGATGGGGTTACTCTCTGATGACTGGAATAACAGGTGCCAATGAAATTTTATTGATTTGTTTCAATTTTAATAGGGAATCAGACAAGTGAAATGTATATTGATAATGTTAATTTCCCACCACTCTAGGTTTTCTTGTATCTTCATACATCACTAATCACAACCCTAATTTAAGTCTAACCTTGTTCGAGGCTTTGTACATGATCACATAAATGGAATATTCTCTTCGGTCATGCTACATTTTCAACTCAAGGATATGAGGGCTTTGTTTGATATAACAAATATCATGTTAATTATTTTGGAATATCACCTATCCTATAATAATTATATTATATGATCTCTTCTTTGGGGACCTGGCCTATCACTAGGATGGAGGGAAGTAAAATCCCCCTCACTCACCCCATCCATGAAAATGCATTTTATATAGGGAATAAAGATTAATTAATCAAAGTTCCCTTAAATTGTGTTGATAATAATTCCATAATTTATCACATTTCTACTTTATCCTCACATTCCAATCATCATTGAATGTATTAATATCCATCTCAAAGAAAATGATATTCACCTTCTTGAAATTTTCATCATTCCGTGGATAAATGAGGTTATTATAATTTTATTAAAGAATTGTAACTCATAGGATTCAATAAAATTAAGAAAATAACTCTCTATTTAGTATCTCTATGATGTAATATCATGGTATGGTAATAGTACAAAACATATTTAAGAGGATATCATGAACAATTTATTTCTAAAGGATCATTTTGTTTTCATTATCTCCATAAATAAATTCTCCCACTCTAAATGAAAACATTTTCTTATTTGTAAATTGTTTAAAGGAAATATGAGTGTTTACTTCTATGAATATATATGTGGTTCCACATGTGGTAGTTCGGTTAATGGGGAATACAAAGCTATATCCGTTGATTATCACTCGGTATGATGGTTTCATTGATGAGTGAAATTATTTTCATGTGTTTTGGGCAGGACCTCTAGAACTAAATATCATAGTATAATGAGTAGGAAATCGATGGTTGAAAATTCTATTTCTTTGTGATGATGAGTTATTAGACTCTTGAGCTACTATGAATTGGTTTTTAGGGCCTCTATAAAATCATTTTCGATTAATCTTGTAATATGGGTCCACTCTTAGGTTATTTCCTTCCTTTTTCAAGATATTATTTTGGGTTGTCTTACTGAGTGAGACTAGTAACTACTTCAGATGATACTCTTCTTAGATGAATACTATAGAATTGAAAATTTATGATGATAAAGTCCTTTTTAGTAGGTAATATTATGATCATATCAAATATTTCCATAATAATATGTTCATGGTTTCATTTATACTAGGTGGGAATACCTACCCACCTTTTAGTAAAAATCAAGTCATGTCATCAGTCTTCTTCAAACTAAATAGGACCAGGGATGTCTTCCTACTTCACAATAACTACTAGTATAAATGAACTTTATTCCTTGATAGATGTGGTAATATGATCCTGCTACTATGTTTTCATCAAAATATTCCAAACATCCTCTTTAGGGGAGAGGCTATATGGGTCCTCTCTCAGGTAACTGCCATGATATTCCAATGAGATTATTCACCATTAGTAGTAAAAGGGATATGTATAAACTCCTAGGTTATCATTGAGGTATATTTTGTCCATGTTTTTTTTATGATTGTCAAGATCTAAAAATATTTTTATTTAATGGTGGAAGGTTTTTAGTCCTTTACATCTATTTTTTCCAAGATATATTAATGGGATTTGGAGTTGGAAATCAGAACATATATTGATTCCTAAGTCAGAGTGTCAATATATGGACACATCTATCCTCTTATTTTCATTCTGTAATGTTGATAGGATATATTTATGGGGAATGAAACATGTTCAAAGCCCATAGTAATTTTTGAGATATGCAGAAACACCTCTGTTAGTGATAATAGAGTATGCTTGCAAGTTTATTAAGAAAAAATAGATTTATAAGACTTATCATTGGTTTTAGCCACTGTGTAAAGTAATTTTCATTTTTAGAATTGGGAATATGATCATAAACACTCTATTCATATTACCTCAATGGTTGGAGAGATCTTCCAAATTCCCAGGTCATACATATCATGGGAGAGATCTAATGGGTGGTGTCCATATCAATTTTTTGATGGGTGGAAGATGCATGATGTCGGCAATGAAAATAAAGTTTACGTGAACTAAATGAAATATTATGTACTAGGTAAAGCTCAAGGATGACCCCACATTTAACTCCTATAGATAATGTAGGTTTTGATTATATAACACTAGTCATACAGTCTTGTAGTGGTTCATAGTGGTGATAGGAACCCATTTCTTTAACATGAATTTCCTCTAGTTTGATGGGATATTAGGATTTAGAGGCAAGCGGCTCTCACATGTAGTCCCCAAGGCTAGAAATAAACATGCTATTTTTACTCATTCATATTCATATTTTTCACAATGTTATGCATGCACTAGATTGGTGATGTAATATTTCTAGTCATTAGGGTCATAAGTATTGCAGAAAGTGGAGCGTTAAAATGATTTCTTAATAATGTTGTTATAACAATGGTATTGAGGGATCTATACAAATGTTTTTGTAGATTCTATAACACCACAGATAAGAACATATACCAGTGTAATATCACAAGAAATTACATGCTTATACAATTATATTCATTGGAGTATAATGACTTCTTAATATTTCTTATTGGAAATTTCACAGTAGGTTCATCATTTCAATTTGTGTGAAACATATGAACCAAAAAAATCCTACATTAGGGAAAATACATAATTTATTATAATGATAAATTGACATCGTTTCCACAAATATTGTATCCATTGGTTTCTAATAAGTATTTTTTATGAACTAGAAACACTTGATAACTTCTATATCTATGAGGAGTTATGTGATTACCATATTACTTTACAAAGGTAGGTGGAATAATAAGAAATATCATTTTCAACACATAATTACATGATTTATGACAAGTATTAACCTTTCATACAATACCTTATTATTTGATGTCCAAATTTCTATAGAATCTAGAAAAAATAGTACATATATAGGGAATACTAACATGTTATTTCTATTTCTTTCATAGAAAAAATATTCTTAATATTTCACTCCTATTAAATTTATGATAAAAAATCTCGTTCAGGGACAATATCCGGTATTTGGATATAGATATAAAAATAATTCATACGTAACATTAAACCCTATGAAAAACATTTGAAAATTTTGGTTGAGTAAAACAAAACATAATAAAGGATATAAAAATAATAGAATCTCATTAGTCTGGTGGAAAATGTGAAATCCCTTAAAAACTCTAACATTTTAATCAATAAACCATTTAGTCAATAAATAATATATATCAACCAATAAAACTATATCATTTATGGAGTAAAATAGTTTAATCAAAATAGAAATATAAAAAACCCATGAAATATATATGAGGGATATGAGACTTCATCAAAATAAACCATTCACCAACAAAAGTTCATAAAATTTTCTTTCCCCGTGAAATTATATGATTTCATTAAAATTATTTAGTATGTATAAATTATTCATCTAAGTGTTTCATATTCATAACACATTCTCCCTAAATACTATTCATTTTTTAAATAAATGAATGACATTCAATTTTGTATGAGTAACAAACCAAGTTATCTAACTCCTTTTTTATCATCAATCATAATTCAGTATCTAGTGCATTGGAGAGTAATGTGAGTCTCATCCATTTTAATGAGCTGTATCAATCTCACCCATCATCATATATAATTCTCAAGCACTATATAATTTAAAAATAAATTATAACCTTGCACAATTTAATCATAAAACCCATACTAAACTCATTTGAACCCATAAAAAAAGCTTTTTTTCATATATTGTAGGTTCCCACATTCGGGATTGGAGTGTGATCACACTAACTAAGGGGTTTAATTAGAGTTTGAAAGGTGATTACCCAATTAAAATTACATGTTCCTTTTATCTCACATCCCTCAAACAATCTATACCTCTCAACCCTGACGGTCACCTTGTGATGCTCTTTATCTGGATAGCGCTATGGTTTCTTAATCTGTTTTTTTTGTGTATGTATAATGCCAATATGGATAAAAGTATTTACATAGTTCACCCTCACTGGGATACATCAAAGGATAATTCATCATCATTTTTTCATTCTCCAAAATCAATACGATGGTTACTTCTTACAAAGGTTTGTTCATATTCACTCCTCATCATGGATCACTCCAATCAAAGAATTCACTTATAAAATACATAAATAGTTTATAAATTATGATTATTCCATAAAATCATGAGGAAAACACCTTATTACTCCTTTAAAACTCATTTATTTATGTTTATAAAATTCCTAACTTCATTATACTAGTGGATCTTCACTTCCTGAAATATTGATGTTATCCACCTATCAACCTAACACCTAGTATCATCATTAAGTGATTTTAAAACCACCAATATCTCATAAATCATAAATCTAAGATTTCTACCTTTAACCATTAATAATTAAATACCTCTTGAAAACCTATAAAATTCATTATAGTTTAATTTATTTTTTAATTAATTCACCAATCTAAATACTATAATTTACTTCAATCTTGGCTTGGATCTTTGTGTAAAATTGAGACCCATGAGACATGAAGTTTTGAAGGTTAGTTCACAAATTTATTGAGAGGTTCTCTACTAATTTTCATTTCCAAAGAACAAAATTTCTTGTTCATGTCCTAGTAAAAAAACTATGACTTTTCTCCTTAATCATGACCACTAGAAAAGTTGTGGTCTCCTTCGTCAAATTGTTTTTACTTGAGCCTCCACCTGTCAACCACATATAATGTATATTTAATCATATGACATAACATTTTATCCTCCTTCATAATTTTATATTAAATGTATTATGACATCTCAACCATAGATTCCACACTAAACCATAACATCAAACACTTATCTATTTTCATCCAAACCACCCAACAACCTGGAATGCACCATAGGAATGCTAATTGTTTTTTTCCAGAAAACATAGTCATCCTCCATTAATTCTATTTTTATAACAGTGTTCCATTTTCTTTTCCCAAATCAGCTATGTATATTGTAAATCCACCACAGTGAACTCTAGAGAATGTTCCATCTTCTAGATACCTATCCTAGGATATGGCAATCAGAATTCCTTGCACTCTGGGAGTGGAAATGGCTAGCCTATTCTCACCCATACCATGACATAAACTATAGGTGTGGTCTTGCCAATTTTTTCAATATCATATAAAATCTGGTTTTCCAAAGAACATATTCCAATTTACCAATAATCACTTTTTCAACAAAACTAGCATTTATAGCTATAAATATTTATGTCCATTGCATACCCTATCCAAAAACTATTGGGATCAACCATTCTCCCAATAATAAATTAAAAACTTTTAAAATATTAAACATGTGTGGTCAACAATACTATTTTCATCAAATATTACATGGTTCACTATGATTCCAACACACATATTGTCCACAAACCTTATCTTTCATTATTATTAATAACTTTGACAAACCATGTTGTCAAGAAATCCATCATCAATCCTTTGAGATTTCTAAAAATATATCCCTTCGTATTTTGATAAAATTGCACAATACAATTTTAATCCACCTTATAAAATGAACCATTAGTAGTATCTTCTCTCCCTTAATGTTGTTTTCTCCTTATTAAGATATATTTTCCCCATTTTTTCAATTAAATAAAAATATATTTTTGAATGAAAATCATCTATCCAAAATTCCTTTTTAAAATGTAGGGATGAATTAATCGTCTTTCTCCCTTATCATAGGGACCATAATATCCATATCTTACACCCCCCCCCCATTTTGAAATCTTTATACCACATTCTGTATGAAAAGAAGCTCCAATAAATCTCTACTACCCATTTTTTCAATTTCTAAGAGGGATTCCTCATAGTTTATGACTTCCCCTTTTAGAATATAGAGGACTTACTCATAAAATCCATTTAAAGATTATTTAACATTTGGAATTTTCCATCATAAAAGAAAAAATATATTATCTTAATCATTCCTAACCAAACCATTAGTACATAATTTTTATGTTCATTGTTTTGAAAGAAATACTGCGTAATAATGTAATTGATACTGCGTGTTAATAATATTATAGAATTTATTATAAGATTTTTACAATTTTAACAAATGATACAAATAAAAAACCATACCTTTTAGTACATAACGAACATAAATTATTATATATTTTTATTTAACTATATACAGTTCTTATTTTCTGGCACAATCAACCTCATAGTTCATATATCCACCTTTATTATGTACATCTTCACATAAAATAATAAAAAATAAATCACATGGGAAGATGGGTACCTTGAGGTTCCTAAAGTTGTGGATTAGAAAAAGTTGAGATGAACCAACCCATAACCTTCAAATTTTTCTTTCTATTAATTGTATTTTAGTGAAGGAATTAAATCACAACACTAGGTTCTTTATTGTCACTTATAGGCAGAAAACATAACCTCTTCCTTAAGGATATCCTTTTTTTGTTACCACTGAAAGACTTCACCTCGTAGACAATGTCATTTTTAATTATCTATGGCTTGGTATTTTCAATAATTTTGGAATCCAACACAATTAAAAATGTATTACCTTTTGTAAAATCTCTATTGGATATCACTTCTATCATTATTTCCATTATATATTAAAAACATTTTGTGCTATGTGTGAAACCAAATTTGAAAACCCTGTATGTTATATCTCGAATTTCCATCTGGGAATACATTATCTTTGATAAAGTCAACTTCATACTCTATTAAACCATAATCATAGATAAAATACTCTTTATTTTACTTCCATAATTACCTTTTTTCCTTATAATGTAGTTGTTGTGACAATCTAGAGTTTGTTGCATTGTAAACCCTTCATTGAGGTTATTTCTCATTCTCCAATACATTGAACCTATTATCATGATTTATACGCTTCTTTTTGGTTTAGTCTATATAATGATATGATATATGAGTTGTGTATCTCTATATAGATTATTTACTCTCCATTCATTCTTTTAATTTCAAAGTCATGAAATTTGATCACAGTTAGAGCAAAGAAAACATCTAAAATAATAATCAAACTTTATTTGGTCTCTCCATTTTTTAGATATTGTCAGTTGTATAGTAATTAATACATATTAGGTGTTATTAGATTCAAAACATCTTCAAATTATGTTACCAAACCATACACGATATAATAAATTTGGTTCCTCCATCTTTTGTGGAACCACATATCCATATTTTTCATGTATCAACACCAGTCTTCAAAATTTCATATCTATAAACCTATAAATTTTTATATATGTTTTGGTTACTTCCATAGAGATCTTAATCATCTATTTTGAGGTCTTTATACTATCCTCAAGGTCTCTGGTATTTGTATAATAATTTAAAATATCATAGCCGACTTATTTAACTATTATCTGATAACACCCAAATCCCATTTTAAAAATTCTTATCATATTCTTAGTCATTGAATATTGGTATTTAATTTATTCTCCATGTCCATTTGGTTTATGATATCATGGTAATGGTAATAAAGAATATCAATTTCCACATTCATCTTAATTACCATTATTTTGATTTTGAAATTTATGGTCATGTGTTTTTTTCTTTAAACTATTTATTTACAAGGAAAAATACTAAATCAGTGATTAGTATACACTATGCATAATAATCTATCAATCATTATTATTACTTATTGATGATTTATTTAAATAAAAACATGATTTTGTTTCTATTTCATCACCAAAATTAGATATAATTTTTAGCTTCAAATGTGGGTATAAAATTTGGAATCCTTTCCTTGAATTATGATTAGAAATATAAATATATTAAGTTTTAGATTTTACATCAACAGAAAAAACAAAATTTTTAAGATGGATTACTATAGTTATTTTTCTTTTCTCTTATTTTTCATGAGGTTCTTTTCACATGTAAATTCTTAATTGACCAAAAAAAAGAATAAATTGCATTCACATGTCTTTAGAGAAAATAGAATGATTCCCTTTTTACTAAAATTATTCCTTGATAGTCTCCTTAAATGGTTCTTTGATGGAAGTATCAATTGAAAGTTTACTTTGATAATATCAAATTTATCATAAAGAAATATGAAAAAAAACAATTCTATCTTCACCAATTTTCTTGGAACTCCAAGGGGATCTTCTATGAAACTGATGAACTCCTTTTTCCCAATTAATTATTTATTTAAATAAAATTTATGATCCTTCATTATGTATTGAATTTTTCTTCAAAAAGATAATGTCAACAAAAAAATAAATAAATGAACTTATCAATTTGATCCCCACTATTGGGTCCCATAATGGGGTTAATTATGAAATCACCCTGAGGGGTGATGAATTAGTGTATAGAAATGACAAGTAAAATTATAACTACTTGAACCATTTATCTCACATACCACAAGTATCTTGACATATTAACCATTCAGGTAACTTTTTTTATACACTTTAACAGGATATTCTTAAGGTTTCACTATTTGTGTTGGTGTGTATGAATAAAGTTATATGGACATGAGTGTTTTAATTGTTCACCGTCACGAGCCTATGTCCAAGGAAAAAGAATTATCATTGTTTTATTCTCCAAATTTATGATGAATACCACTTATTAAAAAGGTTTATTCTTGGTCACCCCATTATTTGTTTCACTTCCTTACAAAGTTTAGGGTGAACTCAATATTTCCTGGATCTCACTGATGACTCATTGCCACATATCCTTTATCCATTTCTCATCGCTCCATGATGAATCCACAAATAGATTATATATGTGTATAATCCTTCAAATTATCACTTAATTAATCATTAAATAAAATTTAGAAACACTCTTTCGATCCATTTTTCTTATCCTTCACAATATGAAGAAAACCTTACTGGCAATTCTCCTTCACTTTCCAAAACTGGTTTGAATAAATGTTTTCCATGATATAGAACAATAATCAAAAAAAAAATTTCCATAGTCCTAATAGCCTAGATTTGATGATTAATTTATTACATTGGCAATTGGTACAAGGAAATTCATCTATAAGAACTGAATATTTAGTAGTACTGGAAAACTATACAATTAAATTAATCTCACATACAAATTAATAAAATTAAATACAACATACTATTCATTTATAACACCGTTATTCCTCATATTATAAACCAACATAATAATCACAATACACTTCCTAAAATCATTGAAACAAAAACATCATAAAGGGGTTAGATAATATTATTGGTAAGGGTATGCATAAACTGGATCATATCCTGAATAAATATGGAATAATCAATATGTAATGTTAAATAACTAAAAACACATTTAATTTAATTAATAACCCAATAATGAAGAATAATATGGAATAAATTAATGCTGATAAAAAAATATCATATCAATTAAAACATGATCTTGAAATATATCCATGAATATTAGGAATCATAAAATAATCACATTGACATCGATAACTAATCTCATTAATAAGAAATTCATAACTATAGAAATCATAAACATAATATCAAGGCCTCATTAAAATACATATTACATAAATTGGTATTTCCTTGTCCAAATACCCAATCTAGTTTGTCTCATTAGAACTACCTATATATCGACCGACTATATAGGCCCCCACCCATCAAATACAAATTCAAATTCATTCATCATATGGAAGGGGAAAAACATAGTCAATATAATCATTTATATTAAAAACAATCAATGGAAATGTTAGTACATTCCCCAATCAAAAAACACAATCATTAACCATCCATATTAATATAGTGAGCGGTATCAAAAGAGTAGATCCGCAATCAAAGTGATCATAAATAATCCAAATAATTAATAAAGATAGTAACATTACAGCATATCCATAGTGTATTATATGATAAATTAGGGTTGTTGTCTTTTATGAAAATAATTAAACAAAAATATCATTGAAAACATTTTTGAGATAAATACCCTTTTACATAGAGAATAGCATTCAAAAAATTAAAAATTAAAGAAAATTAAGAAAAAAATTATCTTTGAATTTTTTTTGGGAAACATGCAAATTAATCCTCAAAGAAATGATTATATATGATGGTGGAAAATTCTATATAGTCTATAAAAGTTAATAAAATATTCCTTTCACACTTTTATACCAGATAATTCCAGCCAGAAGCAAAGCTTCTGACCATTTATTAAAAAGAAAGAAATAGTAAATCAGAGCAGCGGGCGGGGTCAAAAAAATAGAAATTCCCTCAACCACCAATAACAGATCTAAAGATCATAGTACGATATATAATTTCCATAATCATTGTCACCAAAAGACTCCCATTAAAATTGAGACATATCCCAATGTAATACTTTAATAATATTTGTATCCAATACCTTAAACGATGATCTGGTCGACACGGTTCTGGGAACATTAGAATAATCCTTATGGGGTCTCATCTTTGAGGGGACAGAGGTGAACTCTCCATCATTAATATTCTTTGTGCCACTTAAGATTTCATCCTTGTAAGATGTGTGCCCACCAATGCCCTAAACTCTAATCGGGGTACCCAACTCTCATGTTCATCCTCATAAACGTTTCCCCATTTCTCAGTTAATTCAAATACTGGAAAAAGAATCTGTATTTATTGTTTGCTATCAATATATTGTTGTGCATCATTCTGATAGGAGTCATCAACCTAGGAATTATCAGGGGTCATCAATCCTAGAGTCTGTATGTGGGTGTACTAAACTGGAGTAACCTCTTTAACCTTGTCAAACTGAGTATTAGAGGGTCTACTATGAGCCTCCTTCGGAGATACATCAACTAGAAACCCTTTTCCATTGTCACATTTCCCATCAATTAGCGCATCAGCAACAATGGGAGCTGACCCGTTTAATGAACCACTATTATGAGCAGTTGACAATGTTGATTTCTTTACCATGGACTTCCTATGACAGAGAGTGAATGAATGACCTCTAACCCCACATTCCTCATAATAAACAATCTTTTGGCATAACTCTAAAGTGTGACCAACATCCATACATTCATTGCAGAAAAGTGGTTTTTTTCATACTCGACTTTAATTTGAATGTTGTCAGAAGGAGTGGAAAGAGATACCTTGTCAATAAAAGTGATCTAAGATCAACCTCCACCAACATCCTAGCAAAGTGACCAAACCAAACAACTTCAGTCTCCTTGTCAAGCCGAATCAGAGTCCCAATTGTCATGCCAATATCATGCACAGTTTTCGGATGCCATATGACCCAATTAAGTCCATGAAGACAAATCCAAAGCTATAAAAATTCATTTCTTGAACTTGAGACATTAAAATCCAAAGAACATTCATGAAAATGAAGCCAACCAGGTTTCATAAATAGGGTTCCCATGATCTATGCTTGAAGCATCAAATCATCAGATGGAAAAAGGCAATGAAAACATCCTCGTCCAAGATAAACACATTTTCAGTTAGAGAAACCCCACAAAGGTCATATTTTTCAAATAAAATAATCATGTTTCCATGGATGTTCACCTTTAGGAAAAACTATACATGCAATCAAAGAGTTTTTACCAATTAACATTCTCTCAGCAAACACTGCAGGGTTGGCTTCAACCTAAGAGGTTGAAGCTTTACGAAGAATTATACTAGAACATGGGTCCTTGAACAGTTCCAACGAACCAGCTTTAACCCTGGTGTTGATTTCCCCACCACACCGGAGTGAGAACTAAGATTATTAACACCATAGGGATCGTCGTGATTCGTCCATAGATCTAACGCACGATGATGAATGAAGATCATCCAAGGAATTCATCTTCACCGCAACTATATCAAGCTTCGACGGAAGACAGAGGGTTGCAAACATCAATATAAACCCAAGGGACAGGAGTAGACGTCGACTAGGGTATCATCGATGCCACACTGCCAGGAGAAGTTAGACGATGGAAGCTGAGGAAAAAAGAAGCACCATGGAAAACCCTAGAGTCCATCGCGGCAGAAGGGTCCTCTAGCAGCCTGTAGCGCCATCTACTACCTTTCACACTTTTATAAAATGAACAAAAAGTACCTTATTTCGAAAAAAATAGTAAACTTATTATCAGCCTATTTTTAAAAAAGATAAACATGGGTAAAAATTTCTTTAAAAAAATTATATAACACTAAATAAATTTTTTAAAACATTTTTGGAAAACATGGATACATAAGAAATATAATTTTTGACTGAAGAGGGAAATAAAGTAATATTTTAATAAAATTATTTTTTCAATAGTTTTAAGTAACTAAGAGAGGGAAGAAAGTAATATTACATTAAAAATGAACAAATTTACAGATAAAAAACATATTTTTTAAGAAATAAATATAAAATAGTTCTCCCAAGGGAGAGTTAAACAAAAAAAATCTTGAATAATGATGAGGTTGTTAAATAAAATCAAACCACTTTTTTAAGTTTGGAATCATAACACCCATATAATAAAAAATATTAAATTAAGCAATAAATTTCATGAATACAAATATATCCATGATATAACATATCAAATGGTGTTTATATACATCAATGAAAAGAAAAATATAGTGAATATAAAATATGTCACATAAAAGTAAAAGTGAACCAAGAAACCCTTACCCCATGGCCAACTACTATTATATGTGTTCGAATCTAATGTATAATAAATATATATTTATTATATATATATTCATGAACCATAATAATAAATACAATACCATATATTATTTCTCTTATAACCATTTATCGCATATTTCTTAATAATTATTTATTTAAATCACTCTTCTGGGTGATATCCCCTTCATTTTTCATGTATGATTTGGTTAGGTAGTTTTAATAATTTTAATTTATCATGTTTTTTTATCTCAACAATTTTAATCATGATCAAGAATATAATATATATTCATTAAATACATATTTATAGTCATCCATTAAAATATAGATGGAAAAGTGAATTATGTTGTTCATGGATATGGTAGTTTGTATGTATGCATGAACGTTATTTTAATTTTTGGATGTATGGAATGAAATAAAGGAAATTAAAAATTAACCATTTAAATCTTATATTTTAGTTTATCTCATTTGTTAACCTGTTTTATCATTAATCACGATAACATGTTTTTCAAACCTAAAGGGCTATAATTTTACCTAGATGGTAAAAAATATCTCATAAATATTCAAGGGATGAAATGATTTACCATATATTATCAAAATTTTCATATTTCATGATATTTTTTATTTTTAAAAATTTAATAAAATATTATTCAGTTAATATTTTGTTAATGTCAATTTTTACAATATTCATTTAATTTGACTTAAAAAAATAAATAAAAATGTCGAATGAGAATATAATATTTTGTAAAAACAATAATATGTCATATTAATCTACCAAATTCTTGGATCAATACAATAGACTCAAATTATATCGCTTTAAATATTTTTAAAATCATATACATTATTGTTCTAATAATTTAATATTCTATTAGCGTTGTGTAAGAATTTGGCATATTTATTTAAAATTATAATATATAAATAATTTTTCATCAGAAAAATAATTTCATTATTATAAAAACAGATAATTATATACTTTGGTAACTTTATTTTTCCACTATGTGAACATAAGAGATATTTAAAACTAAGAGAGTGACCCTTTGTAACATTCTTTGCCATAAAATTTATAGAGGTAACATTTATTGACAAGGGTCCCTCAAACAACAAAAATTATCCTATAGTGAAAAGGGGTAGACTAAACTCTCCAAATAATAATTTGTATAAAAAATTAGGTCATATCAATTATTTTTAACTTAGCTTAACTTGATATACCCTTTACCAATATAACAATTTTACCACATTTACTATTCATAATGCCTAAAAATAAAAGGGAACTATTTACAAAATTTGAACCAAATTATTCGAATTATAGAATTAATATTTTCAAATTATATACCTATAAGTGTAAGAAATTAATTTTAAAATATATTCTCAAAATGTGATGAAAACTACTTTTAAAATAATAAATTTTTTAAGTAAATATAGATTTATTCTTATCTCATGAATAAAAAAAATTCTGAATTTTTAAAACATTTTATTTAATATTTAATTTTTAATTTTCATTAAAATATATCTCCAAAAGGTATTAAATTAATTTATTAATATATAAATACATTGCATTCAAAAAAGAGTTTTTTAGAAAATTTATTTTAATGTTTAAAAAGGATTTTATACCAAATTAAAACAAAAAATTGGGTACCATTAACATAATTACATTAAAAAATATAAGAGAAAAATAATTTTTATAAAAATATTACTTAATAAATTCTTGAAAAAAATGAAATCTTTCAATTAAAATTATTATTTTTCACTATTCTCAAGAAAATCATTCATTTCATAAAAATCCAAAAAATACACTATAAGAAAATTTTGATATGATGATTTCAAAAATGATTTTATTTTTACAAAATAAAATATATACAATTTCAAGAAATTAATTGTAAAATTTTATCACAATAATCAATAAAATCATTATTTAGTAAAACATATTTTTGAAGCATAACATACCCTCACTAATAAATTGAGTAATTAATTCCTAATCATTAATCAATTCCTTTATGTTGAGTTTATCCATTATGTAAATTTATTAATTTAGTTAATAATTTTAATACCCACTAATTCAATAGTGAATCGAAAATTATTATGTTAAATTATAATATTTTAATAAAACATTGATGTTTTTTAACTTGGTTCCATCTGTTGTGTATTCTATAAAACATTGTGTCCTTTTAAAATACTAATGTGTCACATTCTCTCCAACCCCTTCAAAATTTTGTGTCCTCATAGTCTTAACATGATCTCGATAATCAAGGGTTTTTAATTTATAAATTACCTAGTGATAACTCTATATAAAAAAAGGATAATAAAACATCCTCTTCAAATAATGAAATAGAAATATTAAAGTTATCACTATACTAGGCCTCCAAATTGGAGAAAATAAGAAGATGTGAAAATGTGGGCATGGAATCGAAAAATATCAATCATGAATTGATAGATAGTGATAGAGAGCATGGTCATGTGAAATTTAACCATAAAAACCCATAACTTTTTAATGTGTTAAAAGACAATTATCTCAACGAAAATGAAGTTAATATGAAGAAAACCTTCTTCTAATATCCTTTTCCAATACTTTAAGAATTACATTACAATATAGACTAATAACATAAAGAAATATAATTACATGAAAAATATAATTTATTCCTTTAATAAATTTCAACCCTAATCACATCCATTCTCCAAATTATTAGTATTAAAGATTCATTTTTCATTCCTCATGAACAAAAATCATATTATAACAATTCAATTTATATACAAAAGGAGAATGATATATTTCTCATATATTTATACATTAGCAACTACTGAAGTAGTTTCCACAAGTAATGATAATACCCAAAAGTTTACTCTTTCATGTGATGAGATAAGTTAAAAAACATCAAGGGATAACATTATATTATTTCATAAATAGTTTTCCCTCTATCCCAAACAACCTAAATAAAAATAATGTAATGAATATTTTAACCACAATGGTTATCTCATACCCATCAGCTCACACCTCCAAAAATTTAGTAGTGTTGTTCCCAAATATTCTTTTCTATTAAAACTAAATTCAATATCTATCTTATCCCAATAAATAAAATTCTAAAATTTTATTAATCACCTCAAAATCCCAAAAAAATTAAAAATATATGATTCTATAATATGCTTCACAAAATTAGCTTGATCATTATCCAGAAAATAATTTAATTATAAAAATTTCTTTTTAACAAGGACATAATGTTGTCTAGTTTTTAGTGTTACAACCTTCTCTCCCTTAATTTGGGGGTTCAAGTCCTACATCCTTGCTATAAGTAACTAGTTATCACCTCACATGTGGGTTTGAATTTTTCCAATACTATATCAATATTGTTTTTATAATGTTCCCAAATTGTTATAAATCATAATTCCAAATGCATCAATGAAAGGATAAACATTAAAGGTTACCAAAACCCTTAAAATTATTCTTTGAAAATTTAATTGCATCCTTCCTAATATAACATTTTCTATAAAACATATACTAAGCCAATGGGTTGTATTTCAATAAAACTATCCCAAAAACATCATTAATCTAGATAAAATACCATCTTATAAAACAATAAAATGGGTTTTTAACCATTTTATCTTTGGATCAACCTTAAACACATAAACCCATGAATATATGAATAATTTTCATGTTAATAAATATATATATGATTCCAAATTTAACACAATTTTTAGATGTTCTAATATTCGTAATTC
The DNA here is from genome assembly GCA_963277665.1 of Viscum album. Lineage (NCBI taxonomy): Eukaryota > Viridiplantae > Streptophyta > Magnoliopsida > Santalales > Viscaceae > Viscum > Viscum album. The sequence continues at coordinate 1,763,271,054 of OY728136.1, read as the reverse complement.
CATAATATCCTTAGTAAAAAGATTCTATAACATAGTTCTTGAATCCCAATACCGAAATACTTTAACCATTTTACTCTAGTGATTTTCAAAAAAACGTAACATCCATGGTCCAGAAGTTTACCTTTAAAAGAAGAAAATGACTCGAATATTTCTGAGTTCCCCATAGTTAATAAATTGAACTATAAATGGATCCCTATGACGAAATTTATTTCTATCCATTTGACTCGTCACTTTTAACTAAAAATTTGTTTCTCAATGCCCTTAATTTCCAAAAATAATTCATTTTCTTATCCCATTGAGAATTTATACAATGTTCAACTTCCCACATTTCTAACATAATGGTAACTAATTGTTCTATCTTTCATAATCTCCAGCACTAAATCTCTTAGTAAACTCTATCATTCCCTTATATAGTGATCTTGGGAGATGGATGCGATGTATGTAATCCATCATATATCATGATTAATAGATAAAAATAATTACAATATCATTAACTCCATTAATAATCCAATTTGGTTTATCATAATCACAAGATTATCCATCATATTTAGTTTTAGCATGACTCCTACATGCCCTAAAAATTTACTAAATTCAAAATTCATTGTATAAGAAACAATAATCATAGTGGGAAACCACATTAATGTACATTACCAAAATTTTATGATGTTAGCATATTGTTAGACTTATCTTCAATTTCATTAATTAGATTATGTTTCTAATAAATTATTTGAAAAACCAAGTTCCCAATATTTTACTATACTTCCTCTAATGCCAATGACAAAAACCCCAACCCTAGTTTCCTAGAGTTAGTGGTTACTTTATTACATTGTCCCTATATATAAGGAATAACAACCCAAATGAATAAGTAGTTTAGTACTCTTTTAAAACTTGATAAATACTTAGATTTCACACTATAATTTCATTCTCAAAATAATAAATCATATTTTATTTTAAAAATCCATTATTTCATTATAATATACTTTTATATTAATCCTAATTCATTTCCTCTCTTCCTGGGAAAGGAAATGTATGATATGGGTGAGATAAAATGCTTAGTAAGGGTATTAATATAGTGGATACTATAATGAATAAATAATGAAGAATAAATATATAAAGTTACATAACTAAAAAAATCATGTCTTTTAATAAAAAAGTTTATCACAAAGAATAATATGGCATGAAAAAATCATGATCAAATAATTTTATATATATAATCACATAATCTTTAAACATATCAATGAATATCATAACTATTAAAATAATAAAATATACTTCATTAATAAACCTATTAATAATAAAATTCATAATTTTTAACATCATAAAGATATTGTCTTGGCTTGTGATAAGACATATTACATAAACTTGAAATGCCTTAGCTAAATACCCAAGCTATTTTGTCTCATGATACTTTATTATTCATCAAGCCGCTATAGAGGACCCCACATATCACTTACTTAGTCTAATTAATTCCTCACTGGGAGGTGGTAAAACATTATCAATGTAATAATTTTTTTTGAAAAACTATCATAGGATATTTTATACTTCCCTGAATCAAAAAAAAAAGAATCATAAACCATACAGAGTAATATAGATAATGGTATCAAAACAGTACATCACCAGTCAAAATAGAAAGAAACCATTGAGTGAAATAATAAGTATATTATAATTTTAAAAACTCCCTGATGGATCATAAGTAATATAATGGTTGTTTTCATGGATGAATATAAATACCATCAAAATTTCATTACAAATATTCTTAATGAAAATACACATCTCACTTTGAAAATTTCTTTTAAATGCAGAAAAAAATTAATATTAGGAAAAACAATTATTTGAAATGAATCATGGAATATTTTAAGGTAATATTCAAGGAAATGATTGGTTACAATGGTGGGTAACTTCATAAATGTCATAAAAGTTAAAAAATATTCCCTTCACATTATTATAAAAAATGTTATAAAGTACCTTGTTCAGAAAACTATAAGAAGATTTCTTTAATAACATTTTTAAAAAACTCAAAAAATGGGTAAAATTTTAGATAATTAATCATTTTTAGTATTTCAATTTTGTTTTTTGAAAATACTATCAAAAGTCATCGATGTAGATGGAAATTGATTTTTGATGGAAGAGAGAAATAATGTTATCGTTTCGTAAAAAAATTCCCAATAATTTATGTAATAAAGAGAGAAAATGGTATTATTAATTTAAAATTTCAATAGTTTCAATATGAAAATAAAAAATAATTTTTTAAGATAGAAATATCAAAAAAAATCACACAATGGAAAATTAAACATAAATAATCAAAAATAATGATGAAAGAGTTAAATAAACCTTTATAAATTTGGTAATATATATATTATAAGAATCGTGAAAGAGATAAATTAAAATGAAACAACAAATAAAATTAATATAGATATATCAGTGATATAAAATACTAATGTCTAAGTATATACACCACATAAATTAAAACAATTGTTGAATAAGCCATATGTCTCGTGGAAGTAAAAGTGAGACAAGAAACCCCTACCTTTGGTCTAACGTCCTTTCTACATGTTCAAACCTCCTATATGATATTTATATATTTTTTATAAATATATTAAATAAAAATAATCTTACATATAATACCATATATTATTTACTTATAACCTTTCATCGCCCTTTTATTAACAATTCTTTACTAAATTCCTTATATCAGGTGAATTTTCTTATTTTTCATGTATGTTTTTGTTTGTTAGTTTCTCTACTTGTACTTTTTTTAGAGTTTATTCCTTTATTAAATTTTAATATTCTTGTAAAAAAAATTTCTATTCATTATATATATATATATACCAAAACATATAGATTGATAAATAAATTATATTATTCATAGAGATGGTAGGTCGTACGTATGCAAGAATGTTTTTTTTCATTTTTAGATGGATGGATTGAAAAAAAGGTGAATAATAATTCACCATTAAATAATTATTATTATATCATATATATCATCTATATTCAACAAATATATCCTTATTTCTATTTAATTAAAAAAATACATCGCTTCGTGGTAGGGAAAGTCCACAAGTATGAAAGTTAAGCGTTATCATTTTCCAATGGATTTGAAGGTATAAATTTCTCTCTGGTATTATAATTATAGAAGAAGAATTATTTCATAAATATTATATATATATATATATATAGTAAAAATATGATAATAGTCATCCATACAATATTATTATGAAAAATAAATTGAATATCTATGTGGAGATGGTAAGTCGTATATTCGCATTAGCGATACTTTCACATTATATTTAACAAGAAAAGAATGGATAATGGAGGTATAGAATTATTAATAACATTTAATAATATTTATTATTTGAATTAATTATTTTATGATAAATAAAAAATATTTAATGGAGGTAGAAAATCAAGTAAAAATATAAAGTGATCAATTATGGAAATTACCTCATCTTTGAAAGGAATCTTATAGATCCCTTGTAAATGGCCCTAGGTTTGGTATACTGGGAATCATGAAAAATATAGAATGTTTATAGAGAGTTTGGTAGAGAATTTGGTAGGATTTTTTCAATATATAAGAGTCAATGTGGTGTAAAGAAGAGAAATTAGAGTTCCCCTTTCATAAGTTAGGAGAGGAGAACTCATGGAATTTCTCAACAGAATAAAATATAATAAAAGTATAATTTTGAACAAATTTCTCAAAAAATTAAAAGAATTCATGTATAATATTGGATGGTTGTAACACCCTAGCTTTAGTAAATTATCCCTTTATTCATGTATTTTAGGTATATTAATTAATTGGGTTGTGTTTTTGGAGGTTTAGAGGAGTTTTAACATGTTTTTTGGGATTTTATATAGGTTAAAAACATCATAATGGTTTATAGAAACCATTAAATACCTCCCAAGAAACCCTAAAACTAAAATACGGATCACTAGGTAGGTTCACGATTAGGTTCATTGTTTGTCCAAACCATGAATCCACCTAAGAGAAACCTATGATGTCAAACAAATGGGTTTTTATAGTTGGCGCATGGTTTGTCTAATAGTGAAATACAACCATACAATGTGTGTTTTGAGGTAGCGGATAACACATGGTTAGCACAATGTTTTCCAAATAATGCACCCAATCGTGTGATGTTAAAAATAAGATCCATATTTTGTGGATCTGATCCAAATCACTAACTTACTCTCTCTTTCATCCCTTTTTTGGGATATAACATGGTTTTAATTCCTTATAATGGATTGAGATACCTTTTTTATTAATCTGGGTGTGATGTTTTGTCTAATATTAGTGAGTAATAGGCGTAGTTTTCATTATAAGTGTCTCTTCTTGGTGATTTTCTGTAGTTTTCTTCCTCTTAATTCTCTTGTATCTTGGATATAGTCTATTTGGGATATATTCATGATGTGTAAATTCAATCATGTTGAAATATGATTGTTTGGATGATATGGAAAAAGATATAAGGTGAATTTTGGATTATCTAATCCTTGTTTTTGTAATTTTTCGTCGTTCATTTTTTATTTTTGTTTGAGAGGAAGGTGTCTTCACTAACAAATCCCATTATTATATCTTGAAGTCCTGATTTAAAATTTATTTATATTCTTGAATTAAATTTTAAAATTGATATCAAATGTTTGGTAGAAACCCTCTTTAGTGATCATAATGTCTAATTATGGAAATTGGGTGTTTTGTAAAGTGCCCAATTCATGATTAAAAATTATTATTTTAAAATATGTATTTTTTTTATTCTTATAAATGGTTTGATAGATTTTTTTTAAAAAAAATTATTGAAATGGTTGATTTCATGTGAAATTTGTAAAAAATGGTCATTGTGTGTTCATTTTCATTGATGTGACCCTAGGGAAGGGGAGTTTACCATTATAAAATATCTTATATGGTTACCTTCTAATGACATGGTACATTGATGAGTGATCGCTCATTATTATGTAACTATAACCTGAGAATGCATATAAGTCCCTATCATTTTCAGATTCTTCTAACTCTAATTTTTTTATCAGTTCAATTGTTCCTTATCATTAAACATTGGCGGACATGTTTCATCAATAATTTTTCTTTTTTTGAATAAAGACAGACTTAAGTTTTTAGAAAACTTGAGAGAACTATGGAGGATCCATGTGGTGAGCCTTTATTGCTGAAAATGACCTAAATTTCCAAGATGTATGTTTATTTTAATTAATCGACTCTAGGTATAAATGGGTCAATTGTTACCAACTGTTCTTGGTAATTTTAGAATCCTCTAAGGGGGGTTTGTTTTTATATGTAAGCAAAGCTAAAATCTATCTACATGGCATTTACACACAATGTAAATGTGTTACACGATGTGTGAAATCCACCACAATTATGTAATTAACTGATTCATGACATGAAGTGGTTACACATCATAGACCAATTACATATCATGTAATTTTTGGTAAAATTAAATATTTATCCTAGGTGATGAGTTTTTTAGAATATCCCTTTAAAAATAAATATATGATGTGTAATTGAATTGCACATCATGTAGTTTCCCAAGTAGATTTGTAAACGGTGTTATATGTGATTTTAACTCATTCTATCACATATAAATTCTACCTATTGGCCCTATAATAGATTCCAATAAATTTTGGGTTGCCTATCTATATTCCTGATGTCTCATATGAGCAATCATTCCCAGTTATATAATTTGGGTCTAGTTTTCCCATATTAACCTTTGACCATTGGTTGTTATGGTGTAACTCTTTGAGTATGGTCATGTTGGTTTTTTTCCTAAAAGGTTTTGATCTAGGATCCCTCTTATGATCATCTACACCTTATTCTTCATATATTTTTTCCTTTGTAATCATTGTGTTCTCAATCAATTAAAGAAAGGGGTATAAATCATAACCCTGTAGATTGATTTTTAATTTCCATATATATGAAATAATGTGGTTGCACTAACGCATATACGCAATATTTAATTAATTCAATAGAATAATCATAATCCTATGTTGGGTTATTCTTTGGATTTGTTTAGATTTAATGGATGATGTGACATGGATTGTGGTTATCCACTGGGTGATCAATCCATTGAAAATATTGAATGGGAAATATCTTACTTATGACTTTTATCATGTCATGTTATTCAAGTCATTGATCAACATAGATTGACCTTGTAAAATAGATAATTGACTAATTGAATAAATGGGTAATTTAAAATATATATGGTAATTATCATAATTAAAAACATGGTCTTATTTGGTCAAATGATTATATGACTAATATTTTGATATTTACTTATGACATATGATTTAATACTTATATACTAGGTGTGGGCCTTGACATATGTTGTAATGATTCTATACCATGCATGTTGTAATTCTTATATGCTGGGTCCTGGCCTTAAAACATGTTGTAATGAATATATTCCAGGTTCTGACCTTGACACATGATATAATGCTTATATACCGGTTTTGAGCCCATCACATGATGTAATACTAATATAATGGGTTATGCCTTTAAACTTACAGATATTATTATATAGAAGTTGTGGTCCAATTATTTTTTATATGATAAGTATATAGTTATGGTTGGAATGGTCGTGAGACATGATCAGAGACCATTTGGCATAGTTTGAAGCTAGTTTATGTCTTACCATGGTTATATGGGTGTTTTTCGCATGTTTATGACACATGATCACATATATTACATCATGGTGTCGAAGAAGGTTGAAGTTGTATTAATTTATTTTTGTTATTAATTAATACACATTTTTATCGCATTATTGCAAAAACATGTTATCAGAATGGTTTATTTATACATAGTTGTGTCAACCTACTAGGTTATACTCACACCCAATTCGAGCCATCATTTGTTACTTGAGAAGATTACATTGTTGTAGTTTGGGATAAGGGAAAAAGAACATATATTTGATTGTTTCTTATTGGATGGGATGGAGTTTGGAGATGGAATCGACATTGGGTTCCGTACTGGGGAAATAGAGTCTATATTTTTTCCTACAACTCTTTTATTTGTATTAATTTTAGAATGACATTTAGTTACATTCTCGAACAAAATGACACTATTATTTTGTTATCTATTGGATTATTTAGTTGGATTTTATTGTCTAATTTTCTAATGTATTATATTGTTTCAATTATTTTTTGTGCTATGATATAATATTATACTTTCATTATTGTAACTCTATACTTGGGGTTATAGTCTCCCCCTATATTCAACACACCAATGCTACTAGTTGGTAGCCTCTAGAATATGGGTAGGTTCCCTTGAGGACTCTTAAAAAACTCTTTTTCGCCACATGATAGAGTGTTAGATCAGGATATTTAAAAAAATTTCATAAGAGGTTTCTTTTCTATTTATTTACTTTTAGGGGAAAGTTATAAAGGAGATTATCATGTGTTGAGACTTGGTAATGACTTTTAAAATTGGAGTATCTAACCCTTATAAGGGGTAAAATATGAGTTATTAGGGTTGGGAATTTTGTTCATATAGCTCACTTGTTACATTTGATGTTACTTCACCTTGATCAATTCACATGTTTTGTGATGTTGTTGCTTCTTGAAATTTGTAATTGGGGCCCAGTGTCCGATAAGATGTTTATGTATACATCATTATAGGCACATGTGGATATATACTGACATGCATGGTTCATGATAGAGATATATTATTGGGAAATTTATGTATTACCTATGTAGACTATGATATGAGATATCTTCTATACTAAATAAATGAAATGAAAGAACTATTATGTAATGTTAAATAATTTTTTAATCCATGTTTAGAGAGACTAGTTTTAACATCCCCCAATTTATAACTCTCACGCATGGCCACAAACGGTTTCTAATTATACCTCAAGAGTTCCTCCCAATAAATCATAGGTGGTTGGATAGTAGTGGGGGTGTAAAATGTGTAGTGGGGAGACTATATACCCTCGCATGAAGTGTTATATCTGAATAAATAAGCCATACAAATGAAATAAATCATAGTATAAACATAAAATAAACTATTAAAAATCCAAATCGTTAATTGAATAAATAATAGAGGAATAATGTAATGATGTGATGGAATGTAAATAAATTTCATGTTCTATGTAAAATAAAAAATAATAATAGTAGACTCAAGAATCACTAAAATTTCCTCAGTTCTAAACCCCTTGTCGATCCAACTCCAAACATCATCCCACCTAAAATAAAACATTCAACAGTAAGGTTATTTTTCCTTCTCCAAACCTGGATCCATGTAATCCACTGAGGTACCAAATGGAGGCCTGAATAGGGTGTGAGTAAAATTCATTATGTCGAAACCACCATGTGAAAACTAACTATTCCAATAAAAAGTATATGATAAAATTTGATAAAAATGTTTTTTAACTAATTAAAAAATTAATAATATACAATAATATCTTACATCTGCTCCACACTGGGATATCTATAAGAATTTCTCACGAACATTCCAACCTTAATAGTATAACCTTGGTAAAATAACCTACTTTAGAATCATCCCAAAATATATTGGCGTATGTTTGAAAAACATTCCAATTGAAACCATATATGTCAAAAAATCACAACAATCTATGTCAAAGTCCTATTAGTACTGTTATATGTGTCCCTATAACCATTATAGTATCTTGTTCAATTCCTGAGAAGCATTATAGCATCTGGTTTAAACCCTATAAAAATTACAACATGGGACTAGGCCAAACCTTCTTAATATAAGAATTATTGAATATAAGTGTTCATGTGAAGAAACCATTCCTAATATAGACTCATTTTAGCAAGGATCACATGGCTTGTTTGAAAAGCATGGATATCACAATATCACATCATATGCCTCAATGGTTAATTATAAAAATTTCCATTTTCCTTTAAATGAGATAATTCATTTATATCACAATTTACCAAAAAAAAATCAATAACCATTAATACATAACATAGGGATTCTATTTTAATAAATAACATAAGGTCTAATTTCAGGATAAACATGCTTTAATCTATTAGTCAATTCAATTATATTAAAGTTTCTCTCACAGAATGGGTATCCATAAGCTAGGTTAATGGCCCATTGAGATAAAAAGATACTAAGGAATAATCCAATTAATTATTTAATGAGTAAAAGATAACTTCACATAGGTACAATCAGAATATTACATATAATAGGAAATTATCAAACCATAGGGTTATGATTATGAACAGATACCTTTAAATGAATATACAACAATGTTTCCAATGGTAAACACCCATGAGGAAGAAGGTGAAGATGATTTGAAAGATGATTCTAGATCAAAACTAAATATGATCAAAACCAACATTTCACATTTTCAGGGGGATAGACTAAAACAGGTAGAGAACCAAGGAAGAGAAAACCATAACTAAAAAGACATTAAAATGAATTATCACACAGACGGGATGTTTATAAGGTAGGTTTCCACTCCAAAATCTCCTGTAATATTCCAAAGGGTTGAGAGGATAAAGTTTTATGTTAGGTTTTAATATAACTCAAGAGCATATCACACTTCAAAAAATAAGGTTGGGTAACTACATGTTGTGTAATTCATTTATACACTGTGTAATTATTTGTAACGTGATACACTAAAAACTCAATATCCTCAGATTAATATTTAATCTAATTGAATAGTAAACGGTGTGTAACTACTTCATGATTTGAACCCACATCTTGTCATTAAGTAGTTCATGACATGATTTTGGTGACATATACATTTCATGTATCTCATTTAAATGGTGTGTAAATTTCCTTCATATAGTATTTCAGTTAAAATCCTTATAAAACCTCAAACTCGCTATATGGATTCTCAACATAATAAGATATCTTAGTAACACATAACACATTTACATAGACTTTATTAATTCAAACAAACAGACAACCCGAAACATTCATTCATTCTCCCCAAAAAAGGATATCTATCACAAGACAAGACATCAACCCCAAGGCCCAAATGGAAAACATAGAGAGAGACGTGCCTAGAAAAATATGGGATCTTACAACCTCCCCATCATATAATAGCTTTTCCTTGATCTCCTCCAATAATCATGGTGAGGTCTCAACAAATAAGTATTCCAATGTGTTTATATGTCGGACTCCCTCTCCCAAGTATCCTCCTAAACTCACCCATGTTTCAACTACACTCAAACCAACAGTATAGTCTTACCTAGAAGATGACTCTCTCTATGATCCACAGCCTGTATTGGATTATTCTCCAAGGACACATCAACACAAAGTTTTATTTTTACTTCATCTATCAAATGGGAAGGGATTGGATGATATTATAAAGCTAAAAACCATAAATTTTGTTTTAATGGCACTATATCATTTTTGTAGGCCCAAATGGTATTCCAATGGAATGAACCATTCCACTATCTCAAATGGCTCAAAAAAAACTTCATGTTATTTTACCAATTTTCGAAATATGGAATTTCCCAAATCATGGTGACACTCGAAGGAACAAATGATCACCAACCAAGAATTATAGAGGTCATTTCCAATTTCCATTATAATATTTATACCTACACTATGTGGTCACCAACCATTGTCTGATCAACTGAACTTTCTTAGATGTCTACTTTATGAGACTAGGCCTAACAAGTGCTGACTCACCTACCACTAATCAACAAATAGTTGAGTGAGAATACATTCCATTCAAATCCTCAAAAGTTTCAATTTGGATCAATTACATGAATATTATATATAATAAAATTCCATTATTTCCATATGTTACTCTAATTAACCACCAAAATCCAACACAGAGGCTCATAACATGTCCTCTAGAAACAAAATGGTCTGGTCAGATTCACTGCTAATCTGAGGATAATAGGTTGTGCTCAAAAAAACATGTGATCATAGTGCCTTCTAAAGACCCTTCTAGAAATGTGATGTAAAATGAGGATATCTATCATAAATGATACTCCTTAGAACACAATTAAAACGAGATACCTCACATATGTAAAAGATGCATAGATCATCAACTGTGAAGGTATCCTTGATTGAAAATTAGTGGGATAAAAACATCATCCAATCCATAATCACTCATACAACATTATTCTTATAGATTTTCTAGGGTATTCTTTCCACAAAAACCACATTGAAATCACTCCAATTGCACCCAGGATGAGTTAATTTTCCAAAACCCCGACTAGCCGCTTTTGATTGGTTTTCACCAACTAACAATTGAAGTATCTAGTCACAAATCCTAACACCACCATCCTCATTACTATCCACCATTACAATATATGGAGATCAAGATACATCTTTGTCTACCCAGAATCCACCACCCACCTAAAAGCATGAAAGTCACATGTCATCTCCTCACGTAACCTCATAAGAACGCATACTCTGCCATAAAAAAGGAATTTCCACTTCCAAGAGACAATCTAGATGGTATCTCCTCAAAAAATTCATTTTCTCTCATAAATGAGCCCCATATATCATATATCTTCTCAATATTTTTCCAGTCAATGGTAATGGGTATAATAGATATTGAATCCATATTTACTTGAACCTAAGACTCTTGGACATCAAGATGGATGTCTTCAAAGAGGTATATCATCATCCACTCATTGATATGATCTCGTACTACCACTATCTATTTCATTCAACTCAATTCATGAGCAATGATGTTTTACTTTCCTAGTGTATAACCAAACTCATAGTCAAAATACTATAGATATACAACCCACCTTCTCTTATGAAGGTTTGGGTATCATAGAGAAAAGATGTACCTAAGGCTCCTGTAGTCTCTATATTCCACAAACCTCACATCCATGAGATAGTGTATCCAACATCTTATAGAATGTATCACTTCTGCCAACTCCAAACTGGGAGTAGGGTAATTCATCTCATGTTGTCTTAGCTTCCTAGATCTATAAGCAACCACTCAATCCCACTCCATCCTAACATCCCTGATTCAAACTTTAGATGCATCATAGTATATCATATATTCTTTAACTAGTATAGTAAAATTGAAGATAGGTGCAGAAGTATTCATACCTTTTAGCTCCTAAAAAGATCTCTTGCAAGAATTAAACCATACAAATGTCACCACATTCTTGGTCATCCTATACATTGATTCTTCTAAATGGGACAAATACTGGATAAAGTGACAACAATAACCAAAAAACCTATAAAGCACAAAATATTGAAGACATTTTTGGGTTGTTACCAACATAGCATAGCTAAAACTTTCTCTATGTCAACTAAAACTTATACCTCTAAGATGAAAAGGCCCAATAAGTGTAATTTATTAATATATAAATTATATTTGGTTATCTGGGATTAAATAAGATGTTATCTCAGTATACTCAAGGCGATTTAAATAATTTGGGAATGATCCCCTTCTTACTTGGAGTACTCTGTGATGACATTAACAAATACCACCAAAATCCGATCTAAATGGTGATGGAAGATTATATTCATCAAGGCCATGAATACCACTAGTCCATTAGTCAAACCAAACTACATCACCAAAAGCTAACACATACTATACCTTCTCTGAAAAGTAGTATGAGGTATATATGATTGACTCACCCTCAACTAATGCTAAAAATTTCTCTTATATATATTGGGTAATATCACAGCACCCCTCAATAGATAAAAAGTGAGAGGACCAGTTTGGGATATGTATAACACTGAGAGGGGGGGTGAATCAGTGTTGGGGACTTTTTATACCAATTATAACTTTTATCCTCATACCTCGTGACCTGTTAGGATATTTATTCTCTTATTCTCTTTTCCCTGTCAGATGCAATAATAGGAAGCAGTAAAAATATGCACACGATATTTTTACAAGGTTCACCACCCAATCAGAGTAGCTATGTCCTTGCCATGCATGGGTATGACCACTGCATGGATTCTCCATTATAATGTGATATGATTTTACAATGGAGTGGCTAGGAAAACAATCCTCTATCCCGTGTGAGTCCCCACACTTTGGAGGGGGGTGTGAAACAATCCTCTTCCCTGGACTGGTGAAAGCCTAGTCCATCTTCCAGCCTCTAGCTGGTTCTTTATACTGCCTAGGGAGACAGTCTTCTTCCTTCTTCAGTAAGGTAGGTTCTTCTCTTGATCTTCTTCAGTGCTCTTCACTTGATTACTTGAAAAGAAGTAGGCAAGAAATTCTTCGTGTCTTCTTCTTTTCTTCTTCACTAGTGAAAAACCAGCTGCACTAGGACTTCTTCTTCTTCTTTAGTGCAATAACAGAATCCACTAGGACTCATTCTTCTTTCTTAGCAAGAATCACATATACCAAAGTGATTAATTAGGCAATGAAGACCATCTTACTTGGCATCATCAGAGTGAGTTCTCCTCTTGTTCATAAATGAATGTGATCATGCATATGGAATGTAGTTGAACTCTTTTCCTCATTCTTCTTTCCTCTCCAGAAGATGGCAGGAACTCCTCGAACAAAATAGCTTGCACGCCCACTTCCACTTGTGCGCCCTATACTTGTGCACCTATAACTTGCACGCCTATTCTTGCACGTTTCTACTTGCGCACCACTACTTACGAGGCAAGACTTTCCCAAACGACTTGCGCGGAAACACTTGCGCGGCAGACTTTCACGGCAACACTTTCATGGCAGACTTGCGTGGCAACACTTGTGCGGCAGACTTGTGCGGCAATACTAGCATGTCGTATAAATAACACTCTGCTTGCGCGCCACTTTAGCTTGCGCGCCACTTTCTACACTTGTGCATTCAGAGCTCAAATTTTTCTCTTAATTGTTGAGCCTTAACCAATGAGGAGGTGAGTCGTCTATTTATAGGCAATTTGGTGACTTGCGTGCCCATACACTTGCGCGCCAATACTAGCGCGCCAATACTTGCACGACACTCTTGACATGCGCGACACTTTCAAACTTGCACACCGCATTATTTCCTTTGTCATATTTTGATTGGATGATCTTTGAAATAGGACTTGGGCGCCACTTACACTTGGACATCAACACTTGCGCGCCACAACATGCATGCCACCACTTGTGCGCCACTACTTGCATGCCATGAATTGCGCGCCACTTTCTTTCCTTTTTCATATTTCAATACAACACTTCCGTGTCACCACTTGCGCGACACACTTGTGAGCCAATACTTGCACGCCAAATACTTGCACGCCATTCTTGACTTGTGCACCACTTTATTTCCTTTTCCATATTTCTGAAATAATGCTCTTTTAAAGTATGACATGCGCGCCTCTACATACTTGCGCGCCAACTGCATACTTGCACACCTACTTCTTTCCTTTTCCATATTTTTGATCTGATGATATTTTTTATATAACTTTTCCAAAAACACTTATTTTTCTCTCTCTTTCCTTCATAAGGCTTGCATCACATGTTCTCCAAACATATGATATTTGTGAAATACAAATCAGCAAAGCATCGTCTGGATTTTCATTCTTTTTGGAATATGAATTCCAAAGTACTTATTTCATCCTCACATCAAATCCTAAATTCCTTTTGGAGAGTAAATTCCAAAGAACACCAATCTTCTCTCTTCATCCAAAAGTGGAGGCTTGAAGCATCTTCAAATACCTTCAATGTTGCAGACAATGTATCACCTTTGATACATGTATTTGGATCTTTAGGAACAGTGAAACAATCATCTGATTTCAAGGCAATGTGTAATTTATGACCTTCTTATAATGCCAAGTCCTTCCACATTCTCTCCTCTTCTTTATCCATCATTCTCTTCTTCATTCAAATCATATGATTCATTTCTTCAAGTAAACTCTTGCATGGTTCTCATGAAATATTGAAACATTGCATGGTCTTATTTAAATCCTCGTTCTTCTTCAATCATCCTCAGATGGATGACACCTAATAATTCTTCATTCTTGTAAAAAATGTGTCACCTTTGACACATGTTCTTTGAACTTAGGATCAGTTCAACAATCGTCTGAATTTTTCTTCTTAGAGAATTACTCAAGTATGACATCCAATGCTATGATTTCATAATAATTCTTCAAGAATAATCACTTTAGCCGATCTCCATTAACTTTGGAGTCCTTATTTATCTCTTTCTTCATTTTGACCATTATTGACAACTGTTGACAACAAATACAATCTTTACACACAAAGTGGTCCCAACAATCTCCCCCTTTGTATTTTGTTGTCAATACCACAAAGTCTTGTCAAATGAATGTGTCAATGTCAAAATGAGAATCTTATCTCTCCCTTTTACTTATGTCTCTCCCCTAGACATTCATTTCATTTCACCCCCCCCCCCTTATTAACAAGAAATACAAAGTTCATGGTAGAGAGGGTATCATTCTATACTTAAGCAATGTGCCATCAATCATTTCACTCTAAGTCTACTTGAGAAATGCTCGGCGTAGAAAAAAAGAGGATTTTATTTAGACAACAAATTTGTCCATTACCCACATAATATGACACCTCATGAGATGAGAACTCATACACTTGTCTTCAAGGGTTTTTCACTTTAATTCCAGGCCGAAGGTATTGAGTGTGAAAGAAATAATCAACCTGAAATTCATGCACTCACTTCAACAAATGGTTCAAAAACATTCATGTTTAATTGGTAGGATAAGTGGCCTTGGATCACATTCACTCTTCTTATGTCATTGATTATCGTTGTTACTCCCCCTTTGTAGAATGATATTTATTTTGAGTAACTAAGGATGAATGATTTAGAAATAACATACCATTTCCAATGACATGATCTTCAGACAATCTTCAGAGTAGTTGAATTTAGTACCAACTGAAATTGATACTTATTGAGATAATGACTCTGGAAGCTTGTTCAAGTGTATCCCTCTATAGAGAACACTTCTCATCACTGAATCTCAGGTTCTCCCCCTGAGATCTTGAATCACCTTCAATTCCCTGTAATTAAAGAAAAAAAATACAATACACAAAGATTTAAGGGAATAGGGTGGATCCTCCATGCTTCTTCAATGTGAGCAGGAGGGCTGAGATGATTTTCTCAACCATGATGCTCTATTTTATCCACTCCTTGCACTTTCACATTTGATCTTTAATTTTGAATGTAGCTGTGTGGATCTCAATACTTCTTCTATCTCTTTGTGTGTGAATCTTCTTTCTTCAAGAGAATTCCAAGCACTAGAATCTCTCGGTGCAACATTCATCTTCTTCATGAATTCTTGTTGGGATGGAATAAATTCAAACACATTCTAACAGTGTGACCAGCCTTGTTGCACCTCACACACAAAACTTCTTTGTCTTTATGTAGAATCTTCTTTTTGTTTTTAGCACTAGCCTTAGCTTGTGCATCTTCCATCTTTCTCATTCTTTCCAAATATTCTGGCCAAATCACCAAAAGATCATTAGAGACTATGGCATCAAGATTGGATATTCTACATGGATTCTTCTGAGTGGATTCCTTTATAGTAGTTATTTTAGATGCACCACCCTTCACCTTCTTGGACATGGAATCCAAGGACTTCTCAGTTTCCCTCATTGTAATCTTCTTGGGAAAATTTTATTTTGCAACATACTTATGATTACATCCCAAGATAGATTCTTCATTCTTCTCCAGCTTTTGTGGTCTTTTGTTCTTATTAGCTTTGAATACATTCTGAGATAGGAATCCACCATTCGTCTGACTGCTCTCATTGCATACATCATAGATGTTGTCCAGCATTCCAAATCTATTTGCAGTATACATATGTTTCTGGATCGGTGGATGTTTCTTCTTCTTCTCTGGATTTCTCCCCCTTGAGATGGGATTTCTCTATGCTTTTAAATTTAAGGTATTGTACCAACAATCCAGTGCACAATTCCCAAACCTGTTGCAGCACCAGCATTGACCAAAAAACCTTAGCTTCTTGTCATCTTCTTGATAAGTTTGCTGAGTCTTCTTATTCTTGGTATGTTGTGATTTTTGTGGGGATCTATCTTCCACACTCTTTCCCATATCCACCCTAACCATGGTGGTAGGTTTCATCTCACTTTTCTTCATCCAAACTTGTTTAGAAATTTTCTTCCAACCTGCACTTTTTGTAGGAGCAATTTTAGAAACATTAATACAAGTTGGTATGAATGATACCTTTACATTCTCAACTGCTTGTGATAGATCAATGAGTGAATCCATGATCTTCTTATCACATGTTGGAGGTCTTTTGATAGTATAATCCGCCAGTGAGCATTATGTACTAGCAGCAACTATTTCCTTCTTTTGTGGAGACTCAATATGTGTCTTCCCAAGATTGGTTAGTTCAGATTCCAATTCTATCATCTCATATTGAGGATGACTTCCTGGTTTTCAATCATAGTCATCTTCTCTTCACAAGCCTTCTTTAATCTTTCAACTTCATCTTCATGCATCTTTACTTTGTTTTTTAATGAAGAGTCAAGTTCATTGATCTTCTTGGAGTTATCTTCCAAATATAACTTCTTGACTTCATTGCCCCTTTTCAGCTCATCTTCTAGTTCGTGGATCTTCTCTTCTAGAGTCTTGTTGACTCCCTCATTTTCTTTAACATCTTTGATCCACTTTGAAGAACATTCTTCAAATCCCCTCTTTATTTCTTCAAATGCTCCAACCTGTCTAGAGAGCTTTAAACATTCGACAATTTTTTCTTGTAATCTTTTCTCCAAAATATCAGTTTCTTCTTCCAGCTGAGTGATATTTTCTTGCATGCATTGAAATACCCCAAAAACCAGGGATTCACTCTCTTCAGGAATACCATGCAGAATAATTCTTAATCTATCAACTGATATTTCTTGAGATGTTGTAGATTGTGCATCACCACTTGTGATAGCATTTTCATTATGAGGGTAATTTCCAAATGTACTAACACATACCTCTTGATTAGTTGAGGTAGGAAGGTTGTCCATCTTCTTGGTGGGTACTTGAGCCACCTTCTCATTGCTTTCCAAATATGGTGTGTCTTCAATGTCAGCCAGATATGGAGAACCAGATGCTTCCTCTTCTTTAGATAAGAGAGAATTATTCTTAAATTTTTCTCTTCTCTTTATTTTTCATGTTCATCATAGTCTTTGTAGATATGTCTTTCTGCTCAGAGATAGCTGAATCTTTACAAACACTGCTCTTCATTGTTGACGGAGGAAAGGAACTAATGTTTTCAAAAGAGAATAACTTCACAGTAGAGAATCCAACATAGGTGAACCTCCCTCTGATACCAATTGATAGGACTAGTTTGGGATATGTATAACACTGAGAGAGGGGGGTGAATCAGTGTTGGGGACTTTTTAAACCAATTCCAACCTTTATCCCCGTACCTTGTGACCTGTTAGGATATTGATTTTCTTATTCTCTTTTCACTGTCGCATGCAATAATAGAAAGTAGTAAAAATATGCACACGATATTTTTACATGGTTCACCACTCAATCAGAGTAGCTACGTCCTTTCCATGCATGGGTATGACCACTGCATGGATTCTCCATTATAATGTGATATGGTTTTACAACGGAGTGGCTAGGAAAACAATCCTCTAGCCCGTGTGAGTCCCTACACATTGGAGGGGGTGGGAAAAAAATCCTCTTCCTTGGAATGGTGAAAGCCTAGTCCAACTTCCAGCCTCTAGCTGGTTCTTTATACTGCCTAGGGAGACAGTATTCTTCCTTCTTCAGTAAGGTAGGTTCTTCTCTTGATCTTCTTCAGTGGTCTTCACTTGATTACTTGCAAAGAAGTAGGAAAGAAATTCTTCGTGTCTTCTTCTTTTCTTCTTAACTAGTGAAAAACCAGCTGCACTATGACTTCTTCTTCTTTAGTGCAATAACAGAACGCACTAGGACTCATTCTTCTATCTTAGAAAGAATCACATATACCAATGTGATTAATTAGGAAATGAAGACCATCTTACTTTGCATCATCAGAGTGAGTTCTCCTCTTGTTCATAAATGCATGTGATCATGCATATGGAATGTAGTTGAACTCTTTTCCTCATTCTTCTTTCCTCTCCAGAAGATGGCAGGAACTCCTGGAACAAAACAGCTTGCGCGCCCACTTCCACTTGCGCGCCCTATACTTGCGCGCCTATAACTTTCATGCCTCTTCTTGCACATTGCTACTTGCGCGCCACTACTTGCATGGCAAGACTTGCCCAAAAGACTTGCGTGGAAGACTTGTGCGGCAACACTTGCACGGCAGACTTGCGTGGCAACACTTGCGTGGCAGAATTGCGTGGCAATACTTGCACGCCGTATAAATAACACTCAGCTTGCGCGTCACTTCATCTTGCGCTCCGCTTTCTACACTTGCGAGTTCGGAGTTCAAATTTTTCTCTTAAGTATTGAGCCTTAACAAATGAGGAGGTGAGTCGTCTATTTATAGGCAATTTTGTGACTTGCACGCCCATACACTTGTGCGCCAAGACTTGCGCGCCAATACTTGCGTGACACTCTTGACTTGCGTGACACTTCCAAACTTGTGCACCGCTTTATTTCCTTTGTCATATTTTGGTTGGATGATCTTTGAAATAGGACTTGGGCACCACTTACACTTGCACGTCAACACTTGTGCTCCAAAACTTCCATGCCACCACTTGCGCGCCACGACTTGCACGCCACGACTTGCGCGCCACTTTTTTCCTTTTCCATATTTCTATAAAACACTTGTGCGTCACCACTTGTGCGACACACTTGTGAGCCAATACATGCACGCCATTCTTGACTTGCACGCCACTTTATTTCCTTTTCCATATTTCTGAAATAATGCTCTTTTGAAGTATGACTTACGCGCCTCTACATACTTGTGCGCCAACTGCATACTTGCGCGCCTACTTCTTTCCTTTTCCATAATTTTGATCTGATGATATTTTTGATATGAATTTTCCAAAAAAAAACTTCTTTTTCTCTCCCTTTCCTTCATAAGGCCTTCATCACAAGTTCTCCAAAATTATGATATTTGTCAAATACAAATCAGCAAAGCATCATCTGGATTTTCATTCTTTTTAGAATATGAATTCCAAAGTACTTCTTTCATCCTCACTTCAAATCCTCAATTACTTTTGGAGTGTTAATTCCAAAGAACTCCAATCATATCTATTCATCCAAAAGTGGAGGATTTAAGCTTCTTCAAATACCTTCAATGTTACAGAAAATGTATCACCTTTGATACATGTATTTGGATCTTTAGGAACAGCGAAACAATCATCTGATTTCAAGGCAATGTGTAATTTATGACCTTATTAGAATGCCAAGTCCTTCCACATTATCGCTTCTTCTTTAGCCATCATTCTCTTCTTCATTCAAATCATATGACTCTTTTCTTCAAGTAAGCTCTTCCATGGTTCTCATGCAATTTTGAAACATTGCATGGTCTTCTTTAAATCCTCATTCTTCTTCAATCATCCTCAGATGGATGACACCTCACAATTTTTCATTGTTGTAAACAATGTGTCACCTTTGACACAAGTTCTTTGAAATTAGGATCAGTTCAACAATCGTCTGAATTTTTCTTCTTAGAGAATTACTGAAGTATGACATCCAATGCTATGATTTCATAATAATTCTCCAAGAATCCTCACTTCAGCCGATCTCCATTAACTTTGGAGTACTTATTTATCTCTTTCTTCATTTTGACCAGTATTGACAACTGTTGACAACAAATACAATCCTTACACACAAAGTGGTCCCAACAAAAAGGTCATAAATCAATGGAAGGGGATATTTCATCTTGAAAATGATCTAGTTAAATATATGATAATCCACACATAAGTGTAATGAACAATCACCCATCTTCATGAGGAAAACTAAAATACCACAAATATATTTATATAAATCCCTTATATTCTAGATCTTCTATATGAACATTAAACTCCCAAGGATCTACTGGTTCCATTCTATAGAAAAGAATAGAAACTGAATCTTCTTTTGGTAGAAACTCGATCATGGACTAGATATTTTTTTGGGTGGTAAGTTATATAACTAGATAAAGAAAACATCATTAAAATGCTCTACCAATAGAGGAGAAGAATATTTATTCTTTCCACCATCATATAAATCAAGACTGGATATCGGAGCTGTGAGACAATCCAGTCTATGCTAAATTTGTCCTCCATGCCCAGCTTGAAGATCCCACTCACCCTGGTGAATATAAATATATCCTTCTTGATATAGGAAGGTAAATTTCCTCTATTAATAGTTGATATGATCGTTGTATTTATCTAACCAAACCATACCATTAAAAATTAAAAACCATCCTTTTATATAATGAACAGTTCTCAAAATAAATAGTAACTACTGATCTCTACATAATACACCTTAAAATGTTTGATATTCTCTAACAGCACTCCCAACAGCGTTTCGATGGACATATCAAAATCAAAGATTTCCAAATCCAAGCCCAAACCATTTGAAAAATGAGTGGATATAAAATTATGTGATTCTCCTATATCAAACAAAATAAAAACATAGGTATATGATACAAGAATCATCCCCATGATGTTAGATGGTCACGCATCCATGATAGTCAGAGTAGCCTTCAAGACTTGCATCTGGCTCATCCCTCTTCTATGGGCCTCATTATTTCTACCCAAAACTATATACCCTACCTAGTATTACCTCTCCTACTAAAGCATGGATGACTAGGGGAACTTTAGCTACCATCCAAGTGAGGGGTTGTTGAGACCCTTCCTGAGCCAAGTGCTGGTCTGGATCCCCTTCCACTTGTCTCTAGTGGAAAGTTCAAAGTGATCCATTTAATATAACCTATTCTACCAGATATGTGATACTCAACTGCAGGGTAATCACGATGTAGGTTCTAATGAACAAAAATACCAGACACATAACAATGCAACAAAACATGTTCGTGATAGGGTCGTCCACTGCCCAGACAGTTATACCCACTACTACCATTGAAAAAACTATCATAGTACCACTTATTTCTATCCAAAGAATACATCCCAGTTTACCTACTTGAAACGTACTTGTCGCTACTCTGGTCCTCTCTCATATTCTATTTTTTGATGAGTTCTTATTGCATCTTGTCCTCAAAACTTCTCAAAATAAAATTGTTCACCAGAAATAGGATCTCATAATGAACACCATACTGAAAAAATCTCTCCCTAGAGATCTCATGAACATATAAATATGGAACAAAGCATTTTAGGCTAGTGAAATGTCCAGCACATCCCATCACTGATATTTTCTCCTATTTTAGATTCATAAACTCATGATATTTTTCATCCCTTAACATCTTGAGACAGAAATGTTAAAAAAACATCATCTTGAAATCATTCGAAGATTTCTCATCCGACTTACCAGCTCCCTCCAGACTATCTCAACAACGCTTGGTAGATCAAAGAAGCACATATGAAGCAAGAATTACCTTTAAATAAATAGGTTCCCCAATATTATTAAATATTTTTTGGAGGGAATTGATTTGGAACTCATCTTCTATGGGTCCTCCATCCCAGTGAACAAACTAAGAAGCTACAGTTGAAACACTCATTTCATCTCATACATTTAAGGGAGGTTAAGAATAGTCTCCATCTCTATGTATCTCATAACCATCAGGAATATGTTGTGAATCTCGACATCCACATGATCATGATGAACTATTAATAATCTTTGGTTTATCGAAGTTGGGCGAATTCTAATTAACACTCTCATAGTTCTCAAGTAAAATATGATGACGAGGCATTTTCTCTTCAATGTAAATGTACACCTTTGATAAGTGGATTATAATAAGGTTAACCATAAAAGGTGATATTAATAGAGAACCAATAACTCTAGGTCTCTCTCAACATGGCTTATATGTTTTTTAGTATTACATAATAATTAATTTATTTAATTACATACCTATAATATATATCCCATTTCATGGTTCAATAGGAAATTATATATCACATGGAAAAAAAATTATTCCTATCATGAAAAATTCATGTAAATAAATCCTTATGTTCCTATTATGATGAATTCATACTCATCTCATTCCATATTAGTCCATGAGTTTAAATATCAAGAACAAATTAAATCATAAAATAATAACATCACGCAACATGTGAATCAACCAAGATTAAATAACATTAACTATAACAAGAATATAGTATAAAAAATAATTCCATCCCTGTGAACATTGATCTTCTGTCATACACTGGTTAGCTACACTCATGAACAAGCTCTTTACCATGTCTCAACATATCCAAGAATCCTTTCTACCTTTTCCAAATAGTATAAAATGTAAAATAAAACTACTCCGCATATGCCACTTTTTAACGTCCCTCGATCCAACACTCTATCACATGGAAAAAAAACTATTGGTTAAGAGACCAGAAATGCACCTCCCTATACGTATGAGGCTACCGACTAGTATAGAGGGTGTGAAATATATTATGGGAAGCTATACCCCCTTGTATGAATTGTTATAAGAGATTAAATAAGTCATACAAAAAAATTAGTGTATAAACATAGTGAAACCCAACAAACATCCAACTGAATAATTCAATAAATAATAAAAGAAGAATTGAATAATGTGATGAAATGTAACTAAATGCCCTTATAGAAGTAATAAAATAAGAATACTAGAATAGTCAAATAATGACTCAAAATTCCCTATTATCGAACCCCGTGTTGGTCAATCCTCTAAACTCTGACCCATCCAGCAAGAAAACAATCAATAGAAATATACATTTCCATTTTCCAAACCTACATCCACATAATTTACACAAGTACCAAATGGTTTCCTGAATATTGTGTGGGTGAAACAATTTAGTTTGAAACCACCATGCCTAAAAAATTATGATGATAAAAATATGAAATAAAGTGATAGAGAGGTGTATTAATTAATTCAACAATTAATAAAATACAACAACAATATGTTATGGCCCCATGCTAAAATATCTCTGAGTTTTTCTCACGAACATGAAAACCAAAGCTATATAAATATGGTAAGATAACATACTTTTCCATCATGAAAGAATATATCAATTCAAATCTCACAACCAAGCCAACCACATCCCTAAAAATGGAGTAATCAAAATCATCTGGATCAAATTCTGGTAAACATCATAGCATCTAGGTCAAATATATATAATAACTACAATATCTGGGTCAAATCCTTATAAGAATGAAAGAATACATGTCAATGCGTTATAATAATTAAAATATGGGACTGAGCTAATCCTACTGAATATAATATTCAAAGAATATAAATTTTCATGTTCATGGTCAATGATAAAAATATATGAATTTCAGAATGGATCACAAGACATATCCAAATATAATGGGTATCACAACATCACATCATAGGCCTCAATGGTTAATTATTTGAATTACCAATTATCTTTTAACTACCTCTTTTATTTATATCACAATTGATAAACAATCAAATCAATAAGAAGTAATCCATGATGTAGGAATTCTATATTAAGAAAATATATAAGATATCATGTCATTCTAAACACACATTAATCTGTTATCCAATTACATTATATTCAAGTTCACTCACCCAAAGGTTAGCCATAAGCTAGGTCAATGATCCATTGAACCCATTAGACTCTATGAAATAATATCACTAATTATTTAATTAATTCAGGTTCACATTACATGGGAAAAATAAATATATTTCATATATTAGGCATTTATCAAACCATATGGTAAATATTTTGACACCAACCTTTAACTAATGATCCAAAAATTATTTAAGTGTATGATGACCATTAAGAATAAGGTTTTAGTGATATCTAAGAGAATCATAGATCATAATTAA
Organism: Viscum album; assembly: GCA_963277665.1. Lineage (NCBI taxonomy): Eukaryota > Viridiplantae > Streptophyta > Magnoliopsida > Santalales > Viscaceae > Viscum > Viscum album. The sequence continues at coordinate 1,763,246,399 of OY728136.1, read as the reverse complement.
TCAATATCAAAACCAAAAAATCACACAATCATTGGATTACACTAAAATTGTTGGAGAACCAAGGGAGAAGGTAAAAACCTAACCAAAAAATAGTTTTAAGGGATTTCTCACAAAAATGGTACATCTGGAAGGATGGTTGGCACTCTAAAATCACCTAGGAGATTCTCTAGGGTCAAGATAAAAATGATATACTTGAGTAAGAAATAAAACTAAACCACATAAAACACTTTAAAACTATGGGTTCTGGAATTACAAGAATTGTAATTCAATATAGAGAGGTATGTAGAAAGTCCTATAAACTCATATTATTATTTTATCCAATATAATATTACATGATGTTTAACTAGTTCATGATATGTAACCAATAAACGCCATGAATCAATTCATGACATGAGTTAGTTGACTTTTACAGGTCATTTAACCCATTTACATGTCAGGTAAATTTCCTGCAAATTGTTTTTTTCTTAATATTATTATAAAAACCCAAACCCCCTTGAAGGCATCTCAACATTCTGAGAACCCAATGTAACACTAACCCATTTACTCAGAACTCATTAATTAAATTGAACATATATCCTTAAATACTAAGTCATTTTCCCAAATAAAGTCTCTCCATCTCCGAACAAGACACAGTCACAGGGGCTCAAATGAAAAACTAAAAAATATACATACCTAAAACAATATTAAATCATACACTAACAATCAGTGGCTCTCTAGTATAGTAACCAGTTGTGGTTGACCTTATTTTTACCCTATTCCCTAAGGTGTTTATGTTTCTTATAGAGAAAAGAAATTCACGTCATCATCTAATTAGCCTTTAGGAGGGTGGAAATCACCAACCTTCAAATATATTTGAATCATAGCTTCATGTTGTTCCTGAGGATCAGATGAATATTTATCTTCATGATAGACTCTTGAGTTTAGTGCAATCTATAGAAATGGATACTATTAATTTTTTTACTTTAATGATTTTCTGATTAGATAATTTCAATTTCATTATCCCCCTATGTTAACTTGGGAGGAATTCCCCCAAGTACCTATGTTTTGGATCGCATTAGTTTATACCATATTCAATAATCTGGAGGCACCCACACATATGAGAGTGATTATTTATATATATTTCCTTCATAGACTATCCAAGATATGGTTAAACATTATTGAAAAAGATGGGGAGAAATATGATCTATCATGGAATTTCTTTGAGATAAATTTCCTAATCCATTTCTAACCTGAGATGTTGAGGGATGATAAGGCATGCGTGTTTATGCATTTGACATAGGAGGGAATGTCAATACTGAACTTCAATGATTATTTCACTAGACTATAGTTTTATTCTCCATCTCTTGTATCTTGTGATATCTCTAGGGAAATATGTTTTTTATATGGTCATTTTTGTGAGATCAACTCACTGGTAAACAATTTTATTTTGAACATTTTTTTGTGAAATGATGAAAGAGTCACTATCACAAAAGGGAATATGTGAGAGACCTCAAGTAAAATCCAAACTATGTTATTAGGGTGAACTGGGACTTCCTCTTCATGTAGAAAGAATCATATCTATGATCATTTTCTCCAAATTAGTTGTGGGAAGAGTAGCTAGGTCAATGTATAGCCATATCATGACTCTGTTCCATTGTAGTGATATCAATGTCAAATGTATGGCCACAAGTGCATATACTATCTTTACCATGTGGTTGAGTGTCAAATATGGGGAAGACTAGGTCATATTAAGATTTTTTGTGTCGACCTTCTATTGTAGACCAGTTTTAGGGGATTAGGATAGGAATCTATGTCAAGATTTGCCTCAGCTACCCCACAACAAACTAGTAGTAGGAGTTTCTTTGGTCGTTCAGGATGAGGCAGGGGATGTTGTACCCAAGTGTAGGGGAAACAGTACAAGGCACTAGAAATATATTAGGGTAGTTATATAGGAAAAAATATAGAGGGGAAAGTCATATTCATGTTATAAATACCACTCTGTCTATTGTGGATGCAGAAGCTTCTAGTGTGAGAGGAATAATTCATTTATCCTTTACCATAGAATTCATTTTGTTTGATACAAGAACATGACAATACTTTTTATCCACTATTTTTGTAAATGGTCTGGTCTTGGTTATGGAAATAATGGATAGCATTTTGGCCTTAGATACACCATTTTTAGTGCATTCAGAGAATATCAAACATTCAAAGGTGTGTTCTCTAGAGATTAGTGGTTACCATTTCTTTTCAAAACCGTTTGTAATGGAAGTGATTGGATTCAACTTGATTCTCAATATGGATTGGATAGTTCTATATCAATAAAAAAACAACTTTTTTTGAATTATAGTTACCCTTTTATATCCAGATAGAAGCATTTATTTTCACTAAGGTGAGTGGAATCTTATGTCTAGTCATATAGGACCAATTCAGTGCATATTGGGTAGTCTCATGGTTCGACTAGACAATATTTCCATAAAATATGGTGTAATAAAGCCTGAGTTTTTTTTAGGATTGGTACATATTTTTCTATATTTTTTATGAGTTCAATGTCTTACCACAAGAGTGATATATTGGGTTCATGATTGAGTTTTTTCAGAGATTAGACCCAGTTTCTATCATGCCTTATAGAATGGGACTAACAGAGTTTTATGGGTTGAAAGTCTTGTTAGAATATCTGGAAGATAAATGTTAAATATAGCCTATTACATCTCCATGGGGTTCTCAAGTTCTCTTTTCCAAAAAGTAAGATGGTACCTTATAGTTTTCTATGGATTATCCAAGATTGAACTTCATGACGGTCAAGAACCGACATCCCCTTATATGCAACAATAATCTCTTTGAATAGCTACGAACTGCTAGGATCATCCAAAAGATTGATTTTAGATTTGGATACCTCAATATATGTCTTAAACAATCATACATATATTATAATACATTTATTAGAAGGTATTTATTGTATTAATTCATAGTAATTCTATTTTGGTTATCTAATATATCGACGATACTCATGGATATAATGAATCAGATCTCTCATCCTTTCCTAGATCGATTTTTGGTTGATTTCATTGATAACATATTACTATACTCCTAGTTAGGATATGATCATGCTCAATATCTCGATGTATTTCTGATTACATTAAGAGTCCTTCGGTTTTATGGAATGCTTCCTAATTGGATTTTTTTGGATTGATAAAGTGCACTTCTTGGGTCATGTCATCTCAGTTTTAGGAATGTCAGTGGACCAAAATAATGTTGTAGTTGAGGTATCTTGGGTGAATCCAAAAACTTTATTTGAGATTCAAATATTTTTAGGCTTAGAAGGTTATTATCAGTGGTTTATCCCAGATTTCTCTCATTTTACAGCAGCAATGTTATGGATGATCAAAAAGGGAGTGAAGTTTGTTTGGCCAAATTCTTTTGAGAAATCTCTTCAAGAGCTAATAGATATGCTGAACTTAACACATATCCTCACACTACTTATATGTGGTAAATCATATTCCATGTACTTTGACATAGCCAGAGTTATACTTGGAGTTGTTCTGGCATTGGAGAATCAAATAGTTTCTTTTGGTTCTAGGTAGTTGAGGCTGAATGAGAGAAATTTCCAAAATCGCTATCTAGAGTTAGATGTACTAATACATTTCTTCTGATATCTGATAAAAACTAGGAAATTGAAACATTTTTCTGATTATTTCAACTGATGGACACAAAAAATACACATTGAGGGGGTCTTGCGATGATTTTTGGATGATATCCTTCTTTGTAGACATGCATCGAGATGTTAATGTGTCCAAGCAGCAAATATCTCTTAGTTTGACTTCAATTATAACAATTCTTTTGGACTAGATCACGATAGAATAGTTATCTAATCCAGAGGGATTAGTTGTAAGAGAAATATTAAATGGTGGGGAGACAACATCAGAATTTTAACTCGGTAGTGGAAATAATATTCTTTTATATGTCTGAGTATGGGTTCCTACAGACATATGTGAGGAGCGGATGCGGTATTTTCATGCTACTAGATGAGTGGTGAATCTTAATTTAAAAAATATGAATCATGATCTCTGTAGATAAAACTAGTTATTAGGAATGAAGAAGAAGGTAGCAAGATGTGTGGAGAAATGTTTAAGTTTTTATCAAGTGAAATTTGAGTATCAGTGGCAATATGGTCCGGTGAAGCCTTTTCCATTTCGTAAGTGGAAATTGGATGATGTTACTATGGATTTTGTGAAAAGATTCCCTAAAATATCTCATAAAATGTTGAAATATGTATGAATTCATATCAACTAAAGAAGTTATCTAACTTGTTCCCTCTCAGGGATACCTTCATATTTTATGATCTGTGAATTTTTTTTGTGTGAGAGGTAGTTAGATTTAACATTTTTCTGATAAGTATCATTTCTAATAGAGTTATTAATTTCACATTGTGTTTCTTTAAATTTATTTAGAATTCTATGAGATCATAGTTTTTTTTGTATGACCTATCATACTCATACTAAAGTTTAAAATGATAGAACTATTCAGGTTTAAAAGAATTTGATACAATATTATGTTTTAGGTTTTTTCTATTTCGTGGGAGAATCATTTAGCACTCCTAATGTTTTCATATGATAATAGATTCAAAGAATTAATAAATATGGAACCTATCATGGATTTTTATATAAGTTCATCCCATTTTCCTCTTTATTGGATAGGGGTGGGTGAGTTAGTGCTTGTCAGGTCTAGTCTCAAGCAAGGGATGTCTAAAAAATTTCTTTTGATAAGATAGAATTCGGTTACCATGTAGATTATGAATAAATGTTATGTTAACTATTTTATATAACCTATAGACTTCAATTTTGTTTATATTTTTTCCTTTAGGTGTCTCTTAGAAAGAGGAAACACCGAATCTGGAACAAGGAAATCTAGTGATCGGGTTTTGTTGCTCTGTTTGAGATCATGGAAAGGGTTGGGCAAGTAGGGTGTCATTTATCCCGTCCATAGAACAATATTTCCATGAACAATGTATGTCATGTGTTACTACATCAAATATATAATTTTTACCCTTATCATGTGATAGATGTAGATGATTTTGATCTTGATATAAATGTATACTATGGAGATAACCTAATATGGGTTATAGACAATAGTGAGATATATATTTTTGTTAAGACTATATTGTTTGTATGAGTGTTCTGGAAGCATGAGTGAGTTTAAGAGGAGACCTAAGAGAAGGATTTTGATATGTGACAACCATGGAAAAAGTTGTTTGCTGAGACACTATAGTGATTCTAGGAGTAGATTGATGGGGGGGTTATATTATGGGGAGGTTGTCATATCCAATATTTCTTTAGGTATGTATCTCTCTAAGTAATTCAGTTATTTTTCTTTTTGTTTTAATTTTCTATATCATTAAACATTGGTGATCATTTTTCTTTAGGGATGTTTGTTTTTTTTTAATTCAAAGAAACTTATGTTGTATGTAAGATTGAAAAAACTGATGAGGATCCATATGTAGATCCTCTATAGGAGAAAATGTCATAATATCTATAGACGTATCATTATTTAAAATAGTAGTTCCCTGGAGTAAATAGGTCATGTGTTACCACGGGTTCTTGTTAAGTTTATTATCCTTAATGGGGGATTTGGATTTTTATAAGGAAAATAAGGTAAAAACTACCTACTAAACATTTACACACAGTGTCAATGGGTTAGAAGATGTGTAAAAGACATCAGACTCTTGTTGGGAACCAATTCAAGAACTAAAGTGGTTACACCTCATGAACCAATTACTTGTCCTGTAATATTTTGTCAAAATAAATATCCATCCATGGTTGTGAGTTTTTTGATGTATCTCTCAAAAATGAAATATACAACATGTAACTGAAATACAAGTCATGTAATTTCCCAAGCATATTTTTAATCGGTGTCATGAGTGAGTTGATCTCATTATCTCACATATAGTATCATCATCCCGACCCTTGGGATGCCTCTATGAATTTCTGGAGTGACACCTATAATTCTAGACATCCCATTTGATAAATAAATCTCTTTTAAGTGGTTATGGTAAGGTTTTCCCTTCTCTCCCTTTGATCTATGGGTATTGAGGAATAACTCTTCAATTGTGGTTATTATTGGTTTTGATATTGATTAGTTTTGATCTAGAATCCATCTGAAATCATTTGTACCTTCTTCCTCATGGGAATATAACATTATAATCATTGTGTTCTTCAATGGTTAATGGTATGGGGTATTATTCTTAACCTTGTGGTATGATTTTCAATTACTAAGTACATGAAATATTATGGTTGTGCTAACTAATGTTTAAAATATTTATTTAATTGAATATAATGATTATAATTTGATTATGGATTTGTCATTGGATCCCTCTAGTTGTCTTATGGTTACCCATTGGGAGAGATAACCTGTGAAAATGAATAATCGGAGTATGAATACTTATGATTTTTGGAAATACATGTGATTTAAATGATTTCTTAATATATATTCACATTGTAAAATGGATTATTATTTAATTTAACAAATGGAAAAATTTAAATATAAATGGGAATAAAAATAATTAAATATTTGGAATTTTTTTCATAATGGGATATGCATGGTGTTGAGTTATGAACTCCTGAAACATGTTGTAATGATTATATATAGGGAGAAGACCCTAACACATGTTGTAATACTTATATATATGTTGTTGAACTTGAAACATGGTGTAATGATTATATATGATGTTCTAACCCTAAAAAACTCGGTAATGATTATATATTGAGTTCTGACATTGTCACATATTAGAATGATTATATACCAGGCTATTCCATGACACATGATGAGATGATTATATAGAGAGGTTTTCTTAGTGATTTATATTATACCAAGTTTATATGTTTTTGGTTGGTATTGTTTTGAGACATTATTGGAGACATTCCAGCATAGTGCTGAGGCATATAATGTATTACCATGGTTATATATTTATGGTTTCTATTGTTATGAGACATGCTCCATGATATGTCAGCATTATGACAAAGAATCTTAATGTGGTATTAATTTTATTATAAATTAATTAATACAAATTTTTATCACTCTATCGCGTACACTTCATATCAAACTAGTTTTTTTATAAATGGATGTTTCAACTAACAAATTTATACTCACTCATTATTCAGTCCGTCATTTGGTACCTGAGAATATTACGTGGATGCAAGTTCAAAATAGGGTAAAGTGCCTTGGGTTTTATTATTTCTTTCTGAATGGGAAGGAGTGTTGATAAGGGACATACATAGAGTATGGGACCTAGGAATTTTGAGTAATTATTTGAGTATGTTGGTCTTTTATTTGTATTACTTCTATCATGAAACCTACTAAGATTCCACCATGAAATTACATTATTCCTTTGTTATCTATTTGATTATTCAGTTGGATTTTATATTTTGGTTTTCCATTGTTTTGTATTATTTAAATTATTTCATGTAAATTGATATTTTTTTCATTATTCTATTTTATTATAACTCTATAATAGGGGTATTGTCTCCCCACTATATTCCCAACACCCACGCTACTAGTGGTAGCCTCTAGAGTATGAGGAGGTGCACTTGAGGTCTCATAACCAACACTTTTGGCCACATGAGAGAGTGTTGGATCATAGGATGTTACAATTCATATCTGGATGTGTGGATTTTTGGTTTTTTGGAAATGAATGGGTTATGATAAATGTAATTTTAGAAATTGTTTAGAAATATTTGATTGGTTTCTTTCCGTATAAAATTCTTTTAGTTTGAAAATCTATTTTTCTTAGAAATTTTTTTGACTTTGAGATACATTGTTTTAAATTGTTTTATATTAATTAATTTATATAAACATGCTTTCTTGTTTTATCTTGGTAGAATGAGTAGGGAAGTCATTTCTTGAAATTTTAATGAGTTTTATACTCAACCCATACTAGGTCACTTTGGTGAATTCACTGATTGTATTTATCAGGACATGGGTAAAGGAAAGGTATCTCAATTATTTCATGATGCTTTATGATACCTTTGGAATTGATTAGGGATTTAGATTTTGTATCATTTTGGGAAGGGTTGAGATATGTCTTCTATTTTCTTTGAGATTTTTGTTTTAGTTTCTTATTTTTACTCTGATATGGTTCATGATTGTAGCTTATTTTGTGGTCAGTTGGTTTAATACGAGTTGTTTTACATTATACCCATAAATCATTTTGTGGTTGTTTGGTTATGGTTATCATGTTATAGTTGTCTTAAATTCAAAAGAAAATTCATCCCCTAACTATTTATGAATCCCTTAGAAATTATTTCTTTCTTTTAGTAACTTAGGGATGTCACATAAGGCCTAGTAGCTCCTTCACCTCTTCTCAACCCAATGGGTGAGGGGTGAGAGGTTAGAAATGAAATAATTTTTTACTGATCCATCATTCATTTTTGGACAAATGGTATCAGTTATTTTCATTTTTATTGTTGGATAATTATTCTTAATATTCCTTCAGTTCGTTTGGTAGAAAGGATATAGTATCATTGGGAATTGAAATATAGACAATAAAAAGGAATAACTAAAATATTTATGTTGAACTTCAATTTTCCATTGAGTTTGGTAAATGAGTGTCTTGAGACACATCAAGAAGATGTTACCTCATTTTCATGGATTTATCCAATAAGAATACCATGAAATACATTGATAGAAATTAATTACCACTAGGAGTATATGTTTCATTTTGGGAAAAGGTTTATCATTAAGTGTAAAATGTATTTATTTTCTAAAAAAAGTTGAAAATGGTTTTTTTCAAAGGGAATGGATGAATTTTCAAAAATGGTTTGAAAGTGGAAAAAAATGTCTTATTTCGGAAAACCCTGTTGTGATACATGTTACATGGTAAAATTTGAAATTTTTGAGCCTTTAGTTTCTAGAGAGTGAGACAAAATGGAGTTTGATTTTTGATTTTAAAAATGGAACCGAGTGGGTGTTGTAGATACCAACCGAAAGAGGCTGTAGTGAATGTGGTTTTAGCTGAACCACACGTGAACCAATAGCCAGTTCATAGTGTTTTACAATCCTTTCATTCTATAGATAGAGGGAAGTAAATGGATGAATCATGAATGATGGTCCATTCTATTCAGTTATAGAAGAATAATCCACCCATCTTTTAGAGTGATTGAGAATAAAAATCATGTGTGTGGATGAATTGGATGAATCAGATCTTTGATCTCCCAGGATCATCATTTAACATGAAAATAAATTTGAAAATTTACATTCTATAGGTTCTAACACTCTAATGGAGAGATTTATCTGTCCAAGATAAATTAAAACAAGGCATTACACTGGAGTATTTTGAATAATTATTCAACAACCAATTCTATCCTCGCAAATTCAGTATTTATAGAATGAATGATTTTTCTAGTTGAAGTATGAGAATATTTCGGTGATAGAGTATGCATCTAAATTCATTTATTTAGGCCTTTTTTACCCTAACTTACAAAAATTTCATCCTTAAAGACATGCATTTTTAATCAGGTTTTAGGCCATAGATTTTCTCAAATATTTTCATACATTGAATAATTTATAATAAAGAGTTTTTCAAAAGAGTGGTGGTGGTAGAAAAAAAAATCTCGGGAACAACATGATGATGAAACATGTGGATACATATGGGAAATGTTGGAAACTCTAATGCTGACAATAAGTAGAATAGTGACACTTATTTCCATGGTAGAGTAATGAATAAGAATTAAACAGGTGCATTGATGAATTTTTCTATTAACACATATAGAAAACATGGATGTTTACAATGTATATATTTTGATCAAATTAAGTGATATTTTCATGAACCACCTTGAACAAGTCATAACATTAACCAGATAGGGAATCACTAGTGGTTTATTCAAAGTGCTCCAAGGTTGATTTCTCAGGAAACATCTCATGTTTCGAATACTCTATATGCAGCAATGGGACAAGGACTATAGAATACTTCTATTTACCTAAACTATGGAATCCATTATGATTCCAGTAATACCATAACTCATTAACTATGGAAATATCAATAACGTAATAAATAACATGTTTCAGAGAGTAATAAATTTTATGGAGGTGGGAAAGTGATCATGGATGACCAATATGGACCATCATTGGTGAGAGGTATGATTATTTAGATTTATTATCTTATGTAATATTTAATTGATATGGGTTCATCTCACTCACTTAGTTATTTTGATTCTGCTGATATTCTAGTTTTTCATGTTGAGATGATTCCTTCTGTTTTGAAACATCAAACTCCTCATGGTCAAAGTGAATGTCCAGATTTTTTTATAATTTGTGTTCTATAACTATTAATGGAGATGATTTGATATGGTATTTCTCTATACTGGAGATGGATGTTTATGAAAAAATCATGGGTATGGATTTTTTTGGAAATGTTATAATCTCACATGAACTATTTTACCCAAAGAGTTTGTTTTACAACTAATAATGATGTAAATTATATCTTATAAAGATACTGAAATGAAATGACAACTACAACATGATTGTTGGAACCAGGTGTTGGAACTATATAATATCAGGGGGTATGTTTGACCTTCACATATATGTATGAGATCAAGACTAGGTGTTTTCCAAAAAAAATTATCAATTTCCATATGTTTTTCAAAGTAATTTCTCACGGTTAGAACCCAAGAGAGATGTAGAGCTAATGATTGATCTATTATAAGGGAAAGGTGCTATCTCAATTTTGTCTTTTCAAATAGAACCAAAAAATTAAGGTAATTCAAAATATAGTTAGAAAATTATGAAAGAAAAAAAAGTTTCATTCAACCCATCATGTCTCTATGGGATACAATGTTTTTGTCTTTTAAAAAAGGTGGATGGAACTCCTTGTTTATCTATGGATTATCATAAGATTAACATGGTTATGTTAATGAAATAGTATTGACTTCCATGAATTGATTACATATATAATCATTTTTGGAGATCCTAGTGGTTATTTAAAATTAACTTGTGTTTAGGATGTCACCAATTGTGGGTTTAGAAGAAGAATATTACTATAACATCTTTTAGGAGTACATATAGCCATTATGAGCATGTGGGTATCCCTTTCAGTTTAACAAATGCACCAGTCATCTTCATGTAATTAATGAATCCGAATTTTAAAATGAATCTGGAATCTTTTGTGGTAGTGTTTTTAGATGAAATATTGGTGAATTCAAGTAAAAGTGTTGTTTATGAGCAACACGATGTGATAGTTTAAAGAATCCCGAGGGACCATTGGTAGTATGAAAAACATTAAAAGTTTTAATTTTTGTAAAAGGAGGGAAAATTACTTGTCCATTTTATCAATGAGAGCTAGTTTCTCTATATATAGAAAAGATATAGGTGATAACATCTTAGAAACCACCAAGAATGACTTTGAGGTACACAGTTTCCTTAGAATGGATAGTTATTATTGATTCCTTTTTTTTAAATTCTCCTTACTATATTCACCAACGAAATATTTTAAAAGTAATAATGTTATATTCTTATAGAATTATTAATTTAAAAAGTCTTTTAAATAGCTTTATGTTCCCCTTACATCAGTACCAATCTAGATATTATCAGAATTAAAACAAGGGTACTGGGTGTATTGTGGTGCCTCATAATCTTGGTTTGGATATGTTCTATTATAGGGAGATCATGTTATTAATGATGCCTTATGTAATTTATATTTTCTAAAGAATAAATACTCAATAAAGGATTTATAAATACAAAATTTATTCTATTATTTGAAAACATAGTGTCATTACTTATTTAGTGAGAAATTTATAGTGTTTATGGATCATAAAATTTGTAACATTTATTTTGAAAATTATATTTGAATCTAAGACAAAGAATATGGATAGATTATCTATAAATGTTTGACACTGACTTGATGTAGATACTAATTAAAGGAAATTTGGTTTCGTATGGATAAAAAATAAATTCATATACTCAACTACTTAAATAGGATTCAGATCAATGGTTGTTGATGTTAGTAATAGTCGACATGCACAACGACTGTGAAGACCAAGGTAGTGTTGCATTTTTAATTATAGTATATTTTGTTCTTAATTTTGATGACACACTTAATGAGTCATAGAAATACAGTTCATAATCTATTTCTATGAGGTCAAAAATCAATGGTGGGGAAACCAGTTAGAGATGGAATCTTGATAGAGGATCAGTGTCATGTTTTTGAGATTAGATGGTCATACCTATGGGTTTCCGAGAACAAATTCTTCATACTTACCACTGTTCAAGATTTTATTTTTATCCTAGAATATAAAATAAGTATAATAAGTTGCAACAATAATTTTGGTATAAGTGTCTATGTTTTTTTGGAAATGCCTCACCAATTAGCAGGTTATGACAGATCACCAGAGGACCCCAGTAATGTTCTAATTTTTATCTATTTCTATTTGTAAATGGGAGAAAATAGCTATAGAAATCGTGACAGTTCTCCAACAGATGATTTGGAAACACTATTATTTATGGTTCATAGTGGATAATCTCATAAATTCATCCCATTTCATCCCTATTTTTGAATCTGATATAGTGGAGGACTTTTCTAATATTTATATCTGAGAAGTGGTAAAGACGCATGGTATACTAGTTTAAATAGTATTGGGTGAGATTTGAGTTTTACGCCTATTTTATATAAATACATATATAAAAACCTTGGGATTAAGTTCAAAATGTTTGCAGTGTATCATACTCAAACTTATAAACAATCTAAAAAGAATACACAAATGTTAGAAGTTATGATTCAGGATTTTGTAATGGATTTTCATGGAATGTGGGAGGAGGTCATACTATTAGTCGAGTTCTCATATAACAATAGTTATTAAAACTTGATACATGTAGCTCTTTTGGATGCACTATATGTATATCCTTCCTATTCTTCACTATGTTGGGAGGAAATAGGTGAGACTTCACTAGATAGAAAAAGACATGTAAAAAATATAAAAGAAAAGATCCATTTGATCAATAAAATGATGGAGAAGACCCAAAGTTATTATAAATTATATGTAGATCATCATTGAGGGGTGATGTAATTTTATGTGAATGATTATTTTTCTTTAGGATCTCCCCAAAGATTGGGGATCACCATTTTTTCATATAGGTAATGTTATCTCAATGATACATAGGACCTTGTGAGATAACTGAATGGGATAGGGAGGTGGAATATGGGTTTTCATTTCCACCAAGGTTTAGTTGAATGAATATTTTTTTTCATCTATCTCAATTAAAAATGTATCAGCCTAATCTTAACTATGTGGTTCGATGGCATCACATTGACTTGAGGTCATATACTATATTGGTTCATGTGCCAGTGTGGATTATGGATAGAAAAGAGAATGTATTATATTGGAAAAGCATCAGTCTAGAGAAGGTTTTATGGAAAAATGGTAAGATTAAGGAAGAAACCAAGTATCATTAAAAGGAAATTATTGAGCAATGGGATGAACTCTTTCAGATTAATGATGGTTTTCAACTTTCTGGGGACGGAAATGCTAATTTTGGGGAGAGTGTAGCACCCTCAGTCTCAGGTAATTAACATGTTATTCATGTATATTATGTATATAATGTAATTAGCTTAAGTTCTTAGAGTCTTGTAGTATTTTTGAGAAATATATGGGGATTTTTGAGAGGTGAATGGTTTGATAATAGTTAGCAAAAACTATTAAACACCTCCCATGAAATTGTGTAACTGAAATAGTGGGAGTTGGGTTGGTGCATGGTTTGGACAAATCATGCAGCCACCTAGGAGAAACCATGTGATATTGATCAGATTTTTTTACCATTTTAGGCATAAATTTCTTTAACCATGTGATCCAAACATTTGAGGGGTGTTTTGAGATGGTGAATAGTGCATAGTAAGCATACAGTTTTCCAAACCATATTCCCTAACTCTATAAGATTAAAAATTACATCTATATTTTGTGGATTTAATCGAATTCAAGAAAATTAATCCATGTTTTTTCCTCTTGTTAGTCCACAATAATATTTTATTTCCTTATAACGTCTAGAGAGACATTTTCTCTTGATTCTGGAGTGAACAGTTGGTGAATCTAAGTGCGTTGGAAGCCCAAATTCCTTTGTAAGTTCCCATTCTTTGTCTATTTCCTTCATTTTATTATTCATACCTCTATTATACCATTTATATTTTCCTTTGGGGTTATATTCATGATTTTTTATTCCAATCATGTTGATATTTGATAATTTGGATTATATAAAACAGGATCTAAGGTGGGTTTTGGAGGATCTAAGCATTGTTTTTTGAGTTTTTTTCCATTATTAATTTTTATCTAAATTTGAGAGGTAGGTTTTTCACTCTTTACTCATATTATTATAAATTTATGTATTAATTTCAAATTTATGGAGTTTCCTGAATTGATTTCTGAAATTATTTTGCAAATCATGGTATAAACCATCTTTAGTGATGGTTTGTATTATTGTGGAAGTTTGTTGTTGTGAAATGTGTCTTGTTCATGATTTTAAAATGATTATTTTAAAATATAGATTTCTTTGGATTCATGTATATTTTTTCATAAAAACATTTTCAATAAATTAACTTTTTTATTTAAATGGTTGGTTTGAAATTGAATTTTGTGATAATGGTTGGCATGTTTTCATTTTCATTGATGTCACCCTATGGAAGGGGTGTGTGCCATTAGGGAACCATGTATATGGTTACCTTATGATGACATAGTTTATCAACAAGATAGTACACATTATTATGGAACAATTAACTTGTAAATAATGTGTATGTGTGTGTGAATGTGTAAAAATTAAAGGGTTATTCCAAATAGGATTTGAGAAATTGTTTCAAAATATTTTCCTAGTTACTTTCCATAGAAAATAGGTTTGGTTTGGAATGCTTGTTTTCTTACAAATGGTTGTGGTTTTGAGGAAAAATATTTTAAATAATTTTTTATAAATTCGATAATATAAACCTGCAAGCATGTTTTATCCTATTTCTTTGAGTAGCGAATTCATTTGGGGAATCCTAATAAATTTTATACTCACCCCTTGCTTGGTAGATTTTTTGTGTTTGCAGATATTTTTTATTAGGACACAAGTAAAGGAAAGGTATCCAATTTATTTATTAATGTATCATGAAACCTTGGACATGGATTATGGATTTGGAGCTTAGACCATATTGGGAGCTATAGTGTTATGCATTATGTTGCCTTTGAGTTCGTGGTTTTAGTTTCTACTTAGTACTCTAATATAGTACTTGGTTATAGCTTGGTTTTGTGGTCTATTGTTTTTTATGGAGTTGTGTTACATTATACTCATGAATCATTTAGGGGTTGTTTGGTTATTTTTATCTTGGAATTAGTTTTTCAAACTCCAAAGGTAAAATCTTCCCCCAATTGGTTATGAACCCCTTGGCATTTATTTCCAGCCGTTGGTGTCTTGGGGATGTCACCTGCGACCTAGTATCACCTCTACCTATTCACAATAAAATTGATGAGGGGTGATATGTTTCAATGGGTTTTAAGTCACACAAACAAATAAAACATTCATATATTTAAGTGGTATTTTAGAACATTTATTTTCAGTTAACTATTTAGTTAACCCATATTAACATTAACCATGGTAACATAATTTTCACACTAAAAGGGTTATAATTTTTTATATAGGGTAAATATAGGATCATAAATATCCATGTAATGAAATTATAATCCATATATTGTCCACTTTGACCTATTTCAAAATCTTCTTAATTTTTATTTAATTTAATAAAATAATATTTTTATAAAATATCAATAATGTTAATTTTGACACTATTCACTTATTTTGACTTAAAAAAATAAATAAAATTTTGGAATTAGAATATAAATCATTATATAAGCACTAATAAGTCATATTAAAATATTAATATTCTTCTTACACTATAACTCACTCAAATTATATTAGATTTAATATTTTCAAAATCATGTAATTTATTTTTAGAAAAATTGTATAAATATTGTATTAGCAATGTATAGGAATTTAAGGTGATTATTTAATAAATACTATTATAAATAATTTTAAATCATTAAAATAATTAACAAATTCAAAATATAGACATTTATATTTATTCAGAATTTTATTTTTCCAATATGTGAACACACAAGAGATATTGAAAACTAAGAGAGTGACACATTGTGAATTTATTTTCTTTTAATAATATATAGGTCCTATTTTTGGTAAACAATACATTAAAAAAAATTTAAAGGATAACATGATATTTATTGAATTATATTTACGCAATAAGAACTATGATAAATAATTATGGCCTTATCAAGTAGATTCAACCTATATTAACCTCATATACCCTTTTTCGAGGTGAAACTTTTTACAATGATTAATATTCATAATGCGAAAAATTAAAATGGAACTATTTAAAAATCTGATCCCACATATTCCAAATAAAAATTTATTTTATCAAATTTAGTAGATATAATTTATAGAAATTAATTCTAAAATAATTTTTCAAAACAAGACAAACCCATTTTCTAGAAAATATGGTTTTTATGCCTAAAACATGAATAATTCCTATCTTATGAATAGTTAAAATATTAGATTAATGCTCAAAATATTATTCAGTATATAATATATATATATATATATATTTAAAATAATTCAATAATAGTGAATAATTTAATTTATTGAGATTAAAATACATTATGCATATAAAAATAGTTTCTTTTTAGAAAATTACTTATTTACGTGTAAAAGTGTTTTTATTCCAAATTAAAACATAAAATCGATACCAATGATTGTAATTGGATTATTTAATTTATAATATAAATATTTTAATTTCTAGATAATTTTAAAACAAAATTTGACTTTGTAAAGGCGTGAAATTAAAATATAGTTTTCAAAAAAATTAGTATTTTCACTATTTATTATAAAATCTATATTCTCAAAAAAAATACTAAAATTTAACACTAGAATGATTTTAATATTTTAATTCCAAAAATTAATTTATTCTTATAAAATAAAATTCATATAATGTCTATAAATTATTTATATATTTTTTTCATTAAATCAATAAAATTCATTTTTGAAGAAAACATATTTCTAGAGTAAAAACACATTACTGAAAATTGACTACTTATTTTATAATAATTAATCAATGAATTTATATTGAGTAGGTCATTAATATATATTTATTAATTAGGATATACTATTAATATCCACCAATTTAACAGTTTGGAGATGATTGTAACATTAAATAATAATATTTTAATATTACACCATGGTTTGTTTAGACATGGTATTTCATGTTGTGTATGCTATCTAATATACTATTATTTTAAAATATCTGTGTGTTACAATAAAACCCACTTGTAAAAGTACCCAAATGTTTTAAAATATTATTTCTTCTACCCACTTGTCTATAGAAACACCTTCTTCCTCCTCTGAAATTTTGATATTCAAGTATGAAAAATGTTCAACATCATTATTATAGTCGATATTATCTTCCAAAAATAGGTAGGTTATGTGGCCATCAACCAAAAACCTATAGTAATCATTATAGTATTTTAAAACTACCAATAAAACCTCCATAAACCCTCCATTATTTCTCCCCATAACCACAGTAAAATGGCTTCCTCATGGCCACTTGGAAAATATTTTGATAAATGAATTAATAAAAAAATAATTCACTGGAATAACTATTGCCATGTCTTTTCATCTTGACTTTAATTTCCATATAATGATGAGACTAATGACAGATTAAACATTGAAGACTAAATAATAAATCACCTTATATTTTATCTTTTGATTTTTAATGATAAAGGAGAAAACGTCTTCCACCATGGCTTATTGTAAGAATAAAATATATTTTTACTAAATCACAGTGACAACAACATGCGTTATATCCTGTCTCATGCTATATTTTCTTGAGACACCATAATATAACTATGGAAACTTTTTATTTTTCCATGGTACGTCATATTTTGGCATCATTTATATAGTATATTTTCAATGTTGTGAAACAGCTTGACCATAGCTTTCTCACTACGTCATAGAATTATAATATTGTTTGATTCTCACAAAAAAACTGAATAAAATGATAGGATCCATGTGAAATATGAAAATTTTCGTATAAAAACATTTATATACACCATCGCATATCCTTCTACGTCTATGGTCCAGAAACCTATCCTGTTTTGGTAAGGTATATTCCAAATCATTGACGGGGATATCTAGGGTGTGTTACCTATTACAACTACATATCTTGATATAAAAAACTCTAAAAGACCCTAATAATTGGGTGTTTTCATATTTACCCCCTTCCAAGTCTAGACCACCCCTTAACCATGGGTGTGTCCATGCATATTTTTTTCATCTTCATATCAAATATGTTATGCCTCCATACATCATCCACATAACCAATCATCACTTTTTCAACACATCCAACATTTCGAGCTATGGTGTTAGATTTCAAAAACCTATATTATATAAACACAATTTGGATTAAACATCCTCCAAATAATCCCTTCAAAACATTATATATATTCTATACTTGTTTTCAGTAATAATATTGTCAAAAAATACAAAAAACATCATTGGGATTTGAACACCCATGATGGCTTACAACCATAAACATCAATATTGTGAAAACATTTAAACAATATTGTTGTCAAAAAATCTAACATAAATATTTTTGGATTTCTAACCAATAATTATATGGAGAGATTAATATTTTTTTTAGAAAAATAATAAAAATTTAAAAATTTTAGAGAAAGTGACAAAATTGAAGTTATTTATGAAAAAAATGAAATATATTCTATGAATATTAATAATAAGTAAATTACCTTATGGTTTGAAAATCCATTCATGGTATATAAAAGAAAAAATATCTTTTGTGCTTTGGTAAAAAGAGTAAAAAGGGACTCGTATAAAAAAAATTAAAAATATTATTTTTCAAAACTATGTTTAAAAAGACAAAATTAGTTGACAAATGAATTCAATTACCATTATAATAAATATAAAAATAGTTTTGAAACATTTGAAATAAAATTTACATAGTGTAAGAAAATTAATTTTTTTAAAAAAATATCATGAAAATCCATCAAGCCATTGGAAAATTTAAAATAAAAATATAAACCCATATTATTTTAGGAAATTAAAGATGAAATAAATCTATATGGAAGCTTATACACTATAGAATATAATAATTGTGATGAAAATGGAATAAATTTGAAAGATATACAATTAATAAGAGAAATTCATTACCTTAAATACTGTGAAAAAATCACATCATTTAATGGATAAGGTAGTCCATACGTACACGTGAACAATGTCTTCATTTTTATACTATGTGGAATAAAATAAAATAATTTTTTTTTAATTTTATAGAATCATAATTATGCGATAAAGTTTATATTAATTCATTCTATCGATCATTATAACCATTCATTTATGCTGAAAATCAAAAATGAATCGCATTGATTAGTGGAGGTGATATTCCACATGTATGAACGAGCGATGTAATCGGTTTCTAATGGATAAAAATATTAATAGGATAACTAACATATTACCCTTATAGAATAATATTTATTTAATAAATATAATATATATATTCATTTTACTATACATATAATCCATTGATGAAAATGAAACATAACACTATGCGGATATGATAATGCATACGTACACACGAGCGATGATTTGATTTCGATTGGATGGAAAACATGATCAATATGGGTTTCCCCTAATCATAATAAAGTTAAATTATGTATAGGATAATTATTTTATAATTTCATCATGGTTAGAGATTAATTTATTTAGTTAAAATAATAAATAAATTTGAAACACTCAAATAATAATTATACTTGTTATTTAGAAAACCTCCCTTTTATTAATCTGTAACCCTTCATAGGTTGGACCTTTTGCGATATAAGGAAATCCTTTAATATGTTTATTTGGATTGATAAAAAAATTTGGGAAGATATTAGAGGAGGATCTCTTTTATAAGTGAGGGGAGTGGCACACTTATAATTTTTTTAAACTTTTAATGATTAAAAATGTCTTTATCTTGGAAAAGTTTCTCATAAAATATAAAATTTATAAGAATAGATAATCAGGGGTTAATTACCATAAAAAAAGATATATGAGGAAATTTATTGTCCTCATGAGGTTGTATTTATATAAATTATCATGATTAACCCTTTACAAGAGTGAAACATTTTTCCAATGATTACAATTCAAAGTGACCAGAAATGAAACTATCCTTATCACTAAATTTCATCCTCATAATTGAATATATTAAAAAATTAGTAATTATATTTTTAAAGTTAGATAAATTATTTTTTAAATATATTTTCAAAATAAAATCGAAAAGAAGTTTCTAAAAAATTTGAGTTATAAGAAAAAATGGACTTATACAAAAATAAATTATAATGTCGATTCATCTAGAATTATTTAGATTATTTTTGATAATTTATTTTATTTTAATTTAAAATCATATTAAAAATATAATGGGATTTAAATTACTCGATATTGTGAAAAGAAATGATTATTTTTCAAAAATTGGTATTTTTAACTATTTACTCAAAAATCGATATTTTGAGGAAAATACAAAAGAAATCAACCCATGATTATTAGAAAATTATTTTCAATAAAATTATGTTTATATTTAAATAAAATATCTAAAAGCTTTAAAAATTAATTATAACAACCTTTCACAAAATGCAATAAAATCTATTTTCAAAGAAAATGTATTTTTGATCCATAAAATGAAAATATTCTCCTTACATGCCTAATAACCATAATTAAATGAATAATAATTAATTAAATTTTAAATATAAAATAGTTATTCATTTATAATACTTTATAAATGGTGATTAATTTAATCTATTAATGCAATGATACATTACACACATAAAAATAGTTTTATTAAAAATATATTTTATTTCTTCCATAGAATTTATCTTCATTTCCAAAAAATTCATAACAAATTATGATTGATTATTTATTAATTATATAAAAAAAATATTATATATGTTTCATATTACCTTTACATATATTTATACCCACCAAACCAATTACATGGTCATAAATATCATATTTAAATAATCATATAACGTGGTTCATTTGGGATTGATATTTCCTATTCCACATGATATCACTTATATTAATTAAAGAAAATAAATTTTCAAATATTAGGGAGTTTCAATATTGTAACCATAAACAAATATCAACTTCAAAAATTTATCTCACTTCCAATAAAAATATATTAAATCATTTAAAAATACAATTTCAATGAGTGTAAATAAAACATAAAAAATAACTTAGTTCAAAAACAACATTATAAAAATGGAAGATAAAAGATCATTTTATTAATATGAAAATTGAAATATAAAGGTCACCTAGAATAATTAATATTCAAATTCCTGAATACTAATAATATTATATTGAATAGAAATTATGAACATGGAAAGAATATCCATTAATATATAATGTAATAATTTTATGAGAAGATAAGAGACCACCAACTCATCAAAATTTATAATGACATGATAAAATTTTATTTTTCAATATTATTCAATATAGATTAAGGATTATTTTTTTCATAAATATAGATGAAATCATAATGTACACATACTTCAATTTTTCTATTCCATGAGAACAACTACACTCTTTGTCTATAATTAGGTATGTTTTTTCGCATCAATCTCATATCTTACTCCAAGAAATGAATATTCAAGATGCATTTTTCATACCTAAAGCACGAAAATCAATAAATAAAGGATTAAAAGGTTGAAAACTAGAGGAAAATTATTTTTCATAATTCATATCCTTTAATTAATAATAAAATTTAGTTAAAACAAGGCATGATAATATCCAAAATTTTTTAACCCTGAAATAAAGAAATAAAACACTAATATCCAAATCTTAAACCATTATAACAAAAGTTTAATTTAAATAATTTCATAAATATATGACATTAATAATATTCAAAATATGCCAAAAAATAATTTAGACCCAAATAGTATAAGGGTTTTATCATATACTCTTCCAAGATCAAAAATGTATTCATCTAAGAATAACATAAGTCACTCCAAAAGTCACATTCCAGAAATTAAAATTCCATAATCATATAATCTCTAAAATATTATAATCATTTCCTAAAATAAATGGAATAATGTTTGATTTCAAAAAATAACTCAACATGTATTCCCCAAAAAATACCATCTTAACCAAAAAATTGTTCCATTCAAATTAATCATATAATATTCCCAAAATAGTGAAATTACATAAAAATAAATTTAATCGCTAATTCACTAAATAACTTTTCAATTTATTGGTAATATATATGATAAAATCTATGTTTTGAAACTATAATTATACTTTATTCACAATTAAAATAAATTAATTCAACATTGAAGGTCGTATTAACTCAAAAGGTTATCAATAAATTTAATCTAATGTATACAAAATACCAATTCATTCTTCCTAAAATATCATTTTCACTAAAACAAGTGTTAAGAATAATATATAAATATTCCTAAATAAATATACTAATACTCAATAAATGTATCCTAAGTCCTCATATCACAAAAAACATCAAAATTTTATTAATTGTTTTAAAATTATGATCATGTTTTAATTTATAAACTATTAGATAAAACACCACAACATCATAACTCCTAAAACACTATATATAGATAAATCAATCATTCAATATTTTTGATTATCCATTAACCGCTATTTTCCATCTAATTCATTAATACTACCTTCCTATAAACCAAAATATGAATCATGAAAAATATTCATAAATATAAAAATAAAAGAAAAAATATATTCATATAATTTATATTCCACTCACGTTTTCCTCCTCATCAATACTTATAGAATTAGACACTGATAAAAATTTATATTTATAATATTGATGATTAATTTTTAAATATTCCATCTAGGATATTAATTTTCATAATTACCATACTCCCAATATTTAAAATATTTATTCATTTCCTTTGAGTCATTTTATAGGGAACTTCTCCCATATTCATGGTATTTTTGGAAACTGAATCCTTTTTTACCACGGTCTTTATCATCTAAACATCCGTTAAATATAATTTTCTCTTATTTGATGTGTGAAAAAAATCACTAGCATTCATGTAGTCAATAATATATCAAAATAGATGGTTATAAATATGAATAATATTTTTCACTCTAACTCTTATATCGTCTGATTTCTCATTTGAAAAATATTTAATTATCTCCCACATATATTGTAAACATGATTCCCACTAGTTATTTAAAATTAATTAATGCAATAATTATTATTGTAATTGTATTAAATAAAATAACAATAATCCATATTATGAGGTATATAAACACTAAGGCATATTTAACAATTTCATGCTAAATTCATATTTTTCGATCAAATAAAAAAATAAATATAATTATCCATAAAATATAAAATTATAAGGTCATATAATAAGCCTATCATATTCCTAAATAACATCCTACCCTATAATTATATTTAATCCCTTTCTATGATACA
The DNA here is from genome assembly GCA_963277665.1 of Viscum album. Classification (NCBI taxonomy): domain Eukaryota; kingdom Viridiplantae; phylum Streptophyta; class Magnoliopsida; order Santalales; family Viscaceae; genus Viscum; species Viscum album. The sequence goes on along the minus strand of OY728136.1, from coordinate 1,763,222,911 downwards.
AACTATAAATTATGTATCATAATCCATGCATAATTACATGACATATGGAAAGGTTTTCAATTTCTTACATTACCATGATATTTTAGGTTTAGTGTTTTAGATAATTCGGAAAACCATTACATAAATAAGGAGTACTAATATGTAGTATTAATTTTTTTCAAAAAAATATTATTATTTAATTTACACTCTAGTATTATTACTAACACATTTTCTCACTCTAAAGCTAATTTCAATATTTTTTTATGGAATTCATAACAGTTCCTCATAATCTTTAAATAATATGAAACAATTTTCAAAAACCTTCAATGAGAAAAAAATTATCGAAAGGGTATATAAAAAATAAACCTGTTATTCCAATGAAAATTATCAAAACCCTTTAAATCCTTTAACTTTTTAATATATTTATATAAATAAAATAATACATATCCACATGAAAAAATATACATTTCACAAAAATAAAACCATTAACACTCTTAATAAGTATAAAAATCAATAAAATAAATATCAATTATATGAGAACCCATAAAAACATACCATTCACCTTTAAAAGTGATTAATATTTTATTTCATATTCAAGTCAAAATATTTTAATTAAAAACACTAGAAAGAATATATTAGGTATATTGGAGCATCATTTTTATAAACCATTCACACTCAATTTAACCCATGTTATAATAATTTAATCCAATTAAATTCTATAGGAAAAAACAGCTTAGTTAGCTCCCTTATTTTTCTCCTTTGAAAACTATTCATGACCCCATGCATTGGATAGCTATATAGGGCTCACCCATCATCATGATCTATCTCGAGCTCACCATTCATCACCTTTAATCCTCAAATAATGTATTATGAGTAAAAATTTGTGATATTTCACATTTTCATCATAAATCCCCTAAAAACATATTTGAAATCATATAAGAACACCTCCATTTTCACGTATTCACAAGGGTAACTATCATTTTTCATTAAAAAATAAAAAAAATTATAATTTCAAAAAAAAATGGGAAATTGAATTTCCATTTGAGAAAAATAAAAAATTTATTATAATATTAATAAAAATAAATGATTTTATAATGGTAAAATAATTTTATGTCATATATAATAAAATAAAATTATTTTCTCAATTGGTAATGAGTATTAAAAAGGAACATATATATATAATATTAAAAAAACTATTTTTTTAAGACCTAGTAATGAAAATAAAAATTAGTTGAAATTGAAATTTAAAAACATTTTATATAAATAATAACATTTTTTAAGAATTTAAAAGAAAAATAATATTGAGTAAAAATGTATTATAACATTTAAAATAATGCCTTTAAAGAAAAATCCCTTATGTCTCTGACAACATTTAAATCAGAAGAATAGTGATGGAGAAACATGAAGTATATTTTGAAAGTAATAATAATTAATGATAAATTACATCCATAAGGTAGCCTATACAGCACACAAAATAAAACATGCCATGAATCTGGAAGAAGTCAAAAATATAGAAAATTGATATGAGAAATCCTTTACCTAAAATACCATAGAAGGTTATATGTTATTTGGAAGATAAATAAAAAATTCTTATTAGTTATTTACTTTATTAAGAAAAATTCTCCTTTTAATTAAATTATAATCATCCATTATATGTCATTTGCAGCAATTATTTATTTTGTTACTCAATTAGTTATGTCTACATCAGACGCTTTGAGGATGTCAAGTTATAATTCCAAAACTGCTTCAGTAGGTTTACCATGTTCAAATGGGTCATGGTTACATTACAAAAAAAATATTAAACATTTAATAATTATAAATTTTATGAATTAAATACACATTTATAAAATCATTAGAGGATTTCATGGAAAATTAATCATGTAATTTTGTGGATATGATAGTTCGTGCATACACATGAATGACATTTTCATTTTTCTACTCACTGGAAAAAAAATATCAAATATTTTTATTTTTGAATATCCTAAATAATTTTTAAATTTCATGTTTATTCACCATTAACATCCTAATTACAATAATTTTATGGAGGAAATAAAAAAATAAGTTACACTGCTTTGTGAATATGGGATTCCACGTGTAAGATGAGAGACGTTGTCACTTTCCAATAGATGGAAATGGTAAGAATAGATGTAATATATTATATTCATATAATAAAAATTATTTCATAAGTATAATATATATTCATTTTATCCATCATTTAACTAGCCTCATAATTAGGTGATGAAAAATAAAATTCTTCATTATGTGAAGACTACGGTTCGTACAAACACACAAACATTGATTTTATTTTCCATTAGAAAAAAAGGGGGTTAAAAGGGAATGTTCCATGATAGTAATATTAATAATATAATATATATAATATACTAATGTTTTAATTTCATTGTGTTTAATGGATATTTAGATGAGGTATAAGAAGAAACAAACCTGAAACACTTCGTTAAGAATTATGCCTCTTATTTGTAAAATCTCTTTTAGATTACAATTGGTGCCTTCATAGGATGATATTTTGATGAGACCATGACATATATGTTGTTTAGAGGGGTATGGGTGAAATATTTTATAATGCACTTTCTAAGATAGCGTGATCAAAATTATTGAGGAATTTATTAGATTAGGTTCCCTTTTATACATGTGGTAGTGGAACACATGTAATTTTTATAAACATTTAAATATTATAAATGTCATACTCATTTTAAAGTGGATCTAAACCTATTAAATTTAAAATATAAGGTTATATGGGTAAAAATAACTCATAAAATATGATTTCATTTGGAAATTTGTCCCTTCATCAAAATGTATTTACCTTAATTAACAAAATTTGTGGTTTTCCATGATGACACATTTTACTATGGTTACTATTCAAAATGAAAAAAAAAAGAATTTGGTCAAAATAATAAATTTTAACCTCATGATAAAAAATATGGAATCTATTTTTCAAGATTCAATTTTTAGAAAAGGAATAAATTACTTTTAATATAAGTGCGCAAAACACAACAAAAAATAGTTTTTTGGGTAATTGTGTATTTATGAATAAAATTGAACATATACCAAAATAAAATAAAATGGTAATTCCATTATAATTATTTAAGTTATGATTAATAAATTTAATATTATGTAACCTTAAAATCAAATGAAAAAATGGGAATATAGAATTACATTATTTAAAGAAAAAAATAAAAGTTTTACAAAAAAAGAAATTTTCACTATTTAATAAAAAAAACATTTTTAAGAGAATCCCAAAAAACCCTTCCTAAGACTATTATAACATTATTATTTAATAAATTATTTCTTATTTTTTAAAAAAATTAATAAAAGTTTCATATATAAATTATTATATCCGAACATAACATATAATGTAATCTATCTTTTAAGAATATCTATTTTTAAAAATAAAATGAAATTATTATCATTCCTTGTAAAATGAAAATATAAAATAATTACTTATTTTGAGTCATTTATCAATTTTTATTTATTTAATATATTGAGATAATAATAATTTTCACACATGAATAGAGTTTTATAAAAAACATATGTTTTACCTTTAATAGATTTTATATTACTTTCCAAATAATTAATAATTAATATATGATTTATTATTTATTTATTAAATAATAAATTCAAGAATATTTGTTATAACACTATTACTCATTTTCATGCAAGAGAAACCAATGTCTATGTCATAATTTTCATAGTAAAATAATTGTATCCTTGTTTGTATAAGATTCATTTTGTGTATATCAAATATTATTGAATATATTATTTAAAGAAATAAATTCAAATATATTTGGGTGTTATAGGTGGTCATTGGAGTTCCCTAATAGTAATTATTTAATAATAAGTTTTTTAAAGAGGATTTTATGTCAATCTAATCATAACATTTTCTGTGAATTTATTGGAAACTTCGTGACTCTATTATAGATTTATGATGTTGTCATGAACCTTCCATAAATTACCTGAATGGGACTGGTGACCCATATTTTAATGATTAATATTTGATATGAATGTATGTGAACATATATATGTGTTAAAGGTCATCGATTTTTACCCTTAATAAAAAAAATATCTTTATTATTAAGGTGTTGCGTTTTAAATCCATATAGTCGGGTGCTCGGGGTTTATCTTTATCCAAGTAGGTGGTAGAAGTTGTGATGTCGAGATCAGTCCCATGAGAGAGGATTTGTATATTACCTTGTGAAGGGGATACAAACACACATAGTTTTGTTCCACTCAATGTGTTTTATTTTTCCTCTAATTATTTTGGTAGATTGATCGATCGATGTAGTTTAACATCTTGTGATAAGGAATATTGGTCGAAAGATACCTAGATATTGTGTGTGTCAAAATAATGCATGAGTGGGACTTTATGGTTAACCATTATAATAATTCATCCCTTAAAGTATATTTTGGTATCATAGTAAATATGTAAATAACTCCATATATTTTTATGATACATTTCTCTATACATAAATTTTATTTCATTGATACCTAACTTTTCACACAACATCGACTTTAAACGGACCAATATATAATAATGTAATATATTTATTTAATGTCACTATTATCACCATGTTGATGGATTTTTAGTTAGGAATAGAACTAAATAATTTTTTCATCACTTTTTTTTACATATTTTTAAAATTAATTCATTATTGTTCAATATGAAAGAAATTAATTTAAAATCATTTTAAGTTAAAAAATCGATGTTTTTCAAAAAAAATATTTTTATACACACAATGTTTCCCCAACATACCAAAATAAATTAATCTCTATTTATGAATGATTTAAATTTTATTGTGTATATATAATATTCATTATTATAATTTATATTCATCTAAAAGTTTTTACCTTATAGGGAATGATGGTAAACTCAGTTTTATTCACAAAACACATTTTACTAAAAATGGTTTTGTGGAATTATTTCACAATTATTTTAAAGTGAATTTATAACTCATATAGAAATGGATTATTATAAAAAATATTTCATATTTTGAATCAAAATTATTAATATTATGTAATATTTTCTACTGAATTTTTAGTAATTATGAATAGTAATAATGTAAAAATGTATTACTATGGTAAAGGTTAAAAGGGGTTAATGATGGATTAAAATAAATATATTAGGGTTAAATTGTCATTAAAACTTGTATATATCCTATTAGTTGAATTTATTTTTATTATATATCATCCCAAAATCATACTTGGGCTAATTTGGATCCACCTTCCAATGATAGTGACTTTATCATATTTTAATATTCTTTATAATTACAAGTGTTCCACTCACCTTAGTTAAAAAAGGGCGCATCCTATTCTCTCCTATCCACACAACATGATCTCTTAATATATACCAAAACCTACCTAAATCTATTATAAAATAACCTATCATTATCCTATATGTCATTCTTTTCTTATAATCCCATCCTAACTGTATAAAAGAAGAGATTCAATGTAGGTTTCTCAAAGAGGAGGTGTATGTTCTTACTGATAATTTTTAAGTTGAATTATTCTTCTTCTTCCTATAAATATATTTTATCCATGATAAAATAATTACCCTTGTATCATCAATTTATTTAGATTTTATTATGATTTTTGGAGAACCATTTTCCACCTCATTTTCACCAAATTAGTAATTAATGTATCGCTCTTGCGTATGTCTGGATTACTTCCTCCACATTCAAATATGATACATTTTCTATCATAACCATTCATGTATGGTTGTTGCAATGGATTTCATTTTTAAATATTATATTTATGAAAAACAATTCTCCTATAATTATAATATCTTATCAATAATATTTCATTTCCAGGAATATTATTCAAGTACTGAAACCACCAAACGAAAACATGTATGGAAAACAGATAAGTTTTCATCCAAATGTTTTTTTAATGAGAAAATTTTATAATAAAATAATAATTTGAAATTATATGATATTGATACATAGTATGTTATTTATCAATTATATTCTACAATATATTTATAATAATTCTATATTCATTACATAATATATTTAATCAAATACATAATAATCAAATACTTGAGTTAATGTTTGTGTTTCAATATCAATTATTTTCAGGATTTTATATGATAAATTTTAAATGTTTGAAGTATTATTAATTTTTTCCTTAAAACCACAGAAATATAAATCACCAATGGATATTTAATGATTTTTCAAGTAATAGTATTTTTATCTTCTCTTTAGTAATGAAATTAATTGAGAAAGTTTTTAAAAAAATGGTATTTATCCCCTCTTTATCAATAAACTTTTTATTTAATGTGCACACTCTTCAAAAACAAATTGTGGAAATTTTTTTGATACTAATATTTTTAAAAAATATCATTTTTACTTCCTTTTACATTATTTAAAAAGGATTAAATGGAATCTTTTTTAATCATTTTTTTGAGAAAATTGTATGTGACTTTTTACAAAAGTGTGAAAATAATATCCTCTTTTAACATATTCAGTATAAATTCTTTTTCCTCCCTTCATGTTTGTAATTTTCTATGAAGTTTACCGTAAATTTCACACTGATTATTTTTTATGAAAATAATATTCAAATTATTTCTGTAATTTGTTAAAAAAAATATAAAAAATTTTTTTTTTGATGTTTTCAAATAAGTATTAGAATGTTCTTAAAAAGTTATTTTTTAACTACGTAAACATCATTTAATGATTTCTATATTTTAATGTTGATATAATTATATTATGAAATATAATTTTTTAAATGACTTATGATGATTATTTTCTTTGGATGATTTCATAAATCATGTTTCCTTCACATAGATTAATTAATTTGTGAAGAAATATTTATGAAACCCATATATTTTCTATGGGTGATGCTGTAATAAAATTATGAAATTTTTATGAATATAATTTCATTTTTCAAGGGTTATGATAGCATAAATTGAAGAACTTTTTATGATCATGTGGTACATATATGTATTATTTTCATTATGTGATGGGTAGGACTAAAATTATGTATCCCTCCAATGCATTAGGTAAAGAATAATATATCTTGAGATAGTAAAGAATATAATTATATGTGAAACTCATTTAATAATGGAATCTATCTGCTATTATAGTCTTGGTGGTGAAACATAACTGAAGAGATTTTGGAATAAGGAGTGAACTCAATCCAGTATGATATCTTTCTTAGTGAGACTCGACTGAGGAAGTGATTTTCTACTCTTATGTTTCTCCCAGAAACTAATATTGTATGCTTAAGATATGTTCTCATGGATACTGATTGATTATTAATGATTCCAAACTCTTATGTATTTTTTTTTCTTTTTTATGACAAATGCTTCTTCCATGATTCACAATTAAAGATATTTGATATATTGGAGATGAATTGGAGATGTTATGATGGTGTTCTCATACACTTATGATTACTCTCACTTATGATCATTGATTTTTATCTCCTACTAGTACCCATATTACGCATCTCGGCTCACCATTTCATATAGTTCATTTCCCATGTTATAATAAAAGGGTTTATGTGGTGTATGTTTAAGAAGGATAAAATAATAAAATAACTTTTTGGCAGATATTGAATATCATTCATGAAATAAGTTTTTTATTTATAAATCCTCCAAAGAAAATAAATTTTTATGGTTTTTAGGCATGTATAATTAGGATATCTAATGAATATACATTACCAATAAGATAATATTTATATAGTTGTTCTCGGTTCACCTGAGTTGGTATCAGAGTATGATTTTGTTTTTTTTTTGAAATTAGGATTAGATAATTTTTTAAAAAACTCTAGGGATAATACTAAGTATATGATAATATTATGAATCTTTTTTAAAGTATATATTTTGTAGTTCTCCAAAGAAAATATATGTCTACCTTGATTCATGAAATTGGATAAGACTATACAACTGATTCACCTAGGGATAAAAACTCTAAAAGTTATGGATTGTTTATTAAATATATCATCACTAGTGCGTGAAAAGTTGAATTAAGATTTTATACTTGGTGAGTCACAATCTGTGGAAATGCTTTGGTAAATTTTCATTTTAATTATGAACCATTTTGTATTATTTGAATAGATTATGACCCCAAATGACATTGGTTAAACCAAATGTGTCATATATTGAAAATTAGGTGCCATTATTTAGATATCATTTGAATGAATTTTTATGATTACATGACTACTCACAACGATTATTATTGCTCACAATATGATTTTTGGTTTTAGTCAATGCATGGAACTAGGAGCAATAATGTTAACGTTGAATTTTATGGGAAATGTAATGATTTACATTCTTAGAAAACAAACGTATTGGGTGATGGAATATATAATTTTTCTACCATTCCTATAAAAAATTTATATTCAATGAATTATGATGAGTTTCCAAATAAGAAAAGAAGGGAACAATGTAATGTTTATTCCTTCATAAGGAGACATAAAAGTTCATTTAGATGGTATATTTCTACAATAATTTTTAAGGAATGGATAAGCAACAATGAGAATATATTTTTAATTATATATTTTTTTAAACCTAGAAAATATACGTTTGCAGTATCTCATTTGGAAGAAGAATCAAATCAATGGTGGAATCTTATATAAAATATGAGGCAATAGGAGTAAATTTACTCTATGGTGTTAGAAGATTATATAAATTTGTCAATAAAAGTTTTTCTAAAAACACTTTTCACTAAAATATATAGGTAATTCCTAGAACTCAAAAGTAACGATAATGATTCCATCATTATCTATGAGGAAATTTTCCCAAGACTATCAAGGAATGTTTAGTATTTTATCATTGAAACTGAAAGAGATATTGATTTATTTTTTAGTGGATTGAGTCCAACACAATAAATGAAATTGAAAATAAGATACTTTAATATATATAATGAATTTTTTTGATATGATTTAAATTTATAAATGAATATGTCAGTCTCTCATTTTTCTCATGTTCTTGGGAATAAAAAAGGGATATATGTAATTTTTTGAAAACTAAAATAATAAAACTCATGTGGAAAAGAAGATTAATCTTACTTATGGAAAAAAGTGTGGAATAAATCATTAATTAATCTACTTATATATTTTGGAAAACTTTTAAGTGTAAAAAAGAAGTTCATCAGGAAAAATAAAGTCAATGTGGTATGAAAAAAACAATCATTGAAAGGATCAGTGATAAAGAAAAAATAAATCTTCTTTCTTCACTCCAATGTTATAGTTTCATGGAGTATGTAAATTAAACCAATCAGTGCAGGAATATGAGGGATAATTGTGAAAAATTTCATCAAAAACATCTTAGGAAAAGAGACAATGGAGAATCTCTTGTGATCACAACTACTAAAGTGGGTTATGAAAAAGAAGTGGTAAAAAGTACACATATTGTTCACTCTATAATTTTAAATCTCTTGATAGATTTTGGATCTACCCAATCTTTTATATCTAAAAAAATTTATATGATTATAACATCACTACCTAAAATATAAGATGTCCAGTTAAGAATAAAAACTCTAAATGATACAATGTTCACATCTCAATATTATAGTTGTTTACTATAAATATTTTTATTCTCCCTACAATGGAAATTAATGTTATCTTGGGAATGTATTGGCCCTCACTATATAGATCCTATATCACTATCTATGTATGGGAAGTCACATTTCATATTCTGAATAAACCTGTAATATTTTATCAGCTTGAGGGTGAATGTTATTTTATAACTGAAATTACTTCCATTTTATATATGTTAATTACTATTAATAATGGGTACTTATATTAAATGGTTGGGGTGAAATTCAACATAATATATATTCCTATTAGTCAGGGTCATGATTGGTTATTTCATGAAGACTCTCCTAGGAATCCCTTGAATTGTGATATTGAGTTTCCAAATAATTCATACTTGGTCATACACATATTTTAAAAACTCTATATATAGTGGAACCAATTTATTTATAGGAATTTAATAAGTAACTCTTGGAGAATCTAGATAAGATATTAATACACACTTGTGCTTCACTATGGGGAGAACCTATTCCTCTTTAGGACTAAATATTGGTAAACGTGTCTTTGCAATGATTATCAAGAACATAACAAGATCACAATAAAGATAAAATATATTTTCCCTCATTTTGATAACTAATTTCATCAACTACATGGATATCAATACATTTCAAATATTGACCTTCATTTTGGACATTATCAATTAAGGGTCACAAAAGAGGATATAACCAAAAAATCCTTCCACATTAAGTTTAGATTGTATGAATTTATAGTGATGTTATTTGCAAATACAATGTCTATTTCATTCATCATCATCATTATGAATACAATAATTAGATATTACCTTGATCATTTTTTGTAGTATTTATAGAGAATATTTTATATTTTCCAAGAGAAATGGATAACATGAAGATCATTTTAATATGGTGTTGAAGACTCTAAGGAAGGATAATCCATATAAAAAGATTCATCAACTGTCAATAATAACTTCAATAAGATCCATTCATAGTTCATTAAATCCCAAGTGATTATATATTGTAAAATCAATTATAGAAGTGAATGAGAAATAGTATTGTCCTACCACAGTGACTGAGATCTTTAGTTATAGAGGGTTAAGTAGAAACTACTAACACTTTATGATGTATTTCTTATTATTATTTAATCCCATAACTTTGTTTACATGGAAGTGATCAAAGTTCCTTTTGAACAATGAATGTGAAGAAAACTTCATAGAGTTCAAAACAATGTTTCTAAGCACACATGTTCTTACACTACCCTATATTGAAGAAGGGTTAGTGATCTATAGTGATTCATCAAAAATGTGAATAGGTTGCATCCTCATGTATAATTACATGCTTATATAATATGCCTCAATCCAATTGAAATTTATGAGCATAATTACCTACCTTTTAATATGGAGTTAACAATAGTAATTTATTAATTGAAAATATATGTGTATTATCTATATGGTGAATGGTATTATATATATACTCATTATAAAAGTATTAAGTATATATTAACACCAAAATAAATAAATATGTTCCAAAGGATATGGTTGGAAATGATTAAAGTTTATGATTTTGCATTACACTACCACTTTGGGAAGGCGAAAAGGTTGTTGATTCTATAAGTCAGAAGGAAAATGAATGTTTTTACATAATGAGGATTTAAAGAGATATTTTATTTATTTATTTTTAGAATATGGATTTTGAAATCATAATGAATTGGAATATATAATATCTTTCTTTGATGAATGTTTGACTATATATACGTGTGATGATTAAAAGGGTCTAGAAAAAATATGTGGAACTAAGAAAGAAGGATATAAGTGTTTTGAAGTTCAAACATGATTGTGATGGAATTGAAAGTTTTATGAATTGATTATGTGTTATATTAACATCAAAGTTAAAGAATAATATATTCGATAAAGCTCGTAGTTCAATATTCTCTATTCATCCTGGAAGTGTAAAGATGTGTAAAGTCATGGATGAGTATCTCTAATGGGATAATATGAAAAGTGATATTTTTGAGTATATATCTCATTGTGTGGTGTTCCAATAATTTAAGGATGGGAGGTAGAAGTCTAAGTTTTTTTCACAACCATTACTCATATGAGATTGAATATAATAAATCATTACATTGTATATCATTAATATTCTCCCCAAAACATGTTATTTGGAATATAGAATATGGAATTATGAAATTAAAAAATTTCATTGCAATCAGAGAATATATCACTCTTTATAAGATTTCTAGGATATACTACGTTGATTACATATGCCTCCATGGAAGATAAAACAAGGATGAAAATTATAGAAAATCACTGGCCTAGGGACCTGACCTTATGACCGACCCATCACCCCCCAACCCTTAACATCCCACCACCAATGGTGGGTATAATATTTTGAGGATATATATTAAATAATTTTAAAGGGTACATGGAGTATAAAATTTTATTTTATCAGATAATGATCTATGTTTTACCTTAATGTTCTAAACAATATTTCAAAAAAAATTGACTTTGATGTTGAACATTAGAATTTCATATCTTCCTTGGGTATATAGTCAGTATGATTGGACCAATAAAACTTTGGAAGATTTTTTGAGATAATGTTATATGGATTTAAATAGTTTTTTTATGAATACTTCTCACTTTTTTATTTTTTTAAAACAACATATTTCACTCAATCATTCAAATGGATCCTTATAAATCCCTCTATGATAGGATGTGTAGAACTCCAAAATGTAGGGACGAAGTTAGATAGATAAATCTATTATTAAATTAAATAGCTAAGGTAATGGTATAGAAATTTAAATCCATTAAGTATCATGTCAAGGAAGCTCATAGAAAATAAAAAATTTATGTTCAATATCATAAGTGTGATCTAGTGTTCAATGATGATGACATGGTATTCTTATAGATATCTCCTTGGAATATGTCCATGAAATTTATAAAAAAATATAATGTTTATCCATAGATATATCATTCCCTATAAATTTTCTCATCATATCAAAAAGATTACTTATCGATTGTAACTTCCAATGAATCTCACTCAAGTATAAGATGTGTTCCCTTTCTCTCTCATGAGGTTGTACATATATGATCCTTCACATGTATTGAAATCTGATATTACACTAATGGAGAAAGATCACAATTATTATATAAACAAGTGGAGATTCAAGATATATGATATAATTTATTGTGGTAAAAGACTAATCACCTGGTCATTTTTTTGTGGTAAAACCATAAATTTGAGGATGATATATAAGAACCTAAGGATGTGTTGATGAAAAAGTATCCCCAATTGTTTTTGTTGAAGTGAAAAATTTTAGGGGTGAAATTATGTTATGGAAGGTTTAATTTTGCACTAGGCAGTTTTATAATATATTTTACATTAAATAAATATTATTTCCTTGAGAGTATACTTTACATGAAACACTACATTTAAACATACAAAGATATACTATTAAATTAATATTATATATTCTGATACTTATCATCATTCCATTGGTTTGGAAGGTATTAATAGGAAAAAATTAATAAAAAAAATATATAAATATGTATAAAATTAATTCATTATTTTTTAATTGTATAAAACCTAAAATAAAATCATTTTAAGGAAAAGGTTATGTTTTTCTAAAAAATAGTTGCTTATATTCACAATGATTTTTTGTCACCATAAATTAAATTAATCTATATTGATGATTTATTTTTTAAAATATTATATTATATATTAAATTTAATATTTTAAAATTAATATAATATGTCTTTTATATGGAAATTATTGAATTTAATCTTAGTTTAATTATCAAAATACATTTTTCTAAAAATGGTATCATCACGATTTACATATTTATTTTAAAACATATTTCTTCCACATATATCAATTTGATCTTGTAAACTGAATTCAATATTTTTAATCATAATTATTAAAATTATATAATAAGTTCAACTTAATTTTTTTTCCATTATAAATAGTAATTAAGGTAAAAAAATATTACGATGATAATGGTTAATAGGGGTTAATGAGGGGTTAAACTAAATAGATAAGGGTTTAAATGAACAAAAACTTATCTAAATCATAATTTATTTATATATTTAGAGTCTATATCATTCTATCATAAAACATGAACCAATTTTGTTACACATTCCTATCACATTTACATTATTATATTTTTATATTTTTATAATTACAAGTGTCCTGCTCCCCTCACTTATTTAAGGGAACTCACTCTCTTCACATATCTACAAATCTAGAGACCTTTATATCGACCAATAACATATTAAATATATTATAAAATTTTGTAGACACAACTTATAGTTTATTATATTAATAAAATACTAATTTAAGGGTCCTTAAGAAGTGATTAAAATGAAGTATCTCAAAGAAGAGGTATATGTTCTTACCAGTCTTTTACAAATTTCATTCTACTTTTACATCTTATATATCGATTGCTTTCAAACATACATAATGAATCAAGAATAATAAATATATTGATACATTATTAATATGGTAAAACCATTTTCTACCTCTATTCTATCATAGGGGAAATTAACGTATTAGTCATGCGTATAAGTGGATTACCACCTCTACATTGAGAAATGATTCCTTTTCCATCACAATCATTCACGGTTGGTTTCAATGGTTATGTTATGAATAATTGTAAAAATGAAAAAAAAAATTTATACTTATTTCATGAATAATATTTTTTATATTTTGAAACAATGACCATGGTGCATGTACCAGAACCATGAAACCAAAATATGCATGGAAAACAGACCATTTTTCACCTGAATGCAAATTTCTAAAAAGGAATTATTAAGAGAAAGGATAATTATAAATTATATAATAAGGATACAAAATTAATTTTTAAATTAATATTTTTCCTTGATATGAATATAATAAATCACGACATATTATAAATGATATGTGAACATCTGTAAAGTAGGAATAGACTTTAGAAAAGGGTTTATGTCACAATATAATTCCTTTTTTAAGTTGTATGTGGTAAATTTCCATTAACATATATTATATTGACATTATCATTTAAACCCCATATATTATCTTATTCACATTTAATTCCTAAAATTTTAAATTACTTGTACCTTTTTTCTCTCTTTGTTACATAAAATAATTTTGAAAACATTTTTAAATAAATACTGACCATAATTCCTCTTCGTTCAATGAAATTTTTCTTCAATTTCCACTCTCATCAAAATTATTTTATGGGATTTTTTTCCTATACATTTAATTTGTAAAAAAGGTAATTTTTATTAAATTATAAGTTATTTTATATTGTATAAATGGAATATTTTTAATGAAACTTTTCTAAACAAGCCAGTTATAACATTTTAAAAATTATGAAATGAATGTTATCTTTTAGCAAATAATATATGAATGGATTTTATTGATGTTATGAATGTTTTTCATTTTTAATATTCCAAAAATAGTTTCCATTCTTATTTTCAAAGAAAGTAATTTTATCAATATTTTATAAATTTTAAGATAAAATATTATTAAGACAAAAGTATATTTTTATTATTTTTCAAAGGAAGGTTTGAATATTCTTTTAATAGAATTTTTCATCTATGTTAACACACTTTAAATACTGTTATGTTTCAATGGATATATGATCATATTATTACATTCACTTTTATGAAATACTTATAATTATGATAATCTTAAAATGATTATATGAAACCCATTTTTTCCTATGGGTTAATTATATAATGGTGAAATATTTATGAACCTATTTCTTTTATGTTTTTTATTCGATGATGTAATGACTGGATTTTTATGAAATATATTTTCTTTACATTTGTAAGGATATGTTGAATTGATGGAGGTTTTTTTATCTTGTTCCAAATATATGTATTATTTTTATTGTGTGATGGTTGAGCACAGAATTTTATATCCCCTTAATTCATTGGTTAAATAAACGTATCTCATGTGATAATAAGGATGGGTATGGGGAGTGAACAAAATTCTGTAGGGTACTATATTCACAATGGTAGTCCTAGGGGTGAACTTTGACTAAGAAAATAATGGAATTTGAAGTGAACTCAATCCAATATGACATCCTTGGAAGTGATTTGTGACTAAATAAATATTTATTATGCTTTTGTGTGTGAAAAAAACATATTCCTAATTCTTATTATATATTATTAGTGCTCATTAATGATTATTTTTTATTTTAAAAAAATATATATTTTATATTAATTTAAGATAATATCTATTTTACAAGATTCTTGATTAAAGATCCTTGACTGATTAGGAATGAACTTAGTATGTTCTGATCATGTTCTTATAACCTTATATTCAAGCTCAATGATGATAAATTTTTGAAATACCCAATTTTTTCCTTCAATGATAATCTATGCTCATCCTTTCATATATTTACATTCCCATGTTATGAAGAATGGTTTTATGTTGGGTATATCTTAGAAGGGAAAATGATAGGGGAACTTTATTTCAAATATTGAATATCTATTATGAAATATGTTATTTACATATCCGGTATACAAAGACACAAATATATAAGGTTATATAGTCTATAAAATGTTGATATGTATTTAATATTCCCCTAAAATGATATAACATTTATGTATTTTATGATCAGGTCTCATTAATTTCCTTATGAGTTATGTGGTTGATTCCACTAGAATGAATATATCCCATGAGGCAGAAAATGGATTTTTCCAAAATATAGCTCAATAATGAAAATTTGTGGTTATTGGGGGGATTATTTCCCCTTTTGGGGAATGGGTAGATTTAGAATATTACCCAATGATTTGGGTAACTATGGAATATGAACCTGGTAAAACAGTTTTCTGAGATCTTCGGGATATAGCCCCGTAATGAAGGATTCTCATAGGTTCAAGAGAAATATGGAGCCATAAGGCTAGAATATTTTGGTATGATGATTTTTGGTTGGAAACACTAGGAGAATTCATACATATCATTCCAGATATAAATGAAATAATATATATTTCATTTGATGATGGTTAAGGTCATGTGATAGAACCATACCATGTAGTACATGGTCAAGTGATAAGGAAGTTGTCCTGTAGTTTTATATCATGTGACTAGGACATTATCCACATGATTTCACATTATACTCTGTGGAAATATTCTCGCATAACGGTAAAATAATATAGGTTATAATAGGGATCATGAATATGTTTCTACCTATATGAGTCTAACTAAAAAATAATTGGAATGAGATTATTATTGAGGGAATGATTAGTTATGGGATACATAAAGAGAGGAAACCCCTTTTTGGAATTGTGGTTATAGTATAGGAATAATAAATATATATCTATAATACTTTTTTCATAATGTTCAATGTGAGAGATAAAATACATAATAAGATATGTCACATTCCAAGGGGGTGTACAATTGGTTTTTAATGGGGCTTATGCATTGTGTCATAATAAAGTTTCCAAACCCAATAAGTGTCTTAGGTTAAGGCTAGAATAGTTGGGTCTTATAACTACTAGGAGTCTCATTATCTCATATTATATTATATTGGGGGATTTGGATAGGGTATGTAGCTAGTAAAATTATTCCCTCCTAAGAGGAAGACTTAGGGATTAATCTAAAATGGATGACTAAATAGGGTATAGAACTCATTAAGGATTATTTTCATGGGGGGTGTATCCTTATAAAGAAGACTTATTCGGGATTTCACAGTGGGTATATCCTAATGGTATTACATGGATCGTTATGTAGAGAATAAATAGATCATTTATCCTTGGAAGACCACCCCAATGTATTCGAGGTAAAGACCCCCATTATCAAGGGAACTAACAACTCTAAAAGTGTTCTAAGTACCCTGGATTCCAATTTTTTAACATCCTTTTATTAAGAGAATCTATGATAGAAGATGTAACAAACGAACCTAGGTCAACATTACACATCACCCAAGTCATCCTATCATAAGGCCGAATGTTTTTCCCCATCACCATAGGCTAATGAAAATCACTTGGGTGCCAGTATATGAAAGAGTATGGAAGATTTCAACCTAAACATCTTTGTGATGGGAGGAGCTTACAATATACATGATTCCCTTCCCTTAAACTGAAACCTAAAATATATATACATTTATCCAATGTCATGTACGGTATGAGTAAACACTCAGTAGAGTACAACCATTAATCAATAAAAAGACTTCCACCATGAAACTATTAGTTCTTATTAACATAAAAATAATAATTCATAAAGCATTTTGTATGGAAATACATTTTCAAAAGAAACCCCGTACATTTCAAAAAAATCATTAACAAAATAATTGAGAACATGGAAGTCAAACATGTTAAATCAATATAAGGGAATTAATTACAAAAATCATTTCACTCTAAAAGAGGTAGGAAAGTAATGTATAGTGATTCAGGTATTGTCTACTAAGGATCCAAAAATGGGCCACAAGACGAGGCCCACATCACCATGACATAAAGGATCTCAAGATGGCGTAGCCTAAGTCCCAAAAAAATAATACATCCCAAGGTCTTCCTAAATTTCCAAATTTTAAAATTATGTGCAAGCTAATCCAATCCCACATTTATAAATATTCAAAAAAATATATTCAAATAAAACCATATTCAAAAAAAATGTTACCAAAAAAGTTCAATTAAAAATTATTTATTTCAATTTATCCTATAGAAATATCAAACTAATCAATTTATATTAACAAATTAATGTATTTTTTACGAAATTCAATTTTCCATGGGACAAAAATCCATTAGATTGAGACACCTGCATCTCTAACAGAGGAAACATCTACACATTCAATTTTAGTGGTGGGGAAAGAATAGATTCAGTCCTAAAAAGCCTATAAATATAAATAGCATCTCCAATTCTCCCTACATAACCTTAGACCAAAAAAATAAACAAATATTTCTCCAAAATATCATAGGGAAAAGTGATCAAAGATAGATCTTGGGAAAAGGGGCGAAATCAAGAAGAAATCCAAACATACATTGAAGAGAACCACACAAGTTTTTTGAGGATCACAAAGGCATCAAAAGGAGATTCCTCTATAGCATCATGGAGGGGATGGTTTGAGATAATGATTTATTAGAAGGAAAATAAAGTCAAAAATAAAGTTTATTAGTGTAATTTTCCATTTTAATAATTTTGGGTCATATCACAAGGTTAGGACGCATAGTTAGACCATCTACATACTAATAGTGTGATAACCACTACCCTTAAAAACTTAATTGTATGGTTTACAAGGAATAGCACCAAAATTTAACAAACTGGGTGATTGAAATTAGATTAAAACCTAATAATATATGGTTTTTTCCTAGAGGTTCAAACAGATAGACAAATCATACTCAAATAAAACAAATCACCACTAGAACAAATAAAAATGTATTTCATTTTCCACTAACCATGTTCCTAAATCATGTTCCTAGACTGTTTCTCATAAAATAAAAAAAACAAATTACCCTTTATTGAGAAATCAATTGGGGTTTAATTGAGTTACCAATAAATAAATTTATTAAAAATTATGTTAATATAAAACCCTCTCAATAAAAAATTGGACAATTAGTCAAAATAGAAAATTGATATAAGATATTTTCTACTAAAATATTTCCCAAAGAGTGATTATGTCTCTATTAAAACAGTGTTTAGAATTTCATTATCTTTTAAAATAAATTTACATAGATAAAAAAATAAATTCTTATTACTATTGATTTTAGAAGGAATAGTTTTGTTTATAGATTCAAAATAATATAGGTTTTTTGTAATAAAACAAAACAGAATAACATAGTGGAATAAAAAATGGTTTTGGTATTAATATGAGACTTAATACCCTCCACATGGAAATCACCTTATTCCAAGAATATTGTAGTAATAATAAAAGAAATATGCAACCTAGATCAGGAAACAAATCACTAGCTACAAGTTATCCAAGATAAAGAGATACTTCACCATTATATGTGGGAAGTAAAGATATGAGAATCCACATAAGTACCTCTTCCACAAATACTATGTAAAAAATGTAGAGAACTGATTGAATAACAAGTATTCTATAGTTGTGTCTAGATGATAGTGTGTGTTTGAAAATATAGTAATGACACACTACTTAAAAGAAAAATAGTGATGCTCAATTTGGTTTATTTAGAATGGTCGAAGACCATATATCACCTTGGGTAAAAAGTCTAATATATCATTCTTTAAGGTTTTAGAAAAATATAGGATCATAGTAATTTGAAAAAAAATAAAATTGATCTCTGGCAGTGTCTCAATAAATATATATACGGGATTATGTGCTTCTATGTCACTGATCTTCACATAAAATGAATTGGTGCTCTTGTAAGGGATCACAGATTCAATAACATAATTTTTTGAAGGTTTTTCAATTAGTCATCATTATCGTACAAAGATATAGATGTATTATACAAAGGTACGGCAGTATCTGTTGGAGGTGATCCACAATCCTCATATCCTCTTTGAAAAATTCATTAAGACATGGTCAATTTATCCTTGAATGGAAATAGTTTTTTGTTCCATAAACATCAATGTAATTAGAAAGAAAATGTAACAAGAATATGGTGGTGACTCAGCATCATGTGGTAGCTCATGTTGGTGTTACCTTAGGATGATGGTGACTCAGAGTACAACAGTGATCGAGAGTCTAATAGTGATAGTTCTTGATAATGGTTCACTTAAAATAGGAAGTCCAGTGGTTAATCCTTGGAAATGATAAGGCTAGAGGTGACTTGACTGGTGGTGGATCCTAGTGGTTGGTAACTTGCCTCAATAGTTTCTCCTAGACAGTGGTAAAAATTACTGTTTGTGACTCCCAGATAATGGTGACTCTCTATAACACTTATCCAAATTATCATAAAAACTATCTTACCATATAAAATTCTATAATACAACATGTAAATTATTAGATTTAAAATAATCGTATTTTATGATCATTTAAATATGGAAGTGTCAAACACACTCCACATATGGTTGTTATAGAACCCTTCTATCATGAATTCCACATAAGTAAGAAAATCATTCCTGGAGTATTTATTCAAGAATATGTATCGATCACTTAGTATATGCATTCATATTTTTATATGTGTCATCCTGATCTATAACTAAGAATCAATCACTTCCTTCAATCCACTAAAAAACATGGATGTGTAGTGTGGATATCTATCCTAAATGATTGTGGATGGCACACGTTGGAGTCTAAAAATCTCTCTCATATAAAATTTGCCAAGATATTATTCCACCATAGACTCATTAATGGATATAAATTGCACTACTTTTGTTTGTTGATCAATAATCACACATATAATATCCTTCCACTAAGATCTTGAGGAATCCTAATTATTAATTCCATGAATATATAATCCCATTTATATAATAGAATAGTTACAGGTCATAGAAAACTAGTGGTGTTATGATGTTCTATATTAATTATATAATAAGGATCTAATAAAAAACCCCAATAAATCATCCCATTATCAGCAACTCATAGAGGCATCTCAATTTATAAAATTTATTAGTATCTCTGATTTTTAATAAACAATTATATCATATTTCATTGTCCATAAATTTATGATCTAGGCCTTTCAGATCAACCATTATACCACGGAAGCATAGAACCCCATTGGGAGACTGTGACCACTCACTTAAGTTCTCCCAACCTTAAAGAATCCTATTAATGTCCTAAAACATCACATCCTCATCCTATCTAAGTAAAATATGGTCATTCATAGATGATATGTTACAAGAATAATCTTGGAATACATATACATGATCTTTCCCTTTTCCAAATTCATCTCATCAAGCAAGCCCATTAAGAACCACTCTTAATCTAACTCCTTCACTGCCAGATTCAGCAATTTTCTTCTCAATGATTCTATTGCAATGTTTCCTTTTCAAAGGTTTTATATAATATAAATTTCAATTGTCAAAACATACTCTAGCTTGTATCTCTATATCATGGTCATATCCCTCTATGTGGAGATATACTCCATGCTCTTATAGTTTGAATACACAATATATTATTCCTTCAAAAGACAGTTCCACCATGTGTTAAGATCATGCAACATTACATCCAACTCAAGATCATGAATGTGATATTTTCTTTCAATAGTGGATAATTGTTAATAACTATAGGCCACCACCTACATTCCATGCATTAAAACACATCTTAATCCCATTTCTAAGGTATCAAAATAAACATCACATCTTATAATCAACTCAAGGATATCCAGAACTAGAGCCAAAGTAAATCCCACAATTAGTTCATTAATAGATCTTTAAAACTTATCATTACATTAAAAAATTACATCCTTTAGTTTCAACTCTATCATATGAGATCAAATTTTGGAGAAGTCCTTAATAAAATATCTATAATTGACTGATAACCTAAGAATCTCCTAATCGTAAACACATTTTTCGGTTATTCCCCAGACATAAATGATTTAGTCATCATAGGATCAACTGAGATTCCCCAATTAGATATCACATTCCATATTAACTTTACGTGCCAAATCTGAAACTCACATTTATATAGCTCTTCATATAGATGATGTTCTCTCATGAGTATATGGATAATATCTAGATGATACTTGTGCTCCTCCCATGACATGAAGTAGAACATAACATCAACTAAAAAATAACCATGAATGAGTTAAGGAACTGGTGAAATGTGTGGTTCATTAATGCCACAAATACCATATATGTGTTAATAAGGTTGAATGGAATAAGTAGGAGATAAAAATTCCCTTAACATCTTTTAAATGTTGTATTTTGTGTATCCTCTTCTCATACTATCAATTGATATTACCCCAACCATAAATAAATCTTAAAAAACTATATGAATCCTCATAGTTTATCAAGGAGATCATCAATTCTTGGTATGGGGTATTTGTTCTTAATGGTCACCTAATTGTTATTTTAGTAACAAACACAAATATAGTGGATTTTGTCATACCAATTTTCAAATATAATTGGTTAATATAATTTTGAAATGCATGAAAAAATTAACCCATTATCCCCATGACATTAAAGATGAACTTTAATCTCATTCAACCCTAGAGCATCCATATGATAAGATGGTATAAAATGGGTCTCTACACAAGAAGAAGGTAGATAATGAACTCAACCTCCCTCTAGTGTGTTAGCCCCAAAAAATCATTAGGAGAAACTATAGGGTACTCACTCACTAGTACAATAAGTGGGATACTTAAATGTGGGTTAACAATATCAAGAAACGTCTTAGAAAACTAGCAATAGATCATTCTAGCATAAGGAATAACAAGCCCTGATCCCCCTAATCAATGATCTCACTAACCCTAACATACATGAGCGACCCATCAAAATAATTCAACTGAAATTGGAAATGGTAATAGTAGATATAGTACATAAAATTGATCCTTCATTTCATGACAACAATTACATTGAAGAAATCAATGTAAATAAACATGATACCCTACATGGATTCAATTTTAAAAATCAATACTCAGCAGTATGGGAATTTAAAATATTAATCTCTAGTCTTTCCAAAAGGATTAGAAAGTTCTGACATGAAGTGAATAATCTCTTAATGAAAACTAAATGTATCAATAAAAATTGATGATATGGATGAATGATACTCACTAATATTGAAATATTATATAACCATATAATATGAAATATGTCATGTACCACTCATAGTAGCTAGCCCTAGTTCGGCTTCCTCTAGTGCATACTCCATGATGTACATATAACCATCCTTGGATCCTCCTTGTGTTTTCTTTATATCCTAAGTAACCCCTTTTTCATAAGAGTGAGATACACCTCCTATTTCATTGTCATTATAGAAGAGAGAGCCTATAGTAACCATGGATCCATTCCTACTTCCATGTGGTACCCTTATATTGAAGCAATGGATTTTACAAGACTATCCACATATATGGAATAATTTGGGAACTATTAAACAATAAGTCTTGGTGAGGAAATAACTCCCACAATTTACACAGACATACTTCTATATAATGTTTTATACCTTTCGCCACCAATACTACCGGATTGTGGCTTGTGTGACGTACTCTTATGGCCAGACAAATCATACTGACTTCCTCCTATAGTTACTAAAGCTTCATTGAGTCCATTATTCCAAAATATGTCTACCTAAAATATAAAATTCTTCAACCACTTTTATAATTATTTGTGGGCATAAAAAAGTCATCATCAACTGAATATCATCCCACAAACCAATCTAAAACCCTAGAGACATATTTTAGTCATTAGAATCATGTTCAGATGATAAGTTTTCTAACTCGGTAAAATTGATAGTATACTCTATACCCAAGTATCCCCATTCTCCAAGGTCATGAATTCAAGAGGCTTCTCCACACTTCATGTAATGACTGGATTTTTTTCAATGTAATTTTCTTAATTGTTTGGAATATTACAAGTCTGCCCAAAATTGACGGCACGTAATTATGATGCCCGGTGTACCCAGAATAAATTTTTGAACATTTTTAAGAACATTCAGTAAATATGAGAGTGGGTTTTTATAACTTTTGAACCAGTGCTCGGAATTGAAATCAGAGGGAACCGTTGAACTCAGAGCTCCGATATTCGCTTAAGGATGCCTTCACCTCTACCGCAATAGGTAGAAGGTGGAAGTTAGTTTTTTTGTTTTATGTGGGAGAAGAAAAATAAAATAATTGACATTTTATTTTTCTTTTCGAATCCTCTCTTTTGAATTATAGAGGTGGGGACCACATTAGCTAGAAAACCCCCCCAATTGGAATTCATGGTGGTGGAGACCATTTGAACCCCTCTAAATGGGGGAAAACCTCTAAAATCCCCAATTAATTAAATGAGCCAACTATAGTTAATTAAATGTGTCAACTTTAATTAATTGTTGGACCTATTTTTAATAAGTTGGATCTTCATTTTTGTTGGGTTGGAGGATTTTTCTGGCAAAGGAGATTGGGAGAACTTTGGGGAAACTTTTTCTCCAAACTAAGAACACCGTCTCTAACAAAGAACATATTTTGAAATCAAGAATGAGGACGATGCACGAGCCCGACTTCGAAAGCGTGTTGTGGAAGCGATGATCGTTGGCACCCTCATCGCCTTCACTAACTTCATCTCATGACACTTCCAACGAGAAATCGAGGTAGGGATTGTTGATTTGGATAACCCTCACTCCTTCTTGATGTTATTTATGATTCAAGAACAAATAAGATGCTTTCTACCATTCTAACGCAGAGGGTGCGGAATGAAAAAACAAGGAGCGACCTCTCGGAAACCTTTGTGGAATCTTTGGTGATTCGAAATCGATGGAGACATATCGAGGCGAGTATGGAAATTTTTAGAATGAATACCAGGCCACTGGGGCACATTAGGTGACCTGAAGAATGTCTCCGGCGACCGGAACTGGTGGAACTTTGGAGCGGAGGCCGGCACCCCGATCATCTGTGACGACGGTGGTGGCACGACAACGCTGCCAGAAAAGGGTCGTGGACCGTTGGCTGCAGTAGAGAGAGGGCAACAGCTGGCGCATGACCATCCGTGTGATGGGGGTGGTGGCACGTGTCCATGCCACCCAGTGTGCAGGAGTTGTGGCACGGGGCTGCTGTGGCGATGGAGGGGAAGCCGACACCTGTGGAGGTGCGGCGCGCGACCATGCGGCGGAGAAGAGCTCGTCATCCGTCTGGCTGCGGGCTGCCCTGCACAGGCCGGATCAGACCTGGGTCAGGAGAGGCCAACCCAAACTAGGTCGGGTCGGCCCAGGTCAGGTTGGGTCGGGTCGGATCGGACTTGGGCAAGATTCGACCCTTTTTTCTCTTTTGACCATAACATGGGATATGCGCTTCCGTTTGATGAACTGTTTGCAGCACCGGAAACCATGGATCGAGATTGTCCTTTTGGTATACCCCACTTTAGTTTTGGATAATGTTTGGGTATAGTCGGGCTTGATCGAACATGAATCGAAC
Source organism: Viscum album (assembly GCA_963277665.1). Classification (NCBI taxonomy): domain Eukaryota; kingdom Viridiplantae; phylum Streptophyta; class Magnoliopsida; order Santalales; family Viscaceae; genus Viscum; species Viscum album. The sequence continues at coordinate 1,763,197,500 of OY728136.1, read as the reverse complement.
TGGGCCCTCAGGACTAAAAGGCCAACAACTTACAGACCGGGCGTCCGATTGACGCACTGTCTATTGTGTTGAGAGCCCTTTTATATGGTGGTCCATTTGGATACTTCGTCACGGGAATTTTTGAAATTTGGAGTATCAACCAGTGGCTTGGGGAGAGGACCCTCCTGGAATCAAGCGAGATTAGTGCGACCACGTGATTGGGGTGGTGGCGGGAGTCCGCGCCGCCCAGCGTATTGGAGTCGCGGCGCAATGTCGCGGCGCGAGGCCTCTATGGTAATGGAGTGGCAGCGGCTCGCTGCCGGCTGCCAGTGGAGGCACGCTGTGTGACCGCGCCGTAGAGGAGGGCTGGTCATCTGGCCATCCACGGGCTGCCCAGCGCGGGCCACACTGCGGGCCGCCCAGTGGGTTGGGCCGGGTCACACCGATGGGTCGGGTCGGCTCGCACCGGCAGGTTGGGGCACACCGGCGGTCCGGAATGGACCCAACGGGCCAGGTCGGACCAGGTTCGGGTAGGGTGAGACCTGGATCAAGCCGAGTAGAACCCGGTTCGGGCCGGGTCAGACCCGGACCAGATTCGACTTTTCTCACTCTTTTGACCATAACTTGAGCTACGAGCTTCTGTTTGAGGAACCGTCTGTGGCGCTGGAAACATTGGATAGATACGGTCCTTTTGGTATATGCCACATGACTTTTGAATAAATTTGGGGTATATCTAGGTTGGATTGAACACAAATCCAACCAGGCTCTCATGACTAAAAGGCCAATAACTTACGGACCGAAAGCCCGATTGACGCACCATCTATTTCATTGTGACCCCATTTACCTGGAAGTCCTTTGGGGTAATTCTTCATGGGAATTCGGGATAGTTGGATTATCGAAATGTGGCTTGAGAGCGGACCCTCCCAGAATCAATTGAGCTTAGTGCGAGAACCCTGTGGCTGGCTGCAACATGATAATGGGATCATATGTGGTTCTCTACTCTAGGATCCTATGTGGGTCTGTGTTTGAGAGTCCCGCTTAGATACACTATATGAATACACATGGTACTACTCTCGGATCCTACGTGGGTCTGTTGTATTAGGATCCTACATGGGTGTGATGATTTAGGATCCTGCGTGGGTCTTCCTCTTAATGGAGTAAAATGATTCAGTAGTTACATCTAATCATCTTTTCTACTGTACATATGTTATACCTGGTGTGAGATGAATATTTACCTTTGTGGTGAAACCATTGTGGTATTCTTCTATGTTGCGATAACTTTGTGGTCTTTACCTTTGTGTTACTTACCTTCATGGTGATACCATTGTGGTATTATTCTGTTTTCAGTTACCTTTGTGGTACATACCATAGTGGTAATCTTTCTTCTATGGAACAGTTGAGCTTTGGGCTCTTAAGGTTTGCCTTGTGTTTCCCCATGAATGAGTTTGGGTATACTTGATAACTTAGGTATATGTATGGGCATATACTGAAGTGGGGTTGACTGTTGTTTCCATGCTATGTGGTTCATCCTCTGTGGATTTTTTGAGACCATTGAGGGCCTCGGGATCCTTTCTAAGTATTGTTATACTCACCCCTGCATGTGCTATGCCCACACCTTATTTTGTTTGGTGCAGACGACGGACAATGCTGACTGAGGACAAGGGTACCAAGACTAGAGATAGCTCGAAGGTGGACATTAGATGAGGTGTACCAAAGAGACGACCGTTCGAGAGTTTTACCTACCCTATAGTTAGGATCCTTGGTGAGAGTTCACATGAGCTATTTCAGTTACTTATACATTTCAGTTTTCTTGAACTTTCTAGTTGGGTTTGTATTCTGGCCCCTTTTTCTTACTGTACACACCGTGTTTACTATACAGTTTACTTGTGTTCATATCTCAAAGTGTGGTTGGTTGTGTGTGTTTACAGGTTATAAAGCCAATGCCTTACCAATTTTAGGGAATATGCCTTTCGATGCTAGTCTCCAACCCCTGTCCTATGGAAGGCGGGCTTGGGGTAGTCAAGGAACGGGCCCCGGGGGATGGGTCATGACAAATTGGTATTAGAGGAGTCGGTTCTACTAGAGAACATTGGAATCTGAACATTTTAACGGTAATAGTGTTAAGTGTAGTGAGCGTGGTTATCAGTTTAGGGAATCCAGTGTTGGTGCGGCGGCTGACGTATCAATACACCAAGACCCTGACTTCGGATTTCTGACTCAGTGCCTGAAAACACTGATTAAGTGTGTGTTTCAAAAAAAATTCTTTGTGATATTTTTGAGTCATCTCACCAGGTATAACATGTTGACTGTGGCACACCTGTTTCTTTTAAGGATGGCTCCACATAGACATCCATCTAGGGTTCCGAGTATAATACGCGATGATAGCCCACTGAGTGACAAGGCCTTGGTGTAGGGCCCTTTATCAGTAGGTGCACCAGCGGTACCATTACCCGTTGGGCCACTGATGCCACCAGCACCATAAAAAGAGGGTGCACACTGCTTGATCATGTTGTATGAGTTCCAGCGCTAGAGGCAACCCCGGTTCAGGGGTGAGATGAACCCATAGGCGGTTGAGGATTGGCTGGAGGTCGTCGTGAGAGTATTCTGACTGGTAGGGACACCAGAAGATCTTATGGTGATCCTTTCCGACAGTCTTCTATAGAAAGAAGTAGGAAAATGGTGGAGCTTGATGTTCCAAGTTCACGACGAGGTGACACTTCTCTAGGTGGACATTGATAGCCTATTTCGGACAGAGTTTGTCCCAATGAACCTTCGTGCAGTGTGCATACATGATCTTATTCAACTGCAGTAGGGAAGTATGATTGTGGCTCAGTACTCAACGAGGTTCACCGAACTCTCACGCTACTCCACTGATATGGCGTCGGACCCATTCTTTAGGACCCGGACCTTCGAGCAGGGACTCAGGTGGGAGATCCGGCTTTCGATGATTTCTCTCACCATCCCAACGTAGGCAAGGGTGTTAGAGAGAGCCCTCTTAGTGCAGAGTTTTCTTGCTAATAAGTCAATAGTAGCGACCCACCACCAGGAGTCATGTAGTGGAGTCTTCTGTAGTTGGCAAAAGATAGATGTCACATAGGTCCAAGAGGACCATAACTACAGGAGGAAGACTGCAAGATTTAGGGTCAGTTGTACGGGGAACCGGAGACAGATTCAGTCATATGAGGAGCTGACAATGTTAAGCATGCAGTGGGCAGGGTAACATGGCTCATGACAGCCCAACCCGCTATACGGACGATCAGAAGACAGTTAAAGGACTGCCCAGAAAGAGACAAAGGTTTGACCAAGGAGGTCTGCAGGGAGCAGTCAGACGCGGTAGAGGATCTGGTCGTGCAGCTGGCGGTGGGAGACAAACTGAGGTGTTACCACCACCACCACCAGGTGGTCCACCCCCGACCGCAAGGATCAGGAGGACAAGGGCAAGCCCAGCTCTAAACAACAGAGGCCTACGATCATGGTGCTCTGGAGATGATATGAGGTATGATATGTGTCTACTCTACCTTAGTTGTAGTACTTATAGACACAGTTGTCAGTCATTATTTTATTTCCATTTCCCTCTTTCGAAGCTCGGAGATTCTGGTGGAGCTGTTGGCATGATCCTTATGGCTAGAGACTCCAACAGGAGAGGATTGGATGATTACACACCAGTGCCAGCAGTGTGAGCTTACTCTAGGAGGCAAGAGATTCAGATGGTATCTCCTAGTCACGGTGTCAAGGCCTTACGATGTCATCTTGGGTATGGACTGGTTATCTATAGATGATGCCCAGATTGAATATATTAGACGCAAAGTGTGGTGGGTCCGCACAGATGGGACTAGGTTTACCTTCACCAGCGAGAAGGGAACCTTTACAGCACAGGATGGACTTACCCGGAGGAGAGTGCAGCTGATCACTCATCAGCTGGATAGCCTTAATCTCGGAGTGGTTGATGTGGAGAGTCTGAGACATCCTGAAGTGGTAGACCAGTATGCAGATGTCTTCCCTGATAATGTTTCGGGTCTACCTACTCATAGAGAGGTGGAATTTTACATTGATTTTACCCCTTTATGTCACTGATATCTACACCAGCATATCGGATTTTCCCCACGGAGATTCGTGAGCAGTGGGTAGATCTAGAGGACTTACAAGGGAAGGATTTCATCCTGCCTAGTGTTTCTCCTTGGGCAACCTAAATTTTTTTCGCTAAGAAGGCAGATGGGAGCATGAGACTTTTTGTTGACTATAGCCGCCTGAACCAGGTGGCCATGAAGAACAAGTACCCACTCTTGAGGATTGATGACCTCTTTGATCAGATAAAGGGAGCACGGTGGTTCTCAAAGATAGACCTTCGATCAGGATATCATCGGCTTAGAGTATGAGACGAGGACAGGCAGAAGACAACTTTCTTATATCGTTATTGCCACTATGAGTTCTTGGTAATGACATTCAGCATGACCAACGGTCCAATAGTGTTCATGGGACTCGTGAAGAGGATCTTTCTGCCATACCTTTATCTCTTTGGTGTAGTCTTCTTCAAAGACATTCTGATCTACTCGGCTACCGAGGAGGAGCATTCCTATCATTTGTAGGTAGTTCTGGAATACTCCGAGAGCACCAGCTTTATGGTAAAATCTCAAAGTGCCAGTGATGGATCCGAGAGGTTCACTTCCTGGGAAAATTCATCTCGGATTCTAGAGTTGTGGTGGATCCAGTGAAGATTGAGGCGATACTTTCTTGGGAGCCACCCAGGGGTGTGACAGTGCTACGGAGTTACCTGGGTTTGGCTGGATACTAATTAAGATTTTTTCCAGATTTCTCCAGAGTTTCATCACCTTTATCAGTTTTGATGAAGAATGAGAAACCCTTCTTGTGGTCAGAGAAATGCCATCAGAGTTTCCAAGAGCTGAGGAAGATACTATTGAGTACCCCAATCTTGAGACTTTCGGAGGAGGGTGTTGGGTATTTAGTCCACTATGATGCATTAGGGACCACACTCGGATGTGTTCTGATGCAAGAGAGAGAATTTATCGCTTATAGTTTACAACAGCTAAGATAACATGAGAAGAACTACACTACCTATGACCTGGAGTTAACAATAGTGGTCTCTGCATTGAAGATGTCCTGACATTACTTGATGGGAGAACATTTTACAGTCTACTCTGATCAAAAGAGTCTCGGGTATATCTTCTCTTAGAAGGACCTGAACCTGAGGCAGCAACATTGGCTTGAGTTCCTCCAGGACAATGACTTCATGATAGTCTATACTCCTAGGAAGGGGAACATTATAGAAAATGCACTCAGTAGGAGATCTGTTATATAGCTGTTTGGTGAGGCAACAGAGTAACTGGACTCTTTGCATATATCCTTTTTGGATTGAGATGAAGCCTGTTTTCTTCAGTCTCTTACAGTCACTCCCCCACTCATTCAACGATTCAGGGAGACACAGCATGGGAACACTGACTGCGAGGCTTGACGTGCTCGTATATCTACATGACAGGCACCGGATTGATTTTCTGAAGGTGGGGATCACATCATCCTCTTCATAGGATGTACCATGGTACCAGTGTCACTTTGGGAGGAAGTGTTGAGGGAGTTCCACACATCCCCTCTAGAGGTACATCCTAGAGTGGTAATGATGTACCAAGAACTCCGATGATAGAACTGGTGGCCTAGAATGAAGAAATCAGTAGCATAGTTTGTCTCTCGATGCCTCACTTGTCAGCAAGTGAAGGTGGAGCATCAGGTAACAGCAGGCTTAGTTCAAACATTAGAGGTCCCAGAGTGGAAGTGGGACGGGATATCCATAGACTTGATGACAGGACTTCCACGTACATCCAGGGGTCATAATTCTATCTAGGTGATCATCAACTAACTAACCAAGTCAGCCCACTTCCTACCGATTAGAGATCAGGGTTCAGTAGAGAGCTTGGGATGCCTCTATGTGTAGGAGATTGTGTGGCTACATGGAGTAACCTCGATGATTGTCTCCGATCATGATACACATTTCACTTCCCAATTATGGAAGGGGTTTTAGGAGGCTTTTGGGATGTAGCTTCATTTGAGAACTGCCTTCCATCATCAGATGGATCTCTCGACTGAACGGACCATTCAGAACCTAGAGGACATGCTACGTGCTTTCATCCTCGACTTCAGTCGCAGCTTGGAGGATCACTTTCCCCTGGCCAAGTTTGAATACAACAACAGCTATCACTCCACTATTGGTATGGCACCATTCGAGGCTCTGTATGGAAGACCTTGCAGATCGTATGTGTGCTAGACTGGCCTAGGGGAGTCCATACTCATGGGACCAGAGAGGGTACGGACTACCACAGAGAATGTGCAGATCATCCAGGAGCAGATGAAGACTGCACAGAGTAGGCATAAGTCTTACGCTGATAGGAGACATATACCTCATGAGCTTGAGGATGGTGACCACGTCTTTCTACGGGTCTCACCTCAACGAAGTTTTTGGTGATTTGGATAGGGATTCAAATTATCTCTAAGGTTCATCGGGCACTTTTAGTTCCTCAACAAAGTTGGTGAGGTGTCTTACCGCTTATATCTTCTACCATAGTTGCACCGGGTGCCTAACGTCTTCCACATATCCCTGCTGAGGAGATACGTGAACAACCCTTCACACAACATTGATAGGGGTGAGCTGGATATAGATGATGGGGTGACATTTATGGAGGTTCCAGTGGAGATTGAGGATTGACAATAGAGGGTCCTTCAACGCGATTGATACCTTTGGTGTGTGTAAATTGGCACCATGGGAACCTCTAAGAGAGCACATTGGAGCGAGAGGCTCAGATTCGTGGTCAGTAACCCCACTTGTTATACTAGTTTTTGTGATGTGGATTTCAGGGACGCAAATCCCTGAGGTTGGGAGAATGTAAAGACCCAGAATTTTTCTATGTAATTTTTTTTAATTATATAAAATATTACAAGTCTGTTAAAATTGACAGCGTATAATTCCAAGGCCCGGTGTGCCCGGAATGAATTTCTAAATTTGTTAAGTACATTTAGTAAACGTGCGGGTGGTTTTTTATAACTTTTGATCCGGTGCTCAGAATTGAAATCTGAGGGCACCGTTGAACTCACAACACCAATGTTCTTTTAAAGAGACCTTCACCTTGACCGCAGTAGGTCGAAAGAGGAAGTTAGTTTTTCTATTTTACGTGGGAGAAGAAAACTAAAATATTTGATATTTTATTTTTCATTTTGAAACCACTCTTTTTAAATTATGGACGTGGGGATCACACGAGCAAGAAAACCACCCAATTAAAATTCTTGGTGGAGGGGACCACCCGAACCACTCTTAATGAGTGAAAACCTCTCAACTATTCAATCAATTAAATGATCCAACTACAATAAATTAAATGTGTCAACTTTAATTCATTGTATGACTTATTTTTAATAATTTGGGTCTTCGTTTTTTTGGGTTGGAGGATTTCGTTGGAAAGGGAGCATGGGAAAACATTGGAAAAACTTTTCCTCCAAATGAAGAATTCCATTTCCAACGAAGATCGTATTTCAGAATCAAAAATGAGGACGACGCATGAGCCCAACTTCGGAAGCGTGTTGCAGAAGGGACAATTTTTGTCACCCTCATTGCCTTCACCAACTTCATATCACGACACTTCCTATGACAAATCGAGTAAGGGATTGTTGATTTGGATGACCCTTACCCGTTCTTGACTTTTATCATGATTCAAGAACAAATAAGCCACTTGCTACCATTCTAACGTAAAGGGTGTGGGCCAAAAAAACCCGACCTGACCTCTCCGCAAACTTTGTGTAATATTTTGTAGTTCTGAATCGATGAAGACATCCCGAGGCGAGTGTGGAAATTTTCAGAATGAATAGCGGGCCACCGGAGCACACCCGGTGCCCCAAAAACATCATCGGAAACTGTAACAGCTGGAGATTATATGATCAGTGTTATTTTTAATTTATTTGATGTCTTGTGTTGTATGCTACACCAAGATTATCTTGCACTATACGCAACACCGTATTAGATTGCAGTATATACAACACTATTCTTGGATCATGTTACACACAATTTTAAGTTCATTTTATAGAAGTTATTAGACGCAATATTTAGTGTATATATATATATATATATTCAATGTATAAATGAAATATGGTTGGATTCTGTTATACGCAACACCAAAAGAATCTTTCACTACACACAACACTGGTTTGGCTTGCGTTACATGCAATCGCGACCTTCCTCGATAGCGTGTCTAGTACGCAATACCGAGTTTCACTAAACAACGATATATTGTTATAATATTATTATGGACTAGCCGTTATGAATATTATTAACTACATTTTGAACAATATTATTTCTCTTACACATTTTCTAAAACATGCTATGTGAACAAAATAAATTTTTCGGGTAAAATAAGTATTTTTCAAAAAAAATGTAGTTTTGCCGCATTTTGATGGCGCACCCACTTTAAATCTAGTTTCTGACAGGTTTATAAGTTAAATTTGAAAAAATAAAATTATTATTTGGAATCAGGATATAAAAATTTACTTTGGATAAATTTTTCATATTATTATGATAACATTTATATTTTAATAAATAATAAAAATACGCTATATTTTAATTAAAAACAAATTTTTTCATCGCAATAATTTATATGGTTAAATTATAATATTGAATGATTTTAAAGTATAAATACAATATATTTTTACCATTTAATATAATGTATGTCATTACCATTAATTTTACATTGAATTCATAGGGAAAAACATTTCAATCTTTGGCAATGTTTTAACTTTTAAAACCTGTTTTCTTAACAATGGGATTAATTTTAAATTAATTACTACAACTTCTGTGTTTTAAGTTTTGAAAAATGGATTCCATATTTTAATTCAGTGGGTCAAAAATATTTTAATAGATTACTTTTATTTTTTTTGATATTATGTATAGTAACTACAGTAATTTTTATTTACTACTATTAAATGTAAATCGGGTAATTATGGGTAAAAATAAGATTATAAAATTACCCTAACACCTGCCAAAATTATAATGGATAACTAAAAGTAGACCCATATCACAAAAGGGTCGGAATAGATTAATTTAATGGAATTTTGACCATGAAAATAATTAAATAATTATTAAAACCAAAAAAAGTGACAACATGTCACTCTCTTAAATCTTATAAGTATAATAATTTTAATTTAGTGATAAAAATCATGAAACATTGAACATGAATAGTCTCCAAAAATATAATAAAATTATCTACATCATGTGAATTTATTAATAATTTTTAGGGATTAAATAATTTTCATTAAAGTTGACACAATAGTGATGTTGAAATTATTTTATTGATTGAAATATCAAATAAATGGTTTTTAAAATATTAAAATATATATTATATGAACTATTTAATGTGCTCCACTAATTTTATAGATAAATATGACATGTTATTAATCTATTAAATCTTTTATTTTGAATATATCCTCTATGTATATTTTATTTAAATTCAAATAAATGAATAGTGTAAAAATTGACACTATTGTTATTTTATAAAAATAACATATTATAAAATTTTTTAAAAATCACAAAAATATTAAAAAATTATAAATTTAAATTTATATGGTCTAAAATGTCATAATTTATAAAATTATGGATAACTAACAGCACATAATTAATTATTTATATCAATTTAAAATTTAGAATATTATTACCACAAATAAAATTAAATAGATTAAATAAGGATAAATCAATTTGATAAGGTTTAAAATAAATTCTCAACATGTCTAAATTTTATTGGTTGATGAGACTAAAACCCTATCTCAAATCATATTTGAATTGAGTCTTTTTTGGAGGTTTTTAAGTGGGGTTGGAATTTATTATAAATTAATATTTCTTATAATTCCAAAGGTGCCCCTCTCCTCCCTTATAAAAGGGCACCTCCTCCCTCTCCTCCTCACACCACTTTGAGCCTTCAAGATCGTCCAACCCATGACAATTTCTCTTACCCAATTACCTAGAAACATACTAGAAGTCCTGGTCTTCTTCAAAGACCGACTTTAGTGCCCTAAGAGGAGGTTAATAAGAGACATGTCAAAGAATAGGTAATATCATTTACCGATTATTTCCAATTTATTTCTTCTTCTACTTCTTCTTCTTTATTTTTTTCATCATAAATTAAAAACATAAGTATCACTCATATACTTAAATGTTATTATAAAAATTAAACAACCCTATCTCACATTATATCCATCCTACAGAAAATGAAATCATCACTCGTGCGTACATACGGAATACCATCTCCACGACGTGGTGTAATCTGTTTTTCCACCACCACATTACTTGGATGGGTATAATGGTGTAACGAATAACTATATATAGTTATAATAACATAATAATTATTCTTAGATATTATATCATTCACTTAAATTCAATTCAATAATTATGGGAATGATATCTTCGCTCTTGCGTACATACAGATTACCGTCTCCACAACGCGATGAGATTCATTCTCCATGTTAACCATTCAAAAATGATTATAAAGTATATATAATGAATAATAATGAAATATATGACATGATAAAGCTACTGGATTGATGTAAATATATATTTCATCTACTTACTTCCATTCAAGTCAATAAGTAAAGTAAAACAACGTTCATGCGTACGTACGGTCTACCGTCTCCATGAACGGTGTATTTCATTTCATTTATCTACCTATTATGTATATATATATATATATATACTGAGTATATATGGTATATAAATAATGATTTAAATTCTGGAAGTATGTAAATCATGATATAATTAATAATAATATAAAGAACAACAAGTCCAAACATGTACGATAGATAAAACGATTTTACCCAAAACGCTGCTTTAACAAGGAATTTACAAAATAACGGGTAATTTAAAGTCATAAGTGAACCATATATGATATCATAACAATAAATATGATTATTTAATAAGTCAATGACATTATTTAAATTACTATAAAGGAGTTTCGGATACGTACAAAGCATATCGGACCTAAGGTAAGGGATAATTTTGAAATCTCATTTTTATCTGAGATTGCTTATACATAATTTTTTAATGGGGTTATATTTTTCATCCATGCCTATAAAAATGTATTCATAAAGTGTTTAATATTCTAACATTTATGTTTAAAGTCATTTTTACCCCTATTTTACTTTTACATTGTGTTATGGAAGGAATATTTTTTGTTGACCATAGGAGGAACGTTTTGACTTTTCTGGAAAAAGTGCGAGAAGAATGTTTTTTTAACTTATACGGAATGAATGGATTTTTACGGTTTAATAACACCTAATTTTCATGAATATTCCTCTATAAGATTTCATGACTATTTTCAACAAAATCCATTTCTTTTAAAATTTCATGGAATTTTTTTAAAATAAAATTATTTTGAATAAGAAAGGATATATTCCTCAAGAATTTCTTTCAAGTGTTTTATCAAAACCATTTTCCATCTAAGATGAAATTATTTCATATGTGTATGTTTCAAGTATAATGTATCTATGATTTATATGGTTTCAATTTTCTTATGATGAAATGATATCCATTTGTTTTATATGGATTATGTTATAATGGGAGGAGGTTTATGAAACCCATTTTATTCTTTGGGTTATGATGAATGATTTATGTTTATGTTGTGGTACACGTAAGAATTATTTCATCATGAGATGGGTGGGACCTATATCTCCCTCCAATGCATTGGGTAATGATTTATATCTCATGAGATAGACATGTCTAGAATGGTAAGTTAATCCAGTTCAATGATACAGGACTGGAATGAGGAGTGAACTCGATTCGGAAAGGGACTTTGTCCACTAAGATGGTTTTGGAAACAATGCCTTGGATAATAAAGAAATCATAACATGTGCTTAATGGTTGACACAATTACATGTTTCATTCCCATCCTATTTTATCATGATTAATGTTTCTTTATGATCTATTCATTACGTACTGCCATTTTTTATGTCATTGCTCAAGATTTTGATGCTCAAACATTATGTTCAACTTTTTAAGTTCAAATGTATATGGTTTGATTTATTTTCTCCATGATTACCCTTACTGAGCATTTAATCTCACCCTTTATATGTTTTATTTTTCCTAGGATATAAATAAAGATTTTAGGTAAGAAAACAAAAGGGGAAGATATTTATGGGAGATGTTGAAGATCTTTCACCATGATTAGAAGATTATGTTTCGAGTTTCCAAAGACACTAAACTATTACGGTCCTTGAGTGTTGGTTTTTGTTATGTATTAAGTATTCCGCAAAAGTAATGTAATGTCTATATATGTCAAGATTTGTGTCTTTATAGCAACTGTGTCGGTGGCCGGCACCGGTGGAATTCCCAAGCAGCGGCCAGCACCCTGGTCGGCCGCGATGACGACAATGGCGCGACTGCGCCGCCGGAGAAGGGTCATGGACCATCGACCGTGGTGGTGTGATGGTGGTGGTAGGAGCAGATTCGGCCACATTATTGGCGTGGTGGCACGCATCCGCGCCGCCTGGCATGCAGGAGCCGCGGTGCGAGGCCGTTGCGGCAATAAAGGGGTGGCTGGCTCGTTGTCGACCATCGGTGGAGGCACGGCGTGCGACCGTGCCGCGGAGGAGGGTTGGTCGTCCAGCCAGCCATGGGTAGCCCAATGTGGGCCACATCGCGGGCCGTCCTGGGTCGCACCTGTGGGCCGGGACGCACTGGTGGGATGGACCGGGTCGGACCAGGGTCGAGTCGGCCCAGGACGGTCGGTCCGACCAGGTCGGACCGGACCCAGACCAAATTCGACCCTTTTTTCTCTTTTAACCATAACTTTAGCTACGGGCTTCCGTTTGATGAACTGTCTATGGCGCCAGAAACCTTTGATCGAGATGGTCCTTTTGGTATACCCCAATTGTATTTTGGATAATGTTGGGGTACTTTTGGGTTTGATCGAACACAATTCCAACCAGGCCCTCAAGACTAAAAGGCCAATAACTTACAGACCGGGTATCTGATTGATGCACCATCTATTGAGTTGAGACCCACTTTACATGGAGGTCCTTTGGGATACTTAATGATGGGTCTTCGTGACAGTTCGAGTATCAACCTATGGCTTGAGATCGGACCCTCCCGGAATCAAGCAAGATTAGTGTGGGAACCGTGTGGCTAGCTGTAACAATATAAAGGGATCATATGTGGGTCTGTGCTTTAGGATCCTAGGTGGGTCTATGTTTCAGATTCCAGCTTGGATATACTCTTGGAATCCACTTTGGACTACTCTAAGATCCTACATGGGTCTGTTGTATCAGGATCCTATGTCGGTCTGATGATGTAGGATCCTATGTGGGTTTTCCTCTTAACAGAGTAAGATTATTTAGTAGTTACATCTAATTATCTTTGCTATTGTACCTATGTTATACCTATTGTGATCTGAATCTTTACCTTTGTGGTGGAGCCTTTGTGGTACTATTCTCTGTGGAAATACCTTTGTGGTACTTACTTTCGTGGTGATACCTCTATGGTATTCTTCTATGTGGTGTTACCTTTGTGGTATTTACCTTCATGGTAATATTTCCTTCGTGGAAGAGTTGAGCTCTGGGCTCTTTAGTTGGGACTTCTGTTTCCTCATGAGTGATTTTGGGTATACTTGATAATTTAGGTATATATATCGGTATATACCTTAGTAGGGTTGACTTGTCATGACCCGACCTAATGGGGCTCGAGCCGGGACTCCCCAAGCCTGCCTCCAATAGGCCAGGGGCTGACGACTAGCGCCGAGTAGGATACCACACACATGGGAGGTAGTAGCCTAAGGTACCTGTACACACGCACCCACATACACCTCCAAGAAATAGTGTAGAGATATATATATATATATATAAACTTGAATGAAATGCATGCATACATCTAACCCACAACCATAGTACAGAAAAAGTACAAAGGAAAAAATAGGGGCCACCAAAGGAAAACTACAAAAGCATCCAACCTGCTCAGAAGGTGGAAGAACGCCACCAAAAGCACCTGGTGGTCAGCTCCTCAACACAGCTCTAGCAAACCCCCTGGTCCGTCGCGCACACTATTCTCCGCCTTCTCTGGGTCCTCCTGGAACTCCGTCGAAAGACATATGGTCTGCACAAGAAACAAACATGTGCGTTCAAACCTTGTGCAGGGGTGAGTTTATAAAATACCTAGCAAGCACCCCAAAAACCACAAAATAAAAGGGAGAAACTTAAAGGGAACATTCAGCTCATCCTAGCCAGAGGGAACCCAAACGAGAGATAAACGCCATCTCAAGACCATCCTCGACTAAAAAAACTAGTCAGCTCAGCTCAGGTGCATGCCCATACATACACCATGAACATCCGCTCAGGTATATGTCCATACATATACCATGAGCAATCCATATATACTCAAACAGGCATCAAGCCTCGTGAGGTTCAGACCTCGCAACCTGTAACATGAACATAACTAGGAGAACACACTCTATGAGCTCTGTCATCCCAGATTATACTCATCCAAGAGATACACTCCATCAGGTTCCACACAAACATCTTAGATTCCCACCCAAGAGATCACGCTCATCAAATATCGTCACTTAGAACCTCACACTGAAACAGCGGAAATACGAGAAACTCCTTGAATAGTGGATCACTCTTAGGTTCTACTAGGGGATAAAAAAACCCACCCTGATAACTTGTAGATCTCACGGATAGGGGATCACTCCCAAGATCCTCTGGGGGATACCACAACCCAATATGGTGCTCCACAGATCACATCACTCATATAGAGGATCGTCGTCCCGGTAAAGGTGGTCATGACAAAACCGGAACCCTATCTGGTATAACTCGTGATGTAGGGAATCGAACCGACGATGCACCAACCCTACCGAAACCATGCGCTGAGTAGGGGATCATATAACCAACAACACAAAAATCTTACTATAATCCTCATGCTGAGTAGGGGATCGTATACCTGATGATTCCACAACCTAATAGGGCACGGCCCACAGCGTAGGGGATCATATTACTGAAGATTCCACAAAACCTACGTGGTTAACCTACTAGATAGGGGATCACTGCCCATTAATAAGCGGTCACAACGATACCAAGAACCTGATCTAGGAAAAAATGCTAGAGGATCCCACTCTGGGCCCACCGAAGGGATGCCACAACTCTAACAGATTCAACATCCCATCAAGAGGATTACAAACCTATACTAAGGTCGTAATGTTGGGTAAACCCTCATAGGAACGAACCAAGGGAGTACCCTCAACCAATACGGGTCCAAACATCGCTAACCCGAGCGACCCACCACAAAGCCACACCGCGCACCTTCATGGCTGATACTGAGCCCCACATCGTGATCCATGCAGAAAAACAAGCAGGATAGGCTATTTACTCGCCCAAAACGGAAAACTGGTGAAAAATACACTATTCACCATAGCTATCATGTGTGGGGACCATAGTACGATCCATAAACTCATCAAGTGGATCATACCACTATTATCCACTTAGAAAAACACACGGGATCGACTACTTGATTGTCCCAAATGGACACCCGGTGAAAAAAAATATACTATTCACCGAAGCCAGTCTGGGTGGGGCCCACACCACGCTCCTGTAACTCGTAGATCAGATCACACCCTTGTGATTCCCTCGGAAAAACACACCTAAATGAGTGCTCAAACACTCCAAACGGATGTCGGGTGAAAAAACAGCATTTCATCGTAAAACGTGGAAATCGAGCCCCATGGGGCCCGCACCTTGTCTTAAGCCCGAACACTGAAAGGAGCATCTCAAAAAATTTGAACGAGAACTAGTATCATGCTGCTGCTGAAGGCGCGTCCATTGGACGTCCGGTTCCCGAGGAACATCCGTCGCAAGCTTTAATAATAATTTAATATTATTAAATTAAAGAGTTACGTGTCACACGCCTTTGGGCGCAGAACCCAAAAACAACGAAACCCATTTCAAAAAGTCCAACATGAAGAGAAAAACCCACAAACGTAGACGGTGTATCAAATGGACACGTCATTTAGAAGATATGCCACTTTAAACACAAGGGGCCCAACTGGGCCGGTCCAGACAGCCGACCCTCGGCCCGCTCCTCCTCCATTGGGCCACATGTCCCGGTTCATTTGAACAGACTAGCCAGGATGGCCATTATCTCAATGTGTTCCAAGGACCCGTAGGAGGTGGGTAATGATTCCTTTACTCCCCCCGAGGTCAGTGCCTCGGGGCTCCCTCCTGCCTGCAGAGCGCGATCAGCCGAAACCACCACCCGGACTCGTCGACGCCGCCTGCCGGCGCTGCACCTCCTGATGTCGTCGTCCACCTCATCCGCTGACCTTCTTGGATCCTCTTCCAGATTACCCCAATCCACACTAGCCCCTCTGAGCTCTGCCTCGACCTGTTGCACCGCACCGAATCCCAACCTCGTCCTGCCTCCCCTCCGAGCACCTCTGTTCGACGCCGCCCATCCAAAGTCATGCGCTGCCGCCCTTGACCTTGCCACCACGCCACATACTGCGGCTGCCGCACGCCGCAGCTGGCGATAATCCAGTGGCCCCTGCCATAGAATACTGGGACTCCTCACGTCACCCAAAATCGAAACTGTGGTCATATTAACGATCCTTGCGATGAGGGTCCCACAGAACCTGCCTCTGCTCGTTGATTTGTCAAGGTTTTTTGGTGCCGAATAATTACTGGGTCAAACTATGAAAAATGGGTAAAGAACGCTCAATAACGGGATTTAGAATGGGTCTCAGACAATTTCCGTGTTCTTTTTTCCATCGTCCTAATTCTAAAATCATCAAATTTAAACAACGGATTTAATGAAAACTCAAGAAATCGATGAACGAGCGAAAAAAACAAGAGAAATCCTACCTTGATCTGACAGTTCGTCATTGGCGATGTGCCCGCTGCGATCCCACTTCGATCCGCCAAAGTTCTCTCCTCAATCCGTCGAAGAACGGTGAAGAATGCTGAAAAATGTTCAAGAGAGAGAGATCGGGAGAGAGAGAAGGGAAAATGTGTTCTCCCCTTAATTCCACACTAAAGTAGAATTTATAATCTCAATGAAACTATGCCAATGGGCGCGGATTCTGAAACCTCCATGCCCACCTATTATATATCATTCCTTGGAAAAACAACCCATTTCGAACTCAACGTAAGTCTCGTATTTCTATTACGAGAATTCGTTCGAAAGTTATTCGAAATGAACGATAGTGATAAAAATCACTATGTCATTATTTCAAAATTATGATTTTACCCATGGGTGACATCTCCCACAGAATGCCTATGCCCGCAACTTTTACACCCCACCTAAGGTAAACAGCATGCTTGAGATGCAACCGTGCCCTCAGATTTCTGATCCAAGCTACCGTTTAGATATAACTCGTTCTTTCCTCGAGTATAGTATAAAAATAATTAATATTTTTATAAAATTAATTCTAAACACACCGGCCATCGAAATTGCATGCTATCTTCGCGCCGAGCACTGAAATTATTCATAAGAATATTACAAATCCTGACAGGGCCAAAACCCGAGTCGCTACATCCTCCCCACCTTAGAAATTTTTTTCCCTGAAAATCCATTAACACAAGGAAAGCAACCGGACTCTCAAAAAGGTCTCCCACGCTAGCAATTTCGCCAACAAACACCCCCGACCTAACACATAAGTCAGAGGGACTCATCCACCACACCTCAACACTATCCGCTTTGGTTGGCACTGACTTGCCTGCATGGCTTTGATCACGTCACAAAAACACATCTCGGTGGGGGAAGGATCCCTCTTCCTCACGCATTCGAAGCACGCCGAACAACACCCACACAAGCTCTTACCAATTCCCTGAACAAAACTCGTGGAAGCAACAGAAATGGAAGAGTACTTCTAAAGAGTACCAATCAAAAATAATGCAGAAAGTAGAAAGGACACAAGGCATACCTCTATCCATCAGCAGAGCCTCTAGGTCAATATCCTCTAAGGCCTACAGTTGTCCTCGACCTCACCCTCCAGTACCATAAGTGCGGAGTGGACCACCTGGGGGTGGTGGTGGTGGAATCTAATACCACCTAACACCACTCACTACTACACTAGCTCCACCGCCACGTCCGCTGCCCTGCGAACTTCCAAACTCAAGACGTTGTCGCTACCAGGGCGGGCTATCAACTGGCTCCCTCTCAGCAGTACGGTGGGTCAGACAATCCCAATCCAGATGTCCCTGAACATCTCAAGTGTAACACGGCTTCTCCTGCGGGTGACCAAAACTGGTCTGTGAGCCCTGAGCCTTAGATCCTCCATCCTGGGGTCGCCTCCTAAAACGTCGGCCACGTCCATACCCTTGCACCTGCCGCTGGCTACTAGTTTCTGACGTCTCCACTGCCACTCTCCCAATAGTGACGAGTTGAATCTGCCCAGCCAGAAAGCTCTCCACCACCAAGGCTCGCTCCAGCACTACATCATAAGTGGGAAGACACAAGGAAACCACACCTGCGCGAATGTATCTGCGTAGTCCCAACTCGAAGGTCTGAGCCCTAAAGAACGGGTCTTGAACCATATCCAGGGAGTAGCGCGACAAGTCTTTAAACCTCGCTGAGTACTCCGACACAGTCATTCCCTCCTGCTGAAGCTTTTGAAGCTCCTGAATCCGCACTGACCTCACCATCACTAGATAGAACTCTTCTCTGAAGACCTGCTCAAACTCTTCCCTTGTGACCATCTCCTCATCGTGGGACTATTTCAATAAACTCCACCATCGCTCGTCTAAACCATGCAGAAGGCTCGCTGCTAGGACCACCGTCTGATCTGGGGGTGTCCTCACCCGGCGAAAGACTCGGGTGACAGCTTCAAGCTAGTCATCAGCTTCTTGAGGGTCTAGATCCCCCTGGAAACTCAGAGGTCGCTGCCTCTAGAACTCATGTAGTGCACTCAGCCTTTGTGCAACCTCATCCTGCACTAACGGTACAACCAACTGCTCGACATGTGGTGGCTCAACTAGTGGACCAGCTGGAGGGGCAGCCTTAGAACCTGTACCCTATTCTACAACCTCTACACGGGGCGGATCATCACCACAATCCTGCTGTGGAACCCTCGTTGGATGACGTCATGGATGCATCCTAAAATACAATCAAGATGCACCATATTCAAAGAATATATCTAGAGAGATGTCTCAATAAGAACAAGGAAAATCCAAAAACCCAGTCCTATATGATGCATGTACTGTTATTTCCCTACGACTAGTGTCCAAACGTCTCAAGTTGAATGGTAGGTTATCAGAGCCCTAGTGAATGGATACGTCGTCCGCCACACCAACACTGGAGTCCCTGGCCTGAAATATGAACTTGAAACATCTTGACACTGCCTGTATGCAACCCAAACCAAACTCACAACTAGACCAGCTATGCTCTTAGACCCCAAAGGTGAAACCTCCCTTTGATACCACTCTTTCACGACCCAACCCAACAGGGCTCTAGTCATGACTCCCCAAGCCTGCCTCCAATAGGCCAGGGGCTGGCGACTAGAACCGAGTATGCTAGCACACACATGGGAGTCATTAGCCTAAGGTACTTATACACACGCACCCAGATACACCTCAAAGAAATAGTGCAGAGATATATATATAATAACTGGAAAGAAATGCATGCATACATTTATCCCACAACAAGAGTGCAACAAAATTACAAAGGGAAAAACAGGGCCCGCCAAATGAAATCTACAAAAGTGTCCAACCTACTCAAAAGGTGGAAGAACACCACAAAAATCCCCTACTAGTAAGCTCCATAGCACAGCTCTAGTAAACCCCCTGGCCGGTCATACACACTATGCTCTGCCTGCTCTGGGTCCTCCTGGAACTCCAGCAAATGGTCGGTGGTCTGTACAAGACACATACATGTGCGAGGAAAGCCCGTGCAGGGGTGAGTATATAAAATACCCAGTAGGCACCCCAAAAACCACAAAAAAAAGAGGGAAACTGAAAGGAAACAGTCAGCTAATCCCAGCTAGAGGGATCCCAAATGATATAGAAACTCCATCTCAAGACCATCCTAGGCTAAACACAACTAGTCATCTTAGCTCAAGTGTCTACTCATACATACACGATGAAAATCATCTCAGGTCTATGCCAATACATATACCACGAGCAATCCAGATATAATCAAACATGCATCAAGCCTCATGAGGTTCCGACCTCATAACCTGCGACAGATACATAACTCGGAGAACACACTCCATAAGCTCTGTCATCACAGATGACACTCATCCAAGAGATACACTACATCGGGTCCCACACAAACATCACAGGTGCCCTTCTGAGGGATCACGCTCATCGGATATTTTCACTAAGAACCTCTTGCTGAAACATCAGAATTACCAAACTCCTCGTATAGGGGTTCACTCCTAGGGTTCGGTAGGGGATACAAAAACCATCTCCGATAACTTGTAGATCTCACATATATGGGATCACTCCCAGGATCTGCTGGGGGATACCAATACCCGATCTGGTGCTCCATAGATCACGTCACTCAGATAGAGGATCGTCACCCGGTAAAGGTGGTCATGACGATACCGGAACCCTATCTGGTATGACTAGCTGTGTAGGGGATCGAACCGACGATGCACCAACCCTATCGAAACCACGCACTGAGTAGGGGATCGTATAACCAATGATATCACAACCCTACTATAATCCTCATGCTGAGTAGGGGATCGTATGCCCGATGATTCTACAACCCTACTGAGCACAACCCACTGCGTAGGGGATCATATTCTTGATGATGCCACAAACCATACAGGGTTAACCTCCTAGATAGGGGATCGCCGCTTGTGAATAAGAGGTCACAGCGATACCAAGAACCCAATCTAGGGAAGCGATGCTAGAGGATCTCTCTCCGGGCCCACCGGAGGGATGCCACAACTCTAACAGATTAAACATCCCATCGAGAGGATCACAAACCTATATTAAGGTTGTGATGCTGTGTGAACCCTCGTAGGAACGAACCAAGGGAGTAAACTCAACCACTGCTGGTTCAAACGTCGCTAACCTGAGGGACCTGCCACAACGCCACACCGCACACCTCCAAGGCCGATACCGAGGACACCATCATGATCCACGCGCAAAAAACACGCAGGATAAGCTGTTTACACATCCGAGATGGACAACCGGTGAAAAAAGGTACTATTCACCATAGCTAGCCCCTGGGGGGCCCAGACTATGATCCCAAAACTCATAATGAGGATCATACCACTGCGATCCCCTTAGAAAAGCACACAGGATCGACTACTCGATCGTCCCAAAAGGACACTCGGTGAAAAATCTATTATTCACCAAAGCTAACTTAGGTGGGGCCTACACCACGCTCCCGAAACTCGTAGAGCAGATCACACCATTGTGATCCCCTTAGAAAAACACACAGAAACGAGGGTTCAAACACGCCCAACGGATGTCGGGTGAAAAAGCAACATTTTCATTGTAAAACGTGAAAACAGGACCCAGTGGGGCCCGCAACCTATCTTTAGCCCAAATAATGAAAGGAACATCTCAAAAAGTCTACACGAAAACTAGTATCACGTTGTCGTTGAAGGCGCGTCCATCGGACGTCCGGTTCGTGAGGCACGTCTGTCGCAAGCATTAATAATAATTTAATATTATTAAATTAAAGCGTTTCGAGTCACTCACCTTCGAGCGCAAAACACAAAAACACCGTAACCCATTTCAAATAGTCTGTCTCGAAGAGAAGAACCCATAGGAGTAGACAATGTGTCAAACGGACATGCCGTTTAAAAGATATTCCCCTTTAAACAAAAGGGACCCAACTGGGCCGGTCCACCCCGGTCGACCCAGTCCAGAAAGCCGGCCCACGGTCCGCTCCACCTCCACCGGGCCATTTGGCCCAGTTCGTTTGAACAGACCGGCCAGGATAGCTGATCTCTCTGCGTGAACCAAGGACCCGCAGGAGGAGGGTCCTATTTCCTTTCTTTCCCCCAAAGTCAGAACCTTGGGGATCCCTCCTACCTACTGAGCATGACCGGCCGAAACCACCGCCCGAACTCGCCAATGCTGCCTGTCGGCACTACACCGCCCGACATCATTGCCTACCTCAGCCACCGACCAGGTCGGCTCCTCGGACGGATTCCGCCACACTGCACCGGCCCCTCTGAGATCTTCCTCAACCAATTACACAACGCCGAAGCCCCTCCTCGTCCTGCCTTCGCGCCGAGCACCTCTGATCGACACCTCTCATCCAAAGTCTCACGCTACCGCTCTAGACCTAAACTCCGTGCCACCTACCGTAGTCGCCGCACGCCATCATTGGTGGTGATCCGTTGGCCCCTTTCGTGGACTACTAGGACTCCTCACGTTACCCAAAATCGAAACCGCAGGCATATTAACGATCCTTATGATGAGGGTCTCACAGAACCGGCCTCCGCTAGTTGATTCATCGAGGTTTTCAGGTGCCGAATAATTCCCGGGTCAAACCATGAAGAATGGGTGAAGAACGCTCAAGAAAAGGATTTAGAACGGGGATCAGATGCTGGCCATGTTTTTCTGGCCATCATCCTAATTCTAAAATTATATAATTTAAACAATGTATTTAACAAAAACTCATGAAATCGAAAAAGGATCTGAAAAAACAACATAGAGCCAACCTCGATTCTGTTGTTCTTCATTGGTGACGCGCCCGCTGCGATCCCACTTCAATCCACCGGAGTTTTCTCCTCAATCTGGCGAAGAACAGAGAATAATGCTGAAGAAAGTTTGATAGAGAGAGAGAGAGATAAGGTAAAATGGGTTCTCCGCTTAATTCCATACTTAAGTGGAATTTATAAACTCTCTGAAACTCGGCTGACAGGAGCGGATTCTGAAACCTCTGTGCCTGCCTATTTTATATCACGCCTAGGAAAAAAAATCCATTTAGAACTCAACGGAAGTCTTGGATTTCCATTCTGAGACTTTGTTTGAAATTTATTTTAAAAGAACACCAGTGATAAAAATCACTATGTCATTATTTCAAAATGAGAATTTTGTCCCTGGGTGACATCTCTCACAGCAGGCCCACGACCGCATCTTTTACACCCCGCCTAAAAGGCACGGTCCGGATGCAACTGTGCCCTCATATTTCTGATCTATGCTACCGTTTAAGAGATAACTCATTCTTTCCTCTTGCATAGTATAAAAATACTAAATATTTTTATAAAATTAATTCCGAGCACATCGGGCCTCGGAATCGCACGTCGTCTTCATGCCTAGCTCTGGAATTATTCATATGAATATTACAAAGTCTAAAAGGGCCAAAACCTGAGTCTCTACATGACTGTTTTTTCCATGCTAATTGGTTTATTCTTTTTAGATTTTGTGAGACCTTTGAGGGTCTCGGGATCCTTACTGAGTATCGTTATACTTACCCATGCACAGTCTATGCCTTCAACTTGTTGTGTTTGGTGCAGACGACGGATATCCTTGACTGAGGACGAGGGTACCAGGACTAAAGATATCTCCAAGGTGGACATTAGATGAGGAATACCACAGAGACGACCGTTCAAGATCTGTACCTATCCTACAGGTAGGATCCATGGTGGGAGCTCACAAGAGCTATTTCAGTTACTTGTAATTTTCAATTTTCTTATACATTCTATTTTGGCTTGTATTCTGACCCCTTTTTCTTACCGTACACACCCTATTTACTATACAGTTTACTTGTGTTCATATCTTTCTTTGTGCTTGGATGTGCGTGTTTACATTTTATAAAGGCAATTCTTTTCCAGTTTTAGGGAATACGCCTTTCGGTGCTCGTCGCTAGCCCCTGTCCAATGGAAGGTGGCTTGGGGTAGTCACGGAATAGGCCCCGGGGGATGGTTCATGACACTTCATGTTTCAACATAAAAATTCTAATTTATGACCTTCTTGAAAATGGTCTAGGTAAGATCCTGAAGAAACTGTTATTACATTAAGTAGTTCCATGACTTCCTACCCGGTCCTCCAAGAATATATGTCTAAGAACACACATTTGAGTCCTATAAAATATTTATAAAGTGGAAACTTATTTCAATATCTTCAAGACACTACTAAGGTTCTTAGGTTCCCTATTCAACATGAAAGATAGGTGGATTCTTCTTGGTAAAATCTTGTTAATGGTCCAACTTTTGTTATTAATTTTTTACAATCTCTTAACCCAAAGTATTGGTATTCCAAATAATGTTTTCCACCAATGAATGGTATAATAGAGGATTCACCAATGGAACATTTATCCTAGCTTATTCTCTTAGATTCAGAATATATCTTCTAGAAGTAATTATCCATCCATCCATCCAAAGTAGATTTTTTTATTAAGAGAAGAAGAAAATTCACAAAGAGGACTACAGAGGTCTAAAGAAATGCAAACCAAGGGCATCCCCTCTTATCAAATCAACACATTCCGCCTTCAAACTGTTAATCCGTAAAATTTGTGCATCTGTGGAACTGTGGTCAGCCATGGAGGCCAAAAAGTCTGCAACCTTGTTCCCCTCTCGATAAAAGTGAGAAAGAGTAATGTTATGACCAAGAATATGATGACAGTTCCTGATCACGTACTCTATGGACCACGGTGTAGAGCATTTATCTTTGAGGAAATTTAGGAGGACAAGTGAGTCCACCTCCACTTCCGAGATGGCAACCTTCTCCTGAATGCACAAGGAAAGTCTTGTGAGAAGAGCCCGGGCCTATGCTAGAATGGTATTTCCCCTGCCCAGAAAACAAGAGAAAGCCAGGATCACATCACCCTTATTATCTCTAACAACCCCCCCTCCAGAAATCACCCCCGCTGCGCAAGCTCCGTCAGTATTGAGCTTGTAACCTAAAGCAGGGGGGTTCCATCGAACCCACTTCCCAGATCCTACTTCCTCAGGAAGGGAAGGATAAATGTTCTTCTTCTGCATGCATGGGAAAGGGAGGGACCACTGCTCCTTTTTAAAGAGCCATGACATGTCAATAAGCTGGAAACGTATGCGCGCAAGGATAGCTCTAGTTGAAGGTCTAAATCCTTCGTATCGGGCTTGGTTTCTGGCTTGCCAAATGCACCAGCACCCCATATTAAAGGAGAAAGCACGGGAAAGGCGAGTCTTCTCCGAACCAAGCGCACCTTCAAACCATCTTTCCAAAAACTCATACTCTGTATCCTCAGAGCTTGGAGACCTGACTCCCCCAAGAAAGGACCAAACCTCCAACGCCCATTCACTTTTGAAGAAAAGGTGATCCAAGCTTTCCTCCATTTGCTGCTCGCAACAGTGGCATCCTGAGGCCAAACTGATCCCAAGTTTCTTTATATTGTCATCCGAAGCCAGGGCCAGATTTCTGATTCGCCAGGTCAAGAAGTTCATTTTGGTCGGGATCTGGCGACACCCGACCACACCGTTCCACCGATCCAGGGGCCTCGAGTGGACCCTCCACCTTTGGAAGTCTCTGTTATTGAAGACCCCCGAGGATGATGGAGTGAAGACACACCTATCTTTCTCGAAATTCAACACGATCGAGTCAAAGACAACCTGTTGGTCCGCATTCAGCACTGCCTTGATGAAGCGGGGATGGAATTGGGATTCCTTGAACGAGATCAAAGGCGCCGGACATCCTGGGAAAGCCAGAACAGAGCCTGCCCTGTTCTTATTCCAGAAGGAGATTTCCCTTGTACCAGCAATCCAACGAGATCAAGAAGACAAGGAGAGAACCAGAGGTTGGACTTTGGCCCACAGCGGGGAAGCTGGTCCACAACTTACCTCCTCATTACCCCTGAACAAAGGTGACATGCATTGACCCCAAAGATTTTGATCTTCCAGAATCTCCCATGCGAGCTTTGCATGGGCCCCTTCGATAGTATAGTGGAGGCTGCGACAGTTGATCCCCCCTTCATAGATGGGTCTTTCCAACCTCTCCCACTTTTCCTAGTGTCGTTTACCTTCAGACTTAACATCCCAGATGAAGTTGCAAAGAACAGCATCCACTACTTTGATGACTCCTTTCGGCACGTTGGAGGAAGCCAAGGCATGAATGGGAATGGCTGAAAGAACACTGTTAACCAGAGCAATGCGTCCTCCGAAAGAAAGAAACTGATTCTTCCAGTTAAGAACACGTCCTTAAATCCTGCTTAAGATTCCATCAAAGTCATGGATCCTCAATCTTCCAGAAGATATGGGAGTGACCATATATTCCATTGGGAACCACCCGAGTTGCATGTTGAGCCTGTTTTTGAGGGAGTCCAGACGCTGAGATGAGTTACGGTTGGAGATGAA
This sequence comes from Viscum album, assembly GCA_963277665.1. Classification (NCBI taxonomy): domain Eukaryota; kingdom Viridiplantae; phylum Streptophyta; class Magnoliopsida; order Santalales; family Viscaceae; genus Viscum; species Viscum album. The sequence goes on along the minus strand of OY728136.1, from coordinate 1,763,171,272 downwards.
GAACTCACTCTTATCCTTACTCAGAACCTGACCGCTCCAGAAGCAATAGTCCTTCAGAATCTCCATCATACATTGGACGTATCTCCTTCCCCCATTGAGGAATATCATAGTATCGTCGGCAAACATAAGGTGGGAGATAGTAGGGAGGCTATATTTCCTCCAGAAAGGAAGTAGGTTCCCTTGGAGTATGCTCCTGTTGATTGAGGCACTCAAAGCGTCTTGGGCAAGAATGAACAGGCTGGAGGAAAGATGGTCTCCCGACCTTAGACCTCTAGTAGCCTTGAAGAAACCGTGAGTTTTTCCTATAAAGGAAATTCCCAGCCAATAAGAGCTCACGCATCTGAAGACATTGTCCACCACCTTTACCGAGAACCCCATCGTCGCCAAGGCTCTGTTGAGATAGCTCCATTCAGTCCGATCATAGGCTTTGTTCATGTCAACTTTGATGGTGAGGTTGGATCCATGAGTTTTGTGGTTAGTATCCCTCACCATCTCCTGTTCAAGGGAGATGGCCCCCTGAATTGATCTTCCTCGCACAAATCCGTGTTGTTCAGGAGAAATCCATGAAGGCAACCATGTAGCCAGTCTTAGGTTGATGAGACAAGCAAGGATTTTGTATGGGAAATTACAGAGACTGATCAGCCTATAATGGGACAGAGAGTTGGGATGTTTAACCTTGGGAAGAAGGCAAAGTGTCGTGGCTGAGGCCACCCTCGGTAGAGACCCCCCCATGAAGAAATCCTGAATAGCTTCAATAATGTCTCCTTTGACCACCTCCCACGATCCCCTGTAGAAAGATCCAGGGAACCCGTCTGGCCCAGGGCCACTCTCCGGATCTAGCTTCTGTATGGCTTGAAAGATCTCATCCTCAGAAGGAATGGATTCCAAAGAAAGATTCTCCTCCTCTGAAACTCTGTTCTGGATCACCTCCCACAGCCCCGAAGTGCCTGTCGGATACCCGCTAGGCATTCTGGGATTCCGACCAGCAAGAAGATCCTGGAAGTAATGAAGAGCCAGCTTCCCAACCTCTTCCCTGTCGTTCACATACGAGCCGTCCTCCTGTAGGATATTTGGATTTGCCCACCGCTTCCGTTCTAAAATGCATTCATGGAAGAACGCGGTATTTTTGTCGCCCTCTCGGAGCCACTTCACTCTGGACCGATCCCGAGCCTGTCTCTCTTGCTTCAACATCTCCTCCGCCCAACTTGCCTTCTTAGTTTCCAATTATACGGCGGATTCCTCACTCCAAGTTTCCTCCAGACTCCGTTCCAAATGCTCCACCTCCTGAGAAAGGGACTCAAGCTTTCTATCATTAAGGGAAATGCTTCTGCACCAGACCTTCAACCCGTTTTTAACACTTCTAAGCTTGTTATGAATGGCTACCCATGAGTAACCTTGGGTGGGAGCATTACATTGATCACGAACTACATCGTGGTAACCCTTGTATCCGGCCCAGTATGGGTAGAACCTGAAGGAATCTTGAGAAGGCTTACTGGGAATGATCGATATCTTCAGCGGAGAATGGTCTGAAATACCACGGGCAAGATGAGTGACTTCGGCCTGGGGAAAAGAAGCCAGGGCGTCGGAGTTAGCGAGACAGCGATCAAGCCTGCTCCAACACCTCTTTTTTCCACCCTGGTTATTGAACCATGTAAAACAGTCCCCTCGAAAGCCCAGGTCGAGTAGTCCACTTTTTGTAATACAGGAAGCAAACTCCAGACTGTCCTACCTCAGGAAGGCTCCTCTCCCCTTATTCTCCTCTGGGTCACTGATGATGTTGAAGTCGCCCGCCACGAACCAGGGAATGTTCATCGGCCTGAACGCTTCGAGGTCATGCCACAGTCTCAGTCTTTCCTGAGGATCGCAGCTTCCATACACAAAGGTTGAAAAGAACAAGTCTTCTCCCTTCTTTACTTTCACCGTGAGGAATTGGTCTCCTGCATCAATGAAATCCACTGAGACATCCTTCTTCCAGAACACCCAGATGTGGTTTTTGATAGAGCTCGCATGCATGTGGCCATGCATTCTGGCACGATGACAGAAAGAGTTAATTTTCCTCGGGTGCTGCTTCGGTTCCAAGATAGCCACAAGACATGCTTTTTTCCCCCTTGATTCTGAAGCTATGAAGTCCGTCTTTAACCAAGCTCCAAGACCCTGAGCGTTCCAGACTATCATGTTCATCATCTATCACGGGAGGATCCGTCTTTAGCCTCTGAATTCTTGGTCTTTGAGATCATGAGAGTAGTACACTACCGTTGAAGACTTACTTGAAACCGAGTGCGGGCACCAGGGCTCTGTATAGAGGGCGAGGAGGCCTATGCCAAAGAGGAAGAGAGGGACATCACAAACTTCCCTCCATCCCTTCGCCGATCAGGCACACTACTGCTCTCCAGATGAGGGATCTCAGGTTGCTTCAGACATTCCCCATGACCATAAACCGTGGTATGAAGACATAGTGACAAGGAGGGAGTGTTGCTGGTAGAGGCTCTCTTATCCCCAACTGGAAGGCCTGCCTCCTGGAACCCATGAGGACGAGGACAAAGACTCCAAGAAGGATAGACCAAATCCACCAACTGATCCCACAAACTCTCTAAGCAGGGGGAAGGTCCCTTCAGTGCAACCCTCGGCCCCTGATCCAGAGAGAGCGAAGGAACAGGAATCAAGTCCCTAATCTGTAAGGGAGGGAATATGGATGGAGAAGCCTCAGGGGGCTCCAGGACTGGGACTGATGGACCAGGGTCTCCAGTAATTGGACCCCTGGTTGAACGGGAGTTGCTCCTCGAATGGTTCCTGCATTGAGGCCTAGAATGACCCTGTAGACAGCAAGCCGTACAGAAACGGGGGAAGACAGGGTAAACGATGTCCTGGTTCCAAGACGCCTTCGGCACCGCAATGACCAGGGTCTCGGGAATTACAGACAAAAGCAACATGTCCACACAGATACGTGGGCATTGAACGTCTTCACAGGAGAGGGTACGAGCGTCAGCGCACAAGAAGCCTCCCAGGGAGTCACCAATAGATCTCAAGAAGGCCTCATTCTGAAAGGGAAGGGGTAGGCCCGGAAGCCCTAGCCACACCGCTGCGCAAGCACTCTCCTTACCCCGGTGCGCTTCCATCGACCAGGGGGCGAGACTAAAACGCCAACGCCCAAACGACCGTTGGGCAAAACACCAAGCCTGTATAAAGTCAGCCTCGGAAGATAGGACCAAAACGAAGGAGTTTCGGTGATTCTAGAAGTAACTATATATTAAAAATATCACACCACATTAGTAATGTAGTGAAACTATGAATCAAATAATGGACCCAAGAATCTTTATTAAATCCATTAAGCAACAAAAACTTTAATGAAAAAATAAATTTTTCAATCAAGAGATGGAAACATTAGAAACCAACATAAAACAAGAAAATTTCTATATAAATAAACATTAAAATATGGTTCATTTCAATAACCTCAAAAACTAAGATTAAAGATTGATAAAAATACCTAACCACCCATGGTAACTTGGTATCAAACACAGAAGTGAACTGTACAGGAACAATTATACACCAACTACTAAAAATACAATAGTCCTACTCTAATCTACCAAAAACTGCAAAACCAAACCAATAAATTTTAATCATGCTTCTGGTTGGGAATTAATCAGATACCACTATAATAATTGGGCCACACTGACAGTACATGCACCTCATAATAACGTGGATTTCAAAACCTAACACTATAGGAACCACTAGTATACATGTGTTTCCTTGATGTAAAAGTTTATATCTTATCTAGAACCTTTCCATGTTCATGAGTAGGTAAATCATCTAATGAATACCCCCAAATTCCAACAAAATTTCATTTAGTGTGATTTTTCCTCACTCAGACACACATTAAGAAACTTCCTAGGAGGTCATCCATCCTCACACTCATCTAGACAGTCACGTTCTTAATTGTGCCTGTATAATAAACTAAGATTCAAAATATAAAGGTCCACCTTATTGATATATGGAGTAAAATTTAGGATTTTAAGCCTTTAAATTTTTTGGGTGTCACTTTCTCAACCCCTTTAGAGCAGAGTGTCCCTTTTTCAACCATACATTACCACCTATATCATGAAACTAAATTCACGATGGGTTTATCTCTAATAAAATTTTGTCACAAAAAAAACATATTTTTACCTAACATTTTACCAAAATTGGCCTAGCATAAGGATCGAAGAACATACTTGGTCACCAAGGGTATGTGAAAATATTCTAGGTATCAATATAAGATAGAATGCAAATGATTAAAACATCAACATCATGAAGAAAAGTATAATGTACCAAAATAGATATATAAATCTAAATTTAAATCAAAGTATAAAGGGGTTTTTTTAAATAAACTAGATACATTACATAAAATGAAACCCCTCACATACCTAAATCCTATAAAAATGAATTCTAGAAGCATCCAATTGAATAGGTACATAGTGATCATATTCTTAGTATGATGTTGCAATGAATCTATACAATTTAATTATCCATGAAACCATGACTAATCTTTTGAAAACAAAAAAAACCAAAATGTAGTTCATATAGAAATACAATTTCATTAAACAACACTTTGACTTTTCCATTATAAAAAATCAATATCCCAAGCCTTAATAAATTGAAAATAAAACTTGTTTGATCAAATAAAGGGAAATAAAAAAAAATTCATGAACAATAAAATAGGTAGACAAGTAATTTACACGAATCAAGGAAAAATATAATAATGATAAAAAACGGGAAACAAGGTGGCCTCTATGATACCAAGACATTCAAGGTCTCAAGATATCTTATCTTAGGTCCCTAAAAATAACCATATCCCAGGGTCTTCTGCCAAAATGAAAGTTTACCATTACATGTAAGAGAATCTGAGAAAAACTATTGAAATCTATATCATGGGATTTATTTGAGAATATAAATTTTATATTAATTTTTCAAGAAACCCCTCTTTACACTATTTATTATTTCCACTAAATATTATGAAAAAATAATGCCTTCTTTTGTAGCTCTTTGAAAAGTGAAACTAATCATTTCATATGACAAAATCAATGTATTACACTTGAATATTAATGTTTCCATGTGAAAGAATTAACTACATAGAGACAATGAACTATCTGATTAAGAAAACATCAAAAACATCAATTTCAATGATGGGGAATATAGAGATATAGTCCTCACAAACCTATATCTGTAGATAAAATTGTCAATTATCCACCAAAAATATTAAATCTATAAATCACATTTCTATTAGGTTCCAACTGAACAAGGGGAAGAGTGATCAAGGATATATCTAGGGAGAACAAGGTAAATCATGTTGAAATATGATCTAACTTTTAAGAGATCAACCCAAATCAATCAAGGATCACAAAAGAATCAAGGTTATATTCCTATGGACATCAATGGAGGGGTTGGTATAAGATAATTTTGTATTAGGAAAACATTGGAGATAAAAATAACTAATGGAATTAGGGTAATTTTCAATTTTATAATTTTTTTATAAGGCCATACAGATAAGTTTCATAGTTAGAAAAATCATTCACTGGCCTTGAAATATTCATTTCACATTAGAAACAAAATCATATATTTTCCTGGGAATAACTTAATGTTTTTAAAATCTCCTTGATATCCTTTAAACCCAAACCTAAACAATAGAAATATTTTTCGAGTGACTCACATGGTTAAAAAAGAATGATAATCCTATGAAAATTGGAATTGGATCAAATGGATCTATATCACATGGTTTTCACTAACCATGTTCTTAATATTTCTACAAATCATGTTTCCCTTGAAACCCTTAATTTTTAACCCCTAATTATAGGAATACTCTATATCCTCAAAATAAGTAAACAAATATCAAAATTATACATAAATGTGACTCAAATGACATCATAAAAGTTTTACTTTCAAATGTGAATATAGTGATATCATACATCTAGTAGTAACAAAGGAGTTTTGGTTTGGGCCTTTTGTGGCATAAGCCTTTTCATAATTGAGATACTAATGTATTATGGATTATTATGAATCAAATAGAAAAATTCAAAGCGGGATACTATATAAATCAATATATCATATAACTCCAAACTATGGATGGACCTCGGGTATTGGCCGCCTTGATCGAGACTCAAGGAATGACCATGAAATGGGATTGTTTTGAACTTCCATGATTGTAGGACATCAAGAGATGGTTATCCCATGGTACCCAAAAATAATGAACTCCAAATAAGACTACTACAATGTATCCATATGTGATGATATGTGAAAAGTATTTCACTAGGTCATATAAAGGGAAAAAATCCAAATATAGATCCAATGAGGACTCCCCATGGGATAACGTTGTGAAATGACTATCATAAGGTCGCATCTTGGGAGGAAATTTTGAGAATAGCTATTGTGAGGTTTTATGATAGACAAACCTCTTGAGTTATCCCATCATGGGATCTTTTCTTTACTACATATAGGATGTTTCTTTTGATTACTTATTTACGTCTTTACTAGAGAATAATTTCTCTAATTAGAAATTTCTTAGCACCCCACTTGTTATATCTACCTGGAGTCTCATTGTGTGTCTTTTTTTAAAGTAGATTTGGGTATTATAGGAATTATTGTGTCGGTTATTTTCTTAATTATTCATGCATGTGGAATTTAAACGTGTTATGTCAGAAATAGCACCCAATAGAGTAAAACCATTAATCAATTAAAAGACTTCCACAATGAAAAAATTAGTTCTTATTTACATACAAACCCTAATTCATAAATCAGTTTGTATGGAAATACATTTTCAAAAGAAAAACAATCCTTTTCAAAAAAAAAATATTTATCCAAATCCATAAGAACAAGGAAGTAAAACATGTTAAATCAATAGAAAGGGAATTAATCACACAACTAAAATCACTTCAAAATAAGTTGGCAAGTAACGTACAGTCATCCAGGTAATGTCTACTAAGGATCCAAAAGTGGTCCACAAGACGAGGCTTACAACACCAGGACATATAGGGTCTCAAGATGACATAGACTAAGTCCCAATAAAGGAATACATCCCACGGTCTCCCTAAAGTTAAAAATTTTAAAATTATGTGCAAGATAATCTAATCCCACATTTATGAATCTTTACAAAACTATATTCCAAGAAAACCATATTTAAAAATAATGTTACCAAAAAAATTCAATTATTTATTATTTATTTTAATTTATCTCATAAAAAATCAAACCAATAAATTTATACTAAAAAATTAATGTATTTTCAAATACATTCATTTTTCCATGATATAAAATCCATTAGATAGAGACACCTACATCACTAATAGAGGAAACATCTACATATTATATTTTAGTAGTGGGAAAAAAAGATCCAGTCTTAACTAGAATATAAATATAAATATCATCTTCAACTCACCCTGCACAACCTTAGACCAAAAAAATATACAAATTTGGCTCCAATATATCAAAGTGAAAAAGTGATCGAGGATAGGTCTTGGGAAAAGGGTAGAAATCAAGAGGAAATCCAAACATACATTGAAGAGATCCACACAAATTAATTTAGGATCACAAAGGCATCAAGGAGAGAGTTCTCTAGAGAATCATGGAGGGGATGGTTTGAGTTAATTATTTTTTAGAAGGAAAATTAAGTAAAAAACAAAGTATATTAGGGTAATTTTCTAATTTAATATATTTTGGTCACATCACATTGTTCAGTCGCATAGTTAGACCATCTACATACTAATAGTGTGATAACCACTACCACTAGAAAACTTAATTGCATGGTTTCAAAGGTATAACACCAAAATTTGAAAAACTAGGTGATATAAACTAGACCAAAACCTAATAATATATGTTTTTTTCATAGAGTCTCACGCAGATAGAAAAATCATGCTCAAACAAAACAAATCACCACTAGAACAAATAGATCATTATCCCAATTTTTTCACTAACCATGTTCCTAAATCATGTTTCTAGAAAATTTCCCATAAAACACAAAAAATTTCCTTTTTGGGAAATCATTTGGGGTTGAATTGAGATAAAAATAAACAATTCTATTAAAAATTATGTTAATATAAATCCCCCTCAATAAAAAACTGTCCAATTAATCAAAATAGCATATCGATGTAAGATCATTTATACTAAAATATTTCCTAAAGAGTGATTGTGTCTCTATTAAAATAGTGTTTATAATTTCCTTAGCTTTTGAAATAAATTTACATAGATAGAATAAAATATAAATTCTTTTTAATATTGATTTTAAAAGGAATAGTTTTGTTTATAGATTCAAAATAATTTAGGTTCTTTTAATAAAACAAAACAAAATAACATAGTGGAATAAAAAGGCATTTTGGTCTCAAGATGAGACTTCATACCCTCCACATGGAAATCACCTTCTTTTAAACAGATTTTGAAAATAATAAAAGAAATCCACAACATGAATTAGGTAATAAAACACAAGCTCCAAGTTTTCCAAGCTAAAGAGCCTATTCACCTTTATACGTTGTAAGTAAAGATATAATAATCCACAAAAGGACCTATTCCAAAAACACTATGGGAAAAACAATGTAGAGAAATGATTGAATAAAAATTATTCTCCAGTTATGTAAAGGTGATAGTGTGTGTTTGATAACAGAGTACTGACACACTACTCAAAAGAAAAATAGTGATGCTGAGTTCGGTATATTAAGAATGGTCGAAGACCTCATATCATCTTTGGTAAAGAGTCTTATATTTCTTTTTTAAGGCTGTAGAAAAACATAGGATCCGATGAATTTGAAAAAAAAATCCAATTAATCTCTATCAGTGTCTCAATCAATATGTTTAATAGATTATGTGATTCGGTGTCACTAATTATAACAAAAAATGAATTGGTGATCTTTTAATGGATCACAGATTCAATAACATAATTTTCTGAAGTATTTTCAATTAGTCATCATCATCGTACAAAGAGAGAGATTTCCTACACAAATATATAGCAGAATCTGTTGGAGGAGATCCACAATATTTATATCAACTTTGAAAATTTCAATAATAAATGGTCAATTTATCCTTGAATAGAGATATATTTTTTTCATTCACATCAATGTCCTTAGAAATAAAAGGTAATAATAATATGGTGGTGACTCACCATTTAGTGGTAGCTCGTGTTGGTGTTACCTCAGGCTGATGGTGACTCAGAGTACAATAGTGACTCAACATCTAACAGTGATAGATCCTGATAATGGCGCATTGGAAATAGGAAGTCTAGTAGTGACTCCTTCGCAGTGATAAGTCGAGAGGTGACTCGACTGGAGGTACTTCCTAGCTGTTGGTACTCACCTCAGAAGTTTCTCCTAGCTAACAGTAACAAGTCATGGAAGTGACTTCGGGCTAATGGTGACTCACCATAACACTTATCTAAATTATCATAAAAACTATCTTAACATATAAAATTATATCACACATCATGTAAATCATTAGTTTTAAAAGAATCATAGTTTATGGTCATTGAAATATGGATGTTTCAAACACACTCCATACAAGGTTGTTCTTACACCCTTCTACTATGCCTATGGTATCAAAATAAATATCACTTCTTAGAATCAACTCAGGGATATCCAAAAATAGGTCCAAATAAAATCCCACAATTAGTTCATTAATTGATCTTTAAAACTTATCAATACATTAAAACATTTCATCCTTTAGTGTCAACTCTGTCATATGAGATGATATTTTGGAGAAGTCCTTAATAAAATGTCTATAATTGACTGATAAACCTAAGAATCTCTTAATCACAAACACATTTGTGGGTTATTTCCAAGACATAAATGATTGAATCATCATAATATCAACTGATATTCCACAATTAGATATCACATGGCTTAGTAACTTTATGTACCAAATCTGAAACTTATGTTTATATAGATTCCCATATAGATCATGTTCTTTCATGAGTGTATGGATAATATCTAGATGATCCTTGTGCTCCTATCATAACATAGAGTAAAACATAACATCATCTAAAAAATAACCATGAATGTGTTAAAGAACTGCAGAAATGTCTAGTTCATCAATGCCAAAAATACCATTGAAGTGGTAATAAGGTTGAATGACATAACTAGGATATAAAAATTACCATAGCATCTCTTAAATGTTGTCTTTGGTCTATCCTCTTCTTATACTATAAATTGATATTACCCCAATCATAAATCAATATTAAAAACTATATGAATCCTCATAGTTGATCCGGGAGATCATCAATTCTTGGTATGGGGTATTTGTTCTTAATGGTCACCTGACTGTTATTTTGGAAACAAACACAAATATGGTGGATTCTGTCATCCCAATTTGTGAAGATAATTGGTTAATCTCATGGTGAAATGAAAGAAAATATAAACCAATTTTCCTTGTGACATTAAAGATGAAATTTAAGCTCATTCAACCACGGAGGATCCATATGATAAGATGGTATAAAAATGGATCTCTACACAAGAAGAAGGTAAATAATGAAATCAACCTCCATCCAGCATTTTATCCCTAGAAAACATAATTAATGACTATAGTCTACTCAGTCACTAGTAAAAGATGTGGAATAATTAAATGTGGGTTAACAATATCAAGTAACATCTTAGAAAACTAGAAAGAGATCAGTCCAGCACAAAGAATAACAAGACATGATCCCCCTAATCAAGGATCTCACTCACCCTAAAATACATTCGAGATCCATTAGAAGAAATAAACAGAAATTGAAAATGGTAATAGTAGATATAGTCCTTAAAATTGATCATTCATTCCATGTCAATAATAACTTTGAAGATATCAATGTAAAGAAACCAAAAAACCCACATGGATTCAATTTTATAAATCAACACACAAAACTATGGGAATATAAAATTTTACTCTCTCTTCTTATTAAAGGTAGTAGAAAGTTCCGACAAGAAGGGAAGAATATCTGAATGAAAACTGAATGTATCAATCAAAATTGACAATATGAATGAATGAGACACAACAATATTGAACTATTCTATAACTATTTAATATGAAATAAGTAATTTACCACTCATAATATCTATCATTTGTTCATATTCTTCTAGTTCACACTCTATGATGTGAATATAAGCATCCTTGGCTCCTCCTTGTGTTTTATTTATATCCTTTGTGACCCCTTTTTCATAAGAGTGAGATACACCTCCTATTTCTTTGTCAGTATGGAAGAATGAGCCGATAGTAACCAAGGATCAAGTCCTACTTCAATATGGAACCCTTATATTGATGCTATGGAGTTTTCAAAACTATTCACATATATGGAATACTTTGGGAACTATTAAAAATTTATTCTTGGGGTGGACATACCTCCCCCAATTGACATAGACATACTTCTCTATCATGTTTTATAACTTTCACCACCAATACTACCTAAGTGTGTCTTACCAGACCTACTCTTATGGCCAGATAAATCATACTGACTTCCTCCTATAGTTACTAAATCTACATTGAGACCATTATTCCAAAATATACCTACCCAAAAAAAAATTCAAATACTTTTATAATTTTTTGTGTGCACAACAGAGTCATCATCAACTGAATATCATCCCACAAACCAATCTAAAACATCAGATACATATTATAGTCATTAGAAAAATGTTCATATGTTAAGTGTTCTAACTCGATAAAATGAGTAGTATACTCTATAATCAAGTATCCCCATTCTCAAAGGTCCGTAATTCAAGAGTCTTCTCACTCTTCATGTTTTTTTAATTGATGACCATCATTGAAAATGGTCTAGGTAAGATCCTCAAGAAACAATTATTTCATGAAGGAGTTCCATGAATTCCTACCCAGTCCTCCAAGAATATATGTCTAAAAACACAAATTTGAGTCTTATAGAATATTTATGAAGTGGAAACTTATTTAAATGTCTTCAAGACACTACAAAGGTTCTTGGGTTACCTTTTCACCATCAAAGAGAGGTGGATTATTCTTGGTAAAATCTTGGGAATGGTCCAACATCCAGTCTTAATTTTTCACTATATTTTAACCCAAAGCCTTGATATTCCAAATAATATTTTCTGCCAATTAATGGTATACTAAGAAATTCACCTATGGAAAATTTCTCATAACTTATTCTTCTATATTTAGATGATCACTTCTAGAAGTAATTATGTATTAAACAAAATAGCACATTGTATGAGAAATGTAGTGAAACTATGAATAAAATAATAGACCCCGGGAATCTATATTAAATCCCTTAAGAAAAAAAACCTTAATGAAAAGATATATTTTTCAATAAAGAGGTGGTAACATTAGAAACCAACATAAAACAAGAAAATGTTTATATAAATAAACAATAAAATATGGTTTGTTTATATAACCTCAAAAACCAATATCAAATATTGATAGAAATAACTGAACACCCATGGTAACTTGATATCAAACACAGAAGTGAATTGGAAAGGAACAATTCTATACCTACAACTAAAAATATAATAGTCCTACTCCAGTATAAAAAAAACTACAAAACCAAACCCATAATGTTTAATCAAACTTCTGGTTGAGTATAGATCAGATAACACTATAACAATTGGTCCATGCTAACATTAAATGCACCTCATAAAAACATGGACTTCAGAACCTAACATGCTAGGAACCACTAGTAGACATGTGTTTCCTTAATGAAAAATTTTATCCCTTATCTAGCACCCTTTCTTGGTCATGAATAGATAAATCATCTAATGAATCTCCCAAAGTCCATAAAATTTTCATTTAGTGTGCTTTTTCCACACTCAGACACACATTGAGAAGCTTCCTAGGAGGTCATCCATACTTACACTCATCTAGACAAGTCCTATTTTAATTTTGTTGGTATAATCAAGTAAGATTACAAATATAAAGGTCCACCATATTGATATAGGGGGTAAATTTTAGGATTTTAACCCTTTAAATTTTTGGGGTGTCACATTATCAACCCCTTTAGAGCATAGTGTCCCTTTTTCAACCATACATTTTAAACCAGTTTGGGGAACTACACTTCAAGATGGGTTCCTATATAATATAATTTTGTAAAAAAAGAATGGGTTTACCTAACATGTCACCAAATTCAGCCTACAATAAGGATTGAAGAACATAATTTGTCACCACAAATAGGTGAAAAACTTCTAAGTATCAATATAATATAGAATGTGAATAATTTAACCCTCAACATCACAAATACAAGTATCATGTACCAAAAGAGATATATAAATATAAATCTAAATCAAATTACATAGGGGTGTCTTAAAATAAACTCGATACATTACATGACAAAAGACAAATGTTCTATAATACTTGACCATCCATAAGCCTAAAGTCCATCCCTATATGACCATTGGTCACCACCATCCCAAATCACCAAAAGAGGATATCAATTTAGAGGAGATACTAAGGTACATGATTCCCCTCCCTTACCTAAATCCTATAAAATGAATCCTACAATCATCCAAAAGAAAAGGGATGTTCTGAGAAGATTCTTTTTAGGATACTAAAATGATTATATATAATTTCATTAACCATGAAATGATTATTTATCGTTTGAAAATAGAAAAAAAACAAAATATTGTTCATAAGGATATACACTTTCTTAAAAAACATTTTAATTATGCCTTTATAAAAAATAAATATCCCAAGCCTTCAGAACATGGAATTTAACTTTGTTTTATCAAATAAATGGAATAAAAACAAGAAAATTCATGAACATTAAAGCAAGTAGAAAATTAATGAACAAGCATCTAGGTAAAATCTAACAATGATAAGAAAACGGGACATGAGGTGGCCTCTATGATACCAAGACATTCAAGGTCTCAAGATATCTTATCTTAGGTCCCTAAAAAGATTCATATCCCAAGTTCTTCTCAGAGAATGAAAGTTTACCATTACATGTAAGATAACTTGATAGAAACTATTGAAATATTCAACATGGTATTTCTTTGAACACATAAATTTTATATTAATTTTCAAAGAAACCCCTCTTTACACTATTTATAATTACCACTAAATATTATGAAAAAAATGGATTCCATTGTAGCTCTTTGAAAAGTGAAACTAATCTTTTCATATGGAAAAATCAAAGGATTACACAAAAATATTCATGTTTCCATGTGAAATAATCAATTAGATAGAGACACTGAACTCTCCAATGAAGGAAACATAAAAACCATCAATTTAGATAGTGGGGAATATAGATATACGGTGTTCATAAACCTATATATATATATAGAATTGTCAATTATCCACCAAAAATAATAAATATATATATCACATCCCAATTAGGTTTCAACTAATTAAGGGGAAGAGTGATCAAGGGTATATCTAGGGAGAATAAGAGAAATTGAGTTGAAAAATGATCTTACATTAAAGAGATCAACCCAAATCGATCGAGGATCTCAAACGACTCAATGTTATATTCCCCTATATATCAATGGAGGGGTTGGTAGAAGATAAATATGAATTGGAAGAATATTGTACAGAAAAATAACCAATGGAATTTGGGTAATTTTTAATTTTATATTTTTTTATCAGGTCAAACATGTAAGTTTTATAGTTATAAGAAGAATTCATTAACCATTAAAGAGTCATTTTAACTTAGAAAAAAAATCATACAGTTTCCTTGGAATAGATTAAGGTTTTTAAAATCTATGTGATAGACTATAAACCTAAACCTAAACAATAGCATTTTCTTCTAGTGACTCACATGGTTAAAAAATCATGTTAATACTATGACAATTAGAATTGGATCAAATGGATCAATATCACATTATTACCACTAACCATGTTCTTAAGATTTCCACATATCATGTTTCCCTTGAATATACAAATTTTTAACACCCACCTCCATGAATACTCTATAACCTCACATTAAGTAAAAAAATAAAAAATTAAACATAATTGCGACTCGAATGATATCATAAAATTTGTACATGCTAGTGTGAATGTAGTTATCCCGTAAATCTAGTGGTTCCAAAGGAGGTTTGGGTTTGGCCTTTTGTGGCGTCAGCATTTTTATAATGGAGATAACAAGGTCTAATGGATTAATATGATTCAAATAGGAAAATTCAAATCTACATACTATATAAATCAAGAGATCACATAACTCTACACTATGTACATACCTCATGTATTGGCTTCCTTGAGGGTGACTCAAGGGATGACCTTGAAATTGGGTTGTTGTGAACTTTCTTGAATGTAGGACCTCAAGAGATGGTTTTCTAATGGTACCCACAAAAAAATAAATCACAAGAATACTACTACAATGTATCCATATGTGATGACATGTGAAAAGGATTTCACTAGGTCATATAAAGGGAAACATCATGATATAGATTCCATGAGGACTCCCCAAAGGCTAACCTTGTGAGATGACTACTGTAAGGTCGCATCATGGGATAAAATTTTGAGAATAGATATTGTGAGGTTTTTTGAGGGACTAACCTCATGAGATATCCCCCCATGGGATCTTTTTCTTACTATATATAGGATGTTTCTTATGATTACTTATGTATGTCTTTATTGGAGAATAATTTCTCGAATTAGAAATTTCTTAGCACCTAACATGTTATATCTCCCAAAAGTCTCATTGTGTGTCTATTTTTTATAATAAATTTGGGTATTATAGGCATCATTGTGTGTGTTTTTTTCTAAATTATTCATGCACATGGAATTTAAATGTGTCATGTCAGGAATAACACACAAAAAATAAACTTATGAAATATATTTTAATGATACTCTGACCTCATGGGATCATTCTTTGTTATGGATAGAGAAAACGGATAGATAATCCTAAAATTAAATTCTAACACGGTGTGGTTGGATCATGGACCAGGTCGATTGACCTCACTTAGAATCATAAAATTACACTCTCACAATGTGAGTTTTAACAATGTGGTAGCACAAGAAACCACTAAAAGAATATTAAAAATAAACTCTAATGCTATATTTTCAAGTCAGATGGTGGGGAAATTTAACTCAGATATGATCTTAAAAATACACTTTGAAACTATTTGGTTGGATGAAATTTTATTCTAAGACAGCTCACAAATACTTCATCTGATCAACCACTTGGGTTGAGGGACCTCACAATACCATAGATCTGACATGAGAATCATAAATATTCATGAAAATATATTTGATATATTATCCTTTATTAATTACATCGTTAATTCATTTCATTTTTTTACTATATGGGATTCAATACTTCCTTTATGATTGTTGGTTACTTCAAATATTATGATATTGTTATGGGTTTTTTCACTCAAAGTTATTTTAAATGAGATATGGTTTTTCTCCCTTTATTTTTTTTATTTATTTTTCTTATATTCTTGCAATTCACTAATTTATATTATAATTTATCATTCCCCCAAAATAATTTACATTTACTAATAAATATATTCATATTTTTTTATTTATTTCTATATAAAATTTTAATTTTGTTTATAAAAATTCTTATCCTCTTGAATGGACCTTTTTCCACCGTATTAATAGTCTTTCTTTTGTAAAATGTTTTCCTCTATTATTTTGAATATAAAATATATATTATCCAATTTTATTTTATTTTTTCTCTCTACTCATTTCCAATTTTATTTTTCATATAATTTGTAAGATTTGGATCTCATATAAGGTATATTATAATATTATAAATCTCTTTATTTAATAATAAAATTTTTTATCTTCCACTAATAATTTTCTCAAGATAACCTTTATGAATTTTTCAAGGATCCATTTATTAGGGTATGTTTCTAAATAATTCTTAAAAAATAAATCATTTCAAATACTCAAAAATGATTTTTTTGAATGTTACTCATAACTTCGTCTCTTCTTGATCATGTTGATAAATGTTTTTTAACACCATTTATCATTTCACATTCATTTCAATATCTATCTTTGAATTATTATTCTTTAATGAAGTTGTGTTTAATTAATTATCCTCTAAATTCTCTTATAAAATATTCATTTTAGGTGATTGAATTTTTTTATCAATTGATATAATTCTTATGGTTGTTTTATGTGATAACATTCGGAAACATTTTGATACTCCTGTTCATTTAATGGGTTCTTTATGATAAGAAATGTGATTGATTTTGTATGGAAAACATACATATTGAGGTGATTGGTGGGGTCCATTATATCCATATATGTTTATGTTTAATGTTTTATGTCTCATTAGACAATTAAGTGTGGAAAATATTGTAATTTTATTAATCTTCATATGTGGTCATGATTATGTTTTTTCGAAACATAAAGGGAGTCGATGATTAGGTTTCCTCAGAATCTGATGATTTAACAAGATTAATTTTGTACCATAGATTATTGGTATTCTATATTTCAATGTAATTTTAAAATTTTATTTATATATTATACTCTATTGATTATGTTTATTATCTCACATTTACTCACTAGTATACCGTCATATATATTTGAGCATTTGAGATTAAATGTTATTGAATCATGAATTTTGGAAAACTTGTATTGTTTCCTGTTCTTTTAAATTAGATATTTCTACCAATATCTTTCTTTCTTAAATACTTATGATCTATAATCATAATGGATATTTGATAGGATTTTTCTTTAGTTGTCATTTTATCTCACCCATCCATTTTTTACCATTTTCCTATAGAATTACATAGAGTATTATGTTTATAAATAATTCTTTCATGGATATATTTTAGTGATTTTTGAATAAATTATGAGAAATTTGATTTCTGTGTAGCTAATCTCAAAAAAACTAAACCCTAGGTTCCAAATGTTATGGGATTATTTTTGATATGTAGTGTTAAAAATGTGAAAATAATTTCAAATATATTTGAGTTTTTCTAGGTTAATTTCTTTAAATATCAAATCCTATTTGGAAATAAAATGTTTTTAGTCTTGAAAGCTATAATATATGTATGGGTTGTCACCTTCAGTTCGATACATTTGATCGGGGTGTAAGACAGTGCCTAGGTGCTCATATTTATGGAGTTGTGGGATTATATCAGGTAGACTGAGATGATCCCCAATTTCTCAACTTCAATGGTCGCATGATGATCTTCCCTTCCTAGTTTGGTTTCCTATACAACATATTGATAATGATGAAGAAGTTTGAGATGGTTATTTCCACACCTAGACCATACCACCATGATTACAATATTAATTTCTTGATTTATTTTTTATCTTTGATTTATTTTTAATATTTTTTGGATAGATTCTAGGGTTCAGTGTAATTTCTAGTCCCATAATTAGTAATTCACACCATGACATGGGGTGTTACACCATGACTTATCCTTTATCAGACTATTATAGTTTGAATGTAAGAACCCTTGTTCCAGAAAAAATGTGTCACACCATGATGAATTATGGGAAGACATTTAATTTTTCATAAATCCACCCTTTCCCTAGTAAAGATAAACCACATTTTGTGTCTTTTCATTCCCCATTAATGAATGAAAAATAACAGGGGATCCCTTAGAGAACTATCATCCATTTATATTTGAACTTTATCCCCTCGTTCACTGATTCAAAGCATATTTTGAAGTAAAACCCATCTTTTATCATTGTTCACCAACTTTTCTACCTCCCTCTCCCATTTATCTTGGTATTATCATCTTCCATAAACCCTAAAAAAATGGCCCATGATTTAGGGTTTGGAATTAGTTAGCTTTTTTTGTTTAGGATATTTAGGGATTTGAAAGTGCTTCACATTACTCGATTTAGTGCTTTCCATTGAATTAGATGTGTCTATAATCATTATCAGGTATTTATGCTTGATTTAAAGTAGGTGTTTCTATGTCCTTCATTTATTTTGGAATTTAATTGGATGATTAATGATTTTAAATCCCATTTTTATTAAATTTTATCAATATAAAATTACTATAATGTATCTTAATAGTGTTTTAAAGTGACTCAACACATTAAATAAAGATTATATTAATGGATTTCCTAGTATTAAAAGTGTATTTAGGTGAAAAATACTGAAAAAAATTCTTAAAATGTTTATTTCAAATTAAATCGAGTGTTTAATGTTATTTGACCCTACTTGGGACATGAAATTTGTAAAAATGATAATTCTAAAAGAATGATCTAAAAATGAATAAATATTGAAATGTATCATATATATTTAAATGAACAAAGTTTACATTATAAATGATTGAAAAATGGATTCAACTAGTTGGTTTCAGTAATGTTTTTAATTAGAATTTGAGATGGTGGAAATGAATTAGTATTATGAGTCTATTTTAGTAAATTCTTACACTCTATTTTTATGTTTCATTATTATTACATTTATATATTTTTTGCATTGGTGTCTGACATATGTATAGGTCATGATAGATTTTTGGGTAAGATCCATGATGTGGTTAATTTGTTTTTGAGGTTGAAAGTATTTTAAATGGTTGTGTTTTGATACCTTTCCACTAGTTTCCAACCTGAAGAAAAAAAACACACTTAAAACTATATAGTAGGTTCTCTTGGGTTCCTAAATAAGGCATGGCCTAGTTTAGTTTAAGAAAAAAATGGTATTAGAGTGTCATATTCTAATTTAGGGTATGTATGGATAGTCCAGAGACAGTGATTATTATTATAAATCAAGAGTTAGATTACAAGTTGTTGTATAGTCACCACCTTCTATTATGAAAGATGAGTTTACATGAGTAATAATTAATTCAGTCATAACTATAATCAGTTTTTTGATCATATTGATGGTTTTTTACCCTTAAAGTATGTTCAGAGCTTTTTCATAGATTTTTTGTTGAAATAGAAAGAGGGAAAGTGTAGAAAGGTATGATCAAATGAACTAGAAATCATTATATAGCAAGTGGACATTGATATGCGATTTAAATAGGGACTAATACATAGTTGTCACATGGACATTCAAACTATTGGTCCATGTCAATCACAGTTACTTATATGACTTTGAATTTGTAATTTTTTTACCATTTGAACCTTAATTTAGTTTTGATGGTGTTAATTATTTCATTTTTCTGATTTTAAGGGTGATTTATAGTGTTTTTATGATTTCATATTGAGATACATTGGATAGTTTATGTTAAATTTTCTTTATATAATTATTTTAAAGGTTTGTTTTGTAAAAAAGGAAAATGTTATGAAATATTTTAATAAAAATGTATCTTTATAAGGTGTTTTGGGTATCAAAACCAGATTTTATTGGTTAAATATAAAGATAAATTTAACATTAAATAATGACTGGAAATGTGAGTGAATTTATAAATAATGTGGAATGTGTTTTATATATTTGGTCTTTTATAAAATTTCAAATTATAAGGAGATTTTTTAAGAGTTTTTTATTTTCATGGTAAGTATATTTTTAGAATGGGATAGTTAACTATGATTTTTTATTAGGATAGGTATGGATCAATGATATTTTTTGTTCTTTGTCCTTATCATTTGAATATTGGTGTTTTAATTTTCATTATTAAATTCTTTTGGGTTGAAAAGTGGATTTTTCATGGTTGTGAATTTTTTTGACCATTTGGAGATGTTAGAAATATGTTTTGTAGTGAGTTTTTAATGATGAGTGATGTCAAAATTTGACTTTATGAGATTTTTTAAATGAATTTTCTTTATCCTGTGATGAATTTGTAAATTTTAATTATCATTTTTTAAAATGGTTGGATGTTTTCCATTTAAAATTAATATGTTTTGAAAAAAAATTAGTAACATATTTAAATGGAGTGTATAAGTTAAAAAGAGTTTATATTTGTGATATATTGATTCCTCTTAGATGAATTAATTTAATTATAAAATATATATTGGTTTAGTAACTATTTTATGTTACATAATGTATACCAACTATACTCTAAATATATTGTTAGATCCAAACTCTTTGATATTATTATCTTATTATCAGAAATTTTTGTAAGATGAAATATTATAAGTATTATTATATTTCATTGGGTTTTATATTGATTTTTTATTTTAGGATTTATGTTTTATGGGTGTAGGTATATTTTTTTTTAAAATTTATAAGTATTATATTATAACTTTAATGTATTTGTCTGTATTAAATAGGATGAAATATAATTTTTGTGTTTTCAATATTTTTTATATTATTTTTATAAGATTTATATATTCATGATTTTGGTTGGGTAGAGGTTGAATTATTTATGGGTTGATTATGGGAATCTCTGGTTCTGGTTCTTGGTAGACTATGATGGGTGTTGTATAATCATAGTTAAGAACGTGTTGGTCCATGTATTGATTTTTAGGGTCCTCTAAGAGTACAAATTTTGGGTTTGAGATCCTATTTTACCCGCTTGAGTATCCTTACTTGGGTTTAGATCCCATGTTGTTACTTGATGAGACATATTCTTCTTGTCAAATCTCTTACTTTAGGGTGTTCTCTGTTATAGTTTCATAATTATTCCTCCAATTTTTATTTCCAATTTCAATAAACTTTATTGAAGAATAAATATATTAATATGAATCTTCATTATTTACCACCACAACAATTTATAAATTCTTTATCTTTATCCACTTATATAAAAATATTGAATAAAAATTTTCAGTTAAGAATGAATTAATTTTTAATTTTATTTTCTTCAATCATAAGATGATTAATACATTTTAACAACATTCTTTAATTATTTACCCTAAAAAATTAATAGTTTTACATTCTATAACCATTTTAATCATATAATACATGATAATACATATCAAAAACAATTATTATAACCAAAGTATAAACATAGATGACTTGTTATCTAGTAAAACATTAGTCAAATCAATATTATAGTGAAAAAACAAGTGATCACTAAAAATCTAAGACAATTATTTCATTAATATATTTTAATATTTATTATGGTTAATTTCACCAAAACCCAAATAGATAAATCATAAAAAATTTAATATTTATCATGAAAATGAGGATAAGAAACTAATTTCTTACCTCAAGGATTTCAATGTTCCTCAAATGAGAATAAAATGACAACATAAATATCGGATCAGCTCTCGCAGAAAAAAATTATAACCCTCCAAGGACATCGTTCTGAAAAAAAAAGAAACCTATTAGAACAAAGGAAATTGACCTCCATAGAATGGAAAAATATAATGGGATCAAATTATAATTATTGGAGAATAAATCATATGATAAAGAGGAAAAACAATCTTTGGGTCATTATTGATCGAAATCAGGAAGCTGAGGATAAATCCTTATCAAAAGGGATTCAGAACACCCTAAAGAAGAACATATGGATACCTTGAGTTGGTGGAGAATGAGAGGGTATCTCTAGAAATAAAGGGTGAACTTAGATTTAAATTCACACTGTCAATGAAGATTAATGGTGTGAATGGGTAATTCACATAGTGAATTGCCAGAGTTTTAAGATTCACCCAAAAATGTGTCACTTTGATCTACCAAAACTGTTTAAATTCAAGTAATGGAAATCATGTTCACATCATGAGTTTTTAGGGATAAATTTATTGAATTTTATCCCCCAACCTTTTACATTGTGAACCTATGGTTCATATCCTAAATCACACCCCATGAATTTCTCTTCATAAATCATGAATTTCTGTTCAGGCTACAAACTAAAATCTCACACCATGAAATTCTCCTACATCTTGATTCCATCTCACAAACTCTACCAATTTTTCTCTAGGATTTATCAAAGAACCATATACCTTGAAACATGAAATTTAATGGGACATAAGGATCTAGGACTTTACATTAGATACCTCTCAAGAAATTCTCATTCTTGAAAATTTGAAACCAGACCCAGAGAGCAAATTAAAAAAAGGATCATTACACATAGCCATCCTACAAGATATATCTGAATAATATCTCCATAAATGGATCTCAACAACTACAGATAGATGTATTTGGAGCTAAAATACACAATACCATCAATTATCTCATAAGCACTCTATTAAGGGATACACCTCTCTAACATGAGGAGGGATTTAAATAAGTCATCAAGGAAGGGAAAACCATGTCATATGGGAGATAAAGGTCCAAAACTAAAAAACATCGATAAAAATTAAGAGATAAAGATAAAACATATTTGGAAAATAATGTAATATTTTAAACTTTTGTTCTCTATTATTTTCCTCCACACCATCATTACACTAAATAATATCAACCAAAGGAATAGTACACCCATTGAACACATTTTATTACCTATCTCGGAACTATATAGGTCATTCCTCAAAGGCCATATAATCATAAATGTTGATATATCCCCAATAGATAATTTTAGGGTCATAATGAAGAAAACGATGAAGCTAAAACACATTGAATACATCATGTATTCGACTCATCTATAGAGTATGTTCTATTTCATATAGAACATATCCAATATGACTTGATACCTCAAAAATCATAAAAACATTTGTGAGAAAAACTAATCCCATGTATAAACTATCACTACCTATGATGTAGAGTCACCTTCAGAAACACATGATCTATAACATTAAACTCTATAGGTATCCTCCAATGACCAGTATAGGACTTCTGATCATCCTACACTACCTTAATTCTCTCATGAGTCTCCTGGGCTATCTATTTCATTCTCTCCTCATAAATTCGATTTAAAATGAGGATCACGATCCGAGATGGTCGCCATTAGTACTCTGTGGTATCTCACCAACTCCTCTAAGTACATACTCAGAAAAACCTCTACTGAGATTCACTCCTGGATTTCTAAAAAGTGAGATGACTTCATTATATGGCCTATTATCACCCATATAGAATCAAATACTCCCTACGCTCGATGTAATGTAGTGATAATTTCAATAAATATGTCTTTACATTTTTTCTGAGTAACATCCAACGGCTGGAGAAAACCACCAAGAACGCAATGTGTGACTATTACATTTTGGGAGACAAAAATTTGTGGCACAAACTTTTCAACTGAAAAATTTATCCCAGACCGCTAAAACTAACTTCTCATAGTTTGGTACATATTTTTTATGTCATGGCCTACCTCCAAATTTGACTTACAGAACTCATACAGAACCACCTCACACATCAGAAGATGGATTAATATCCTCCCTTTGAACAACAATTAGTGTTGTTTATCCATATATCATTATCAAGAACATCACTGAAAAATAGCTCAATCTCTCAAAACGTCCACCTAATAATCCCCCATTTGGGGATCCTCTACCAGCTACACCAAATATGAATGCATTATCATCTAAAAAGATAAAAATATATGAACAACCTATCCCATACCAAGACACATCACCGGGATACCTTCTATTACTGTATAATAATATCTTGATTCATGCAAGGAATCACATTGTTACTTTATACCATGTGAATCAGTTATAACTTTACCCTTTATTAGTATTTAGAAAATCTTAGTAATTTAATATTGAAATAATTTCATACATGGAAAAATTCTCTTTTCTATATAAAAATGTGAGAAGACATACCACAAACACTTAGGATTAATAAAAACAACAATACGCTCACTAATAATATAATGTCTCCATGACTTCAAGGAAAAATGACTTCTACTAACTTTAGATAATATGTGGCATATTAATGCTCATGTGGACATAAATTTCAATTCCCATAAGAAACAACTAATACCTACTATATCAAAATATAACAAAACCACAACGTGAAGGTTAATTGAAAACATAAAATTAAAAAACCAGTTTTATAAAATGAAGATTTGAAGGCTTTACCAACTTTTTTACAGGTAATTGAAAGTCTCATCACACTGATTAGTATTTAATAATTTCTGATCTATTCTATTAAAGTATGTCGCGGGAATGAAAAC
The DNA here is from genome assembly GCA_963277665.1 of Viscum album. Lineage (NCBI taxonomy): Eukaryota > Viridiplantae > Streptophyta > Magnoliopsida > Santalales > Viscaceae > Viscum > Viscum album. The sequence goes on along the minus strand of OY728136.1, from coordinate 1,763,146,553 downwards.
CTATGATCAGTCATCTAATATCTTCCTATAATGGCCTCAAAGACCAAGGAATCCCAGCTCCTCTAGAACTACCTTAGGGACTACCCATGAAATGGTTATATCAATCTTAATAGAATAGAAAACTACACTATTATGATACTCAGAATTCCCTATAAAACAAACATAAAAATCCCAGAACTCACACTTTGATAGCTTTCTGAACAGATTCTGAAAATGAATAACTACAAAAATGGCATGTTGATTTGATTCATGATCCTCCTCAGAAAGAGAGTACACAAATATGTTATCCGTAAAAAACCACCATGAACTAATCTAGAAAATCCCTAAACACTATGTTCATTAAACCCATGAACATGTATGGAGTGTTCATCACACAAAACAACATCAAAATAAACTGATATTGTCCATGACAACATTGGAATGTTTTTTTCATAATATAATCATATTTTACCCATATATGATGATATCCTGATTGCATATCAATATTTAATAACCAACTAGATTCATTTATATGATCAAATATAGCATTTATATGAGGAATATCATGGTGTTGCATTATTATTTCCTCATTCAAGTGAAAAAAGTCACTATAGAGATGTAGAACACCATCAACCTTCTTTAAAAATGAAACTAGAGCACCCTATGGTAAAATATTTTTCTAAAAAAATAAACACTATAAAATATTATCAATCTATACGAATGGCTCTCACAAGATAAAAGGAAGCATCCTTTATAGAAATATTTATATTATAGATATCCCAGACTATAGTACTATACCAAAATTTATCTCCAATTGTGAGGGTAATTCTACAACCTCCCCATAGAATATATAATGGTTCTCTTCCAAGACTCTAAGAGACAACATAAATAAAACATCAAACATGTATAGAATCATATCTTCTATTTAGTATCACAAGGATGTAACACTCTTCCAATCTATTAGTGGGTCTATCTCACCAATGAATATTGTTGAGTCTCTGTCAATATCATAGAACAAAATATATCTTTGGAAGTAGTCCATAATATCCTACTCTAAATACATCCAATCCACAATGAAGATTATGTCATATGGTTGAATCTATAAACATAGTATGTCACCCCAAGGATGGTTTTCCCTATCACAATCTCATAATATTTACAAAATTTATATAGAAAAGATCAACCTCTTACTGGAATGGTCAACCATAATGGTTCTAGAATACACTAAACCTCAAGTCCCAAAGCATGGATGATAAAAAGTAATTTGAAAGAGTCAATATCTATTAATTAAAATAAATCATGTACCTAATAAAAAACATGTAAATATTTCCATGAACAATATCTTTCTTTCCTTGTGAAGGAAACTCAAAAGCATACAGCTAACCATAACCTACTATATGGACTATCAAAATGTAATGATGAACACCTCCGAGGAAATGCTCTTATCTATAAGGATGGGGTGCATCTTTGGGTTTCCCTCTTCATAGACCAACTCTTATCTATGGATCCATTGATGGACCCCCTATTATTGTTGCCTCAGATAAAACTACCTCATTAGAGGAACCTTAAGCAAAACACTTATTTCTTGATACATTCTCAAAAATATCAGGAACTCTAATTATATATGGAATCAAAATCCATATGAAAAATATGTTTATTATAATTGGAAGGGGATTGAGATCTGCCATCCCCATAGAAACAAGATGATAAGGGTTGGGACCTACCCCCAATAGTTTAAAAGCTCCTCTATATAGGAAATAATGAACCCTAAACCACATATCCATTATGAAAGGAATACTAATAAATCCCCAATAAATATGATATATCTTGAATAAAATCCTATCAATGAACTCTACTCTCTCCAATAACTCATGATACATCAACAGCATAAATGGGGTGACCTGTCTCTAGATCTCCTGTTGCAAAGCCTCCCCAAAATGCCCCACTATAGGGTCCTCATCTGAAAATATGTTCAGATCATAATGGAGAATAGTATATAAAAGAAAACATAACTCACATACAAAGTAACTCCCCTATAAAGGGGTAATTAGCTCCCCGCATCTATCCACCTTTGCAATCGAATAAATTAACTCTATTCACAACAGGTATCATAAATTCTCCCATAAGAATAATGACTCCTCATAATCCCTAATGAATATGAATGATTACTACCAAAATACTCCATGTAGAGTCATTGAAACACCCTGAGATTTAGTGAAATAGTTTTTAAAAAATTAACTTAGTCTTTTTTGATATTTTTTGTTATACACAACCCTTAGTTTAGCTTGGGAGTTTAAGAAAAACATGACATATTATTAAAATATTATTATTTAAAATGATAGTTATCTACAAACATTTAGAATGGTGGGAATTAATAGGATTAAATGAATTATTAAAAAATATTGTTTACCCATGTATTTAATATGAATTCCTCGGTATCTGATAAATTAAAAAATTGAAAATTAGAACTATTTGAAAATAGAAGAATTTTTCTAAAAAACAATTTTTATAAAAAAAAATATCTATTTTGCCTCAATAAATTAATCTAACCACTTTTAGTTAATGATTTATAGAAAATTATATATAATATATTCAATAAACTATTTAATATTCATCATATGGGTTTTCTATATAATAGATCAAAAGATTTCCAATTTTATGATTAAAAACTACATTTTCCTAAAAAAACATTTCGGTCATAATTTTGTGGAATTGTTCTAATACTAATTTTTTAAAATTTATAAAATAAATTTGAAAAAAAAATCTTTTTTAAATCACCATGTAAAAATTATCTTCTGGTGATTTTTTGTGAAATTTCTGAAGAGCTCAATTTTTTGATGAATAGTGAAAATATTAAATTTTAATTGAAAGCTTCCTTTTTTTTTAAATTATTTATATAGGTAAATTATATTTTAAATTAGTATTAAATTAAAATTAGTTCAATTACATATCTATTAATCCAATTTATCTAATTTTAATCATTTTCACAATGAATTTTGATATGAAAAAATTGTAAACTTTTGAACATTTCTTTTTTCAGAAGATGCTTTCTCATCGGTAAGATGGATTAATATTAAATTAAGTTTTTACAAAATGGATTAAATATTTTAATTAAGTATAATTTATATTATAAAATATCTTTAAATCACTACTAGAAAATCTGGTTTTAGAGGCGGGGCATCTATAGCGGTCGCCATTTGGCGGCCGCTAATACCATTAACAACGGCCGCCAAATGGCGGCCGCTGCAATTTTTCCTCAAAAAACCCTAATTTCCCCTCCCTCCCCTCCCTTCGCTCCCCGACCCCGCGAACCCCCTTCCCCGACCCCGCGACCCCGACCCCGACCCCCGGCGATCCTCCCCGACCCCAACCCCCGTACACCCTCCCCGACCCCCGGCGACCCTCACCGACCCCCGGCGACCCTCCCCGACCATCGGTGACCCCGACCCCGCCAGAGACCCCGACCCCCGTCGACCTCGACCCCCGACCTCCCGGCGACCTCGGCAACCCCCGGCGACCCGACCCCCGGCGACCCCGACCCCCGGCGATCCCCACCCCCTTGCCTCTGTGCTGCGCCACCGGCAACCCCCACTGCCTTACCTCCACGGTGCGCCCCTGTGACCCCGACACCCCCTTCCAGCGCTGCACCCCGGCGACCCCCACCGCCTTGCCTACGCGATGCGCCCACGTGACCCCAACACCCCCATGACCCGACAACCCCCACCCCTTCCCGCACTGCACCTTTGGACAGCCCCGCCGCAGTCGTCCCCTCGCGGCCCCGTTGCATCCCTCCGGCAAGTCCTCCTACCTCCGTTGGACCCTTCCGGTCCATTCTGCCCCGCCGTGTAGAACCCTCCACGCGGTCCAACGGTTCCTCTCCTTTCGAGTCCGGTCGTCGAACCTCTGTCATCAATTCATTGCGCTGTCATGGACCCGCAATCGAGTCAGACCCCGTTACCCGCGGTCGAGTCCTCCGCAGGTAATGTTTTTTATCCAAATTTGGTTTTTAAATTTTAATGATATGTGTTTTTTTTGGAATTTAAATAAGATATTTCACTTTTGATTTCTATTAAATACAGATATGGATAGGAGTTGGATTGATATGCAAGATAGATTTCCAGCTGAATATTATGAGGGGATTAAGTGATTTATGGATTTCACCAACAAATTTCCAAGCGATATGATTAGTTTTCCATGCAGAAAATGTGAAAATAGATATCTCTTCAAACGAGATAGTGTTAGAGAACATTTGTTTTTGAATGGGTTTTTAAAAATCTATAATACATGGACGCGTCATGGATAAGATTCTGTTTCATGTCATCGCTCAGAAAATATTCATATGAATGTTGATTCGGGAACAGTTGATCCGATGAACATAATGCTAAATGATATGATGCGTCAGTTTCAATCTGAAGACAGTCATATCGTGAATGACGACGTTGGATTGAGTAATCCTCATTCTTCTGCAGATGGAGAAGCATTTAAATTCTTTGAAATTATTGACGATGCGCGTACTGAATTATATCTTGGATGCACTAAATTTAGTAAACAATCATTCATCGTTGAATTGTCGCATTTCCTGATCAAACACTTGACCAAACAACAGTAGCTATACAAGATGAAGATATACAATGGACCAGAGAGAGGGTTGAAGGAGATACGATAGACTTGCATGATTAGTGGAAATTGTAATTATATTCCTAGTTATTATTTGTAAAAATATTTATCAGTTATATATGTATAAAAATTTCTTGATTTAACTATAATTTATTTTAATGCAGGTATGTCACAGGGTGGTCATAGTGGTTCACCTGATGTTGTTGGTATGTATGTTTTCATTTTTCTAAATTAATTGATTGAAATTTTTTATTTATATTTCCCTAACTGTTTCTAATCATTAATTTATATTGTAATTGAATTATGAATTTATGTTTATCAGGATCTACTGCTTCTTCCAGCAGAAGCAGGGGTCCTGGTAGAGGGGTTCGATCCTGGAACTCCGGAGCCCGATTGGATGTGTTATTTGACGACACATTTCATCCAGTTGGATATGGTGCTACTGCATTGAGTCGTCAGTTTGGCCATATGATACGAGACTCACACAGATTCCCTTTGACGACTCGTGACTGGAGTTATTTCCCTCAGGATACGATGGACAGATTATGGAGGGAGGTTTAGGTAAATTCAATTTTTAATTTTTCATGATATTGTTAATATTATTGTCCCATCTACTGACAATATTTTTAACAGGATAATTTGACATCTTGTCCAGATGAGTTTCGGGCTGTTTGTATGTCGAAATGCAGAAAATTATGGAAGGATTACAAGTCAAGGGTGAAGAGAGATCACTAGACACCATTTGCGGGTGTGCCAGACATTCTACAGCGAGTCCCTCCGGGCATTCTTCCTGCGCAGTGGCAGGATTTGGTTGCGTTTTGGTCGAGTGAGGCAGCGATGGTAATATTTATTAATTTTAATCTATAAATGACTAATTTTTCAAATCTCTATTATGTAAATACGTTGAATGTTGACCGAGTCTGCTCGTCATTCACATAATCGAGTGATGCAGGCCATGCCTTCCAGACTTGGCACTCGACATGTGTCACAGCTCAGACAAGATGTAAGTTCAGAATTCACTATTTCATTCATATTTTAAAAATATTGTAGTATAACATGGTGAACCCCTTTATTATAGTTACACCAACGCGGCGAGCCAATCGATCAGATGTCCATATGGATGAGGACTCGTAGGGCAGGTGATCACGATGTTGCCGGTGTCATAGTAAGAAAATTATTTACTAATTAATAAATGTATTTTTTATTTTATATAAATTATGCATATTTGTTCATTGATTCATTATATGCTACAGGATCAGTTTGAAACTCAGTTAGAAGAGTTGCCAGAGAAGCAACGTCGTAGTATTGTTCGTAGAGATGAAATATTTCACCGTGTCGTGGGGCATGACGGTCATGGTTATTCTTTGACTTATGGCGGCGGTGTCCCACGACGTGCAGTTGTTAGAGCAGATGTGATGAGTGCATGCAGAGAGTCAAGGATGCGCACACAGGCTGAGATAGATGCTTCCATACAGGATATGCAGCGCAATTTTGATTCACAGTTTCAGCAGTTACGTGCAGAGTATGAGGAGAGGTTGTCACAGATGTCATCACGTATCGATGAAATGACGACGAAACAAGTGGCGCCACAGGGAAACAATAAAACAAACCATACGTAGATTGAATTTTATTGATTTGTTTAAGATACATAACATTGATATATATTGTAGGCTCTGAATACATCTAGTGGACATCACAGTGATATTGGTGATCCATATGAGAATGAACCCCATGCATGAGGTAATTTCATTTGTCTTGATGAATTCTTTAGAATTTTTTATATCCTTGATGAATATAATTTTCCTTTTTACCTAGATTAGTTTGTTTTAATATTTGTGGATGGAATCTTCGTGCACTCCAAGAGTGATTATGATCATACCCAGCATCTAGACATCATACAGATTACACTTATTGACTATACGTCAAGCTATATATATGTCAGTTTTGTATTGATTATATAGGTATAGTTATTGGGTCAAATAATTTCAGAGGAAGGTGTGTCAGTGGATGGAGAGAAACTCCAAATAGTTGTTTCTTGGGAGAAGCTCAAGAACTCTTTCAATATTTGTATCTTTCTAGGGTGATTGAATTGTGACGTGTACACGCAGACGGTACGTCAATCGGACGTGCGGTCTGCGCGGTAGGGCTCGTTATGCGTTCTTTAAGGGTTGCGCGCTCTTGATAAACGCACATGGGGGGGGGGGGGGTCCAAACTATCCGAACGAAGTTCGAATGGCCTGAAATCGGACGACATCAAAGGGTGAGTGAATTTTGATGTTGTCGAGTAGACGGCATGTCAATCGGACGTGCCGTGTGCCCGCGGTGAGCGGGAACGCCGTTCTGGTGTCACAAACGGCCAAAATGGGCGTCTAACGGTCAAACTCATAGCGAAAAACATCGTATTTACTTGAAATCACAGTAAAACAATCCAATTATTATTCGTGACGTGCATGCACAGACGGCACGTCAATCAGACGTGCGGTCTGCACCGTAGGGCTCATTATGCGTTCTTTAAGGGTTGCGCGCGCTTGATAAACGCGCGTGGAGGGGTCCAAACGGGACGAACGATGTCAAAATGTCCTGAAATCGGACGACATCAAAGGTTGAGTTAATTGTGATGTGTTCGAGTAGACGGAACATCAATCGGACACGCCGTGTGCCCGCGGTGAGCGGGAACGCCGTTCCGGTGTCATAAATGGCCAAAACGGGCGTCTAACGATCAAACTCATAGCGTACAACATCGGATTGACCTGAAATCACAGGACAACAATCCAATTATTATTCACGACATTCACGCACAGACAGCACGTCAATCGGACGTGCGGTCTACGCGGTAGGGCTCATTATGCATTCTTTAAGCGTTGCGCGCGCTTGATAAACGCGCGTGGGGGGGGGCCAAACTGGCCGAACGATGTCCGAATGGCCTGAAATCGAACGACATCAACGTGTGAGTGAATTGTGATGTGTTCGAGTAGAAGGTACGTCAATCGGACGTGTCGTGTGCCCGCGGTGACCGGGAACACCATTCTGGTGTCATAAACGGCCAAAACGGGCGTCTAACGGTCAAACTCATAGCAGACGACATCGGATTGACCTGAAATCACAAGACAACAATAAAATTATTATTCGGGATGTGCACGCGTAGACGTCATGTCAATCGGACGTGCGGTCTGCGCGGTAGGGCTCATTATGCGTTCTTTAAGGGTTGCGCGCTCTTGATAAACGCGCGTGGGGTGGTCCAAACCGGCCGAACGATGTCTGAATGGCCTGAAATCGGACGACATCAAAGGGTGAGTAACTTTTGATGTGGTCGAGTAGACGGCACGTCAATCGGATGTGCCGTGTGACCGCGGTGACCGGGAACGCTGTTCTGGTGTCACAAATGGCCAAAACGGGCGTCTAACGGTCAAACTCTTAGCAGATGACATCGGATAGACCTGAAATCACAGGAAAAAAATCCAATTATTATTCTCGACTTTCACGCATAGACGACACATCAATCGGACGTGCGGTCTGCGCGGTAGGGATCATTATGCGTTCTTTAAGCGTTGCACGCGCTTGATAAACGCGCGTGGGGGGGGGGGGTCCAAACTGGCCGAACAAAGTCCGAATGGCCTGAAATCGGACAAAATCAAAGGGTGAGTGAATTTTGATGTGGTCGAGAAGACGACATGTCAATCAGACGTGCCGTGTGCCCGTGGTGACCGGGAACGCCGTTCTGGTGTCACAAACGGCCAAAACTGGCGTCTAACAGTCAAAATCATAGCGGACGACATTGGATTGACCTGAAATCATAGGAAAACAATCCAATTATTATTCGAGACGTGCATGCACAGATGGCACGTCAATCGGACGTGCGGTCTACGCGATAGGGCTCATTATGCGTTCTTTAAGCGTTGCGTGCGCTTGATAAAAGCACGTGGGGGTCCAAACCGGCCAAATGAATTCTGAATGGCCAGAAATCGGACGACCTAAAAGTGTGAGTGAATTGTGATGTGGTCGAGTAGACGGGACATCAATCGGACGTGTCGTGTGCCTGTGGTGACTGGGAACGCCGTTCTGGTGTCACAAACGGCAAAAACTGGCGTCTAACGGTCAATCTCTTAGCGGAAGACATTGGATTGATCTGAAATCACAGGACAACAATCCAATTATTATTCGCGACGTGCATGCGCAGACGGCACGTCAATCGTACGTGCGGTCTGCGTGGTAGGGCTCATTATGCGTTCTTTACGCGTTGTGCGCGCTTGATAAACGCGCGTGGGGGGGTCCAAACTGGCCGAACGAAGTCCAAATGGCCTGAAATCGGAAGACATCAAAGGGTGAGTGAATTGTGATGTGTTAGAGTAGAAGACATGTCAATCGGATGTGGCGTGTGCCCGCGATGACCGGGAACGCCGTTCTGGTGTCACAAACGGCCAAAACTGGGGTCTAACGGTCAATTTCTTAGCGGACGACATCGGATTGACCTGAAATCACAGGAAATCAATCCAATTATTATTCACGACATGCATGCGCAGACGGCACGTTAATCGGACGTGCGGTCTGCGCAGTAGGGCTCATTATGCATTCTTTAAGCATTACGCAAGCTTGATAAACGCGCGTGGGGGGGTCTAAACCGGCCGAACGAATTCCGAATGGCCTGAGATCAGACAACATCAAAGGGTGAGTGAATTTTGATGTGTTCGAGCATACGTCACATCAATCAGACGTGTCGTGTGCCTGCGGTGACCGGGAACACCGTTCTGGTGTCACAAACGGCCAAAACGGGCGTCTAATGGTCAAACTCATAGCAGACGACATCAGATTGACCTGAAATCATAGGACAAAAATCAAATTATTATTTTCGACGTGCACGTGTAGACGGAACGTCAATCGGACATGCGGTCTACGTGGTAGGGCTCATTATGCGTTCTTTAAGAGTTGCGCGTGCTTGATAAACGCGCGTGGGGGGTCCAAACCGGCCGAGCGAAGTCCGAATGGCCTGAAATCGGATGACATAAAAGGGTGACTGAATTGTGATGTGGTAGAGAAGACGACACATCAATCGGACGTGCCATGTGCCCGCGGTGACCGGGAACGCCGTTCCGGTGTCACAAACGGCCAAAACTGGCGTCTAACGGTCAAACTCTTAGCGGACGACATCGGATTGACCTGAAATCAAAAGACAACGATCCAATTATTATTCACGACGTGCATGCATAGACGACACATCAATCGGACGTGTGGTCTGCGCGGTAGGGCTCATTATGCGTTCTTTAAGCGTTGTGCGCGCTTGATAAACGCGCGTGGGGGGTCCAAACTGGCCGAACGAAGTCCGAATGGCCTGAAATCGGATGACATCAAAGGGTGAGTGAATTGTGATGTGGTCGAGTAGACGGCACGTCAATCGGACGTGCCATCTGCCCGCGGTGACCGGGGACTCCGTTCTGGTGTCACAAACTGCCAAAACTGGCGTCTAACGGCCAAACTCTTAGCGGACGACATCGGATTGACCTGAAATCACAGTACAACAATCCAATTATTATTAGCGACGTGCATATGCAGACGGAACGTCAATCGGACATGCGGTCTGCGCGGTGGGGCTCATTATGCATTCTTTAAGCATTATGCGCGCTTGATAAACGCGTTTGGGGGGTCCAAACCGGCCGAACGAAGTCCGAATGGCCTGAAATCGGACGACATCAAAGGGTGAGTGAATTGTGATGTGTTCGAGCAGAAGGCACATCAATCGGACATGTCGTGTTCCTGCGGTGACCGGGAACGCCGTTCTGGTGTCACAAACGGCCAAAACGGGCGTCTAATGGTCAAACTCATAGCAGACGACATCGGATTGACCTGAAATCACAGGACAACAATCCAATTACTATTCGGGACGTGAATGCATAGACGGCACGTCAATCAGACATGCCGCCTGCGTGGTAGGGCTCATTATGCGTTCTTTAAGAGTTGTGCGCGCTTGATAAACGCGCGTGGTGGGGTCCAAACTGGCCGAACGATGTCCGAATGGCCTGAAATAGGACGAAATCAATGGGTGAGTGAATTGTGACGTGGTCGAGTAGACGGCTCTTCAATCGGATGTGTCGCGTGCCCGCGGTGACCGGGAACGCCGTTCTGGTGTCATAAACGGAAAAAACGGGCGTCTAACGGTCAAACTCATAGCGGACGACATAGGATTGACCTGAAATCATAGGACAACAATCCAATTATTATTCTCGACGTGCATGCGCAAACGGCACGTCAATCGGACGTGCGGTCTACGCGGTAGGGCTCATTATGCATTCTTTAAGAGTTGCGCGCTCTTGATAAACGCGCGTGGAGGGTCCAAACTGACTGAACGATGTCCGAATGGCCTGAAATCGGACGACATCAAAGGGTGAGTTTATTGTGATGTGTTCAAGCAGACAACACGTCAATCGGACGGGTCGTGTGCCCGCGGTGACCGGGAACGCCGTTCTGGTGTCATAAACGGCCAAAACTGGCGTCTAACGGTTAAACTCATAGAGGACGACATCGGATTGACCTGAAATCATAGGAAAACACTCCAATTATTATTCGCGACGTGCAAGCGCAGATGGAACGTCAATCGGACGTGCGGTCTGCACGGTAGGGCTCATTATGGGTTCTTTAAGAGTTGTGCGCACTTGATAAACGCACGTGGGGGTCCAAACTGGACGAACGATGTCCGAATGGCCTGAAATCGGACGACATCAAATGTTGAGTGAATTTTGATGTGGTCGAGAAGATGGCACGTCAATCGGACGTGCCGTGTACCCGCGGTGACTGGGAACGCCGTTCTGCTGTCAGAAACGGCCAAAACGGGTGTCTAATGGTAAAACTCATAGCGGACGACATCAGATTGACCTAAAATCATAGGACAACAATCCAATTATTATTTTCGACGTGCACGCGCAGGCATCACATCAATCGGACGTGTGGTCTCTGCGGTAGGGCTCATTATGCATTCTTTAAGAGTTGTGCGCTCTTGATAAACGCGCGTGGGGGGTCCAAACTGGCCGAACGATGTCTGAATGGCCTGAAATCAGACGACATCAAAGGATTAGTGAATTTTGATGTGGTCGAGTAGACGGTACATCAATCAGACGTTCCGTGTGCCCGAGGTGACCGGGAACGCCGTTCTGGTGTCATAAACGGCCAAAACTGGCGTCTAACGGTTAAACTCTTAGAGGACGATATCGGATTGAACTGAAATCACAGGACAACAATCCAATTATTATTCGAGACGTGCACGTGTAGATGACATGTCAATCGGACGTGCGGTCTGTGCGGTAGGGCTCATTATGCATTCTTTAAGCGTTGTGCGAGCTTGATAAACGCACGTGGGCGGGTCCAAACTGGCCGAACGATGTCTGAATGGCCTGAAATCGGACGAAATAAAAGGGTGAGTGAATTTTGATGTGGGCGAGCAGACGGCACATCAATCGGACGTGTCGTGTTCCCACGGTGACCGGGAAAGCCGTTCTGGTGTCATAAATGGCCAAAACGGGCGTCTAACGGTCAAACTCATAGCGGACAACATCGGCTTGACCTGAAATCACAGGACAACAATCCAATTATTATTCGCGACATGAAAACGCAGACGGCACATCAATCGGATGTGCGTTCTGCGCGATAGGGCTCATTATGCGTTCTTTAAGAGTTGTGCGATCTTTATAAACGCGCGTGGGGGGTCCAAACTGGACGAACGATGTCTGAATGGCCTGAAATTGGACGACATCAAAGGGTGAGTGAATTTTAATGTGTTCGAGCAGGAGGCACGTCAATCGTACATGCCGTGTGCCCGCGGTGACTGGGAACGGCGTTCTGGTGTCATAAACAGCCAAAACTGGCGTCTAACGGTCAAACTCTAAGCGAATGACATCGGATTGACCTAAAATCATAGTACAACAATCCAATTATTATTCGCGACATGTACTCATAGACGTCACATCAATCGGACGTATGGTCTGCGCGGTAGGGCTCATTATGTGTTCTTTAAGCGTTGCGTGCGCTTGATAAACGCCCGTGGGGGGTCCAAACATGTCGAACGATGTCCGAATGGCCTGAAATCGGACGACATAAAAGGGTGAGTGAATTTTGATGTGGTCGAGCAGACGGCACATCAATCGGACGTGACGGGTGCCCGCGGTGACCGGTAACGCCGTTCTGGTGTCAAAAACGGCCAAAACGGGCGTCTAACGGTCAAACTCATAGCGGACGACATCGGATTGACCTGAAATCACAGGACAACAATCCAATTGTTATTCGCGACGTTCAAGCACAGACGTAACGTCAATCAGACGTGTGGTCTGCGCGGTAGGTCTCATTATGTGTTCTTTAAGAGTTGCGCGCTCTTGATAAACGCGCGTGGGGGGGGGGGGGGGTCCAAACTGGCCGAACAATGTCCGAATGGCCTGAAATCGGACGACATCAAAGGGTGAGTGAATTGTGATGTGTTTGAGCAGACGGCACGTCAATCGGACGTTCCGTGTGCCCGCGGTGACTGGGAACGCTGTTCTGGTGTCATAAATGGCCAAAACTGGCGTCTGACGGTCAAACTCTTAGCGGACGACATCGTATTGATCTGAAATCTCAGGGCAACAATCCAATTAGAACAATAGAATTAATGATTTTAAATTTATAAAACGGTAATCAAATTTATGAATATTATTTTGAAAATCAAATACTTTAGATCTGTTACAGTAAGTTTGAAGTTAAAATTTTTTTTCTAGGTTTTATTCGGTACTAAGTTTGTTATTAAATTTTGTTATGCAGTTATATGTGATGATGGATGTGGAGCTTGGAAGATGACAGCCGAGATTTATTTTGTATATTAATGTATAATTGAATTTTTTTTTAAAAAAATTTAGATTTAATAGCTGCCGCCATTTGGTGGCCGCTATAGGTTTTTAAGGATACCTATAGCGGTCGCCATTTTGGCGGCCGCTATATGTCCGGGCTATAGCAGCTACCAATTGGCGGCCACTAAAGCCCATCCCGGCTTGCCTATAGCGTCCGCCAAATGGCGGTCGCTGATAGTAACAGCGACGGGGCAAAAGCGGCCACCGTTTGGCAGCCTCTATAGGCCTTTAGCGACGGATTTTGGCGGCCGCTAAAGGTCATTCTTGTACTAGTGAATTAATTTTTTATTATAATTAATGGGAAAAAAATTTCAAAATAATTTACCACAGTTATGGTAAAAATTAGTTTACTCAGGGATTAAACAAAAAAGATAAGGGTTAAAAGGAACTTGAAATCTTTCTAAGAACCGATTTTTAGATATATTTAGACCATATATTTTATAATTATCTATTATAATCTATTTTTTATTCTTTTTTCTTGATAAAAACATGGGTACATATTTTTCATTTTAAAACATTGCAAGTGTGCCTCTCACTTCACTCATAAAAGGCGTCCCCCTCTCCTCTCCTCTTCATTCAATCAAACACTTTTTTGTCAGACAATAACTACCCAATTATATTCACAAATTATATCCTCTCATACTATAATTCTTATTGTTGTCATAAATTTAATCAATGAAGTATTTCAGATCAATCATAAGGAGGTTACCTGAAGAAGAGGTAACACTCTTCAATGAGTGTATTTATTTCATTTCTTTCTCCACCTCCTTGATTTATTATTAAAACATTATGATATAATAGCATTAGTATATAAAATATTCTGATTTGTTTTTATGTTATGTTAATTATGAAAAATAATCCCCACTTCTATCAAATTAGTTACAAAATCACTATTACATTGTATAGAAGACAATCGCCTCGTGAACCCATGTTATTAGTTTTTTCCATTACCACCTATCACGGTTGGGTATGATAATGGATTAAAAGTATATATATTACATTTATAATATAATTATAACCTTTTATTAATTATAAAATTTATATTTTTTTGCTTTCCATTTGGTAGGGGATATAATAATGTCGTTGGTGTGTACGGCGTACTACCGTTTCGCGCAGCGTGTTATCTGTTTTTCACAAACGCATTACATGGAAGGTGATAATGATATTTTTAATGAATATATGTGATAAATATGAAAAAATTTATATATTCACAAAATATTTATCACTATTAAAATATAATATAACATTTTATTTCTTACCTTTTAACTCACTGAAATATTATAATGTCATTCATGTACCTGTTGACTACCACCTTCAAGAAACTATGTGACCCTCTATTTTATTCACCAAAAAAATAGATGATATATGTAAGTATATTTAAATAAATAATATGTTTATAATGATATTTTTATAAATATTTAAATAAAAAATATTAATTACTTCCTTTCCATAATTATCGCTCAAAAAAGGAAACGTTAATTAAGAGTACGTACAGATTACTATCTCTGGGATTGTAACGTACTTATTTTTTCCAAAGAATATTTCATGATTAGTATTAAAAGTATAATTTAGGTATAAATATGATAATTATTTCATTAATAATATTCTAGTTATTATGGAACCAGGATCAAGTTAATGTTACTAAAAAGAATAAATCAAAATATTTACAAAAAACAAAGCGGTTATTACCAATTGCATGATTTAAACAAGGAATTGGTAATAAACCTATAATAAATTTTCATAAGTAAACCATATATGTATGATATATATAATTAATGTTATTTAATATATTTATAATTAGATTATATTTTTTAAATAGGATGCTTTAATCTGTATAGTGGAATTTGAGTCTTATGGTACGGGATTTACATCTAACTTTAATTTTCGTATGAGAGACATTCAATATTCACCATGTGTTTATTTAAAAAGGTGTATATACTTCCCATAAATGTGTTTTATGATTATTATCATTAAGGTTTTGGTATTTACATATCCATTTTAAGAACTCTTGTGTATGGGGTTTACGGGTCAAAATGTATAAAAGTGGTAAGAAAGTTTAGTCTCAAATTGTCTTCTTTGAGACATAAGTTATGTTATGAATATTTCTTCTCCAATGAGGTATATATTATACCACTTTGAGAATTTATATCATTAATATCCATTTTTTTATAATATAATAACTTTAATTTAATGTTATTCTTTCATTCGGATTATTATTCAATGTTGCCAAAGTGGTAATATTTTTATGTTACAATCACATTGTTTATCTGGATTTCCCTTAAATATGCTTACAATGATTAAATATTATGATATATCTTTCAATAAACTCACAAATTTTAATATTATATGTGTATAAAGTTATAATGCATGTTTTCCCTTCATTTTCCTCTCTTTATGTACTCAACAGTTCAAAATAATTTTTTTAAGAAAAAAAGTCTTTACGTCCCTCTTCGGTCGAAATCCATTTTACTTATAAACCCATGTTTTCTAAAAATGATTTCAACAACACTTTCAAAAAATATTTATCATTATTCAAATGATTTATTAAAGGAAATTTTACCAATGTTTTATGTTTTATATATTTTTTGGACGGAAATCATCATGTAACATTCTGAACAATTCCTGTTTGAATTTATCGAAAATTTGAAATGAATATTTATTTTAATGTGTATGAAAGGAATGGAATTTCCCACTATTTTGACCATTAATTTCATTAAATAATACATTATAATTTTTTATGCTAATTTAAAAAAAAGTCATTTCCAAAGAAAATTCATAATTTTTTTATTTTAATGGATATTTTCCTAAAAAATATTTTAAATTGTTTGTAAAGATTTTGTTTGTAATTTTTCAAGGTTATTTTCAAATTAAATAATTTTCAAAAAATTTAGATTTTATAAATTCATTATTATACAGAAATAGTATTTTTCTTAAGAAATTTTTTAATTCAATTTTAAACATCCTTTATATGTTTCAAATTTTATTTTCAAGGAAAATGATTTCAAAAAATATATGTTTTAAAAAAATAAAAGAAAATTATTTTCCTCATGAAATTATCCTAGATATTTATCTTTAAAATCATTCTCTATTTAAGTTGACATCTTTCATTATAACTTATTCTTTTTTTATATGAACCAAGGATACCATTCTAATTTATTATCTAAAAGTTCTATGAATATAAAATTTTATGAAACCCATTTCTCTTACATGGGTTATACCATGATAAAATTATTATGAAACCCATTTCATTTTCCATGGGTTATACCATGATAAGATAATTATGAGAACTGATTATTTTTTCATTGGTTATGCTATGATGAAATGATGAAATTATTATCAATCCTATCACTATTACATACGTTTATACATAATGAAATTTTTATGAAACTCATTTCATTTCTGGGGATATGATATTATATAAGTTTTAGAATATTGTGGTTCACATATATATGGTTTTTATTATGTGATGGTTCAAAACTATATCTCCCACCAATGCATTAGGTAAATATTTCTATCTCATTAGGTATATATGATTAAAATAGAGAGTGAACCCCATTTTGTTGGGGACTTTTTCCACTATGGTGGTCATGGGAGCGATCCTTTATTACTATGACAGTTTGGGGGTCAAGTCATTCCATAATGATATACAAATAATTAATCCTTTAATACTATTTAAATGATTTAATATATTATAGTTATGTCACAATTTTATGTTTTATTCAAATGTTATGCTCTCATGCCACATGTCCTTTGATTACCTTATGATTCATATCTTATGAACTACCAATATTTATCCCAGGATTCACGTTTTTGATCTTTGATATGAATGGTATGGTCTTTTAATGTTATTATCATGTTCTTGTACCCTTATGTTCATGTTATACTTTTGTATCTCCCATGATTACCCATATTGAGAATATGATCTCACCCTTTATTAGGTTTCCTTTCCCCAGGTTATGAATAAATGTTTTATGTAGGGTATGTTCGTGAAGATTAATAAAGTAGAAGATCTTAGTGGGATAAGTTGGAAATCTTGAAAAAAATTATAAAATTGCATATCAAGTCTCCAAAGACACTAAACTATTTTGTTCCTCAAACATGTGTCTGTATAATGTATCGAATATTCATCTTAAAAACTGTAATATCTTTGTATAAAAATTCAATGTTGATATAGATGGTATTAGAGGAAATTTTTAGTTAAACTATGGAAACTAGGATGAGAAAACCTTAGAAATATTCGTAGTGATATTTTTAAGTATATTTATTTGTATTAATCTAAGGATAATTGTATGGATGAGTCAATGTATTGAAAAATGTCTTTGAATTTTGATAATGGATAGAGAAACTGGTTTCCAAGAAATTACATCTTTATATGGATACAAAAACTGGACGTTGATCTGATATAGGGGTACATATGGTTAATAAATATAAAATAGTTTCATTAATATGGACTCAAACTTTTCCTGCTTTCCAAAAGTGGGTCTTAATGCACACCTGATTTGAAACTCCTGGGGGACAAGATTTAGAAATTCAGAAAATCTTTATAAACCATTATAAATTATTTAAATATAAGATAAATATGAATGACCTAGGATAAACCAAAGGTATCATAGGTTAAAAATATGGTTTCATGAGTTAGATATTCTATAAGTGATTTTCATGTTTATTGGTTTTCCCATTATGATTAGCATTGCTCACAACATGATTTTTTGTTTTAGTCAATGGTGGGAACCCAAATAAACTGGGTTAACATTGAATGTGATGAACAATTTTTTGATGAACACCCAAATGAGATGATGACTAAAGTAAATAATAATGTGATAATTACAAATCAGTTATTACAAATCATGATTAACAACATGAATCTTAACCAACTATCAAACTCTAAATTGAAGAGAAGGATTGAGTTCACTAAGAGTTTCAGAAGTGGAAATTATGTATGAAAGAATATGTTTCATATATCTTATGTATTTGGAAACAATAACTCATGGTAATTATCTTGATGGAAGAGAACATGTATTGCATGTGGAAAGGATTGACACAAAGAAAGTAACTGTAAAAAGTTGAAAATTTCTGTTAATGCAATAAATGACAATAATATTCTCCCTTAGGTATTATTTACGATTTAATGTTTTAAAATTATAATGTATGGGAATTTTTGAAATAAATGTAAAAAGGAGAAATCTCATGGAAATAATATGTAAGGTTGTATGAGTGGTGTCTATATTTTTTATGACAAAGAGACTAAAAATGGCATATGAAAGGAAATAAGTGACAAGGAATAATATGATGAATCATAGTTAATGGTTTGAGAAGTAAGGGGTATGATTGAAGTGATTATATATTTGAATTAAAAAATTATGTTATTGGAATCATGATATATATAATGGTTTTTTAGTATATTCTTTTCATTAAGAATATGCAAGAATATATTGAAGAGTAATAATGAACTAGAAACGAGATTTAATAAAAAGGAAATATTTTATAGAAACAAATCAATAATGGAAGATAAACCTTATTATTTTTATAAGGTTGAGAAAATATTGTTTTTTAGAAAATGAGATCGTTGATATGGATAATGTAAATTGGATAGTATTGATGACCTCAAAACTGATAAATGATTTATTGAAAAAGTGGATTTTGTAAATTTAGTGACATTTTTTAAAATGTTTTGGACTTTAATCATCTATAAGTATCACAAGGTTAACCATTTATGAAAAGGATTAAGTTGAACTATATATGAGGTTTTAGATAATTATGAATTATTTCATCATATAAAGATTTTTTATTATTGGATAACGTATGATAACTGTTTTTCTTTTGATGATAAATATATGTATAATATATCAATTATCATTATTTTATAGATATTATGATCATATAGTTCTTCAGGAATTAAAAAATCATCTTTATTTCATAAAGTAATAGATTAAGTGTAAATTTATCAAGGAATAACTAAAGGATGAAATTGTACCTATGAAGTAAAAAGATATCAAGTAATTTTTAATATGTTATTAATATAGATCTAAAAAAGGAATTCCACATCATTTTTAAAAGTATTATGAAAATAATATTTTCTGGTTATCATAATTTTTTATGATAATAATGAAATTTTTTATTCCTTGTTGGTTTATAGTTTGTGGTTGTTAACTTTCTCTTAACTATGTTATCTATCACTCTCCATCAATACTTTAGTGTATTCTTCTCGTATATGTCTATGTTTTAACTTCCCACCATTGTTATTCTACTTGTAAAACTAGTATGTGTTATTATAGATGAATTTCACACATTGTTTTTCTAATAGGGTGTTTTATAAACCCTTTTTATGATGTGGGTTTCTATAAAGGACATTTCAAGTGTTAAACCCTTGATGTACTAGATGAATTTTGAGGGAAATATTCATTTAAAGGGGGTTAGAATGTGACACCACAATATTTTTCAAAATATTTTTTCTAAATTAAATTTATATTTTCAACATTTTTCATTACATGAACAACTGAATTTATCTTGTGAGTTTAAATGAAACGTGACATGATATTAAAATATTATTATTTAAAATGGTAGTTATCCCCTAACAATTAGAATGAATGGTATTGATTGGATTTAAAAATTTATGAAAATATGTGGTTTAACCATGTATATAAAAATAATTCTTTTGTGATCAATTAATTAAAAAAATAAATATAAAAACTATCTGAAATAAAAGAATATTTTTCTTAAAAACTATTTTTATGAAAACAAACACATTTTACATTGATAAATTTAAAAAACAAATTTTTTAATGATTTTAATGAAATTTAAATAGAATATTTTCATTAAACTATTTAATATTCATATTATTTATTTTCAAGACATGATATTAAAATCATACCAATGTTATGCTTAAAACTGTATGTTTTTTTAAATGTTATTTTTTCACCTTTTTGAGAACATGTTTTAAAAAAAATTGAAAATATTAGTAAATTTATTTCAAAAATAAATTTCATTTTTTTAATCATCTTTTAAAACTTATCTTGGGGAAAATTTTTGAGAATTTTATGAAAGTATTAATGTTTTGATGAATAGTGAAAAATATTGAATTTTAAATGAAAATTACCTTTTATTAAAATTATTTATAAAGTAAAATTGTATATTAAATTGGTTTTAAATTAATATTAGTTAAATTATATAAATATATATATTAATACAATTTATGTAATTTTAATCATTTTAATATTAAATTTTCATATAAAAATATTGTAAATTTTTTTACATTTTCTCACTAAAAATCCACCTACTCATCATGCCTATGTGATTAATTTTGAATTAAATTTTTGGCCACTTATGTTAATGTAATTTGAAAAAATGGATTCTATGTTTTGAATCAGAAAAAAATTATATTATATAATAAATTTAACTTTATTTATGATCATTATGAATAGTAAAAAACTATATAAATTATTTACCGTGGTTAAAGTGAATATGGGTTTACCGGGGGTTAAACCAAAAAGATATGGATTAAAATGACCTAAAAACTTGTCTAAATCCTACTTACTATAAATAGTTCAATGTTATAATGTATAATAATCTATAATACTATATTTTTTATCCTTTTTATTAGATAATAACATGGTTACATCTTTTTCTTTTAAAAACATTACAAGTGTGTCACTCACCACGCTTATAAAAGGTCTCCCCCTCTCCAAAACGCTTCACACAATAAAACCCATTTTTATAATTCCTAACAAAATTCCTTACTATTATAAAATAATACTTATTTTGGGAATAATTAAAACCTAGGAAGGCTTTGGAGGAAAACCTGAGGAGGTTACCCATAGAAGAGGTAACATTCTTCAATGAGCATTTTTATTTTATTTCCTCCTCCACCTCATTCAATTACTATCAAACCATCCTGTTATAATAAAATAAATATATCCCATATACTTAGATATGTTTTTAAAATTTTCATGATATATATCTATCCCCATTACCTTTAAATGGTTTATTGAATCATCATTCAGTTGTACGGTGGATTACAGCCCCGCGAACAGATGTTACTCATTTTTTCATTACTACCTCCCACAGTTGGGTGTGATGATAGGTATAAAGTATATATATGATTTATATAACATGATTATACTTCTGTAGTCATTATATCATATATAACTTTTTTAATTTCCATTCCAAAAGAAATACGATAATATTTCTTAGGTATTTGGTGGACTACAGCCTCACAAAGAAAGGTGATTCATTTGTCACTAATGTAGTACATGGAAAGTAATATTGATAATTTTAATGAATATATATAATAAACATGACATAATAATGAATTTAATGTAATATTTATGATTCTTAAAAGTTAATATACCATTTTATTTCTTACCTGTTCACTCACTGAAAGTTGATAATGTCATTCATGTATATGTGGACTACCACCATTATGAAGTGATGTGACTCCATTTTCATCACTTAACCACATGGATGATGTGTATAAGTATATTTAAAGAATTAATGTGTTATTTTTTATATAATTATTATTATTTAAAGTTAAATATTACTTGCCTCTTTTTCATAATCATCATTGAAAAATAGAAATGTTGCTCGTGTGTATTTACGACCTAATGTCTCCAGGATCGTAACATACTTCATTTTACAAAACTATCATTAAATTTTAGTATTAATAATTTAAGTTTTTTTTAAAAATTATCACTATTATATTATTATTACTCTATATAATATAGAACAATGATCAATGAAATAGGATTGAAAAATAACATATCAAAACCTATATGAAAAACAAAGTGGTTGTTACCCGTTTCTTTATTTTGACAATTAATAGGTAATAAAAATAAAATAAATGGTTGTGACTAAATAATATAAGTATGATATAAATAATTATGGTTCAATAATAAATTTATAATAACCTTTTATTTATTATATTGGAGGTTCGAATGTGTGTGAAGGAATTCGAGACTTATGGTAATGGATTTACATCTCACTATAATTTTTCTATGAAAAACATGTCATTTTCACCACATGTTTCTTCAACATGGTGTATATATTACCCCTTAATTTATTTTATTATGATTATAATTAAATTTTTAGGATTCAAATATCCCTTTGAGTATACCTCTTTCATGGGGTTTACAGATCAAAATTTTCCAAAACTGTAAGGAAATTTGTGCCTCAAATTTCCTTCTTTGTGATATAAGTTATGTCATGAACCTGAATTAATTTATGTGGTATATATATAATTTTCCATTTAAATGTTATATAATGAATTTAAATATTTTTATTATATTCTTGGTTTCATTTATATTTATTATTTATTGGTGATTATAATTCAAAATTACTAAAGTGGTAATATTTTTATATTACAATATTACCATTTATCAGTATTTCTCAATATTATGATAATGATGATAAAATATTAATATATATATCTCAAAAAAGTCCTTTATTTTCTTATTATATATTCATTTCCTGAGAATACATTTTTTTCGTTTCTTTTTCCCCTCTTCATGTACTCCAGAGTTGAAAATAATTTTTCTTAGAAAAAAAAAACATTTTTATTTCTCTCTTTGGTCAACAACACCTTTTCTACTAAAGCCATGTTTTATAAAAATGTTTGAAAAAATGTTATTAACTTTATTCAAATGAATATTTGAATAAATTTTTACCAATTTTTTATTTTTTACTAAAAAAATTAATTAAATTTTAATGTCAATTTCCAAACAATGCATTTTTAGCTTTTAACAAAAATGTGGAAGTAATCTATATTTTAAATTGTATAGCATGAATGAAATTTACCTCCATCATGACCATTATTTTCTTGGAAGAATACCTTCTAATTTTTCAATTTAATTTTTGAGGAAAAGGATTTTCATAAATAAATATTTTTTAAAAACTTTTCTTTTTAAAATAGGAAACAATTATTTTCCTCAATAAATATTTTAAATAATTTTTAAATATTCTTTTTTAAGTTTTCAAAATTATTTTCAAAGAAAGGGATTATAAAAATTTATTATCTTTTAAAAAAATTGTCTAATAGGAAATGATATTTTCTTCAGGAAATTTTTAAAATTGTTTTTAAAGGTTCCTTTATAAGTCTCAAAGACTATTTTCAAAGAAAATTATTTCCAAGATGTCTTAGGTTTTAAAAAAACTTCAAGGAAAATTTATTTTCCTGGTGAAGCATTCAAAGTTATTAATATTTAAAAATAATTCTCAATATAAGATGAAGAAATTTTATGACTTATTCTTTTTTGTGGATATGAACCAAGGATATCATTCTTATTCTTTCTCTGAATGGTTTATGACAACAAGATGTTTATAAAACCCATTTCTGATCCATGGGTTATTAGATGAGAAAAATATTATGAAACCAGTTTTTTTCTATGGGTTATACGATGATGAAATTATACTAAAACCCACTTATTTTTACATGATTTATACTATAATGAAATTATTATTAAACCCTTCTCTTTTCCATAGGTTATTATAGAATGAAATATCTATAAATTATATTTCAATTCATGGGTTATGATATGATGAATGCTTTATGATATTGTGGAAAATATTTATATGATTGTCATTATGTGACATTGGGACCAATATCTCCTTCAAATACGTTGTCCAAATATTTATATCTCATGTGGTAGATAGAATTGGAATTGGGAGTAAACTAGGTTTAGTAAGGGACTTTGTCAGCTATGGTGGTCTTGGGAGTAAACCATGACTACTGTCATAGTTTAAGGAGTTAACCCATTACACTATAGTAGACTTGGTAGGGAACCTTGAGTAATATGGAAATTATTTTATATAATTATGAGTTTTCCATAATTTTACGTATTACGCTAATCTTATGTTCTTTTGGATCATGTTTTTTTATTCCCTTATGTTTCGTGTCTTATGAACTAGAAATCCCCTTTCCATGAAACAAGATTATGACCTTTGATATGTAGGGTATGATTTTAAAATGTATTTATCATGTCATCATACACTTATGTTGATGTTATTCTTACATATATCCTGTTTTTAACATTAAGATGAATCTAAGGTCACCCTTTTTTATGTTTCTTTTCCTGTCATTATGAAAAAAGTTTTTAAGTACGGTATTTTTGTAAAGAGTTTTAAAGGGGAAAATATTTATGGGTATATTGAATCGTTTTCACTAAATTTGAGTATTTTGTACCTAGAATACAGATATACCAAACTATTATGGCCCTCAAGAATGTGTTTTTGTAATGTATTGAATATTTATCAAAAAAATTGTAATATCTATGTATAAAAAGTTTGGGTCACTATAATATTCAACACCAATGAAACCCTGTTCTCCTTGTGAGAACAGATTGAACCAACAATTATCCCTACCTCTTCCAACTATTCCACTATCACTAAGTCTGAAACTAATCAATTATACTTTTAAAAACTCAGAAATTAAGACTCTAAGAGTATTCTTCGGTAATTTTCATTACATTCAACCTCTACTCTATGACAATATACTAGTACATCTTGTTGATCATCTTTAGAATGAATTTGATGAGGACATAGACCTATAGTCATACCTTTATAACAAAAATAATTGGGTTTCTTAAACCTAAAATATCTAATATTTAATATTATTTACTTGTTTGTTTATTTAATGTTTAAACTAATACCAATTTATACCCATTTCAAATACAGAATCAAAGAATAATGATGGATGATTCTATCCTTGGTCTCTACCTATCAAATAATATCACTTTTATTACTAAACTTAGTAAACGTATAGGTCAATGGAATGGATCATAGGGTCCCCAAATACATGTTTTTAATCCAATATCGCTTTTTTAAATCACTTACTAAGTTTATTTGACACCATTTACCTACAAACACATATAGTTCTTAACTGTTTCTATCTCCAAACTCCATATTATCTCTCAACCTAATCCTTTTATACCACTTTTTCATGACCCCTTCCCCCCAAAGGTACCAATCCTAGACTGAAAATGATATAAGGGATATAATAACACCAAAATCATTCCACCAATTTGATCCAGGTTTTCTACAATTACCGAAGCTATAACATACACACAAATGGTAGGTATTACCCTCTAAGATTTGTGAAGATGATATGTAAGATAGAAACACACAAAAACAAATGCTCATGAAAGAAGTAATATTGAACATAAAACATTCATAAAAATTCATAAAAATTCAATAGATGAAAAGAGGTAAATTAAATTACCAAATGGTAATCCTTTTGCAATGACTATGAAATACCAAATAGCTCTTGAACAAACCATGAGGTAGTAGTGTCTATTCCAATTTCCAACTAGCTCCCGAGGACCTAATAAATAGTCTATATAGATATTTTGATCATAACTTATAAAATCTGAAGGATCATCCATGTAGACTCTAGATTAAAAGTTATGTAAACCATGAAAATGAACAATGAATAATTCGTGGAGCTAAATAACCACCTAAAATGTATACTAAGTTCCTAGACTCACTATGGATATCCCTTACCATGTACCATATCCAATTGAACATATAATATAATATCAATAGAAGGTACCCTACTTCCACTCCCCCGCTATTTTTCCATTATTCCCCAATGTCACACTTTCTAATCTATCTCTATCCAAAATTAATCCAACTCGAAGACACCGGGTCTAATGTATCATAATATGCATCTTGTACAACACATAATCTCATCATCACATATAATTACCCCCAACAATCACATCATATGATCATTTCATAACATGTACAGCATACATCACATTATCTCATCATTTAATTATACACCTCTATATAGTAATCATGCAGTTTTTGAGAGCCACCATAGCCCATATGTCAGGTATTATACTGCAAGACATTACATGTCATGCTTATAATAATCCATAGGATACTAAATCTTCATATGTTGTGTTTGAAATAACAAAAATTCATTACATACCACTACACACATATATGAGAAAAGTTATCACCATCAATACATGCATTTAATATGACCAAGAGAAGAGAGAGGGGATATAGGTGGAAGTCATCAATCCATTCCTTCAAAACCTAAATGTTTGGGGAATCACCCACATAGAGTCCATTAGATTTTAGTCACCCTACCAACATGGGTAGAGTAGTGTATGAAATCACATAACATACAATATATAATTTATTTCAAATCCACACTGTGTAAATTAACCTAGTCATAGGATCAACTATAGTTGTCATCACCCAAATACCCAGTTACCATTTTTAAGGACTATGTATCCTTTAAGAACACAAACATTCAAAAATATTTCAGTTAAGTTAATTATTTTTTTTAACATTTATTATTTATTTCAATTTACTCATTATCCATTAATTAACTTTATTTTATTTCATATTTCATGAACAACTAACAGAATTCCAATCCATTAAGGAATAATGTAATGGATTACATAGTTCCTCAATAATATCATCATTTACATTCCATTCAAGAACCAACCCAATGGTCAAAAAAATATTAATTATTATAATTCCATAATTCTAGGAACCCAAGGAAGAATCCTAATATACCATAAAATAGATGTATAGATAAACCACAACCAACTAAGTCAATCAATGGGGAATGGAATATAGGTAAACAATCAACCCATACATCTAGTATTTAATGTAGTTTCATTATCATGAAAGTAACTAGTTATAAACACAGCAATGGTAAAGACTATATTCTTCTCATTTTATTAATCTCAGTTCCATCCCTAACACATCCATACATATCACCATGTATCATACTATAATGTGCTAAATGATTCCAAAAACATGGGCCTCTCTACCCGCATCTCTATAAACAATGAAACATCCCAAGATCACATCACATCGCATCATAAGGATCACATCCAGAGAAAACAAAAAAGGTGGCTTAAAGAAATAGATTCAAAAGGTTATCTAGAACCTAAAAAAACAAGGCTTATAGCCTTTACAAGCAAGTGGGAATGATCATCCCCAAATATTTATCTCTAACACACAACTAGTTATTTACCATCTTAAATTAATTAATTAAATTATATTAGGTTACAACCATAGGAAAACTGAGGCATCATCTATAAAAGATATAAATTATTTAAAGGGGGGGTTTAACGGTGTTTTAATGAAAATTGGTAACATTTTAAATATATTTTGAAATTAATGATTGGTTTCAATGTAAAATGAGAGTGATTTTCCAAATCAATGATGTTTTCTCTAAATTGATAAGTCATGTTTTCACTTTGATGATTTTTCTTACAAATTAAAACCACTCTTAAGGTAGCCCCATGATTATGGAACTAAGTTTTCTATTCAATAGAGTTAAAGTATTATATAAACCTTTTTTGAGGTCTTGTGTATCTTTGTGAATCATAAAAGGGAAAAAGGGGTTGTTATTAAAAAAGGAGTTTGAGGTCAAGGACCTATTAATGTTTTAAATAAAAAGATCATAGGGATCATAGATGGTCTCAAGTGAGAAAAACAATTTCTTGTTAAATTGAAAATTATAATTTGGTTTTGAATTTGAAAGAAATATTTTAAAAAAATTAATTTTATATTTAATGTTTTAAATGTATTCAAATGATGATTTTTCCAAATTAAGTTTAATTCTTTGGTTGATTTTAATTTTGTGACTATATGTTAGAGTTGAGATGCAATTATTTTGTTTGGGATTAAAATTAATATTATTATTTATCTATTTTTTTTTATTATTTAGAGTATTCCTCCTAGAAGAGTTTTGGGGGTTCTTAAAGATTTTAAAGAACATGGTCAGTGGACAACACCACCCAAACTAATGATAGAGTGGTGGATATAGTTTCTCTGTGAGGTTTTCATGTTATTCAAAGAGATATGGGTTTAAGAGAGGTTTCAGTGTGGCTTAAGGATTTTGAAAAATAATTATGGTCCTTATAGACTCATAATGTTATTTGGGTTAAAGTTTTTCTAAGGTTATTTGATGGGATTTGTTTAGATCATTTAAATATCATCGTCTCATCTTGGTTACAATTTTGGATGTCTTGGTAGATATTTAAGAATATATTCACTCAGTGATTCCTTCCTAAAGAGTTCAAAGTGGAGAAGTTGGCGGAACTTATGAGAATTCAATAAGTTTAGTGGATAATGGGGGAGTATGTCAAATATCTCAATGAATTAATTCATATTAATCAAAGGTTGTGTAGATAAATTACACTATGGATCATCAGTTCATGAAGGCTCTTCACTCTAATATTATTGTTCAAGTCCTCTTAGCTGGGCATTTTATGTTTGAGAAATTTTTGATTAATTCAATTTAGAAAGTTGGATTTTATTAGGAAAACCTTAATGAGTAGTGTCTCAATTCCATTTCTAGTTTGTGAATTCTCCCAATCTGATGAGAACTAAATATTAGTGGATAATTTCTTACATAATATTTAATCAGTTTCTACTTATTTAGAAAGGAATTTGTATATTATTTTCATCTAATGAGGTCATTTTTTGAACTCTGAGTACTCTTGATTAGATGTTCTAAATACTTGTCATTGATTTTTCTGGTTAGTACACCTCCATAAGTTTTTTATTCGGAGGCGTCTTTTGGGAAATTTTCCCTCTCTAGTTTCATGATTTTTATTTTATTTGTAAGATTTTATGTTATTCCCTTTTTCTTTATCCTTAATGTCTTATTCTATAATTTTTATTATGCTCATGAGTATATTGAATATTTTTTTTGAGAAATTTATGAATGTGATCTTGTTTGGTTTAATTACTAAAGCCTCATGTTTCATTAATTATATTAGTATACTTTCATGTTTTTTTTCTATTGGTTGACTCACCATAATTAGTAAACATATAAATGGTGGGAAGATCCACATTTTATTTCTATATTTTGATATGTTATCTAGTCGAGTGTGACTTGTAGAGATAGAGGAACTAGGTTTGGTAGTTTTGGAGGATACTTTCTCTTAGGTTAAAGGTCCTGGTTTTCTTCCCATATTCAACTCGGTGGATTTCTTAGGGTTGAAAGTTTTATGGTGGGGGGAATTTTCCCAAATTAACTTTTATTTTATTTTTTATTTATTTATTTCTCAGTTTTTAATTTTTTTCATTAATTTATAGATTGAATTCTATGTGAAAATATTGAGTTTTGGAGTATTGGGTTTGTTTTTTTCTTATGCACTTATAGCGCACACAGTTTGAGGTAAACCATGTGACTACCATATTAAAAAGTAATTACTAGTTCATTTTCATTCTAGCATAGTTTTTCTCACAAGGTAAATTAATGGTTGATATCAAACAATGTTAAAATTATGAGAAATATTGTGAGCGATTTTTGATCTTTGGGATCTAGCATATGGATTGAGAACGATATAATGAAACCACACAGAAAGCTTCTAGAGGTGTTTTTATTTTGACAGACACATTTTTCATGTTTAGAACAACATTTCCAAACAATGTATCTAAACATACAAGTTTGTTGTTTCCTTCTAGTGGAGGGTGCATGGTTGGTGAACAGTTTGGTAAATTGTGCGACCTAACCATGCAAGCTGCCTTGATCCTGTAAATCTTAAAAATTGTTATTCTTCCTTTATAATTTTAAAACCACCAAAATGGGATATTCTTCCCCCAAGACTTTCCCTATCGTGATCTATTCCTAGGAGGTATCCCTAGGTGTGCATGGATTCTATGCCTTCCCCCCTCCATTATTAGTTGATTATATCCTCATTTCTTAGTGTGATCACACCAGGTTATCTTATACAATTTTCATGTTCCTTATTCATTCCTTTTTTTTCTTGGTTTCTTTTCTCTATCATGTTGTGTGTGTGTCCTCACTGAAACCTCACCTTAATTGGTCAATTATTTTAGGTGACTCTTGTTTCCTAGGGTTCTTGAGGACTTAGTTGGGGCATGATTTAGATGTTGTTATCGAATGAAATGCATTCTATATTCAATATGGATATGGTTTCATTTGATTTCCTATGTATCCTAGTTTTTAATTATGGATTTTTGGACACATAGGTTTCTTGTGTTTTTATAGAGTTTTTTAGACTATCGTGAGGTAGAGTTGGGCCAACATTGGTTAAGGTAGCACTGTTTGATGTAGGTTTCCCTATTTCCGAGCAGCTGAATTGAAATCCACAGTTTCCTAAATATTTCAATATGTCTTTTAATAATATTACAAAGTATGTAAATTATATAAAATGAATATGATGGTTTAAATCATCCTCCTTCATATTTTTCATGTTTTATTAAGCTTTTCCATGGAATTTTTTTAGTGAATCCTATTTTAGAAATTTATTTTGAAAGGAAAAGTATGATGACTGTTTGGTTTATTTTATAAATTGTTTTATTAATCAAAGACGGAGATATTAAAGATTTTCTTTCCATTCATATAGTTTTCTATAAATTCTTAATGAAATATTTGATTTCCAAGGACCATCAAATTAGTTTCCAAATTCTTATTTATTCTAAAATATAACTAAAACACTTATACAAGTTTGTATGAAAATATATGTATAATTTTTAAATATTAACGCATGGTAATGTGAATATTTACTTCATTAAAAGGGCTATTTATATATATATATAAATCTGGATATGTGTCTAAGGTAAAAGAGAGACTCTGTAAATTGAAAATATCTAGATCAGAAATGGTTTCTCAAAATATGGTGGTTGGTTTTCAATTATAAGGCCAGATTGGTTTCTTTGATTGTTTTCTTAAAAAGATAACACATCCATGGATACTCTCTATTCTATAGGTAATTAAAATGGGGGTGTCACGAGTTGGGATTAATATATATGATATATATTTTTTATTGGGATATTGAGTTTGTACTTTCTTCCTCACCGCCACATATTTTACCATAGTTTTTGGGATCCAAGGAGTTTTAGTAATACTTGAGACGTGGTTTATATTTAGTCTAAATTAAATAGACTAAATCCCCTTGTCAGGAAAAGTAAAAGGTGTGATATGTAACTAGTGAGGTATTTTGATAGAAGTCATGTTGGTTATAGACTATTGATTGTCTCGATAGGCAAGAAGATGTTTTTGAACTGATTTTGTCTAGGGTATCTTCACTTCATGTTGAGGAATATACCATGATAACAACTTTACTGATATTTTATTTTCCCAATAATATTTAAATTTTTATAAATTAATTTCAATTATTATGTTTTATATAGAACCTCTTATATTAGTACCTATTTACTTGTTTTCTTATTTACTCTCTTTTCTTATAACCTTATGATATGCTTTCCACTACATACTTTTCACTGGGAAATTTATTTCACCACAAATCATTTTTATTAATAAATCATTAGGAAATATTTCAATATTTGGAATCTATTTCGAAAAATGGGAAGGAATATGTTTCTTTTGAAATTATTATCTTGTTACTTATTTTAAATGGAAATTAAAACATTATATTAAATATATGTATTTTTAAATAAGAAAAATTTGGATTCTATTTAAAGGTAAGTCACAGAGTGTTGTTTTATTTCGGCATACCTACAATGCTTATTTTTCCTGAATACTATATCATTTTCTATTTTAGTTTTGGGTTGTCTTTATGTCTCTCATGGATCGAGTATGGTTTTGGGGATTGGGGTGACCAAAGCGATCATCAGGATGTATGTTTTCTGTTTAATTTCATTTTAGTATCTTTTATTTTATGGTCCACTTAGCATTTTTCTTCTTTATATAGTTAAAATTTTAGAGATACTATAGATTTCAAGGATATTCATATAGTGGGAATATTTACCTTATAGGGGAGGGAGACCGTGGTGGGGAGTGAGGATTTTGGTGTTCGCTATTTTTTAATTCTTTCATAGTTTGATATTTGGTAATTTTTTCAAAAAAAATTCATCATAATGGATGTATAATATATGGATGACTCATTATAGAGTTTTATTTACTTTTAGATAAATATTTAATGATTATTATTGGTGAAACCATTCGGAAGTGTGATCATGTGATGAATAAGAACTTGTTTTCTTCCCATGGGGATCGAGAATGCCCATCAGGAATTATCCTCGAACGATTAGGATGTATGATGTAGGAAAAATTTAGTTTAGTTTGTAAAAGTAATTATATTTGGTGAATTTAATCCCTCTACAAACCCGGGGTTATTCTAACGGTGGAATTTGATATAATAGTTTGGAGGGATTGGTTTTCAATATATAATTCCAAGATAAACTATTGAAGTAAGGATAATTCCATAATTTTGAAGAAAAATAATCAAATCATATTTAAATTATATATTTTATAGACTAATACTTTATAAGAACAAACTCTTATTTCCTTGTTTAACGAAATAATTTGTAAAGAATAAGAATAAAGATGAAGTGTAAAACGAGAAGATGTACCCATTGATTGGGAATACATTTATGTATTTCTTGGAGAGTTATTGAGTCCTACCTTATAAATAGAGGTATATTTATCAATTGAACTCAGACTTGGATACATGAAAGTATTGAAGACCCAATATATAATGACATATAAGAAATTATAGTAATTAAAGAAGAAACTTCAATATCTTTTGGATAAGGTTTTTATTCAACAAACTATGTCACCCTAGTGAGAACCAATTCAATTTTTAAAGAATAAGGATGCATCGATGATACTATGAATTGATTATAATGCACATAATGGGATCATAGTGAAGAAAAAATATTCACTTATAATGATTCATGATATGGTTGACCAGATTCATAGGGATCAATTATTCTTTCATATTGACCTTTGATTGAGGTATCATCAGTTGAGGGTGAGGGAGGAAGATGGTTCAAATGCTTCCTTACAAACAAGTTATTGGAATAAAAGAGTTCATTTTTATGCCATTTGTAATGACTAATAATCCTTCTATATTTATAGATTTTATGAATAGAATATTTAAGGACTACCTTTATAAATATTTCATGGTATTTGTTAATAATATTATAATATATTCCAAAAGAAGTGAAGAGTATGAGGATCATCCAGTAGTAAAATTAATAACTCTAAGGAGAGTAAATTTTTTTGTTAAATTAATAAAATGTGAGTTTTTTTGTAATAAGTCACTCAATTATGACAGATCATAACCAATTATAAAATATTGGTAGATTAAGAAAACAAAAATTTCATGGATGAGTGGCCATGTCCTATAACTATAATCGATATTTATAGTTTATGCAGTTTTTTAGGATAATATTTAAGGATTATAAAAAACTTTTCTTAAAATTAAAATCCACTAACCATGTTAACTTATGGGGGAATTATGTTTTTGTTGATAATGGAGCGTGAAGAATGTTTCCAAGAACTAAAGAAGAGGTTCGTGAGTGCACCTTGCTAATTTTACCATCTAATAAGGAAGGATTTTTCTTTTATAGTGATAAATCCTTAAAGGGAATATGATTTTTACACCTAAAAAATAACAAAATGATTTCTTATGCATCATAATCGATAAATCGCCATAAACGGAATTATGAAAACCATGATCTAGAGTTTATTGCCGTAATATTTTCATTAAAAATATAGAGACTCCATATTTATGAGAAGAAGTCCGAAATATAAACTGAACACCAGATACTGAAGTATATATTCACACAAAAAAGTAACTGAACATCAGAAAAATAGAGATGGTAATAACATCATAATTATTATCATTATTCTATCCATTGTCACTCTATAAAAGAAAAAGAATTCATTGATGCATTGAGAAGAAAAGACCCCACAGTTCATATGATGATAAAGGTTAAAGGAGACACATTAATCAAATACTTGGTAATGATGGAAATGTGA
This sequence comes from Viscum album, assembly GCA_963277665.1. Classification (NCBI taxonomy): domain Eukaryota; kingdom Viridiplantae; phylum Streptophyta; class Magnoliopsida; order Santalales; family Viscaceae; genus Viscum; species Viscum album. The sequence continues at coordinate 1,763,112,374 of OY728136.1, read as the reverse complement.
TTCATAAGGAAAGGGAAATAATTAATCCTATTGAAAATGAGATTCCAATCAACATTGATGTAAAATACAATGAAATTAGAAAGAGATGATCCTAAGTTACAAAAAAAAATTTAATATATGAAAAATGGGAAGTATTCTGAGTATAAAATTATTCATGAGTGAGTATTGAGGTTTGGTACAGGGCTATGTATCCCATATTATATAGAGTTAAATAAAGAATTTATGGGTAGAAATCACCTCAATGAATTCTATATACACCCCAAAAGAATAAAAATGTATAGATATCCATGATATCATTACTAGTGGGATAATATAAATAGGGATACATTAAATTTATATTATAATATTTTTAGTATGTTAGTATGTAATGGTTGTGAAAAAAATACCCAAAGGACGGTTACAACCATGATCCATACCTATATAGAAGTTCCACAATATCACTATGGACTCTGTTACTAGCCTTTTGAATACATCAAATAGAAACAATTTATTCTGGGTAATTAATGACTGATTAAAAAAGGATTCTCATTTTATTTCTAGATGATAATATTTTTCAATTCATCTCATTTCTCAAATATATATTTATAAAGTGGTGAGTCATAATGGGGGATCCTCTATAAATTGTTTAAAACTATGATCTCAATCCCACTTCTATGTTTTCGAGGACCTTAAAAATGATATGAGATCGAATTAACCCTTAGCACAAACTATCATCCTCAAAATCATGGGAAGTATGAGAGGATTATTCAAACTTCTTAAGATATTCTATGTGATATATCACATTATTTTTTAGGGAGTTGGGTTCAACGTCTCTAACTTATTGAATTCTCCTATAATAATAGTTTTAAATTGACCATTGAAATGGTTACCTAATAAGCACTCTATAGGAAGAGGTGTCAAACTCCAACATGTTTGGATAAAGTTGGTGAAGGAAGATGCGTGAGATCAAACATTTTGAAACACACTATATAGAATATACAAGTTATCCAAAAACATAACAATGTTTCTCATAGTTGACAACATAATTATATTATCAATTAAATGATGGAATTATATTTTTGTTTAAGGGGTCATGTATTCCTCAAAATATCACCATGGAAAGGGGTCAGGTGGTTCATAAAGAATGGGAAACTAAGTCCATGGTACATTAGACAATTTTAGATTCTAGAAATTGTTGAAGAATATTCCTATCAGGCATCCCTACATCCAAATCCTTACAATGTCTAAAACAAATTCCATAAATACATATTAGGAAATTATATTCCAAACACAATGCATATACTAGACACAAATGGTGTCTAATTGGATACTGATCTTTCATATAAAGAAGAACCTATCCGGATTCCTGAAATAAAGGGAAAAGGTGTTAAAGAGAAATAAAAAAACCTATGAAATTTCTAATCATAAATCACATGTTTAAAGAAGATACTTGAGATCTTGAATAAGCAATGAAGTAAAAATTCCCCCCACTTGTTTTTTAGCAAGATTCAAATATCAAGAATAGAATTTTTCTTAAGGGGGAGAATGTAATGATCTAAAAGCTCATTATATGATAAAAAAATATCAATTTTTCATAATGAATATTTTATTATATTGAACCATGGTATTACATAAAAAGGATATTAAAAAATTAATATTACATGTTAATTAATCATACTGATTACAACAGCTAAGAAAATTACAAAGATATAAAACAAAAAAAATTGTGATCGCACAATGGTTCACTCCATAAGATCGAACTCTACTAGAATGATTAGTCATAACATGAAAACTGAAAAAAGAAAAAGGAATGTTAGATATATAATAGACATTATTGAATGTATTGTTAAAAACGTTGGGAATGAAGTTGTAAATATTGATTTTTATTGGTAAATATATCGGATGTAATCTAAAATGTGACCATTAGGATAAGACAGTTACATTACTATTACTTGAACATTGGTTAATATAACCATTTATCAACATAAATATTGAGAAATTATTAATGTTGTTAATAATTTTACCACTAAAATTAGTGTTTATAAATGATAATTAAAAAATATAATTGATGAAGAAGGGATAAATGATGACCTCGTCTAGTAGAATCATGCCTATTGAAGCCATTTGTCAAAATATGATAGGAAATTAGCATGACTAGGGTTCTCCCTTGACTATTTCCAACGAAAGCTTCGAAAAGTGAGGATTTAATGAAATTGATTACTTGATAAGTTCAATGTAGTGAAGATCACCACTAGGTCAGTGTTAGTTAATCCATCCCCATGAAACTACCATCATCGCACACCTTCACCATAGGGTGTATGTTGGTGTAATAAGGGGTTATGTATCCAGAACATAGTTTCATAAAAGTTTAATTTACTTTTTACAAATGAACTAATTATTTACTTAAAATACATTTTTAGTAGTATATTATTTAATAAAATAGACATGAATTTAAGATGAGCCAGATAAATAGATTTTTGGATACAAAAAAACATTATTATATTTATAGATTATATATACACTTTCAAAATAAATTAATTTATTCTAAATAAAATTAAATTTCAATAAATAGTATTATAAAATATAATTTTTTTAAATATAAATAATAATATAATTTTATAATTCCTGAAAAAAATTATAAGGGTCAGAAAGTTGAATATGTCGTAAAAACTATTAGTTTTCAACAAATAAGTACTTTTAATTAAAAATTTAAATTTCTAATATATGGAAAATAATTTTGATAAAATAAACATTACACTTGAAATCATTAAATTTAAATTAGGTTAGGATCCAATTTTGATAATTTTTTAATATTCTTTATTATTCAGCAAATAATAAAAATACAGTTTTCTGTCTTTGGTAAGTATAGTGACTTCATAAATATGTAAAATTGATTTAATAATTGATCAAACTCAACGCACAACCATAAATATATTATTCAATTAATATTATATAGTTTAATTCATTTAAAATCAACTTCAAAGCCTAAAAATGATTCTCCAAAACCTAAAATGAATATTAATATTTTTAAAACATGATTTTGTTAAAAATTTACTTTTCCATAGAAAAGGTAATATTGAAAAATACATTTCAGTTTCAATGAGTTGAAATATTATAAAACATAAATTAAATGTCTAAAAACATGAAAAAAAACATAGTAAAGACAATTTTTTAGTTTTACACAACCTATAATTCCAATACAGATATTAAAAAATTATTAAAAAGGTATTTCTATTTTAAAGTAAATATCCAACCATCATCCCATTGTTCTCTACTATAAACCCATAAAACATGAAATTTTTCTCTATTTCCCTCTCTAAATTCCCTCCAATGTATATCCAGGGTCCTAATGTTTCCCTCTCTAAGAATTATAATGTTCCTTACCATGGTAAGGGAACTCTCATCTTCTTCATTTCCATTCAAGTACCTATTTTGTGGTAGGTCTTCTAAATGTGGAATTACTTTAATATTATAAACATAATATAATTTCATTAATTACAAAATGGTATTTTATCAATGGTATACCTTTATTCCCACTCATTATTCCCCCTCCATAATCCATGTTTTATACCGATCATGTTGTCGAATTCAATTCTTGAGTTTCTCTATTTTACATGAAAAATTCTTATATTGGGACTACCCAGAACTCCTCATTTTCTATGAGTATTTACCTAGATGTAAAAAAAATTATTTATTGTAGATTTTAATGCATAAAACCCTCATTATATTCTCATTAGTTAAAAATTATGAAAATTTCAAGTCATTAAGACCTTACGTACTGAGAGAATTTATATAAAACTCAATCTATATTCTCCATGGATTATTAATGAAATGAATTATTATGATAGATTTGGCTCATGTGAATTAATATATTAGAATTTTTTTCCCTAATAGTTCTCTACTACATTGGATAATGAATTAATATCTTAACATTACATGTTTTATGATACCTTGGTGAAAAACCATGGTAATTATATGTTATGATTCCTTGGTGATAAACCATAGTGATATGATTATGAATGTTTAACATTTATATTTTAGCTAAATTTCCATGTTATGTATCATGTTATGACTCATGTTTAATAAATAATCATTTTTCATGTTCCATTTCCTTTTTTTGTCCCTTACTAGGATTTATGATCACCCATTTATATTCATGTATGTCCCCAATAATTAGCTTGTACTAAGGTGACCTAGGATGGAATAATAAAGGTATCTTTAAAAAGGATTAAATAATTTTTACGTTTAGGTTTTCTTGAAGTAATTCATGTATTATGTACCTAGTTTCCATGATGTTAAGAATCAAAAGATCCTTCGAGGTTATTAATGTAATATATTTAAGGAATTATGTTAAAATTTATGTATTAAAAAGGAGGATTACCATATCACATGACCTAAGAACCTAAAGTTTTTTATCTAGAATTGGAACATTGATAATTTCGATCCATCAAAATTCACAAAACAAGTTTCAAGTGAAACACTTGATCTTCTTCAGTCTCATAGTACGAAAATATGTTAGCTAAAAACCCCATGATATAAGTTTCAAGATAGTAATTTAATATATTTTTTATCAAATGCATAAAGATTGTAGGATCATTAGTTAGGACCAAAAGACATCCCATGGTACACAAAATGGGCATAACTTCTCCTAATGGGGTATTTGGAAAAAGTGACTCCTTGACTCTAAGTTAGTGATATCCAGGTTGAATAAATATTTTATAAAAAAACATTTCCACTTTCAAAATGTCAAAAAAAAATATTCAAATTGAGGCAAGGGATGTATTTTCTTGACTATTACTCAATTGAGCTCCTGATAATTGATGTGTAAGTAGATAGTTCCATCAAACCTCCAAGAAAAAAGAATTAGGGTGCCTAAGGTTTCAAAATTTGGCATATAAATCATGTAGTTCTAAATTCATAAAACTAAATTTTCATCTCTTTAAATTAATATGGATCTATACGATAATATGGAATGGATATTGGTTGATTTACAGGAAATAGTTCAATCAGGAAATGAACCTCTCACTCAAAAGGAAAACCTGATAAGTTGTTCAAAAACACATCAGAAAACTCATTTACTGCTAGAGAATGTCAACCACTGCTAGATTCATCTTCCAACTTAATTTTAGAAAAAACATTAACTTAATAAACATTGGAATAGATGACCCCACCTAACGAGACATTGGATCCCATTCACCATGAAACACGTGGGAGCTCCAATTAAAAGCGATGAAGGACACTTATTAATGATAAAAATTGACATAATCCATGTGATAGATCATCCAATCCATTAAAATAATGACATAAAATAGTTTCTAGTTAAGAACCAATAAATCTCAAACCATATCAATGTCATGCATAAAGAAGGTACATGGGGGGCATTAGAAACACTACTCGTTCTTTCTTAGAGGCGTCACTAATTACATAATGAATGGAATGTATTCAAATAGAAGTTTTAGAAGATCCACCGTATGAGTCGATAAAATTTAATTAGAGGAATCTATATAAAATAATGTATTAACTATAGTAAAATCAATATAAATTAAACCGCTCATAGTCGCAGAACCAACATAAATACTATTATATTCTCTTCTATAAAATGTAACTACTTTGTTCTAAAGGTATATGGTTGGGACCCTATAGTTTGTGAAGCATCTAACTAAACAAAATATACTATAGGATTTTATGAGGTTGTACTAGATAGAGGAAGATATAGATCCTGAAAAAACTTCTACAAGAAAAAAATGAAACCCACAGAAGTAAAAACCCTTTAGGGTCACTATAACAACTCTTGTCATTATTACACATTAATATTTTCTTTATTACATAAGAATAAACATAATACTAACCATAATATTGAGAATCCCAATTTATTTGGGTAATTAGGTACATAAAAAGTAAGTTGACACATGTATACAAAAATATTCTTGAAAACTTCCTTAACATGTATCTAAAATTCCATAGCTTTAAAACTACATGGAATAACTCAGGGATATACATAATAAAGGGGTGATATATAAATTCCAATAAGAAAATATACAAATAATAACCTAAAGAAAGTTTTACATGTTATATAATAGCCAATTACGTGGTACATATAATTGGTTATAATAATAAAGATGAAAAATGATGCATGATATAACATGATAACATAAAGGCAACATGGAAATAAAGAGACCACTTTAAATAAGACATCATAAGAATAAGTCAGGGTTAACCACCAAGACATCATAAAATAATGTTCTTAATATAAATAATAGAGATAGAATTATAGATATTTTATATGTGTATTTAAATTACTATCTCCCCTACAAATTTCCTATTTATTTTAAATTACATCAATTTTATAATTTTGAAGTGTTTTGAGATAAATTGTGAAAAGTCACTATTTCAGGAATTTTAAGCATCTTTAATTACTTTGTTTAGACATAACTTTTATAATACGAATCTAATTGTAAAAATAATTTTATTGAGAAAACTTGTATTGTGGAAATCAAATTTTTCAAATGGTCTAAGTTTTTATTCAAAATTATTAGGGCCAAAAAAATAATCCATTGTGGTAAATTGATTTGGCTGAGAGAATTGACCTCACATCATTAAATAAGAAATAAATCAGCCCACTAGTGTCCAAATGTAGTGATTCTAGCTATAAAAGAGAGATAAATCAATGAATCATATTTATATTAAATACCAGGTTTAAAATCAATCATTAAGATTATTATTGTGCTTCTAAAATGTATGAAGTTGAAGAGTCACTCTAGATAACAAAAAAGTTCACTTTAGTAATTTAGGTATAACATTTTATACACTTGTCCAAATATCCTGAAATTTTTCAAAGAGAAATATAACTCAAGTTTATACCTCAATGAGAAGAAAAGTTTAAAAAAATTATTCTGTAATGTGGTCAAAATTAGAGACAAAATTAGGGGGATAAAAACTAGACAGAACATTTGGAACCCCCTTTTCACTATATATTATCATCTCCACTTAATTTTAAATGAAATTTCGATTGAATAATGGTGTTATGATGGTTAATATGTGATGTATAATATGAGTTAATTTTAAGTTAATCAATTCATGAAGTTATATATTTCATGTGTTGGTGGGTAGTATAAATCTAAGTATTCTTCCCTTTTGATTTTGGTACTTCATTGTATTTTTATTATATTGTTCTGGAAATTGTTTTCATGATTGAATGAGGTATATTTTAATTCTTGAATTTGTTTTATCATATTTTGATATAAAATTTACTTCAAATTATTAATGTTAAGTGGTTTTTTCATTGTTAAATTTTCATTAGGAAAGGTCTCCCCATTGAACACAATGAGTGTAATATATTTTGGTTCCTCGGAGGTCATCAGGTAATCATATCACATTGATAAGCAGATAAAACCCCATATTTGAGGTTTTGATATGGTTACTATGAAATTAAGGAGTTTAATTAGAGGTATTTGAGTGAGCATCAAGTAATATAATTTTATAATTAATTTATACAATGATAAAGGGAGTTTTCAAAGATCGATTTTTGTCCACCGCTACCTTATTTAGTTAATTTTTTTCAGTCCATATTGCTTCTAGTTTCTAATATCTAAAATATATTTCTAGTTTTAATCTAATTTAAAATAATTTAACTTGGTTTAACTCATTTCAAATATCCATTTTTAATTCTGACTTTAGGAAAAAAAACAAAGTGACACTTTGAAAATGAATCCAATAACTGCCTTGTGAGACAACTTTGTGGCCACCACTATAATTCATTTCTTAAGGAAAAATTATTAATTAGGGTAACATGATAAAAAAATATATTAATAAATTTAAATCAATGTTAGGTAATGTTTTCTAAGTTTATTTTTATTTTATTTTTAATTTTTATTAATTTAACCACTAATATAGAGTATTTAAAAAATGGATTTTTACACTGACTACTCCTATAATTAGACAAATTATCAAAAATATAAGGATTATATAAATGAAAAATTTTTAAAATCTCAATTCCAAGAAAATAATTCCATTATATAAGAAATTAATTTCATGATCCAACATAATAATTTGGGGATAAAAAAATATTCAATAATTTATCAAAAAAATTAAAATTCTTGTCAATACTTTAAAAAATTAAAATAATTTCAATCAATAAAATGATGCTGAAGAAATGGAAAATACTATCCAACCAACTTATTCATATTGAAGAACCTTTTTTGGGTGAGTTAAAAATTGAATTATAATCACAATTATTAAATTAAAAGAAATAAATTATCATTTATTTAACAATTTATGTGTCTTATAGAATTCAAGAGTATCTAGAAAAAATTTTGATGAATTTATTGAAAATGAAATTTCATGTGAAACCCCAATTTTAAAATTTAAAATTCCAAACCTCAGTATGAATATTTGGCTAAATAGGAAAATAAACTTGATCCATTGAATTTTTGAAAGTATATGTAGTAGCTTAATATGTGTTACACTTTCAATGCAACTGTCATCCACTCCCAAACAATACAGAAACCTAGGAAGTGATGGGAAGAAATCATAAATTTTGAAGAATATTTTATACATCATTTTGATAATAAAGGGTTAATTGAATCTATATATACAAATTTAAGTCCCAATTCTTCTAAGTGGACTTTATTTTCAAATTAATAGGAAGTAAAGTATAAAATTTAATAAAGTATGGTTTTCCCAACTGAATAGTACATTGGTCTATATAAGAATAGCGGAATTAATAAATTTTTCAAAAAATAAAATATTTTTGAAGAAAACCTTCATGATAAACCACATCCTTGAATTTCATTTCAAGAACCAATTGAGTTTGTTTATTAGGAAAATCTCTTGTGATCTTACTTTTACATTTTGTTCCCTCTTCCACTACATCATTTGGAAGAAAAAAATTCTTGCATGGGAACCTGAAGAAATATATTTTTGGGATATTATTCTTGTTTTTTGAGATGAATAATATTATATAAATTTATTTTTTGTGGTTCATTAGGAAGAAACTGAACCCTCCTTCGGATTGGGGATAACCTACTGGAACTGCCTGACTAAGGGTAGTGAAATCCAAGCACCAACTTGGGGGTTAATAGTAAGGCTCTTTTCAAAAATCTTTTTCTATTTTCTTTTTTCTAAAAGGTTGGGGCCAAAGTCTCATTTATTATTAAAGGAAAGTAAATACCTCTTTAAACTAGGTAGATAAAGACCTATTACAAATCCCAAAGGCCCAATGAGCATTTATCCCATTGCATGGCCTGTAGGCCCAATTTTATAAACCAAACCCATTCTGAGAATAGTACTACTATAGTACCCGCACTGCTACAGTACCGCAGAGTACCCGCTGCCGCTATAGTGACCTATCGCCGCTACAGTGCCGCCACTGCTACATCATTTTTCCTTATTTCAATAAATTTTAGTGATTTGTTTTTATTTTATTTTTTTAATGAAGTTTTCTAAGTTGTGTATTTTTGGAGGATAGGTCAAGGATATTACAACTCAATAAATAATAGGTTTTTCCACTATAGTGTATTATTAGAAAAATAAGAATTTAATTGACAAGGGATACATCACAAATATTTGAATATAAATAAACTTACATAAATCGTATATGGAATATAATTTTAATAAAACATTACCCAATTAATTGGAGTGATATATAAGAACACCCATCAAGATCATATCATGTACATGCATAAGTGTTCCCCATAAATCATAAAACATAATAACATATTTCATCACATTTGATAAAATAATCAAGTATTGTGAGTTATATACATGGAATCCCAAAATAAATCATGTATATTTACAACTAATTGAATACCCTTGAGTGGAAGAGGGTACAGGAAAACACCTCACAAATGTTTGGCATATAAAATCATATGACATTTCGGTAGCGTAACAGAATTACATTAATATTCAAAAAATAAAAAAATGAGAAAAAATGGGAATATCATCACTTTAAAGTAAAAAAATAATGTTATGAGGTATATATAAGAACATAATACAAGATATATGGTTCTCAATTCATAGTTATAATACATGAATATTGTTTGAATAAAAACATGGCATGGAAAAATTGCAAGATATTTTCAGAAATGTAACTGTGGTACATATTGAATCATGGGAGGGATTAATGAGGGTGAAAGGCATAACTCATTAAATTTAAATCATAAGTAAACCAATAATAATGTGTAATAGTATATCACATCTATATTAACTATAAGAAAAATATCATGACATGAATAAGGTGTTTGAATAAAGAGGAGAAAGAGAGGACCCCTTACTAAATTTCAGCATAGTAATGGCATAGGTAAATTCTATAAGGAGATGGAATAAATAATATATAATTGTTAGTAAATAAATTTGAAAGTATATTTATATTTATAAATTTACTAAAACATAACCTATTTATTTTCAAAAGGCCAAATACAAATAAGATTCTGGAATTCAAATGAAGAGGGAGGGGTCCCTTCCTAAATTTTACCATAGTAATGGTGTAGGTAAATTCTATAATGAGAGTGGATAAATGATATCTAATTGGTATGAAATAAATTTGATAGTATAGGTATATTTATAATTTCATTGCAATATAACCAACTGAGAATCAAAAAACTGAATACAAATAAGGTGCTCAAATTGAAAAAAAAATAGAGATATGTCTACTACAAAATATTTGCATATTAATGGCATTGATAAATGATATAATGAGAGGGTATAAATTATATTTAATTTTTATGAAATCAAATATAAATTATAGGGGAATTTATAAGGTTATGATACCATAACTAATAGATAATAAATGGGCAGAATAAAAATAAGGTGCTTGAATTGAAAAGAAGAGAGAGAGGTCCCTAACTAAATTTTGACATAGTAACAGCTTAGGTAAATATTATAATGAGATGTGATAAATGGTCTATAATTTTTTAGGAAATAACTTAGATAGTATATGGGTATTTATAAAGTCATAAAAACATAACTAATTCAGAATCAAAATGTTTTATACAAATACGGTGGTCTAATTTAAAATAAGGGAGAGAGCCCGGTTACCTTGAGAGGGTGATTCCAAAATCTTGGGAGGTGAATCTTGAGATCATGGAGGAGAATTTGGAGAACACGAGAGATATTAAGGAATATTAAATATGTTTTCAATGGTATTTAGTGAATATAAATTGGATCTTCAGTGGGTTTATAATGGAAATGATAGTGGAGTTGTTTATTATTTCCCAAACATAGGTTTTCGACTCTATACAATAAAATATCAAAACCATAAACCTTTACGTTGTTTTTATCCATGGATTCAACCAAAGAGGAGTGGTTTTAATTTTTTTATAATTCCTAGGGATGAATATAATAAAATATTACACTTGGACATATATAAGTGAGTCATCTTTATAAATAATTTATTTTAAAAACATAAAATATAATATAGGTTTTAGAGGATTCATAAAGGCTTTATAAAATTAATAAAATAATATAAACAAATCCATTATTTTGAATGGAAAAAAATATATTTGGTCTTTTAAACCCTTAATATCATTTATTAAATCACTTTTTGGGTTTTATAATGTTAAAAAACACAACATATTTAATTTTTATCCAAAAAATATTTTATCTCATAAAATTATGAAAAAAACACCATTCGATAATTTTTATGTCCTAATTTAAAAATATATATTTATTTTGTTAAATTTATTATATAAATATGATAATTTAACAATTAAATTAAAATTACCATTTATTGAAAAATACTTTTTTTTTACAAAAAGCGATTCCTGGCCCTTATAAAAATTACATTTCTAGTTAATAAAATTATATTATCATTTATATTTAATATAAATTATTGAATAATAATATTTTATTAAAATATAATTTATTTTCAAAAATAATTAATTTATCAAAAGGGATGTTTTAATTTTAATTTCATATTACCCAAAAAAATAATTGAGGTTTTGCCTAATTAAAAGCTATTTTTTAATCAAACTAATTACTTAATCAATTATAAAGTAAAAACAATAAGGAATAAATATAATAATTATTTAATTTAAAATCAAATATACATATTCATACTATTTTGGTTACCCATTTTTATTATTATTATCTTTTTACCCACAATTAACATGTTTTACTTTTACTTTGGTGATAAATATTTACTACTGTTATTATTCATATTGTCAAGAAATTAAGTTGTACATATTCACTATTATTAATTATTACGATTATAAATATGGAATAAATTTTATAAGACTTAATTAAAATAATTTATGGAATTTTATTTAAAATAAAACACACAAGTGCGATGAAAAGTTTCTTCCCAAAAAATTCATTTTCAAGGAAATGATGATTTAAATTTAACTCCATAATGAATAATATTTATTATATTAGTTTTACTTAATAATTATATATATTTATATAATCTTTAAATATAATTTTTATCATTCCCCTTTTTCGGTTATTTTTAATTAATTAAAATGTATAAATATTATGCATTTTAAAACGTTTTTAAAAAAATGTGTTTTCATGCCTAAAAAACTTATTCTAAAATTTAGCATAAAGATGATTTAAATGTAATTTATTGGACTAAATAAACAACCAGAATAATTATTATAATTTGAAATCAAATTGATGAATAATAGGACTTTTAAATTACTTAATTTATCAAAAGAGGCAATATTTTAAACAAATGGTTATCTTTCACTATTCACTGAAAAATCAACATTTTAAGAAAAATCCAAATATTTTACACATAGTTAATTTTGATATGATGATATAAAAAATTTATTTAATTTTATGAAATACATTTTCTAAATTTTCTAGAAAATATTTATAATATTTTTTCGAAGAAATAAATAAAAATCATTTTTGATGATAATTTATTTTGAAGAACAAAAAGACATTGCCAAAAAATTGAGTGATTATTTACAAAGAATTTATTAATACATTTATTTTGAGTATGAAATATATATATATATATATATCATAATTTATTTAATCCTATTCATACCTTTGAATTTAATTACTTCATTATAACGCTAATATTTAAGTAATCATTGTCTGTTGGGGTTCTCCATTCTTTATCGCATATGATATCGAATATAATGTTCTCTATTGAAAACTTGGGGAATTACATTCTTCCCCCTTTAATAAATTGCATCCTCATAATTTTATCTTGATCATGGTTTAAATTTTTTTTAAACTTGAAAATATCATTATTGAAATACCATATTGTAATAAAGGGTTAATAAAAAATACACTTGAGAAGAGAGAAAGGGAATTTTGAAGCTAATCACTTAACATTGTTTCTAAGTTGGATAACATTGGTGGAAAGTAAAATTTTAGACATGCAAGAAAACAAATGACTTCTAATAACTAATATATATTGATAGAGAACATGGTTAATAAAAAGTTAGTGCCCAAAAAACCATAAAATCGTGATGGGTGAAAAGACCACCAGTTCATAAGTAATGATCATATTAGGATAATATTTTTTCAGGATTATTTTCCTAGAGTTAAGGAATAACTTTACCATATACACAGGGATCATAAAAATTATTCTTTTATCACAATTATAATTTTATCCTTTAATAAATATAATATTTTTTCTAAATGATTAATAATCTAGTTGAATTTATATTTTTATGCCGAAAACACTAAAATAATCTTCTAACATATCACATAATCCACCAAAGAATTAAAAGTTATTCCTCATATATTTACTAAATCCAAACTATTTAGAATAAAGGAAGATAATACTAAAAATTAACAAAACATAACACATTAATCTCCAAAATTCATAAAATCCCATGGTTTAACAGGAATCATTCCTTAAATAAATAACCTGATTTCCCAAATAACACCAATAATCTCAAAATTAAATAATATTTTAGCATCAAAGGTTGCCTTAAATCCTTCTGATTACACCTCCAAAAACATAATAGAATTATTCACAAATAATACTTTATATTAGATAAAATGGGTTTATAAAACTCAAAATAATGAAACATCTATTGAAATATCATTAATAAGAATCTTATTCAGTAAAAAACATCTCTTATTCTTAAGCAATGATACGACTACTAAGATATGTCTTATGAATTTGAATTCTCACGATCTATCAGGAGACATTCTTAGATCTGGAATTGCGAAGTAGGCTTTCTAATTTATTTATTCTACTGTTGTATTTGTTCAATATACATGTGTTATTCAAAAAAAGGGACACATATTGTTATTAAACTGCATTCTTGTGAAGATCTTTTAAATATCTACTATAACAATCGATCAGCCCCTATTATCTATATAATAGGATATGCTTTGGAGGTATAGATGTTTTGAATCTTTTATTTGTTGTAATTCTGCAACTGTTAATAATTGATGCCTTTACATAAAGATCTATTGCAACATGGTCCCTTTAGAAGTACTCTTTCTTAAAGAAACTATTTTTTGAAGATAACATAAATCTACTATCAATTTCTGTTACAACTATGAAGTTCAATCATAACATTTTAATCCAATATCTTTTTTATTGAGAGTTTCAACAGCTCATACTCAGTTGTGGTGGAGTATCAGCTTCTCTATCTAAGGTGTAGATATTCCATTATATGTTAAATAACTAGAAGGCTCTATTTTTATCCTTATTTTAAAGGTGTCAATTGCTTGCACTCATTTGTGGATTGGTCTTATTATATTAGGACTTTACTACTGAAATTCACCAAACTCACATATATAGTAATTGGTGGAGTGGACTTGTGGATCTTTGTGCCCTAAACCACTATAAAAAGTTATGTTCTGTATTTCTGTATTATCCTATACTCATACTTTCATACAAAAGATAAACATTTCTTATACACATTATCTACAGTTGAAATCAAATGATAGAATTGTGTAGGATTTTGAATATACACAATCCCCCATGTGTATGTTTGTATATTCCAACTTAACAATTGGTATCATACGTTATATTTTGGAAAAATATTATAACAATATACAAGGATATGGTCTATAAAAAGATATAAATGACTAATCAAAGAGAAGTAATTTCAGTGGTTCATGATCCTTATTTCGACTTATAAAATTCCTAAAAATCTTGAAACTTTGACTGCTACTATAGAGACTGAGTATGAGACGAATTCTAAATATATGAATGTTCTTATCTATGGTTATAGACTAGATGAATCCAACAATTTCTCGAAATGTCCTATTACTTATGAAATGTGGAAAACCATTGCAGTTGCCTATTAAGGAATAGATAATGTAAGACAATTGAGGTTTGTAACAATAAAGCTAAAATTTAACACATTTAGAATGTTTGATGGACAAAGTTTCAATCAAATGAATGAAAGGACTATATAGATTATCAATAATATTACACCCATAGGTGATCCTATTAGAAAATTAGATCAAGATTTTAAAGTATAGAGAGTACTACCTAATAAATGGAATGGTATATCAACTGTAATTCTCCAATCATCACCTATCAAAAATCTAACAATGAGAGAGCTAATTGGGACATTGATGATGTATGAAGCTGAAATACAAGATGAATCTGAATATCATATTTTCTTAGTGAAAAAGCATAATACTACTCTAAAGGTAACATCTCAACAGGTAAGTATAGGAATAAAGGAAAAAAGTCATTGGAGAAAAGAATTCAGATAAATCTGATTCTAAACTAAAACTGTCTCAATTAGCTAAAAAGTTTTGAAAATTTTATAAGAAGAAAAGAGGATTCAGAAAACCCTTTAAAAATGATGAAAAAGAATCGAGAGAATTCAGATGCTATGAATACAAGAAATTGGGTCATGTAAGACATTGTTGTCCCCAGTTAAAAGGTTAAAAGAGAAAGATGTAAAAGACATATCAGAAAAATGATAAATATGAATATAAAGGAAAATAGCAATGAAGGATACTTGTAGTGTTTATAAAGACTTCATAAGCTCATCAAAATATGATTTTTAAATGAAATAATCAAATATGAAAGAAAATATGTGCTTTATGGTTGAAGAAGATAAGGTACAAAACTACTATTCATAAAATTCTAATTCTGATTCTGATTTAAATTATTCAAACAATAAATTGGTTCCCTATTGTACAATTCTGGAAGAAAAGTATGACTCATTATTAAAGAAGAATAAATATTTAAAGAATATTCACAATTCAATTTTAGAACGAGATACCTTACTTAAACAACATTCATAGTTAATTCAAAAATTTAACTCATCTACCACAAACTATACTGATCATAAAAGTAATATAAAAGCATTACAAGATGAAGTAGAAACATATAAAAGTGTTTATCTCTTCTTTACAAAAGGAAAAAATATTCTGAATAAAATTATAGTTAAGAATGTCATTAAAAATAAATATTTAGTATATGAAGTAAGGGTGAAAATCTAAAATATATAAGAATTATTTTTTCCCAAACTCAAGAACTATTCCTTGTCATTTTTGTCGAACAGAAGGACATATAACAAAAAAACTGTTATTTATGAAATCCTCAAATAAGAGGAATTAAAAGAGATTTTATTTCAAAAGGTTTATCTAAAGCAAATGATATAATTTATAAAAATACAAATCAGATCTGGATTCCTAGAACTCTGTTATCCAACATTGTTGGACCTAAGAGGATATGGGTACCAAAACAAACCTTTGTCTAAAATTTCTTTGTAGCATATAGGTCATTGAATAAGAAAATATATATGGTATATGGATAGTGGTTGTTTTAGGAACATGAGTGGAAACTCATCAAACTTTAACACACTCACCTAAATAGATGGTTGTCTAGTCACCTTTGGTGATAATGCCAAAGGAATGATAATTGGACTTGGAACTGTTGAAGATCTAAAAACTATCTCAATCAAAAAAGTACTCTATGTACAAGGGCTGAATCACAATCTGATAAGTATCTCTCAACTCTATGTTGATGGATATTATGTTGGTTTTTCTAAAAATTACTAATCTATAATTAAAGAAAAATTAATTATGTTTAGAATACCTAAAAGTGATAATGTTTATACTTTGGATTTAAAATCCTTTTGTAAATAGAAAGTTAATTGTTTAACTACTAAGGTAAATTTTTCATGGATCTATCATAAAAGACTTTGTCAGTGTAATATTTATTCTTTGCATAAATTAACTAAGAAATAGTTAGTTTCTTATTTACCTTATCTTAAATTTGGTGGTGATATATTATGTGATGCATTCCAAATTGGAAAGAAAAAGAAACATTCCTTCAAATCTATTAACAAAATTTTAACATCAAAACCTATAGAACTTATCCATGTGAATCTTTTTGGACCATCAAGAGTAGAAAGTTTGGTTGGAAAACTATATTTATATGTTTTAGTTGATTATTATTTTAAATTTACAAGGGTCTATTTTCAAAAACTCAAAATCTAAGCTTTTACTATTTTTCAATGTTTCTCTAAAATTAATCAAAATGAAAAAGATTTTAAGAGGATTTCTTTAAGAAGTGATCACAGGGAGAATTTAAGAACTAGGAATTCAATTATTTTTGTTGAAATTTGGGTATTAGACACACCTTCTCTACACCAAGAATATCTCAACAAAATTTAATTTTTGAATGAATAAATAGATCTATTCAAGAAATGTCTAGGACTATGCTGAATGAATACAGTCTTTCTAACTACTTATGGGTAGAAGCTGTAAGCACAGCCTGATATATCATAAATAGAGTTTTAATTCGGCCTATTTTCAAAGAGACGCCTTATGAACTTTGGAAAAAAAATAAAGCCAACGTTAAATAATTTAATGTTTTTTGATGAAAAGTATATATCTTTAACACCAAGGATAATATTGGTAAGTTCGATCAAAAATAAAATAAAGGGGTATTTTTAGGATATTATACTATCTCTAAATCCTATAGAGTGTTTAATAAAAAGTAAATGATTATTGAAGAATTAATTCATATGAAGTTTGATGAATCTATCCCTTTTATTGAAGGGAAAGATCAAACTGATAAAATTAGAGACTCTTTTGACAACATGATACTTGAAAACTAGAATAATGATTTTGAAAATAATATAAATAAAATTTAGTCCAGTTTATATGATCATCATAATAATGAACATAAAATTTTTTTACCTAGACATTCTAGAATCCTACATAATCATCCTTTAGAAACTGTTATAGGAGCCCAATAATAGGAATAAGAATTTGAAGAAATATAGGAAAACTATTTGAATTCTCTTCCTTTCTATCTCAACTAAAACCTAAATCTTCAAAAGAAGCCATATAAGATGAGAGTTGGATGTTATAAATGTGATAAGAACTAAACCAATTCAAAAGTAATGAATTTTGAGAATTAGATGAAAAACCATTAAATTATAGATTAATGTGAACTAAATGGGTATTTATAACTAAACAATATGATCAAGGGATTATAACTAGAAACAAATCTAGATTAGTAGCTAAAGGATACGATCAGTAAAAAGGTATAGATTATGATTAAACCCTTTCCCCTATAGCTATATTAGAAGTAATTAGAATCTCTTTAGCTTATGCTTCTCATGTGAACTTTAAATTATATCATATGGATGCTAAATATTCCATTTTAAAATGGTTATTTAATAGTGGAAGTTTATTTTGAACAACTTCCTGGTTTTGAAAATTCTCAAAATACCAAATTCGGTTTTTAAACTTACTAAATATCTATATGGACTTAAACAAACACTTAATCTTGGTATGAAAGTCTAAGTTATTTTCTTTCAAAAAATGGATTTACTGTTGGACTGGAAAATCCAACTCTTTTTAATAAAATCATTTTTCTAACACTTTATTAGTTCAAATCTATGTTGATGATGTCATTTTTGGTTCATCTACTGAAAAGCATTACAATGTTTTTTAACACTCATGCCAAAAAAATTCGAAATGAGTATGATGGGAGAATTGAATTTATTTTTTGGAATTAAAATTTATCAAAAATATTATCGAAATATTTTAATTCAAAGTAAATGTATTATTGATTTGTTGAAAAAGTTTGGTCTTGGGAACAACAAGACTAATACAACTCCCATGTGACCTAATAAAAAACATGATTTGGATTAATCTAGAAAAACCAGTGGATAAAAAGTTATATTGTGGCATTATTGGTAGTTTATTATATCTTACTACTAGAAAAACAAAAATTATGTTTTTTTTTGTATGCTTATATCCTAGATTTGAAACAAATCCTAAATAATCCCATCTTATTATAGTCAAAAGGATTTTTTGATATTTAAAAGAAATTATATTTCAATCTTTTCTTTATCTAAAAGTTTTTTATTTTAAGTTAATATCATATTAAGATGCTGATTTTGGAGGTTATAGAATAGATAGAAAAAGTACCTCAGGAACCTATCACTTTTTAGGAAAATATTTATTTCCATGGTCTAGTAAGAAAAAACACTCAATTTCCATGTCAACAGCTGAGTCATAATATGTATCTGTAAGTAATATTTGTGCACAAGTATTGTGAATGAAAAACACACTAATGGATTTTAGACTAAATTTTAATAGTACACCTATTTTATGTGATAATACTAGTGCTATAAATATTTCAAAAAATCATATAACTCATTTGAGAACTATGCATATTGATATTAGGCATCATTTTCTAAAAGATCATGTTATTTAAAATGATATATCTTTAGAATTTGTCAACACTGAATATCAATTAGCTGATATTTTCAATAAACCAATTCCCACTGTAAGTTTTGATTTTATTAAGGGCGATTTAGGTTTATTTAATTTTTAAATAAATGTTAATCTTTTTATCTATTTATATTTTATTTTATTTTTTATTTTATTTTATTTTATTTTATTCCGATTTATTTACGTTAAATTTAATATTTAATTAATTTAAATCTAATTTGTTTTTCATATTTTTATTTTTCTATATATTTTTGTTAATTTATTTTATCTTAAATTTATTTGCGATGTGTCTTTTCAAATATTCTCACAATTACCCTATAACCGGCATGGGAAACAAAGTTATGACATCGCCTGTTAAAAATCTTTCGAATACTTTACACTTTTTTTTCAAATCATTTTGCCTATCCTAAACCTTCATCTACCATAAAATCTCTAGAATCCAAAAACCATCATATTTTCATATTTTTAGAAATTAATAAAACCAAGAGAACCGAATAGGGTGAAACTAGTGATGCAAAGTGACAATGACTCTCTAGAAGAAAGATTCTTTAAGGAAAAGTGTTAGATTTCAAATGGCTATACTGGACAAATATTCTCCTCAAAGAGGAATTAGTGTTTCAAGGTTTGGAATCTATGTTCAATAAAGTGAACTTAGATTTTCTCTATGAGTAAGAACTAAAATTTTTCAACAACATCATGAAATTTATTTTCGGTGATTCTGGAGATACTATTTTTACGAGAATAGAATATAATGATTTTTTTATTTCTTCTAATGAAATTTCTCAAATTTTTAACTATCCTCAAATGGGAGTCATTAACTTTGATCTATGGTCTATTGGAGATAAGGATCATAATTCTAAAGGAATTATGTCTTTTATTTTTATATTAACAAACATTAGGAATATGTTTTTAAAAATCTTAAGGCAGGTCAAAAAAAATGGTAACGTTTATTCAAACTCAAATTTCTCCAAGGATGGATGAAAAGGAGAAAAAAATTATTCAAACATTTATATAATGTTTCTATTTTTAAGTTAAATAAAATTGAATTTTCTAAGGTATATGTTCAGATATCTTCAATACTACTGTCAACCAGAAGCAAGGATGACTTTTTATACTTTTGGAAGGATAATTTATTGGATTCTATTTAATAAAGATGTGATTCGATTAATGGATTCTTGAATAAAGTTTCATCACAGTAATTTAATCATTGTGGGAACTCTAAATAAATTAGGTTTTTCCTACAGTACTATAAAAGGCACATTGTTACATTTTGGTGCTGATGAGCAATAGGGTTTTGGATCTTTTACTCGAGGAAGAAAAATGCTATTAGATATTAAGGAATTAAAGAAACCAGAGGTCAAAGAATTTTTAAACCTGCCCAGATAAAATTAAGTTTTATTGAAGAAGAAGAAGAGGATAAAGAAAATATGCTAGAGGAATTGGTTACGAAACAAAGGAATATAGTAGATCCACCGACTAAAAAACCATTGTAGGGTTTATGGGAATCTATTAGGTCGGTTCATTTGGATGAACCAATTCTTGAAAAATAACAATAGGATGAAAGTCAAATTTGTGTTTTATAGGATGTTGTTATTCCATTTGTTCATAAGGAAGAGCCAGCTATTCAAGAAGAGAAATAGATGCTCAGATTAGAAAATGTGGATACATAAATTATTGATATTCTTGTTTACTCAGTTTTTTATCATTTTGGTTAGAGGAAAGAATCTCTTTCTAGAGAAAAAATAGAATTTATTTATATTATATCTTGTTCATGTGACAAATCAATTGAAAAACTAGTAGATAAATGTACGGAAAATTCAACTTCTAATAATCTATGAATTATGGTTGTTTGTCAGACACAGAATCTAGATGAAGGAACATATGATTATTTATCACATCATGTTGAAGAGATTGTGATTAAGTTTAATAAATCTTAGGATTAAAATGTAAATCTTCATAAAGAGCTCAAAGTTGAATGGAAAAAAGTTTCAGAATATTAAATAAAATTCTATTTCAAAAAACGATTTTGATGATTTCAAGAGAGAAATGTTGGATGATGTTTGAAACCTAAAGTCTGAAGTTGTTTATAAATCATAGATTTCATATATAAAGTGGTATTTGGGGAGACAATTTGGGTCAATCAAAAGTAGTGTCAGTCAGACCAGTACATCTTCCTCTGATCCTACCTCTCAAGATCTGATTCAATGATTTCAGGCAATTTTAATAGTTATGGCAGACATAAATAATCATTTATATAACCTTTAGTGAAATATTGATCATTTATCAGTTCAATTTTACAATAAAAAATTTCTAGTTGACCAATTGACCTAGAATGAACCGTGTATCAGATTTCTTCTGAACAAATTCAAAGATAAATTAGAAAAGTTTATGCAACAATAAGAGAGTTTACATGAATTTTTGAAAGTCAATCTTGTTGAAAATTTTCATATTAGTCAATATTCTAGGATTCAGATTATGAAATTGGGAGATATTAATTTGAAGAAATTGTTTGTAAAAATAGAAGAGCTAAAAGACATGTTCCATTCTTCTTAAAATATAGCAGAATCAGAAACTGATCCAAATCCTACCCACCTTTCCTACCCAAACCATATCAGTTGGATAACCTGTTTTATAATCAAACTGACTATTTTACTTATACAATTTTTTATTAATAAAAATTATTTATTCTTATTTTAATTACTTTATTTCATCTTCTTTTATGTTTATGTCTATAGACAAATAAAGTCTTATTTATCTAGTCATATTATTATAACATTCACTTACTGATCTCTGTAAAATTAAGCGGCTTTTAATCTTTTTTTATACTTTATTTTTTATCTAGCAAAAAGGGGGAGAAATTTGGTTAAACACAACATTTATTTTTATTTAGATAATTTGGTCAAATTGAATTTCGAATAATTTTATTTTTAATTGTTTTAAAAATTCTATATTTTTTTACTAATTTTATAGGTTTTGTGAGCATAAAAAAGGGGGAGATTATTGGGCATGTATTTTCTCAACAATACTCTCTAAATATTATTAATTTTGATTCTCAAAAACACCCTTGTTTTTTTACTGATGATATTACTTTAACTGTATTTCAAGAAATTATTATTCTTTATCATTCTTATTTTCTAATTATATTCAAGGCTTTTATTCATGAGGAATATTCTACAAAGTGTTCTAAATGCTATTAAGTGTATTCTGGAAACATTGTTCATACCCTACATTGAGGAACGTAATGTAAGGAACAAACCCTATGTTTGTATTAAACCTTATGTTGAAAGATCATCATGTATGGTAAATCAACCCTATGTTGAAAAAAATGCATGGATAAAGAATATTACATTTGTATTTAACCTTAAATTTGACAAATATAAAAAGTATGATTAATTAACCCTATTTAAGTATAGAATCCAACATTTGAGAAGAAAATGTATGGATCATCAACCTTACTTTTGTTATCAACCTTACATTTTCAACCAAACATTTAGAGAATGATAATTATGTTGTTTAACCCTACATCTGGTATTTTATCATTTTATAATGTAACCTTACATTGGACTTTTCAACATAAAATATTTGAATTTACAATTTAATCGGAGTTTCGTGCAATAGAATTTGAAGAATCTTAGGCCGATTTAAAGCTATTTTTGGACTTATTCAATGCTCGTTATAATTAATTCAAACAATTTTATTCGGTAAAAACTCTCCTATTATAAAGGAATTTTACAACTACTCTGAGCTATATTATGAATTTGAATTCTCACGATCTGTCAGGAAATTTTCTTGGATCTGGAATTTCAAAGATAGCTCTCTTATTTAATTATTATATTAGTGTATTTATTCAATATATGTGTGCAAAGCAAAAAAAGGGACACATATTTCTATTAAACTAAATTCTTGTAAAGATCTTTTACAAATCTACTACAATAATATATTAGACTCTGTTATCTGCATAAGAGGAACCACTTTGGAGATATATATGTTTTGAATCTTTTATTTTCTGTAAGTCTGCTACTGCTAATCATTTCTGCCTTTATTTAATGATCTATTGAAAACAAATCCCTTCAGAACTACTCTTTCTTGAAGAAACTATTTTTTAAATAAGAATATCCATTTACTGTCAATTGTTGTTACAACTGTGAAGTTCAATAGGAAACTTTAAAATCAGTATATTTTTTATTGAGAATTCCAACTTCTCCTACTCGGTTTTGGTGGATTATCAACTTCTTGATCTAAGATGTGGATATTTGGTTCTATTTTAAAGAACTAGAAGGCTTTTTTTCTAGCCTTATCTGTAAAGGTGAAAACTTCCTGCACCAAATTGTGTACTGATCTTATGATATAAGGACCTGACTAGTGAAATTCACCAAACTCGCATACAGAGTAATTGGTGGAGTTGATTAGGGGATCTTTGTACCCCAAACGAATATAAAAATATATTTTCTGTATTTATATTTTATCTAGTTCTCATAATTTCATACATAATATAAACACTTTTTATCCACATAATCTACAGTTGAAGTCAAAATAAAAAATTGTGGAATATTTTGAAAAAACATAATACACCCCTCTCTTGTGTATATTTTTATATTATTACCTAACACCTAATACTCTTTATTTCTATACCAACATCAAAAAAATATTTAGTGTTATTAATACATCAATCATTTGTTTTACAAAATATCACCTTATCCCTAAATCACTTTTTTATTTTTCAGTACTATTCAATGTTTGTTTCAAATCCTTAAAAAACTATTCTGGAACAATCCTTATATTTTTCATGGTTATTATATATATAATTTCATTGATATACTACTTTTATAATATATTTCTCAAATACCAATAATTAAACACTTTAATCCTTACATTTCATCAATTTCCATAGCATAGGTTCCCCCTTAGTTTAGGATTTAACCCTTGGATTATGGCATTGAATTAGATAATTCCCATATTCTTTACAAATAATATATTGATCAAAAAAAGGTTATGTAGGATTTAATTCAATAAATTCCATTATACAATTCTTTTTTTGTGGAAACTATCTAATTTATATCCTAGGTTTAAAATTAAAACACATTTGAGTTCCATTGTGGAATTTCTCTTGGGGATTCTTTCCAAATTTTTGAAATGTAAAAACTTTAATATTCTTTCCTTTATCACATTTATCAAATGAACTTCCTTGATAATTCACCACCCTATTCTTTGATATCATTGGACATTAAAATATTTTCTAATTGTAAATTGTGATTTTTGTTAGCTGGTTTGGCATAATCACAAGATGTCTTACTTGAACTCCCATAATGTTAGTTATATCACTTGGGAAATCATAATATTTTCCGTCTCATTGGTTGTTCACTTGGTTCAAAATATTTCCATCCATTTATTCAAATAAAGGGAAAAATTAGGTTTGCGTACTTTTAAACTGTTAAACCCAAAAATAGAAAGACAATAACATTAAAGGGAATAATTGCAAATTACATATATTTCCTTAGCTTATGTATTTATGGGATTCAATATCTGTTATCCAAATTATATTTCCTATCATTGAATTTTCTAGGAATTGTTTTTCCTTAATATTGGTTTATAATGAGATTTTGAATTTACCAAAACATATCCCCTATGAGTTTTAAACTGGGTATGCAGCAAGGCTCCTTGTCGTGCACTAGTTCCTAAGTGATTCTAGCTCAATATAGTGTTTTTGGGTTATCACCCCGAGTTATATATGTTCTATAGTCACATCCACTTGTAGTATCCATAAATAGATGTGTTTTAGTGAAAACCACTTACTCTATACTTTACCAAAACTTTGGAATATTTTCTTATACTTATTGTTATCCCTAAGGATTTCACTGTAGTTTTCTAATCCTAATCCAAAAAATAACTTGACTTTACTCTAATTCCAACAATAGAATTCTAGAATTATTTATAGTGGTATACAATTAATACATATCAGGACACTCCATAAGATATTACACCTCATAGGTGGGAAAACCCACCATACCGTGTGGTAGACCTTTCCTCATAAATACCTTTGGTAGAGATCTATGCTTCTTTTAAATCCTAGATGTGAGAATTCCCAATGATCAAATAACATCCTTTTCTACTCATAAAAATTATGAAAACCCACATCTTTATTACATATTAATACATTATTTATTATATAGTAATACACTTAATACAAACTAGATGATCGAGAATCCCAGTTTCTTTAGGTAATTAGGTACAGAAGACAAAAAAAATGATACATGGATACAAAAAATAGTATTGAAAATATCCTTAACATGATTTTAAAATTTGATTCCATTTAAAATTGTACAGAATAACCTTGGGATATACATAATAAAGGGGGTAACTATAAATATTGTAAGGGAATAAAAAATCATAGTATTAAGAAATTATTACATGTTAGAAAATAGAAATTTCCATGGGACATAAAGGGTGTGAGGATCATAAACCCGAATAAAGAGGCATGATATAGAATGGTAATATAAAGGCAACAAGGAAATGTAGAGAAAAAATTAAACATGACGTCATAAAAATAATACATGGTAAAAACACAAGAAATAATAACATAATGTTATTAGGATAACTAATCCTACACCATACATGGAATCTCATGAGACTAAAACATTACCCAATGCATTCGATCACTAGCTGGGTGCACCCATCATAATCATATTATGTACATGCACAAGTTTGCCACATATATCTTATAAAATAAGAACATAATTAATCAAATTTAATAAATTGATTTAATATTTTGGGTTATAATCTTGCATTTCACCAATTAATGAATTATGGGTACACCTAGGTGAATAAACTTGAGTGGAAATGTTTATGCGTATAAACCTCATAAATGTTTTGTATGGAAAATCGCAGTGAGATTTCGATAGTATAATGGTAGTACATGAAGAATCATAAAATATTTAGATGATAGATAATGGGATCTTTAATCACTTGTGAGTTAAAATTAATATATGAGGTATATGTAATAACATTATCCAACATGAAAATTTGTTTTTTAAGAGGAATAATACAGGTAGGTTTCTTAAATAAAAACATTACATTGAAAAATTATAGGATGATTTTCTTAGAATAATGAGGATACATAATGAATTATGGGAGGGATTAATGAGACATAAATGGGTAAATCATCACATGAAAAATCATAAGGTAAGTAATAAAGATTTTTAAGGTCATATTCCATCAAAATTAATTGGAAGAAAAAGGGCATTACATAAATATTGTTCTTGAATAAAGAGGAGAAAGAGAGGATCCCTTACTAAATTGTAACATAGTAACAGCTTAGGTAAATTCTATAACAAGAGGGGTTAAATGATATATTATTGTTCAGAAGTAAATTTTAATTTATAGGGGTCTTCATAAAGTTAATTAAACTTAACCAATTGAGATTAAAAATTCTAAATACAACGAAGGTTCTTGAATTGAAAAGAATAGAGAGAGGTCCCTTACTAAATTTCACCATATTAATGGATTAGATAAATCATATAATGAGATAGTATAAAGTATCTATTATTTTTTGGACACTAATTATAAACTATAATAACTTTTATAATATCATGAATTCATAACCAATTGAGAATAAAAAAGGTTGAATATAAATAAGTTTCTTGAATTGAAAAGACGAGAGAGAGGTCCCTTACTAAATTTTGGAATAGTAACGGATTAGGTAAATAAAATAATGAGAGGGGATAAATTGATATATAATTTTAATAAATAAATTATAAATTCATGAAATCATAAACAATTTAGAATCAAAATTATGAATAAAAATAAGGATCTTGAATTGAAAAGAAGATAGGGAGGTCCCTAACTAAATTCAGCATCATAAAAGCTTAGGTAAACGCTATAATGATAGGGGATAAACGATATATCATTATTATGTCATTAATTTTATAGTATATGGGTCATTATAATGTAATGAAAAAATAACCAATTGATAATCAAAAGGTTGAATACAAATAAGGTGTTTTAAATGAAAATGAGAGAAGTCCCTTACCTTGAGAGGGTGATTCCAAAGGATTATGTGGGAAATCCCATTCAGGCCTCATCACTTATGAATACAAGAGTGGGAAATAAATTTTTATCCCACTTATGTCTATAATAAACATGATCAAATATGTATATAGATATATAGGGTCAACTGGTTGTATTGGAACCCCATGATTTTGTGGGATATCACTTACTCGGTTGGGAACCTAATTAGATTGGACAAAAAAACATAAAATCCTTGATTTGGACACCATGCTAGAGTACTGGTGGAGGTGGATATGGATTCCACACTGGTTGAATAATTTTTTATTATAATAGGTGATGATTGTATGAGACTTTAGATTCATTATGAGAGGATTCCTAAGTTCTTTTCTGGTTGTAAATATATTGGGAATTTTATTATTGATTGTAATATAGATTAAGAATGTGTCCTTTGCAAGTTCAACGGACATGAAGATGCCTCATGTCGAAGAAGAAAGGGGAATTATGTCTTTCCATGAATATAGATGGTGAGAAATATTGATAAAGGTGGGGAGGTGTCATATATGGAGGTGAAGGAGGCCGGTGGAGCGCTCCCTGCTATTATTTATGGGGACCTGGGGGTGCCTAAGGTGCAAGATACTATGTATCATGTTCTTCCAATAATAGATACAAATGTTGGTGTTGTATCCAGCCCCACTATGGTTAATGAATTGGTTTCATAGGGTTGTGACATTTCTGGTCACAGTGATGATATGAATAATCCAAATAAAGGGATAGAGGTCGCATCATTGGGTGTCTCAACTGGAAAAGGAACTTCTATTGGAGATCATAGTGAGGACCCCTTCCTACCTGTTCCTCATTCCAAGGATACCTGAAGAAATGCTTCTGATGGGGGTTCTCCCGAACATCTTAATGATGGAAATAAGTTCACCCCTTTTAATGGGAGTTTTGGGTAAGATGATCCTCATATTCCTCCAGACTCTGTGAGGGATGTTCGACAAATCATCATGATGACCAAGTCGGTTCTGTACCATTTGAATAGGTCAATGATAGAGACTATTTGAAGACTCTCATGGAAATCCATGGAAAAAAGAAGGGAGGGGAGCAAGGAAAAGGGAATGCAGATTGAGTGAAGTTGGGGGGACTTGGACACGAACTAAGCCCTCCCCCCCCCCACCCAAATCAATGAAAATTTTATATTGGAACTATCATGGGCTGGGAAACCCCCAAATCGCCAGATCCATACAACATTTTACTACAGACCACAAGCCAATTCTAATTGGTAGAGCGAAACCCAAAATGCTCTCTAAGAATTTGAAAGGCTTTAAATGGACCTCTCTGGGTTACATCTTGGTCTCGAACAACATGTAAGACATCCATATGGATCATCTATGGGTTTTAAAGCATAATAGCATACTAATTTCTGCAGTTCATGCTAAACAATAGTGTATTTCAGTCTCTCTTGATGAGAAGGGTGTTAATATTATGATCATGTTTGTTTATTCTGCTACTTCTTACATCAGATGGAGGGAA
Source organism: Viscum album (assembly GCA_963277665.1). Classification (NCBI taxonomy): domain Eukaryota; kingdom Viridiplantae; phylum Streptophyta; class Magnoliopsida; order Santalales; family Viscaceae; genus Viscum; species Viscum album. The sequence goes on along the minus strand of OY728136.1, from coordinate 1,763,083,229 downwards.
TTATGGGAAGAATGTGGGGATATTTCGGGTATGATTAGATACAAATGGATGATTATGGGTGATTTTAATATTGTTTTATTGCCTAAGGAGAAAACTGGACTAAATTTCAATTATGTTGCATCTGCTGAATTGTTTTCATGCATTGATCAGTGTAGTCTTGTTGAAGTACCAATTTCAGGTTCTAAATTCACATTGTGAAGATACTCTTTAAGTGGAAGACAGGATAGTAAACTCGATACATGTTTTATTTACATGGATGATATGAATGAGGTTACTGAAATATTTAGTCACATTCTTCCAAAATATCATTCAGATCATAACCCAATACTTGTGGAGGTACCCACCTCCACCACAAGGTTAGTCCCATTACCCTTTCACTTTAACAATGGGTTGCTCAATACACCTGGATGTAGGGACATAATTGATAAGGCTTGGAAAATGGTATTTGTTGGAATCCAAATGTTTATTCTTGTTGACAAAATGTGGAATGTTAAGGTACACTTAAATTCATGGAGTAAGAACTCCTTCTCCAACCATGATTGTGAGATAAAGCTTGCTGAATAAAGGCTTTCTAACTGCCAATCTTGCAACCAGTCTAATGACAGCCCCTCTAGGGAGGTTATAGAGGCTCTTGCAAAGCTTGATGGTCTGTTGATTGTCAAGTAGAGGCTTGACTGTTCTATACTGAATTTCATATGGTTAAAAGAGGGTGATCATAATTTAATGTTCTTCAGTGGACAGCATAAGGAAAAAAGTTTTGTTAGGTATGAAGGATGTTAATGTCAATGGGTGTATGTACACCTTAAAAAGTGAAATTTAGAGTGCAATGGTATTGGACTAGATGGGCTTCCTAAAAAATTATCCATTTTCTACTAGTATATCCTTAAGGAAAGCATGTTAAATGCAATTAGGGAATTTTTTTCCATGCCTCCATCCCTCACTAATGTAACTCGAACTTTGTTTCCCTCAGACCCAAAAAAATCAGTTTATATTAGGGATTTCATGCCAGTTTCACATGGAAATACCATTCTAAAAGTAATTATCAAGATCCTGATGACTCATTTGGGTGGGATTATAAAATATTTTATTTTCCCAAATAATTTTGGATTGGTTCCAAGTATAAGTATCCAGAATTGTTTATTCAAAGATTTTGAGAGTATTAATGCTATGAAGAAAAACTCATGGAAGGGGTGCTTCACTCTAAAGATTAATACATCATAAGATTTTGAAACTATCAAATGAAGTTTTTTTATTTTGAATTTCTCAGAAGTTATGTATTTTTTAATGATTTCATCAAACGGATTTCCACCATTATAAATTCTATGAGGTTTTCCATTCTAATCAACAGATCACCTACGGGATATTTCACTTGTACCATGGGTGTTCATTAAGGATATCCCCAATCAAGGAACCTATTATCTATTTTATAGGACTACATGAGTAGATTAGTTATTTAACTCACTCTACTTGGAATTTATAAACAACTACAGGTTAGCTGGAACAGCCTCATTCCCTCTCATCTTCTCTACGTTGATGATATTTTTTTGTTTGGGAAACCTTCAAAGCATACCAATAGTGATATTAAAGCCCTGCTCAGTCATTATGAAGTGGTTTTTTGTCAGATGATTAGTTGGAATAAATCCTTCATCATATTTGGGAATGGGATCACTTTCAGAAGACAAAATAGAATTGCTAGGATACTTGGTGTGATAAAAAGATCACTTTCATTCACAAACCTTGGGGTTCCTTTATTCAAGGTCAGAGTTGAATGAAAATTCATTAAAGAAATTTTATTTGGAATTATAAATCACCTTTCTGGTTGGAATGGAAAGACCATGTCACAAGCCGGAAGGGGTTTCCTTATCAATTCGGTGATTACTTCTAAGTTTGTGTACTCCTTTTCTCTCTACCATTGGCCAAGGTGAATATTGAATGAATTGTAGCGAATGATTAGAAATTTCTTGTTAACGGGCTTGGTTCATGAAAATAAACTTATTACAATGGCTTGGATGGAGTTTATTAAACCCATTGACATGGGAGGTCTTGGGATCAAGGATCTCAAAGCATTTAATGATATCTTTCTTAATAAATTCACATGGAATCTCTTAGTTTTCAATGACCCATTGGTTGATTTTTTTGTCTAGCTGGTTCAAGTAGTGGCTACTAAGTGGGTACCCCCACTATTTAATATCCTCTATATGGTTAGGAACTCATTCAAGGACATCATGATGAACTCAAAGTGGCTGGTTAGCTATGAATCCAACCTCTATTGTTGGCAGAATAATTGGCTGGAAATCCCCTTTGATAACAACTTTCTCCCTCCATATGTGTCCTAGGTGACTATTATCTATGCAATGCACCATACTAATTATCTGGTTGGGATTATCTCAAATCAATAATTACTGGAAATCCGGAGATATGTGTGTATGGACAAGGACACCTTGGTTTGGAAACCTAATTCCAATGGGATCTTCACCACAAAGGAATATTATTTTTTGAAATGTGTGAGATCTTGCAGGGCACCTAGGTGGTTGGTTCAATTTAAAGTTCCTCATGTTCAACACTCTATATTTACTCTACTTTTGAGGATTTAACATAACCACCTCTTGACGCATGATCAGTAGATGAAAGAATCCTATATTCTTATTTATGCCTACCTTCTATGTATGCGGGTTACAGAATTTGTAACACACCTTTTCATGGACCGCTCATATGTATGGAAGATATGGAATTACATTGGTTCTGTTTTCTAATTTGATTTTTCTCATTGTAGGTCTATTAATGAGCTCCTACTATGGATATGTGATAGTGGGAAAAGCATACAAGTGCACAATATACTAGTTTTTTTTGTATCATCAGTTGTTTTATTTATATGGTCATCATAGAACCAAGCTCTATTCTTTGAAAAATCTTCTTGCTTCCAAGTGGACTGCATTGCCATTCAAAAAGACATTCATTTTTTCGCTCTTATCTAGCAAGGTTTGATGCAGAATTCATGTGATGATTGGTTTACTCTCTGGGAGATTGGGTGGCTAGGAGACCGAAGAAACCTATCGTTCTCTGATTTTTTAGATGGGTTCCACTGATCCCACTTTGCATCAAAGTTATTATTTATGGAGCTTCCTTTGGCTCTCTTGGACTAGCGGGATGTGGGGGCGTGTTTTGAACCTATTGCGTCTTTGTTAAAGTATTCTTTCACCACTTCATTGGACAAGGTAATGCTTATAAAGTTGATCTCTGAGATTTTATTTTTGCATTCAAGTATTCCATTAAATTAAACTAGTCTCCATTATGGACTGACTCGGATTCAAAATTGGTGGTGAACTCTTTCAAAGAACAATCAAAAAATGTGTCGTGGTGATTTATCCCATATTGGATTTCATGTCTCAATCATGCCCACAATCTACAAATATCTATATCTCATGTCTATAGGGAAGTGAACCAGGTTTCTAATGCCCTTTCAAAAATGGTACTTGTAGAGTCAATTACCATGTGGTCTTTCAAGCTGTATGAATTCTGTTTTTTTATTGTGGATGATGACATTTGGCGTATGTGGCATTCACGATCTTTAAATACCCCTTGTAATGTCTGATTATCTGTAATTTTTCCATATTTAATAACTTTAGGGGCAACCTACTCAGACCCAGGATTTTCTTGTTAAAAATGGGATCTTTAGTGTGTTTATAAAGGAAAAAACAGGGCAGTTCTTCATTATTTTCCAAACGTAGGTTTTGTACTCTTTATAATAAAATAATCAAAGCCAAAAACCATACCATGGTTTTTCCCAAGGATTCTTTCAAATGGAAGTGTTTTTCATTATTTAATAAGGAAAAAGGTCTGAACTCAACTAAATATTACCCTTGCTGGGGTGTTAGTGAGTCATGTTTATAAATAATTGACTTTAAAACATTAAAAAATAATATATCTTTTAGAGTATTCTTAAAGGCTTTATATAATTAATAAAATAACCTAAAAACATTATTTTAATGGTTAAAAATATATTTTGTTTTGTATAACTTTTATAGAATTTATTTTATCACATTTTGGATTTTCTAATGTCATAAAACACATTGTATTTTATATCAAATATTGTTGTAACCAAAAAATATTATTGTCTCGGAAAATAATGAAAAAATAAAAATTGAATAATTTCAATAAAATGGTTAAAAATATGATATTTATTTTATAAAAGTTATTCAATAAATATTAGAAATTAAACTTTGAAACTAAAATATGTATTTAGTCAAAAATAATTTTTATTTGACAATTATAGTTTTCTTAACATTAAAAAATTACATTTTCACTTCATAAAATTATATTATCAATTATATATACTATACAATATGTAATAATAATAATTTATTAAAATATAATTTATTTTAAAAAAATTATTAATTCATTAAAAGTAATGTTTTAGTAGAAATTTTATATTACCCAAAAATACAATTCGGGTTTTATCTTATTAAAAATAATTTTTTTAATCAAATGAATTACTTAATAATTTATAAATTCAAAACAAGGAATGAATATAATAATTATTTCATTGAAAATAATATATAAATATTCATAATGTTAGGAAAAAACTTTATTATTATTATTATTTTACCCATAATTGATATATTTTAATTTTACCTAGGTAATAAATATTTACTACAATTACAATTCATATTGAATAAAAAATAAGATAACATTATTACATAATCTTAATTACCATGATTCAAAATAAATAACCCATTTTATAAAATTACCTTTACATAATTTTAATAATTTAATTTAAAATAAAACATCCAAGTGCAATGAAAAGTGATTTCTTGAAAAATATATTTTTTCAAGAAATGATGATTTTACTTTAACTCTATAACTACTAATATTAATTACATGAATTTAAATTAAAAACTATAGATATATAAAAATTAAATTAAATTAAAAAAATTCATGTTAGGGGTTATTTTTAATTAATTAAAATGGAGAAATAATATGCATTTTAAAATAGTTTTCAGATAAATGTGTTTTCAAGCCTAAAAATTAAATTTTTCAAAAATCCAGTATAAAGATGACTTAAATTTAATTAATTGGATAAAATATAAATAAATAATAATTATGTTACTTTGAAATAAAATTAAAATAATAATGGTGATTTTAAATTACTAATTTTATTAAAATAATTGATAGTTTTAAACAAATGGGTATTTGTCACCATTCACTGAATAAAATCATATTTTATGAAAAATCCCAAAATTTCACACAAAGTTAATTTTTATATGATGATATGAAAAAATTATTTAATTTTTTCAAATAGATTTCCTAAATTTTATATAAAAGAATTATATTATTTTTTAGAAAAATAAATAAAAATCATCTTTAAATAAAATATATTTTGAGGAAGCAAAAGACATTTCCCAAAAAAAATAAGTGATTAAATACTAAGTATTTTAAATAAATTTATGTTGAGTAGGACACAAACACACACACAAACACACACATATATATATATATCATAAATTAGTTAATCTAATTCATACATGTAAATTTACAGGTAGGTTATAATGGTCATATTTATATAATCATTGCTTGTTTGGGATCGGTGTTGTATATCGCATACTCTATCAAACATTTTTTTTTATTTTAAAAACTCAGAGATTTATAAAAAAAGTGAAATAGTTTTTATAAGTCTTTTCTAGACACACTGGTAACAATTCAATCCACTGTCCATTAACGATCGTATAGGGAGAGACCTTTGTAGAGAACCACTGTTATTTCCCCAATCAAACTCACTTCATATTCTCTTTCTCTTATAAGAACCACTAGAGCTATCACTAGAGGAAAAAAGGAACTTTGGTAAATACTAACTTACTCACCAGTTCAATCACTTCCATAAATTCCATATTCACCACATCTTCATAGGTGGTGAGCTTTAACATCAATAACTTAGATGAGATATCATATCAAGGATCCATCTGAAACCTCTAATCCTTCATCTTCTCATTAGATACCACATCAAATAAAAACGTGAAGATAATGTTGGATTGACTAGCCTACTCTAACTCTGAATAATCCCCTTTCTCAAGATTGGGAAACTTTAATGATTTATCCATGGTTATATATTCTATGTAAACTTCTTCGTAAATATGTCTTTTGAAGTATTTCCACTATAAGATATCATGATTCTTAGTGAATAAAACCAATTCCCACCAACATCTACTCACACATTCAATCTTGAAATTGAATAAATTATATTTGAATAAATATAGATTATATAGGAATTTGAAAATGCTCTTGAGTTTTCCTAACCAATCCTCTACCTCTTAAAGAAAATTAATCCTATGAAAAAACATTGTTTTCTACTGATGAAATTATTTGGCCCAATTATTATCCTCGTCCCTTTGAGTTTTATCCTCAGTATACTGGACTGGGGAAAGTTACACACGCTTTTCCATAGATTAAACCATTTCCACCACTGATTTAAATAGATTTTGATCAACTGTAGGTTTTCCCCTACATGGTTAATTGTTAATACCTTCACAAGGAATCACTAGAAGTCTTCTGGGGGGCACAGTACTACACATAGATATAAAAAGAGACATAAGAACTTGAGATCCATAAATAATTTCAAAATTTAAAATAACAAAATTCAATTAAAATTTTTAAGAGACAATAGAAAATTAAGACTGTGATTAAAACACTCAAAATCCAAAAGACACATTTCCCAATAACTTGTGGTAACTTAAGGCTCGTCATTCTGAGATATGGTGGGGAAATAACTAGAAATTTACCCCTAAAGTCCCTAAATTCCTATATCATGTCAACTAAGACATCCTAAAATTCATAAAAACAATGTAAATGGAAAAACCATCCTTAAATAAAAAAAATCATGAACCAACTCATATTACCAAAATATTCATAATCTAAACTGGTTTGGAAATGAAATCAAGGGTGTTCCTTAACCCCATGTACAAGTGACAAGTTTATGGTCATCAAGAAAACCATTTTCAAAAAGTTTCGCTATAAACAATCTAAAACAAGGTGATATAAATATATAGAATAGAGACGGTATGAAAAAAAGACAACAATAGAAAATATTCCATCGTTAGGAAATATGCATGAATAGTTATATATAAAACCCTAAGTATAAAAGAAATTGTTGATTCCCAACTCCATTTCACATGACATCAACTTCATTCTCACACACCCTGGTAACAAAAAAACCTACCTCCACCATATGTTGGATTACCCTTACCTATATTTGATAAAACTATATCTAGATACACCAAAATGTGTTTGCAGGGTATGGGAAAAGGATACTAGTAGGATCTATCCAAGTGTTTCATAATCATACTTTATTAAATAAACCAATTGTGATCAAATAAATAGACATGAGGTATGATATACAATTCTACATAGTTTCATATAAAACATGGATAAATCACTTTTTCAAGATTTGAAAAATATAAAAATATTTTTTTCCTATTTGGTGTGCACATTACGCTAGCAGGATTGGTCTAGGGTGTAAGTGTTCACTTTTAAGAGCGGGTCATTTGCAAAACTTAGGCAACATGTTGAACACATTACACTATAAAAATATATTTATGGGTAAAGAGTTCATCCCTAAGGATATCTCCCCTCCTCATCGTCAATCTAATTTTGGTTTACCATAATATAATCATTAAATATAAATTTAATATTTGAAACCATATAAATCATGCTTTAAAACCATTTTCATTAATAACACTAAGGGGGAAATCCATTTTCCAAAAAATTTCAAACATCAACCCATTTTATCAAAACATTTCTCATGCATTTAAAATCCATTTCAAAACCAATTTTCAATATATTTCCAAACACCATTTTTTAAAACTATTTAGAAATAAATTTCTAGGAGTAAGAAATCAAGTTTTAGAAGAAAAATCCAGATCATGAAACCACCTACCTTGAGACACTTATAATTATAAAAATTTCAATGGATCCATAATCCAGAAGAAACTGAGGTTTCCAAAAGATAAGAAAGAACCCTAAGCTAATAATTCTCAAATAAGAATCCAAAATTCCTCATTTATAGAATAACATAAGATATAGAAATCACTTACCACAACAATTATCAAAGAAAAGAAAATTACCAATGAAAATATAGAAAAGAAACCCAATTCAGTGATAGAACTATTAGAAACACAATTAAATCATGTTACCAACATTATATATATAATCAAAATCCCTGACCTAAGGTTCTATTCAATTATAGATGACTGGATCAATATGACCAATGAATAGAGACCAAGAATGGGAAACATAAGAGTTAAAAACTAGATTCAAAACCAAAAGATCTGTTAAAAATGATCACCAAAAGACAAGTAATCTTAGAAATCTCCAAGAAATGTCTCTTTGGTTGAGATCATATTCCACTAGAAGATAAATGAGGCAAAATGGATGAGTTTAAAGTCTTGGAATTAAAATACATAAAAATTAATACATGTCAGACACTTTTTCCATGTTCCATGACAAACCATGTGCCAACCGTTCACCACCTTCTATCCTACTGGAGAAGTTACATGGTCTAAAAAATCATGTGTTGACTATAAAAAATTCCCCTTCCCCATATTGCATTTTTGGAGGAAAAATTTTTATGGTTTGTATTAATTATGAACTTAACTGTGCGCCCTCCTATGGAACCTCAAATTAAGGTTCACAATTACCTAGGAAAACTGGTATAATTTTCATGAACCATGATCTGACCTTGAATAGGGCCAAAAAACTATAAACTTAAAAAATTCAACCAAAATGACTTAATAGAAGAACCAAAATAAAGATAGTCAAAATAAAAAAAATTAAACCCCCAAAAGAACCACCCGGATGTGAAAGATCATTTCATATATTGAATTTATCCAGATTAGTAGACATAATATTTATAATATTTTCTTTAATAATATATAAATTTATATTATACAAATAAAATCAAACCATGATATATTTTTTTGAATAAATATTATTTTATTATAAATGTCCATTATATATAAATGTATTTGAAATGTACTTCATCCATAATCTCTATATGATATTAATTTTTAAAAAAATCTTTAAATATCTATAGGATTTAAAAATATTTAGGATAAAATAAAGATTTAATTTTTGTACCACTTGTTAGATGTTTATTTTATCTTCGATAGCCTTCAATTAATTAAGCACTATAAGTTACGGTACATTCAAGACCATATACTTTTATTCAAGAGTTTTGCTAATAACAAAAATATATTCGTTTTTATGAAATTAATTATAATAAATTTTATAATATTAGTGATTCAATATATGCATATATCATAGATTTTGGAACTTCCATTATGCATACTTAACACATTCATGAAATACAAAAAATACTCACATTCATCATCATTTTTATAATTTCCAATTCTTGGGGTTTGTCATATATTAATTATTAGGTTCATAATATACTCACAATGGGTTAGACCCATCAATCCAAATATATTTTAATCTGTGGAACATTTGGTCTGAATTGTTTTAAAATTCATCAATTATGGACTGAAACTACCAAATATTTTAATGTAGGTTTGTCAGTATACTAGAATTGATGTAACTAAATCTTCCATATTCCTTGCACATTCCCCCATTATAGTCATAATTATATTTCATAAAATGATATTTCTAATCTTTTTCACCCAAGGGAATAAAACAAAAAATGGTTGATAAAGTTCTATTATTTTTAAAATACTCAAAGTCTATAAAAAATGAATAACTTTTTTCATAAAAAATGTCTTTAATTTGGATGAATAATATTAAAAAATTATAATAATATTAACATTATGGAATGAATCATTTATTAAATTTAATGATTTTGGGATGATATATCATATTGTATCAGTATTTTCCATCCCATGAAAAATCACCTAATTTTTTTTTATATTTATGATCAATATTTATATGAGTTCTCTATCTTGTTGATAGACTCTAAAAAAAATAACATCCACTTTAGGATATGGTATATATCCAAAAACATCACATAATTTTCTTAATCTATAAGAGAAAAATAATACATAATTTTTTATTTTCTGATATTAATACTATTATAGAAAAATATAATAAATATAATTATTTTTAAACATAATGAAATATGAATTGTTTTCATATCAACTAATAGAGACATGATATTTCATATTCTCTATGAGCATGATTTTAAAAAAAAATACATTCACTTTAGAAAATTAAATAAAAAAATTTAGTCAATATCTATATTATTTTAGATTATGTAATTTAACATTTTGATCTATATTTTTTAAAATAAAATATACTTATATAAATTAAAATAAAATAGAGGTAAAACATACATAAAATATTTATAGAAAATTTTACAAAAGAAAATAATATCTTGATAATGGGTATTTAAACATTATCATTATGCATGGTACCTCTAGGATTTACAAAGAAATCGAATATGTCAAATTCTATTATATCATCATCATACATCATGAATTGTTATTAAATATTTGTTTCAACACTTTTATCCCTCTATTAAATTGATCATTGAAAAAGATAAAAAATTATTTCTTTGTCATACAATATATAAGTGTCTTATTCCCTTCTATTCCATATAATAATCATTCACTTTTAAAAAAATTTATTTCATTAGATGTGGTTGTTAATATTTCATCCACTTTTAGTGGTTTCATTTTTTATTTTTAGTTAATGTATGCCTACTTTGATTATAAATTTTATGTCAACCTCAACCATGACAATTTTTATTGCGATATTGAATGAAACCATATTCACATCAAAGAGTGGAGTCGATTTATTAATTTGAGTTTCATGATTACTCTTTGGGAGTTGATGGTGGAGAAATATTTTGATAAATAATGTGAACAAAAAATAATATATTATTAAAATAATTATAGAGAGTGAAGTTATGTTTATAAATTTTCACGATATAAAAACCAATATGTTAATACAAACATTGATAACCCAACATATTTCATATTAATAACATATTGGAAACATGATAAAAGAATAAAATTAATGTTAAAATAAATCCCAATATATTTTGTTTAATAAATATTATATTGGGATAAGGAGGGATAAAATTGATGGAATTTTAAATCCATTTAAAAAACCACCCATAAAAATTGTTCTATCCCAATTTAAAGGGTTCTTTACTTAAAAATTAAGTCTCAAATTTATTAAAATTATATGCTCCATAAAAATTGTATGGAATAGAAAATAGATAAAGGATATAAGTCCATTAAAAAAGTAAAATTAAATGAGATCCAAATCAAGAAGATTTAATTGATCAAGGTATGTCTTGACTTTTGAATTTCATTTATATAGATATGTGATAAATAAAATATTATAATATCCTAAAATAAGTGAAAATAATTTTATGTGTGGTGTCAGAGTGGGATTTTGAAATCTTTATTTCTTTACCTTGTAATTTATTATACGTCGTATTGAATTTAGAATTTGAAATCTGGATTAAATTAACAAATAAATTATTTTTCTTTTTTCATGTAATGGAATTTTTGAATCTCCTTACCTTGTAATCCCCGTTTTTAAAAATAATTATAATAATGCTATATTTTTAGTAATTAATTGTGATATGTTGGTGTTTTTAAAACTATCATATTTCTTCTTTATGATTGAATAATTTGATTCATAATTATATTTATAAAGGTTTTATTTTATGTGTTATATTTTCATAATAAGATTTTTTTCACTGGTTGTTTATCATGGTTTTCAAAGTCCATGGGGATATAAAATCTAGTATATAATTTGATGCATTTTTTTATATAAAAAATACATACAACCTTAAATTCCACTTATAACTAGATATTCTTGGGGTTTCTAAACCAATATAGAGTTGTATATATCTATATTTATATTGAAATTTAAACACAGTTTTAACAATTTTCACTTAACTTTAATATTTTTGAGAAATTAAAATTGTATTTATTTAATTTCATGACTATTAAATTTTTATTATAAGAAAGCTTTAATTAGGAACACTATTTTATGGGATTTTTTAATCACCGAACTTATCAAATAATAAAGTCAAATATGTTCCAAAATTATGTGGAAATAGTAATATATCAATTGCTCATAAATTTTATACTATTATAATATTTATGTGTAAATTTAAATACATTATTATAAGATATATATTAATTTTCAAAAGGTAATTTAAATATTTTTATAATTTATAAATATTATTGTTGGATATATATTTATATATATATTCATTATGAGGTTCATTTATATATCCGATGATAATAAATACTTCTAATTAATTCATGTATTATTTCTAAATAAATTCATTTTAATTAGTAATAATTATGATTTTTTATTGGTGTATCTCATAAAGAAAAATACTATTACACATTTTATGTTAAATAATTTTTATGAATTTATATATATATATATATATATATAACTCAAAGAATTAATTTTAATAATTTATTTTCATAGTTATCTTTTCAAAATAATTTTACTCAGATGCATCAATTGTTCTAATCTTTAATAGAGTAAACTGCTCTGCTTGGGGAGAGAAAATCCAATTTTACCTTGGAGTGTTGGATTTTGATTTAGGATTTTGAGTAGAGTAAACTTCTAATATTATGAAATACATTAGTGATGATGATATAATATATTATGCAACATGGGAAATGTTGAACATGTTACGTTGGATGTTCATGAAAATGACCATAGTAAGTAACATCAAGTCCAGTATCGCTAAAATTGAAATTACTAAGGAATTTCTGAAATCTATGGGGGTCAATCTCAAACTACTGATAAACCTATTTTGACCACATTAATCATTATATTAACCACCATGAATTTTTATGGTTCTCTTATTAGGCATGAGGATGTCATTGAAATGAAAAATATTGCAGAAAGACTTAAATATTTGGGAATGGAAGTGGATAAAAGTTTCCCAATATAGTTTTTTCAAAACACTTTTCCACCTTATTATAGACCATTCCAAATGTACTAAAACACCATAAAAGATAAATTGAATGTTCATGAACTGTACAGTATTCCAGTTCAAGATGAAACATAGTTAAAGAGGTAAAGAATCCACTCCATCCATTAAGTGCATAATCAAGGATGAAATAAACATGGTATAAATAAATTTGGATAGAGAAAGGGGTTATTAAATTTCAATGAGTCCTATTACATGAACCAAAAGAATTAAAATAATGATACATTAAATTTCTCTAGGTAATGTGGAAATTTCCAAAAGGATTTCTTAAAATGAAAGGCTTGGTTTAAAAATAAAGGTAAGAAAAATTATTATACATGTTTTTAATTAGACATTTATAGAGTTCCTTATAATTAAATATAGATTGATTCTGGTTTTATGGATATTTTTACTAACAAAATTCAGGGATTTATTTCAACCCAAATCACAAACCCAACAAAAAAGTTCATTTTTATGGGGAACTGCGTCATGTTTCTAGTGTAAGAATTCCAGACATACCATTTGATCCTTCATAGGGGATATAGTTTGGATTAATGTGAAACATTTTAGGTTCCTATTATTTCTAGGAATTTGGTTTCTTTATCATAAATTGATGAAAATGGATATTCTCTATATTTTGGTAATGGATATTTTAGTTTGTTTAATCATACATAAATGATTGGATCGGGTTTATTGTATGATGGTTTTTATAAACCAAATTTTGATTATTTTTATCCAAAAACACTTATAACCTTACATCATAATTTTGTTACTAAACCTGGTATAGTAAATGAAAATCATGATTATTTTTTGATAAAATTTTAGTTAATATTTCTACTAAAATATTAGAGATATTTATTAAATTTTAAATCCACCCAGATATATATTCTGTTAACCTAAAAGTTTTCTAGGATTGTATTAAAGGAAAAAAATAAGACAAAAAAAAGGTTTCATTGGAAGTGATCTACTCCTTGAGATCATTCATACCAATATATGTGAACATTTTGATTTTAAATCTTTCATTAAGAAAATATAATTTATTAATTTTGTTAATTATTTTTCATGTTGTGTATTTTTCTATTTATTTCATGAGAAATATCAATAAATAAATAGATTGAAATTTTATGTAAATGAAATCGACAAGAAATTATAAAAAAAATATGAAGTTCATATGGTCTGATGGGGGTGGTGAATATTATAGAAGATTTAATTAAAGTGAAGAAAACCCTCGTCCATTTTCAAAGTTTCAAGAAGGCCATGGCATATGTTACCAATACACTATTCTAGGTACACTACAATAAAATGTTATAGCAGAAAGTTGTAATAGAACATTAATGTATATGGTTATGAGAATTTTATGTAATTATTATTTAGCCTTATAATTGTGTGTGTTTTATTTAAAACCCTATGTGTAATAGGATTCCTATTAAATAAGTTCCAAAGATTAATTTTGTACTTTGGGCTGGGGGGAAACCTAGTTTGAGACGCCTTCATGTATGGGGTTGTTAAGAAGATATAAGAGTATATAATTGAAAATAAATAAAACTAAATGTAAGAATAATCAATGTATATTTCATTAGTAATCTAGATAAATTAAATAGGTATAGATTTTATTTCCCTAACCATAGTATGAGAATTCTTTAAACAATAAATGATAGATTTATTGATAATTATGAATCCAGTGGGAGTGAGGATCTAAACATACAAAAATTAAGGAAATTGTAATTTAATTTTTATTTTATTAAACTCTAAAATCTTATATTATTGTTCGTAAGTTCATTACATCACAAAATAATCATGTAGAACAAAAACATAATTTTTCCCAAATTCAAAATAAAGAAATGAATGAAGAACCACAATAAATAGTGTTAATAAGATCCCAAAGGTAAAGATGGTTAATTGTTTCTAATGACTACTTGGTATATCTGTATGAGATATAATGTGATTTCTGAATTGATAATGATCCAGGTTTATATTATCATGTGATAAATTTTGATAATTCTAAAAAATGGCCAGATTCTAAGAAATATGAGTTTAATTCCATGGAATAAAAATAAATTATAGAACCTGATGGAATTTCTTGAAGGATGCAAAATAGATTCATGTAAATGGGTCTTTAAAAAAAAGTTACTCTCAAGGTAACCTTGAATGTTACAATTCCAAACTTTTCACTAAGGTATTTTGTAATGTCCTAGACCTCTATGGTCTATTACATTGTCAAAATAAAGTTTTTAGGCTGTTCTAGAAGGTAATGGTATCTCATTTTAAGAGTTTTCAAAAAAAATTAGTTTTTCTATCAGTAGGTTGAAGGTGTTGTTAGTTAAAGGAATCAGTAAGTCAAAGGTATCAATAGGTCAAGGAATAAGTGAGTTAGGGAATATTTGGGTCAGGGCGTCGATTAGTGAGGGCATTGGTGAGTAAGGGTGTCAGGGAGTCAGGGCATCTATGAGTCAGGGCATCCGTGAGACAGGGCGTTGGAGAGTGAGGGCATCGGTTAGTCCAGGTGTCTGTGAGTCAGGGTGTTGGTGAGTCAGGAATCGGTAGGTCATGTCGGTGGCTCAGCATCGGTGGCTCAGCATCAGTTGCTCAGCTTCGGTGACTCACTGTCGGTGGCTCACTTTCGGTGGCTCATTATCGGTGGCTTGCTGTCAGTGACTCCCCATTAGTGACTCATTTCTAATGTTTTCATTTTCTACCCCATTATTCTTTATTTGACATAATTCGAGTTTAAAGCCATGTTTGGGAATTTATAAAGGCATTTTAATGGATATTAATTATATCTTTAATATCTTAACACTCTAGGAACATTAAAATAGTTGAACTGTGTGACCTTGGCCAATAACAGACTTTAATGGATCTTGAAACCATTTCCCCTTATGTTGATATACGATATTGCCTTTCTAAAGTATAATATTCTCTTCCTTTAAACCCTTTCATTTTCTCTTGGTTTGTGGAGACACTTTCTTCCCAAGACAAGTCATGTGCATGTGATTTATACCACTGATTGGTTTCCCTTGAAGTCTCATGCTCGCACGACCCCCCTGTTTTAGTGAAAGAAGGAGTTTGGGTTGCCTATTGTTGTAGGTAGGAATTTCCTTCACCTATATTTTAATTTTTTTTCTTATGGGGTGGGTATAGTGATGCATCCTTATGAGAATCGATGAATCAAAATTTAAGAAAGATAATAAAAATTAATAAATTAGGGGATAAGAAAATGGAAATGATCTCTTTGTTTTATGTGTTAACCATGATCCATGTTGTGAATTTTATGGCTTGTATTCATATGAAAACCATGGTTGTTGGTGGTCTCTTTTTGTTCACCTGTATTGTTTTTGAATCACTACTATAAGAATTGGAAACTGGTTAATCACAAACATTCAGTTAAATAAATGGATATCCAAGGATCGAACCTATTCTGTGATGACCCCTATTTTATAAAATGGAATTAAAGACCGAGTGCTGCTAAACCTGAAAAAATCATGATCTATTGGTGTGGTAGTGTGTTGTGTGTTTTTTTGATTGACCTTGTGTCTGTACTAGTTGTATGGGGTTGTGGATGGGGGTGTGGTTGTATATATGGGGTGGTATGGGCAGTGTGATGGTATCTCAGGCTAAGAGTTTGGTTGATTCTGGAATGGATGGACTTATTATGCCGTGGGACTGTATATGGGAAGTGGTTCGGCAATAGGACTGTAGGATGGGTTGTGTCATGATTTCATGTTTATGAGTGTTAGAAAATCTTCCCTTACCATTAGCCATTATTTTCTTATTTTTCTTTAGTAGTGGTTGATATGGTTTTTCCACCTTATAATGTTTGTAGTGTTTGGTAGTTTCCCAGGTAGGGATTGAAATAAATGAATGAATGGTTTGATAATGTTAAATTATAATTGGTTAAATTAATTAGATGGGGGTATGTTTCAAGTCGGGTCTTGTAGTGAAGCGGCGTTCAGGTGTCCATTGTCTGCGGTGGTATGTTCATGTAGGGATAGAAGCAAAGGTGGTATTGAGTGGAATGGTTTTATGTTTGGAATCCCATAGGATGGGATGATTGTTTTTTTTCAATATATATAAACTTTTAGTTCTTTATGTTTTCTATAAGAACCCCACCAGTGTTGAGAACTATGTGTTGAACAACCCCATTGTTATGGGGGAGGGTGTCTTTCCCGATATCCTAGTGTGAGGATGGATAGATGGTTACAAACTTTACCATGCTCCCTATTCTAGGCCTTGATCACCCAAGACTCTTCAGGAAGTCTATAATGGCTTGAGGTTTAATACCAAACTTATGGTATTGGTTGTTTTAGAGGTAGTTTGTTTCTAGGTGTCTTCAGGATAAGGTCCATGTGTTTTCGGGCGAGGCGTGTGGTGTTTGTGGCCCAGGTGTCTATGGGGTGGATGTGATGTGGTGTGCGGATCAAGTGTATGTGGGAAGGTTATGATAGTGAGCCCTATGGAAGTGTGTTGAAGCTTCAGGATATTCGTCATTATGGATGATCATTTAACCAGTGGGAAGTGGTGTGGGTACCCAAATATTGATGTGCTTACTACTTTACTTTACTTTACTTTCCTTATTTGGTGATCGTGCCTTGGTGAGGTTGTGGTGGATCATATACCTTGTTATTTTCTTTTAATTTTTTGTTTTTTTCTCATATGGGAATTAGAAGGCTTCTCCCACTTGTCAACGGGTGACTTAGTTTTTTACATACTGATTATACTTGTATGCTCACCCAACCGATATAAAACTATTTTAAAGTTTCTAGGGAGATTACTTGGACTATGCTCGAAATTACTATCTCAAATTTTGGGGATAGTTGTTTTGTCACTACTTATTTTTATTTTGGTACTTACTTTTGAGTTTTCTTTTTATTTCCAGCAGTTTTACTGTAAACATGCATATGGGATGGATTTATGTTTCTTTATATATATCTTCATTGTTGTTGTTTGAGTTTGATACATCTTATCTTCCAATCTTGGTTACTATAAAAATGGTTATTCCACTCATTTTTTGTGATATTTCTATACCCTTGGTGGTGGTCACCACCTCAGGGCCTATTAGAGGTGGGACTTGGGGGTCATTATCTCTACTTCATCTTGAAGAAGGCAGGTCATGACCGAATGGTGTCAAAGGTGATGGTTGAGAGGTACAATAGATTTTTTAGTTAGGCATAATGAGGATTGCATGAGTTATTAGGGACAGAGTGTTAGTTGATCTTGGTGCACAACATAGTCTAGGGAAGACCTTCTATGACATAGGATTTTCGGGAACCCCGTGATACGATCCAGGAACTCTGAGCTTACAGAACGACCAAGTGAGCTTACAGTATTTGTGGGGTAAAGACACAAGAAAAGGTACATGCATAATTCTGACTTATGTTTATCTTTTTTTTGTAAATTTTTGAGAAATTAAAATAAATAATGAGTTAAAATGAATCCTAAATAAATTTCATGCCACTCAGACATAGGAGTTTCTTGTTTTTCTTTCAGTTATGGATCCTAGATGTCGCCCACGTGTGGTATGAGCAGTGGAGGGTTAGCAGGCTAACCCAATTGACTGTAATATGTTCAATCCAGTGGAGGATTTTGATTTATATTGGTAGACTCTGGGAAAGTACAAGGATGGTATCTCAAATAAGGAGACAGAAAGTAGGAGTGAGGAGCTGGTGATCACTTTCAGCTTGATATGGGCTCGAAAAGAGTACTTAGTTCCTCTAAGAGTGATACAAATGTGGGGATAAAATGAATCAGTTGTGGAAACTTTACCTACAGAATAGGAAAGAGACTGATGTTTCATGGGATGACTTTGAGAAGGAGTTTTGGGTGTAATTTAATTCACCCAGAATGAAATTCAAGAAGAGGAAAGAGTTGCTCTCCATCTAGTAGGGGAGTATCTTCATGAGGGAATTGTGGATCAAGTTCAAGGATCTCCAACATTTTTCTATGGATCTCTTTCTAGTTGAGGATTCTTAGGCAAGTTTCTTAGAGGAGGAAATCCATCCTTCTATTCAGTATGCGGTTACTCCCTTCACCCTACCGACAAACATAGAGTTTCAGAAGAAGGATGAGGTAGTGTAAAGTATGCACTCACGAAGAGTTATGTTGTTAGAGGGAAGTCACCCTAGTTCTTAAAATGGAAAGGTCATCAGTATCATGTCTCTGACATCAGGGCCTTCTTGGTTTTGGCTAGTGGGGAGCCTACCCAAGCAGTTTCAGTTCTGACCCACTGGTCCTCACCCTTTTCCCACATGCTTGGGGTCGATGTGTTTTTCTTTTGGGTGTCATGGGAACATCTAGGGATAGTGCCCGACTTGAGATCTGTATGGTGTAGGTTGGAATGTTCAGCACCCACCTCAGCAGTAGTTTCCAACAAGTCTTTTCTAGTAAGAGGGACAGTAGCCCCTTCCCCACTAAGGGTAGATGGTTCAGGAGGAGGCCAACCTTAGGATTCTCTTCATGGACCTCTACTAGGTCATGGTTGGGGATGCAACCGATAGTTTAGGGGCATAGGAGTTGGGTGTGGTAATTTTCACACCAAAGAGGCATTGGTTTCAGCAGGCTAGGATATTGTTCAGGGTACGACCTATTTGTTTAGTCCACTTTCTTACCACACTTTTTATTTGGGAGATTCTCACTCCTTCATTTCACAGAGTCTATCCCATTCCATGGGAATAAACATAGAGATACTTTTCATTCCCTTGGTTTTTATTACACCAATCAGAGGTTATACCATCTTGTTTGATATTTTTTGGGGATGTAGACAGATGTTGGGGCCGCATCAGTCCAGTGGGGATCTTTATCTGATATAGATTTAGTCACATGGTGTTATCCATGGCATCAACTAGTTATAAACTGTATATTCTATTATTGACTACATATAGAGAAGAGTCATGTTTTCATACACTAAAGGGAAGCGTGTAACATTCATTGGCAAGTAGATTTGTCATATTGGCAGTCGGCGCATAAAGCCTCTTTTTTACTTGTTAACAGAGGTATCAATGGGATCGATGTATGATAAAATAATGGAGGCTCCATTAGATTTTATAGTGTTTTTTAATGTTTTCCTTGAGTAGTTTGTGTCTCTTCCCCCTTGATGTGATGCTGAATTTGGGATAGACTTACAACCTGGTGCTCATCTGATCTCAATCTCTTCTTATCGAAAGGTGCCTTATGAGTTGTGGGAGTTGTGGATTCATATTGATTATCTAATCAAGAAGGGTTTCATTCGACCTAGTTTATCATCATCGGGTGATCCGATATTGTTTTTTAAGAAGGAAGACGGTGGTCTGAGGCTCCGCATAGACTATCAGATATTAAATTAGGTAACAGTAAAGAACCATTACCCTCTCCCAAGAATATAAAATCTTTTCGAACTTCTAAGGGGAGAAATTTGGTTCCCTAATATCGATCTATGGTCTTGGTATAACTAGTTAAGGGAGACGGAGGGTGAAATATCAACGATTACTTTCAGGTGCAGGTATGGGAACTTAGAGTTTTTTGTTAATTAGTTCGATGTTATGAATGCACCAGCGGTGTTCGTGGGGCTTTGAACTCCATATTTCATGAGATAATGGACCAGATCATCTTCATATTCATCAATGACCTCTTGATCAACTTGAAGTTAGAGGAGGATCATATCATGCATCTCAGGACTTTCCAAGAGGTCCTTCTGAACCTCTAACTCTGTGGAAATCTATCCAAGTGTATGTTATGGACATGATAGGTTCACTTCCTTGGACATGTAGTGTCTCGGCATGGTGTAGCAGTGGACCCATCTAAGGTTGAGGCAGTTGTTTCTTGGGAAGCACCCAAGAATGTGGAAGAGGTTCACAGTTTTCTCGGTCTTGCAGGCTAATACTGAATATTTTTACTGGATTTCTCTCAATTAGCAGCTCTATTGATGGCTCTAACCAGAAAAGGTCAATATTTTATTTCAGGTGAGTAGTGCTAGGCAGTGTTTGGTTGTATGAAGGGGAAGTTGGTCAGTGCTCCAGTGCTCAGGCTTCCCGGGGAAGGGGTGATGTTAAAGATGTTTTGTGATGATTCCCTTATAGGCTTTAGGTGTGTGTTGATGCAGTAATGGGGAGTGATCTCCTATTGGTATAGTCAGTTATGCCCCCATGAACATAACTATTCCACCCATGATCTGGAACTAGAATTGATCGTTTTCTCACAAAATTTATGGTGAAAATACCTTATTGGGGAGCATTTTTTTGGTCTTCATAGATCATAAGAGCTTGAGGTACATCTTTTCCCGCCAAGACCTGAACTTGTTATAGTAGAGGTTGATGTGAAAGGATTCGGGGCCTAAAACGCAAGCTGATGGGTTGGGGATTATAATTTTTTTCATTGATGGGATGACGGTACATTTCCCCACAAATGATCTAAGTCCCAATAAGGTTCAAGGATCTTGCATAAATTATAAAGAGAAAAAATTAAAATTAATAACATACCCATTTCAGATCTGAAGTTGTGGTAGACAGCAACTCATCTTCTAAGATCATCACTTGAAGGGTCCCTAGAAGGATCCATATATATCATCCACATGTGCTTCAAAAACCTATGGGTGCATCGATTGTTGAACTCTGGGT
This sequence comes from Viscum album, assembly GCA_963277665.1. NCBI lineage: Eukaryota > Viridiplantae > Streptophyta > Magnoliopsida > Santalales > Viscaceae > Viscum > Viscum album. The sequence continues at coordinate 1,763,061,692 of OY728136.1, read as the reverse complement.
GCTAGCATGGAGGTCTGAAAATGCCTTCGATGTCCCGATGATCACCGCATCGAGATAAATTTGATGCAGGAGGTAACTCTTGATTCGAGTTCTTGGATTGAGAGTTTATCTCTATAGATAGTTAGAGGAGAGAGTGTCTCTAGTTTTTCATTCCATAAATGAATGAATAGTTACATGGAAATAGTGTCTCGCATCTATTTATAGTGGAGTTTCCAAATACTTTGTACGGTTCCCAGGCCCCTGTTTATTTCAATGCCCACATAATAAATAATTATGACGAACTAATCTGAATCAATATTACTTATTATTTTATCACATAACTATAATATATATAAAGTATATTATGTGATAAAAACCAATCCATTTAACTCAACTCGCAATCCCGTTTAATATTAAACAAACATTGAATATTAAAATAATATTCGTTTGATTAATATTTTATCATATTTACTTAAATTGTAAGTAAATTAAATAAATTCAATATAATTACTCATAATATGAATAATAATGAATTTATTTATTTATCGGTGATCGATAACTTGGATAACAGGAAGACCCCATGGTTGGACCCACCATGCCCAGCATACTTAATCCACAGAATAGGTCGGATTCTTGAATAAACTATTGTGTCTGACCCTCTAGACCCTTGTCTCAATAGTAGTGAATAAAATTGATAGACCAAGAGGGGAGTATAGAAACCCCTCATGGCCTCAAAAGAGATAACAGTAGTCATATCAATTACTATTATCCAACGAACATAGACTATGTACTATAATCTATTTTCCTTTAAATATCTCATAAAGTAGGATGCACACTTATGTCATCATCCTCTTTATTTCTTTATTATTTCTTTATCTAACCAGATGAATTTTCCTTTCGACAGCTTTGGCCAATGACTTATGAGGGTATTACCATACTAATCAACCACGCCTGAGATATACAACATCTATAAAGAAGAAGTGAAAAATCCTTTCTGGACCATTCAACCAGTCTCATACCACCAGTGATGCACCCAACACAAGATACCTCTCCATGATTTCAATACCATGGTTTTTTCATTGCATCAAATTATGAAATCAAATGGTACATACTGGTAATAAACTCAGGTTAGGAGACCAATAAACATTTCCATAGATATGAACAACTAATGACACCCAAAACATGTGGTGTTCTTATTAGCAGGTCTATCCTTATGATCTCACTACTAGAGATCACCAAGTGTGAACTTCATGAGAAGAATTCACAATGCTTATGATCCCCCAGCACCTGATAGTCGAACATGTACTATGTCTAGTCAGTAAAATGTATCTAGACAATAAGACCATTGTTTAAGATTAATGTCTTAGTATATTGAGATTCTCATTATATCAGGGGATCTATTATAACTGTTTGATACGACAATTAATCTAGGACATTACCATTGAGTAGTGGATGAAAAAATATCTACCCTGTAGTGGTAAGAAAACATCACATATATCTAACTTTATACATGATATGGTAATCAAAAGAACTATATAGTTGGGTCTTGGGAACACACTATTTCAACACTTCCAATTGCACTAGATCCAAATTGCTAACTATACTTGTTAGTTATTCACATGATGAAGATCATGTTTCTACTGAGTTATGGCTTTAGTTGCTAGGTCTGGAACCTTTTTTCCACATGGCTATTCTGCTATATGTGACCTAATCTCCTTGAGTAAAACTTCTCAAGTGAAAGTATCCCTGAGTATATCCCTTTTTGTCTACTATCATAACTTGACATCTTGTCTAGTAATAATGTCATAATTTACATGATGATAATACTTTACTTACTCAGTGTGGTTCCAAGAACTCAAACAAATCATTACATTTAATAACTACTTATTAGCTTCCTTAAAAGCTACAATGTAAATGGTATTTGTAGATATGGCTACCATTGGATTTTATGAGCATGACTCACTCATCATCGTAGCCTAACTATGATTTTAGATCACATGGATCTAAGGATTTCTAGTTTGTGTCCTCTTAAAACTAGTATCATTACTTCTCTACTTACTAGGTACATATCTTTTGTACTTGCCAAAGTACAATTTGATAGTACTGACTGCTTCACTTGCAGTGCTCTTAGAGACAACTGATATGTGAATACTATAAAGCATGTGATGGAAATATCAGTTCTTATACATATAATGAAATATGTGATTGATACATCACTAAATTGAATGTATATCAACTCACCGCATTAATCTCTTCCCACATTTTGAACATGTCAACCTGGAGATATTATTGCATTTGACATTGTCATTAATTATTAACATGAATTGTTCCAAATTGTATTTTTCAATGTCAAAATATGTATGATTTACTAAGTCCAAGAAACTTTTAGATCTACCTCAATAGATCCAGTTCCCTAGAATTTAGGTTTCTACTTTATGTCAATCACTGTATAATTACGTTTATTCTGGTCTTAACTAACTGTAAGAAGAAAATCTATTTTCCATATGTTATAAATATTTATCTGGGAAAACTTTGGTGGTCCCACTAACCTTTGGTATACACATTAAAAAGATTCATACAAAATGAATTTTCCAAGATCGTGTTGCTTACTTTAATACTAAAATGGATTTTAGTAACTTAAAACCTTTATTAGAATTTGACGGTGTCATAATCCCTTGCTGGTTGCGTCGTATTGACACCTTATTGGAAAAATGATCTTGACAACCAATGTCTAATTAAATGATCCTAGAAGTTAGATATGATAATTAAAATTCTAATGGATTTAGATATACCGGTTTTGTATAAACAATCAAGACTTATTGGTACTGCCCTTGTAACAACCATGTTTCAATTCACTTGAATACCCACTGTAGTATTCAATTTATAATCACCTTTTCATTTTGATACATGTAATCCATTATTGAATTTTTAATTATCTTATCAATCTTAGCCAATTTCCATATACTACTTACTTGTAGGATTTATTATTCTCAATGAATAATTTATCACCGAACTAGGTGAATATAAAACCATCACCGTGGTTTCATCCCTCTGATGCAGTATGTGTCTCTGGAACTTTCTTATTCCACATGTTCTTGTGGAAATTGTTCCTATTCCAACCATTTTTTGCATCTAAATCATTGACTAAACCCAAGTCAATATTGATCCCACTATCTCTAATAGATATTTCCACCCTTATATATAAATGTAGTTTATCACTTGACTACCATTTTCCTATATTAGAGATTTAGGTAATATCCTATGTGACTGTTATGATTATTACTTATATTCTCCATATGTTTAGCTTGATTCGGGTTTGTTTTTTAATAAAATATTTGTATCCTAACACATGCTCTATAAAATAATGGATCATACTTACTCATATGATATCCATTTTTCATTTTTAGTTGGAATATTGGTTATGGGTTTTCACCATTATTTGAAAAGCACATATTGAAATATAATGGAAGTTTTAGCAAGTTTTAACATTTATACAACTTACCTCATGACTTTGATGTATAAAATGTGTGTTCTGTAAATACTCTATGCTAATTTTTGTTAATCAATGTTAACATGTAAGACTCATCATTGATCCTCCTTATTAAGATCAATGTTGTGATGTAGATAAAGTAATGTGCATTTAGGAATTACACCATGCAACATTATCAAGATCAATGAATGGTTGGTCAATTCATCCTTTAGCATGCCAATCCAATGAAACTCATATCTTCTGGCCATGCTAATACATAACTATTAAATTCCTTAATCACTTAAATAATCTTATGAGTTATCTTTACTTCTATCTTTCTTTTGGAATAATTCTCACTCACTTGTTAAACTAATTCCAAAAGCCTTGTGGCCTACCTTTATTTCAAAATGTTTCTTTTTCCAAACTAGATACATAAGTAATAGAAAAGGTGATTAGTTGTGTTGAGCCAAAATACCATAATGGGTATATACATTACATCCACTTTTACTTTTTTTTGACAAAGAATTTTCATACCACAATTTGGTAAAAAGTCTTACATTCTATATTCATCACTCATTTCCAATGATTCAAGTACCACTGAACTATTTGTTGAGTACGAGACACCACAAAAAACATTCATTACAAAACATGGAATAATGTCTCATTATGTCCGATGGGTATGTGAGAAAAAAAATTTGGTTATACTCAACAAATTGTTCATCTAAAATTATTCACTTGGCAATTAGAAGTTATGTGTTTCTCAACTCTGACTTAGGAATCACCCTTCCTCAGCTACTTGGAGAAGACACTTTAATTCTTATAGTTTTTCTATTCTTATTTGGTTATGTATTTAAATACACATATGTTATGGTAATATTGTATTCAATAACCAAGAACTGTGTTAGAATCACTAATTTATATTGATTAACATACCTGAATAAGAAGCGGGTACTTGCTTCTTGTATTTCAGTTCATTGTGTTTTCAAACTTCCATAAATTTATTTCAATATATGCGATAAACATTACCTCTAATTTAATAAACAATCTATCTTATTTAAAGAATATTACAAAGGTTCATTTAATGTAACTTGTCATTGGCATTTTCACATTGTCCTCCAACTGATTCATCATAAGAATAAAATATGGAACTTTCTTTAATTTTTCTTATTATTTGAAAAACCATACCAAAAAGGTAATAAGTTTCTTACTACATATTATTCATTTGTAATATTAAATGAAAACAAGAGTAATTTTGTGTAATCATGTGAATTCATTAAAGGTCTTATTCTTCCTTTCATGTTTCCACAAAGCCAGTGTAATCATCACATTCAAAACTTTCTTCACTTTCTTCTATCAAGGTTCTTGGAGGTGAGACTTCATTTAATATCATCCATGTTGTGATGTAGAAACCGAAACTAACATCCTAATTTGATGATAGAATTATGATAGAACCATAATTTTCTCAATTCATGAGTCCCTTTTAAGCAATTTTACACCCTTGCTTCCAAAGGAGGCATAACGGGTTGGGACACAAGCACCTTGAATTTCTGTCAAATTATTAATGTGCACAAGCACCTATAATACACTTGTAATTTTGTGCTCGTTGGGACATTAACGTTGTCCAATATTTAACATAGTTTTACTTGTGGTATTTATTATCATTTTTCTAAAAAAATAAAATTTATAAGATTAGTACTTTCATGTTCCTTACCGAATTGGACATTACTGATTAAATTAATCATTAAATGTCCCCCACTATTTTTATCAAATTATAGAAACCCTCTATACTAGAAACAGAATACTCTATTGTTTGAGTATTCTCGTAGCAAGGATCCTTGAAACTCCCCTCATAGTCTACAAGCTATGGCTGGGCCACTACTCAGAGGGTTCAAAGTAGGAATTTGGCTAGATAGTTGTATTAACTCGTGATTCCTTGATCTCTTGAGTGAAGTCTCCCCTTATAAAATTATTACTTGATTTAATCAAATATTTCCTATAAAACAATATCAAGTTATCTATGGCTAAACCTCATTGCTGCTTTTGTTAAGTAAACCTACCACTCTCATAATAACTCCCAAGTATTAAGAGGAACCCTCATCTATGGCAGAACTGGAACCCCAAACCCACAGTTTTGTTCAAACATGAATAGTGGAAGGTAGTGATGAATTAATATTACTTCGATGGTTTTGTTTTTTAACTCAAAAAATGTAATTCATTTCTATTAATCATGTTCATCTATGTTGTTGCGCTCACCACTGAATATTAATTGAAAAAAATACGTCATTTTTTAGGCATTTTATTATTCATTATTTTATTTATTTGTTATGTGGTTCTAAAATGCAAAAAAAAAGCATAAAGGTAAACTGGTACCCGACTGGTCTTGAGCATCAAAATGACCTAGGGGCATCATACCTGAGTCAAAGTTTGACTCTTGATGCAGCTCACCTCATCCTGTATGTTCGCTCCTAATATAAATTATCACCTCATCTTGGTGGGATCCACTTCATGCCTTGGAGTACCGCCTCATCTTGGCGGGATCCACATGTTTCCTTGCACCATATTGATCAACATACACCGCCTAATCTTAGCGGGGACCACATCATTCACCATCTTCGTCTGATTTACAAAAAATACTCGTGTGTAAAAGAGGGGAACTAGGGAGAGAAATTTACATCGGGTAAAATTGGGTGTGTAGGCCCTTATACATTTTAACCAAAAATAGATGATGTGAAGACCATTAATTAATTAATTAAAAACATCTCACATAGTAAAATAATTAATTAAATAAATGCAAACATACACGCATCGGTGCTCAAGACCAGTAGGTGGGTATAATAATGCGCGATAGAAATTAAATTTCATTAAATAAGTACAGGGGTTATTTAATTAAACTAAATTAATTAATAAATTCAAATAATTAAATTATTTATCGGTCATTTAAATAATTTAATTTTTATGCAAAACTTAAATCAATTAACTAATTAATTTAATTGAAAACTTAAATTAATTTATATTCCTGTGTATTAAAACTTATTACTTTCAACCATAATTAATATATTAATCATATTAGTTTAATTCAGTAAATTATATTAACTAATTATATTAATTTAATTAAAATCTGACCCCAAATCCATGTTTTGGCCCATTGTAGGTTGCACCGAACCTATGAAAACCCGCAATAGGTAGGGGAATACCTGTGTTGGGCTTATCTGGACTAGGCAGGTTTTACCAAACCCGTAATTGGATGGTTAGATCCACATTGTCCTATTTCAAGGAAAACTAGGTCGTCCAGAACTTGTCAGGAGATACTTTCACCTAGGTGAAGATTAGTGTCGGTTAGGAGTGCTGGTCGGACTGGGCTGCTGCAGTCTGGAAATGAGTAGAATAATCATTAGGTCAGGATCTTGCTGGTACATTCAATGGTGTCCAGTTCAATGCGGTGAAGTTGGTGCAATGTGGTAAAGGATTCTGGTGGCGGTAGTCGAGGGCAGTAGCAGGGAGGAGGGAACTCGTGGGCGGCCGGGCTGCGGTGGTGAGGGTGTCAGGACGTGGGGTCGTGGATACCGGCTGAGGGAGGGTGCAGTTTCTGATCATCTAGAACAAGGCAGTACCCTCGAGGTGGCGGTCAATGTGGAGAGAGGCTGTCGGCGCTGTCCGACGGCTAGTGTGGGTTTGTTCCACTGCGCCAGGTAAGGGATGACCCAGTGGAGAGGGGGATGCGCCCCCTACTTTTCCTATTTTTCTAAAGCCACTACCCCCACCCCTTTTTTGATTTTTTATTCCCTCCAAAAGTCTCTTCTTACAAAATTTTTTAACTCAAAGACTCTTCCACGCCAAACATTTTTTTGTGTGTTTTCCACACAATGTTTTTCTAAAGATTAGCCATTATACTTTAAATAAAATAATAATAAAATTATTATAAGAATATAATAATTTATTATTATTATATTAATTTAATAATAAAATAAATATTATTATATTAATAAATTTATTAATAAATTTATTAAATTATAAAATTTAAAATTTTCATACAATTGTAATTATACCAGATTAACCAATCTAAACATAATCATTCCTTTGGAATGAATAAAATTTAAAACCAGAGGTCAAATTTCAAAATCGATCCAATTCGAAAATTTAAAATGGTCATAACTTGGTCATTCAAAATTGAATCAATGCACGGTTTGAACCATTGTGACCGATTTCAAACCCTCTTCTTAACTTTAATAAAAATTAATTTTCTAGTCTCATAAAATCTATGTGATACCTATGATACCACTGAATGGTTATAGGGCCCACAGTGGAAGCTGATTGGCTGAGGATTTTAAATTTTTTTCATTTACTTGATGAAGGAACTTGTCTTCACGCATGATTTCAGCCCCGATAAGGTCCGAGGATCTCATGTAAATTATAAAGCGCACAAATTTAGAATGAATAACATACCCATTTCAGATTTTAAGTTGTGGTCAACTGTAACTCATCGCCAACGATCGTCGCTTCAAGGATATATAGCAGGGTCCCTCAAGATCATCCACACGTGCTTCAAAAACCCGTAGGGGCATTGATCGTCGAATTTCGTGTTCTAGCATGGAGATATGATGTTGCCTTCTATATCCTGATGATCACCACATTGAGATGCCTTTGATGCATGAGGGAAATCTTGATCTGAGTTCTGGGATCGAGATTTCTCTCTCTAGAGAGTGGGAAGAGTGATAGGCACTAGTTTTTCATTCCATAAATGAATAAATAGATACATAGAAAGAGAGCCTCACCTCTATTTATAGTGTAGTTCCCAAATACCTGATAGGGTTCCCCAGTCCCTGTTTATTTTAACATCCACTTAATAAATAATTATGAAGAACTATTCTATGTAACTATTATTTATTATTTTATCATGTACCTATAATATATATATAATATATTACATGATAAAAACCAAGCCAGTTACTTGACTCACTATCCAGCTTAATATTAAATGAACCTTGAATATTAAAATAATATTCATTTGATTAATATTTTCTCTAATTTACTTAACTTGTAAATAAATTAAATAAATTCAATCAAATTACTCATAATTTGAATAATAATTTATTTATTTATCGATGATCAATAACTTAGAAAACCCTCAGACCTCGTGGTAGGGCCCACCAGCCCCAACATACCTATTCTATATAATTGGTAAGATTCTTCAATATGTTATTGTGTGTGTCCCTTTAGGCCCTTATCTTGGTAGTAGTGAATAAAAACCATTGAACAAGAGAAGATTCTACCAACCCTTCATGACCCCTAAAGAGATAAGGATAGTCATAGCAATGACTACCATCCTACGAACACTGAAGGTGTACTATTACTCTTTATCATTAAATATTTCATAAAGTAGGATGGACATTTGTGTCATCATAATTTTTCATTATTTATTATTTGTTGATCAAACTAGATGGATTTTTCCTTTCGACTGCTTTGGACAAATACTTATAAAGGTAGCACCATCCAGATCAACTAGGCCTAGGATATACAACTTCCAGAACCAAGAAGTGACAAATCCATTCTTGACCATTCAACTAAATTCATACCACCAATGATGCACCCAACACTAGCTACCTCACCATGATTTTAATACCAATATTTTTTACCTTTCATCAAAGTACACAATCCAATAGTACACACTTGTAATGATCTCAACTCAAGAGACCAATACACATTTCTGTAGATAGGAACAACCAATGACACCCAAAACATGTGGTGTTCCTATTAGCGGGTCTGTCCTCATGACCACACTACTAGAAATAACCAAATGCAAACTTCAAAAGATGAAGTCTTGATGCTTATGATCCCCCATCACCTAATAGTCCAACATCTACTATGTCCAATCATTAATATGTATACAAATAATTGTATTTTTGTTTAAGATTAATGTCTTAGTATGTTGAGGTTCTCATTATAGCATGGGATCTACTATAACCTTTTGATATGAAAATTAATCTAGGTCATTACCATTATGTAGTGGATGAAAAAATATCTACACTATAATGATAATAAAACATCATTTATATCTAATTGTATACACGATGTGGTAATCAAAATTACTACATAGTTAGGTCTAGGGCACCCACTATTTCAACAGGATGGAGTTTATCCCAGATGAATATTTTGAGATCTACTACACCTTAAAAAAGGGGAATGTTATGGCTGATGATTTGAGCAGGAAATCATATAATGAAGTGGTTTGGGAAGCTATAGACTCTTTAGTGGGTGATGGAGGAGTTGGTTTCCTTTCACTTAGATACAGTAATGGATAGTGGGAGAGGCCATCTGTTTTTGTTGACAGTATTTTCATCACTGAGGCAGAAGGTGGATGAGTCTTAATGGGGACACTTAGAGGCGTAGTAGATGCGTGACCAAATTGACAAGGACAATGCTCTGGGGGGATGTTATGAGGATGTTTTGAATCAGATGGTATTCTATGTGAAGCTATTTTTTCTAGTATAAATGTTTGAGTAAGTTCTCCATGAGTTTTATAGCTCACCCATAGAGGTAAACCCAGGAGTTTCTAATACGTATCGGTGTCTGAGGGAATAGTTCAGCAATCTCGGGATGAAGTGGGTCATGGAAGAGTTTATAAAAAAATTCTTAGTTTGCTAGCTAGTGAAGGATAAGAACCATGTTCCCAATTGTTTTTTGGACCCCAAGATATCCTCTAGTGGAAGTGAGATGACATATCAATGGATTTCATCACTATATTACCCAGGGATCAAGAAGGATGTGATGCTATTTGGGTAGTATTTTATCATTTGATGAAATCAGCTCAATTATTAGTGATCAAGGACTATATTGCAATAGATTCCATAGAAATAAGATATGTGGATGAGGTGGTGCAGCTGTATGGAGTTCTAAGATCTGTTGTCTCAGATCAAGATCCACATTTTACAATGTGAGTCTGAAGGGGATTGCAATATTCCTTTGGCGCTCAGTTACACCTCAGCACTACTTTCCTCCCTCATATGGATGGAAAAATATAGATCACTCTTCATAAAATGGAGTACATGTTCCTTTCATGTGTTATGAACTTTAGTTGGTCTTTGGTGGGACATTTTCCATTGGTAATATTTTCTTACAATAATTGGTATCACTCTTCCATTGGAATGGATCTGTTTTATGCTTTATATGGAAAACTATGTCATTCACCCTTGTGATGGATGAAAGTTGAGGAGGCAGTTGTTCCTGGTTTGAACGTGGTGCTTAGTATGATAGAGAAGGTGCAGCTTGTTTGTGAAAGGATGAAGGTGGCACTGAACTGGAATTAGTCATATACTAATCAGAGAAGAACTCCTTTGGAGTTCAAGGTTGTAGACCACATATTCCTGAAGGTTTCCCCTCGACATGGCTAGTAGCGGTTTCGAAGAGGGAGTAAGATTTATCCCAAGTTCATCAGACCTTTTGAGGTATTGGGATGAGTTGGCGAGGTGACATACTAGTTGTCACTACCACGATAGTCGGTGAGGGTCCATAATGTCATTCATGTCTCCTAATTTTTTCTATATCTTCATGATGACTCCCATGTCATTGATTGGGGAGATTTGGATATTGAGGGCGACACAATGTTCGTGGAGAAATCATTAGATATCTACGATCATCGAAAGAAGGTGTTTCATGGATAGACCATTCCCTTAATTCATGTGTTTTTGAAGCACGGTATCCTTTGGGAGATTACCTGGGACTGAGTGACGTAGATGTGTGCCCAATACCCATAGTTTTTTTGAGTATTACTCTTTCTTTTTCTTTGTGACATAATTCTTGAACCTTGTTTTCTATGAGATGAGATGTTTCCTTGTTATGTGTTGTATGATAAAATCTGGATGTATGAGGAGGGGTGGAATTGATCCCAAATCACGATGCACTAATACAAACTCGATTAAACCTATGCAGGTGAGAAGTGCTACACAAAGAGGATAGTATCTTGAAAAAGTAGAAAGAAATTCCCTGGTTCATATGTTTGGGAAGGGTGAATTTTGGTTCTTCTTTCTATGTATTGTATTTTTCTGATTGTAAAATCTCAAAGGAGGTGTTCTTAGATGTTCATGTTTCACTCCAACGACGTGGTTTGACCTTGAGTGGTATCATATGGGGTGGTTTTTCATGCCCCTCTTTCTTCTAGGTTTCGTTTTGAATTCTCTAGGGAGAGAATAGTTTTAGAGGTTTATGATGTAATTTCACAAATATGTTTGTTCCATTACTTTATCAAACTATTGTGTTTAGGGTGTTTTGGGAGGCAATGGTAGCTCATTTCAAGAGTTTTCTAAATTTACAGTATTTTCGTCGAAAGGTTGAAGGTGTCGGTCGGTCAGGGCATGTGTAGGTCGAACGCATCAGTAGGTCAGGGAGTATATAGGTATAGGTGTCGATAGCTTGAGGCATCAATAGGACAAGGCGTCGGTAGGTAGATGGTGTCGGTAGTTCCATATGTCATTAGGTCAACAGTGTCCGTAGGTCAAAGGTGTCGGTAGTTAGAGGCTTTTGTGAGTAAGTTCATTGTTGAGTAAGGACATATGTGAGTCAGGGCATCGGTGATTTAGGGTGTTAGTGAGTCGGGGAATCAGTGAGTTAGGGAGTTAGTGAGTCAGAGCCTCGGTGACTCAGGGCGTTGGTGAGTCAGGGCATCCATGAGTCAGGGTGTTCTTGAGTTAGGGCGCCAGTGAGTCATGGAATCTGTGATTCAGGGCATCACTGAGTCAGGGTTTTATTGAGACGGGAATTGGTAGGTAATGTTGGTGTCTTAGCATCGGTGCCATAGCGTCAGTATCTTAGCATCAGTGACTCGCTGTCAGTGGCTTGTTGTCGGTGACTCACCCATCAGTGACTCATTTCTAGTTTTTTCCAGTTTCTCTAGTTTCACCCCCTTATGTTTAATTTTATGTAAATTGAGTTTAAAGCCTTTTTTATGTGTTAATAAAGGTTTTTCAAAGGATATTAATTATATATTTAACATTATAAGGCACTAGGGGCTTTGAAATAGTCGAACTGCAAGGTATTGGCCATCATCCAAATTTTATGACCCTTACAACCATTTCCACATCCATTAATATAGGATCTGGCCTTTCTAAAGCTGAATCTTCCCTTCCTTTGTACCCTTCCATTTTCCCTTGGTGTTTCGAGACCCTTTCTTCCCTATACAAGTCATGCGCCTATGTTGTATCCCCTGGTCAGTTTTCCTTGGAGTCTCATGCTCGCGTAACCCCCCTGTTTTGGTGCAAGGATGATTTTTGGTCACCTATTGTTCTAGGTAGGGATTTTATTCATATATTTTTAATTGTATATCATATGGGGTGGGTATAATGATTCCTCCTTGTGAAAATGGCTAAATCAAAAATTAACTAAGACAATAATAAATAATAAATGACAGGCTAGGAAAATGGTGATGATATTTTTTTATGTTTTATCCTTGATCCATGAAGATAATTGTAGAGGATGTATTTTAATGACAATCATGGTCATTGGTAGTATCTGTTTGCGCACCTGTGTGTTTTTTGAATCACTACTATAAGAATTGGAATCTGGTTAGTCATGTACATTCAGTTAAATAAATGGATCCCCTAGGATCAAACTTATTCTGTGACAACCCCTATTTTATCTAGTGGAATTAAACAATGAGTTCTTTTAAACCTGAATAAATATTGCCTTGTTTGTGTGGTTGTTTGTTGTGTGTGGTTTTGTTCGGCCTTGTGTCTATACTATTAGTGTGGTGTTAGGGTTGGGAGAATAGTTGTATGTATTAGGCAGTACGGGTGGTGTGATGGCATCTTAGGCTGAGGGTATGGTTGATTGTTGAATGGATAGACTTATTATGCAGTGGAACTACATCTAGGTAGTGTTTAGGAAGCAGGGCTGTAGGACTAGGTTGTCTCATGATTTCATGTTTATCACTATTAGAATGGGTTCCCTTACCATTATCCCTTTTTTTCTTTTTTTCTTGGGCAGTGGTTGGTATATTTGCTTTGCCTTATAATGTTTGTAGTGTTTGGTAGTTTCTCAGGTAGGTATGGAAATAAATAAATGAATAATTTGATAATTCATAATGATAATTTGTTAAATGAATTGGTTGGGGGTATATTTCAATGTGGGGATTGTAGTGAAGCAGTGTTCTAGTGACCAATGTTTGTGGTGTTAATGCATTTAGAGATATAATCAAAGGTTGTTTTGGGTGGGCTGGTTGTATGTTTGGGATCTCATAGGATGGCTTGAGTGTTTTCTACCTTTATATATAAACTTGTAGTTCCTTATGTTTTCTATACGCAACCCACCCATGTTGAGAACTATGTACCGAACACCCCCATTATTATGAAGGAGGGTGTCTTTCCCATCATCTCGGTTAGAGAATGGATGGCTTGTTACTAACTTTACCATGCTCCCTCTTCTAAGCATTGATATCCCAAGACACTTCATGCAGGTAGTAATGGCTTGAGGTTTCATACTAGACTTATGTTATTGGTTGTGTTGGAGGTGGTTTGTTTCCAAGGTGTCTTTAGGATGAGGCCCAGCTGTTTTTGGGTGAGACATGTGGTGGTTTTGGCCCATGTGTATGTGGGTGGGATGTTATGTGGTGTGTGGCTTAGATGTATACGAGCAGGTTGTGACAGTGGGGCTTGTAGAAGAGCATGGTAGTGTCAGGATGTTCATTGTTGGGGATGAGCAGTTAACCAATGGGAAGTTGTGCGGTGTACCCAAATATTGATGTGCTTACTACTTTACATTAATTTACTTGTGTTATTCAGTGAACATGCCTTGGTGAGGTTGGGATGTATAGTACACCTTGTTATGTGCTTTTGATTTTATTTTGTTTTCTAACAGGGGAATTAGAATTATTGTACCACTTTTTCATGGGTGACTTTGGTGTCACGACCCGACCCCTGGGGCCTGTTCCATGACTTCCCCAAGCCCCCCTTCCATAGTCCAAGGGTTGGAAACTAGTGCCGAAAAGAATATCCCTAAAAACGGAAAGGCATTGCCTTTAAACCTACAAACACACAGTCCAAGAATACAATGATCACAACCCACATAGTAAAACTGTAGTAGTAAAAAATATGTGAACTAAAAGTAAAGGGGGTGAGTATTGTAAGTAAATGGGTTGGAATACAAGCGCTACTGAAAAGTACAACATCAACAGAAAAACGGCTCTTGGAATCACCTTCCAAGTTTCCTACCTGAAGGGTAGGAATAGCCCATGGTCATTTTTCATGGTGTCATGTCACATCTAAAGGACCACCTCTGAGCACCGTTCATCCCTGGCTCTCAAACCTCAGTCAAAGTGGTCCATTATCTACACAAGACACAACAAGGTGCGGGTGAAGCCCGTGCATGGGTGAGTATAACAATACTCAGTTGGGACCCTGAGATCCTTGAAGGTATCCCTGAGTTCCAAAAAGGAAAAACCACAAAGTAAGACCTCAATCACAAAGCAAGAAGAAATAGTCATCTTACACCAGGTATACAACTCAGACTTCTGGAATATAGATGATTAGTCTTATGCTATATCATCTTATTCCATTTAGAAGTTCCACAACTGATTCACAAAGAAGTTGTTCTACTATAGATCCACTCTTCGATGTGAGTTTTTGTTCTACAATGAGCCACTATAAGGCTGGTCCTCATCAGCTAACACTACTACTGATCCATACAGGGTTTCTAGAATGTTGTTCCACACAGGGTCACTATAATGCTGATCCACACAAGGTTTCTTGATTCTGATCCACACACAATTGCTAGATCCTAATCCACATAGGGTCTCTAGGTGATGTTCCTCGACGGGCCACTATAAAACCGTTCCTCATTGGGTACCTATGATTCTGATCCACTCAAGGTCGCTCTGATACTGATCCACAAAGGGTCACTACTTAAAAGACAGTCGGCCGCAAGATTCCTGCTCATAGTATGATTGATTCTGGAAGAACCTACCCTCAAGCCATCAGACATATTTCAACTGGTATGAAGTCCTATAAAATGAATTCCCAAGGGATTTCCCCATCATAGGGGTCCCAACGTGATAAACGACACATCGATCGGGACCCCGGTCTGTGAGATATGGGCACTTTTTTAAAAAGGGTCCTGTTGGATTCGAGTCTAATCCAACCCTATTCGCATGTCAAACTCCATAGAAACTCATGTAGAGTTTCTCCAAAGGACCTCCTTTTCACAAGGGTCCTTATGCCACAGACGGTGCATCGATCGGACACCTGGTCTGTTAGTTACATCCCTTTCTGTGAAACGGGGGTGATCGCGCCTTAGTCCATCTTAGCTCGATCAGGCCCACCGGAATATGCCAAAGGCACTGATACCCAAAAGGGGTTCCAAAACCACAGACGAAATGTCAAACAGACACTTGGATCGTCAGTTACGAGCATTTATTTATTCAAGGGTCGGTTGGGTTTGCACCTGGTCTGACTCGGTCTGACCAACCCGACGCAATTGTTCCCTTGGTCTACCTGAACCTGCCCAGGTCCGGCCTGTTGGGGTCGGCCTGGTTCACTGGGTCTGGCCTATTGGGGTCGGCCCATTGGTTCGCAGGATCGGGCTACAATTGGCCCACCCCGTCGGGTGGGGCTCGGCCCACTCGCATTTGGCACGCTAGGTCGCGGGTCCGGCTCAAACCACTGGAGGGTTCGCCCTGATGGTGGGTCCGACCCATTTTGCGGATCTTCCCTGCTCGGTCAAACCACGTCTAGCCCGGTCTGCCAGAAGGTGAACCGCCTCCTCCGTGGGCCCCATGGTTTGGGGCCTTTTCGACAAGCTCGTGAGGCATTGCCCCACCGAATGAAATAGTCAGTCATTTGTCCAATCAGAATCTGCAAATGTGGGGTCATGCCACACCCTCCTGATGTGGCATGCTGGCCACGGTTGCGGCCACCATCGATGCCTACGGGCACCGCCCTTGTCCTGCACGACTAGGTCGAGGAGGCCACCTCAGGCTGTCATGGCGTGCGATGGCGCACCGCTTCCCACTGCCTGTGGTCGGTCGTCGTGAGCATCCTCTGACCACGGTTGGTTTCCACCGACATAGTGCACTGGTGGTTTCATTCGTGGGCCACCGGACACTCTCTGGTGGTCTGTTTTTTATTCCATAAATGCCTATGAGACTCTCGGGTCACCGTCACTGCTACGTGCCCTTTGGTTTCATCCTAACGCTCCATTTTGAAAAAACTGTTCCAGAAAAATGACACAAATACTGAAGAGGCGGAGGGTCTCAACCTTGTTCCTTTGGCCCGCACCATCCGTGTTAGCATCGTATCAGGTGGTCAACAAGTTATCTCATAAACATGAATTTTACAACAATCCCCCTACCTGGATGAGACATCCGTTGATTACGATCGATGGAACTTCCTTCATCGTTGTCGTCGGTTCGTGATCCGGTGGCACTCATCATTGTTCACTGAAACCGGTCTCTTACTCCAGGTGGTTGGAATCAAGGTACTTTGCTTGGACTTTTTCTCTTGGTTAAGCCATGCCAACACCCCACCCTGATCTCTATATAAATAGGAGAGGAAAGAGGTTGGTAACACTCCGAGAAATTTATGAGGTTCATTTACTTGATGGACCACCCAAATTCCCAATGATGTGGTTACAAGTAAAGGAGAGTCAATCCATTTAATGGCTTGACATTTCATCAGTCCTGCCACTATCGCTTGACCATTGGAGGAAACTAAAAAAGAGAAATAAAATAACAGTGTTATTTTATTATTCTTTTAAATACCCAAAAACTATATTTTTCTCCCGGCCCTGTACAGTCGAAGTGAAGACACCCTTAAGTGAATATTGGTGCTTCAGATTCAGTGGTGCCCTCCGATTTTTAATCTGAGCAATGGTTCAAAAGATAGAAAACATCACCCATGCATTTACTGAACATACCGTAAAAAGTTCAAAAATTCATTTCGGGCACACTGTTCCTCGGAATCATGCACTTTCAATTTTCACAAACTCATAATAATTCCATATAATTTAAAAAAATAAGATGAAAAATTTGGTTTTTTACATTCTCCCCACCTTAGGGATTTGTGTTCCTGAATGCCACAATATATACTAAGGAAACAAATTGGGCTAATCAGCCTGAATCTGAGCCTCCCACTCCCATGTGCTCTCATGGAGGTTCTCGTGCTACCATCAGACGCGCACTAGAGGTATTGAATGTCCTTTAAGGTCTCGCTCCTGTCGATCCTCGATCTCTATTGAAACATATATAAATGTCACCCCATCATCAATTTCTATCTCACACCAGTCGATAACATACAATGAATCATGCAGGTACTTCCTCATCTGCAACACAAAGAAAATTTCATGCACCCTATGCATCTATGGGGGAAGAGCTAGGCGATACACAACTTCACCAACTCTATTGAGAACCTAAAAGTGTCTGATGAACCTCAGATATAGCTTGTCACCCTAGCCAAATCTTTGAAAACCTCATCGAGGTGAGACCTATAGGAAGACATGGTATCCCTCCTTAAACTCCAAAGGTCTCTATCTCCTTTCACTATAAGACTTATGCCTGCTCTGTGGAGTCTTTATTAACTCCTGGATAATATTCACCTTCTCAGTGGTAGCCCATACCAACTCTGGACCAATAAGTATTGACTCTCCTAGGTCTGTCCAGCATATATGTAATATGTAAGTTTGACTGTAAAAGTCCTACAATGGTGTCATACCGATGGGGGAGTGATATCTGTTGTTGTATGAGAACTCCAGCAGGGGAAATTGATCCTCCAAAATGCATCCAAAATCTAGGATGCAAGCACAAAGCTTGTCCTCTAGTGTCTAAATGGTCTGCTCTGTCTTACCATCTGTCTAAGGATGAGAGGTGATGCTAAAATGTAGCTGATCCTTTAATTCCTCATGTAATCCCTTCCCCAATCGGGTTGTAAAACATGTGTCACGATCACAGACGATCACCGATGGAAATGCATGAAGCTGTACAATCTTTTGTACGTACAGGAATCCCAAGCCCTCTATTGATCCCTACACTCAGATGGGTAGGAAGTGGGATGAATTGGTGAGTCGTTCAATGTTCACCCAGATAAAATCATGGCCCCTGGACGTATGTGGTAGCCCTGTTACTAAATCCATGGAAATGTCATAACACTTTCCCTCCGGCACCTCTAGTGGATGCGTTAATCCTGGTGAAACCTAATGCATGACCTTCACTTACTAAAAAGTGAGGAATCATGAAACAAATTCATTCATTTCCTTCTTCATCCCCGGCCAACAGTGCTGATGTCGGGGGTCCTTTTACATCTTTACCACACCAGGATGTACCACCATAGGGGACGTATGGAACTCCCTCAACACCTCCTCCCATAGCACCATGGGTACCATAGTGCGTCCTCTAAAGAGGAAGACGTGCTCCCAACCTTCATAAAATCCATCAAGTGCATGTCTTTAGGGTATCTAAGAATGTTGAGCCTCATAGTCAACGTCCCCAGGTTGAACCTCCCGAACTCGCTGAAGGAGTTGGGGAGTGACTATCATAGACTGGAGGTAAGCTTCTCTATCTCTATCCCTGAAAGATACCTGAAATGCGGCTAGCTGCTCTGTCGCCTCGCTCAGCAATAGTAGACTAAACTTCCTGCTGAGTGCATCTGCTACCACGTTCCCCTTCCCATGAGTGTAAACTATCACAAAGTCATAGTTTTGGAGGAACTCTATCCATCACCATTGTCTCAGGTTCGGGTCCTTCTTTGAGAATATATACTTGAGACTCTTATAATAATAGTATACTATAAAAAGTTATCCCATCAAGTAGTTCCACCACATCTTCAAGGAGAACACCACTAATTCTAATGCTAGGTCTTGAGTGTCGTAGTTCTGTTCATGTTGTCTCAACTGTCAGGAACAATAAGTGATCATTTGCTTCTCCTGCATCAGGATGCATCCATGTCTGGTCCCTGATGCGTCACAGTAGACTACATACCCAATGCCCTCTTTTGGTAGCCTCAAGATGGGGGAACTCATCAGTCTTTGCCTCGGCTCCTAAAAACTCTACTGGTATCTCCCCATCCATATGAAGGGTTATCCCTTCTTTGTCAAAGCTAACAGGGGTTGCGCAACTCTGTAAAAGTCAGGTAAAAATCTCCAGTAGTACCAAGCCAACCCTAGGAAACTCCGCACCTCAGTCACACTCCTAGGTGGCTCCCAAGAAAGCACAACCTTTATCTTCTTCGAATATACCGCAACCCCAGCATCTGAGAAAATGTGTCTCAGAAAGTGGACCTCATGTATCAAGAACTTGAACATTGAGAGTTTACTATAAATCCGGTGCTCTCGGAGTGTATCCAAAACTATCTATAGGTGATAGGCATGATCCTCCTCCGTCGTTGAGTGCACCTAGATGTCGTCAATGAAGACCACCATGAAGTGATAGAGGTATGGTTGGAAGTTCCTATTCATGAGTCCCATGAACACTTTAGGGCATTGGTCATGCTGAATGGCATAACCAAGAACTCATAGTGGTCATACCGACATCTTAAGGTCATCTTATGCACATACTCATCTCATACCCTGAGCTAATGATATCCTGATCTGATGTATATCTTTGAAAACCAACGATCTTCGTTCAGCTAATCAAAGATAACATCAATCCTCAGAAGTGGAAACTTGTTCTTCACGGTCACATGGTTCAAGCGCCGATAATCCACACAAACCCTAAAACTTCTGTCTTCTTTTTTGGAGAACAAAATCAGGGCTTCCGTTGTAGAAACATTGGGCCTTTTATACCCCTTCCTCTACAAGTCCTCCAACTGTACTTGTAACTCACGAAGCATTGCGGGAGCCATCTGATATGCTAGTGTAGATATTGGTGTCCTATGAGGGTAAATGTCGATGTAAAATTATACCTCTTTGTGTGGAGGTAGTCTCGGAACATCATCAGGGAAAATATTAGCATACTGGTCCACCACTACAGGATAGATAGAACTCTCAACATAAACTGTCTAGAGGGTAAGGATATCCAACTGATGCGTGATTGGCTTCACCCTCTTAAGGGTAAGTCCATCCTGTGATGCAAAGGTTACCTTCTCACGGGTTAAAGAAACTCTGGCCCCATCCTCATGGACACACCACATTTTCTGCCTAATGCAGTCAATCTGATCATGGAATGTAGATAATCAGTCCATACCCAAGATGACGTCGTAATGCCTCGACGCTACTAATAGAAGATCCCAGCCAAATCTCTCACCTCCTAGAGTAAGCAAACACTGCTGGAACCAGTGTATAATCATTGAATCCCCTCCCGTGGGAGTCTCTAGCCAGAAGGATCAAGCCAGCGGCTCCACTGGAATCTCTGAGCTTTGAACGAGATCCATGGAAATGAAAGAGCGACCGGAACCTATGCCTATAATTAATGAAACTAAGGTGGAGTAGACACAGATCATACCTCTAATCATATCTAGAGCATCATGGTCATAGGCCTCATTTGCCTGGAACAGAGCTCGTCCCTATCCACCTGCTCCCTGTGGTCAGGGTGGACCACCTGGAGGTGCTAGCAGTAGAACCTCAAACCATCGTCCACCACCTATTGCAAGACCCGCTCTTCTGCCACATTCACTGCCCTATGGACCTCCTCGCTCTAATCTATTCCTCTGCCTCGGCGGTCCCTTGACCATCTTCTGGTCGTTAGTGCATCCATTCGGGAATTTACGATCCATGTGACCCTGTCGCCACACGTAAAGAAGAGTCAGATTCTACGCTGGCTTACACTACCTCATGAGCCTCACACCTCCGACCCTATGTCCCAAGGTCATACATCGAAAGGTCTGGTTCGCTTGGACCTCTATTTCATCTGTCTACTACCAGCCGAATATAACTCTGCTACATGTCGCCTGGTGGTGGGTCTCGCTATCGGTGTCTGCTCATCAAGAAAGCTCTCTACCAAGAGTGCTCTCTCAAGCACTACAACATGCGTCGGGATGCTGAGAGATACCATCCAAACTCTAATATTCCATCAGAGTCCCTGCTCGAAGGTCTCAACCCTGAATAAAGGGTATCACACCATGTCGGTATAGTAGCATGAGAGGTTGGTGAACCTCATCGAGTACTGGGACACGGTCAGTTTTCCCTGATGTAGCTGTAGCATCTCCTATATACGCACAGAGCGTAGAGTCGCTGGAACAAAGTCTGCCTTGAAGAGGCCCTCAAAATCTTTCTAGGTGAGGGTCACCTCATCGTGTATCTGGAGCATTAGGCTACACCATCTCCATGCTACTCTCAGGAAAATACTCACAGCTAAGATCACCATCTGGTTGGAAAGTGTTCAAAACAGGCGAAAAACTCTAACCACAGCCTCTAGCCAATCCTCAGCCGCCTGCGGATCCATCTCGCCTCGGAACCTCAGAGGCCACTACCACTGAAACTCATGAAATGGGATAAGTCAATGTATTCCATCTACTAGTGGGGCTGGTCTAAATATCTTCCCAGTGGATAGTGGTGTTACTGGTAGACCACCCGATGGTACAATCACCGAAAGAGGGCCCTGCACAGAAGCCTCTTCACTCGGTGGTCCATCATCGTGTACTCTCTTAGGAATCATGGATGGCTGCCTAAGAGATGTAATCATGAAAAGAAATAGGTGTTCCACGGTCATTAAGTTATACCTGGTGAGCTGACTTGAAAGAGATCAAAATAAAAAAAATTTCAAAAGCACACACAATCAGTGTTTTCGTGCACTGAGTTGGAAGTCAGAATTCAAGGTCCGGGTGTATGGATACGTCGTCCGCCACACCAACACTGGACTCCCCTAACTGAAAACCATACTCAAAAAACACTTATCACTATTGCTCCATTAAAAATATCAAATTCCTAGTTCTTTGGTAGAACTGAATCCTCTGATACCACTTTGTCATGACCTTTCCCCTGGGGCTTGTGCCATGACTACCCCAATCCTGCCTTTTATAGGCCAGGGGTTGGAGACTACCACCGAAATGAATATCCCTAAAAAGGGGGAAGGAATTTCCTTTAAACCATCAAACACACAATCCAATAATACAATGAGAACAACCCACTTACTAAAACTGCAGCAGTAAAAAGATGTGAGCAGAAAGTAAAAGGGGTGATTAGTGTATGTAAAGGGGCTGGAATACAATCCCAACTGAAAAGTACAACCGCGACAGAAAAACAGCTCTTAGAATGGTCTTCAAAGGTTCAAACTTGAAGAGTATGTAAATATCATGGTCGGTCATCACTGTGACACATCATGTCTAAAGGTCCACCTCCGATCACCATTCAGCCCTGGCTCCCAAACCACAATCAAAGTTGTCCACCATCTGCAAAAGACAAAACAAGGTGCGGGTGAAGCCCATGCAGGGCTGAGTTAAAAATACTCATTAAGGACCCTGAGAACCTCAAAGGTATCCCTGAGTTACACAAAGGAAAAACCACAAATCAAGACCTCAATCACAAATCACGAACCAATATTCATCACACGCCGGGTATAAAACTTAGAGTTCAGGAATATAGAAGTTTAGTCTTAAGAAATCTCATCTTATTACATTTAGAAGTTCCAAAATCGATCCACAAAGAGGTCTTTCTAATATTGATCCACTCTTGGGTGTAAGTCGTTGTTCCATGATGGTCTGTTCTAAGGGTGGTTCTCATTGGGTCATGCTACTACTGATCCACACAGGGTCGCTATAATGTTGGTATACACAGAATCGATGGAATGCTGATTCACACAGGGTCTCTTGATGCTGATCCACACAAGGTCGCTCAATGTTGATCCACACAAGGTCGCCAGGTGCTTCTCCTCAGTAGGACACTATAAAATGGATTATATTTGGGTAGAAATGATGTTGATCCACTCAGGTTCGCTATGATTCTGATCCACAAAGGGTCCCTACTTCAAACATAGCCAGCCACAGGATTCTCACTCATACCACACTTGATTCTTGGAGAACCGCCCCTCAAGTCATCGGTCATATTTAAACTCGTACGAAGTCGTGAGAAAAATCATACCCAAGGGACTACCCCATCATAGGGGTCCCAACGTGACAGATGGTCCGTTGATCGGACGGTCGGTCTGTGAGATATGGGCACTTTTGTAAAAAGGTCCTAGTTGGATTCAAGTATAATACAACCCAAGTCACACATCAAAATCCATAAAAACTAACTTATTTTATCTCCAATGGACCTCCTTGTCACAAGGGTCCTTATGTCAAAGACAGCGAATCGATCGGATGACTACTCTGTTAGTTACACCCCTTTCCGTGAAACGGGGGTGATCGCGCCTCAGTCCAGACCGACTCAGTTGGGCCCGTCGAAATATGCCAAAGAGACGGCTTCCCAAAAGGGCCCCAATTCCATAGACATCGTGCCAAAAATATATCTCATTCGTGATTTATGGGTGTTTATTTATTCAGGGGTCAGTTGGGTCTAGGCTAGGTCCGAATCGGTCCGACCAGCCCGGCGCAATGGTTCCTGGGGTCTACCTAACCCCACCTAGGTTTTCCCTGTCAGGGTCGCCCGATTCACTAGTTCCAACCCATCGTGTTCATCCAATTAGTTCACTGTCCTGGTCTGCTATTGGCCCGACCCGCCGGGTGGGGCTCGACCCACCCGCATTTGGCCTGCAGGGCCGAGGGTCCGGCCAGCCCGCGTCCTGCCCAGTCCGCCATAAGGCGGACCGCCTCCTCCGCTAGAACTATAGTTGCAGGGCCGTTTTACCTAGCCATTGGGGAAATTCCCCACCGTATTAAATGGTTGGTCGTTCAACCGGCCGGTTGGCACCAATGAAGCTCGGTTCCGGGCCGCGTTGCACCCTCCAGCGGCGGCCTGCTGGCCGTAGCTACTATAAAATGGGTAATGCCTCCCCTTTTCTGTGGTATTTCTCTACCCTTTATGTTGGTCACCACACCAGGGAATATTGGAGGTGGGACTCAGGGGTTATTATCTATCCTTCATCTTGAATTAGACGGTTCATGACATATTTACTCAAAATGATGTTATAGACTATAAGAAAACATTCTCACTAGTTTCTAATAAATATTATTTCAATATTATTATGTCACTAATAGATCAATATGATTTAGAGTTACATCGAATGGATGTTAAAATATCTTTTCTAAATGGAAACTTTGATGATGATGTATATATCGATCAACTAATGGGTTTTTTCATTGAAGTAAAGGAACACATTGTATGTAAATTTTATAAGCCAATATATGGACTGGGCCAAGATTTCAAAAAATGATATATTTGGATTTAGGATAAAATATTTTATGTTTTGGAATTTAGAAAAACACCAATAATCATTGAATGTACCAGAATATTGGTTGGAGTAAATTTATATTATTGAATCTATATGTTAACAACATATTTATTTCTGCAAATTCTTTGGGCCTGTTATGTGAGACTAATAAATTCCTCTCTAATAATTTTTAAATGAAATACATGGGAGAAGACAAAAACGTTACTGGAGTATATTTATTCTATATTAGAAGTCAATTTTTATTGGTATTATCTCAAAAATCATGAATTAATAGAATTTTAGATAATCTTGGGATGGAATAATGTACAACATCACTGGTTCCAATTTTTAAAGAAGATAAATTTAATCTCAATAAATATACCAAAAATGTTTTTGAATGAAAAAGGATAGGAAAACTTATTTATCCATCTATTTTTGGAAGATTGATGTACTCTAAAATATGTACAAGGTTAGATTTTAGCTTTGTAGTTAATATGTTAGGAAGATATCAAAGAAATACTAGAATGGATCATTAGAGATCTATTATTAAATTTTTAAAATATTTTAAAGGAACAAACGATCACAAGCTTACTTATAAAAGATACAATAATCTTGAGGTGTTTGCATAATCTTGTTCAGACTTCTCTAATTGTGTTGATACCATAATGTCCAATTTAATTATTTTTATCATCTAATAAACAAGATAGATTTCATTAAAATATAAAAATAAATTAGTTTTAATGGCTTCAGCCTTGGAAGATGAATTTGTAGTATTTTTGAGGCTACAATATAGGGTATGTAGTTACGGAACATTATTTCATAACTTGTAATTATTGACAGTAACCCCAATCTCTTGAAATTTCATTGTGAAAATGTTGCAACACTGTTCTTTTCAAAGAATAACTGGTATTCCAAAGTTGATAAACACGTGAATTTAAAATCCTTTTTCATTAGGGATGAAGTTTATAAATATAAAGTTTTAATTCAATATATTTGTAAAAATATTATGATTTCCAACCATTTTAATAATGGGTTTTCTTCCAAGGCATTTATTGGACACATTGAATATATGGAAATTGTTACCATGACTGTTTCATTGTGTGTAATTATAGTAAGGTTTATTTTAGTTAACACTTGGACTTATATATGTTTTGATCATTTTACAAGTTTTTCAATAAGTATATATGATTGAATTGAATAGTTATAACATGTGTACTCTTAAATAAAAAAATTATGTTTTAATAAATTATATATATCTGATTTTAATCATGATAGAAAAATTTCAAGGTTGTAGTTATGACAGCCCCCGGCCCGCAATACTAGATCTGGTGCTTAAAACATATTCTTTAAATCCTTATATTTGATACTAATAAATGTAACCTAATTTAAACCATCCAAAATTTACAACATAAAAATGAAATATTTTATCACAAACATACCCAAAGGCCTTTTGGTTTAGAGTTTTAGAGAATCAACACAAATTCTTACATAACAATACCCATCTCTTTAAATGATCATTTTTTTTATTGATGCCCATTTTTCTACTTCTATATTATTTATCCAAAATCTCCCATAATATTCGTTGCATGTTAAACCTTTCAAGAGACAAATAATTTAACATCATTCTTTATAACATGGGTAAAGAAGAAATATATAAAGGGTGAGCTCAAACGGTCTGTAAGGGGGAACATAATAATTAACAATTGAATGTCATCATTGAGTATAAGATGATCATAAGGTTATGATGGAATAAAAAAGTACATGACCATAACATAAGAGAATTAATACCCATAAAAAAGTGTATTAAAAATTATTTGACATTTCATACATCTATAATAAAATAAAGAGTCAAAGGAATCAATAACTGTGATCAATGTGATGTCAAACTTGAATAATGGAAACATTAAAAACCAAAAACAAGCATAAAGAAAAAAAATGTTAATATCTTGGAATATTTTCTTCATATAACCCTTATAAAAACACTTATAGGTGCAATAAATAACACAGTAAACATTAAATATATTTCTTCAGAGAATATAATAATTGTGCAATGCAATGGAGAGATATAATAGACTCACCCATCCTTGGTTTATAAAATAACCAGTTATCCTTAATTTATAACAGAGCCACTTGTCCTTGGTAAATAATTGAAACACCAATCCTTGGTTAATAATGGAACCACCACTCATCATAAACAATTTCCAAGAACCATAACATGAATAAATTACATGGAGCATACGTTTCATCATAAGACTCATAGACAAAAACATTACTCCTTTCATATATTGATTAAACTATGGTGAATAAATGGGTTCTAGTATAAGTTATTTAAAAAATCATAATCCTTCTAAATAAATGATTAGGATGGTATCATTACAACATATACCAATTGGAGTGTAATAAATATCAAGGTTATTGTTATTTACTTAAAAAATAGTATATTAATGGTGGTTATTTAGATGAGGTTATACACAACCCCCTCTAAATTAATTTTCTGTTTAAATTAGAGGGGGTTATAAACAACCCCTACTAATCATCAAATTTTAAAGGGGTTCACAACCCCCCCTCTAAATTTTTTATCATTTTTTAAATATTTCATTATATTTTATAGGAATTTATGCCAAAACCACCGCTAATTTAATAATTAGTAGTGCAATATATTTTTATGGATTTTAGAAGCTCTATATATATATAATATTTGGTTGGGTATTTAAGGTGCTATGTATATATATTTAGAATTTTTCTTTTTAAGAAAATATTCAAGGTTCGCATGACCCAACAATATCTTATATTAGAGGGGTTTGTGAAACCATATTATTTTCTTAGAAACAAATTTCATAAAATATGATATATATATATATATATATATTTAAAACACAATATATAAATTTATTTAAATATATTATATAAATATATATATAAATATCTTTATATAAATTATTTGTATGATTTTATTTAATCATATTTATATGTGAACATAAATATAATTATAAAATGTTTTCATTAATATATATTGCGTCACACCCCAAGATTCCACGGTATGCATCTCTTTGAATAAAGAAATAGCTTGCGTTGTATGAAACTTCGAGTTCTAGCACACCACAACCAATTAAACTAGCCATTTAAAAAGAAATAATGAATAGTAATACCCTCTTTTTATAATTTTATAAATTTTATTTTTCAAAATGGACTTCATTTTTTTATTTGGAATATCAAAATTAGCTTACGGTGAATTTTTGGTACTTTTTTGAAAACTTTCAATTTTTTATAAATAGTGAAAAACATTGCGTTGTTGTTTAAAACCAACTTTTTATTTAAATAATTATTATTTTATAAAATTTATTTTAAAGTAAAAATAGTTAAATAATACATATATTAGACCAATTTAATTCATTGTAGTCATTTTATAATAATATTAGATATATGAAATTTTATTGGACTTTTTACCGTCTTTTACCCACCTTCTAGGCACATTTGAAAATTTGCATAAAAGGTAATTTTACCACTTCTATCAATTAAATTTCAAAAATAAAAGAGACACAGTGGAAATAAATATGTAAAATTTATTTCAATAGGATGAAAATAATTTTTTTGAATAGTAACTTTTGAATTTTATTTACCACGGTTAAAAGTAAATAGGGTAATAAAAGATAAAAATGATATTATAATTACCCAAAAACATGTTGTAATTCTATTTTATAAGTGTATTTAGACCCAAATAAACCTTATGAATAAAATATGATCCTTTTTTCCAGTTTTATTATATTAGGACATTTATTATATTTTATTTAAAGTAGAGTTAAAAGTGTTAAATTTGAATTTTTAAAACTAAAGAATTTTTAATATAGAATTATACAAAATAAAAATTCAACTATAAATCTTTACTATAAATATAGAAATATTTCTTACATAATTTTATTTTTGTTATAATTTTTCTAAATTAAATAATTAAATTTATTTATAACACAATGATGATGCAGTAATTAGCTTATTAATGAAATATTAAAATCATTGATATTATAAATATTAAAATAAATGTAAATTGAAAATTTTAATTCCATCCAGGAATTTTCTAGGTTAATATAACATTATAGTATTGATTCAATGTATTTTTTTCGAAGTAATAAAGTTGTGATGACTTTAACAAAAAAACAAATACTAAATAGTATCAAAATTGGCATAAATGGGTTTTTAAAACAAATATTATTTTATTAAATGATATAATATTCTTAAATATCTTATATTTGTTCAAAGGAATTATATAATGATAAATATGTCATTAATTAACCACATGAGGTTCTATTGGCATTTTATAGTAAGTTTATTAACCATGTAATATAAAAATACAAGAAGATATGGTAAAAGTTAAACTATTTAGCTAAGATTTAAATCTAAAAGATAAGGTTAATATGGTGACTTAGACTTGTCTAAAACCAATTGTTTGAGAGTTTTTAGACCCATACCCACCTTATCCTCTAAATAAATCTATTTTTATCCATTACAAACTGAAAATGAATTAATAATAAAATAATATTTTAAGATTTTCATAAAGTCCCCTCACCTCTCTTATAAAATGGTACTTCCCCTTCGCTAAAATTCATAGCTAAATATCCATTTGACTCAGCAAAACCCTACTCGAATATCCTCCCAACTACCCTCACTTAAACCTAGAATACTTACCTTGATCATAAATGTAATGCCCCGACCCCAGTTACCCAGAGTCGGTGCATTATTTCATAACATTGGCAAGATCACAAGAAAGATCAAGTATCGAAAGACTGATTAGTTTAGTAGCCTTGGAAACTCTAGATATATTCATAAGTCTTACATTACATCATAAAAATGAAAACTACAACAATATCTTTTCTTCATATTCCACACTCATATCCCCACACACTATCCCTGCAGGTCATTCATAAATTACTTCTTCACATCCTGGGAAAAATAAACAATTGAAATGGGTGAGCTCAAATGCCCAGTAAGGATAACAATATAGCGGAAACTTTCATAAATAAGAATAAACATTTAAGGAAATGTATAACTAAAACAAAAGTCTTTTAAACTTGAACTTCAACATAGTATGGAAAAAATGAAATAATTCCATTAACTTATTCACATGGTTATTCTACTAATCGAATAATCACATGCAATATCAATAACCACTTTCATAATGATGGAATGCATAATGCCAGACTATCATAACCACATAGCCAAGTCCTCATTCCAAGACTACAAATAATATTTTTCCAAGGCCTTGTGCCAAGACACTAGTTTGTCTCATGAGACCTACCTATGCATCGAGGAGCTATAGCGGGCTCCACCTGTCACATATTAAGTCCAATGCATTCCCATATGAAAAGGTTTAAACATAACATAAACATTCATATTAAAACTAGCATACGAAATGTAAATACTTCATCCTTAAACCATGAATGGTATAAAAATAACACATCCATAGTCAAACATATCACAAAACCTTCAATACAATATAGAAGTTTTGTATCATAATAAATCAACTTCAAATAAGGGTAAAATCCATCAAAGGATGTTGACATAGATGAAATCAAAATATTTTTAGAGAAATATCTCTTTCTATTTTGAAATAATATATTTATAAAATAAAACATTTTCTTTGAAAATATTCTTATAAGCTTGTAAGGGAAGCTTCGAAGATTTTATAATGGCGGAAAATATCTGCACCCGCCGTATAAGTTAAAAAACATTCTTACCTTAATTCTGCCGAAAAGGTTAAAAAGCATCTTGTTTGGAAAATGACGGAAATATTCTTTTATAAACATCTTATAAAAAGTCAAATAAGGGTATAAATGTCTTTTACCCATATTCTTGTAAATAGTACAAATGTTTTAAATATATTCTTAGGAAACATGGATGAGGATGATAAAGAAATCCTAGTAGATTGTTACGTATAAACAACCTCCGATAATGAAGAGATTGTGAAATAACCCTTACTTTGTACTTTTCCTTGGTTGGGGTAGGTTAACCTCCTGTATAATGGTTAAATAATTGTTATTAAATTATACAAGAATCATATACATTAATATGATCTCATATATGATCTTTTAACATTGATTTGTTAATAATATCTTAGTATTATCGTTGTTTCGGGTGTTAACTAACTCGTTTTATTTTATATGTTTTGTTACGTAAGCTCTGTTTTTCATGGATAGGTTGTATATTAATAATATCCAGAATGATATCAAGTCCTTATATACTATTATTAATCATCAAATGAGAATTATACTTGAATGGATACGATGGAGAATGAATCTCATCGCGTTCGTGAAGACAGTAGTTCGTACGTACACACGAGCGACAATATCATTATTTTGATATTAAAATAATATATAATTGGATGTTATATCATATATAAAGAATAATTATCATGTTATGTTTATTATTTACATGAGTTACACATCATTATTATACCCATTCAAATAATAATTTATTGAATAATAATTACACCACGGCGTGGAGACGGTAAGCCGTACGTACGCACGTATGGTGACATGTTATTCAAAGGATGGATAGAATACTGAATATGGTTGTACCATATTTATAATAACATCACAGTATATATAAGATACTGGAGTTATTATTTTAGAATGGTAATAACAAATAAGGAAGAAGTGGAAGAAGAAAGGAACTTGGAAAAGGGTGGTGAAATCATTACCTCTTCTTCGGGTTCTTCCTTTTGATTTGATCAAAAGGGCTATTAGGTTGGATTTATGACTAAAGGAAGGCCTATAGGATGAAGTGAGGGAAGTTGAGAGAGTATTTGGGTAGAGTTTGGCTGAGCCAAAAGGCTTTGAAGGTGTGAATTAATTAGAAGGGGAGGTGCCTTTTATAAGAGGGGTGAGGGGCATCTTTAGAAAAGTTAGAAATATTATTTTATAACAAATTCATATTCGGTTTCTAATGGCCCCAAAGTGGATTATATAAATTTTAAGGTGAGGATGGGTCGAAAACAACTCAACCAATAGAATTTAGACAGGTTTGGGTCACTATATTAACCTTATCATTAAGTATTAACTCTTAGTTAATTAGTTTCACTTTTACAATGTCTCTTTGTATTTTTATATTATATGGTTAATAAACTTACTATATACATCCAAGAGACCCCCAAGTGTTCCATTAATAATACACCTATCATGATATAAGTCTATTTTCCTAACCTTATATTTTTAGTAATTTAATATCAATTAATAATATAATATTTTTTTAAAAAACTCTTTTATGTCAATTTTGACACTATTCAATAATTGATTTTTGTAAAAATCATAACATAATGATTACTTCTAAAAAAGTTAATTAAATCATATCTAACATTTCATATTAACCTATAAAATTATTATAATTCATAAAAAGTCTCAAATTATATTTATTTGGGTATCTACAATATCAATCATTTTAATTTTTCACTATTATGGTAATTACTACATCACCATTGTGTCATAAATAAATTAAATTATTTAACGTCTAAAAATTATAAATAAAATACCATTATGTAGGAAATATTTTTATATTTCTAATAAATATTTATAGTCGAAAATCCAACATATATAACTCTATGTAAAAATTGTTTTTCTAAAAGATATATGCTTATGTCATTTTTGTATTCATTTTAACTTAATTAAAATAAAGTGTCCCTATCACTTACAAGTGGCACCATGGGGTCCCAAAATCGACCCAAATATGGCCATGGTCGGACATGTATCAACCAATAAGGTTAGGACACGTTTTAGACTAATTTTGTATTATTATAATATTATTTTTTAACCCTTATTTACCAGATTTACCCTTTAACAATGGTAAATAAAATATTTACTGAAGTAATTATTCAAAATGTCTAAAAATAAAAGTTACCTATTTACACAATTTGAACATCCTGATTCAAAATATGGAATCCATTTTTCAAAATTAAAAACACAGAAGTGGCAGAAATTAATTTAAAATTAATTCCCGCTATCAAAAACAAAAAGCGTGTTTTTAAGATATAATAACTACCAAAAGATTGATACTTGTTTATGTTCGGTTTAATTGTGAAATTATGTCCAATGACCAAAATTGTATTAAATGGTAAAAATATATTCTAAATATACTTTAAAACTACTCAAATTCATAATTTATCACTATTAATTATTTTGATTAAAAAAGTTGTTTTTAATTAAAATTTAGTAATTTTCACTATTCATCAAAATATTAAAGTTATCCGAAAAGTACCAAAATTTCACCTTAGGCTAAATTCGATACTCCAAATCCAAAAATGAAGTCCATTTTTAGAGAAAAAATTTCTAAAATTTTAAAAAGTAGGTATTATTATTCATAACGGCTAGTTTGATCGGTTGTGGTGTGTGTTTGAACTCGATGTTGCGTACAACACACGCTATTGCATTATTCAAAGAGAAGCATACCGTAGAAGCTTGGGGTGTTACATTCTCCCCTACTTCAAATAATTTCTTCCTCGAAATTTCTAGAATACTACCGCATGAAAAGACCCAGGTGGTTCTTCATCATAAGTTCCTCGGGTTCCCACGTTGCCTCTTCCATCTTATGGTTTCTCCACAAAACTTTTACCAGACGTGTCGTCCGGTTTCTCAGTACTTGTTCTCACATATCAAGAATCTTGACGGGCTCTTCGCAATAAGACAGATCGGGTTCCAGTTCCAATTCCTCATAGGTGAGTACATGCATTGGGTCAGGCATGTATTTCCTCAATAGAGATACGTGGAACACATCGTGAACTTTGGAGAGACTTGGAAGCATTGCCAATCGGTAAGCTACAGCCCCAATTCTTTCTAGAATTTCGAAAGGTCCGATATACCTGGGACTCAATTTACCTTTCTTAACAAAATGTATGACTCCCTTCCATGGAGATACCTTTAAGAAAACATGATCACCGACTTGAAATTCCAAATCCTTCCTTCGATTATCAAAATAGATCTTCTACCTACTTTGAGCTACTTTGATGTGATTTTGGATTACCTTCACCTTTTCCGTCGTTTCCTCCACCAGTTCTGGACCTACAAGTTTTCTTTCACCAACGTCATCCCAACAGGTTTGTGTACAACATATCTTTCCATATAACGCTTCATATGGTGCTATCTGAATACTTGAATGGAAGCTATTGTTATAGGGAAATTCTACCAGAGGTAAATATTGATCCCATATACCCTGAAAGTCAAGGGAGAAAGATCTCAACATGTCTTCTAAGGTTTGAATAGTTCATTCTGATTGTCCATCTGTTTGAGGGTGGTAGGCAGTGCTCAAGTGAAGTTTAGTATCCAAGGATTTCTGAAGACTTTTCCCGAATCTTGAAGTAAAACGGGGATCGTGATCAGAAACAATCGATATGGGTACTCCATGAAGTCTCACAACTTCATTAATATATATTCTTGCTAGACGTTCCAGTGGTATATCTTCTCTTATAGCAAGAAAATGTGCTGACTTGGTAAGACGATCAACAATGACCCATATTGCATCGTTCCTTCTAGGAGTCTTTGGTAGCCCCATGACAAAGTCCATCGTAATATTTTCCCATTTCCACTCAGGAATGGGAAGAGGTTGCATGACTCCTCCAGGCTGTTGCCTTCTAGATTTCACTTGTAGACAAACCATACATCTTGACACAAAATCAGCAATCTCCCTCTTCATGTTGTCCCACCAATAATGTTCCTTCAAATCTCTATACATTTTGGTGCTCCCAGGGTGTATAGAGAAATTGGAACTATGAGCATCATCCAGCAATTCCCTTTTTAGATCAGATATATCAGGAACACAAAGTCTCTTCCCAAATTTCAAAATTCCATCTTCATACACAAAGTCTCTCAATCTCCCATCATTCACAGCTTTAATCTTCTTTTGAAATTCTTCATCATCGGTCTGAGAACTCTTAATCCTTTCTAGTAAAGATGGTTTGGCAACCATTTGAAAAAGAATTGATGTTTCACCTTCCCTGGTTATTCCCATGTCCATCTTCACTAGATCCATGAAAATTGGATCCCTTTCAATTCTCATATTATTCAAAACTCCATGATCCTTTCTGCTCAAAGCATCTGCCACCTTGTTTGCTTTCCCCGGGTGGTAGTGTATCGTACAATCATAATCCTTGATTAATTCAAGCCATCTCCTTTGCCTCATGTTGAGTTCTTTTTGTGAGAAAATATACTTCAAACTCTTGTGATCAGTATAAATCTCACATTTTTTACCATAGAGGTAGTGCATCCATATCTTCAAAGAAAAGATCACAGCTGCTAACTCAATATCATGAGTAGGATAGTTTTTCTCATGAATTTTCAACTGTCGTGATGTATAGGCAATAACCCTATCATTCTGCATAAGGACACAACCAAGTCCTTTCTTCGATACATCACTATAAATAATGAACCCATCATTCCCCAATGGTAGAGTAAATATAGGATAATTGACTAATATTCTCTTCAATTATTTGAAACATTCTTCACACTCTTTTGTCCAAACCAATTTAACCCCTTTACGTGTGAGCTTCATTAATGGGTTAGCCAATCGGGAAAAATTCTAGACGAAACGTCGATAATAATCTGCCAAACCAATAAAACCGTGTACCTCAGTTATACTCGTAGGTGCTGGCCATTCTTGGATTGCCTTGGTCTTAGAAGGATCAATAGAGATTCCATATTTAGAGATAATATGGCCAAGAAAAGAAATCTCATGAAGCCAGAATTCACACTTGCTAAACTTCCCATATAATTCAGGTCTTCTCAAAGTCTTCAGGATAATGTGCAAATGACTTTCATGATCTTCGTACCTTTTAGATTATACCAAGATATCATCAATAAATACCACCAAAAATTCATCGAGATATTCCTTGAAAACTCTATTCATCAGATCCATGAATACAGAGGGTGCATTAGTCAATCCAAAAGGCATTACAGTAAACTCGTAATGCTCGTACCTGGTTCGAAATGCTGTCTTCAGAATGTCTTCCTTCTTTACACACAACTGATGGTATCCAGATCGAAGGTCAATCTTTGAAAATTATTGAGCTCCATGCAGTTGGTCAAATAAATCATCAATGAGAGGTAGGGGATACGTGTTCTTTATTGTTATAGCATTGATCTCCCTATAGTCGATACGTAACCTCATATATCCATATTTCTTTTTAACAAAAAGAACAGGGGCTCCCCATGGAGAAACACTAGGGTGAATAAATCCCTTATTACTCAATTCCTCTAGTTGTTTATTTAGTTCAACTAATTATATAGTGGTCATTCTATAAGGGTTCTTCGATATAGGCCTTGATCCAGGAATTAAATCAATGGAAAACTCAACTTCTCGTTCTAGAGGATGTCCAGGTAAATCTTCCAGAAATACATCTACATATTCTTTCACAACAGGTACATCCTCTATTTGAACATTCCTTTCCTCACCCACAGTCATTTCATTCTCTTCCTCCCTAATAATTGAAAATAGTTGAGCTACTAGGGGTGGATCTAGATAAGAATTAGGTGGTGACAATTCTGCTCTAAAGATAAGGTGTTCCTTATCATCATCATCAAAAATCGTAACCTCCTTCTTCTTACAATAAATCTTTGCATCATAGTTCGAAATTCAATCGATACTAGAGGATTATATCAAACTCAATCATAGGTTTGATGATGATATTAGCAGATAAAGAACATTTATGTGCTCTAATGGGGACTGATTCACAAAACTTTGTTGCAATGACACTTCCCTTAGGATCTTTAACTGACAACTCTCTTGTTAAATCAAATTGGAAATATCTAATTTTCTTAGCAAACTGGGAAGATATGAAATAATGCGATGATCCAGAATCAAATAATGCATTTGCTAAACTTGAGTAAACCACTAAATTACCTGCCACCACGTCTTTTGGAGCTTCTACCTCAGCAGTAGTGATAGAAAAATCTTGTCCTTGATCCCTTGGCCTTTTCTGAGGTATGTTCCCCTGACGATTAGGACATTCATTTGCATAATGTTCCATCTCCCTGCAATTGTAGCACTGAACATTGGTAGCTTCCTTCTTCCCTTTGCAATCATGATCTTGGTGGCCTTTTTCATTACACTTGTAATAGACACCCATTCCCTTCAAGCAAGTACCGGGGTGTTTCTTCCCACATTTACCACAGGATGGATATTCAACCTTTCCCTTCTTCCCCTTATTTCCATTCCCAGATTGATCAGCAGATCTATTCTTCTCTTGTTTTGCTTTAAATTCATAAGACTTAGAGAATTCCTTTTCTGTCTTGGTAGCACATGAGACAATGTCTTCGTACGACGAGAAGGATTGTGAGACTAATGCTCGAAGGAGAAATGGTTTTAACCCATCAAATAAATGATCAATCTTACTTCTTATATTACGTATATAATCTCCAGAATACCTTGCTAACCTTGTAAAGTTAGCCTCATACTTTGCGACATTCTCATCCTCCTTTTGTATCAGACTCAGAAATTGCCTTTCCATTTCTGCTCGATGGTCATGAGGAAAGTATTTTTCTAAAAACAGATCTTTGAACTCCCTCCATTCCATATTTGATACTTCATCATCTTCCTTCATGTTCTGAATCAATGACCACCATTGATCAGCATCTCCAGTGAGGCGGTAAACTGCCATGATAACTTTTTCCCTTTCACTAATCCCCAAAGCCTGAAATATTTTCTCTAGGTAATTTATCCATTGCTCAGCTACTAAGAGATTTGTACTCTCATTGAATGTTGGTGGTTGTTGCCTCATGAATTTATCTAACATAGATCCTCCACACTACGGATCAGGGTGCTCCATACGGGTAAGGTTATTATTCATAACCTGAGTGAGTTGTCCCAGTATGGTGATTAGCTGATTGGCACCAGTTGCATCACCAGCTCCACTATAATTATCTTGAGCAGGAGGGCAATCACTACATGAAGTGCGTGCATTGATACGGTTTCCATTCCTTCCACTAGGTGCCATTTCTAAACAATGGCATAAACTAGATCAGTTTATAAATCAAAATACATAATTCCATACTTATAAAACACTTAACATAAATTGAACTATTTATGGATATAATCCATAATTATAAAAAAAATTCTTCGAGGAAGTATATACTCATAAACCCTTCATAATGATTTGTAAAGAAAATGAGATTTATCCTAAGCATATCCCCCGGGAGTGTCGTAACCAAGAGTGCAGCAAGGTCCGTTGTCGTGCACCAGTTCCCATTCGAGTCTAGCTCAAAGCGGTGTTTTCGGGTTTTACCCCTAGGTACATCTGTGCCAGAGCCGCCTCTATCTGCTCGTATCCAGATAGGGATATATTTCTCGGAAAACTCACAAAATCTCTACAATACCAAAATTCTAGGAAGTTATTCTATAATAATCCTCAAAGTCCATATTAGGTCTATGTGCTCTAATCAGAGATTATCTAAATCTAGCTTCCAAGGTTTGTACTAAACTTCCTCTGATACCAACTGTAACGCCCCGACCCCAGTTACCCAAAGTTGGTGCATTATTTCATAACAATGGCATGATCACAAGAGAAGATCAAGTCTTAAAATTCCGATTAGTTTAGTATCCTTGGAAACTCTATATATATTCATAAGTCTTACATTACATCATAAAAATTAAAACTACAAAAACAACTTTTCTTCATAGTCCACAATCATATCCCCACATACTATCCCTGCAGGTCATTCATAAATTACTTCTTCACATCCTGGGAAAAATAAAACATTGAAAGGGGTGAGCTCAAATTCCCGGTAAGGATAACAATATAGCGGAAACTTTTATAAATAAGAATAAACATTTAAGGCAATGTATAACTAAAACAAAAGCCTTTTAAACATGAACTTCAACATAGTATGGAAAAAATGAAATAATTCCATTTACTTATTCACATGGATACTCTACTAATCAAATAATCACATGAAATGTCAATAACCACTTTCATAATGATGGAATGCATAATGCCAGACTATGATAGCCACATAGCCAAGGCCTCGTGCCAAGACTACAAATAATATTTTGCCAAGGCCTTGTTCCAAGACACTAGTTTGTCTCATGAGACCTACCAATGCATCGAGGAGCTATAGTGGGCTCCACCCGTCACATATTAAGTCCAATGAATTCCAATATGAAAAGGTATAAACATAACATTAACATTCGTATTAAAACTAGCATGCGAAATGTAAATACTCCATCTATAAACCATTAATGGTATAAAAATAACACATCCACAGTCAAACATATCACAAAACCTTCAATACAATATAGAAGTTTTTTATCATAATAAATCAACTTCAAATAAGTGTAAAATCCATCAAAGGATGTTGACATAGATGAAATCAAACTCTTTTTAGAGAAATATCCCTTTCTATTTTGAAATCATATATTTATAAAATAAAATATTTTATTTGAAAATATTCTTATAAGCTTGTAAGGGAAGCTTCGAAGATTTTATAATGGCGGAAAATAGCCTCACCCTCCATATAAGTTAAAAAAACATTCTTACCTTAATTCTGCCGAAAAGGTTAAAAAGAACCTTGTTTGGAAAACGACGGAAAGATTCCTTTATAAACCTCTTATAAAAAGTCAAATAAGGGTATAAATGTATTTAACCCATATTCTTATAAATAGTAAAAATGTTTGAAATACATTCTTAAGAAACATGGATGTGGATGATAAAGAAATCCCAGTAGATTGTTACGTATAAACAACCTCGGATAATGAAGAGATTGTGAAATAACCCTTACCTTGTACTTTTCCTTGGATGGGGTAGGTTAACCTCCTGTATAATGGTGAAATAATTGTTATTAAATTATACAAGAATCATATACATTAATATGATATCATATATGATCTTTTAACATTGATTTGTTAATAATATCTTAGTATTATCGTTGTTTCGGGTATTAACTTACTCGTTTTCTTTTATATGTTTTGTAACGTAAGCTATGTTTGTCATGGACGGGTTGTATATTAATCATATCCAGAATGATATCAAGTCCTTAGATACTATTATTA
This sequence comes from Viscum album, assembly GCA_963277665.1. NCBI lineage: Eukaryota > Viridiplantae > Streptophyta > Magnoliopsida > Santalales > Viscaceae > Viscum > Viscum album. The sequence continues at coordinate 1,763,022,009 of OY728136.1, read as the reverse complement.
ATCATCAAATGATAATTATACTTGAATGGATACAATGAAGAATGAATCTCATCGCGTTCGTGGAGACGGTAGTCCGTACGTACGCACGAGCGACAATATCATTATTTTGATATTAAAATAATATATAATTGGATGGTATATCATATATACAGAATCACTATCATGTTATATTTATTATTTACACTATTTACACATCATTATTATACCCATACAAAAAATAATTTATTGAATAACAATTACACCACGACGTGGAGACGGTAAGCCGTACGTACGCACGTATGGTGACATGTTATTCAAAGGATGGATAGAATAATGAATATGGTTGTACCATATTTAAAATAAAATCACAGTATATATAAGATACTGGAGTTATTATTTTATAATGTTAATAACAAATAAGGAAGAAGTGGAAGAAGAAAGGAACTTTGAAAAGGGTGGTGAAATCATTACCTCTTCTTCGGGTTCTTCCTTTTGATTTGATCAAAAGGGATCATAGGTTGGATTTTTGACTAAATTAAGGCCTATAGGATTAATTTAGGGAAGTTTAGATAGTATTTGGGTAGAGTTTGTCTGAGCCAAAAGGCTTTGAAGGTGTGAATTAATGAGAAGGGGGAGTGCCCTTTTATAAGAGGGGTGAGGGGCATCTTTGGAAAAGCTAGAAATATTAGTTTATAATAAATTCATATTCGGTTTCTAATGGATCCAAAGTGGATTATTTAAAGGTTAAGGTGCGGATGGGTTGAAAACCACTCAACCAATAGAATTTAGATAGGTTTGGGTTACTATATTAACCTTATCATTAAGTATTAACTCATAGTTAATTAGTTTCACTTTTACAATGTCTCTATGTATTTTTATATTATATGGTTAATAAACTTACTATATACATCCAAGAGACCCCCAAGTGGTCCATTAATGATACACCTATCATGATATAAGTCTATTTTCCTAACCTTATATTTTTAGTAATTTAATATCAATTAATAATATAGTATTTTTTAAAAAAACTCTTTTATGTCAATTTTGACACTATTCAATAATTGATTTTTGTAAAAATCATAACATATTTATTACTTCTAAAAAATCTAATTAAATCATTTCTAACATGTCATATTAACCTATAAAATTATTTTAATTCATAAAAAGTCTCAAATTATATTTATTTGGGTATCTACAATATCAATCATTTTAATTTTTCACTATTATGGTAATTACTACATCACCATTGTGTCATAAATAAATTAAATTATTTAATATATAAAAATTATATATAAAATCCATTTATGTAGGAAATATTTTTATCTTTCTAATTAATATTTGTAGTCAAAAATCCAAAATATATAACCCTATGTAACAATTGTTTTTCTAAAAGATATATGCATATGTCATTTTTGTATTCATTTTAACTTAATTAAAATAATGTGTCCCTATCACTTACAACTGGCACCATGAGGTCCCAAAATCTACCCAAATATGCCCATGGTCGGACATGTATCAACCAATACGGTTATGACACGTTTCAGGGTAATTTTGTATTATTATCTTATTTACCAGATTTACCCTTTAACCATGGTAAATAAAATATTTACCGAAGTAATTATTCAAAATTTCTAAAGATAAAAGTTACCTATTTACAAAATTTGAACATCCTAATTCCAAATATGGAATCCATTTTTCCAAATTCAAAACACAGAAGTGGCAAAAATTAATTTAAAATTAATTCTTGCTGTCAAAACAAAAAGCGTGTTTTTAAGATATAATAACTATCAAAAGATTGATACTTGTTTATGTTCAGTTTAATTGTGAAATTATGTCCAATGACCAAAATTGTATTAAATGGTAAAAATATATTCTAAATTTACTTTAAAACCACTCAAATTAATAATTTATCACTATTAATTATTTTGATTAAAAAAGTTTTTTTTAATTAAAATTTAGTAATTTGCATTATTCATCAAATTATTAAAGTTATCCAAAAGGTACCAAAATTTCACCTTAGGCTAAATTTGATACTCTGAATCCAAAAATGAAGTCCATTTTGAGAGATAAATTTTCTAAAATTTTAAAAAATAGGTATTACTATTCATAACGGCTAGTTTGATCGGTTGTGGTGTGTGTAAGAAATCGATGTTGCGTACAACACACACTATTGCATTATTCAAAGAGAAGCGTACCATAGAATCTTGGGGTGTTACAATAAAAGAAAACCTAATAATCTATTTGGATCTAACAAAAAGGAAACACCTGAATAAGACGTAATTATTCCATCACCTCTTTCAATGTTCTTTTCTTCTTACACTTCATCTTTCTTTGTTGTTTCCATACAAAAATATTATCCCAGGTACCTTCTACATAATGATATGTTATTATAAATATGTCACAACTATATTAATTATTCTATACATCATATGAATGAAAAATTCACCATACGTGTGTACGTACGGCTTACCGTCTCCATGGTGTGGTGTAGTTTGTTACTCAATAGTTCATTATTTGTATGGGTATAATAATGAGTATAATTGATATAAATAATAAATATAACATGTTAATTATTCTTAATATATAATATACGATCCAATTACATACTATTTAACCATCAATAGATTGATATTGTCGCTCATGCGTACGTACGGCATACCGTCTCCACGACGCGATGAGAATTCATTCCCCATCATAACCATTCATGAATAATTTTCATTTGACAGTTAAAAATATTTTTTATGAACTTAATATAATCCTTTATATGAATCAAATACAACCTATACATTACAAACCTGACTTATGTAAAAAAACATATAAAGTAAAATGAATCAGTTAACACACGAAACAATGATACTACTGAAATATTATAGACAATGCAATATTATGAGATCATATATGATATCATTTTTATATTTTTATTTTATTTTATAATTTAAAAACAATGATTTAACTATTATAAAGTAGGTTAAAGTACCCTCTACTAAGTAAAATTACAAGGAAATGGTTAATTTTACAATCTCTTTATTATCCGAGGTTGTATATAAGAAAGTATCTAATGGGACTTCTTTATCATCCACACCCATGTTTCATAAAAAAAATTCAAAATTTTTTTAATATTTTCTAGACTATGGTTCAAAGTCATTTATACCCATGTTTTACTTTTTAATAAATGTGTTAAAAGGAATCTTTTCATCATTTTCCAAAAAAAAGTACTTTATGACCTTTTTGAAAAAATTAAGGAAAGAATGTTTTTTAACTTATACGAAGGGTGAGGTTATTTCCTGCCATTATAAAACCTTTGAAGATTCCCTTATAAGATAATAAAAATATTTTAAAAATAAATTTTCCCTGTAATTTTAAAGGATTTCAATGTATAAAGATATATTTCACTCAAATAGTTTTTTGATTGATTTCATCTCTGTCAACATCCTTTGTTGGATTTTATGCTTGTTTGAAGTTGATTTATTATGATCAATATTATATATTGCATAGAAGGTTTGGTGATATGTTTGACTATATATATGATATTTTTTACCATTAATGGTCTATGGTTAAAGCATTAACATCTCTTATGCTAGTTTTTAATATGAAGGTTTATGTTATGTCTCAACCTTTTCATATGAGCAATGAATTAGACTTAGTAAGTGGCGGGCAGGGCCTGGTATAGCCCCCCGATGCATCAGTAGGTCTCATGAGACAAACCAGTGTCTTAGAACAAGGAATTTACAAAATAATTATTTGTAGTCTTGGAACGAGGCCTTGAGTATGTGGTTATTATGTCCTACATTATGCATTACATCATTATGAAATTAGATATTGATTTTACATGTGATTATTCAACTAGTAGAATATCCATTTGAATATGTAAATACAATTATTTAATTTATATTTTCCATATTATGTTTAAGTTTAAGTTTAAAAGCTTGTGTTTTACTTTTATAAATTTTCTTAAATGTTTATGCTTATTTATGAATGTTTCTGCTATATTGTTATCCTTACTAAGAATTTGAGAACACCCCTTTCTTATGATTTATTTTTCCCAGGATGTGAAGAAGTATATTATAACTGTACTGGAGGGATAGGCTAAGAGATATGAGTGTGTTCTACAGAGACACAATTTTTCTTTTTCATTTCCTAATGTAATGTAAAACTTATGTATGTATCTAGTACTTCCAAGGCTACTAAACTAATCGGTATTTTGGAATTGATCTCTGGTGATCATGAAAGTGTTATTTAATAATTCACCAAATCTGGGTAACTCGGGTTGTGGTGTTATAGTTGGTATAAAATTAAGTTTAGTACAAACCTTGGAAACTATATTTAGAAAAACATTGATTAGAGAATGTTACCCTAAGATATAATTTGAGGATTAGTATAGAAGAACATCAAAAAAATTGGTAAGGTAAATATTATGCGGGTTTTCCAAGAAATACATCCCTTTTGGATACTACAAGTAAACATGGTTCTATCACAGACATTACTAGGAGGGATAACTCTGACAAGGACTTTCGGTCTTGACTCGGTGTATCCTGGTACAAGACAATGGGCCTTACTGCGCACATGGTTTGACAATACCTAGTGATATTCTTAGGATAATTCACATTTTATTTAAAAACCATTATTAAGGATTTATGAGTAAATACTTTCTCAAAGAAAAAATTTTTATGATTGTGGATTATATGCATAAACTATTCAATTTATGTTTGGTATTTTACAAGTTTGGAATTGTGCATTGTGATTCATAAACTAAACCAGTGTATGCCATTGTTTAGAAATGGAACCCAGTAGAAGGAATGAAAACTGTATCAATGCACGTAATCCATGTAGGGATTTTACTCCTAGTCTAGATAATTATAGTGGAACTAGTTATGCAACTGGTGCTGAATAGATTACAACCATACTAGGAAAACTCACTCAGGTTACGAATAATAACCTTACTCGCATTGAGCACCCTGATCCACAACGTGGAGGATAAATATAAAACCGTTTCATGAAGAAACAACCACCAATATTCAATGGGACTAAAAATTCATTTTTAGCTAAGCAATGGATAAGTTCCTTGGAGAAAATATTTCATGCTTTGGGGTGTAGCGAAAGAGAAAAAGTTGTAATCACAGTTTATCACCTCTTAGGAGATGAAGATCAATGGTGGTCATTAATTCAAAACATAAAAGAGGATGAAGAAGTATCAAATATGGAATGGAGGGAGTTTAAAGAGATTTTCTTATAAAAATAATTTCCTTGTGACCATCAAGAGGATATGGAAAGGAAAATTCTATGTCTAAGGAAATAAAAGGATGAGAATATCGCAAAGTATGAGGCAAACTTCACAAGTTTATCAATTAATGATTCATATTATATATGTAACCCAAGAAGTAATATTGATTGATTCTTTGATGGTTTAAAACCATTTCTCTATCGATCAATAGTCTCACAATCATTCTCATCGTATGAAGATATAGTTTCATGTACTATCAATACAGAAAAAGAATTATCTAATTCTTATGAATTTAAAGAAATGAAATAGAAGAAGAGATTTGTTGAACTCTCTAGAAATGGAAATAAGGGGAATAAGGGAAAATTTGAAAATCTAACCAACAGTAAATGTGGGAAAAACACCATGGTACTTGCTTAATGGGATTGGAGTTTGTTACAAGTGTGGATAAAAAGGAAACCAAGCTAGTGATTGAAAGGGGAAGAAAGAGAATGCCAATGTTGAATTATACAATTGTAAATAAATGAGGCATTATGAAAAATAATTTCTTAAGTTTCAAGGAAACCTACCTCAAAAAAGGCTGTGGGAGCAGGGCCAAGATTATGGGATCACAACTGCTAAGGTTGAAGTTCTTAATGGTGTGGTAGAAGGTACAATAATCTTTTCCTCAAAATTAAACAATTATTTATTTGATTCTGGATCATCACATTCTTTCATATCTTTTAAGTTTTCCAAGACAAATTAGATATTTATAATTTGATTTAACAAGGGAGTTTTTAGTCAAAAATCCTAAGGTAAGTATCATTGTAATAAATTTTTGTGAATCAGTTACCATTATAGAATGTAAACTTTCTTCATCTACAGATCTTATTAGCATACCCATTATTGAATTTGATATAATATTTGGAATGGATTTCATTTCGGACCATGATGTGAAAATTTATTATAATAAGAAAGAGGTTGCAATTTTTATGATGATAAGGAATCCCTTATCTTTAGAGTAGAAACATCACCATCTGATTCTCATATAGATCAAACCCCAGTAGCTCTACTAAATTAAATTATTGGGGAGGAACATAGTGAAATAAATATGGGTGAGGAAATGAATGTTCAAATAGAGGATGTACCTATTATGAAAGAATATGTTTATGTGTTTCCAGAGGATTTACCTGGACATCCTTCAAAATAGGAAATTGAGTTTTCTGTAGACTTAATTCCCGTTTCAATGCCCATATCAAAGACCCCTTGTAGAATGGACATTGTGTAATTGGTACAATTAAAGAAAAAAATAGCTGAATTGAGTAATAAAAGATTTATTCTCCCTAGTGTTTCTCCATGGGGAGCCCTTGTTCTTTTTGTTAAGAATAATGATGGATCTATGAGATTGTGCATTGACTACAGGGAGATCAATTATATAACAATAAAGAACAAGTATCCCCTACCTCGCATTTATGATTTATTTGATCAACTTCATCGAGCTCAATATTTTTCAAAGATAGACCTTAAATCTGGATATCATTAGTTGTGCATGAAGAAGGAATGAATTCCAAAGACAGTATTTTGAACAAGGCATGGGCATTACAAGTTTATAGTAATTCCTTTTGGACTGACTAATGCACCCTCTATTTTCATGGATATAATGAATAGAGTTTTCAAGGAATATCTTGATGACTTTTTAGTGGTATTTATTGATGATATTTTAGTATACTTCAAGAGCTACAAATATTAGGAAAATCACTTGTCCATTATTCTCAAGACTCTTAGAATAAATGAATTATATAGGAAGTTTATCAAGTGTGAATTCTGGCTTCAGGAGATTTATTTTCTTGTCCATATTGTCTCTGAGAATAGAATATTTGTTGATCCTTAAAAGACAAGGGTAATACAAGAATTTCCATCACCGATGAGTATAACTGAGGTACGTAGTTTTATTGGTTTAGCGGGTTATTATCAGAGTTTTGTCCAGAATTTTGCCCGATTTTATAACCCATTAACCCAATTCACATGTAAAGGGGTTAAATTTGTTTGGAAAAAAGAGTGTGAAGAATGTTTGGAAGAATTGAAGAGTATATTATTCAAAGCTCTTATCTTGACTCTACCATCAGGGAATGATGGGTTTGTTATTTATAGTGATGCTTCAAATAATGGACTTGGTTGTGTCCTTGTGCATAATGATAGAGTTATTGCCTATGCATCATGGACTCTAAAAATTCATGAAGAAGGTTATCCCACTCATGATCTTTAGTTAGAAGCTATAATATTTTCTCTGAAGATATAGAGATAGTATATATATGGTGAAAATGTGAGATATATACTGATTATAAGAGTTTGAAGTATATTTTCTCACAAAAAGAACTCAACTTGAGGAAAATTTGATGGCTTGAACTACTCAAATATTATGATTGCACAAAGAACTACCACCTGAGAAGGAAAATAAGGTGGAATATTCTTTGAGAAGAAATAATCATAAAGTTTAGAACAAGATGAGAGTTGAAAGGGATTCTATGTTCATGGATCTAGTAAATATGGATATGTGAATAATCATGAAAGATGAAACATCGATACTTTTTCAAATGGTTTCCAAACCATCTTTACTATAAAGGATAAAAAGTAATCAGACTAATCATGAGCAGTTTCAAAAGAAAATTAAATCTATGAATAATGGGAGATTATTTGACTTCATCTATGAATATTGAATTTTTTAAGGAACATTTTTGGTCGGACAACATGAAGAGAGATATTGTTGATTATGTGTCATGATGTATTGTTTGTCAATAGGTTAAGGCTGGAAGAAAACATCCTTGGGGATTCATGCAACCTCCTCCCATACCTAAGTAAAAATGAGATGATATTAAGATGGACTTTTTCATGGGGCTACCAAAGACTCTTATAATAAATGATGCAATATGGGACATTGTTCATCATCTTACCAAGTCAACACATTTTATTGCTATAAAGGAAGATTTACCACCTAAACATTTAGCAAGAATATATACTAATGAAGTTTTAAGAATTAATAGTGTACCCATATTGATTGTTTTTTATCATGATCTCTATTTTACATCAAGATTATGGAAAAGTCTTCAGAAAGCCTAGGATACAGAACTTCGTTTGAGTACTGCCTACCACCCTCAAACTGATAGACAATCAGAATAGACTATTCAACCTTAGAATACATGTTGAGATCGTGATCACTTGACTTTAAATGTATATCGGATCAGTATTTAGCTCTGGTATAATTCTCCTATAACAATAGCTTCTATTCAAGTATTCAGATGGCACCATATGAAGCTTTATATAGAAAGAGATGTCTCACACCAACTTGTTGGGATGATTTTAGTGTGAGAAAACTCGTAGTCCCGTAACTTGTTGAGGAAACAATGGAAAAGGTAAATATCTTCCAAACCTATGTAAAATCAACTCAAAGTTGGAAAAATAGCTATGTTGATAACTAAAGGAATGATTTAGAATTTCATATAGTTGATTATGTATTCATGAAGGTATCTCCATTGAAGGGTGTTATATGATTTAGTAATAATGTTAAATTATGTCACAGGTACATCAGACCTTCAAAAATTCTATATAGAATTGGAGTTGTATCTTCTCATTTGGCAATGCCACTAAGTCTCTCCAAAGTTCATGATGTGTTCCACATATCACTATTGAGAAAATACATGCCTAACCCAACGCATGTACTCACAAATGAAGAAATTGAATAGGAGCATGATCTATCTTATTGTGAAGAGCCTATCAGGATTCTTGATACCGAATAACAAGTATTGAAAAACCGGAGGAGTCTTCTAGTAAAAGTCCTTTGGAGAAACCATAAAATGGAAGAGGCGATGTGAGAACCTGATGAACTTATAAGGAAGAACCACCCGAATCTTTTTATGTAGTAATATTCTAGAAATTTCAAGATTGAAATTATTTAAAGGAGGGAAGAATGTAACACCTCAATATTCCACGGTATGCTTCTCTTTGAATAATTCAATAGTTTGCGTTGTACGCAACTTTGAGTTCTAGAATACCACGACCAATCAAAATACCCGTTTAAAAAGCAGTTATGAACAGTAATACCCAATTTTTGATATTTTATAAATTTTATTTTTCAAAATGGACTTCATTTTTGGATTATTAATATCAAAATTATCTTCGGGTGAATTTTTGATATTTTTCTGGAAACATACATTTTTTGATGAATAGTGAAAAACATTGTGTTATTGTTTCAAACCGAATTTTTATTTAAATAGTTATTATTTTATTTAAATTTATTTTAAAGTAGAAATAGATAAAAAATACCTCTATTCATCCAATTTAATTCATTGGAGTCATTTTATAATAACATAAGATATATAAAATTTTAGTGAAATTTTACCGTCTTTAACCAACCTTATAGGCATATTTACAAATTTGTATAAAACGTAATTTTACCGCTTCTGTGAGTAGAATTTCAGAAATCTAAAAGACACAATTGAAATCATTATGTAAAATGTGGTTCAATAGGATGAAAATAATGTTTGGTGAACAGTAACGTTTGAATTTTATTTACCACGATTAAAAGTAAATATGGTAATTAAAGGTAAAATGATATTATAATTACCCCAACACATGTCATAATTCTATTTGATAAGTTTATTTCGACCAATATAAATTTAGGAATAAAATAAGATCTTTTTTTATATACTTGGAATAGATTAGGACATTTATTATATTTTATTTAAAGTAGAGTTAAAAGTGTTAAATTCAAATTTAAATAACTAAATCATTTTTAATATATGGTTATACATAAGACAAATTCAAATATAAATATTCATTAGAAATATAAAAATATATCCTGAATCATGGTATTTAATATATAATTTTTAGACATTAAATAATAAAATTTATATATGACACAATGATGATGCAGTAATTAACTTATTAATGAAAGATTAAAATAGTTGATATTATAAATATTAAAATAAATGAAAATTCAAACTTTTTATGCCTTCCAAGAATTTTATAGGTGCATATGACATGTTATTATTTATTCGAAGTATTGTTTTTGAATTAATAAAGTTTTTATGACTTTAACAAAACACAAATACTAAATCATGTGAAAATTGACATAAATGAGTTTTTAAAACAAATACTATTTTATTAAATGCTATATTATTTCTAAAAATCTAATATTCTGTCAAAGGACTTAAATAATGATAGATATGTCATTACTTAACCACTTGAGGTTTTATTTAAATTTTATAGTACGTTTATTAACCATTTAATATAAAAATACAAGAAGACATGGTAAAAGTTAAACTATTTAACTATGAATTTAATATAAAAGATATAAAGTTAATATGGTGACATAAACTTGCCTAATACATATTTTTAGAGATTTTTTCGGCCCATACCCACCTTATAATATAAATAAATCCATTTTTATAAATTATAAAACGAAAATGATTTTATAATAAAATAATATTTCAAGCTTTTCCTAAAGTGCCTCTCACCTCTCTTATAAAAGGGAACTTCACCTTCTCTTAAATTCACACCTACAAAACCATTTGTCTTGGCCAAAACCAACTCAAATATCCTCCCAACTACCCTCAATTAATTCTAGAGTCCTTACTTGGATCATAAATCCAACCTATAGATCCCTTTTGTTCCAACTAAAAGGAAACACCCGAATAAGAGGTAATTATTTCAACACCTCTTTCAGAGTACTTTTCTTCTTCCACTTCCTCTTTCTTTTATTGTTTCCAAAAAAAATAATATATAAAGTATCTTCTACATAGTAAAATATTATTATAAATATTTTACAACCATATACATTATTCTATCCATCCTCTGAATGACAAAGTCACCATACGTGTGTATGTACGGCTTACCGTCTCCACGTTATGGTGTAGTTTATTATTCAATAATTAATTATTTGGATATATATAATAATGACTATAATTGATTTAAATAATAAATATAACATGTTAATTATTCTTTATATATAATATACCATCCAATTAGATATGATATCACCATCAAAAAAATGATATTGTCGCTCATGCGTACGTTTGGCTTACCGTCTCCATGATATGATGAGATTTTATTCCCCATCATCACCATTCAATAATAATTTTCATTCGATGATTAAAAATAATTTTTAAAAACTTAATATCATTCTGGATATGAATAAAATATATTCTATCTATAACAAACATGACATACATAAGAAAACATATAAAGGAAAATGAATCAGTTAACACCCAAAACAATGATACTTCTGAAATATTATTAACAAAGAAATATTAGAAGATCATATATGATATCATATTTATGTATATTGTTCTTGTATAATTTAAAAAAAATTATTTAACTATTATACAAGAGGTTAATGTACCTTTGACTAAGGAAAATAACAAGGTAAGGGTTAATTTAACAATCTCTTTTTTATCTGAGGTTGTATATAGGTAAGTATCTACTGGGACTTCTTTATCATCCACAGCCATGTATCTTAAAAATGTATTTCAAAATATTTTTAATATTTCCTAAACTATGGGATAAAGTCATTTTTAAACTTGTTTAAATTTTTATAAAAAAATTGAAAGGAATCTTTCTGTCATTTTCAAAACAAGGTAGTTCATGAACTTTTTGGTAAAATTATGGAAAGAATGTTTTTTAACTTATAAGGAGGGTGCGGATATTTTCCACCATTATAACACCTTTGAAACTTACCTTAAAAGTTTATAATAATATTTTCAAAATAAATGTTCTCTTTACTTTTAAATGATTTCAATGTAGAAAAATATATTTCCCTCAAATAGTTTTTGGATTGATTTCTTCTGTGTCAACATCCTTTGTTGAATTTTATGCTTTTTTGAAGTTTATTTTTTATGATACAATCTTCCATATTGTATTGAAGGTATTGTGATATGTTTGAATATAGATGTGATATTTTTATACCATTAATGGTTTATGGTTAAAGTATTAACATTTCATGTGCTATTTTTTATTATGAATGTTTATATTATGTTTCAACCTTTTCATATGAGGAATGAATTAGATTTAGTAAGTGACAAGCAGGGCCTGCTATAGCCCCTCGATGCATTGGTAGGTTTCATGATCCAAACTAGTGTCTTGCCATAAGTCCTTGAAAAAATCTTTCTTTGTATTCTTGGAATGAGGCCTTGACTATGTGGTTCTGATGTCCAATATTATGTATTCTGTCATTATGAAATTAGTTATTGATATTACATGTGATTATTCAACTATTAAAATATCCATGTGAATAATTAAATGGAATTATTTGATTTAACTTTTCCATATTATGTTTAAGTTTATGTTTAAAAGGCTTATGTTTTAGTTTTATACATTTCCTTAAAGTTTTAGGCTTATTTATGAATGTTTCTTTTATATTGTTATCCTTACTGGGCACCTAAGCTCTCCCATTTCTTATGTTTTATTTTTCCTAGGATGTGAAGAAGTATATTATAACTAACCTGCAGGGATAGGCTCAGGGATATGAGTGTGTTATACAAAAAAATGTTTCTTTTTCATTTCTTAATGTAATGTAAAACTTATGTATGTATCTAGTACTTCCAAGGCTACTAAACTGATCGGTCTTTCAGACTTGATCTCTTTTGTTCATGACAATGTAATTTAATAATGCACCAAGTCTCAGTAACTAGGTTCGGTGCATTATGTAAGAACCAGGATCTTCTCTTCAGGTATGTTTTTCCTTTTTATAGAGTTTTTGAAAAAATGGGAGTTTCTAGAAATCTTTGAAGTACACGTCGTGTATTTTATGAGTACACATCCTGTACTTTTTTGTTGTGCAAGGCCATGTGCTGGACATATAAGGGGAAAACATAGGGTTATGTGGGGTGATGTGGAGGCTACCTAAAGTGGAGTACAGAAATAGTAAGTACATGTCGTGTACTCTAAAAGTACACACCGTGAATTTTGTTTTTTTTTTCATTAAAAGAACAGGGGTCGCGTCTGACGGACAGAACACCCTCCTTTTAGCATTGGTTCATCCGAGAGTGAGGGTACGACCACAGATCTTCTCTGAGACCCTGATCCTCTGTCTGTTATCTGAATTGAACATTGTCAATTACGTTGGAACCACAGCGGTAATCTCTTTCTTCTTTTAGAGAATCGTTTTCCAATTCCTTCTCCTTTTCAAGTTATCATGGGTTGAAATTTTTGTGCGTTTTCATATATCTACAATGTTCTAAGGAGTTTTGATCCTTGTGGTTCAAGTATATCGATCTCCTAAAGCTAAGATAGGTGGTTTGTGCCTTTCTGTAGAAAGTCTTTTAGTATTTTGTGCAAATTCCACCAATACCCTTGATCGGGGTATTGCGTTTTTTCTGTTTTTCCCTTGTTGGTTTCCTGCTTTGGTTTTATGTTTGAGTAGAGGTTATTGTTTGTGTATAGGGTAATTTACTATGATTTGGATGTTTTTCCCATGCATGTTTATTCCTGTTTATGACTATTTGGTCTAGTTTTGCATGTTAGGCTATTTTCAATTTCCATGCCTAGTCAGTAGGATGTTGTGACTGTTGTTCTTCCATGCTGAGATGTTTTATAATGCTATCCAAGTAGTTATTGAGGTTACTTTTTCCGTTACGTGATTTGATACTTGCTGACTTTACACAGGGCTGTGAGAACCTAATGTAGTAGAACATAGGGATAATGGACGCATGGGCTTCTCTAGAGTGTCTTTATAATACGATGCAAGACCACAGGGGGAATTGACGTTGAGTGCTTCCTTAGAGTGTATGTAGTTCCTCAATGTGGGCCACAGGGGGAATTAGACGTTGAGTGCTTCCCCAAAGTGCATTTAGTATGAAATGAGACTATAGGGGGAATTGATGGTGAGTGCTTCCTCAGAGAGTCTATTCCTTTATCTGAACTAGAGGGGTGAGACTGTGTGTGCCTCCCAGAGGGTTTCTAATACATGTAGGTTGAACCATAGGGGTTAGGCTATGAGAACTACCCAGAGGGTTACCTGTTGTTCTACATGTTTGAGTGTCTGCTTGCTTGTTTGTAAATTATATGCTAGAAATTGTGGATTTCTTGTTACTGAGTACTTTCCTATTTACTGGTTTCTGTACTTTTACCTGTCATATATTCACTGACTGTTAGGCATAGATCTTCGGGTGGTTTCCTACTGGTATTTTGTCTCACATCCTGTTTGGGTCATGCTTTTGGGCCCAAACAGATTATATTGTTGCAGGTATAGACAAGGGAAAGTGCCCTTCTACTTCTAGTACTTGACTTTCTATAGAGCTGGAGAGCATTGGACCTAGCTATGACTTGTGATGCTGAGGAGTTTTATCCGCTTTCTTTTTCACTTTGGTTTAGCACTGTTCTATTCCATCATTATGACTTGTTTGGCTGATTTCTTAGACATATATGTATCATGCATCATTTATATATGTGCTCCATTTTTTTACACTTTTAGTCTTCCGCTGTTATTCTTGTATGGATGTTTACTGCTTCCACTATTGCTTTTGTTTATCTTCCATTGTGTACTCTGCCAATGAGGGCATAGTTTCCCCACTATCACACCCAAGGCCCTCACTGCTAGTTAGCAGCCTCGGGCGTTTGGGGAAATGCACTTGAGGTCATGTGACCAACCGGGTACGGGGGAGCCTCTAGGTGGCTTCCGGAACCGGGGACTTACACATTACATATTGATTTGTATAAAATTTTATTTCATATAATATTAATTATAGTATAAAATCATTAAAATACTAAATAAATAAATACATAAATATAGTTTTTTTTAAGATCATATAAAAACCTTTTTATTTTTTATAATTTACATAATAATAAATTATAAAAATATATACTTAAGCACACAAGAATATAATTTAATAGGGTTTAGAAACCCCTCTAATTTAAGAAATTATAGGGGGTTCATAACCTCCACTAATTTTTAAGAATATAGGGGTTTTTAACCCCCTCTAATATTTTTTATTCTTTCCTAAATATATCATATTATATAATGTGGGTGTGTGTGCCTTATGTAAAAGACATTATATGACTATATTTAAATATATTATAAATGTATTATATCAATATATTAGATAAATATATTAAATAAATGAAAATATATATATATAAACAGAAATGTAATTATATAAAAATAATTATATAAGTATCTACATATATATTATAATATTACACATATATGTAATTATATTATGTATATATTATATTACATATATATATCCTACTATTAAATATATAAATACATTATATATATATATATATTCAAAAAAATAAATTTATAGATAAGTATTCAAATTCATATGTTAAATTTTAATGTGTGTACATAATATATATATATATATATATATATATATATATATATATATATTTGTCTATAGACAAATTTATATATGTTAAATGTATTTATATATTTCAAATATATTCAAATATAAATATTCTTAAAATTTTCTCTATATATAAATATTATATTGTGTTATATTATTTATAATTAAATATATATAATATATATTTGTATACATATAAATGTATTTGTAAAATATATAATATTTATTATTCAAATAAATATTTAATATATATATATATATTAATATTAATAATTTTTTAATTGTGTATGTATATATATATATATATATATTTGTGTAATATATTTGGGTAATGTATACATATATAAAAATAAGTATTAATATTTAAAAAATAAATTATAAATACACATTTGTGTTTGATATAAATGTAAATATATGCATACATACTTTTATTAAAATATAAATAAATATATAATTTACAGAGGTGTGTAGAAAAAAATATGCAATTAATAAATACAAAAATATGCAATTAATAAATACAAAATAATTTGGGAGAGTGGTTTACGGGCCAAGGCAGTTATCCCAAGAGCCTAGATCAAATCCTAAAAAGAGTTTATATTTTACAAAAGGTTCTAGGAGCGGTAGGCTTATGTAACGATGGGGAAGAGGTTCCCACATATTGTAACACGATAAATAGGGGAGTTAGTGCTTGTACATGGCATATAGGAGGAGGGATAGGGGCATGGTAGGGCTTGCACTGGGTGTATAAGAGGGAGTAGGCCATAGTAGGGGGAGTACACAGGGAGAACTGGAGTACGGGAGGCCTGGAGGGGGATTAAAAAAGAATTATAGGGGAGTGTGTAGGGAACAATAAGGGTATTTAAAAAATGAGAAAAAAATAGAAACATTAGAGGGATTTGAAAAACTGCAAAAAAATTGTGTAATAAGAGGGGGTTCTAAAAATGCTTCAAATATAGTGTTAAAAGTTAACTAGAGTTGGTTTTTAACCACCCCAAAAATTATAGATAAATTAGGGGAAATTGGAAGGTAATTAAATGATTATAAAAAAATAGAAACAATATAGGCTATTGAAAAACTACAACTAATTTTTTGTAATTAGAAGTAATTCAAAAACTTCTTCTAAAGTTATATTAAAAGTTAACTAAAGGCAGTTTTGAACCACCCGTAAAATGATATATAAATTAGGGGTAGTTGGAACCACTGTGAATTCAACCCTTATTTCAAAAATGGGGGAATAATTACAGGTGGTTAAAACCCCCTCTAAAATAAAAACCTCCAATCCCCTCAGTTTACCACCAGTTCACCAAAACTGCCTCTAACTGCATTAAGTGGCCACATTAGCAGTGGTTACTCATAGTCACTACTACTATATATTGAGTGGATTATAACCCCCTATAATCTTAAAAATAACCCACTTTAATATGGAAATTATTTTTTAATGTTTGGTGAATATAAATACCATCAAAATATCATTAAAAGCATTCTTAAGAGAAATAATATTTCCACTTTGAAAATAACTTTTTAAAACTAAAATATTAATAAATCATTCGAAAATCATTTTAATTGAAAATAAACATGTAAACATATAAATAAATCTTCAAATTAAATAATTATCATGATGTATGAAAAATTTTTTCATGTAGAAAATGTTAAAATAATAATCATTTTCATACTTTTGAAAATATAGTCAAAAGGGACCCACATAGAAAAAGTTAAGAAATTTCCTTTTAAAAACATTTAAAATAATGTATAATAACCTTTAAAATAACTTTAGGAAATAATTTATGTTTATAAAAGAGATTTTTTTACAATATTTGAGAAAACATGGATTTGGAAGATAAATATTTCTTATTTAAAATATGATACTATATTGGTGTCACTTATTAAGAATTTTCATGATGTTTTTTAAAATCAATAAAGTGGAAATGAAAATTATCAATTTAAACAATATTAATAATTTTAGAAGAATAAAATAGATGTGGTTAACAAAAATAATATTATATGATCCCTCCCAAAGGAATATTGAACATAGAAAAACCTAAAATAAGATGAGTTTGTAACATAAAAATTCTTACAGTTTTGGTAACTTTTGAATCTTAAACCCCGGAAAGAAATGACTTAAAGTGGAATATTTATAACCATTAATATAATTATATCAATGTTATATATTTTCAAGGTAAATTATATACACCTCATAAAATAATATAGGTGTATAGAAAAGAATATGTCTCAAAGAAGGAAAATTTGAGACAAATAATCCTTAGAAAGAGCATATCATTAAATTGAGAATTAATCAATGGAGAGATTATTTGTAACAAATTTAAATCTAAAAAAACAAGTGTAAATAAAACAAAAAATAATAAAAGGTAATTTTACAAATCATCATGGCAAAATAAAATCAATAAAGAAGTGATATAACCCAATGAATGAAAATTGAGTTAAGAAACTCTTTACCACTTTGGTAACTTTCAAATAAATACTCATTAGATGAATTAACAAGAATTGTAACTTAAAATACCATGATTTTTTAAGGATTCATTATATAACATTTAAAATGGGTGAAATATACATAATATATAATAAATTATGTGAATAACATTAAAATATTCCTCAATGAAGGGAAAGTGAGACGAAATATCTTACCTCAAGTTTAGACTTCTCATGTATATCCTTTAACTCTTATATAATAAAATTATATCAACTATTTACCGGTTTAAAATCCATTTATAGTATTATTATATTATAGTTAATCCATTTTTTATTTATTTTAATAATATATTTAATTACTTTATCGATTAAGTCCATGTTGTGTGTTTTAAGGACATTTGGTACGTAGTAGAAAAACCACTTTAGTATGTTAACTGTGGAAATAAGTAATTGTTAAATCATATCTGGAATAAAAATAATGAAATATTTATAATTTTTATATGCTAATTTAATTTAAAATCCATTTCTAAACGACGGTTATGAAAAATAAAATATGTTATAATCATAAGTTAGTGGGCCATATGTATGCTTAATTAACATTCCCATTTTTCAAAAAATGTATTACAAAGAATGTAAGTATAATTTTCTCTTTAAAAATAATGATTAAATAATAAATATAATATTTTTTATAAAATATACTTATATATGTTATCCATTTGTTGTATTCATGAAAATCAAATCATATTCCTTTGTGGAGGTGGTAATCCACACATACATACAAGTGACGTTATCATTTTTCAAAGGATGTAATGGCAAGAAAGTAGATGATATATTATATTTTCATAATAATAAAGTTCATTAGTAAAAAATATATACATTAAATCCATCACTATAACCATTATTTATAAGAGATTTGGGAAAATGAATCACATCAATTTGTGAGGTGGTAGTCCACCAAACATATGAACGATGGTTTTATTTCGTATATAGTGGAATAAGATATGGATATAGGTAGTATCATTAACATAAAAAAATATCAATAAAAGTAATATATTTATTTTACTATTTTTTATTATTTTAAGAATATTTGACTGAGGTGGAATAAGAAATAATACTAAAACATTTGGTTAAAAGTTATACCTCTTCTTCAGACAACCTCATTTGTTTTACACTTTAATCACTTTAAAGTAGGTATTATTCCCAAACTAAGACTTATATAATGGAGTTAGGGATTTTTGAAGCTATTTTTTCATCTATTTTCTAAAAAAATTCTCTTTATAGTTTTAGAGAAGAGGAGGGGTGGTTTCCTTTTATAAGTGAGGGGGATTTCTTTGAATTTATTAAATAATTAGATTAATATAAAACAAATCTCTTGGGAAAATGAATCCAAATTTAAATAAATAAATTTTATGATGAATATAAGTCAGATACTCTCATTAGATAAAATTTGGGTAATTATTGTTTACGTTTATATCCTTATCTCTTAATTTTAACCCCCCATTAACCCTTCTGACAATTACTATTATATCAATGTTTTTTACACTTTAGGGGTCAAGAAAGTTACTATAAAAGGAAAATTGACCCCTTAATGGAATATTTTTAATAATTTAAATCATATCCCATAAAATTGGATTAATATTGTATTTTCATTAATTTTAAATCATTTAATGAAATGTTTTTTATTATAATATATCATTAATGGTATTTTTTTGAAATATATGAAATATTATACTATAATTTGTGTCTACCTAATAAAAAATGGTTCCAAAATGACATTTATTCCAAGATAACTTGTATATGGTATTAATATAATCATCCAATCAATTTTATAAAGGTTTTGAGATCATTTTAAATCTTATATTTTGGTTTAACCCCTTGGTTAACCAATTTTAACCTTTACCATGGTAATGACTTTTTCAATATTAAAGAGTTATAATTTTACTTATAAGTTGAATATTTTAATATAAATGTAAAATGGATGAAATTATTGATCATTCATCATATTAACTTCAATATTTCTACATTTTTTATGTTTTTTAAATAATTTAACAAAATATATTTAACATAAAATATTTTTAATTTCATTTTAAAAACTATTCTCATAATTTGACTTTTAAAACAAAATGATATAAATGGAGTTAAAATATAAACATTTCAAAAATATCTAATATGTTATATGAATATTTAAAATTCATGGTAATATTTAACATACCTAAACAATATTAGTTTTGTATTTTTTTAAAATCAATTACTTGATTTTTCTATTGCATGCACAAGAACTATATTATGGTTTCAAAAGCATTTAAGTTAATGTTTTCATCATTAAAAATTAAAAATAAATTCCCACTGTAACACCACATGATTTTATGGTATCTATAATTCTAAATTCAAAATCTTATATGTCTTATGTTGCACGCAACACCCTACTAAAACAAAAAATGAAATATTTTTATTTTTATATCCTAGTCGTTAAATTGGTAAGAATGAATAGTATTAACCACATTGTGATATTTCGGTTTTATATATTTAATAAAATATATTTAAATTTAACCAAAAGATTTTCATTCATAAGATAGTAATGAATTCAATTTTATTCCCAAAAAAATGTGTTTTTTAAAGGTGGTTTTACAGCCTTTTAATGGCGCACTTGTTTTAAAAATAAATTTTGATGATTTTATAAATTATATTTCAAAAATAAAATTAATATTTAAAATAATAATGTCAAAATTATCTTAGGTTGAATTTTTTTGGTATTTTTTTGAAAATATTTTTTTTCAAGTGAATAGTGAAAAAATAACCATTTTTATAAAATTGTCAATTTAATTTTATTAAATCTACTTTATGATCTGAATTTCATATAAATGGAACTTAAGAAATATTTAGTTATAAATAATCTAATACATTTAATTATTAGTATACTTATATCCTATTTTTATATAACTCTATTGTTTGTCTTAAAAATACATTTTTCAATAACACTATTTTTTGTTTCATTTTGAGGGATTAATTTTATATTAAATTCTGAAACTTATATGTTTTGAATATTGAAAAATGGATTAAATATTTTTAGTCATAATTTCTAAATTTAGTAAATATTCCCCTTTTAATTTTTATCAATATGAATATAACCTTGGTAATTATTGATACTGTGATAAAGGGTAGTTGGATAATTTAGGTTGAAAATAATATGATAAGGATTATAAAATTAATATAAAAATTTCTCAAATATTATTGAATGATTTACATTTGATAATTAACACCTAAGGTTCTAATTTTAGTTATTTAATTGATACTTTTCCTTGAAACTTACTTTGATATTATTTAAATTAAATAAAATCACAAAATAACACTTTCTTTATCTTAAATATCCCTTATGCATCCATAAGGAAAAAAGGTAGGATATTAAAGAAAATAAGTGTCCATTTTGAACTTAATAAACTTATTTTCATGATAAAATTTTATTTATGACTGTTTTCTCTATTTGAATGAGGTTATGATGATTATAATATTTTATTTGAAGAAAAGACAAAGATGTCACATGCATATTTTTAAGAACTATAATATTTTTAATGTGGCGTCATTATGAATATATCTTCAACTATATTTATTATTTTTAAAGATAAAATGTTTATCTACATAATTTTATTTTTTATTTTTACTGAATAAATAATTACCTTAAATAATTATACAATGATGATGCACTAATTATTTTATTAAGGAAACATTCAAAATAAATGATATATGAAATCTTAATATATATAAAATTTTAATTATTTTAGGTGATCCATGGATTTTTTGGATTATTATGACATATTATTGGTGTATTAAATGTTTTTTTAATTTATTTTTTTGTATTATATTTGTTAAAGTCAAAGTAATGAATCGTGTTAAAATTTATATTGATGATATTTTACCTAAATAATATTTTATAAAATTATTTAAAAATATTTAAAAATAAAAAAATTATTATTATTTTATATAAAATGTCATAAATTATTCATTTATAGTCTAATTGAAATTATAAAAGTAAAAATTACTAACTTTTTATATTAAATAAATTGTTACCATAATTAAAATTAAAATAGGTTAACTGAAGTGAGTCAAAATGATAGGGTTTCAAATAAAACAAAAAATTGTCAAATATTTAATTTATAATGATATTAAAGCCTAATATAATCTAATATTTAAATAAATATCAATTTTTTATTTTTATAGATAATTAATTTTTTATAATTTAATATTATGATAATTTCCCATGGTGACCCTCACCTCAATTATAAAAAGAGAACTCCTTCCTTCATTTCATTTCACAACCTTTAGCCTTATTAATTGACCAAACTCTATCCATTTCTCTTACCAACATCCTTATATTAGTTCACGAGGTTTTTCCTACCAAAAAAAGAACCATATATTCCCTAAGAAGACATTAAAGGAAGTTCACCGAAAAAGAGGTAATCATCTTTATCGACCCTTTCAAGTTTGTTTCTTCTTTCATGTATTATTAATTTTTTTCCATGATTAAGTAATAAATTCAGTATCATATATTTTCTGATATGTTATTATGGTTATGAGACAACAATATTCCTCCTTTTATTCATCCTATGAGAAAAAAAGCATCATGTGTGCGTACGTACGGCTTACCATCTCCACGTCGTGGCGTAATTTGTTTTTCATCACCAGTTTATTTAAATGGGTATAATGATAAAAATAATGGATATATAAATGATAGTTATGACATTATAATAATTTTTAAAAAATTAATATACTATCCACTTCCTACAATTAAGGAAATGTTATCGCCGCTTGTTCGTACGTATGACCTACCATCTCCACGAAACTACTAAAAATTTAGGCTATAGCCACGGTTTCAAACTGTGGCTATAAGCCCAAAAACCATGGATATAGATTATAGCCATGGTTCAATGGATTGTAGCCGGTATTGGACTGGATATATGGCAAGACCTATAGCCATGGTTTAAACCATGACTATACCCCTTTTTCCACGGTTTAAAACCATCACAGAACATTAAGCCACACCAGGCATATAACCATAGTTCAAAACCATGGATATATTTCTTTAGACATGGTTTAAAAAAATGGTAATAGGCCTGAATCCATGGTTTAAAACCGTAACTATAGGTCTTCCCATTTAATAAAAAACACCCCAAGCACCCCCCCCCCCCTTGAACAACCCCATGCACCCCCCATGCCCCCCCCCTAAACAGCCCCCTTGCACCCCCCCCCCCCCCCCCCGTACCCCCATGCCCCCCTGGACAGCCCCCTTACACCCCCTTGAACACCCCCTGCACCCCCATGCCCCCCCACTGGATATCCCCCTTTCACCCCTTTGAACACCCCCCTATACACACATGCCCCCCTTCGGCATCCCCCCTGCACCCCCTTGAACACCCCCCTGCACCCCCATGCCCCCTGGACATCCCCCTTTCATCCCCCTAGACATCCCCCTTGCACCCCCTTGAACACCCCCCCACCCCCACACACACACCCATTCCCCCTAAGACAACCCCCTTACACTCCCTTGAACACCCCCCCCCCTGCACCCCCATGCCCCCCGGGACAACCCCCTTACACCCTTCTTTAACACCCCCCCCCCCCCCCCACAAACACACACACACCCTCATGCCCCCTGGACAACTTCTTTACACCCCCTTCACCCACATGCCCTCCCTTGACAGCCCCCTTACACCCCCTTAAACACCCCTCCCCCATGAACCCCCATGCCCCCCCTTCTCGTGGACACCCCCCTCCCACATGGACACCCCATCACTCTTGGAAACCCCATGCACACCCATGCCCCCTTTCACCCACCCACCCTCATGGACACCCCCTCTCCCACCTTTTACACCCCTAGACATCCCCCTTTCCCCCACTTGAACACCCCCCCCCCCACAGTAGCCCACCCCCTAGACATCCCCCTTGTACCCCCACCCCTGACCACTACAAAGCCCCCTGGTCACCCCCCCCCCCCTCTTGGATATTCCCATCCCACCTGGGCATCCCCCTGAACACCCCCCGCCCCCACACCTAGACACCCCCCCTGGACAGCCCTCCCCCCACCTAGACCCCCCCCCTCTTAAACACCCTCTGTACATCCATTCCCCTTGCACCCCCCCCCCTCCTGGATACCCCCTCCCAAATGGACACCCCTTTCCCTCTTTTACACCCCCATGCACATCCCCACACCCACCTGGACACCCCCCTCCTCCTAGACACCCCCCTAGAAATCCCACATGAACACCCCCTATACACCCATGCCCCCCACCCCCCTCTGGGACACCCCCTGGATAGCCTCCTTTCACCCCCCCTAGAAAGCTTGCACCCCCTCCCCCCTTTTGGACACCCCCTTTCACCCACCGGGACTTCCCCCTTGCACCCCCCTATACAGCCCCCCTGCACCGCCCACCCTCCTGGATACCCCCCCTATAGCCCCTGGACACCCCCCCCCCTTACCCCCTGGATAGCCCTCTGTAAAAAACCCCTACATGTTGCAAACCTAACCAATATCTATGTGGAAATTAGACAAAATAACTATCAATTTTTTCATAGGTTTACTAATAATGGTATAAAAATAGTATTCCTTATGAGGGATTATGGATTGGATCTCAAAGTCATCTCACTTCATACCTATTCATGAATCCAATATGGTGGAAAACTTACCAAAATGTTTGCCATAATTTTGTGGATCCTGGGTTGATATCTAGTGTCATGCCATCCAATTAAACACTAAAAAGGATGCATAATCGTAACATAATTCATTACATGAGTCATTACCTCCCATGTTCCAAGTTAACCATGTTCGATTACATTTAACTCATTAATTTCATTAAGTTAAACTTTCACCCCCCCCCCCCCTGGACAACCCCCTTGAACACCCCCCCCCCCCCCCCCGCACACCAATTTCCCCTTGAAACCCCCCCCCCCCACCTCTAGACAGACCCCACCCACCCCCTAGACAGCACCCCCCCCCCTCTTGGATAGCACCCCCCCTAGACAGACCCCAACCCCCCCCCCCCCTCCCGGCCTTCTAGACAGACCCCACCTATTATACCCCCTTCACAGCACCGCACCCCACCCCCCTTCCGGGACATAACCCCCCCCCCCCCCCTTCAAGACACCACCCTAGATAGACCCCCCTGGAGATGGTTTCTTTTCCTAATGATTAAATACTCAGTGCTACTATGTCAAGAAGAAGGGTATTTCATTAGGAGTGAAGTCCTGAGAAGAACTTGAAATGATAGGGAAATTGTGGTTATGTTTAATATCATTGATGATCGTATGATATATAATATCATTTGATCTAATGGTTTTTCTTGGGATGGGAAAGTGTCTCAAGATGGGAACTGTTGATTCTAAGGGTGCATGTAAAGGAAGCTGAGCAGTTCGAAGTACTACAAGAGGAAGCACTTCAAATATACGAAGAGTAGTAGCTGGAATTGGGGATTGAAGGGAAGATATTAAGGTTAGAGAGCCACTAAACCAGAAGGATATTGTCTGAGGGAATATTTTTGGTTCGTGGAAAACACCTTCAATTCCACTACCATTGATGTACAACCAGTTAATCAACTTGAGGACAAGGTGGTTTCTAAGAAATCAAGAATGATATGAAGGTAGGCTGGGGTGTTGTTTTTTTGGGGCAACATGAGGGTATTTTTGTAGCCATACGTAAGGGTTCTAGGGGAGAAACTGTGTAAGGATCTTGTGGGTGCTACAATAAGGTTGTGTTGTAAGGATACTCGGTTGTTGAATACCCTGCAAGGGTAATAGGTAGTTGCGGTCTTAGGAGCAGGTTGAGTGTGTAATAACAACCAGGGATAGTTAGGTGAATGCTTTTTAGCGTATGTCAGATGGGTTTGGCTGTGGTATTGAATAGAGGAAGGCTATAGGGCAAGGGGATTTTTGATATTTTGAAGCTGTATCTATTGTATAGATTGGAAGTTGTGACCTAAGGCTCCTGTTGCAATGTCTTCAGGAGATTATACTTCTTCCCATTTATTATTCATTTTTTCTTTCTCATCCACATTGTTATTCTGAAATTTCAGTTCATTTTGCTATTAATATCATTATAATTCTTTGTTTCTCTATTAAACCTATCATATAGATGGATGATAAAGAAAACATTGATGAGTACTTAATAATTATTAATGAAATAGTCAACAATATTTGATGGTATGGAGAAAAGTTGGATGATTCAACAATTTTCAAAAATTTATGAGAAAATTTCTGGACAAGTTTGATCCTAAGATTCAATCTTTAGAAGACAACGATGATCTTACGATTGATTAATTGCATAATATTCTTATTTCTTATGAAATGAGAAAAATTATAGCTTCTAAAAATAATATCAAATATTAAAATGGATTTTGAGGATATTAGAAGATCCAATTTTAGAGGAATGAAGATATAGACAAGTGAATTTCATGACAAGAAAGAAGATGAATCAGTTGAAAAGATCACAAATTTTCTGGTTCATCTTAAAAGTGGTTTTGAAACCTCATCAAATGATAAAAATGAAAGTTAACTAACAAATATAGAACACATGCTGAAGTCTTAATAGGAATCATGTATTGAGAAGAACCAAAAATCATGAATTAGAAGTGGCTTCTAATGAAATTATTTGAAAATGTGATCAAAGGAAAGGAGTATATCAAGTGGATATCTACTTATATTAATGAAATAAAAAAATTAAAATTGAATGTGGTTGATGAGGATAAGATGGTGAGCAACCATGAGGCAAAACTTTTTTTGAGAGAATAAGTACTAAGCAAGACATAATTAAAGTATATTGAAGTTTAGAATGATTTGAATAAGATAATATAAACAAGAAAATTGAGGTTTCTGGTGAAAAGAAGGGTCCAAAGAGTCAGGTTAATTAATCTCCTAATAAATCTCAAAATAAATATGTTTCCTTTAATAATTCAGATACTAAAACTAAATCTGGGCCAATTAAGACCAAAAAGACTAATCGGAAATCTTTTTGCATCAAAAGAATATAAGGATTTCTCTAGAAGATCACTTCTGTATAAGGGAATACAGTAATTTTTTGTGGAATGATGTCGATAATAGCATTCTAGAAAAAAAAATTATTAACATTATGGAAGATCATGGTTCAGATACTATTATTGGCGCTATGGAGATTTTGGAAACAAATCCTACTCATGCTGGTTCAATTTATTACTCCAAGAGAAGAGGCGTGAATCAAGGGGGGGTTATTCTAAGAAAATAGAAAGAGACTCTCAATGGAGGAAAACTCTGAGTAGGAAATAATATCTTCATTAAACATGTAACAAATTTTATTTCTTATAAAAATTCTATGGTAGATGTTATCAATAGGGACATTGTGTTGAGAAGTACATGACTAGCCTACCTGGACATATTTCCTATATTGAGAAAGGAAAGATAATTCAGAAAGATAAGGAGTAGAAGTCTTTCTTTACTGAGGTTTTCATTAAAGGACTTCAATAGAACCAAGTCATGGATTATTTCAAGATAGCCAAGTCATGGATTCTTGATAGTGGTTCTTCCCACGTGACTGGTGACACAAGAATTTCAAAGAAAATTCAAAAGAAAAGAATGGTTACATTTTTCAATGATTTTTCTCTAAAAAAAGGGAGTTGGCTCACCATGAAATTCTCTTCATCTAAAAAGAGAAAAACCCCCTACAGGGATATAAAAATGGTCAAGTATGATGTGTTCTTTACAACTAAAAACAACATCAGGTATATGGAAAACATCAATGCAATAATGTCAAACAAGGTATACCACTGTGAGTTTTTGCAGACAGCGCACCTCCGTTAGAGGGGTTTTATTTCAAAACCATGACTTGTTTATCAAACAAAAAAATTATCTTAAATAACACATATTCAATAACTTAAATTTAATATAAGTATAATTATAAATCCCGCTAAATGAAATTTAAAACATTCTTGAATTAAAGAGTCTATGAGAGGAACCCTACCTCAAAGGATCCAAGACACACTTGGTACTTGGAACTTTTATCCGGGACAACTCTAAGCTACTTCATCCATCCTCCGGGAATATGCATATTTTCAAATACATAAGGATGAACTAACCCCTATGTAAATGTCTTCATGGCCATGAACATGCACAAGAGGATCCTTATATATATGCTTTCATGCATAAGCCTGTTATCACCCACACAAGTATGCATTTTCCATATATATACATAAGCGAACCTACCCCTTTATATGTAATCATGCTGACATGGGAGGATATACATATTACAGAAGAAATTATTATATATATGCTTACCTATGCATACGTGGTGAGTCGGCTTTGACTCAGGTTTCCACAACACACATGAACAGGTCTCAGGAGACTTCAACAAAATGTCAATGATCTGGTGAATCATCATTAATTGAACCTAAAAATTTAAGTGGCAGGAAAATGATTAGTGAGAAAGGAAAAAATAGAATAGGTGATGATGATAACAGCATCAACATTCAGCATCATCAACAAGATAAAGATATCAGGAAAATAATATCTTATTGAAGTCAAAAAAGTTTCATACGAATGCATGGGTGAAATGAGATATTAACATAAAATAATACAACCAAGCAAACAAGTAATAAAATAGGTGAATATTTCTTGTGTTGATAAAGGCTGTGAAACCATGTCTCTACCCCCTAGAGAGCCCCCCTATACCTGCACACCCACTCACCCGCCCAAATGCACCCCCACTCCCCCCACCCACCCTTCACCCCAACTCATGTGAACCCCCACGACCCACCCAACCTTCACCCCCCCCACTTCCACCCCCCCAATGCACCCCAACTCCCAGCCACCCCCCACTTATACCCCCAATACCCCCCCCCCCCCTCACCTGCACTCCCACTCACCCCCCCCCCAAATGCAACCCCCCACTCCCCCACCCTTCACCCCAACTCATTTGAACCCCCACTGCCCACCCAACCTTCACCCCTCCCCCCATTCCCACCCCCCGCCTACATGCCCACTGCCCCACCCCCCCCCCAAATGCACCCCAACTGCCCCCTCCCCCACCACCACCACCTATACCCCCACTACCCCCCCCCCCCAACCCTGCACCCCCCCCCCAAATTAAACCCCACTCACCCCCCCCCCCCCAAATTCACCCTCACTCTCGCCCCCACCCTTCACCCCAACTCATTTGGTTGAGAAAACATTACCAACCATGTTTTTTAAACTAAGGAACAAATAATAACATCTTATTCTATTTAATATTGTATTTATGTGCTAACCATGAATGGAATTGAAGGTAAATCTAGATCTCAAAGTGAACTCATGAAATTTTACAATCTATAAAATATAGAATTTTACTTCATGTAATCCATTTTAGTGAATTCTCAATATGGTATATCCTAAAATCTATCTATAGAATAGATCCACATTGATGAAGATAATTTACAATTTCTCCTTGTTGGGGAGAAATGTGCATAAAACCTTGAGAAGCTACCATAACCTATTAAAATCATGTAAATCATAATTCTAGAAGGTGCTCTGAAAAGATTCATTGAAATGGTATGGATTCACATTCTATCACTCTTGAGTGAGAAAATAAAATCCTCACATTATGTGGGAGATGTTGATTTTAATCATTAACATGAATGAGGAAGTTTAAATAATCCTTGAGCTTGAGGTTACCTAACTTGGGTCTCTTTGTCTTGAGAATTCATGAGCATTCAGAGAATGAACCCCTCATTCACATAATGAGCTACTACAATAGTATCATTGTATCTCTTTCAAAGTTCTAAAATTCCTAAAAGCTACAAATGATCAACCAGATGATAAAAAACATAATCAAAATAATTTTACATACCTAAAAAAACCTAAGATGTTCCATAACACAAGTGAACCTACCATTATATTGCATCCCACATTCTTCAAACTAGCATCACACTAGCTCATCATCTCAGATTCCTTCCATATTTGGAGTATATCACAAATACTATCCAAGAGGTCACTATATCATAAAAATAATCTTCTTCCTCAAACAAAGTCTTCAACAAATCATAATTAAACACTTCAAACTTGGTCTCTATTTTTATTATCACTTAAAATTTATTCAAAACTTATTCACTAACTTCTCAAACTCAAAGGAAAGCTTCCTATTATCTTTATTCTTCTCTTTATATTATTTATCGAAACTAGGTTTTTTGTAACTCATCAACACTATCTCAACACACTCTTATTATTACTATATATAGTATGTAGTGGATCGTGATTCTTTTTATTCAAAATCCTCAACTCACTCAACCAACTCTTCTACAACACTATTGGATCCTCTTACTGCTCAATTGGAACAGCCAACACATAACACCATTTTTTTGTTTATTAGTTTTTTATACTATCAAAATATTTGTTACCTCAAGTATAAAAATATATTTTTAAACCCATTCCAACTATACTATAATTTAAAAAAAATCGGGTATAACTTGTCACACCAACTATATCTTCTCATGAAACTATTTTAACCTATTTTATTTGTTGTTTGATTTATTTAATGGTTATATCTACTAGGATTCCACAAATACCCTTTTCCTTTTATCTTTATTCTCTTCTTGGCCAATTATGTCTCCCATTGAGATCAATTATTTCTTCATCTCAAAATACTCTCTATACAAAAACTTCATATTAATCTTCTTGGCTATTTTAAAGCACATTATTAGTAATTTTAGAGGATCTCCTCATTTTGTCTTTGATGCAATTGTAATTTCAAAATAATAATTATTTTTAGTCAAATCATGCATCACTGCCATATCATCTCTTAATCCATATTCTTAATAATGAATCTCTAGTTCTTTAGTGATGTATTGATCATTAGAGTTTAGCATATGCATCCTATAAATTATTCACTTCTATATTTAAGATACTTATAATATCTCTCATCTCAGTCTTGAGTAAATTCTTAGCCTTCCATCTGAACATGTTCTCTTTGTCATAGTCATTAAGATCAACGACTCACAAAAATAGCTTCAATATCAATAATTCAGTCTTAATAACTCATTTATTGAACCAACATCATCTACATTATTCTGTGAAAACTCGTTAGGTTAATTTATTTATCAAAAAGTTCATCCTTGTGATCTTCTCATCCCCCTTTCATTTTATTTTACTCAAAAAAATCTTGGACCAAGGCTTAACTAAGCATTATTATGTTTTGAACATGATAGAACAACTCAAGAATCATCATGATGAGGATATAAAACTTTTGATAATATTTAGAAAACCTAGAAAAAATGTAATCTAGGATCTAACCTTTTATATATGGAAGAAATAAAAATCTAAATTTTGAGTATTTCGTTACCTTAAGATCGCGAATTAACACCCCATCCTACCATTTAGTGTAAGAACGATGAAATGAAAATAATAATTCTAAACCTCGCCAATTGAGGAATTTAGGTACTCACTCTCAATTCACATAAAGATTAGTAAAATAAGGAAACAATGGATTCTCAAATTTAGATCTATTATGTTATGGGATTTTCAGAAACTCAATGATTAATTTAGATAAGAATAATAGGTAGGTTCAATGGGAGATAGAGATAGATGAAGGATAGCCTCTCAAGGGTGTTACAAAATGATAATCACAATTAAATCAAGATAAAGGGTGTTCTAGGGGTTAATTATCTAATGTAAAATTACTATTTTAACACCTATTTAAAAAAACTCATATGTGTATTACTAGGTGCCTAGTTTAATGAACTAGTTATATAGTGGTTACACTGGTATTTGTAGATGGTTATACCTGACACCGCTAAATACTTGGTACCAGACAACTTGGTATCTGTTTCTACACCTACACCAAACACCTAACCTTTTTAACACCAAATTCCTTTTACCCATCTTATATCCTTCTTAAACCCCATAAACTTCCATATTTATCTATTTTAATAATATAACACTTCAAATTAATGGAATTAATATCTCATAATGATTATATTCCGTATAAATTTCTCATCACTAGGCTTCCCCTCACCAAAAATTGTTAATGAGATTCCTTAGAGAAAAACTATTTACATTGAGAAAGAATTAAAAATACATGTTTATAAGTTTCATTATGAACTTATTAAAACAACCGTTATTATTTAACTATCAGTATGAGAATCCCTTATAAAACCTTGCCACATTAGTTGATGATACCAACTAGTCATTCCATATAGTAACCACTAGATTCCATCTCAAAATTATCAAACTGAATAACATGAGTACGATCAAGTATAAATCTTTTTATTTTTAAAATATAAAACACATTAATCGTAGCATTTAAATGAGGAGAAAAATACAATATTTAAGTTAATTCTAAAATATGATCTAAGATCTCGAAGGGTTTAAATAACCTAGTAGTTTCCATACCTTTATTTCTCATCCATCGATGACCCAATCAAGGAGATATCTTTGGAAATGAAACATGATGCGTAAGCTGCTATGCATGAGGGTAGGTCGACGGGATGGAATAGAAATCTATGCTGAACTGAAGTTTGTAGGAATTTTTTTAGGGTTTTGCGAGGCTAGATTGGTCGACGTGCTGAATGAAGATGTGGGGAGGCCACCTAGGAGCAGCATTGACGGGTAGGTGGAGTGGTCATGTTGGATGGCAGCATCGGGGTAGGAGGGTCGCAGATAGGAGAGATCGTGGAGGAGTGGCCGCTTTGGGAGGTAGGGTTGGGGGAGGAGGGCTGCCGATAGGAGAGATCATGAGGGTGGAAGAGGTTCATGGAGAGGATATCTCGCAAGGGTAATGGGTGGAGCGTTGAGAGAGGAGAGGTCATAGGGTGGAGGACGGTCGCAGTGAGGAGAGGTCGTGAGGGTAATGGGGAGGGGTTGGGGAGAAGAAGATCCCCACGATGGAATGAAGTTGGTTCCACGGAACTGTGGCTTCAAATAACCATATAGACATGATTAAAATTGAATGATTGCTATAAATTATGATATAGCCATGGGTCTATAAAACTATGGCTACAGATCTGTGGCTATAGATCATTTTTCTAGTAATGCGATGTGATGAAATTCATTTTAAATATTTACCATTCAAGAATGATCGTAAAAATTTATAAAATGAATAAATATGATATCTATTAGCTTAATATAATTATGTTTATTATTTAACTATATTCTCTTGTCAATAACTAAGACATACACGACAAAAAATTCATAATAAAATAAAGCAATTAATACCCAAAATACGGGTACTTACAAAATATTATTAACAAACATGTGACAAGATGATATAAGAGAATTGTATATGATATAAAAAATATAAATATGTTTCTATTATAAATTAATAAAATTATTTAAATAAATATATATGAGTTTAAATCATACTCAACTAAATATAAGTGCATGGTTAGGGACTTTGCCTAGATTTTCATTTCATTAAGGACTACTTGGTATTGTGAACCTAATCATTTTTATGTGGTGTATCAACTAAAACTCTGAGATAATTTTTCATTTGAAATTATATTTATCTTAAATATCCATATAATGGATATGAGTATTTCCTAAATCATATACCATTTTTTACGTACTATTTTTACTTTCAAAGTTATTTAATGGACTGGGAAATTTTTGATAAATATGTATCCTCTAATCAATATGGATATTTTGATAAAGAATATTTTTCATGAAATAAATATATGTAAAAATAATTCTTTGGAATTGCAGTGATGGAGTTTTCTAACATTATATAGCCCTTTGATGCATCTATAGGTCTCATGAGACAAAACAGTTGGCCAAATTAAACGAGTTTCTAACTGTAGTTTTGAACAGTCTTATGAAAGATCTTAATGGTAGTGGTATCATGGTACAAATACATAATTTCTTATAATTAATTGCTTACTTTATTCAGTATTTAGTGATTACTATCCACGATATTTTTTCTATGAAAAAATCTATGGATATATTTTCATTCTCAGATTATCGATTAAATGGATTATATTTTTCAGTTAATTACCTTGCTATATTAATTATGCCTTATTAAGAATATTTCATTTATTATTTATTAATGTTTATACTATATGAAACCCTTACTGAACATTTCTTATTTCCCTTTAATATTTTTCACTTCCCCAAGTTATGAAGATTAAATCTTTGATAAGTGCAAAGGAAGAAGTTTATTTTCCTTCTTTATGTTCTATGTTTAATTACCAATATAAATACCCCAACCCTAGTTTCTCAGATCCGGTGCCTTAATTTATTACATTAATATAATAAACAATTAATTTTCATCCTGAAGGTCCTAATATTTTAGTACTTTTGGAAAACCAAATAAAAACATAATTTTTACATTACAACATGAAATGATAAACAAACATAGAAACTCCATTGGAAACATCCATAACTTCAAGATTATCCTTATAATTAATTAATAATATACATATTTTCATCTTGGGGAAGAATAAAACATAATAAAGGAGTGATATTAGATTCTCAATAATGGTAAATAATACAGTATAAGTTATCATAAATATAAATAGCATGGCAATGTTAATAACAGAAACACATTCCAATAAAATATAATCTTAAGCATAATATGGAAGGAATAAAATGTGAATAATTAATTCCATATAAATAATATACTAAAGAATAACCATTGATATTAAAATAGTTTAATAATATCTTGATTTTTCAATTACTAATATCATAATGTGGGAATGCATAATGTCGAACATCTGAAACATACCGTAGAGGCCTCAACCAAGAAAACTGAAAATAAGTGGTTAAGGCCTAGGCCAAATCCATTTCTCTTTTGTATCCTGAGACATATCAATGAATATAGGGGCTATGTTGGGCCTCACACATAATTAATAAGTCCAATTAATTACTCATATGAATGTTTTTAAACATAACCAACATATACATATGACATGTAAATATCATTCCATAATCTGTAAACATAATCACTAATCATTCTGAGTGGTATAGTGAATGATATCAAGATAGAACATCCACGGTCAAACTTATCATAAACCATTTAATAAAATATTTTAGATGATAATAAGAAGATATAAATATAGATAAATCATAATATTCAATGGAGTTTTTGAAAAGGTTGAAAATACTCTGATAAAATCATCAAAGAATTCTTGAAAGAAATACCTTTTTTACTTTTCAAAGAAGAGTTCTTTTGGAAAAATCATTTCTATTTTTCATAATTTTTTATATAAAATTAGAAATAAAAAATATAATTTTTCATGATAAAATTAGTGATTTTACAAAAATAGGGGTTTCTTATAATAGATTATGTATGGTATTTGAAAATGGGTAAGAAACCAAGAAGTTCCCTTTATCGAGCTTGCATTTTGGGAAGAATTGAGAAGGGAACCTTGCAAAACATGTATTTCCCCATAAAATATAGATGAACTGGTCTTGACATAGGATTTTGGAATATGAAAAAATAATATATAAGTGTTATATAAAATTAAAGAATAATTACATTGGTGAAAATAGGGAGAAATAATAACCTAAATGAAAATGGAGGTTCGGGAAGAAACCTTTACCACTTTGCAAAATCATCAAACTGTATATCCCATAAAATTGATAATCATCAAATAAAATGTTTAATACCATGAAGATAAATATATTCATGATATTATATACCAAATTTAATTATACATACACCAAACATAAGAAATATTGGTTAATAGGGAATATCTCACCTTAATAAAGGTGACATGAGAAAACTCTTACCTTATGTCTGAAAGTGTTCTACACTTGCGCTTAATGTCCTGGATAATTAAATTAGATTCATTAATAAATTAATTCATAACATCTTAAACATTTATTTGATTTAGTATAATTTTATTAAGTTCATTTATGGACTCTTTGATTATTTATGAGATTCAATTTCGTCATTTGAGAGTGTTCTCTTCCCTGGTTTTCATGATCGGTTTACTTTTACATGTATATGAAAGATCGTGTAAAATGGAAATAATTATCCATAATTAAAATTATATGTTATTAATGAAAATACAGAAGCTTTATTGTTATTATATATCATTTTCATTTCATATATGAGGGTGATTCATTAGATATAACTTTATGGTAATCATTTAGACCATTTTGGCAGTTTTTTGATCGTCAAGAACTAGTTTTTTTATTAATTAATATTATGAAAATATATTGTTTCTAGAACACTAAATGACTTATATTTTGTATAATAAAATATAATTTAACCATAATTATGGTTTTATGACTATACTTTAAAAATTTAGTGGAAAATTAAAATCCATCCTCCACAGTGGCGGTAAATAGACACATCGTGGATGATATTTTCATTTTTAGAACAAAAGGAGAGGGAAGAGAATTGATGATGTTTTATTCCCTAAAAAGAATTTAGTATATAGAATATTTTTTAGATATCATGAAACTTTGGGATTGGTAGTTTATTATAAGATAAGAAAATAAAATAACATGAAAATAAATATAAAAAAAACAAATAGGTTTTTACCTCTTGATTTTCTCTTCATTGAGAACTTCCTTAGGGAAAAGGGTTTGGTATTTTGACATGACCAAGAGCCTATATATGTGGGGGAGGGTCTTGGTAAAATTATTTTGTATAAATTTTACAAGTATAAAATATTGGAATGCGTGAGGAGAAGGGGTGGTGAGGCTGGTATTTATAGTCGAGGCTAGGGGTGTTTTTTGAATATTTTATTCATTTGTTTATTATTTTGGATGAAGATTATGAATAGTTTGAAAATTATCAACAAATATATGAAAATAATTAATTAGTGTTTGAGATTATGGTCTTAAATTAGGCATACATTATCTATGACTCAAAAATTCATATTATTGTTAAATAATGTAAATTACAGTATTTCACTATTCACAAAAAATTCAACTATTTTAGAAAAATATAAAAAAATCACCATAACTAATTTTAGATATTTAGAATTAAAAAATGGACTCCATTTAATAAAAATAATTTTCTAAATATTATAAATTTAATTTTTAAATAAAATCATCATTTACTTGAAAAATACCAATTTAAAAATTATAGATGACTTTATAACTCAATGAAAAATTAATTAAGGTCTCATAAAATTATCTTAAAATAGTAAGACTAAAATATATTAATTTATGAAAATATTTTATTTAATTAAATTTCATTTAAATCCTTATATTAATTATAAAATTGTAATTAAATATTTATTACTTACAAAAATACAAACACTTAATTATTAATTTTTAGAACATTTAGTTACTTATATTAAGATATAAATATATCATATTTCCATTTATAAGATACCCAAATTTTATTTATTCTTTAATAGTTGAAGTTACTATTCTATTATTCATATTATTATTCCTAATCGTCACATTACTATTCCAAGAGTCAATTTACTATTCCTTTTTTATAGGTTTCTTAACTTCTATAAATACCCTTTATTACATTCATTTTTCATTTATAAAGTTAGTATTGTATTCTATAAGTGATTTTCTGTGATTCATACTATATGAAATAACTATAGGAAGGGGAATTTCATTGATATAATTCTGGGTTATTCCAGCCAATTTAATAAGGGAGCCATATATGTATCTTGTTCTTCAAGACTAATAAATTGGTCAATCCTTAGTGATGTGATCACTTGTATTTATGCCATTGTAATAAAGTAAGACACCATATCTGAGGTACCGGAGTTAGCATCTTTATATATGGTAGAAATTAAAGTCTTGTAGAAACCATAGTAACTTGATTTCAAAAATAATGAATTAGAAAACACAACCCTATGATTGAATTTGATGATAATTGTAGAAGAACTTCCCAAAGAAATCATGTTTATGACTATGGGGTTAGATACAGATAAAATTTCCAATTCATGTTAATTATTTTACTAGTTTGGGGATAATAAATTAATTTCCATAATAATATGACCTAATATAGTATATTCCATCATTTAGAAATGTAACCTAGTGGAAATAATTGGATCATCACCACTGCACGTGATCCAAAGTGTAAGAATGATCATTTTTTTTAAAGGTTTAAAACAATATTTCAAAGAGAACTAGTCTTCCAAACATTCTCATCATATAAAAAAATAGTATCCTATGATATCAATACTGAGGAACAATTATCTAAGTATTATGACTTTTAAGGGAGGCATGAGAACTAGAGGATGATTGGGGAAAATGAATAAGGGGAAGCAGTGGATGAAGGATTTTCCCACAAGTGATAATTGTGGAAAGAAACAACGTGGTACTTTCTTAAAAAGAATGGGGGTTTCCTATAAGTTTAGAGAGAAAGGACACTATTATTGAGATTGAAAGGGTAAGAAAAATGATTCCAATGTACAATGGTTCAACTATAAGGATAAGAGACGTTATGAAAATCAATAACTCAAGAACCAAAGGAATATATCCCAAAAGAGTCTAGTGGGTCATTGTTAACCTTACGCTAATACTACAGATGAAGAGGATTGATTGTTATGCCTGTGTTTGGATTAAAGAATTATTTTATTTGATTATTTTATGAATTATGTACTAGTTAGAGTAATTATGAAATATATAATGATTTTATAGCAGTACATTTCATTAAGGACTTAAAATACTTTGTTGAATGGTACCGATGAATAATAAAAATGATTGGTGATAAGTTAAACTACTTGGAAAACATGTGATGGGAAGAAATGTTACCCTTAATATGTTTTGA
This sequence comes from Viscum album, assembly GCA_963277665.1. Classification (NCBI taxonomy): domain Eukaryota; kingdom Viridiplantae; phylum Streptophyta; class Magnoliopsida; order Santalales; family Viscaceae; genus Viscum; species Viscum album. Next base: position 1,762,983,395 of record OY728136.1, on the reverse strand, counting down.
ATACTGAGATAGTAATTTTTGGATAAAGAGATGATTGATATAGATAAAGTAAACTGGACATCACAGACTACCTTGGAACTAGTTAATAATTTCTTGACAACATGGTTTATTCTATCATTGATGTATTTTACAATGTTTTTTGATTTAAGGTATATATACACATGTCTATGTTTTATTTAATGAATGAGGAATCATTCATGTTTAAATTGTGGTTTTAAGATGATCAATGAATTCATATATTTTGTATGTGATATTAATAGATACATTATGTTGTTTGTGGAATCTAATGTTAAGTTTATTTTGGAATTTTAGTGACCTTACTACTAAATTTTTGGACTTTAAATTTGGATAGAAGTATTTATAATGAGTCTTAAGGTTAACTACTTTTGGAATGGATTATGTTGAACATTGGATATTGTTGTTTTAGGTTAAAGTATGATTTATCATATTGGATAACCTTTGCTAACCATTTTGGTTCTAGTAAATTTTTAGAGGTCGTTGGAATGACTTGTGGTTCTCCATGAAAAAAAAAGTTCATCAAGAATAATCATTTCTGAGAATAAGGCATGAAGTGAAAATAAATTTAATCCCTACTAAATCATGAGATTATACTTATGACAAGGAAATAAATCCAGCAGGTTTATTTTTTTCAAGTTCCAATATGGATAGTAAAAGTATCCCTCACCTCTATGAAAAGGATTTTTGAACAAAAATGTTATCCTTTTACTTTTATTTTAGACAAATCAATGGCATTTTAACGAATTATAGATTTATGATTTTGTGTTAGTTAACATTCAAATGAACATGTCCTCTATCACACTCTATAAGAACTTGATAGTTATATTTTTCTTCCTAGTACATATTTCAACTCCCCACTAAGGTTTTGTACTTCAGAATCCTCATTTATTTGTGACCACTTTCTTTTCATTTTCCTCATTTTAAGGGGAAGTTTTATTAACACTTTTTATAATGTGGGTTTCCAGAAAAGTAATTTTTAAATTTCAACCATTGATTTTCGAAGCATAATTTAAAAATGCGAGGAAACAATTTATTAAAGTAAGGGAGAATTTAAAACCCCAATATTTTATGTTATGTATCTATTTAAATTCAATATCTTCAATAGCTTACGTTACAGACAACACTTATCTTAAAAAAAATAAAATATTATTATTTTGATAACATATCCATTTATTAGATAATTCATATTTGATACTTAACAACTAATCTTATAATTTGAGTAATTTAGTGGTCGTTTTTCATGAAAATGGATTTTATATTATTTAAATTAAAGAAAATCACAAAATATCACTTTATTTTTCTTAAATATATATTATGTGTCCACATGGAGAAAAATTTAGGCTATGAACAAATATAATTTTCCATTTTGAACATTAAGAATTTATTTTAAATCTAAATGTTTATTTATGACTTTTGGATCCATTTGGATGATGTTATGATATTTATAATATTTTATTTATAGAAAATACAAAGATGTCACATTCTTATTTTTAATAACAATATTATTTTTAATATGTTGTTATTCTAAATATATATTTGAATATATATATTATTTTGAAGTATAAAATATTTATCTACATTGGGATATTTTATTTTAAATTTTCAGTGAATAAATAATTTCCTTTAATACTTATACAATGATGATGAAGGAACTGTTTTATTAATGAAACAATAAAATAAATGATATTAAAAAATATTGAAATTAATATAGTTTTAATTAAATAAGGTGATACATGAATTTTATGGATGATTATGACATAGTAGGGCTGTATTAAAAGTTTTTTTTCAAAGTTATCCTATTATCTTTTTTTTCTTATGTTCAATGTAATGAATAGTGTCAAAATTGACACTAATAATATTTTACAAAAAGAATATTATATTAAATTATTTAAAAATAATAGAAAAAATTATAAATTATTATAATTTGGAATAAAATGTCCTAAATTATTAACTTATGGTCCAATTTACATAATATAAGTAAAAATTACCACCTTTTAATATTAAATAAATTGTTACCATACTTAAAATTAAAATAGGTTAACTAATGTCAATCAAAATGATAGAGTTTAAAATAAAATAGAAACATATAAAAAATTTATTTAATGATGATATTACAAACTTATCTCACTTAATATTGGAATAAATATCCATTTTTTGGTATTTGGATAGAAAATTAATTTAATATAATTTAATATTTTATGGATTTCACAGGCTACCCCTCCCCTAAATTATAAAAGGGAATTGTTTCTTCATTTTATTTCACCACCTTGAGCCTTATATCTTGACCAAACTCTATCAATTTCTATTCCCAACATTATTAGATAAGTTCATGATATTTTTTTACATCCAAAATACTAACCCTAGATACTCTAAGAATATATTAAAGGAAGTCCTTCGAAGAAGAGGTAATCTCCTTTATCGATTCTTTCAAGTTTATTTCTTCTTCCACTTCCTCATCATGTGTTTTTTCCTTGATAAAGTAATAAGTATAGTATTATATATATTCTGAGATATTATTATGAATATGGAATGAAAATATTATACCTTTAATCCATCCTATTAAAAACAAAAGCACAATGGGAGCGTATATATGGCTTTCCATCACCACATCATGGTGTAATTTGTTTTTTATCTCTATTATAATTAGATGGGTATAATTAGAGAAATAATATATATATATATATATTAAGGAATTTTATTTATTTTTAAAAAATTATCACACTATCTACTTCCTTACCCCTTCTCTATTAAGAAAATGATATTATCGCTCATGCGTACGTATGACCTACTGTTACTACAATGTGACGCGGTTCATTTTCTATATTAACCATTCAAGAATGATTATAATATATATATATATATATATGTATATATGTATAAATATAATGAATAAATATTATATCTATGACATTAATATAATTATGGAGATGATGTAACTTTATCCTATGCACAATAACCAAAACCTACACAACAAAATAAGCATAGGAAAATGAAGCACTTAACACCCGAAACTAGGGTAATGACAAGATATTATTAACAAATGAGTAATAAGATTTTATGATAAAATAATATATGATATAATAGATTTGAATATGGTTCTTTAATAAATTTATAACATACTTTAAATCATTATATGGTGTTTAAAGCATGTCCAACTAAAGGTAAGTGTAAGGTAGCGGGCTTCGTCTCGATTTTCACATCATTGAGGCTTACTTGGAATTTTGTACATAATCATTATTATTTTGTGTATATACTGCCCATTTGAGATAATTTTTCATTTGAAATAATATTTCTATTAAATTTCCATATAATGGATATGAGTATTTGCTAAACTGTATACCATTTTTTCTATATGGTGTTTACATTAAAAGTTATTTGATTGACTAGGGAAATATTAATAAATATATATCCTATACTCAATACATATATTTTGATAAGTCATATTGTTCATGAATTAAATATAAGCATGAAGAATGATTTGGACTTACAGAGAATGTTTCCTCCCAATATTATATCCCCCCTTGATGCATTGATAGATCTTATGAGAAAAAACAAATGGAAAAATTAAATGGATTTCTACCTCTAGTTTTGTACCATCTTGTGAAAGGTCTTGAAAGTAGTTTTATCATGTTACTGATAAATGAAATATTATAATTAATCATTTCCTTCATTAATTTTTATGTTATTACTATCCATAATATTTTCACTTTGAAAAAATCAATGGAGGCATTTTCATTCTCAGTTTATCGATTAAATTCCATGTGTTTTTAGTTATTTTACTTTCCATATTGATTATGAATTATTTAATATATTTCAATTATTATTGATTCATGTTTTTTTATATGTTACCCTTACTAATCATTTAAAATCCCTCGTTTATATTTTTTCCATCCCCGAGTTATGTTGATGAAATATTTGAATAAGTTTCAAGGAAGCAGTTTATTTTTCTTTTTTATGTTACATATTTAATTACCAATGTAATAAGGGAACCATATATGTATCTAATTCTTCAATAATACTAAGCTAATTGATCTTTGGTGATGGTATCTCTTATATCTATTCCATTGTAATAAATTAAGTAACTGGCTCTAGGATATTGGAGTTAGGGTCGTTATAGCCATGATAAAAACCCATTCATATTAAAAATAAGAACATATAACTGAACATAATTTGTTTTAATCCCTTCCATAAACTATTTTAGAAATTAAAATCAAGTAGTGAAATTTTTACTTTATATTTTACATAAATATTATAAATGTAAACATCAAATACAAATGGAAAAAAAGTTCATATTATTGAATTTTGAATGATTTTTGATAATATATACTCATCCCATGAAATAAATAAAATTTATTAAATGAATTTTAACCCTTATTACAATAGTTTTAACCCTAATTAACCAACTTTACCTTTATTATGGTAAAAACATCTATTATAGTTCTTATTCATAATGAACAAAAATAAAAGGGTTAAATTTACCAAATTTGAACATCTAGATTCTAAAATTGGAAAAAAAATTATGATTTAATCCTTATATGTTTAATAACATACTTTAAAATTAAATATGCAAAATTTTATGAAAATTATTTTCCATAAAAATGCATGGTTTAAGTAAAAAAATGTTTTCGTGCCAAAATTAAATTATAATATTGACTCTAATACCATTTATTTACTTGTTTTAAATCAAAATTAACTAAATAAATTTTAATAATAATCCAAAATAAAATGGGACTTTGTAAGTTCATGAAAAGAAAATATAATTTTTAATAAAAATTAGTAATTTTCATTATTCATTGAAAAAAATATTTTCCTAAAATTCTAAAAAATTATTCCTAAGATAATTTTAAAAATATAAAATCAAAAATGATATTTTTCTTATCAAATAAAAATTATACAAGTTTTATTAATTATTTATAATATTCAGTTACAAAAAATAAATCAAAACAATTTTTGAGGAAAACAAATTTTTAAAGCATAAAATAACATTACTGAAAAATTGAGTGCTTATTTTCTAAGAGTTCATCAATATATTTTTATTTAGTAGGACCTTTATATATAATTTATAATTTGGTTAATCTTATTCATACCAGCCAATTTAATAGTTATTTTATAACTATAACATTTAAATAATAATATTTCATGGATAATTTAAGCACATGTTTCATGTTGTATATGATATCGAAAAGAGCTCCCTTTTAAAATACTGGGATATTATATCCCCCCCCCCTAATAAATTTCATCCTCACAATTTTATCATGATCTCTATAATCAAGGGTTTTACATTTTAAAATACTTTTGTTGAAAATTCACATCATATAAATGGTTAATAAATTTTTCTTTGGAAAAGAGGACAAGGGAAATAATAAGGTCATCTATAATAACACATAATTAGTTTCTAAATAAGATAAAATTAGTGGGAAGTGAAAATATGGACATGTATAAAAAGTTAATTTCCAAATAATGATGAATAGTGATAGAGAAAATTTATTATAAGAAAGTGAATGATCATAAGAAAGGCAATGGCCATAAAACCATATGACAAAAGGGGGTGAAGAAGACCATAGATTTATCATAAATGAAGGTAATAGGATAAATTTTTTGTTTCAAGATCCTGTTCTAAGATGTAAGTGATTAATTTACCATGTATAATAATAAAATAATGAAAAATACTTACTTTACATGTATTATTTTATTATTTAAACAACTTCAGCCACAATCTCAACTTTTTCTACAAATGATAAGTATTCAAAATGATTTTTTATGTATGAAGCACTAACATAAATTACTATCAGATCACATAATCCATAAAATGATAACAATATATTCCTCTTATAATTATATATTAACCAAAACATAAATTTTTATCACAAGGAAATATAATATCCAAAATTTGTAGACGTTCCAATGAAGAAACAATAGCACATGAGCCTTAGCCCAGTTGGTGAGGTATCCTTAAGTGCATCCAAAAGACCCAGGTTCAAAACCAGGTAGAGGCATATTTCCGGGGGTACTGTAGGAGTACTGTAGTAGTACTGTAGCAGTACTGTAGCAGACTGTACAGTTTGTAGTACTGTAGTAGACTGTACACCGTGCGGGTACTATAGCAGACTGTACACTATGCGGGAACTGTAGCAGAATTGTATACTGTACGGGTACTATAGAAGAACTGTACACTGTGAGGGTATTGTAGCAATACTATAGCAGGTATTGTTCGGTACTGTAGCAGCTAGAAGTATTCACCTTGGGCCACCAGTTTGGGCTTGGAGTCCTTACGTCTTTCGGGCCACCCAGGACATCGGGTCAGTAGGGATTTCGGGCCATCATTAAGGCCTTCGGGCTACCTCAAGGCCTTCGAGCCACATACAGTTGCCCCAGACACACTACAAAAAAAGGAGCATCCCCAGAAGAGGATTCAGAGCAGGTGTACTCACCAGAGTAGAACCAAATGGATTTATCAGAATGAGAGGGTATGGCTATGCCATCGGGACCAGCCTGTGCTTACACAGGAAGCCTAGCCAGACGGTCATGCAAAGTTAGAGATCTACTATCATGATGCAAATGCTGGGGAAGGGCAGTTCTTTGTAGATAGTTTGGTTAAATTCCCTAAGACCTTCGGGTCATGTATTCTCCTAAGCCAATGGGCCATGTAATCTCTGAGCCTATGGGTCTTGTAAGGGTTCCCCTCATCCCTTGAAATGGGGATTATCAAAAATCAAAAAAAAATGAAGGCCTTCAGGCCATTCGGGCTAAAAAACAATACATTTTCCTCTAAAATTTATACAATAACACAAAAGGTTCAACTTAGATCATTCCATAAATAAATAAAACCATATCCAAATTTACCTCAATATCATCAACATTAAATATTTTTTTGACCTAAAAGGTTATATCAAACCCATTATCATATATCTCCAAAAATGTAATATCATTCTTGCAAAATAATTTATAATGTTAAACCTAAGGGTTAAAATATACCTCAACCCAATAAAACATCTCCCAAGATATCAATAATCGCCTCAAAATACCATCGCATAAAACATTGAAAGGGGTTTCTACTAATTTTGAATTATGATCAAATGTAAACCTATAAACCTATGATGGTATCCATAACTCTTAATTTGACCACTCATGAAAACATTTAAATATCTAAAGTTATCTAAACCCTATTATGACACCAACTGTGACATGATCATTCTCACACATCCGGATCTAATTCATAAAACATAATCTTTACATTTCTGAATTTGATATAGATAAATGTGACCAAATTTAAACAATCCAAAACTTATAGTTTCAAAATGAAATATTGGATCATTTATATACCCTGTTACCTTTTATATTCGAGCTTTAGAGAATTAAGATAAACTCTTACATAAAAATTCCCATATCTTTAAATGAGATTTTTTTTCCTTTATACCCAGTATTTCATATTCAATATTAAGTACTAAACATCACCCATAAAATTATTCACACTTTATACCTTTCTATAAATAAAAAATTTAACATAATTCTTCATAACTTGGGGAAAATAAAATATAAGAAGGGTGAGCTCAAATTCTCTATAAGGGAAAATATTATCACTAACAATTTAATGAAATTAGTGTGTATAAGATGAGTATAAGGTTATGATAAAATAATCAAAGTAAATGAGTGTAATTACCTGACTCATCATCACTAATCTATTCAAATATAAGTTTAGTTTGGCTAATCCAATCATGCCTACAATAGGCTAGGGTATGGTGACCAGTACTGAGTAGGCATAACACTCACATGGGAGGACTTAGCCTAAGTATAAACACTGACACATCTATAAGCTCAGACAATTCTGAAATGTAAAATAAAATTTGCTCTAAATTCATGCATACATATTATTCCCACAATCATAGTACATTGATAGAGTACTGAAATTTATAAATAGGCTAAATACAAGCCCAACCAAAAACTACAAAAGAGTCTATCCTGCTCAGAGGGAGGGAACTGCAGTCAAATACAACACTAGTATTCACCACATTCTATCTATCACAATTAAGATCCATCTACTCTTGGTCCTACAAGGACTTTATAAAAAAATCTATCATCTTCATAAGACACAACATGTGATTGTGGAGCCCATGCATGGGTGATTATCCCAATACCCAATAAGACACTCCAAAATCACCAAGCATAAAGAATCAAAAGTATTCATCTCATCAAACATAGATATGCCAAAAAAGATATGAGACATAACAATAAACAATTATAAAGCATATATAATCATAAAATACTTAGAGTCACAAATTTCTCAACCACTATCATCCTAGGATCTTACACGATATTCTATATAACACTCATCCGGGGGAAACTCACCACGTGTGTCTAATAGAAGTGATAGAATCCATCTAAGATGTTATACTCATAAAATTGATCCATGAAGAAGCACAAATAAAATTGAGATGTCTCATAAAAGATACACATTCGATCAAACTACACATCATCAAAATAGTAGATATTGATACACAAATAGAGGATCACACCTAGGGCTCATGGGGGATTCCATAAACCCAATATGGTTTAACCTCTTTAATAGGGGATCGGTGCCCGTGTAGTGTTAGTCATTATAATTCCTCAAAACCTATCTAGGGAATGATATTATATAGAGGATTCCATATCAAGCCTCGTGGAGGGATTCACAAACTCTACCAGAGACTAAACATATAGAGGGGTCACAATCCGATTTTGAGGATGTGATACTACAAAGTACACATTTTGTAAAGGTCCAAGGGAACAAACTCAACCGATACTTGTCCAAGGAAGCACACACTAAATCATGAAGAAGATATATGTAGAATAATGGGTACTCCAACTATTCTTTGAAGAAGTACATGGTGTTCCCCTTGGGGTATATGGCGTGTCTCACTAAGACTGGTAGTACCAGTGTTTCATGCACACGCAGCATGTACTTTTGCACAATTCACAAAGTGTACCTTAGGGTATATGGCATCTAGATGAAGATATAGCAGTTATAATGTCACATTACCATACTTATTTACTCTAATCCATGCCTGTGTAAATTTCATCGCATGGCGTGTAGAGGTCTAGGCTGGCACTCGATGTGTTGTCCACCCATACCTACATACTTTCTAAATACATGGTGTATAGGTGAACATATCCACATGGTCATGTACACTATTTTCATGAAAAATGGATGGATAAGGGTCACATAGATGCCAAATGTATCACAAGGAAGTGATATATATCTCTACATGGAAACCTTGTCACCATATAGACTGGACCACATGACATGTGTTAATAAGATTATACACCATGTAGTTGGGAATTTAACAAAAACTTCACATTGTTCACTAGTAATCATCCAAGCCTCTATATCCACTAAATATACGAGAAATTGTTTATTAGTTCCTGAATCTAGAGTTTATTAAAACTTCTATTCATTTGTAGCCAGATTCTATCCATGTCTGCCACTTAGGAAACACCCGTCGTGGTGCCTTGCCTCTATCGCACGCCAAAATCGTGAATGTGAACCCCAGTCAATCTAAAGATCTATAACCATAATCATGTATTTAAATTGATCCATCAAATAACTATCCCAAACCTATAGTAATGAACATTTTTTTGAAGAAACCAAATGTTTGATGATCATTTACCGGGTATTCATTGAATCATAGGCCAAAAAAGGAATCCAAAGATGAAGGTATGTAGAACAGGGGGGGAAATATTAAAACAATTAAATGAGGAATGAGCCTTGGATGATGTTCATTTTGGTATCAATTAATTTTAATGGGGTGATGAATGAAGATAAAACAAAAGGAATTCGATAATATCAAATTCCAAATCCCCGAATAACCAACCCCTACTCGTAAAATGATCGACACATGATTCGATCTGTTGGAGGATTCAATTCATGTTCCATCATGGGAAAAAATGTCAAAATTAACAATGAAAAAAAATACACACCTCAAGTTTGGATTAACCACTATATATTATTGGTCTTTCTTCATTGTTTTTGGTGAGATCCATGAACTCTAATGTCATTGACGATTCTTACGTTATCGATTCAATCCTCTGATCTAATGTTGTTGGCAAACACCTCTCCAATATCTCCTCTCTAGGACTCTAGGTTTATGTGTATAACCCTGAGTATCACCCATAGTTGGGTATTTATGGAGGATTTATAGGTCAATATGTCAAAAAAATAATTCATTTTATTATTTTCTCCCGTGATGACTTTTTAACAAATGCCTGACACCGATAAAAAATATATCACTAATAGGGTGAATCCAACAATCCAAACTCAATATAGGTATTATATTTATAATATGATGCTCCATTTAATAGTTATTATATATGATATTAATATTTTTAATATTTTTATAATATAAATCTTGGTCTCATAAGGCCTCATATTCTCATGTCGTCTCAGTGTATGGCTTCAGAAATGTTCCTAGAAATATTTTAAAGTCTTACACAACATAAACTAAGATGTTAAATTCTCCCCAAATTCAATTATTTTCATCCCAAAAATAAAAAAAAACCACAAAAAAATGTGGATACTAAACTCTCAACTGGTTATTCCACTCCCCTGAGCTATCCTAATGGTTTCTAGTTTTTTTTAATATAAACCCAAGGAAAGACTCACCCACGAAGGACCTTCTCCAACTAGTTATCAACACTACTAACTCCTTGAAAGGGTATCACCCCTCCGCCCATCAATTTCTAGCTCACCCAGATTAATATCATGCAATGATTCGGGCATATATCTATTATGATATGACATGTATACAACACCAAACATCTATATTAATAGTATTCACATGGCCAAGCGGTACACCCCTTCACTAACCCATTTTAGTAATGGAAAAAAAGGCCTAAGAAACCCAAGAGATATCCTACTACCCAAGATGAAACTCAAAAAATCTCAAAATTTGAAGGCCTCCTTTATTTGATATTAAAAGAATCTTGACGCTAACAGGCATTAATTATACACCTTTAGATGAAATGCACCCTTTAGAACCATTGTTATCTCTAAATCCAGATCCCAAAGTGCTATATCTAATTGGATTTGACTAGTAAAGTAATGACCAATAGGGTCTCCCACACAAGACCTCAAGTTTTTTTATACCAATGGTAGTGTGGTAACTATTTTGGGACGCAAACGCCACTGATGGTAGATAGTCCTCACAGTTATGGTGCATAACCATAATTAAAAACAAGAATATTATCCATGAGAACCCAAATGGTACATTTTCCGTGACCATATAACTAGGGGATATTTTTCTCAACATCATCCATGTCTCTAAAGTATTCTTGTATCTCTTCCCTAATCATAAATTAATGCAAGCATCGTAGTTTTCAATGATATTAGATGGAAATCCATGAAAAAAGACAACCTCATGAATGCATAAGAGTCCCAAAATCTCTACAAATATCTATTGGTCTTCACCTATAGATTTTTAAGACACATAGAGATTAACCCAAAAATTCATTTTAACACCTCCGATTTTCCAACTGATGCTAAGTGATCCTAGTACAACCTCACTGATAGTAGTTATACCACTAAAGGAAAACAACCACCTTATAACCTCCTCCTGTAATATGACAGGCGTCTTCATCCATCATTGAACAATGTTGATGCACTCCCCTTCTTCATAAAATCGACCAAAACAAGTTTAATGGATTTATATCCATGAGATGTCTCACAATAAATATCGAAAAGTTGTGCCTCCCCATCTTGTTGAAGACGTAAAGGGTAATAATCTTAAACTGAAGGTAAACTAAACCATCCCAAGGTGTCTCCAATACTCCATCTCAGACACTTAGTATACATTGATGTCACAAATAAGTCTACTTGGAATTGATCTATAAATATTTAAGGATCTTGTACATAAGTATTAAAAATCCACAGTGGTGTTTAGCACACCGAAGGGTATCACTATGAAATTAAAACAGCAATATAATCATTAGAAAACCACCTTCGATGAAACTCCTCTCAAACCTGGATCTAGTGGTAACTTTTCCTTTGGTAAAACACTAAGAACCACCTTGACACAAACCACTGGGAAAATAATTCATCGACTCTCGAGAGTGTATACTCCTCTTTGAAATTCACCTTGTTTGGGTAATGTCAATCCACACCCAACCTCGATCTCTCAACCAACTCCTAGGAGAACAACACTAATATGTCCTATAAAACTTGAGGGGTTGTACGAAGTTCTATCACTACAAATCTACTAATATCACTTTCAAATCTCACAACACTATAGGGTTGTTTAATATTATGAAGAAAATATCATAATATCCCAAGTGAAATTATATATAGAAAATGAAATTTTGATAGGGAGGTAAGCATGAATCATCCTTAGGGTGGATGTAAACATACTCCTCCAACATTGAACGATATTGAAATATCATATAATCCACTAGTCCAAGTGTCATACCATCCAACTGAGAAGAAGTTGGTTATATTTTATTTCACAGGGGATCATCCTTCTCTACCTGGGACCACTCCTTTTCAAAGGAGGAAAACTTCATCCCACAAGATGAAAACTCTACCATAATCACTGGTGGAAACCAACTAAACATGGATAGTATGAAACTATTATATACTAAGGATAACATCATAGGGTATCACTGCTAATATCGAAAGATTTTACATGGGGTTCTTTCTCCTCCCATGGTCAAGTCACACTGTCAGAAGAAGTGTGTGATTGTGGATCCAATCTATAGGTGAGTCCAAAACAAGGGTCGAAAAAAAATTATCTACTAGAATCATTCAGTATCAAATGAATTTATTCTTATGGATAGGTTGCGCATCACTCTATGTAAAAACTTCAACTGAGGAAGAAAAGACGCAGGTCATATCTTGAGGTGTACTCAAAACCTATGTGAGTTCCCACTATCTAGAGTAATCCTTTCCCTTTCCTAGTTGTTCACCTTAACCTAGGCTTTCTCTGATTCCTTATCACATTATAAGAACCTCAAGCACTCAAGTCCAAGGAACTCATCCACAACACATCGACATTATCTACTTTGGGCATCACTAACTCACCCAAACGGTATTGGATCTTGTCTCAAGAACCCAACTCGGTGGGGGAAGTGTCCATACTTCTTTTAAATATGAAGCTTAATTAAATTTTACCAATTCCCCCACACCACAATGAAAATAATAAAATAAAATAATAAAAATAGTGGGTCACACCTATTTCTAATAGTAGTAAAAAAAAGTATATGGAATGCAGTTTGTACCTCAAAACACTCCCAAATCCTCGGGGTAAAAAGACTCCAATGTATGTAATTGTACAAGTTCCTAAAAAATAGCTTCCAAAGCCTATGTTGGATCACCTAATTATGGTGATGATAGCAACAAACTAAAGTTCCATCCACCTCATCCCACTCCCCCTGCACCTCCATCATGTCTTTCTCCCTATGGACCTCATGTCTCTCGCCACTACCTTTACCTACGCATCCCTTTGAAAGCCACTCTGTCTGTAGAATGATGGGTAGGAAAATACCATACAACATTTCCACTTCCATGAAAAATATAAAAACACTTAATCCTTTTTGTACAAATCTGCCCTTATCTATGAAAAAACCTGTTGTGCCATGACTTGTGACCCAATCCTGCAATTGGTGGATCCTTATAACCTCAGATCCTAGAAGATACCTACCATGGAATCTTAGGATTCATGATATAACCATGTTCATAATAATCCATCTCCAATATATCCATCAATGACTCAATATAATATGATGCATCCACTTGATTCACTGGAGGTGGGTCTACAAACCGATCAGCAGGTGAATGTGCCACCAGCTGACTACCTTGAAGAAAGACTACCTCATGACCAAGCCCCTTAAGGGATTCCACATCACTCATCAGGACACACTTTGTAATATTTTGTGGAAACCTTTTTGGAAATCATCATGGAAACATCATTTAAATAAACAAGATATTCCACAGTTAATGTGTATATCCGATGATATGACATAAAAAGGGACTTGGATACCACAACCCATTCTTATATGATTCATGTACCAATGTTTTCCATCTAACCAGTGCCTATATGTGCTGAGTCAACAAGAAGTTTATTAGAGTCTAGTTGAATGGATAAGTTAGATACTACACCAATACTAGATTCCCTAGCCTGAAAACTAAACACAAAACATTTTAACACCATTTCCCTAGTACCCAAACCAAACCACACAACTATAAAATCATCAAACTTCTATTTTAAGGAGGAAACAACCTCTGTACCACTTTTTCATGGCCTGAAACACTGGGGGATACCTGACCAGTGATAATATGAGTGAGAGTATACAAATAACACCTTTAATAGGCCAGCGGGTGGAAACTAGTGGCGATTGGGCATAACACTCACATGGCAGGACTTAGCCTAAGGTACATGTATGAACACACATATCTCAAATCCATAAAATACTAAAATGTAAAATAAAAATAATAACAAATTCATGGATAAATTTAAATCCCACAATTAGATTATGTTAGTAAAGTTGTGAAAGTGATAAAGGGGTCAAATAAAATCCCAACCAAATACTTTAAAAGAGTCCAACCTACTCAGATTGATGAGACTATCACTAAATAAAAAATAGGTATAAAACTCATTATATTTATCCCATTTATACTAAACCTACTCCCAGTCCTCCAAGGACTCTGTAAAAAGGTTTTACTTCTTCATAAGACATGAAATGTGTGGGAAGAACCAATATAGGGTGGAGTAAAACAATACTCAATAGGAAATTCTACAATCATCAAACATAAAGCATCAAGAGTAGTCATCTCATCAAACACATGTATGTAAAACAAGATATTAGGCATAATGATAAACAAGGATAACCCATATATAATCATAAAAGACCTTGATCCACAAATGTCTCAAATATTGTTATCCTAGGATTCTACTCCAGATGCTAGGTAACACTCATCATGGGGAAACTCACATCATGAGACTGATTGCACTGATGGAATCTATCTGATATGTTATTCTCATAAAATCTAACCATGAATAATCATGAATAAAACTATGATGTATCATCCAATATACTCCCTCAATTAGACTACACCTTATTATAAAAATAAATATTGATACATACAACGGTGATCATGCCTAGGTCTCTTGGGGGAATCATAAACCCAATCTAGATTAACCTCCCGTGTAGGATATCAATGCCCACGTAATGTTAGTCATGTTAATTCTTTGAACACAACATGGGGAATAAGATACGATAGAGGATTCCACCTAAAGCCTCAGGAAGGTATTCAGAAACTCTATCAAATACTAAGCATATAACGGGGTCACAATCCAATATTGGGGAAGTGATGCCACAAAGTACCCTCATAAGAAAGGACCAAGGGAAAACACACAACAAATACTAGTCCAAGGAAGCACACACCAAATCTTTGTGAAGTCAAATGAATAATAATAAGAACTCCATCTGATATTTGAAGAAGAACATGGTGTATCCCTTGGGGTAAACATTGTGTATCACTAAGCGTGGTACTGATCATGTATCGTGCTCACACAACATGTACATTTCAAGAATACAGGTCAGGTCTCTAAGGGTACACAATGTGTAGATGATGAGATAAAACTCGAAATGTCACTTTTCCATTCCTGTGTAATTTGACCCGTGATCATTTGCATTTCATCATACGAAATGCAAGGGTTTAGGCTAGCACTCTATGTATTATTTGACCATGCATGTGTTCTTCCTAAGTACATGGCATGTGGGGCCACATGGAAACCTAAGCGTGTACTCCCTGTACATGATGAACTATTCATCTAAGGGTCGCATAATGTGTAACACATATAACATGGAATTTGATACTTATCTCTATGCATGAACCCTAGAATTGTACATACTAGACCACATGGATTGTTTTAATAAGACTATAATCTATGTATTCAAGGATTTCACTGAAATTTCTGACTATTCATACATCATCATCCAAGCATCTATAACCACTAAATATTCCATAAATTGTGTCATAGGTCATGAATTTTAGGTTGACTAAACCTCATAATCACTGGTAGTTGGATTTTTTCCATGTACACTACTTAGGAAACACCCACTCTCATGCCTCACCACTTTCGTATGCTAAACCCATGAATAAGAACCCTAGATTCATCCTACGATATACTGTCATCATCATGTATAGAAACTGATCCATAATATATCCATCCCAAACCTATGGTAATGACCCATTTTTCTAAATACTTAATTCATAATAAATTTTTACTTGGAATTCATTGAATTATAGGAAAAAAAGGGATGAAAAACAATGAATGCATATAGAATATAGAGGGAAAATCACAAACAACAAACATGAGGAACATACCATGGCCAATGTTCATGTTATCCTCAATTAATTTTCATAATGATGAAGGTAAAACAAAATGATATCAATAATATCAAATTCCGAATCCCCATATAATCAACCCATATCTAAAAAAAATTGACCTGTAAATCGATCTGTTAGTGGATTCGATTCACGTTCATCGTGAGATAAACAATGATGAAATAATCCATTAAAAAACCCTAACTTGAGTTCATATTATTCATTGATGAAGAAGGATCATATTTCATAGTATTTGGTGAGATCCAGGAACTTCGATGTCGTTGGTGATCTTTACGTTATTAATTTGTTCCTCCAATATTGTTTGGTCTTCCAATTCATCTTCAATATCACCTTTATAGGTCTCTATGGTTATGTGGCTAATCCTAAAATCACCCATAACATGGTATTTATAGAGGATTTATAGGCCGCTGTGTACAAACAAAAATAATTAAATAATTAAACTTATTTATTTTCCTATTTGTAATTGTTATAACGTTTTAGAAAATTCCTAACGCCAAAAAATATTATGCCACAACTATAGTAAATCCAACATTATGGACTAAATTTTGGTCTCATATTTAAAATATGAGACTCCATTTATTATTTATTCTAATTTTTCAGGAAAATTATGTGTGCGTGAAATAAATATATTTTATATTTTTCTAATATCATCTCTATTCTCACCGGGCCTCAGATTCTCACATTTCCCTAGCACATATCTCTAGAAATATTCCTATAAATTTTTCAAAGTATTACATGAAAAAAATGAGATTTAACACTAAGAATAACATAATATAATTTATACCAATCAAAAGATAGATCATTGAACTTGTAACATGTGATATAGATTTAATAGAGGTAAGAATAATAGTAACTAACCATTATGAGCCACGTGATATCAATATTGATCAAAGGAATTATTAAAAACCCTTAGAAATCATAAAGAAAATGCATTGGAATCTTGGATAATTATCTTCATAATACCTTTATAAAAACCTTTATAAGTAGAATAACCAATACTATCAACTTCAAAAAAAATTGAAGAATATAATCATTACCTAATGAATTGTAGGGCTATAATATCCCACCCATCCTTGGTTTATAATGTAACCACTCATCATTGGTTTATAACAAAACCACCCATAATTGAATTAAAATAGAACCACATTTACCCAGTATGTAATGGATCAAACCATCATCTTAAACAATTTTCATGAACCGTAACATAAATAAAGTACATAGAGCTTACATTTCATTATAAAATTAATACAAACAACCATTATTCATTTCATATATTTATCATCCCATTGAAAAGAAATGGGATCCACGATAATCTATTTGAAATAATCATAATTCATCCAAATAAATAAAAAGGATAGTATCATTAAAAAATATCACTAGTGGAGTGTAACTGACCTCAAAGGTTGTTGTCATTTTAGAATACAAATTCCATTAAAATATAATTAAAAATATTCTTGGGGAAACACTTTTTCTGCATTTAAATTCATATTTTAAAACTAAAACCTAAAAAAATATTTTAAATACACTTTTCTTTGAAAATGAACTTGGAAACTTATAGAGTGAGATTCAAATTTAATAACATACATATTGGAGGAAAATTTTGTTCATGTAGGAACCAATAAAAATAAACATTTTCTTAAAACTTTTATAAGGAGATTAAAATATTTTCCATGTGGAAAACATTAAAAAATTTCATTTTAAAACATTTTAAAATAATTTAAAAGAATATTAAAAATAAATTTAGGAAAGAATTTAATTTTAGAAAATAAAACCCATGAAAAATTTTTATAAAAAAATATATTTTAAATATAAATATACTCATTATAAAAGAAGATACAAGACTAGTATAACTTTTAACAAATTTCATGTCATTTTCTTAATAAATAAGGGAGTAAATGGAAATTAAATATTCAAACCATATTCACAATAATATGAAAATAAAATATTTTGGGTTTAAGAGAATAAGAGCATAATATTCTCCCCAAGGGTATATTGAACATAGACAATCTCGAAATAAGATGAGTTTGTATCATAAATATCCTTACCATTTTGGTAAATTTTGAATCATAAGCTCCTGAAATAAATGAATTAAAATAGAATATTAAATACGAAGAATATAATGATATCCATGATATAAATTTTAACATTGAACTATATAAATCTCATAAAATAACATAGGTGCATCATATAAATAAATTTCCCAAAGAAAGAAAATTTTATACAAATAACCTTTAGAAAGATCTTATTATTGAACTGAGAATTAATCAATTTATGGATTGTGTGTAATAAATTTAAATCCAGAAAAACAAGTTGAAATACAATATAAATCAACAAAATGTCATTTTACACATAATATTGGAAAATACAATCAATAAGGATGTAATATAACCTAATGAAAGTAAATTAATCTAAGAAACCTCTAACCATTTTGGTAGCATCCAAATCAAACCCCATTGGATTAACTAACATTAATTATAAATATTTATTAAGGATTAATTATAAAACATTTAAAATGTGTATTATATACACTAGATAAAATAAATTAGCTGCATGGCATTAAAATATGCCTCCGTAAAGGGAAATTGAGATGAAATCTCATACCTCGAGTCTAGAATTCCCATGTATGTCCTTTAACTCCTGTATAATAAAATTATATCAGTTATTTACATGTTTAAAAAACTTTTATAGTTTTATAAAATTATCTTTAAACCAATTGTTTCATTTTTTTAAGGACATGTATAATTACTTAATCGGTTATGTTCATGTTGTGTGTTTTGAGGGTTCTTTGATTCATAGTTACAAAACAACTTCAGCAAGTTGACTATGGTCAAATTGATAATTTTTTCATAATCTAAAGAATAATAATTATGAAATAATTATAATTTTTATATATTAATTTTAATTTTAAAAACATTTATTAAATATGGTAATGAAAATTGAATTATGTTGCAATCATAGAGGGGGTAGGACATACGTAAGCATGAGTAACATTTCTATTTTTTCAATAATATTGCAGAAATTAGGTAAGTATCACTTTATTTTTAAACAAATATTATTATATAATAAATATAATATTATTTATTTAAAAATAATTATATAGAGTATCCATGTAATATGGTCAAAAAATGAATTGTATCACTTGATGGAGGTGGCAATCCACACATATGCACGAACAACGTTATCATTTTTCAAAAGATGGAAATTAAAGAAAGTGGTTGATATATTATCTTTAAAAATTTATAAATACTTCATGAGTAAATATTTTTATATAAATTAAATCTATAATTATAACCATTCATGAGAGGTAGTGATGGAAAATGAATTACATTGGTTCACAAGGAGGCCATCCATCATACACACGAATAATGGTTTTGTTTCCCATTTGATGGAAGAGGAGATGAATATAGGTTATGAAATTAATAAAAAATCAAAGTACATTTAATATTATTTATTTTTATTTCACCTTTTTTGAGTAAGGTTTTAATGGTGTAGAAGAAGAAATAAAACTAAAACAATTAGTTAAATGATATACCACTTCTTCGAACAGCCTCCATTTCTTTACAACTAAATCCTTATAAGGTTGGTATTATTCCAAATATAAGACCCAAATAATGTTTATAGGGGTGTTATAAATGTATTTGGGAAGGTATTGGCTGAAAAAAATGGTCTCTATGTGTGTAGAGAAGAT
Source organism: Viscum album (assembly GCA_963277665.1). Lineage (NCBI taxonomy): Eukaryota > Viridiplantae > Streptophyta > Magnoliopsida > Santalales > Viscaceae > Viscum > Viscum album. The sequence goes on along the minus strand of OY728136.1, from coordinate 1,762,963,314 downwards.
GAGAGGGGTTCTCTTTTATAAGTAAGGGGAGGGGCATTCTTGTAATTTCTTAAAGTATTAAATCAATATAAAGATATTTTCATGTAAAAAGTGATCTAAATTGATATAATAAGAATTTAATATTAGGGTGAGTCTAGAAAATCACAAACAATAAAATTTGGAATAGTTTTGTTTATGTTTTTACCCTTATCTATTAGTTTTAACCCCCCATAAACTATTTCGAGAACTACCGTGATATCAATGTTTTTTAATCTACAGGTCTCAACAAAGTTTCTATAAAATAAAAAGTGACACATAAATTGGTAACAGTTTATATTTTAAACCATATATCATTCCATTTTTTTGAATTTAGATTTTTTATGAATTTCAATTTTTTTAATAAAATATTGATTATTATAAAATATCATTAAGTTAATTTTTAGAAATACAAGAAATTTTATAATATAATATGTGTCTAAATCCTTTAAAATGGATCAAAAATAACATATATTAAAATATAAGTATTATATGGTATTAATATAGTCACCAAATCAAATTTATATATCTTAGTATATCTTTTTAAATCTTATCTTTTGGTTTAACCTCTTGGTTAACCAATTTTTAGAAAAGTGTTGAAATAAATTTTTTCAATTTTAAAGATTAAAAAATTTAATTTAAAGGTAAAAATTGGCCCATAAATTTAAAAGGGATGAAATTTTGGACCATTTATCATTATAATTTCCCTATTTATAAATTTTTTTTTTAAAATAATATGATAAAATATATTTAACATAAAATACTATTAATGTCATTTTAAGAACTATTCACATAATTTGACAACTAAAACAACATTAAAACAATGGAATTAGAATATAAATCATTAAAACATATCTAATATGTAATATTTATCTTAAAAAATTATGGGAAACATTAAATCACCCATAAAATATTACTTTTATATTTTTTTTAAATAATTTATTTGGTTTTTCTACTACTTTGACAAGCACTATGTCATCATTGTAAAAGAATATAAGGTAATTATTTCATCAAAAAAATAAATAATAAATTATCACGACTAAATAATTCATGTTTAAATTAAAAATTGATAAGTTAAAATAAGTATTTTTTTACCCCAATCACAAAATATTATAGATATAAAAATTCTAAAAGTGACATTTTTGACTTTATCTTTTACTTAAATATTATAAAGGTTGACGTCAATAAAAAATGGAATAAAAATGTCATATTTTAGAATTATGGACTATTATTAATGATATATACACATCAAATGAAATAAATACAAGTGTGTTAGTGAATTTGTAGCCTTATCATATTAGTTTTAACCCTAATTTAATCATTTTTCTTTTATTGTGGTAACAAAACATTTATATGGTTGATATTCATAATGACCAAAAAAGGAAGTATTTGTAATATTTTAGCCTCATAATTTAAAATATGGTATTTATTTTTAAATAATAATTTTATAATACTGGAATAAATTAATTTGAAATTAAAACCATAAAAAGTGATGAAAATAGTTTATCTAAAAAAATATATTTTTAAGTTATAAATGTTTTTATATTAAATTAATGTATAATATTGATTCAAATAAAATTTATGGAATTATTTTTAATAAAAGGGTGTAATTAAATTTTAAACTAATCCTAAATATAATTTCACTTTATAAGTACTTGAAATGAAAAGACTACTATCAACAAAAATCAATGTTTTTTACAATTCATTGAAAAATAAAACATTTAATTAAATCATTAAGAATTAATCCTAAGATAATTTGTTCATGATGAATTAAAAAATGATGTAATTTTTATAAAATAAAATTCCTAAAATTTATAGCACTTAATTATAATATTACCTCATAAAAAGTAATAAAAACTATTTTTGATGAAAAGATCTTTTTAAAGCATAAAATGTCTTTAAAAAACATTTAATACCTATTTATTAGGAATTAATAAAAAAAATTATTTAGTAATACCTTTATATATATTTCATAATGTGATTAATATTATTAAAACCTCCAATTTAATTTTTATATTATGACTATAAAATTTATAAAATAAAATTTCAGGGTTCGTTTAAGCTTGGTATTACGCATTGTATATTATATGAAATATAGTGTTCTTTTGGAATCATGGGATATTTAATTCACCCACTCCCCCCACTCCCTTAATAAATTTCATCCTCATATTTTTTACTTTAATTCAATAATCAAAAGTAAGAAATTTGAAAATACTTTTGTTGAAAATCTACATCATAAAAAGGGTTAATAAAAATTCATTTTCAAAATAGAAAATGGGAAATAAGATGGTCATATGGAATAAAACCTACTTGGTTTAAAAATATGTAAACAATAATATGAATTTAAAATATATATATACAGAGGAAAAATTAATTTCTAATCAATAAGGAGAGTGATAGAGAAAAATAAACATAAAAAATCAAATGGTCAGGCAAAATTGAATGACCAAAAAATAACAAACCAAAGAGGTGTGATGAAGACCATTGATTTATTAAAAATGGAGATAAATGGATAAAAATTTTATTTCATGATAATTTTACTATAGTTCGATAATTCCTTAACCATATATAAAAATAACAAAAATAAATCTACTTTATTGACTAGTATAATTTCATTATTTAATAAACTTCCACTACCATCACATATTTTTTTCTAAATTAAGAGTACTCAAGATGAATTTATCATTCCTAAAGTGCTAAAATAATTTTCTATCATATATTATAATCTATAAAAGGATAAAAATATATTCCTCTTATCTTTATATATTAACCAAAATTGAAAGGGTTGGCACAAGGTAAGATAATATAAAAAATGTATTAACCATTATATGAAGAAATAATACATTTTACTCTAAAATTTCTACAACAACACCAAATGTTAAACTTGGATCATTCCATAAATTAATAACCCTACATCACAAATTACATCAATACCCTCAATATTAAAAAATATTTTAACCTCAAAGTTATATCATACCCTCATCTTAAACCTCCAAAAATGTAGTATAATTCTCCTAAAATAATACTTAACATTAAACATAAGGGTTATATATACATCGACCTAATAAAACATCTCCCAAATTATCATTAATCACCGCAAAATTCAATCACGTAAAACCTAAAAAGCGTTTTTTTTTTTCTTTTAACTTATGATCAACCTTAAACTTATTATTTATACAAAATGTTCAAATAATAATTATAATTATAATTATAATTATAATTCTAATAATAACATTTTTAATTATTATTATTACAATTATAATTAAAGAAGAAGGATGAAAAAAAGAAGAAAATGGTTGAGAAAATCTAAGAATGCATGAATTTATCCGAAATCTAAATTAAAATTAAAAACTAAAAAAATAAAGAAAAAAATGAAGAAGTCAAAGAAATGTTGGATAAGGTTTTATTAGCTGGCATACCTCAGTGTAGATATCCTCCTTGGTGACCCAGATAGTTTATAAATGATGTGTTCACCTCGTTTTATATGTGAGGAGGGGATTTTTTTATACAAAATCTGTCCTATGAAATTTTTTGTATGTTTGAAAAATTACATGGATGATACACACAAATAATCCTTCATGAACGTTGTTAAGTAATATATTTTTTTACCTATCCTACAAATTTTAGTGTATTTTTTCATGTGTAGAGAGAGTTATTCTTGTTTCACTATGAGAATTTAATCTGCCCAGACAGACTCTCCATATTCTATGTCTTCGGTTTCGCATGCATTAATGGACTTGAAAATAGAAAATTCATGTGTGTCCACCTTTATGAAAGTTTATAAGAAATTAATTTCATGTATCCACTCTGAATTTTGATTATTTTGGTCTTCTAATCAAGATATATGGTCCCAACATCAAAACTCATTAGATCTATGAATAGTTTTGAAGTCCCAACTTGTCAGCTATTTTTGGGCTTCAAAATGGTGGATTTAGCTTTGGTTCCAGAAGAATGAAACAAATCCCATGATGTATAGAATCCAGAAAGGAAATAGATTCATGATTTAGATAATTATAGAATATGTTATGGCCTAAATATATAAATAATTTTAAATAATTAAAATTCAAAATAATCCATTTTTCTGATGGACCTTAAAATATAACAAAAATCATAAAATGAAAGAATTTACTTTAAAATAACACTTTTTGTGATTAAAAATATTAAATTAAAAGTACAATTATGGAAAATATTTTTTTATTCAATTCTATCCCACTTAAATAATGATTTTACTCAAGAACAAAATTTCAACATTGAAAATCAAAGAGAACCAATGTTATCAAAATTCAAATTTTAAAGTAATAAAATGGAAAAAAATATCAATATCAAATCAAATTTTCAACTTCCACATAAAATATCAATTCAATTTCCCGTTTTTAAATGAAATAATGAATTTAGGTATTTTACTTTTCCACATTGAAAAATTATGGAAGTTCTCCTTTCATTGATTCAAGCTCCTCAATTCATTATTATTAAAATTGTCAAATCATGATCTAACTCAATTTTTAAATTTTTTATCTCATCACTCATAATAAAATTCTACTAGTGTTATTATAATATAATGAGAACATTATACTTATCCATAATCTTTTAAAAAAAATACCTTTTCCATTTTATAAAGACAAAAAGCACATAAAATCATAGGGGCTTGTAATCATGGTTTAAATATCTATGAGGCTTAAGGTTGGTAGGACTTGATGTTAAAAATTAAAGCTCAAGGAGGAGTTTTATCTCAAAAATCATAAAGCATGGTATTCAAAGAAAAGGTCTAACGACATTCTCCTATTCAAATAATATCAACTCCCAACATCCACAAAAGTCCAAAGTAAATATTCTGACCAGTTTAAGCATAATGTATGATTTATACCCTCTCTGGAATATATATTTTTTCTATTTTTATACATTTTTTCTTTTTCAAATAACCTTTCTATTTTTTATTTTTCATTTTTTAAATTTTATTATTATAATAAACCTCACATCTATAACCTAACCATGTATGATAAAAATCATAGGTCTAGAAATGGTGATTTTTTTTACCCAAATCGCAATGCATTTTTATCATTTTTTGGTTCATTTTTCATTTTAATTTTTATTATATTATAGAGGGAAAATAATATAGTAAAATTAATGATTCCACAACCTTTTACAATTACCAAAATACCCCCCCCCCCATGTCTTCTTTATATTGTAAAACATCCCACTTTACATGATTCCTTTTACCCACACACTTTTACTTTAAAATATCATGAAATTACTAATAGTGGGGTAGGAATGGATAAGAACTACTTAAAACATGGCTCATTCATATAATTTTCATTTATGGTCTCCATGGGCTAAAGAATTATTGATGTAAAGGTGGTATTTTATGATAAAGTGGTTTATCAAAAATCTCCTCAATCATTTTTAATTTGTTTTTTAATAATCATATCTTTGACTAGTTCCAATGAAAGTTTGGGTAAGTGAAATGTCCCAATATCACTCAAGAAATAAGCTCAAGAATAAATAGGAAGTTCTTAGTTAAAAAATCCTCTTCGTAATGGGAAATATGTCTTGGGAAAATAACTCATGGCATTACTAATAATAACAAATCCTTTCGCATGAATTTTAGAAATTAAAAGTAAGAAAAAAATGTAGGGAAATTTCATTTACATGAATCAACTAATTCCATAAAATCATGAGCCCACATTTAAATATTCATTATTCACTTTAAACATTAAATTCACCATTTTACTCATTCAATTTTATTGAAATTTAAACCTAAAACATAGAATCACTAGATTCCTAAGAAACTCATGTCTCATATATAAGTCAACTAAAGCATGAATTTAATAATGTACATGAAATTTCCATTTAATACTCAAATCATGATTAGGACAAAATTATAAGGATTTTAAAAGATAAATATTAAAAGTGAAAACCCTTTTGAAATAAATATTATTCTTCTTTCCTCCTTAGCTATTTGGTGCTTTCTTGTGACATGGTCAAAATACAAAATAAAATTACTCAATTAAGCACAAGGATCATTTAATAGTATAATTTTCATGGCATGGGTAGGATAAAGTATTGTTCATCATCTTCCTTGGTTGTTACTTATGCAACCTCCACTTCTTTTTCCAGTGCTGGATTAATGAGATATGTATGAATATTAATTTTAAAATTTATTTTAGAATATATTTTTAATTTGAAATAATTTAATAAATAAGAATGTAAATATTAATCCCCTTTTTTAGTATGAGTAACCTCTATCTTGATTTCCACTAGTTTAGTTACTTGGAATTACTCAAATTCATGTTCATTAAAACAAGGGAGCATTGTGTGTTCCTCAATAGGTGTAATTTATTTTTCCTCATTAACCTCTATGGAATAATAAGAGTCTTATAAATATGAATAATTAAAATAAAAGGGGGTTATATTCAAATCGAATTGAATGAAATGAGAAAATATAGAGTTTAATAAGGGATTATCTCTCTATGTTGGTTCTGGTTCAATCAATTATTCAGTTATAAGTGCCTCTTGAAGGTGGGTCTCAATGGAAGGAAGTAGGCTGTTGGGATCCTCTATTCTTTGACTAAATTCCTCAATATGGGTTGTATATTCCTCTTCAATAGCTATATTTTCATGCAATGGTACTGGATCTTATACTTTGTAGGTATTGTAGAGATCATGTTGCACCTCATACTCATTCCAGAATTCATCTAGATCTTGTTGATCTCCCACACATAGATCAGCAGGTAAGTCTTCCTCAAAATGAATCCACTCTAGTATATCATGGTAATCCTGAATTTTATTCAAAAAATGGTCAGGATGTTCATGTTCTTTAATTGTTTTTTCAACCTCTTTTATTTCTTTAATAAAAATGGTAATCTTCAGTGGTTCTTCTTCTTTGGTTAGATAAATTTGTACCTCACACTCATTCCATAATACATAAAAATCTTGTTGATCTCCCACATATGGATCAGGTTCTCGATGCTCCATCAATTCACAAACATAGTCAAATGATTTTCCATTTTTCTCCCCAAAACGTCCATTATATCACCCATATTTTACAAACAACCAATTATATTAGTATAATTAAATTTATGTTCGTGATATTTCACCTGTGATTAATATTCCCATATAGATTTTTTTTAGTTTATATAGATCATCAAAAAAAGAAATTTTTATGGCTTTTCAAAAAAATAAAAAAAAAATACATTGTGAAAATAGAATAAATAATAAAACTACTCATTGGATCCCTGAGAATGGTTCTAGTTTGGATGTACGTATATTTAAACTAGGAAAGTAATGGTATTTAAATGAAATAAAATATACAACTAAAATGAAATGAAAAAATATAATTAGTGAAGAAATAACATGGACTTTATGGTTTGGTTTTTTGGTATCATAATTCTCCTTTTTGGTGTTTAAATTAAGTTTGATAATTCAATTCTGATATAACATTCATGAATTTCTATTATTTTATTTACTGTTGTAAAATCCTGAATTCATTTAGAAATCTTAATTACACCTCCTCATAAAATCAAGATTAATGTTACATCGAGATCTTGATTATGATATCTTCCAAGGTTTAACACCATCGTATTCCATTTCATCTACTGAATATCTCAAATCCATCCTATGAAGAGCTTCTATCCAGTATAAGGGAAGGAAAATATTTAATAAAAGAATAGAAATGATTTTGAGTTCAGTGTAGTGATGGATGATCACCACACCCACGAATTATTTCTCTTTCTTATCACAAACTTAGTAAAACAAAAAAAATTAAGAATGGAATGAATAGAATTGCCACTTACCTTCGCTGAGCCAAGCCTCAGGTTAGCCCCTCATTTTTAAGGGTAATTGGTCACAGTGGTATGATGATGAAGAATAGAATAATGGGAGAGATAAAATAAAATAAAATAAGAAAATATATAAAATATATAATTTATAAACAATGTTAAAAAAAATTATTATTATTATTATTATTATTATTACTATTACAATTAAAGAAGAAGAATGAAAAGAAGAAGATGAGGAAATGGTGGAACAAAGTTAAGAAGGAATGGATTTATTAGAAATATAAATTACAATTGAAAACTAAAAAAATAAAGAAAATGAAAAAAACTAAAAAGGTTAAAGAAATGTGGGAGAAGGTAGTAGTAGCTGACCTCCCTCGGTGGAGATCTCTTTCCTGGTTCCTTAGATGGTTTGGAAATGGTTCACTGCCTTTTATAGGTGAGGAGGTTGGTTTTTTTTAGAATTTTTCCTCTGAAATATTGTGTAGTTTTACACATTAAATTGATGATTAACTTTTATAATACTTAATTAAAGTTGTTATTAATTTTATTTCACGTACCTTCCCCAAATTTTAACTTATTTGACATTGTGTAGTGAGAGTTATGCTTGTTTCATCCTGGGGATTTAATCTACCCATACAGACACCTCATATTCCATGTCTCTAGTTCCCCAGGCATTAATGGCCCTAAAAACGGTCAATTCACATGTTTAATCCTTCATGAAAATTTTTAATTAATTTATTTCATGTCTCTACTATAAATTTCAGCTCATTTGGTCCATCCAATCTAGATATATGGTTCCACCATCAGAACTCGCTAGATTTGTGAACAGTTTTGAAGACCCAACTTGTGATTTAGTTTTGTAATTTCAAATGGTAGATTTATCTTTGGGTCAAAAATAATTAAATGAATCCCATAATGTATATAATCCTAAGAACAAATAAATTCAATATTTGGGAATGTATGGAATATTTTATTCCCTAAATACATAAATAATTTTTAACGTCTAAAATTCAAAATAGTCCACTTTTTCAATTGAGAATAAAATACCACTAAACTCATAAAATGTAATAATTCCCATTAAAATAACACATTTTTGGGATTAAAAACATTAAAATCAATTGTAAACTTATTGAAAATATTTTTTATCTAAATTCCCTCACACTTAAAATAATGCTTTTTCTCAAGCATAAAATCTCAACATTAAAAATCTGAGGGCACCAAGGTTATCAATATTAAAATGTTAATGTAATAAAATAAAAAAATTATAAATATAGAATCAAATTTTTAATTCCATATAAAATATAAATTCAATTTCCCATTTTTCAATGAAATAGTAAATTCATGTATTTTACTTTTTCCCTTCAAAAATTGATGGAACTTCTTCTTTTATTAATTTAATCTTCTCAATTAATTATTATAGAACATGCCAAAGCATGATCTACCTCACTTTTTCAATATTTTTTTATCATCACTCATGATACAATTCATGTAGAGTTATGCTACTATCATTAGAAAATCCTATTTTTCCATAATATATTAAAATAACTACTTTATCCACTTTGTAAAGATAAAAATCACATGAAACCATGAGGTCTTATAATCAAGGTTCAAATGTCTATAAGGCTTAAGGTTGGTATGACTTGATGTTAAAAATTAAATCTTAAGGAGGAGTTTTATATATTAAATTATAAAGCATGATATTCAAATAAAAACTTTAATATCATTCTTTCATTCAATTAATATAATCTCCCAACACCCCCCAAAAGTCCAAATTAAATATTGTGATCAATTTAAGTATAATTAATTATTTGTGACCTCTCTTGAATATATATATTTTTTATTTTTATACATTTTTTATTTTTCAAAGAACATTTTGATTTTTTTCTTCTTTTTTACAAAGGTTAATGATTAAAATAAGTTCTTTGGTCTTTGACCAAGACACTGCCTTCTTAAAAAGACCTCACATCCCCCAATTAACCATGTATTATAAAAATCATAGGTATAGTAATGGTGGTCTACCGAAATTACAACCCAATTTTCTCATTTTTTTTGTTCTCTTTTTCATTTTCATTTTTTTATATTTAAGAGAGGAAAAACAATAGAGTACAATGAATTATTACACAACCTTTTATAGTTCCCACAATAAGCGTCCCCACACTTATTCTTTACAATGTAAATCATCCCATTTACCATGACTCCATTAACCCCCACACTTCAATATTAAAATATCATGCAATTACTAATATTAGGGTATGAATTGATAAGAATAACTTGAAACACGGTTCATTATTATAAAGGTAAATCATGGTCTCTATGGGATAAATATGGAATCTAAAGGTGATATTTTAAGATAAATTGTTTTTTCAAAAGATACCTCAATCATTTTCAATGTGTTCTTATAGAGTCATATCTTTAACAAGTTCCAATGCAAGTTTTGGTAGGTGACATTTCCCAAGATCACTCAAGAAATATTCTTAAGAATAAATAGGAAGTCCTTGGTCTATAAATCCTTTTGGGAATGGGAAATAGGATTTGGTACAATAACTCATGGCATGAATAATAATAAAAAATCAATTCACATGAATTTTAGAAATTAAAATCATGAAAAACTGTAGGGAAATTTCATTTACAAAAATTCTCTAAATCCTCAAATCATGAGTCCCCATTTCAATATCCATTATTCACTTTAAACATTTAATTATCCATTTTACTCATTCAATTTTATTGACTTTAAAATCAAAAACATGGAATCACTGAATTCCTAAGAAACTCATGTCTCCTAGATAAGTCAATTAAACAATGAATTCAAGAATGGACATGCAATTTTAGTTTAATACTGAAATCATTATTGGGATAATAATGTAATGTGTTTAAAAGAGAAAAATTAAAAGAGAACTCCATTTTTAAATAATGATTATTCTTCTTTCCTCCTTGGATATTTGGTTCTTTCTTGTGTCATCATTAACCTACAAAATAAATTTACTCAATTAATAATAAGGATCATTTCATTTAAGCTCATAATGATAAGAAGGAGTGGGTTGTATGATGCACTAATTACTAAGATTGGATTTGAAGTCTAAATTCCTAATATTGAAAATGAAAGTACTGGGAGTCAAGTAAATGATAAATCTTGGTATTGTCCCCCTATTGGACCCTGAATTTTTACTTCCTCTAGAAGGGTAGTACCATTTATTATGCATAATCTATTAGTGGGTGGAGTTTCTTGGACTTGAACCACCACATGTGGTTTCCCCGTCTTATGCATCATTGTTATTTTCATCGAGTGGTCTATGGATAGAGTACATCAGATCCTCTCCTTTCTCAATTAATTATAATTTGAATATAATGGGTAGGATAAAGTATGGTTTATTCTCCTCCTTGATTGTTACTTTTGAAACCTCCTCCTAATTTTCCAGTGTTGGCTTAATTTGTTCTACATGAATTGTAATTTGAAAAATTGGGTCAAATTTTATTTTTAATTCAAAAGAATTTATACAAGAATAATGTAAATAATAAGCCCCCTTTTCAGTGTGAGAAGCCTCTATCTTGATTTTCTCTGGATCAGCAACTTTCACATCCTCATGGGATTCCTCAAATTCATGTTCATAAATACCAGGGAGCTACATGTGTTCCTCAATAGGTTTAATATTTTTTCCTCATCATCCTCTGGGTCATAATAAAAGTTTTCTAAATATTAAAAATTAAAATATTAGGAGGTTATATTCAAATTAGATTGAATGAAATTATCAAAGATAGAGTTTAAAAAATTATTATCTCCCTGTGTTGGTTCTGGTTCAATCACTTCTTCAGTGATAAGTACCTCTTGAAGGTGGATCTTAGTCAGTGTAAGTAGGTAGCCAAGATCTTCTATAATTTGTTCAAATTCCACCACATTGGTGGTATCTTCCTCTTCCATGGCTAGAGTGACATCCAATGGTAAGGGATCCTCTAATTTTTAGGGATTAGGGATATCATGTTGTACCTCATACTCATTCTATAATTCATCCAGATCTTGTTGATCTCCCAAGTATAGCTCAACAGGAAACTCTTACTCATTAGTAATTGACTCTATAACATCATGGTCACCTTGTATATGATTTATAAAATGGTTGGGATATTTATGTTCTTTAAGCGTTGCATCAACCTATTTTATTTCTTCACTAAAATTGTAAATCCCAAGTGGTTATTCTTTTATAGGGTATATTAAGTTGTTCCTCACACACATTCCAAAATAAATTCAAATCTTTTTGATCTCCCACTTGTGGATAAGGTTCTAGATGCTCTATCAATGCATGAACATAGTCAAATTCTCATTCCATTTTTCTCCCCAAGTCATCTAGAATATCACTTATATTATTCACTTGATCATTTAGATCACTATAATAAACTTTATGTTCTTGATAATTCACCTGTGAGTAATATTCTAAGGCAGAATAATTGTATTTTAGATACATCATGGAAAATTATATTTTTTATCATTTTTTTTAAATTGAAATTCTATTTAAAAATTGAAAATAGAATAAATAATTAAAATACTGATTGTATCCCTGAAAATGGATCATGTTTTTATGCATGCCTATCGTAGGGTGTGGTAAAAGTAAATTATTTTCCTAATGCAGCACAGAAGATGAATATGGTCGTCTCACTTGAGGATCTTTATCAGTTTTCCACTAACATAATCTAATTCACCTAAACTGCTTCTTTTTACCTTTTCTTATTTAATATATGAAAATAATGGAGTTTAAAGGGAATAAAACATAAAGCTAACATGCAATTAAAAAATGTAATTAGTGAAGAAAGATATTGACCTTTATTGTTTGGTTTGTAGGCGTTATCTTTTTCCTAGTTGGTGTTTAAATTATGTTTCAAAATGACATTCTGGTATCACATTCACAAATTTTTATTCTTTTATTTAGTCGTGTAAATTCTCAAATGAATTTAGAAATCTTAATTCCACCTCCTCTTATAATCAAGTTTAATGTTACACCTTGATCAAGTTTTTGACATATTACAAGACCTGGCTCCATTGTATGCCATTTCATCTATTGAATGGCTCAACTCCATTATATTAATATCTTGTATCTAGTATAAGGGAGGAAAAATATTTAATAAAATACTATAAATGAGTTTGAGTTCAATGTCCCGGTGGAAGATCGCCACACACGTGAACTGTTACTCTTGCTCATTACAAGTATAATAAAACATAAGAAATTAAGTATAGAATAAATTTAATTTCCACTTACCTCTCTCGATACAAGCCTTGAGTTAGCCCATCTTTTTTAGGGTAAAATTTTATGGTGGTACGATGATAAATAAGAGAATATGAAAAGAGAGAAAATAAAATAAAATAAGAATATATATATATATATAATTTGTAAATAATATTAAAATAAAAATAATAATTATGATAATGATAATAATAATAATAATAATTTTAATTATTATTATTACTATTATAATTAAAGAATAAGAATGAAAGGAATAACAAGAAAATGGTGGAACAAAGTTAATAATGCATGAATTTATAAGAAATCTAAAATACAATTGAAAACTAAAAAATGAAGAAGTTAAAGAAATATGGGAAAAGGGTATAGTAGCTGGCCTCCCTTAGTTGAGATCTCCTACTTAGCACCCTGGATGGTTCAGAAAGGAGAGGTTCGCCTCCTTTTATAGGTGAGGAGGGATATTTTATGTTCTGAAAACTATCCTACAAAATTTTTCATGTGTTTTACCCATTACATGGGCGATTCACATATAGAATCCTTCATAAAATTTTTTAAGCAATTTATTTATTGTATCTCCCCCAAATTTTATCATATTTGGCCATGTTTAGAGAGAGTTGTGCCTATTTCACTAGGAGAATTTAATCTTCCCACACAGACACTCAATGTTCCATGTCTATGAATTCCAATGCATTAATAGCCTAGAAAATGGCCAATTCATGTGCTTCCACCTTCATGAAAGTTGTTAATAAATGTATTTAACGTCTCCAATCTTAATTTAAGCTCGTTTAGGCTCTCCAATCAAGATATATGGTCCCACCATAAAAACTCTCTAGATTTACGAACAGTTTTGAAGGCACAACTTTTAAGCTAGTTTTTGGTTTCCAAATGACATATTTGGATTTGGGTCCAGAAGAATGAAATGAATCCCATGATGCATAGAATCCTAAAAACAAATAAATTCCAAATTTGGATATGTATTTAATATGTTATGTCCTAAATACCAAAATAATTTTAAACAGCTAAAATTAAAAATATACCAGTTTTCGATTGAGCTTAAAATACCACTAAAATCATAAAATGTGAAAATTTACCATAAAATAACACTTTTGTGGGATTAAAACCATTGAAATTAAAAATAAAATTATGGAAAAAATTTATTATTTCAATAATTAATTTCATCATATAACTCAAAAAAGTAACCATTATTCCTTTCATGCCTTAATTAACCTATATAAAATAGCAGGACTCTATAACAATTTCTTTGAAACAATCATAATCAATTTAGATAAAGAATTATAATGGTATAATTATAACATATCCCGAGTAGAGTGTAAGTAACATCAAGGTTTTTTTCATTGCTGAATAGAAATGCCATTAAAATATAATTAAAAACATTCTTGAGAAAAATAATCTTTTGTCACAACCCGTCCCTCGGGGCCCATGTCATGACTACCCCAAGACCGCCTCTTGAAGGCCAGGGGCTGAAGACTAGAACTGAAGGTGTCGACCTGTGAGTGGGAGGCATTTTTCTAAGTACTTGTATGCACACACACGCCCAAGAAAGTCCCACAAACTAGAAAGGAAACAAGTAACACTAAACAAGGTGTTGACTACAAGTACAACTGAAAACAAGTCGGCCAGGATACAAACCAAACAAAATAAATGAAAATAGAAAAGTAAAAAAAGGAAACTCCAATGGCCATCCATGGAAAACCCCACCTGATTGTGATAGTAGTGTAGCTACTATAATCCAAAGTTAAACTTCATGTGCACCTGATACTACTAGGGCCCACCTGGTCTTAGGCCACTAAGACCACGGCCATAGAATCAGTTAGTCCCATCTACCTGAGCACCTCTGGGTCCCAGTCCACCAAATCCTCTATCAAAACATTGATCACATGCACCAGACACAACACGTGTTGGAAAATCCCATGTAGGGGTGTGTAAAAAAGTACTCAGTTAGGCACCCCAAAACAAAAAGGAAAAACCACACATCAATCCTCAAGAAAAGAATGAATAAAAAGAACAAATAACAAGCACAAAGCATGACATCTAACACCATGTATACTTTTAGGGTTGTAATAGTATAAAAATCAGTAACATTATCGAACACCTCCTATGTTGAGTACAGTGGACCAACTAAGTCACAAAAAAGTGCTTCCCACTAACCTTGGACTCTTTAGGTACACCTCCTCATTGTGTACCTTGGGCCTATAAATTCACATAGAAGTGCTCTCCACTAGTCCTGGCCAATTGAGGTACTCCTCCTCATTGAGTACAATGGGCTTGAAAAGTCACATGAAAGTGCTTCCCACCGTGGGCTTGCAAAGTCACACAAAAGTTCTTCCCACTAGGCCATAGTTGAGTCACACAGAGTCTAAAGTTAGTAGTCTTCAGGTCTCAGCCAACTACAGGGTTCCTTATGCAGCGTGCCTGGGAGAACCGCTCCTCATTCCATTTGTAACATCTCAACTTCCATTAAATATTCCCCGCATCATTCCAAAATATCTTCCTCATCGAGGGGGTCCCAACGCAACAAACAGCTTTTCAATCGGATGAACATTTTGTAAGATACGGGTGTTTTAGTAAATAGGGGTTGGTTGCATCTATGCCCGGTCCGACCCGGTTAGACCGACCTGACCAACCCGGCCCGGGAGTCCCACATACCCTGGTTCAATTCGACTGACTCGACCTGACCCAGTTTGGGTCTGGGTCGGTCTGTTCTAGCCTAGTCAGTGGGCCAGGACCAATGGACCTCGCTAACCTATCTTGGTTTGGCTGAGGGTCCAGCCCACTAGATCACTCGGCGACCCGGTCTAGTCCGTCACGGCCCAAAGGGCGCGGGTCCGGCTCACCGGGTATCGGTCCAGCCCGCTAGGTGCCGGTTCGGTCCGCCGGTGTGGGTCTATCCCACTAACTTGGGGCGTGGCCCGCCAGCCCGAAGCCTAGCCCACGCAGTGCGGGTCGGTGGTGTGCTACTTGGCCAGAACGTGTCCAGTTGTCGCGTCCGAATTCCACTGGCCCCGCGGACGCATGGGCCCTACTGTCATGGTCGAGCGACCACGGCTCCCCAAACCACCCAAACATGGGTTTTCCCTCTACGTGGTGCCAGGTGGGGACGCGTCACCCCACTGCTGCTACGGCCTACCAGGTGCGGCCTCATGCCGCCATGGGCCACCACCACCGGCGTGCCGGAAGATGTTCTGCGGACCACTGAATGCGCTCCGGTGGTCCGTTCTTCACACCGCCCACACTTGCACTCCCCATAGAACTTCATCTTCATAGCAAAGGTCTCAAAACTTCCCTGTCATTGATTTGGACAATTCATTCACAAAAATCGCACGTGCTGATGGGATCGGGCCTTGTTCATGTCAGTATGTAACCTCCGCATTAGATGTTTATAATCATTGGGAGGCTCGGGGATTGTGGCTCAATAAAACTAGAGATAAAATAATCCTGAATATTAACTCCAAAAATAAAAGTCACCCTCCCATGTAAACGCGCAATTCACGGATCAACCTATTCATGGGTTGATCCCCATTTTTTATTTTCAGAAAAAAATATTGGGAATAAACATTAAAATCAAAAACCCCTACCTCCGTAATGCTCGATGCCACAGCTTTTCATCCTTGAGGTTTCAAGACATCGACATTGTTTTTCACTTCTTTCTCTATTCTTTGAGGTACATTGAAGCCAATGAAGTCTCACTGGCATTCATCATTATTATTTGGATAGGAAGTTCATCAGATTTTTGTTATAGAATACTTACCGTTTAATCCTTTCCCCACCGACGCATCAACCAAAATAAAAGGAAAACAAATCACAGTGTTTCTGTTACACTGCGATGACATTTCGTTACGTTGTTTCATTTATGAAATAGTTTCGCTGTTATACATCACTAAATCTTCGTTATGTTGCGAGTTCACATGCCATTAATGAAGTCTATTAATGAGTCTCGTCATTGCACTGCAGCGTCATCGTCCTCTACTCAACAGATAGAAAAGAGATAAAATATTTCTTTTAAATTATTTTATCTTGAAAATTATGAAAAATAACTTTTCCACTCAACCATTTTTTTTTGAAGTTAATCCATTTCTAGAAAAATCCCAGCATTTCAAGTTCAATAGTGCCCTTGTATTTTTTATCCAAGCACCGGTTCAATAGTTATAATAACCCGATCACATGTTTACTGAACATACCTTAAAAAAAGTTAAAAATTCTGTTTTGGGCTCACCTGGCCTTAGAATCTTGTGCCGCCAAAGCGTGTGCTCTCATAATAATTCCATATAATTTAAGAAAAAATATACGAAATCTTAAACACATTACCTTCTACATAACATAGGAATTTACATTCGTAAAAGCTAAAAAAAACTAATCAAACAGATGGGGGTAATGAGCATGAATCTGAGTCTCCCGCTCATATGTGCTCTCTTGTAGATTCTTGTGTTGCCACAAAACTTGTACCATATGAATCGACAACCCACATAGGACTCCCTCCTATTGATCCTCTATCTCCACAGGGAGCTCCACAAATGTCACCCCATCATTAATGTCCAGCTCGCCCCAGTCGATTACGTGTGATGGATCATACATGTACCTCCTCATCTGTGACATATAGAAAACATCATGCACTTGGGTATCTATGGGGAAATATCTAGGTGGTGTGCCACCTCACCAACTCTGCTTCGGATCTGAAATGGACTGATGAACTTCGTAGATAAATTTTCACCCTGACAAAATCTCTGTAATCCTCGTTGGGGTGAGACCCGATGAAATACATGATTTCCCTCCTCAAATTCCAAGGGTCTCCATCTCCTGTCGGCATAAGACTTTTTCCTACACTGTGTAGTCCGCATCTGCTCCTGGATGATCTTCACCTTCTTGGTGGTAGCACATACCAACTTCAGACCCATGAGTGTCGAATCTCCTATGTCTGTCCAGCATAGGGGTGATCTACAATGTCACCCATACAAGGCCTCAAATGGTGCCATGCCAATTGTGTAGTGGTAGTTTTTGTTGTATGAAAGATCCATCAGTGGCAGGTGGTCCTCCAAACTACAACCAAAGTCCAGGACACAAGCATGAATCATGTCCTCCAAATATTGTATAGTGAAATTTGTCTGACCATTCGTCTGGGAATGAAAAATTGTTCTCAAGAGTAGCTGAGTCCTGAACACCTCCTCCAATTCTCTTCACAACAGGGATTTTAAGCGAGTATCATGATCTGATATGATCATCGAAGTCACCCCATGAAGTCTCACTATCTCTTAGACATAGAGGCGTCCCAACCCCACTACCATTACCTGCTCCCAAATGGGTAGTAAGTAAGCCGACTTGGTGAGTCTTTCAATGATCTTCGAGATATATTCATGGCCTATGGAAGTACGTGGTAACCCCATCACAAATTCCATCGAGATAGCATCCCATTTCTACTCTGGAACCTCGATTGGTTCGTCCAAGCCCATTAAAACCTGATTCTTGGCCTTCACTTTCTGAAAAGTGATGCATTGTGAAATGAACTCATCCAATGCTATTAACTTCAGGTCATGGGTCGCATAGTTCTTCTCATGTTTTCTGAACTATCTTGATTCATAGCCGATCATAGCTTTCTCTTTCATCAGGACACAACCCAGTCTGGTCTCGGATGTGTCGTAGTAAACTACATACCAAATTATCTCCTCTGTAAGTATCAAGATGGGGGCATTATTGAGTCCCTTCCTCAACTCTTTGAAACGCTTCTAACATTTATTCGTACACACAAAGGGTTGTACCTTCCATGTCAAAAATGATAAGGGTGTTTCTACTCTGTAAAAGTTGGTAACGAACCTCAAATAGTAACCAGCCAACCCCAAGAAGCTCTGCACCTCAATCACGCTCCAGGGTGGCTCTCAACCAAGCATCGCCTCTATATTTTTTGGATCCACTAAAACTCTAGCCTCTGAGATGGCATGTCCCAGAAAGTGGACTTCCAAAATCCAAAAATGACACTTTGAGAGATTACCATAAATTTGGTGCTCTCAGAGTGTATCCAAGACTATTTGTAGGTGTATAGTGTGATCCTACTCTAACACTGAGTACACCGAGATTTCATCAATGAAGACCACAAAAAACTAGTCAAGGTAAGGATGGAAGATCCTGTTCATGAGTCCCATGAACACTATTGGGGTGTTGGTCACGCCGAAAGGCATAACCAGGTACTCATAGTGTTCATATTAGCACATGAAGGTTGCCTTCAGTATATCTGCATCCCATACCTAAAGCTAGTGATAGCTCGTTCAGAGGATTATCTTCGAGAACCACCTTGCTCCCTTAAGCTAGTTGAAGAGATCATCGATTCTTGGTAGTGGATTATTTTTCTTCACGGTCACTTGGTTCATGTATCGAAAGTCCACACACAACCTAAAACTCCCATATTCCTTCTTGGAAAAAAGAATCAGGGATGCCCATGGTGAAATGCTAGGCCTTACGAAACCCTTCTTCTACAAGTACCCCAGCTATACCCTCAGCTCGCAAAGCTCCGTGGGAGCCATCTAATATTATGAAATGGATATTGGTGTCGTCTCAGGGTACAGATCGATACAGAATTCTACCTCTCTATGAGGAGGTGAACATCCTCAGAAAAAAATATCATCGTACTCACTCACTAGTACATGAAATCTTGGACTCCTCTCATATAATACACCGAGGGTGAGGCTAGCCAACTGGTGAGTGGTTGGATGCAGCCTCCTCTGAGAAAGGTTTTCCTATGCTGCAAGGGTTTACTTCTCACTGGTGAAGGAAAACCTGGTCCTATCTACAAGTACACACTGCATTGTATGCCTAGAATAGTCGATATGAGCATGGATTATTGATAACTAGTTCATACCCAATATGGATTCATAATCCCTCGACGCTGCTACTAGGATATCCCAGCCAAAACTCTCACCTCCTAGAGTAAGCTCACACTGCCAACACCAGTGTTTAATCATTAAATACCCTCCTATAGGAGTATATAACCATAAGGATCAATCCAATAGCTCCATCGGAATCTCCAAGATCCGAAATAGAGTTCTAGCAAAGAAGGAGTGATTGGAACCTATCTCTTTAAGAACTTCAGCTAGGGTGGAGAAGACACAGATTGTACCTCGAATCATCTCTCGAGCATCTTGGTCATAATCACATGCTACCTAAAGCTGAGTTCACCCATGTCTACCTACTACCTGAGGTCGGGGTGGACCACCTGGGGGTGTGGTGGTAACCCCCCAAGACATCACCCACCGCCTATTGCCCGGCCTGCTCCCCTTCCACGTCTGTTGCCCTGTAGACCTCCTCGTTCGAACCTATGCTTCTTCTTATGTGGTCCCTAGACCATCTACTAGTCATACGTATAGTGGTTCATGACATCACAATCCATGTGTACCTGGACGATGCATGTGAAGAAAAGTCTGGTCCCCTGCTGACTCTCTCTGGTCTGGGAGCCCCGCACTACCAACCCTGAGTCCTGGGGTCGGCCACTGAAAGACCTGGACTGCTTGGGCCCTCATGTCAGTTATCAGCTACCTAATGAAGACTCTGCTACCTGGGGTATTCTGGTATCTCTAGTTGTCAGTTCCTGCTCTGCTAAGAATCTCTCCATAAGAAGGGCCCGCTCTAACACTTCAGTATGAGTGGGGAAGGTGAGAGACACCATTGATTCCCAAATCCTTTGTCTAAGTCCCTACTCAAAGGATTGGTCCCTGAAGAAAGATTCATGAACCATGTCTGTGGAGTAACAAAAGAGGTCTGTAAACCTTTCAGAGTACTCAACCATTGATAGGATACCCTGCTATAGGTGAACCAACTTTTGGATGCACACAGAGTCAAAGGTTGTGGGAGAAAATTCCTCACAAAAAATCCACTCGAAGTCATCCCAAGATAGGTTCGCCTCATCATGAGTTTGAATCATCAGACTCCACCATCTCCCTATTTATCACTAAAGAAGGCTCTTAGATAAGATCACCATCTTTTCAAGAAGTGTCCTTACTAAGCAGAAGACTCGTGTCACTGCCTTCAGCCCGTCCTCAGCAACCTGAGGATCCATCTCTCCCCTAAACCTGGGAGGTCTCTATCTTTTAAACTTGTGTGGGGCACTTTTTCTGTGCACATCCTCTACCAAAACCACTGGTATTATATGTTGACCATTGTTTGGTGGTAGCACTGTTGCACCACCCATTGGGGCCATCTTTAGAACTGGTCCTTCAACAGATGCCTCATCGCTAGGTGGGATGTCCTCCCGAACTCATAATGGGATCTTTACTGGTTGTCCACATGGAGGCATCCTAAGATAGATCAAGATGTACCATGGTAAGAAGTTTATACCATGTGAGATGAATTTTATTCACAAGAACATAAGGATAAACCTATAAAACCAGTGTTTTCATTTATAGAGATGAATAGAATAATTCAAGGTCTTGGTGTATGGATACGCCAGCCACTGCACCAACACTGGACTCCCCGAATCTGGAAGTCGGAATCGAAACACTTAACACTGTTTCAAAAAAAACACAGAATCCTGGTCTTCATTTTAGGACCCACCTCCCTTTGATACCACTTTTTTAGGACCCATTCCCCAAGTCATGTGTCGTGACTACCCCAAGCTTGCCTCCCAAAGGCCAAGGGCTGGAAACTAGCACTAAAGCGTCATTCTTTGAGTGGGATGAATTTTCCTGAGTACTTATACACACACACACACCCAACCAAGTCTGAAAAAATAGAAAGGAAACAAGTAACACTAAAGAAGGTGTTGAGAGTAAAAATGAAAACAACTAGGCCAAAATACAAACCCAACAAAAGAACTGAAAACATCAAACAACAAAAAGAAAACTCTGATGGCCATATAAGGAAAACCCCACCTGTTCATGAGAGTAGTGTAGCTACTAGAAGCTGAAGTAGAACGTCATTTACACCAAATTATATAGGGCCCCACCTTGTACTAGGCTTCCAAGTCCACCGTCATAGCATTTGTTGGTCCCGTATCCCTGAGCACCTCTCAGTCCTAGTCCACCAAAGCCTTTGTTGAAATGTTGATCATCTACAGTAGACAAAATACGTGCTGGTGAAGCCTTTATAGGGGTGAGTAACAAATTAATCAGTAGGGACCCCAAATAAAAAAGAAAATACCACACAGTAATCCTCAAGAAAATCATGAAGCAAAAGCACAATCACAAAGCAAGATATCTTACACCGGGTATACTTTTAGGGTTGTGATAGTAGAAACATCAGTGACATTATTGAAAACCTAGGATACTCGATAAATCCTCCTCTGTTGAGTATAGTGGTCCTTCCAAGTTACAAATAAGTGCTTCCCACTAACCTTGGACAACTTAGTTATACCTCCTCATCATATATTGTGGGCCTACAATGTCACAAATAATTTCTCCCCACTAATTTTGGCCAACTGAGGTACTCCACCTCATCATGTACCATGGGCCTGCAAAGTCACACAGAATTTCTTCCCACTATGGGTCTACAAAGTCACACAAAATTTATTTCCATTGGGCCATATTCGAGTCACACAGAGTCGAAAGTCAACAGTCTTCATATCTCAGCCAATTGTAGGGTTTCGTATATAGTGCGCCTGGGAGAACCATTCCACAATACATTCATTGCATCTCAAAATCCATGAAAGCCTCTTCAGTTCATTCCAAAAGATCCACCTCATCGAGGGGGTCCAAATTCCACAAACGTCTTGTAAATGGGATGCGAAGTTTACAAGATACATGTGTTTTACTAAATAGGGGCTGGTTGCGTTTGGCCCCGATTAGATCGGGTCAGACCGACCCAACCAACCCGGCATGGGGGTCCCATATACCCTGGTTCAATTTGACAGCCTCAACCTAACCAGGTTTGGGTCTTGGTTGGTCTGGTCTGGCCTCATAAATGGGTCAGGCCCAATGGGCCTCACTGAACCTCGCCCGGTTTAGCTGAGGGTCCATCCCGGAAGGTCGCCCAAAGACCCGATTTAGTTCGGCCCAGCCTAAAGGGTGTGGGTCTGGCCTACCAGTGTGGGTTCAACCTACTGGGTGTGGTTTTGGCCCGATAGTACGGGTCTGGCCCGCTAGGCCGCTAGGCCGCAGGTCTAACTTGCTGGCTGCGGGACCGGCCCACCAGCTAGAATCCTGGCCCGCGTGGTGTGGGTTGGTGGTGTGCCACCTGGCAGGGATGTGGTCGGTTGACACATTTTGCCTCTGCTGGCCCCACGGACACGTGGGTCCCTCATGCAGTGGTCGAGTGATTGCGGCTTTATGAGACACCCGGATATCCCGGACGGAAGATGTCCCTCTACGTAGATCCAAGTGAGCGCCACCTATCTCCATTGCCAATGCAGCCAGCTGGACATGGCCTCCTGCCACCATGGCACACTAGTAGGTGTTCATCGAACCACCGGATGCGGTCTGGTGGTCCGTTCTTTGTGCCTCCCTCGCCTGTGCTCTTCAAGGAATTTCTTCTCCACCATAAAGGTTTCAAACCCACCTTGTCGTCGATTCAGTCAATTAGTTCACAAAGAGATCACATGCGGAGTGGCTCAGGCCTTATTTGTTTCGGCACGCACCCTCCGCGTTAGAAGTTTATAATAATGGGGAGGCTTGGGGATTTCACCTCAATCAAACTATATATAAAATATTCCAAGATAATAACTCCCAAAAGAAAATTCACCCTCCCACATAAACATATGATTCGTGGATCAACATATTCATGGGTTGATCAGCAATCATAATTTTCAGAAAAAATAATGGGGAAGAAATTTAAAATTTAAAACCCCTACCTCATTGATGCTCGATCTTGCATAGTTTCATCTTTGAGGTTTCATGATCTCTACATTGTTCACTGCTTCTGGATTTGTTCTTTGAGTTTCTTCTAAAGAGATCAAGTCTCACTGGCATTCGTCGTTCTTCATTAGGGAGGAAGTTCATCGGAGGTTTGTTAGGGAATCATCGTTGTTTAATCCTTGTCCCACCAAAGCATCAACCAAAATAAAATGAAAACACATCACAGCATTTCTATTATGTTGTGACATTATGTCATTATGATGTTTCATTTATGAAACAGTGTCGCTGTTACGCATCATTAAAGATTCATTACATTGTGAGTTCATGATCCATTAATGAGCTCCATTAATGTTCATCATTGCTTCACCATAACTTCGTTGTCCACTACTCAACGGAGATAAAAGGGATAAAATAATTCTTTTAAATTATTTTATTATTTTTCTCAAAAATTATGAAAAATAACTTTTCTGAACGGCCCTTGTCGGTCGAAGTTAAGTCATTTTTAAAAGAATCACGGCATTCCGAGTTCAACGGTGCCCTTGGACTTTCAATCCGAGCACCGGTTCAAAAGTTAGAAAAACCCGATCTCACGTTTGCTGAGCATACCTTAAAAAAGTTCAAAAAGTCTATTCTGGGCTCAAGAGGCCTCAGAATCATGTGTTTTCAAATTTTGTGGTCTCAAAATAATTCTATATAATTTTAAAAAAAAATACACTAAATTTTCAAGACATTACATCTTTCCACTTTGAAAATAACTTTTAAAACATAAAATTCAAAAAATATTGTAAATTAATTTTATTTAAAAATAAAATTAGAAAATTATAAACCACATTAATAATATTTGGATAAATAAAGAGATGTCTTTTAAGAAAATTAAATCTTATGATCCATCCCAAGGGAACATTTAACATAGACAATTCTAAAATAAGATGAGTTTGTATCATAAACTTTCTTAACATTTTGGTAACTTTTGATTCTTAATCCCATGAAATAAATGACTTCAAAAGGAATATTAAATACCATTAATATAGGGATATCAATATATATCATTTTATGGGGTATTATATAAACCTCAAAAAATAAGATAGTTGTATAATAAAATTATATGTCCCAAATAAGGATAATTTGAGATAATAACCCATACAAAGATCATTTCATTGAATTGAGAATTAATAAATGGAGTGATTATGTACAAAAAATTTAAATCAACACAAAACAAGTGTAAAAATCATAAATCAATCAAAGAAAATTTTACACATTATCATATAATAATATAATCAATAAGGAAGTGATATAACGAAATGAAAGGAAACTTAGTTAAGAAGCCCCTTACTGCTTTGGTAACTTCCAAATCAAAACCCATTGGATAAATTAACATGAATTTTAACTTAAATAATATGAATTATAAAAAAATGATGATATAATATATAAAATGGGTAACATATATACCATATTAAATAAATTAGGTGCAAAACATTAAAATATTCCTCAATAAAGTGAAATCGAGACAAAATCTCTTACATCGTGCCCATACATCCCATGTATGTCATTTAACTCCTGTATAATAAACTAATATCAATTTTTTACTTCTTTAAAAATATTTATCAGGTATATTAAATTATTATTAAACAATTTTTTTCCTTTATTTTAATGTTATATTTAATTAATTAATCATTTAAGTCTATTCCATGTGTTTTGAGGATGTTCGGTTCATAGTTGCAAAACAACTTCCTTATGTTTATTGTGATCAAAGCTGTAATTGTTCCATAATATCCAGAAAAAAAACGGCATGATTAAAATTTTTATATATTTAATTTGAAAACTATTTATACAATATAGATATGAAAAATTAATTACATTTAAATCACGGAGACAGTAGGTAAAACATAGGCATTAGTAACATTTCCATTTTCAAAGAATATGACGAAATCAAGGTAAGTATAATTTTATCATTACAAAATTTTAATTATATCATAAATATCATATTATATCTTTAAATATAATTATATATAGTATCTATGTGATGTGGTCATGAAAAAGAAATTATATCACTCCTAGGAGGTGGTAATCCACACATACGTATATAAGTTTATAGGGGTTTAATTACATTCAAACAAACTCATATGAAGTTAGAACGTAACCTAGTCCATAGCCCCCCCAGGGATTGAAAAGATAACCCCCATAATTATCTATATATATATATATATATATATTATAGAGGGTTCTTATCGGAGCCTGATCCATCTATGATTGCACAGCCCCACCATACCATTACCGAACAACCTGCACAACATCGCCCGCCTGTCTGTCTCCCGTCGAGACTATCAACCCCACAACGGCCCTACTTTTCCCCAATCATCGCACCAACCTACCATCGTCCATCCCGAACCACCTGTACATAATAACCCACCTACCTATCTATCATCGAGACCATTATCCCTGAATAGGCTCTTCTTGTCACCTATCATCACACAAACCTATTGTCGGCCATCCTGATCCACATTGCTCCTCGCTTTGTCTGTCGCTCCACCAATGAAGGGTCATCATCTATCTACCTAAAACGAAACTCAATCCATAGTGGCCCCACTTTCAAATACCACACTATCTACCAAAAGGTCGTTGTTCATATATCTCAATGGCCCAGTCCCTAAATGAGGGAAAATAACTGCTGCGGGTGCGAGTTGAACTCTACACCCATTGGATACCATAGTCGGGTATAGGTCACCAACTAAAATATAATCCATTGGATCAAAAATATCGTATATATACATAAAATCCATCAATACAACCATTCATGATAGGCATTGATGGAAATAAAATTACATCTATTTATGAGGTGGCAGTTCGTCATGCACGTGAATGATGGTTTAATTCTCTATATGATTAAAGAGGAGATGCATATAGGTTATTTCCATAACATAATAACATCTTAGAAAATTTTATACACTAGTGTGATTATTTCAGCTCATTTTAAGAGGATTTTAAGGAGGTATAAGACAAAATAAAACTAAAACATTCAGTTAAAATCTATACATTTTCTTCAGACAAACTCATTTTATTTACACCTTATGTCCTCTAAGGTTAGTATTATACCCAAAATAATACCTCTTTAATGTGTATTGGGATATTTGGAATAGATTTTGTTATAGATTGGTTGAATAAAATGGCTCTCGAAGTATGTGGAGGAGAGGAGAGGGGTTCCCTTTTATAATTGAGGGGAGGGGCATTCTTGGAATTTCTAAAATTATTAAATTAATAAAAATTAATTTTCATGGGAAAATGGATAAAAATTGGTATAATTTAAATTTAATATTAGGATGAGTTTAAATACTCCCATATAAATAAATTTGGACAAGTTTTCATTATTTTTCTACCCATATCTCTTATTTTTAACCATCTATTAACTCTTTTAACAATTACCATAATATCAATGTTTTTCAATCTTTATGGGTCAAGAAAGTTACTATAAAAGGGAATGTGACCCATAAATGGACTATAAGGTCCTTTGTATTTTAATGGATGAAATTTATAAAGGAATTTGAAACTTTTGATTGGTGGAAGAGAATAATCTTAAACCCAGAATAGAATATAAATACGAGAGTTAACACACTTAAAATTGTTGTTTTTATATGGTTTTAAAGTCCTAATAGGTGAATCGGGTGTTTAGTGGGGTTATAGGATCACCGAAATTTGAAAATATAATTTTTGGAAAGGTTAAATGGGGTGCATAGTTTTCACAAGGTTAGTGAAAATTGTGCACCCAAATCGTGTAGCCCTATAGCAGTGCGACGTGATTTTTCAAACCATGAACTCATGAACACACAGCCATGCAATATGTTGTAGACACGTTGTAGTGGAGAACCACATGGGATATGATGGTTGGGAAAATGGTTCACTTAACCATGTGAGGGGGTTCCATCTTAGTCAATTTTGGTTCATTATTTGGTCAATCATTTAGATAAACCATGTGCCTCATTAAATGGGGAGAGATTAATATTCTAACACTGATTTATTTTAACTTTATCCTCCCTTATTCTCCTCACTCATGAATAGCATCTCCCTCCCTCTCTTTTATCTTTTCCTCTCCTCTAGGGCATGGATGGTTCTCCTTTATTCGAAATCGAATATGAGTGTCATTGGTCACATTTGATCACCCTTGGTTATTCTATGATTCCTTCTTCATCCTTTTTCATTTTTTATTATCATATTGAGAACTATGTCATTGTGAGATCATATGACCTATTTTTAGGGAATTTTTCTATTCTTCTATTTTCAATTGATCAATCTTGGATCAAATCTTGATAATGGAGTAGTGATATTTCCTAAGTATGATATTTGTGGTATATGGATTTTTCCTTAAATTTTAATCGATTTATAAAATTAATTATTTTGTCATGCACTAGATTTTCTGGGAATCACCCTTAAAATGTGAAATTAATTATGGAGAACCTAATGCCTTAATTTAGATATACATTGTGAATTTAATTGAACCATTGTATTTTGTTCACCTCTACTCAAACCACCCCCTTGAGGTGTGTTTCTTATATTCTATGACTTGTATGCCTTTTCTAGGAAATTACTCCACTCTCTAGGAGTGTTAGTGTAAATAATTATGATTGTAAAGATTATAATATGCTTAATCACCATTTGAGGTATGTTGAAATATCCCCCAATGAGAAAAATGAGTAGTATAAATTCAATGAATTTGGAATCAGAGTCATTCCCACATTTTAAAATAAATCCACCTATAAGGTTCACTATATTATCAAATAAAATGGGGAAATAAAATTGGGATATTTTGAATTATAAATGGAATAGACATTCCCATGGCCTTATTAATTACTTATAAATGGAATGGTCTAAATTTTGTTATTGAATTGTAATATGGAATGAATGAGGATATGAACTATATATTATTCATACATGAATTGTGATATGGAATGAATTGGATGGGTATAGAGGTCAACTGAATTATATTATGCCATGAGTGACACTTGGGTTCTTTAAATGAAATTCCTTGAACGGGATAAGAAGATAAATTAATTTATAATAAACTTTGGGAGACACTTGGGTTTCTTATATGAAATGCCTTGGATAGGATTAGAGGTTAGGTAAATTATATTATTAATTAAGTTACACTTGGGTTACTTATACAAAATTCCTTGGATGGGCTCAGAGGTTAAATGAATTTATAATATTCATTGAAAGACACTCGAGTTCCTCCTATAAAATTCCTTAGATGGGCTCAGACGTTAAATGAAATTACATTGATCCATGGGTGATACCTAGGATCATTTATTATAATTTCTTGGATAGAATCATTGGTTAATTGGAAATTTCTTACTATTTCAGGTGATACTTGGGTTTTGATGTGGGATGCCTTGGACAGGCTTATAGGACATATAAAATTTATAATATAATTGATCATCATTATACATAGATTCGTTATTTCACCTTGGTTTCCATATGAATATTTCTATTACTTAGAACTAGACTAATTATTGGTTTCATACTGAAATTCATGAGATGGAAAACTCATTATGTGGTCCTAGCTATACTACTCATGGATGATCGGGCTTATATACAAGGGTTTGAGTATCACTTTATTAACGTTACCATCACTTTTACATGTGCATGTCTTGGTCTTACACATTAGGTCCTTATTGGTTCATGTATATCTCTACATATATTACTGGTACATAAATGCACATATATACATGATGGAATGTTCAGAGACATTTTGACTTAGGCGGAAGTATGTATGGTTATCCAGGAATCCATTAAACAACCCAAGCCCAACTTGATTACATTTATTTATTTATTGATTTATTGATAAACTTGTAAACTTGTATTTTATACTCAGAATGGATAGAATTAGACACCACTAGTAGTGACTTACTATTTTTATCTCACACCTTATTTTGGTTCCCATTTGGTACTCAAATAGACCTCATCATTGTAGGATCAAAATTTTGGATTGTACTGTATGCTTGGATATGGGATCGTATGAGAAAAAGACTAGGCTGATGCTTAGGATTATCATGAAGATAGCCTTTGAGGATTCTATTCACTTAGTTGTGATTTTTTATTGTATCACCTTATGTATTTATACTTATTTATATATTATTTCATCACATGGACATGCATTGTTTTATTATTTGGAATTTACAGGTTGTCTGATTTACTTCCACTACCTTTATTTTATACTGATTTTTCTCCCGATTCATTTATTATATAACACTATGACGCTTTTATCATGAGGGTGTATTCTCCCCATTATAGCATTATTGGACCTTCATTACTAATCATCATCCTCTGGGTTATGGGGAGGTTCTCTTGAGGCCATGTAACTAACCGGATTGGGCATCATTTTGGTGGCTCTTAGGTTTTGATGTTATATTGTTCCTGGATGATATTTTTAACCATACCTCACTCAGATGTATGAAGATATGTTTTTATGCATTTTAAATTATTTAATAAAATATTATTTTTTATATTATAACATTAATTTTGTTTTTTTTAATGTATAAAAAGTTATAATATAATTGAAGTGTCGTTAAGGGTCAATTTCTTCTACTCAGAACAGGGGTTGAATAAATAGAGGGTATTTTATAAAATTTTCTATTAAAAAAGAAAACCTATATGACTTGTTAAAGTGTGATCCACTCAGAACAAAAATCACATATCCTCACATGATTTTTTAGAAAATAAAGAACAAGGTACACATATATTTTTATAAGGTTTAGATTCATTATAGAATCTTAGTACTTGTCATGGATGGTTACTTCAACTAACCATGAATTCTTTTCACTATATCCCCAAGTTAAATTCAATTACAAAAAATCATGTGAAATTCCACACAACATTTTAGGAGTCACACCCAACAACACAGATTCCCGCTGCAATAAAAAAACATGATTAAAAAAACCAAAGAATATTTTCATAATATCGTGATGGTTCAGCAATGAAGATTGCAGATCTCCTTTTACGAGCTGTTATAATATTCCAAGAATTAATACATTTGGTGCATACATAAAATCTCTTCATAAATATTCTCAAATCAATAACATATCACATAAAGATATGAGATACATCATATATTGATCAATGAAGAGGAAAAATACCTTGGATTTAGATAATTCTCTCAATTATTTTCTCTATATTTACTATTTATTTTTTCGCATAACCAACCAACACTACATGTCAAGGTTATACAATTGTGAACTCTCTACCAAGTCCCAATCAGGGACTCTCAATTTTCTATCATTGGTACCACATTACTCATTGATGGTTTTTTTATAATCTACTCTTCACCATGCATCAATTTCATTCCCACCTTTTCTATAAAAAAACATGAAAACATTAAATCCCTACGATCTCCATAATTATAGTCAAATATCACATCTCCATCATCACATACAAAACTGATTCCAAGTATCATGGGGGTATGTAGAAACATACTTGTGAATTAAATGGATTGGGATATATTAAAAAAAGAACCCCTTTTGGAAAACCATATGATTACACCACAGATTCATAATTGGCTACATAGATCCTTCTCAACACTCATACATAGCAATGAGCTACATAAAAATAATTATATAGAATAAATGGCTATGTGAGATCATTTTCTTACATAGATAAATTGGCTACGTCACAAAAGAACTACATTAATCACATCTCAAAAATGGTTATACAAATGAAACTATTATATGGTTCCCTTATATAGTTAACATGGTAATGTGAATCTCTTAAATAGAAAAATGGTTACGTGAATCCATTATGTAGAAAAAGAACAATGTATCTCAAATGGTTGTGTGATTCATCCCTTTCCAGATTCACTACATAAACTTAGAAACCACTCAAACCAAACTAGAACTACTTCAGTTGATCTCCATCCCTTTTCAAAACATTTTATAGCGTCATGGAACTCCCTTAAATTGTATTTAAATCCATATGAACCAGATCAAGCACTATCTGACTTTAAATTCCTTAGATGTCGTTGTTAACAAATATGATAACTATAACTTACCAAGAACCATGGTATATTTTAGAATCTTCAAACTAGTTCACAAATCCATGGGGTTATTTAATCACACCCTTTGTATTTGTTTACAACCAATTGGAAATCACCTGTCTCAACATCCCCTACTACTATAACCCACAATAATAGTCACTTCATCCCCACAATATGTGCAAAGCCTTGTTTTTATTCTTATAAAATATGGAAATATGAATGAAATATTGATGTAAAATCCTTATTAAATCTTTAATGTAGATACTTTTAAGTGTTTGTGGAAGATAATTTTGATTTATTCATCATAGTATTTAAATACAATACCTTCCTTGCATCCAACTTCATGAGCCCCTCCTTGATTTTTCATCATTGAGTGAACATCTTTAGAATCATCTAAAAAACAACTCTCCCTACAGCATACACTCCCCATTTTCAACCATGGACTTCTATACCCCATTACAACAAAATTCAAGAAAAATGGGGAAACTCAAAACAAATAAAATTCAAGTGCATGGGGAAGGATGAACATGAAGTTTCAAACACAATTCCAAAAATATCACATCTGGAATATCTTTGATGAATATATCTATAAAATGATCTTTGGTGTTAATATAGAGAATTTTGATTTCACCTGAATCCACTTTATCTTAGATAAAAAGATAATATATTTCAATATTTTTAGAGAAAGAGTTTTCAACTATATTTTTTGACAAATCATAATCACTTTGATGATAAAAAAGAATCTTTAATGGTCTCTGAATATGAGCACTCAAATCTGTTAGTTTAATATGCATCCATAGGGCTTGTTTAAATTCATGTGTATCCACTACATACTCTGAATCAGCTATACTCTGGGCCACTAAAATTTTCTTTTTATTATACCATTTGACACAGCCATAAACAACAAGGAACACACCACCTAATGTGGATTCATGATTCATACAGTAAAATTCCTAATATACATCATGGTATGTAAGAAAATATAGATTCCCACTAAATCTGTATAAAAACCTATAACTTACTATTCCTTTTACATATATTGTAATTCTTTTAATTTCAATAATTTGTGACTCTATTGATTCAATTTTATACCTTGATCATAGAGTCACCACATAGGCAATATCTGGAATGGAAGCTATGAGATACAATAGATTGCATATCATACTTCTGAATTTCTTTCGACCAAACAATGTTTCCTTGTTCATCCTTTCTCAACTTTCTACCAATGGATATAGGTGTAGAAATATCTTTTGAATCTTCCATTCCAAAAAATTTCAAAATATATTTGGTATATTTTTCTTAAGAAATAAATACAAAATTTGAATTATATTAAATTTTCAACCCTAGAAAGTATCTTAATTACCAAATCCTAAACATCTAAAACAGATTCTGCATTTCCATAGAAAATTCATCACATAAGAAAAATTCATTTCTATAAAAAATTATTTCATCCACATAAATTATCACAACCAATGTATCAGAGTAATTCTATTTCATGTACAAGTTATTGTCAGCAGTACCTTTGGAAAAACCTAATTTTCTCAAGAAATCATCAAGTTTAGAATACCATCATCTTGATCTTTCTTTAAACCAAAAAAATACTTCTTAAAACTATAATATATTAATCCATTATAATCAATAATGAACCCTTATATTTTTTAAATAAACACTTCTTATTCAATATCTCTATTTAAAAAGATAGAATTTAAAATCATTTGATATAATTTTTAATGCTTATGAGCTTAAACTACCATGAAAGTCCTTATTGTATGAAGTATGGAAACTAGAGTGAATGACACTTGAAAATATATTCCTCCAATTTGATAATATCCATTTCAGAAAAGTCTGATATTTTTCTATTTAACTTCACATTTATCATTAATTGTGTTCCCAAAAACAAATTTTTTTTATCACATTCTTGGTTTTCAGTCTGGGAACAAGTTGCCTTGAAGCTTTTTTCTCAATTTGTTTGATTTCTTCATTCATGGATTTTAACCATTAAACATGATAAATATACTATACCACACTTATTGACTCAACCTATAATACAATAGTTTTCTAATATTCTAATATTTATCTTATTTGGGTTTGAATCGGTGAATTTTGATTCCCAATGATATTCTCAATATCAACATACTTCCTTAATCTCTGGAACTAAATTCTTTTACCACTAATACCTTCTTCATTATAACTTGAGAATTATGTGTTTTAACTTATTGTTTCTGATCTGATTTTAGAAACTTTCTTGGTAATCTCATTAGAAATATTTTTATTTCTGAATAATCAAAATCTTCTTGAATTTACTACCACTTTCCCTATAAGGCCCAAACCTTAAACATTACTTAATCTTGAGTTATTTCAAGAATACACGTTGATAATATTTTCAGGTTTAGAGTTTTAGAGAATTAGATCATAAATCATGGATTACACTCCACATTTAAACAAAGTGGTTACATAAAATATAGTACTCATTTTTTCCATCAACGGAAACATGTTTAAAATAAAACATGGATTCTTTCTTGACACTTCCTTGACACTATCATCACATCATGTACCTTTCCCTTGACCTGTGAAAAACATTTCAAAAACTTGGGATGAGCATAAAAAGCTTAGTAAGGGATATAAAAGTATGAAATGAAAACATTAGTCCATGTATGAAATCATACTTTACTCATAAAACATAATAATTTTAACATACCTCATCAAATCATGAATAAATCATAGAAATCATAAGACATAAAGGTAACTTGAGGCATTCATAACATTCTTACATAGGGAGTAACCCTCATGGTTACGTTTGGAATACCCATCATAGTATATTCCCTAAATATCTTCGAATAAACCTTAACGTTTAACCCCTTCATGTTACCCAATGCATTGGAGAGATATATCAGGCTCATCTTCCCTTAGTTTATCATGGAACCACCCGTCTTCATAATAATTCCCAAGAACCATAACATAATCGTACCACATAAAACATGCATAAAGGAAACATAACATTTCCACATTTCAATCACAAGATATCAATACAACACATTGATATAATAAAAACATTATGACAACCATTTTCAATACCAAAATAAAATAAAATTAAAGCATGATATTTATTTTTCATTTAAAAAAAATTTATGGCTTGTAGAGGGAGCCGAAACTCAAATAATGGTCACAACGGTGGAGAAGTTGTTGTCGCCCCATATGTATGACAAAAAAACATTCCTTTTGTCGTTTAGTAAAACGATTTGTATAAAAATTATTCCTTTTGAATAGATGTAAAATTCAAAGGGTTTTATACACCGTATAAATAAATTTGTGTATAAAACAAAATATTCCTCAATGAAAGGAGATTGAGACGAAGTCCCTTACCTTGGGTTCGACTTGACTCAATCGTTCTTTAACCTCCTGAATAATAAACTTGAGTTAATTTATACTTTCTTAAGAACATTTTCTGTGTTCATTATTACTTTTATATCACTTATTACCATGTCATGAACACTATGTAATTATTTAAGTTAATAATGATAGTTTTGTCGATCATTGGTACTTGAGTCAAAAATAAACTTCTTGTAATTACAAGTTGTTCATGTGGTAAGATATCCATTATATCCAAAATTATATTAATGATTTAGATATCATATATATCATATATATCCAGTATATACATGAATTTATAATATTACATAACATTTAGAGGTAAGAAATGAAATGCACTGTTCATGGAGACGGTAAGCCGTACATACGCATGAACGCTACTTCCATTTCTATTTCATATTTAATGGAATGGAATAATAATGATATAAAGGTATATTATAATTCCAGTATAATATCATATATAATATCATTAACTCCATCCTTTATACATCCCACATATGTCATTAACGAATCAAATCACTTTGAGGGGGCGGTAGTCCGCACTTCCTAAAATGAAGATATCGCGTTTACCCATAATAGAAACCATAAAGGTACGCCATAAATGAAAAATACATAAGCTTAAAGAAAACATAAACATAATATATATCATATATAAATATAGTGACATCTTAATGGCCACCTTTGAAGGTGTTAGAAGAATATTGAACAATCATCATTTCGTGAGGCAGAAATTCGCCATCCACGGAAACAGTATGTTCTTTAACCATTAGATGTAGGTGTGTGTAAGTGTAGCTTAAATACTTCTTATAAAAACATCCTAGTATATTTAATATAATGTTTTTGTTACAAAAAAAATTAATAAAATGAGTTTAGGGGGTTGGAGAATCAAAATAAAACAAAAGAACATTAGAGAAGTCTTTACCTTTAAATCGGTTAACTCCTCTTGGTTTGTACCAAAAGGGTTTTTTGAAGAGATTTCTGCCTAAAGTCAGGATTATATAATAAATATAGGGATGTGGAGAGATTAAATGAGCAGATTTTTTCTGAGCCAATGGCTTGAGAGGTGTGTTTAAAGAGGTAGATGTGGGGTCCTTTTATAAGAGGAGAGGAGGGGCACTCTTGGAAAGTTATAAAATGTTACTTTATATTAAAATGAGTTTCGAATTTTAAAGGTCCCACATTGATATATTTCGAGTATAAGGTGATAAGGTTTCGAAATATACTCATAAAATAGGTCTTTTACAAGTGTAAGTCTTAGATTTTACATTATCTTTTCATTTTATTTAAACCGTTCATTAATTAGGTAATCACTGCATCATCATGATGTCATAAATAATTTAATTTATTTAATGTCTAAAAATAATAAAAAAATACTATGATGTAGGAAATATTTTTATCTTTCCAATTACTATCTATATTACAAGAGATCATTTATTTAGACAAAATTAAAAAAAATTTACTCTCTTGATACATTCTTTAGTGATATTCTATTTTCTTTAAAAATAAAAAGACAAAGTGTCACTTTCACCCAAAAGTGATTCCATGGGGTCCCAAAGTTTGGAACAAGGAATCACATGGTCTTACACGACACAAAAAGTAGCATTAGGACACATGTTGGGTCATTTTTTATTATTATTATATTATTTTATTATCCTTAACTACCCGATTACTAATTAATCACGATAATTAAAGATAATCATCGTCGTTACTATTCATAATGTCCAAAAACAAAAGAGTCTTCATTACATAATTTGGACCTTATGATTCCAAATATGGAATCCATTTTACCAAATTCCAAACATAGAAATTTCAATAATTAATTTAAAAATAATTCCCGTTGTCAAAACAAATAGCGGGTTTTTTTTAAACAATATCTATGAAAAGTTTGGCACTTGTTTATGCCCAATTCCAAAGTGAAATTAATTATAATGACCAACATTGGATTAAATTGTAAAAATATATTCTAATTACACTTTAAAACCAATAAAAAATATAATCTAACCATATAATTAAGTTAGATGAAAAAGCAATTTTGATGTAAAATGCAGTATTTTTCACTACTCGTTAAAAAATGAACTTTGTCAGAAAAATACCAAAAATTTATCCAAACTAAATTTTAATGTCCCAATAATAAAGAATACATTTATTTTGACAAATAGAGCTTATAAAATTGTCAAAAGTTTGATTTTAAAATGGTTTTCCATTAAAAGGCAGTAAAACAATCTTTTAAAAATATTAGAGCATTCCATGCTTAAGATTGGATTTATTCTCATTTTAAACCTCTTAAAACACTATCTAATTTATAAATAGACATAGATAAAAAAATATATTATTCATTACTTACTTGGGATGTTACATTCCCCCCATGTTTTCATCAATATTTACATCAGAACAATATTATTTTTTATGAAATCTTTTATTCCATCATCTGTAACCTTTTTCATTGGATAAATACCCCATAAATATGACATCATCATCTTTTTATTAAAACTTTCCAAGAATGTTCCCTTTGATTTTAGTATAATGAGGACTACAAAATAACTTAAAATATTATACTATAGTATTCCTTTTGTACCAAATTTCATAGGGTGTATCATGTGTTTCAAACCTCAAGAGAAATCTATTCTGAATGTGAACAATAATGCACACTACTTTTCTCCATAAATTTTTTGAAATATCATATTTATCCATCATTTTTCTGCACATTTCTAAAACTATTCTCTCCTTTCTATCTGAAACACCATTCTATTTTGAATTATAAGGTGTGCTATATTGATTATTGTTTTCATACTTTCTAAGATAAATTTCAAATTCATCACAAGTGTATTCTTTCCCACTATCTGATATCAGTTTTTTAATACACATACCTAGCTCTTTTTTATATTTTCTTCAATATACCTTGAATGACTTGGATGCTTTTTATTTGTGTTTGATGAAAAGTACATCAGTCATCCAAGTGAAGTCATCTATAAATTTAATAAAATAATGATCACCTAAAGTATACTTTTATATCATAGGTTTTCAAATATCTATGTGGAATAATTCCAACGGTCTTTCAGATATGATATACACCTTCTTATGATCCTTTTGAGTTATCTTCCCTTTTTGATATATTCCAAAAACTATATTTTTACTTCTCTTCAATTTAGGTAAATATATCATTGTTTCATATTTTAAATATTTTTACGGCTTCATTTCCCAATATTTCTAAGTAATTTATCCCATAGTAAGTTCTCATATTTCATGCTTAAGTAGCATGTATTGAATAGATCACCAATCAATAATAGGTTTAAATTTTTTACACTGCCTTAATAATAGTTCTTCTATAATTTTTTATTTTAATCATTCGGGTATTTTTCTTAAGTGTTCCATTATTCCCATTTTCAGAAAGTTTTCCAACACTTAACAAATTGTGTTTTACACTTCAACATACAGAACGTTGTGAGATATGAATTTATCATTTTCAATCTGAGTTGTTTTAATCAATATGATTTTCAAGGAGGATTAATTACTGAATATTAATTAACCTCCTTCGTGATTCTCGATGTTTTTAAGAGTTTTGGAATCCCCATTCATGTGGGAGGAACATCCACTATCAAGTATCCCACCCTTTGTTTTATTTATTTCCTTGAAATCCACTTCTACTAACCATGAATTTTTTTCATTAAACACTTGAACTAATTCTCTTTTTTATATGGGAGTGATTTGAATAGGTAAGATAGTTAAAAAATTCTCTATTATATTCTCCTTTTGATTACACCAACCACATAACTCTATAAGATAATCAAATATATTTTTTGTCATTAATTTGTCCCAGTTTCCTTCCTAGCCTACATTCTTCTAGAATCTACTTTCCTCTCATTGGAAAATCTCCCCCTCGGTGTTTTTCATCTCCATGGTAAATACGTGTTATACAAACATGTATACGCTTTCTTTCTGAGAACACCATAGCACCTATAATCATCCTAAAATATGAATTTGTTTGAGAATCCAATATTATATACAGAATTATTATGTCCATAATTTTGTATTCGTTGAACTAATTTGTTTTGGTTTCACTTATGATTTTGGAAAATGAATTTATTAAATATTATTCCATCATCAAGCACTTTTTTGGATAATCCCCCTTTATTCTTCCTGGTATGTCTTTGACCTGTTTTTGGATTGATACATGTAATGTTATTATCAATGGTTCTAGAATCAAATTTCTCATATGCATGATTTAGAAAAATGTTTTCAGCATCTTTGGAGGGTTCTCCCTTGACTTCAATTGATCTTTTGAGATCCTTATTGACCTTTTATCTATAATTTTAATTATAAATATATTTTTATTGTGTCATTGATAATTTTTCATCCTTCAATGAGATATTTTCTTCAAAATCCATGATCATGTTCTCATTTTCTACAAACTTCAATTTGAAAGTTTTATTTTTCTTCTATAAAAACTACTCATATTTGACTTGATCGCCTTTTTTATCAACCAATCACTTATTCTATCTTATAAGGATCTTTTTTTTCACACCCCGACCTATGATATAATTTTATTTTAATTATTTTATTCTGCCATTAAATAATTTTTTTTTGGGTCCTGGGTGAGTCTCATAAGAAATTGTTGAGTCTTTGATAAAAAGTGTGCATTTTGGGATTGACATCATTGGATGCATGGGCAGAGCACGATGCCGCATGGCTTCGACCAGGAAACTGTGTGGCCATTTCATCTTAAAACAATTCAAGTAAATAAATAAATGTTAATTAATTATGTCATTTAAAATTTTTATGGTTATTAAGAATTTTATTATTTTTATTTTTCCTGAAAACAAGACTTGTTAATTTTATTATTTTGTTATTATTATTATTATTATTATTCCTTTTATTATTTTTATTTTTATCATTATGAATTATTATTATTATTAGTATTTCTTTAATTATTATTATTATTAATACTACTATTATTATTATTATGAAGTTATTGGTTTTATTTTTCTTTATTTTATTTGGTCTTTTATTTTGGGTTTTTGGAAAACCTACTTCTCTCTCCAATTTGAGTCCCCCATTCTTTGTGTGTACAGCGCAAGTAGGGATCCTCCCAATGCCTCACTTCGTCAGTACGAGCAGGACTCATCGCTACCTCTAGCTACTTTGGCCTCCTGCTCTCTCATGCACCATGCCTCTCTACCTCACTCTGGTCCTCAGCTCCTGATCAAGCTGACCAGCCCCCGTGCCTTCCCCCTATAGCGTCGCCCTAGACCCGACCTCCCACTCCACATCCTATCAGCACCTCGACAAATCCTGTCCTTAGTATCCCCCATTACACACACCTTCGGCCAGCCGACACCGAAGAACACCCCTCCTTCTGTCCAGCACCCTCCACCTGACCCCACAGGCCTCCTGCCCTACGCACTCCAGCCAGCCGCACTCATATCCGGCTGTGGACCCCTATTCTCCCTACAACCTCCTCGCTCGCCGATGCCACCTCTAACTCCGGCTACCCCTGCCAGTGCTCCTGGCCTCCATTCGTGACCCATACTCCTTCCCGACCAGCCCTAGGACCCCCTGCTTCCCTTTGTTTTTTTGTTCAACCGGCCAACTGCCTTCTCGACCTTCTAGACGCCTCCCTATCATTCGACGAGCGGCCAACCACTTATTCTAGCATGCACAACTCCCATCCTATGGTTAAACCAGGGTATACCCATTTGTTTCATGTCCCATTTGATATTTCTATTTGATATATATATATATATATATTACCATTTTTTAATTAGGGGTTTTGTTAATTAACTGTTGTTTTGGGTAGGTTTGATAATTTAGAACCCGTGAAAAATGATTCTGAGTGAGCGTTGTTATTGTACCTTGGTTCTGAGGTTGTGTTGTCATCCCGCATTGATCTCGAGGTAGGTTCCCATTGCAAAGACTTTTAGAATTTAAGTTTCATCTATTTAATTCATTTTTTCAACCTATATATATATGTGATATTTAATATTGTTTAACGTCTGGTTAATTTATTTATGATGAAATTTGGTAGTTAAATTCTGGTTTTTTGAAAAATAAGGATGTTTTATTACAATTTTTCACTCTGCTTGTTTAATTAAATGTCTCATTAGTTATGCACCTATTTTTTGACTCTTAGAACATGATTTAACAATTTAAATAAGTTTCTATGATGAAACTTTATTTTTGGAATCTTTCTGAGGGTTAATTAGAAACTATTTTGATGAACATTTTGTGCATCGTTGAAAAATGGTCTGATTCACCTTTTTTTATAAAGAATTTTTTGTTTCAAGGGGTTTTGGTGTTTTTTCACCCCTGAAAAAATGTATTTGTGTGTTGGAAAATGTGGATTTTGTGAAAAATGTTTTAATTGATTTTAAATTAAAATTAATAGTTGGGACTTTTTAATCTATTTGACATGAAGTGTTTAATTGTAGTCTTGTTGGTATGTGTGTGAAAAATGGTTTGGTTTGGTTGTGAGAAAGAAATGCTTTGAAGAATTTTGACAACTTTTTTAGTGGAAAGAGTGTTCCTATCACCACTTTTGAAAAATAATTTTCATTTTTAGATAAGGCTTTGATTGTGAATTTTTAAGGTCCAGTTTGGCCATTTCATGAAGTTTGAAAAAAAATATTTATTATGAAAACCCTTGTTGGGTGATTCTCATTCCTCGACTACCTGTAATGGGTGGAAGGTCCTTTTTGGGGATTCTCAGAATCTAAGGTTAGTGTTCTTCGTTTGGAACTCGTTATAATTGTTTTATTTTAAGGCATGAGAATAATCCTAGGGGATACTTGGGGTGAGACCTATTGTGTGTTATTATTATATATATACAGTGATTGGATTCTCGGCTCACATCAGTTGGCTCACACCCTTTCTAAATACTTGATACATGGGAACCTGGTATATTGAGAGAATATTATGAGAATTATTGATGCACTGGTTGGTTATGGTACTGACCAGTGACCCATAGAAAGCGGTTATTTTTGGGTTCATTGTTATGGGATTTTCCCACGGCCTTCCTGAGAAAGGATGGCCAAGAATTTGAGCATTTTGATTTCATCGTGTGTGACATGTCAACGAATATGAGGTCTCATGTAATGGTGTCTTATGGATTATTCTTGATCTCCTAGGTTCACCCATGTCTATTGACTTTCAGTTACTTGTAGTGAGGAATATAGTACTTGTATTCATATACACATTTCCCATGTTGTGTACTTACTCTTGTGCATTTTTTATTATTATTTTCCTTGAAAAGTGGTAAACTGGTTTTAGTTAGGTTTCTAAAAATGGGTTTTAAATGAAAGTGTGTAATCATGTTTGTAAAAATTTAATAAAATATAAACATCACTTTCCCTTTTCTAAAATGCCATTGACACTATTGAAATGAATCTATATTTGAAAATGGTTAAGGGCAATGGTTTCTAATTTGTTTTTAAAGTAAAATATTTAGAAAAATTAACATTTATAAATTGTAGTCCAAACTTGAAATGGTGTTTCTTTTATTTTAAAGGTAGTTAATTGGGAATAGATATTGGGATATCCTACTGAGTTTTAATACTCATGCTTGTATTTCTTTTCTGTTTTTAGTGTTTGTGAAGGCTCCAGCTTGGGTGTGATCACCTTGGAAGACACTTGATCGTTGAGTCAGAGAGTGACCCGTCGGGTCACATGAGGATAGTTCCGTCGTCGATCTCGGTTAGTGTTATCTTATTTAGTTCTTTTTAAATTTTGTGTTACATTTATTTATTAGGAGCTTCTCTTTATTATTTCCTCTACTTTTATTTATTTGTCTGGGGTGAAACCATTCTCACATTCCTTGTTGATGCCCTGGTGCTTGTCACCAGCCTGGGAGGATTGGGAATGCCTCTTGGGCCTTTCCACGGATCGGCTTGGGTGACCGGTTCAGGGTCTACATGGGTTGGTTTGTGAAAAAATGTTATTATAGGAGGTCAGCTCTTAGAGGACCTCACATTTCAGAGAGCCATTTGTTATTTGGGATGTTAAGGTAGATATAGTAGGATTGCCCAGAC
Organism: Viscum album; assembly: GCA_963277665.1. NCBI lineage: Eukaryota > Viridiplantae > Streptophyta > Magnoliopsida > Santalales > Viscaceae > Viscum > Viscum album. The sequence goes on along the minus strand of OY728136.1, from coordinate 1,762,920,105 downwards.
TCAAGGGGCAGGTGTGGGAAGAGCGTCGCAAACTCTTGCTCATTCTGATCCTCGGGTTTCCATGAGAGGTTTGGTTTAATTAGTTTCTTTGGGTTTTTATGGAACGTTTTGTTATTGGGATATGACAAAGGGAGTTGGTCTAATAGTCCCCCTAAGCCGCATAGCCTGGAAATCCATGTGGAGTTAGGGGGATGGTTCTAAAAGGTTCTTCGTGTCAGTGACATGTTTGGCATATGGCTGCCAACCATATGTTCAAGTCACCCATCAACACTAGTTCCATGTTTGAGTTTTTTTGGGCCTCTTCTGACTTATGGAAGTTGTTTATTTCAGAAAAAAAATTGGTTTTGAAAAAAATGTTTGTTTGAAATGACATGTTTAATTTGAGGATTGTTTTAAAGAAAATGGGATGAATGATTTGTTTTTCGAAAATAAAGTTTCCTTATTTTGGCCTTGGTGTTACTATGGGTGCTCACATGCAGAGTGGTATGTTGGAATATGAATGGATATCTGGTATGATAGGTTGATTCACGGGGTTGCACAGAAACATGGATGTGATTGAGACTCTAAATAATAGAAATGGCGAGGGTTTAACCCAATAATCTTGTTTTAAATTTAAGATGTTTTCAAAATGGAAAGTTTTGATGTAATGATATCTTTTTTTCTTATTTTTTGAAGTTTTTCACTTATACGGTGTTTGATTTTGATTGTTTTTATTTATTTAGTTGGACTTGATTGGGTTATTGAATTTTCATGTCCAGCGGTTATCCCCTTGAAGATTCAATGGGTGATCGTAGTACTATTTATCAACCTTAGGATTTTATGCTTGAGTTTTGAAAGCTAAATCCACCTCTCTTTTATGTTCAAGCAGAAAATTCCATAGAAAAGGAGTGGTTGCAGAAGATTCAAAGGGAATTTAACCTCGTTGAGTTTCCTGAGTCGTTGAAGTTCAAGTTTTCAACCTTTATGCTTGAGGGTTCACCATGGAAGTGGTAGTATTCAGTGTCTCGGAACAAGCCCTGTCAAGAGCTTACATGGGAGTTCTTCAAGGCTTTGTTCATTCATTAGTATTTAACTGAGGATAAAAGTGTGAGAAAGGGGATAGATATGTGTTTTATGCATTAGGGTGATAGATCAGTGTTGGAATATTTCCAATGCTGTGTATATCTAGTCTCTCATGATTTAGGGTATGTCACAGATGACTCTATGAAGGCTCGACGCTTCGAGGAGGGCCTCCGTCCCGATCTACAGTAAAAGGTGTCAGAGTCCAACCTAAATTATTTTTTCGATGTGGTGAGACAATATTTACATGTATAATCCGTAATGGCGGGAGTGCTCGAAGTATTCCTCCCTTCTTGTATACCTATGAGCAGTGGTGAAGATTCTGGCAAAGATATGACTAAGAAATTGAAAGTGGATGGAGAAAGTCGTGGAATCAAAAGGCCTCGGGATCTTTCATCAACCTCTTCAGAGTGTGAGATCTTCATGTGTTATCAATGAGGTAAGTCGGTTCACAAAAATTCATCATGTTCAAATACTCTAAAGCCCTTCCAGGTATGTGGACACCTCGGTCACTTGCAGTGATTCTGTCAGGGCGTTTCTAAAAAACATCACGAGGGAAGTTCTCAGAAGTGATTTGTTGTTGGGTTTTTTTTTAAAGTTTCATGTCTATACTTCCTCTCAGTGTAATGGATCTCTTATCATTGTAGTGAACTGGTGGTGTTTTGGGTTTTGAAATGTATGGGAATGTCGTGGGTCTTTTGATGAAATCTGGTTTCCAATGCCAGTGTGGCTTTCATTTCGAAATCTTGTCCTTTATTTTTGTCAAATAAAAAAATATATATTTGTTTTTAGAATTATCAAAACCAGAATATGAGGTATGAGATGATTCATCCATCAAAGATCCATCCAAAATGCCTCAGAGTGAATTCATCACGTAGTCAAGAACCCTTGGTAATTTTAAGGAGTTTGGTTAAGTTTCTGCCTCTATCATGTGTTGAGACAGTTTTAGTGTTTCTGTTTGTAAATTTTCTCTTGTCGAAAATATCGTGATGAACTTATCCCTCATGCAATGTCATTAATTGGGCCTTTGGGATGTGAGTTTTCGATCAGTGGACTTTCATGGACCACCCATGTGAAACAGTTGTGGCTTGGGTTTGTGTCCAGCTCGAAGTGACGAGTCGTGAGTAGTTGTCCCTCGTAGTTTCATTGATCCAATCCTTGGGCCCTCCCTCCCCGCCCATGGTGATAGGGTTTTTGGTTCTTACATAGTTTTCGGTCCATATCTTATCCCTTTAGGATGAGAGTGAGTGGTGTGAATGTTCTTACTATGTTTCTTTTATCTTGAGTAAGGTCTGGTGCAGGTTTAAGTTGAATTCATGTTTGGTCGCTTAGAGGTTGGTCCTTTATGGTTGGCAGATCTTCCATGAGTCTCTTTGAGTTTATCTTAAAATGTTACCAGGATAGTTGGATTATTATGGTGGGGAGTTTGTTCAGGCCTCCTCTCTACTAGTTTTCTATTACGCGCAATAGGGTTCAGTAATGTTGTTCATCAATGGAATGTCCTTGGGTTAATTGGTTCGATCATGTTTATATGGAATATTTAGGTGTTGATCGATCAGCTGGATAGTGTGGTGGCTTTCTGAGGTCAAAAAGCATTATGGTGGGGAGAATTTTTACACCCCGACCTATGATATAATTTTATTTTAATTGTTTTTTCAACCTTTAAATATTTTTTATGGGGTTTGGGGTGAGTCCCGGACAAAATGTCTGAGTCTTTGATAAAAATGTGTGTTTTGGGCTTGACGTCGTTGGATGCACGAGTGGGGAACGATGCTTCGCGGATTCACCCAGGAAACTACGTTCTCGTTTCATCTTCAAAGTATTAAAGTAAATAAATAAATGTTAATTAATTATGTCATTTAAAATTTTTATAGTTATTAAGAATTTTATTATTTTTATTTTTTGTGAAAACTAGACGTGTTGATTTTATTATTTTGTCATTATTATTATTCTTATTATTCCTTTTATTTTTTTTATTTTTATCATTATGCCTTATTATTTTTATTTTTATTATTTATTTTATTATTATTATTACTATTATAATTATTATTATGAAGTTTTTTTTTTTTTTAGTTGGAATTTTATTTATATTTTTTGGAAAACCTACTTCTCTCTCTAATTTGAGGCCCCCATTCTTTGTGTGTGCGGAGCAAGCATGGCTCCACCTAGCACCTCCCTCCATCGGCACGAGCAGGCCTTGTCGCTACCTTCGGCTACTCTAGCCTCTTTCTCTCTCATGTACCATGCCTCTCCACCTCACTTCGGCCCTCATATCCTACTCGAGCAAAACATCCCTCGTGCCTTCCCCCTATAGTGTCGCCCTGGACCCGACCTCCCTCTCTGCCTCCTACTAGCACCTCGACAATGCCTGTCCACAGTAGCCCCCCTCACCCTCGCTTTCGGTTAGTCGATGCAAAAGCATGCCACTCCTCTTGTCCAGCGCACTCCACTAGACCTCATGTGTCGCCTTCCCTTCTCACTCCATCCAGCCTCACTTGCCTCCGACCGTGGACCCCGATTCTTTGTCTGGCCTCCCCTCTCATTGATGCCACCTTCTACTCTAGCCACCCCTATTGGTGTGCCTGGCCTCCGGTCGCAACCCCTCCTCCTAACTGACCATCCCTCAGACCCCCCTACTTTATGATGTTTTTTTTAACCTGCCAACCTCCCTCCCGACCTTTTGGACGCCTCCCCATCATGCATTGAGCGGAAAACCCCTTCTTCTGGCATGCGCAACTCCCATCTGATGGGTAAACCATAGTATACCCATTTGTTTCATGCCCTATTTGATATATCTATTTGATATATATATATATATATAATACCATGTTTTAATTAGGGGTTATTTAATTAAGTGTTTTCTTGGGTAGGTTTTATATTTTAGAACTCACGTGAAATGATTCTGAGTGAGCATTGTCATCACACCTTGGATCCGAGGTTGCTTTGTCATCGCGCTTTGATATCGAGTTAGGTTCCCATTACAATACCTTCTGAAATTTAATTTTCATCTATTTACTACTATTTTTTCCCTGTATATATGTGCTATTTATTAATGTTTAATGTTTGGTTAATTTTTTTATGATGTAATTTGGTAGTTAAATTTTGGTTTTGTAAAAAATAAGGTCGTTTTATTACAATTACAAACACTATTTGTTTAGTTAAATGTCTCATTAGTTTTGTACCTAGTTTGTGACTCTTAGAACCTGATTTAATTATTTAAATAAGTTTGTAGGATGAAACATGATTTTGGAATCTTGTTGCATGTTAATTAGAAACTGTTTTGATGAACATTGTGGGGGCTGCTGATAAATGGTCCGGTTCACATTTTTTTATAAATAATGTTTCATTTCAAGGTGTTTTAGTTTGTTTTAACCCCATTAAAAAATTTATTTGTGTGTTGGTAAATGTGGATTTTGTGAAAAATATTTTAAATGATTTTAAATTAAAAGAAATAGATGGGTATTTTTAATCTGTTTGATGTGAAGTGTTGAATTGTGGTTCGGTTGGTATGTGTTTGTAAAACAGTTTGGTTTGGATGTTCGAAAGGAATGCTTTGAAGAATTTTTAAAAATGTTTGAGTGGAAATAGTGTGCTTGACACCACTTTTGAAAAAACATTTTCATTTTGAGATAAGGCTTTTATTGTGAAAGTTTAACGGATTATTTGTCCATTTCATGAAGTTCGAAAAAAAATATTTATTATAAAAACCCTCGTTGGGTGATTCTCATGCCTCAACTTCCTGAAATGGGTGGGAGGTCCTTATCAGGGATTCTCGGAATCTAATGTTAGCGTTCTTTGGTTGGAACCCTTTATAATTGTTTTATTTTAAGGCATGAGAATAATCCTAGGGGAGACTCAGGGTGAGACCTGTTGTGCGTTATTATTATATATATATTATGATTGGATGCGCGGCTGGCATCGATTGGCTCACCCCCTTTCTAAATACTTGATACATGGGAACCTGGCTTATTGAGAGAGTATTTTGAGAATGATTATCGCACTGGTAGGTTATGGTACTGACCAGTGGCCCATAGTAGGTGGAAATTTTTGGGTTCATTGCTATGGTATTTTCCCTCGGCCTTCCTGAGAAAGGATGGCTGAAAGTTTGAGCGTTTTAATTTCATAGTGTGTGACATGTCAACGAAGATGAGGTATCATGTATTGGTGTCTTCTGTATTATTCTTGATCTCCTAGGTTCACCAATTTCTATTGAATTTCAGTTACTTTCAGCGATAAATATAGTACATGTATGCATATTTACATTTCCATTATTGTGTACTTACTCTTGTGAATTTTTGTGTATTGTTTTCCTTATAAAGTGGTAAAATTTTTTTAATTAGGTTTCTAAAAATGTTTTTTAATTGAATGTGTTTAATCCTCTTTGTAAAAATTAAAAAAAATATAAACATCACTTTCCCCTTTATAAAATTCCATTAACACTAATAAAATGAATCTAGATTTGAAAATTGTTAAGGGAAATGGTTTGTACTTTGTTTTTAAGTAAAATATTTATAAAAACTTACTTTTATAAATTGTATTCCAAACTTGAAATGGTATATATTTTATTTTAAAGGTAGTTCATTGGGAATAGATATCGGGATAGCCTACTAAGTTTTAATACTCACGCCTATAGTTATTTTCTATTTTTAGTGTTTGTGAAGGCTCCAGGTTGGGTGCGCTCGCCTTGGGCGACACTGGATCATTGAGTCGTAGAGTGACCCGTGGGGTCGAATGGAGATAGTTCAGTCATCGATCTCAGTTATTGTTATCTTATTTAGTTATTTTTTAGTTGTGTGTTTGGTTTATTTATTCTGCACTACTCTTTACTATTTCCTCTGATTATATTTATTTGTCTTGGGTGAAACTGTTCGCACAGTCTTTGTTGATTCCATGGTGATTATCGCCAGCCTGGGAGGATCGGGAACGCCTCTTGGGCCTTTCCGCAGATCGGCTCAGGTGATAGGTTCAGGGTAGACCCAGGTTGGTTCATGACATTCTTACTTATCTTGATAATGCTATTTTTCTCAATAAATGCCTCAAGTTCATATTTGATCATGTATTCATAATATTTTAGACCTGAATCATCCTCATCACTACTAGATGGATCAATAATATTATACACATGAGATATAGAATTTGTAAATTTTCCTTGTGTCTCTTCATCAGTGTCACTTCAAGAGACCAGACTAGCTTCCACTTCCTTTCAAATTAGATTTCTCCCTTTGTATCTCTAAAATATCTTCTGGTTTCCACCATTATTTGAAGCATCTTGGGATTTTTTCCACTTCATTCCTTATTTTTCATTTTCTTCAGATTAATATTCTTCTTCTTTATTCTTTGGGAAATTAATTAAAAAAATTCCAAGACCATTTCATTTGAAAAATCTACCAAAAATTGTGACTTTATTCATTCTTTTACCTTTTTGATAACTTTTAGAAATAAATGTAAGAACCCTTTGATATTCTTATTTATTATTAGAATCACTAATGTCAGAAACACCTTCTTTATTGTGAATTTTCATGTATCTCATCGATTCAAAATCCATCACTTCTCTTATATTCTTTTTGAATGATATAACATTTCTCATTTCATACACAATGAGTATATTGATTAGATCATCAAGAGTAAGATCTTTCCTACCTTCAAGTGCTAAAATCATGGGATCAAATTTGTTCAGAAATTTTATCATTAATTTCTTGACTATCGTTGTGTTATCAAGTTTCTCACCAAAGAATCAGATATTACCCACAATCTCTTTTACTCAAGTAAGAAATTTCTCAATTCAATCTTATTATTCTATGTTAATTTCTTCAAATATACTTCTCCAGATCTATAGTTTTTCTAATTTTACTTTCACATTGTCTTCATAGCTTCTCTACAGCTTATCTCAGATCTCCTTCTAAGTTTGTAGACTCATAGATTTTGTGGACACCTTTTTTGAAAATGAAATGATAACCATATTTTGAGGATTTTAATTAACTTATTTGTTTCTCTTGTTTGAAATCATCATCTTACCATCATTATAAAATGTTTTAAACCCATTATCACTGCACCGTGAACTCCCAGAACTAAATATATAAGATATGACAACATTTTATTCTTCCAATTGTGATAAATTTTTACTTAAAATGTAGGAACACCCCTTCTGTTAAATGAGTTTATATTATCCATTCATCAAGATATAATTTTTTGGACACTAAATAGGGAACTGGGATCTCATATCAATTTAATTTCCTTTAAGGATCAGTTTCCACCACTGAGAAGTGGGGATTGAATCGGTGGAGGGTAGTTTTTACAATTTTATATTGAACAAAAACTTACCTCTATGACTTATTAAAGTATAATCCACTCAGAACATAAATAATATATCCTCACTTGATTGTTCATAAAATAAAGAACATGAGACACACATATTTTTACAAGGTTTATACCCAGTGTGCAATCCTACTCCTTATCATGGCTGGACACTCCCCCTAACTATGTATTCTTTTCACTATATCCCTAATTGAAATTAAATTACAAATAATAATGGTTAATCTCACCACACATATCATAAGACACACCCCACAACATAGCTTCATGTTCTAATATAAAAGGATGATTAAAAAATCAAAAAAGATTCCAAAAAACCAAGTTGTTTTAGGAAGAAAGTAGTTATCCTTTTACAAGCCTCAAGAATATTCTAGGAAGTACTGCTCACAGAACATATATAAAATAGTTACACATATATTGTAAACTCAATAACATATCTCATGAATATGTGAGATACATCATATGTAGATCGTTGTATAAGAAAAATACCTCATCTTTAGATAATTATCTCAATTAATTTTACTATTTTTACTCTATATTTTTCTCATCACTAACCAAAACTTCATGAAGATGGTATGTAACTATCAACGCTCTACTATGAACCAATTAGGGTCTCACCCCTTTCTCTATCTTTCTCAACATTTCTCATCGATGGTTTTTTCACAATCGTCCCTCCATCATGTGTCAACTGCATCCATACCATTTTTTTCAAAAAACACACATATATTAAAGCATCAAAATCTTTGTAATTTTAGTCAACTACTGCATCTCCATGATGTCATATGAAACTAATTCCAAGTATCGTGGAGGTATGAAGAACCATTCTTGTGAATCAAATGTCTCGTAATATATTAAAATTCGAAGCTCTGCTGGAAAACCATCATATTATGGAACAGATTCAGAATTGGATATGTGGAACCCTCTCAACACTCATACATAGAAATCAGCTATATAAAAATCCCTAAATATGATAAATAGAAACATAAACACATTCTTCTATGTGGATTAATTATCAAAATGAACCAATCGGTTGCGTCGTAAAATAGTTATGTCAGTCGCATCTCAAAACCGGCTACATGATTCCCCTATATTTTAAAAACAACTACACGAATCCCTTAAAAATAAAAACATATATATAAATAAATTACATTGAAAAATTCCTACATAGACCAAATAGCTACTTGATTCATCCCTTTTAATATTCAACTATATGAATTCAGAAACAACTCAAACCATACAAAAACAACTTTAGTAAATATCTATCTATTTTCAAAACACTTTCTAGAATCATGGAGCTCATTCTATGATATTTATATTCATACAAACCAGATCAAGAACTAACAGAATTTAAATTCCTCAAATGTGTTTTCCAAAAAGTACAATAATTGGAATTTACCCAGAATCATTGGATCTTCAAGAATCTTCAATCCCGACCACAAAACCATGGAATTCTTCAATAATTTTTGTCGAAATCATTTTAAATTATTTAAAAATTACATTTATATGAATATAGTGAGGATATGGTCATATTATAATCACAAAATAAAATTTAAATAGGTTTTTATATCATTTTAAATCTTATCTTTAGGTTTAACACCATGGTTAATCAATTTTAACCTTTATCGTTGTAATGACTTTTTCAATATTAAAAAGTTATAATTTTAATTATAAGGTGTAAATTAGCTAATAAATCAAAACAAGATGAAATTATCAACCAATTATCATCCTAATTTTCCAACTCTTATATTTCTATTATTTTCAAATAATTTAAAAATATATATTTAATATAAAATAATAATAATGAATTTTTAATAATTATTCACATGATTTGACTATTAGAATAACATTTCAGTAATGGAATTTGAATATAAAACTTTCAAAAATATCTAATATTTTATATTTATCTTTAAAATAAATATTAAAGTTTAACTCACCCGAACAATATTAAATTTATAGTTTTCCAAAATAATTTACTTGATTTTTCTACTGCTTGCACAATCTCTGTCTAAATATCTTATAAACATTTAAGGTAATAATATCATCACTAAAAAATACTAAAACATCATGATAAAAAATCTCATTCATATTTAAAATAATAATTTAAAACCTAACATTGTTTGTTAATATATCAGTCACAAAACATTATAAATATTAAAAGTAAGAAAGTGACATTTTTTACTTTATCTTTTATTAAGATATTACAAAGATCAAAATCAAAGACAAATGGAAAAAAATGTCATATTTTTTAAATTTGGATGATTATTTATTATATATACTTATTAAATTAAATCAATAAAATTTTTTGAATAAATTTCAAGCCTTATCACATTAGTTTTAACCCTAATTATCACATTTTACATTTTATGCTGTAATAAAAAACAATTATGGTTACTTTTAAAAATGGCCAAAAAAGGATATATTCACTGAATTTGAAACTTTTAATTCTAAAATAGGGATTAATTTTTCAATATTAAATTCATTTAAGTGGTAAATTTTAATTTAAAATCAAACCTGCAAAATGTGATGAAAACCGATTTTCTAGAAAAAAATGCATTTTTTATGTAAACAATGTTTTTATACCAAATTTAAGTATAATGTTTATTATAATAACATTTATTGGACTATTTTTAATAAAAAATAAACTAATTAAATTTTATAATTAATCCACAATAGAATATTACTTTTATTTAATTAAATATAAAAGGCAATTTTCAAAAAAAATCAATATTTTTCACTATTCAATGAAAAATCAAAAATTTTTAGAAAATTCTTCAAAATTTATTATAATGTAATTTTTTCATACTAAACTCCGAAATGATATAATTTTTATCAAAAAAATTATTAAATTTTTAGAAAGTAATTATAATATTCGTAAAAAATCTATAAAAATGTATTTCTCAAGAAAACATATTTTTGAAGCATAATACAAATTTATTGAAAAAATGAGTCATTATTTCCTAAACATTAATCAATACATTTCAATTGATTGGGACCTTTATATATATATATATATATATATATATATATATATATATATATACCATAATGAGGTCAATCTTACTCATACCCATCACTTTAATGGCTAGGTTATAACTATAACTTTAAATAATAATATTTCATCATTGTTTTAACCTCAATGTTGCTTGTTATATATACTATCGCACATAGTTTTCTTTTAAAATTTTTTTATATTATAATAGTACATGTAAGAGACTATATTAATAGATGATGTCTGACAACCATGACTCATGATGACATTATCTTTAACTATGATGAATATTTTATACATGATAGAATGTGAATATATGTGCATAATGACCGATTGAATGTATTAAATATCATAAAGTAATATCACTTGATTTAAGTGTGATAATTTTGTAATAACTAACATGATATTATGTTTAATAAATATTATAATGGTATAATTATGGATAATTTTATAAAATTAATGCAATTTTATAGTTAATTAAAAAATAACCAATGAAAATTATTTTATTCCAGTTTAAAGGGTTGTGCCTTTCCAATTAAGTATAAAGTTTATTATTCTAGGACACTCCATAAAAATTGTAAAAAATATGGAGTAGTAAAAGAATAGAAATCCTTTAAATAGGGCAAAACAAGTAGATTAAAATCAATAAGATCTAATCTAAATATTTGATAAACAAAGATTTAAAATATCCTAGAATAAATGATAATAATTTTATAATGAAACCCCAAAGTAATTCAAAATATCATTATTTATGTCAATCAAAGATGAAAATGATGGAGAAAAAATTCACTTGTATAATCATAATGCGAAATTTAATGAAATAGTGACCCAAAAAGTGTGATAGAGACCCCAAAAAATTGGTTCCAATATCATGATAAAAAATATATATAATACATGTAAATATGATATTCATATTTATTATTTATCTATAATATAAAGTTTTTTAGCTAAATAAATTTAAATAATTTACAATATTTTTAATTAATTAAAACCCAAAAAATTGAATATATCCTAAAGAAATCTCCAAGATAACCTATATATATTCCTTCTTCAATTTTTAACATTTTTTGGGGTTGTTTTTCACTTTTCATGTCGAGAAGTAGTGAAAGTATACAAATGACACATGTCCTTCAAAATTTTTGTGAATCCAAAAAACTCACTAATATTAATATATTTACGAACGAACAAGCATCATGATTAAAACATGATGCAACATAGGTAGGGGATAGGTTGCTAATTTTACCCTCATAGGGAATGGACCACCTCATTTTTTCACATCATGACAAGTGAAAATGAATGATAGATATGAATTTAAAATCAATTAATATTTAATTTTATAAAAATAATATTTTTTGAAAATGTTAGATAATAAATAAATATAAATTAATTTAATTCCGAACTGGTTTATTGTACTAAAGGCCAGTGCTCTAAACCCAACAAAAAGAATAAAAACACAAAACGTGAGTAACAAATAATTTTAGAGTTTTTATAAAATTCTAACAATGACAAATTTTCAGGATGTTTATTTTTAGATATCAGTAAAGGTTATTTGCATTAAACAATCACACACACATGTGCATTTTTTGAAAAGAAAGGGAATTTCAATAAATGATCCAAGATAAGAAAATAAAATTAAAAAAACTTTTGTACCTAAGGGAATTTGTATTTCCTTCAAGTTTAGACAAAATTAGAAATTTATATTATCCCAAATCATACTAACTACAGAGGAGTATAATTGAGTAAGTGTAGGGTCGAACCCATAGAAAGCGAGGAACACAGCAATGAAAAATCTATATTAAAGGTCAGATCTCTCTAATTTCGGGTTCATTTTTTGAAAATAACGATGTTATTTAAATAAATGAATTCAAATAGAGAAATATAATAGAGGAGAACTAGTTTCTAGGAATGTTTTGTCTAAACAAATTAATTAAACTTTACTTGCAAAATAATTATATCAAATATATGTGAAACCAAACAATTTCATTGATAAAATAAATGTTCATTCTCTATCAAACAACCCAATAATCCATATTCATCATGGATTGATGAATCAAAATTGATAAAGTGCATTAATTTTAAATTGGAAATATCAAGTGTAATTTAATTCAATGGCCATGAATAAATCATATCAATCATATTGAGGTTCATTTATTACCTATGACATGTGGTCAATGGATCAATGATGAATAAAATAGACATATAGAAACAACATGATAATTTTAAATAAAATCATATTTAATAGAAAAATAAAATCAAACAATTATGGTACACACTACCTTTAACTGATTCCTCTCTCCCCTATTGGTTTTAGCCAACTATCATCGGGTGATCGCCAACGAAGATTAAACCCAAAACTGTAGGAGATATATTAGAAATGAACAAACTAGAATTTAATGAATCAAAGAGAGATATTTGAATTAAAATAGAAATCATTAAATATTACTAAAGGAAATAAATAAAATAGAAACATATCTATGAAGAACAATGGGTTGGAACCCTACGGCAGACTCCCGACAGTCTGACTTTTTACATGTCATGTAATATCTTTATACGATGTGTAATATTCAGGCATATTTTATTCTTTTCATGAACTATAATCAGTTAATGGCTTGAAATTTCACATAGGATATTGATTTTACATGATTTATAAATTGTGATTTTAGCATCAGAATCTCTCTTTCATCATGCTTCTTTAGTTTTGTTTGCCTCCGGAAAGTACTCCATGATCATCGTCAAAAATCCGGTGCCTCACCGTGAGAAAAGTTCATGGTCCCAAGTTCCGTTTTATTCCTCAACTACTAAGTTTTCTATCATATGTACCAAATCATGGTCTTATATAAGAATACACAAAACATAAATATTACGGTTGTATCTATAGCATCTCTACTTTTTATTACATTACTATTACATCATTTTAAAGATAACAACATAAAATCATTGCACAACCAGGATCCAATGGTTTAGTGTATAGTGAAAATTAGAACCATACATAACATTTACAAAATAAAACATAAATATTTATTTAATTCATTCCTCTCTAGATTCTTATTGTCCCTTTAATTCTCCTTAGTATAAGTAGTCACCTCAGAATATACATCAAAGAAATGGGTGACCTAAAATCTTAGTAAGAGGATAGATAAGAACATGAAACAATATTACATGGGATGATAATAATCATAAAATAATCATCATAATCATGAGAGGAAGAATTAGATAAATTCATGGAATATGGAAATGCATAAAAATTAAACATCATGTCTTATTGGTCAACTAGAACACATAGTTTTGAACAAAACTGGCATCATGACCATGCATAATTCACTTTACCTCAAGATATTTATCATATTACACAATGAATTATAGATATATATATAATTCGGGTGCACTCATCACATCAAAACATTTACATTGTGCTATGTAATTTTGGGCGCAGCCGCCACATTATAAGATTTACATTATCATGCATGCCACATAGAACGTATATCAATGTTGGATATAAAATAACCCATGGAAAGGAATGAGTTTCATTTATTAAATCATATATTCATAAACAATGTGTTCCCAAATGAAATAGGGAATAAGATACTTGATATAATAATTATCAACCTTCATTGAATAAGAAACAATCTCGAAAAGTGAAATGTGTGTTTTTTTTTTGAAAGAAGAGTTATTTTTGAAATCATTGTATATTTCATAAAACCAATTAGAAAACATTTATATCCCGAAAAAGGTAATATAATTATGAAGAAATTATATTTAAGAAATATATGCACTAAAAATGGGGTGAAAGAGGGAAAAACCAAAAAAAGAGAGTTTGGTTCAAGAATTCCCTTACCTTATGTTTGAATGCTTTATTCACTTTAATATCCTATATAATCACATTATATTTATTAATTAAGAAATATAGAACATTTTATAAATTAATTTTATTAATTATGGTTTTATTATGTTCATTAATGGTATTTTCGATGAGTTATAGTGTTTAATTTCATCATTCGGAAGCATTTGTTTTCATGGTTTTCATGATTTGTTTGCTTGTATACATGAATGGAAGTTCATGTAAAATGAGGATAAATATCCAGAATTGTTATTATATGTTATTAATGATCATTTATAATTTTAAATGTTATTATAAATAATTTAGTTATATATAATGAGGTTGAATCATTAGAAACAAGTCAATGATGATCGTTTTGGGTTAATTTTGGTTATTTTTTTGTCACAATGAATTTGTTTTGTTTTATCATTTATTATTATGTGTATAAGTTAGTTAAAGAAAATAAATAGGGTTGTAAAATAAAATTTACAGCCTTTTCCAACCATTATAATGGTTTTATTAACATCCTTGAATGCATTAAAGGAAAATGAAAGTGTATCTCCCATGATCTATGTAAATTAAAACATCACAAATGATGATTTAATATTTTTTTCAATAAAAGAGAGGGAGGGAGGATTTTAATGATGTATCTTCCATTAAAATGATATCATACCATTATATCAAACATAATGTATTTATCTAGTCATATTTATTAAATAATGTCTGGAGAAGAGAATAAAAGAAATGAAATTGAAATAAAATTAAAAGAAAAAGGAAGAGGATTTTACCTCTTGGATTTATCCTCCTTGAGAACCTCTTTAGGGAAAACGTTTTGTTACTTTTATAAGACCAAGAGGTTGGGTAAATGGTATATGTTCTAGAAAATATTATTGGTAATAATTTAGGAAAGTCTCAAAGCTTGAGAGGTGTGAGAAGAGGGGGTGAGGGGTGGTATTTAAAGTGGAGGAGAGAGGTGTTTTCTAATTATTTAATCCATTAGTTTATTATTTTGATCGATACAAGAAATAGTGTTGATTATTGGACTAAATATACTAATTAGATCATGTGAGTTTGAACCAATGGTTCTTACATCATCCATGACTCCAGTAAGAGTGTATTTAACTTATAATGTATATAAACCTTAAATTAATGTATTCTATTATTCACAGAAAATTCAAGTATTTCAGAAAAATACTAAAAATACTCCCTAAAAATTTTTAAATGTTTAGAATTAAAAAAACTCTATTTTATCAAATTAATTTTCTAAATATGATTAATTTAATTTTTAATTAAAATCATCATTTACATAAAAAATATAGATTTTAAAATTATAACTGATTTTGTAACAATTTAAAAAAAATTACTTAATGTCTCATAAAATTATCTTAAAATTGTAAAAAATTAAAATATTAATTTATGGATTCATTTTATGAAAATAATTTTTCTTTTAAATTAATAAATTAATCAGAAAAATGTAATTAAATATTTATGACATACAAAAATGTCAACACTTAATTAATAATTTATGAAACATTTATTTACTTAGACTATGATATAATTATTCCATACATAAATTTATAAGATTCCTAAATTTTATTTATACATTCATGGATGTGATCACTATTCATTTGGCCAGTTTACTATTCAAAATGGTCATACAACTATTTCTAAGGTAAAGTTACTATTCCATCAGTATTGGTTCCTTAAATTCTAGAAATACTTCTTTTTTAATTAATTATTCATTTATAAAGTTTTTATTATGGTCTATAAGTAATTTTATGTGATTTATACTATATGAAATTACTAAAAGAAGGCAGAAATTCCATTGATAAAAGTTTGGGTCATTATAACATCTCATATTAAATCAATTAATAATAAATGAAAACACATAAAAAACCCATCAAAACATAGATGAAAAATAGAGATATTAGAAAACGAGAAGGGAATTCCTCCAACCAAATACGTGATTCTCTGAAGAGAACTTAGGAAGAAATAAAATGAGAACCCATATTTCCCTCTCTTTTAATGAAGGTGAAATAGAAAGTATAAAAGAGGGGGAACAAGGATTGGATATTTATAATAAGTAAGCCAAGAGATTATATATAACACTTTGGTGCATTGATGGAATTAATAATGGCCAAAAATTCAGATTCCACGATGATAGAATTGCATCCCCTCTCAACCAAAAACTTCAAACCAGCACACAACACTTAGGATTCATTCAATGGTGGATCCTAGAAATCATGGATAGAAATATTTCGAGAAACAATAATGTGTCCCAGATTATTACGAACCACCACTCCCATTATAGTGGAACCTTTTCCATAAATAGTTGCATCAACATTATTCTTAACCACATGAGTTGGTGAGGGATCCATTTATAAAGGTGAGAGGGTTGTAAAGGTTTATGAACCTTTATATCATTATGTTTCAAAATATCTAACTAATATGTCATGTGATCGACCCAAAAGGAATTTTTTCTTGAAATATGGTTAAGATAATATTGTTTCTTCTCAACCAGATGATCCTGGACAAGGTACATTGAGATTCAGCCATCACCATGGGAAGTGATGCAGACCGTTTTGAAAATAGAAGAATGAATCCATTCTCTATATCCATAAAATTATCCATATTGGGATTCTAGGCATTCCAAAAGTTTCTAACCCATTAAAAGAATAAAATATCAGGCAAGGGAGTCTTCATTTTTTTAACACAAAAGGTGAAATAGGGATCCTCATAAAAATTATGTATTGAGAGAAACTCCTTTTTCAAGAGGATTCCCATGCAGGATTTCTAACATAAATATTAGGCCATGTGAGGAACTGTCAGGTGCCACATATGCTTCAAGAAATTATCATTTTTAGGGATATGTATTCTGAGGTCCATCTTATATATATATATATTTCTCTAAGTAGCATCAAAATCATTCAATTACCTAACATAGCCTATTATGGCCCATATATATCATGAAAGGGATACTAAGACTAACCCAATTATCTACTTAATTAAACACTTCATTCAGTTTATCAACACTCCATCTATTACCTACATCATTAAAGAGGGTGAAAACCATAGAATCCTTCAAATTAGTAACCAATGGGGATGTTTCCATCACCTCACCACCATCGACAAGCCACGGGTCTCTCTAGATATTGATTTTAGTTCCATACTCGAATCTCTAATAGAGACCCATCTATAGAGGATCACTTAAACCCTAGAGACTTCTTTAAAATAAGCTAGGGTGGGGGTTGAGGGTAGCACTGAAAAATACTGAATGAGTGAAATGTTTGGCCTTGATGGTATGAACACATAGGAAACTGGGGTTATGTATCAACCACCACCATTTATTTTATAAAATATCTAAATTGAATGAGTGCATGTACCAAAAACCCATACAACCTCAAGATTTAAAAAGACACATTTTATCCTAAGGTAGCCAATAAACAATTTTTCATCTTCCATTCATATCCCACTATAAATTGGCAAGGTGGGAGAGAATTTTTTCAATAACATGACCAAAAATCTTAGATAAGTACATAAAGTATGCCAGAATTGATTGGGTCTCCACCTTAAGAAGTGTTTCCTTTCCTACTCTAGAGATCCTCTTAAAATTCCAACCCTTGATTTTATTTTTCCATCCTGTCCAAAATGATTGATAATATCTCCCTTTAAAATAAATCAAGAATTATAAGAATCCCAAGATATATATTATGTTTCTCAACCACCCAACTACCTGATATTTTGGAAATATCTTCTTTTATTCTATGAGAAAAAACTGACCTAAAAGATATTTCAAATTTAGAAAGATTAACTAATTTTCTAGATTCCTTCTCATATATTTGGATAAGCATTCACATAAAATTTAATTATTCAATGGTTTCCCCTTAAAAATTAAAGAAATCATCATTAAATAAGAGATGAGAAATGGGAGGGCTTCGCCTACATACCTTTTCCCCATGAAGAAAAAAAAGCATTAGTTGCCACTAAAATTATATTAGAGAAAACAACAGCCACCAGAATAAAAAGGAAAGTGGAGAGAGGGTCTCCCAGATTAAGCCTCATAGAAGGGAAAAATCATGAGAAAGTGTTCCATTAGTGTTAACCCTAATGAAGACCAAGGATACACAACACATGATTACCTCAATCTGTTTAGGGAAAATCCCATTTTTAATATAACAAATAAGAGAAAAGTCCATTCAACACTTTAACAGGACTTTATCATATAAATTTTCCATGTCATGATTCTTATTTTTGAAAGATAAATTGTTTTCATAGAATATAAAACTTAATGTAAAACAATGTAATTATCTGATATAAGACTTTTTTGCATAAACATTCTCTGATTTTCAGAAATAATATAGGGAAACCAAAGGTACAGATGGTTGACCAGGACCTTGTAGAAGATTTTTAAGATCACATTGCTCAAAATAATATGCCTTAAATCTAAAATCATGGGTGTTTTTTTTATTTAATATATTATAGTGATAAAATTTTTATTCAACACATAAAATTTTTCATTCCCTGCCCAAAGATCTTTCATAAGGAGAAAAATATCTTATATGAAAATATGACAGTATTTTTTAAAGAATGTTGTGTGGAATCCATATAATCTTGGTTCTTTATTTGGGTGGATCTTTCTAATAACCAAAAGGATTTCAATATTTGAAAAATTATGCATGAGTTAATGGGTCATACCCTATGTGATAACTTGATTAATACAAAGGCAATATCAGAAGAAATGAATGACTCCCCTTTTATATAAAGATCCTAGAAAAATGCAAGATGACATCATGAATTCCATCTTCATATTACACTTTACACCATTCTTCATTTATTTTGTAGGAGATAGAATTTTTTCACCAATTGTTGGAGGATTTATAGTGAAAATAAAATGTGTTGGAATCACACTCCTTTATCTGGTTTTAATGATCATGTAACACCTAGAATCTCTCTTTAATTTTAAATAACACCTCTATTTCTATTTCTAGCCTGGTAATATTGATAATCAAAGAATCGGTTGGATTATGAGAGTATAGATCATTTAGTCTTCTCTCAATAAAATTAGAGTATCAGTTAAGCTAGAATAATTTTGATAGACTCCACTATTTTAATCCAATGGATGATTTTGGAAATTAATATTCATATTAGTATCCCCTAATTTCCTGTATAACCATAAAACCTATTCACATTCCCTATCATATTCTCAGAATCTTTCAAATCTAATGGTATTTTTATGCCATGGTTTCTTTAGTCTCTAATCTATATCGTTATGGATTGGGCTGTGATCAGAGGTAGCATGAGTCAAAAGGGTCACTGGAAAAATCCAAACAATTTAGTTCACTTAGAATATCCCAAGAATCTATCCAAACATTCAACAATACAATTATAATCCAAATTCCCATGGAACCACATAAATGGGTTTCCTGAATACCCAAGATCAACAATTTATGCACTATGAATTATCTATTATAAATCTCTCATAGGTGAATAAGGTCTAAAGGAACCCCCTAACTTTTTATTTTGAAATAAAATTTTATTGAAATCCCCACCAACAAGAAGACAACCAGGAAATGACACATGAATCATCTTGAGAATATTCCAAGATTTCTATTTTTCTCTATGACGGTGCCATCCATATAATTCAATGAAGTTCCACATCATTAAATGAAGAAGATGGATAAAATAAATAATATGGTTGAGGAATAAAGAATTCAACCTAATACCCATATCTTTCCTCCATAGAAGGTAGGTTATGACCGACTAACTTGAACAAGAGATGGAAAAATAGTTTTGGAATCCATAATTTCTTGTAATACAATCCATATCCTTATTTTATAATATGATTTTAGACAATAAAACCATATCAAGGAGAATTTTAGCGCAACAACAATGAATAATACAAACTGAGCGTGGGTTGACAATCCCACGTTAGTTTAATCATAAGATTATAATAATTATGGGTGGGGATAGTTTAAGCTATCCTTCACCTCTGAAATTTATATAATGGAACCTTCAACAAACACATTCCATATTTTTTTATGTCTCTCATCGATCATTGTATCCTAGAACTATATTTAGGGGCCATCCATATCTATTGCATTCAGATCAAAGCCATTATCTCCTCCCCATTTTATTTTCCATATCTTCTCTTTTTAGGTCTGACTGAAGCAGTTTCTCTAGGATCTGCACCTTTCATG
Source organism: Viscum album (assembly GCA_963277665.1). Taxonomy (NCBI): domain Eukaryota; kingdom Viridiplantae; phylum Streptophyta; class Magnoliopsida; order Santalales; family Viscaceae; genus Viscum; species Viscum album. Next base: position 1,762,899,731 of record OY728136.1, on the reverse strand, counting down.
GAGGATAACATTAACGCGATGAAGGACCAGGTGGTTTCCTGGTCTGTTGGGTCAGTAAATAACCGCTTCGTGAAGGTGGGTGGTCTTTATCCTTAAGAGGTATCAGGATCTCCCTAGGGATTTCATTATTATCCTGAGAGGGTTCAGCCAATGATTCATGAGGGTTTCCAAAAATTTGGTTTTTATCTCTAGTAACCTAATTCTACATATGCTTGGACTACAAATGGAAATGTTGTTCCAAGTGAAAAATTGGTGGCCCCATCATGATGGTATTGTTTTTTGTTGGGTCTGCATTCATGCATAAATCTTCTAAAATCATCTCCCTATCTCTTTGTTTCCCTACTTTAGAAATGAATTATATCATTTAATTATTTGCACGTATCCATGGTCCATATTGGAATATAGTTTTCTCATCTACATCTATCGACTTAGAGATAAATTCTTTCTATGTATGCCCATACATCCATATAATAAATAGAATACTACTAAATTTTCATATTTAAAATACATCCATAGCTTCACATCTTCAATAGAAAGAAAAATTCCACACATAAGTGGCTAAACAACATCTATTTTCACTCTAATCTGGATATTCTATCCCTAGTGTATTGGATCTGATCAATATCATTCTAAAAACTCTCGAATTTGGTCCCCTATTTTATTCAAATTCCATTCTGATATACTACAAAAGTGGATTCCTTTGAGTCGAATCTAGATGGTTTTTTTAGAAAATGATATTTTATGAATGTCACATTCATTATTATGGTCTTCTATAATGATAATATGATAATAAAATGGACACATACATCCTTTAAGGAACTTATATTTGTTTAAAATATTGAAGCATTTTAATATCAACAGGCCCTAACCTATTTCTTTGATACCCACTCCGTCCTCCAGAATCTAAACATTTTGAATCGCATTTTTTTGGGTATTCAAATTAAACGGTAGGTTGATGATAAATTTACTAATGAACAAGAGATATATTTGGTGGTTAAGGAATGAATGATTATCATTTTTTGTTATAATAACCATTATTTATTTATCTTCCTGCAAAATATTCTTTCATCGGGTTATTTGATTTGATACCATTACATCACTAATCTTGACAAATATCCATAGGGCTTTTTCATAGTAATATTTATAGTGGGTATAACATACGTAGTGATGTTATAAATGCACCAACAAATGAATAAGATATCACTATTGAAATGAACACAAACCTATATACCAATACAAAAATACCAAGAATCCTCCACTCTAGAAAACTAATGAAGCCAGACGAAAGGAATGAAGGAGAAAGTAATATAGATAGTCTGGTGATCCATGGGATTCGATGCCAACATTGACTGATGAAACAAATCCCTGTCAAACCTAGGAAACCCAAACTCTAGGAGAAACAAAGGGCCACACTCTCAGAGTTGAGAGATGTATTAACATATAAACACTTGTTCATATATATTATATATATAAATCATATAAATTTGTGCAAATATATGTGTGGGGTTTATTTCTAACATATTTAAAAAAATTATATTAAATAGAAATTGAGAATAAAAATTCAATTTAAATAAAAATTTTGTGTATATAATATATAATTTTATGATTAAATTTAAAATATTAAAATAAATATTTCAAAAAAATATATAAATTTATTTTTTAAATATAAAATTCAATTGAAAATTTAAATTTAAATAATATAAAATTTAAAATCAAAATTAAATTTGAAATTAAAATATTTAATGTAATGTTATGTAAATAAAAAATTAAATTTATATATCTATGTTCACCTATGGATTTTATATTTAAATATAATTAATAATACATTTATATATTAAAATATAATTTAATATATTTATTTGTGAAAATATAATTTGATATATTTATTTATGTAAATATAATTTATATTTATCCAATTTATAATATATTTAATATATATATATTGATTATTTACATATGTAAATATAATATGGATGTATGGATCTATATATTACATGTGGAATGCCTACAGGTGGGTTCGTTCTCATAATCTCCACTATTAGAGATTACCAAGGGTGAACTTTGTGAGAAGAAATATCAATGTATTATTAGTATTCTAACCTAGATTACCTATATCATATGTGTCCACTTAGATGATTTCATCCATCCATAGAACATGTATTTTAATAATATTAACATTTCAATTCAAGTGTCTAATCATAGTGGGGAACTATTATGACCATTAAAATTGGAAGACACTCTTAGGAAATTATTACACTGATATTACATAGAAAATAATTGTTAGGTGATAATATGTCTATTAATATTTATTACCATGAATATAAAAGTATTCAAAAGTATAAAGTAGTTGATTCTAATATATCAACTCCAATAGACTCCCACTTGTACAATATCAAACACCACCCTTTTTCAATGCTAGATAAGAGTGCTGATAAAGGGGTTACTTTTATCCTCACTAGAAAAACATATTGATAAAAGGTTCTCTTATGAGAGATAAAAATAAGAAGTGATAAAATACCACCTTTCTCAGCTCTTTTTTTAACATTGATTAAAGTACCCTTTAGCAGCGTTTTTTGATGATGACGTTAAAGGGAATATTTTATAAAGAAATTTTATATTATTAAAAAATGTTTAATAAATAATTAAAAAATAATTTTAATTAATAATTTTATAATTATTATCAATTAATAGTCATTTAATAATAGTTGGATGACATAAAAAGTTAATAAATTAATTTTATAAAATATGATTTGAACTCCAAACGGTCATAACTTTTGATTCGGGTGTTCGTTTGGGGCCTACCACATATCAAATCAAATCTTGAAAAGAGATATATGTCATGTTTTCCTAAGGGGTGGCATGGCCTATAGAGACCCAAACTTCTAATATATATATATTACATCATTTTATATGAATATTCATTACATTACACAAACAAATTCCTATGGATCATAAAGGTATAGTGACTTTGAAAACTTGGACAGATAAACAACTGGTCCATAAGTGAGATACATCATCTCCCACAATGTTCTTCATAACTATAACCCTTCCTATACATATCATATATAATACATTCAATCATACCATGTGGAAATGAAACATAGTAAATGGTGAGTGCAGAAACTCAGTAAGGGTAAACAAGGGAGATATCTACATATCATGAGTATAAGGGTATGAGAATGAGAATAACATTTGAAAACCATGTCATTCATATCATAGATAATAACATATGTCATTGAATAAATCTTAGTAGTTAATAAGACTTGAATAATAATGGAATCAAAATACATGAACCATGAAAACATAAACTTACAATAAGACATAGATTTATGGCATACACATAACATAGAAAATCATTTCCTTAGTATTTCAAGGCTCATTTACAAGACTATCATACTAGAATGGGTTTGCTCTTAAAACCATTTTAGTGGTCAAGGTTCACCCCCCAATACTATCATAGTGTATATATTTCCTTACTGGAATGGGTTCTCACCTCATTCCAATACTTTTCATCTCATGATATTTCAATATTTACCTAATGCATTGGAGAGAGATATATTTCCCACCCATCACATAATGAAAATAAAATATACATGTGCCATAAGATCATAAAACCTTCATCATATTAGAACCCATTAAAACAAATGGTTTTCATAAAAATTTCATCATACCATAATCTATGGAAAAGAAATAGGTCTCATAATTATTTCATCATTTCATCAAATCACAACCTGTGAAAAAATAAGTGGTAAGCAGTTTATCATGATACTACTAGTGAAAAAGAAACGTATTTCAAAAAAATATTCTCATTATAAATATAAACCATCTATAGAAAGAATAAATATGGTATAAATGAATCATATACCCAATATATATTATGTAACACAAAAGGATGTCCTCTAATATAGAAAATGATTTTGAAATAAAAATCACATGAAATGTTTCATGAGGAAATCATCCTTTCTTTGAAATTAACTTTTATTAAAATTAAAAATATATAAAATATTATGGGAATCATTTTGTTTTAAAATAAACTTAAAAACTTATAAATTAATATTCAAAAAAATAATGGTCACAAAATTGGAAAATTATTTTCATGTTGCGTACATGTTAAAAACAATTCCTTTCACATTTTTGGTAAAATCCAAATGGGCCTTATTAAGAAAATGATATAAATATTCCTTTTAAAAAAATTAAAATGAAAAAAATTAGTAAGAATTTATTTAATAAATAATTTTTATAATGTTAAAAAAAATTGATAACATTTTTAGAAATCATGGTTTTAGAAGAAAAGGGTTTTTTAACCAAAGAGGGAAATAATAAATAATCCCAATAAGCAATGAGATTCTAACATCAAACCCATACGACTTTGGTAACTTTTAAATCATAAGACCCGTTAAAGAATAACATAAAATGAAACTTTAAATAGCATTAAAATAAGTATATTCAAGATATAAAATGTCAAAGTTTCAGTATATGCACCTCTTAAAAGATGATAGTTTTATAACATAATTTATGTCTAAAAGAAAAAAATTTAGAAAAACATCCCTCACCTTAAGTCTCAACTTCCTTTGTACACATTAAAACCTCACATGTAATAAACATATTTTTATTATACATATATTAAAGAGCCATATATATATATATATCTTACCATATATTATTTCCTTAATAACTTTTATAACCCATTTATTAAAAAAATCCATGTTAATATCATGTTTCAGGCATATTTGCTTTGTTTTTTGTGCGTGTTTTGATTTTTTATTTTTTGATCCTATTAATTTTATCATGGTTTCATAATATATTTAATTTTAAACATTATTTAAATATCGTATATATTCAAGTACATTCCATGTAAATGATGCTTGAGGTTGGTGGCTTGTGCTGTTTCTCTTGGGATGGAAGTTGTTTGTCCTTGAAGGTCCTTGTCTTATTGGATTAAGTCTTACATTGATGATCGTGGTTCTACAAGTGCGAATGATTCCTGAATTCTAGGATTTTTATTTTCTAGTGGGATTTTTTTTTCTAGAGTGGTACTTCATATCTCTTCATGTGTTCATGTCTACTTGTTCATGTACCTCTGAAACATGTCTTCTGAATTTACTCACCTCAAATTTGATCATACACTGATGTCTTCTGCTCAGAATAAGCTTGATGTGTTCCTCTAGTTTTCTAAAAGTTTGTTATGATTTCCATTTTTCCATAAGGTGCATGTCTCTTGATGATCTAAACCAAGAAGGGTCATTTTTTATCATTCTAGTTGTCGTCCTACTTCTTCCCTGCTGAAGCTTGCAGTTTTTGGATTTTTTAGTATTGGGGAAAGATGATGCAATTTTGGTGACCACTAAAGTTTGACATCATATGGTTTTTGTGATTTTGGGTTTATTTTCAACTTTCCTTAATGGAGGATGTATTTGAAAGATCAATAACAGGGCTTCCCAAACTTGTGTTATGCAATCCAATATTTTGTTTGTTTTTCTTAGAAACATCAGATTGTATTCCCCTCAACCCCCAGTTGGTGTAAGATATTTACACCTCATGTTTGTACTTCAACCCTTTATTTTAATAAATTCCCTTGGGGAATGAATTGGGAAACCAATTCATGTCACCGCTTTTAAAAAAAACATCCCATATGAAGCTTGAAAAAATTACATCGCTTCATAAGGAGGTGGTCTGTCATGAACTTGAGAAATGTTGTCATATTCCCGCTAAATGGAAATTAAGAAGGTATATGTGATATAATAATTCCAAAATAATATTAATATAATAAATATCATATAAAAAATCAATCATTATATTCAGTTGTGAGAGGTGTTTTTAGAAAATAAATAACATCAGTTCGTGAGGTGGTAGTCCAAGGTACACACAAATGATGATTTTGTATCAAATTTGATGGAAGAGGAGATGTATATATGTTATTCCATTCTCATAATAAAATATCAGTATATTGGAGATATGATTTTTATTATATTTTCATAATAGAAAAATATTTTATGGAGGTGGAAGATGAAATAAAATATAAACACTCATTGAAGAACATTACCTCTTCTTTCAGTAACCTCATTTGGTTTTCACTAAAATCATTACTAGATTGGATTTATTATAAAAATAAGGATTATAGGATGATATTAGGAATTTAATTATGGGATTTTTTCATGTATTTTCAGAAAAAAAAATGGTTTTTTAAATTATGAAGAGGGGAGGGGTGGCCTTTTATAAGTGGGGGATAGGACACACTAGTTATTTTTGAAAATAATAAGGTGTAACAACATTTTTCATATGAAAAAAAAACCCAAAATGGTTCATTATAGAACCTTATAGGTTTTAAGTTCTAACAATGTCCATATATTTTGTTTTTGTACAATTTTTGGGTCATTTTTAACCCTAATCGTTTTAGTTTAATCCCCAGGAAACCTATTTTTTACCTTTACCATCGTAAATAATTTTTAATAATTTTACTATGAATTATTGATAAAAATAAATTCAAACCTATTATATAATATAAATTAATATAATTTCAAATATTGAATCCAGTTTTTAAAATTCCATTCACCAAATTGGTTAAATTTAAATTAAAAGTAAACCCATAGATGTAGTGATAAAGTAGTTTTCCAAAGAGAAAATGTTCAAAAGTTTAAAAAGTTTTTGTATCATAATTCATTATGAAAATGATTCCAATGACCTAAATTTTATTAATAAATATATAATTTTACGAATTTTACTTTTAAATCCATTTTAAAAAAAATAAACCTTATAAATTCTTTAAATGAAAAGGCCATTTTAAATAAAAAATAATATTTATTCCAATTCATTGAAAAAATTATCTTTTCAAAAAAACCCAAACTTCAAGCTAAGATAATTTTAAAATACTGATTCAAAAAATAATTTCTATTTTAGAAAATTAATTTTTTAAAAGTTTCAATACATAATTTTATTCTATTTCTTAAAAAATAAATTTAAACATATTTTTTGAGAAAATAGTATTTTTGAAATAAATAATGACTTTACCAAAAATTAAATGCCTTTTATGAATATACTTTCACCATATAAACCATTAAAATTAATTTTTAAAATTTTGTTATTACTATTTATATCACCAAGTTTAATGCTCATTTAATACTGGTCGGTTTTAAATAATAATATTAATAGTTTTTCAAAAATCATTAAAACTCAGTATCGCATGTAATGCAAGCAATTGAAGAAATTAAATGTATTCAGAAAAAATCATAAAATCGCAGGGTATTACATTATACCATCTTAAAATGAATTTAACCCTAAAAAATTATCCCTTTAACACAAAAAAATGATGATGCTTCTTCCTCGTCATTTTCTCTAGTTCTCATATAGTTTCCTCAAACTAGTGGTTTTGCCACAAAACTTTGACAAGGTGGTCTTGTTTTATAGAAATTTCTCTATTCAATCCAAAATTTCAACCAATTATTCCTCAAAAGAAATATCTTTCTCCAATGGTATGACCTATAAGTTCATTACATGTGAAGAGTTAGGTATGTAATTCCTCAAGAGGGATGCATGGAACACATAATGAACTTGAGGGAAGTTTGGTGGAAGCACCAACTGATTAGCTACCATCCTGATACGATCAAGAATTTCAAAGATGTGACAACCCTGATTTTTTATTACAACGTAAACAATATTTGTTACATAAAACTCCACTTGATACAAAAAAAATATCGAGAGGTTTAATGTCTTTGGTGATTAGGATCATTACATAAAAACTTAAAATAAGAAATACAACATCTTTATTGAAAACATCCTTTACATGACCACTACATTCCCTCGTACTTAGCATTGCATGGGATAACCTGAGGACATGCATAAGAAAAGGGTGAGCTATAAAGCCCAGTAAGGGAGTACACATGGAATAACATGAGGATTACAATGCATGTTAGACAATAGGAATATCAATAGATCATAAAAGAAACATGAACATAAAGGCATGATAAATCATTATAATCATAACATGGAAATGTGGCAACAACACTTAACATGGAATTAGCATGAGCCAGGTCTCATTGCACATAAAGCATGAGCAAACCCTCATTGCACATGAAGCACAAGTAAACCCTCATTGTACTTGAATTAGAATGATTCAACACTCATTGCACATGAAGTATCATGATACTATACTTTACCCAATGCATTGGAGCGCTATAAGGGTGCACCCTTCTTAAACATTTCATTTCATGCATAAGTGTGCCACATGGATCATAAAACATGGATTCATAAAAAATAATCATTTATTCCATGATAAAGTAATGTAGAATTAATACATGAAACTTTTTAATCAATAATTAAATGTGCATAAAGGTTAATACCCTTGATGGAGAAATGGGCATGGTATCCACTACACAATGGCAGTGGCTTTAGAAAATCGGTGCAATTTCGGCAGCATAACGGCGTGACATAAGAATTCATAAAAATGGTTGATGAGAGAGAAAGGGGTTAATTATCATATTTACATGTAATGGAAAGTAGGTAGGTCATTTAGATACATGTCCCAAAAATTGTAATGTAATTTAGATTCATGATACAAAAGTGTTGCTTGAATGTAAAAGAAGAGAAAGAAGTTCTTTTCAGAATTTTGGCATAGTAACAGGTGTACATGGGAGGCATTTAATGAGAGAGAAAGGGGTCTAACATCATTAAAACAATAATAGGGCAGTATGGGGGAGGTGAGAAACCATACCCCAACATTCATAATTGAAATTAAATGGGAAATACAGCTTAAAGAAAATTGACAAATATGAGAAAGGAAGAAAAAAACCCTTACTTGGAAGTGTGCTTACAAAGGCTAGAGAGAGGCTTGTGAGAGGCTTCTTGGGAGCTTGGGGAACCTTGGGAGGATTATATAGAGAGTAGGGCAGAGGTTGGACGAACTTTAAAGGCTTTGAGTGGGGAGGAAGTGGGAGCTTGGGTGGGTTCATATAGAAAAGGTGAGGGAATTCTTTATTATTTAGGTTTGGGACTCCTTATATTAAATTAATCCAAACCACAAACCATCCCATGGTTTTTGCCCATGGTTTTTTTAAAAGGGAATAAGAAAACAATATTTGATAAGGCCAAAGTCCGAACTTCTTAAAATATTAGGGTTGCTTATGTGGAGGTGAGTCACACTCCCATGGAAATTAATTTAAAAAGGCAAGGTGTTGAATAAGTCTTGAGGGGTCCATTAATGCTTTGAAAAGTAAGTTAAAGAAACCCAAAATCACATTATTTTAATGTTAAAACATATATTGGCCGAACATAAAGATTATAGTATTTTATTACATCACTATTGGGTCATTATGATTTCATAAAACACGTTATATATTTAAACGGTATTTAATTTTTACTCAAAAATTTGACTGTCTCAGAAATTTATGAAAAATTCACCTTTGGATAATTTCGACGTCCTGATTCCAAAAATAACATTTATTTTATCTAAATAATTTTCTAAATATGTTAATTTTCACTTTTAAAATAAAAACCTACATTTATCGAAAATTCACAGGTTTGGACAGAAATGGCTTTCAAACCTTAATAAAAATTATAATTGCATTCATAAAATTATAAGATCATTTATATTTAATATAAATTAATTTAATAATAAAAATAATATTTTATTAATATATTATTTAATACAAAAATCCATTAATTTAACAAAATAGATTTCTTAATTAAATAATAATTAAAAACACTATTTGTACTTTAAAAACTATTTACAATGTATCAAAAATGACTATAAATTATATTCATTATTATATAAAAAAATAATGTACATGAACATAGTACTACTTATTTGTTACATAATCCCTTAAAATATATGCATAAGACCTAAGGGTAAGGTGTGCGATGGTGACAGACTCTTGGGGTGGCTCGGATAGCATCGATCGAGTGGTAATTTCAATCTACTTCCACTTTTCCCGTAGATGGTCACGTTCGAGCTTGACAAGATGAAGCTCAGCTTGGGCTTGGTCAAGGGCAAAGCCCAAAGACGCCACCTCTTTTCCGAGCTCCGATAAATGGGCTTTGTACAGAGCAATTCTACTGGACGAGGCCATCGCTTCTTTTGTCTAAGTAAAATTGGATGTGTTAAAGCCCTATATTTATACTAATCATGTGATCACTGTTCAACGGCTATATTAGCAATGGTAGAAATTCTAAACATAAAACCAATGAAGTTGACATTTTATATAAACATAAAGATACATTTAATTAGACCAAGAGGGATTTCCATTAATGAAACTTTCGGTCGTTACAATATTCCACCCTTAAGAAATTCCACCCTCGAAATTTTCCTTTTCCCACACTAAAAAAAATGTGGGTAACTCAACTTCATCATATCCTCCGATTCCCAAGTTGCTTCTTCAAACTTGTGGTTTCTCCACAACACCTTGATGAGGGGCATTGTATTATTTCGTAGAACTTTTTCTCTATGATCTAAGATCTTTACTGGTTGCTCCTCATAAGAAAGATCATCTTCCAATTGTACCACATCAGAAGAGAGTTCATTTGAAGGGTCCGGTATGTACTTCCTTAAGAGGGATACATTAAAGACATCATGTACTTTGGCCATAGTAGGTGGAAGTTCTAGTCGATAGGCCACAGCCCCGACACGATCAAGAATCTCGAAGGGGCTGATGTACCTTGTACTTAACTTCCCTTTCTTTCCAAACCTCATAAACTTCTTCCATGGAGATATGTGTAGAAAAACCATATCTCCAACTTTAAACTCAAGGTCTCGTCGACGGTTATCTACATAACTCTTCTATCGACTCTGAGCTACCTTGATATGCTGATGAATGGTTTTCACCTTCTCCACCATTTCCTCGACCATTTCTAGTCCAAGCAGCTTACGTTCACCGACCTCATCCCAACATGCCGGTGTTTTGCACCTTTTACCATACAGGGCTTTATATGGTTCCATTTGGATGCTTGAGTGGAAACTATTATTATAATAGAACTCAACCAAAGGAAGATGTTGATCTCATCCTCCTTTAAAGTCCTTTAAGAACGCTCTCAACATATCCTCAAGTGTTTGGATAGTCTGCTCAGATTGGCCATCAGTTTGAGGATGATAGGATGTACTAAAGTTCAGTTCAGTATTCAGAGCATGTTGAAGACTCTTCCAAAACATAGAGGTGAATCTTGGATCTCAGTCAGACACAATATATAGTGGTACTCCATGAAACCTTACCACTTCCCTGATAGGTATCCATGCCAATTGATCTAATGAGAAATCTTCCCGAATAGCAATGAAGTGTGCAGTCTTTCTTAGACGATCCACAACAACCCAGATTGCACTGTTGCCTTTGGATGTCCTTGGAAATCCGGTGACAAAGTCCATGGTGATGTTCTCCCATTTCCATTCTAGTATAGGCAATGGTTGCATCATCTCCTTATACTTCTACCTCTCTGCCTTCACTTGCTGACACACCAGGCACTTTGATGTATATTCAGCAATCTCCTTCTTCATATTATCCCACCAAAATTTTTATCGGAGATCTCGATACATCTTTGTGCTCCCTGGGTGAATAGAGAAATTTGAACTATGTGCGTCATCCAAAAGTTCCTTCTTCAGCTCTGGACTTGATGGAGCACATAGTATTTTCCAAAACTGTACAATTCATTCTTCATTAACATTAAACTCCGAGGATTTCCCCTTTTTGATAGCTTCCACTTTTTTTTGAATTCCCACATCATCCTTTTGAGCATCCTTTAACCTTTCTAAAAGAGATGGTTGAGCAATCATTTGTGAAAGGATTGATGATGTTCCCTTCTCTATGATTCCCATGTCTATCTTCATCAAGTCTAAGAAGATTGGATCCTTCTCAATTCTCATCATTGATAGAATCGTTGGATCCTTTCTACTTAGGGCATCTGCCACCATGTTCGCTTTCCCATGGTGGTAATGTATTGAACAGTCATAATCCTTGATGAGATCTATCCATCTTCTCTGGCTCATATTAATCTCTTTCTACGTGAATATATATTTAAGACTCTTGTGGTCAGTATATATCTCACATTTCTCTCCATGGAGATAATGCCGCCAGATTTTCAAGGCAAAGATCACAGCCACCAACTCCAGATAATGTGTTGGATAGTTTCGCTCATGAATTTTCAACTACCTTGAGTCATAGGATATCACTTTATCATTCTACATCATCACACAGCCTAATCCCTTCTTTGAATCATCACTGAATACCACAAAAAGTTCCCCACTTGTGGGTAAAGTGAGCATGGGCGCAGTGATAAGCCTCCTTTTCAACTCCTTGAAGCATTCTTCGCATTCATCACTCCATGCAAACTTTACTCCCTTCCGAGTTAGCTTGGTAAGAGGGTTGGACAATCGTGAGAAATTTCTCACAAATCCTCGATAATATCCAGCTAACCCCAAGAAGCTACGGATATCCGTTACCGATGTTGGCCTCTGCCATCCCTCAATTGCATCTATTTTGGAGGGATCCACAGAAATCCCATTGCTTGTGATGATATGTCCCAACAATGATACTTAATTCAACCAGAACTCACACTTGTTGTACTTTGCATAGAGCTTCTCCTTGCGCAAAGTCTCCAGTACAGTTCTTAAATACTCCTCATGATCCTCCTTGGTTTTGGAGTATATTAGAATATCATCTATAAAGACTACCACAAATTTGTCGAGGTAATCTCTAAAGACTCTATTCATTAAGTCCATGAATATTTCTGGAGCATTGGTGAGTTCGAAATGCATTACTATGAATTTATTGTGCCCGTATATTGTACGAAAAGTAGTCTTGGGGACATCTTCCTTCTTCACCCTTGATAATATCCCAACCGCAAGTCCACCAGGGAGAAGTATTGTGCTCCACGCAGCTGATAAAAAAAGTCATCAATCCATGGAAGAGGATACATTTTCTTTATCATGATTTTGTTAAGTTCACAATAATCAATGCAAAGCTGCATTGACCCATCCTTCTTCTTGACAAAAAGGACTGGTGCACCCCATGGTGAAGCACTTGGGAGTATAAACCCTTTATCTAGATTCTCCTGTAGTTGTTTCTTCATCTCTTCAACCTCAGCAACAGTCATTCTATATTGATTCTTGGATATTGGTAGCACCCTAGGTATAAGTTCAATTGAGAACTCAACATCTCTTCTAGGAGGAAGACCAGGCAGTTCCTCGGGAAACACTTCAGTGAATTCCGTCACAATAGGTATTTCTTCAAGGATGGTTTCTTCCTTGGACTCAATCATCTAAGCCAGATACGCATGCTCATAAGGCAGTAATATCCATGTTTGAGATTATGGATCTAAAAGAGATTCATCTTCCTCCTAACACTTGTAAATAATCGAGTGTCGATTCTCCATATGGAGTTTGATTTCCCTCTCCCGACAATTTATATTGGCTCTATATAAGGAAATCCAATCCATGCCAAGAATTGCATCAAATTCCACCAGATGGATTATGATGAGGTTCACTGGGAAATTAAATCCACAGATTATAATAGGGGAGGACTTCTATTCATGGGATGCAATGATCGCCCCATTTTCCTTACTCACCGACATCTTTACTTCCATGATTTGTGGTGGTGCTGGGATTGTTCTACTAAAATTTCGAGATATAAAAGAATGCATAGAACCTGAATCAAAAAGTATGTTCGCTATTCTTGAATGAATAACTAGAATACCTGTCACCACTTCGTTGTCGGGGTTCACTTCGGCATAAGTGATGGAAAAAGCTCTTCCTTGCTGCCTTGGAGGTTGTTGGTTGCCTCCGAATACCCTTGGATTAGGGAACTGATTTGAAAAATGACCTGGTTCTTTGCATTTGTAGCATTGAACAACGCACTGAGGTTCGAACAGAGTGTTCCTCTCCTCTATCGCAGCCGCGGGTCTTTCTTTCTCACAGTTAACAGCTAGGTTCCCTTCTCTTCCACACCTTAAGCATTTTCTATTACCCTTAAGGAAATTTCAAAGGTGCTTATTTCCGCACTTTTGGCAAGTGGGGTGCTGGATCTTCTTAGCACCATTGGATTTATCCATTGGACCACCAGTATTGAAGCCTATCTTACGCTTCTTGTCCCCATGATACCCCTGTGATTCCCTGATCTCCATTTCGACCTTGAGGGCACATCAGACAATTTCTTCACAGTTGTCGAAGTCAAGGATCGCTAATGCTTTCTGCAAGCTAGGATTCAGCCCACCAAAGAAGCGGTCGACCTTGCATTCGGGGGTAACGACAAAGCCAGAAGCGTATCATGCAAGCCTTGTGAAGTTTTCCTCATACGCTCCAACAGAATCTTCATCTTTTTTCTTGAGGGAAAGGAAGTCCCTTTCCATCTTAAGCCAGAGGGTGTGCGGAAAATATTTATCGAAAAACATATTCCAGAAATCCTTCCATTCCAAAGCCTCGATCTCCTCCTCAGGCTTCGTATTTTTTATCAACGTCCACCATTGATCAGCTTCACCCTCTATACGATAAGCAGCCAGGAGAACCTTCTCTTGTTCAGAACATTGAAGTATAGAGAAGATCTTTTCAATGGAGTTGATCCATTGTTCAGCGATCGTGGGATCAGATGATCCATTAAAAGTAGGAGGCCTTTGTCTTATGAATCTCTCGATAGAGACTTGTTCTTTATTAGGTGGGGTAGAACGTTCCTCTTGACCCGTGTTTCTATTCAATGCTTGAGTTAGCTGAGATAAAAGCGTGACAAAGTTCGTGATTCCTTCTCCCATTGGATTGGGCATCTCATTAGTACAGTCATCACACTGATCTTCACATCGATTGTTAGCCCGAGTCCTCCTATTACTGGCCATTGGCTGGAATAAAAGGAAATTTAGGGGTAACACATAAAGGGTAATCCAAAGACAAAATTTGATGACTTATAAATAAACTTTCATTTCCTTAACTCATGATTCTATAGGCTTCAATCTAGGCTTTTCATGATCTACTTTCTAACATATATTCTTAGGGGCATTTTTTTTAATTACCTTAATAAGGGTTCATACTAAGCTTGTGAATTTATCAAAACATATCCCCCGAGAGTTTCGTAACCAAGAGTGCATCAAGGCCCGTTGTCATGCACCAGTTCCCGTTCGAGTCTATCTCAAAGCAGTGTTTTCGGGTTTTACCCCTAGGATACATCTGTGCCAGAGCCGCCTCTACCTGCTCATATCCAGACAGGGATGTATTTGTCTGATAAACCACTTACTCAATACTTAAAAAAACTTAGGGATGTTTTTATTATACTTAGTCTTTATTTTAAGGCTTTACTAGGGTTTCCAAATCCCAAAAATAACTAAACCTATCCTCTGATACCAACTGTGACAACCCTGCTTTTTTATTACAACTTAAACATGATTTATTACATAAAACTTCACTTGATACAACAAAAAATATCGAGAGGTTTAGTGTCTTTGGGGCTTAGTATCATTACATAAAAACTTAAAACAAGAAATAAAACATCTTTATTGAAAACATCCTTTACATGACCACTACATTCCCTCATACTTAGCATTACATGGGATAACCTGAGGACATGCATAAGAAAAGGGTGAGCTATAAAGCCCAGTAAGGGAGTACACATGGAATAACATGAGGAGTACAATACATGTTAGACAATAGTCATATCAATAGAGAATAAAATAAACATGAACATAAATGCATGATGAAGCAAGATAATCATAACATGGAAATGTGGTAACAACACTTAACATGGAATTAGCATGAGCCAAGGCTCATTGCACATAAAGCACGAGTAAACCCTCATTGCACATGAAGCACGAGTAAACCCTTGTTGCACTTGAATTATCATGATTCAACACTCATTTCACATGACGTATCATGATACTATACTTTACCCAATGCATTGGAGCGCTATAAGGGAGCACCCTTCTTAAACATTTCATTTCATGCATAAGTGTACCACATGGATCATAAAACATCAATTCATAAAACATAATAATTTATTCCATGATAAAGGAATGTGGAATTCATACATGAAAATTTGTAATAAATAAGTAAATGTGCATAAAGGTGAATACCCTTGATGGAGAAATGGGCATGGTATCCACTACACAATGGCATTGGCTTTAGAAAATCGGTGCAATTTCGGCAGCGTAACGGCATGACATAAGAATTCATAAAAATGGTTGATGAGAGATAAAGGGGTTCCTCATCATATTTACTTGTAATGGACAGTTGGGAGGTCATTTAGATACGTGTCCCAACAATTTTAATGGAATTTAGATTCATGATACAAAAGTGTTGCATGAATGTAAAAGAAGAGAGAGAAGTTCCTTTCAGAATTTCGGCATAGTAATGGGTGTACATGGGAGGAATTTAATGAGAGAGAAAGGGGTCTCCCATAATTCAAACAATAATAGGGAAGTATGGTGGAGGTTAAAAACCATACCCCAACATTCATAATTGAAATTAAATGGGCAATACAACTTAAAGAAAATTGACAAAAATGAGAAAGGAAGAAAAAACCCATTACTTGGAAGTGTGCTTCCAAAGGCTAGAGAGAGGCTTGTGAGAGGCTTCTTGGGAGCTTGGGGAACCTTGGGAGGATTCTAGAGAGAGTAGGTCAGAGGTTGGACGAACTCAAAAGGCTTTGAGTGGGGAGGAAGTGGGAGCTTGGGTGGGTTTATATAGGAAAGGTGAGGGAATTCTTTATTATTTAGGTTTGGGACCCCTTATATTAAATTAATCCAAACCACAAAACATCCCATGGTTTTTGCCCATGTTTTTTGGAAAATGGAAGAAGAAAACAATATTTTATAAGGCCAAAGTCCGAACTTCTTAAAATATTAGGGTTTCTTATGTGGAGGTGAGTCACACTCCCATGGAAATTAATTTAAAAATGCATGGTGTTGAATAAGTCTTGAGGGGTCCATTAATGCTTTGAAAAGTAAGTTAAAAAAAACCAAAATCACATTATTTTAATGTTAAAACATATATTGTCTGAACATAAAGATTATAGTATTTTATTACATCACTATTGGGTCATTATGATGTCATAAAACACATTATATATTTAAACGGTATTTAATTTTTACTCAAAAATTTGACTGTCTCAGAAAATTATGAAAAATTTACCGTTGGATAATTTAGACGTCCTGATTCCAAAAATAACATTTATTTTATCTAAATAATTTTCTAAATATGATAATTTTAACTTTTAAAATAAAAACTGACATTTATCAAAAATTCACAGGTTTGGACAGAAATGGCTTTTAAACCTTAATAAA
Organism: Viscum album; assembly: GCA_963277665.1. Classification (NCBI taxonomy): domain Eukaryota; kingdom Viridiplantae; phylum Streptophyta; class Magnoliopsida; order Santalales; family Viscaceae; genus Viscum; species Viscum album. The sequence continues at coordinate 1,762,882,496 of OY728136.1, read as the reverse complement.
AATTATAATTGCATTAATAAAATTATAAGATAATTTATATTTAATAGAAATTAATTTAATAATAAAAATAATATATTATTAATATATTATTTAATTCAAAAATCCATTAATTTAACAAAATATATTTCTTAATTAAATAATAATTAAAAACACTATTTGTACTTTAAAAACTATTTACAATGTATCAAGAATGACTATAAATTATATTCATTATTATATAAAAAAATAATGTACATGAACATAGTACTACTTATTTGTTACATGACCCCTTAAAACAGCTGCATAAGACCTAAGGGTAAGGTGTGCGATGGTGACAGACTCTTGGGGTGGCTCAGATAGCATCGCTCGAGTGGTAATTTCAATCAACTTACACTTTTCCCGTAGACGGTCACGTTCGAGCTTGACAAGATGAAGCTAATCTTGGGCTTGGTCAAGGGAGAAGCCCAAAGCCGCCACCTATTTTACGAGCTCCGACAAATGGGCTTCGTACGGAGCAATTCTACTGGATGAGGCCATCGCTTATTTTGTCTAAGTAAAATTGGATGTGTTAAAGCCCTATATTTATACTAATCATGTGATCACTATTCAACGGCTATATTAGAAATGGTCAAAATTCTTAACATAAAACCAATGAAGTTGACATTTTATATAAACATAAAGAGACATTTAATTAGATCAAGAGGGATTTCCATTAATGAAACTTTGGGTCGTTACAAAAGAGACCAATATACCTAGGGATTTGTATTCCTTTATTCCTAAATCTCATAACCTTATTTTATGGAAAACTCATAGAAACACTTTCTCACCAACTTTAAATTCTAGATCACATCAATGATTATTTTCATAACTTTTCTACAAATTTTTTTTCCCCCTTATGTGCTACTGAATGGATATAACCTTCTAATCCATTTATTCAGTTATATCATGTTCCAATAGATTTTTTTATCTATATTCATTCCAACATGTTGGATCTCAACACTACATTCTATAGAGGGATTCATAAGGAGTCATCTAAATGCTCGAGTGAAAGCTATTGCTATATGAATACTCAATAAAAGGAAGGTGTTGGTCCCAACCACCTTTAAAATATAGAGAAAAATATCTTGACATATCCTCTAGTGTTTGAATTATTCTCTTGCACTGACCATCTATCTAAGGATGATACATTATGCTAAAACTCAATTCAGTATCAAGATCTTGTTGAAAATATTTCCAGAAATTTGAAGTAAACCTCAGATCCTGATCAAATGCAATTGAATGTGGTCCTCCATGAAACCATGCAACTTACTTAATGTATATCTTATAAATCTTATCCAAATAGAAATATTATATGATAGAGATGAAGTCTAATGGCTCTATAAGTCAATCATCAATAAACCACATAACATTGTGCCCTTTGGATGTTTTGAGGATTCCAATGAAAAAATATTCGGTGATGTATTCTTATTTCAATTGTGGTGTGGGTAATGGATGAAACATCCACTTAGACTTTTGTCTCTCACCTTAACTTTTTAACATACCAAGAACAAAGATAAAAACTTCACGATATCTCTCTTTTTTCCATCCCACCATAAATACTTTTTAAAATCTCAATAAAACTTCATTCTTCTAGGATGAATAGAGAATGAAGAACTATGATATCCCTATAACAAATACTTCTTAATATATAGTATGGATATAAAAAAATACACTATTTCTGAATATTATCATTCCATCATGATCAAGGTCAATCTTCAGAACATTTTGAACCTTCATTTTCATCTCTACATCATCCTTCTACACCTCTTTAACCTTCACTTGGATATATGGTTGTACATTCAATTGAGAAAGATAATATTTATACCCTTCAATTAGTATTTCCATATAAATCCTTTGAAAATCCAGAAATATTAGATATTTTATGGTCCTCATCATGGATAAGATAGCATGATCTTTTTGACTCAAAGTATCATCCACCTTGTTCCCTTTCCTAGAGTGTTAATTTATTGAGTATTCATAATATTTAATCGGCTCAAACCATCTTCTATGACACATATTCAACTCTTTAAGAATGAATATATACTTTAAAATTTTGTGATTGGTATATATATCAAAATTTTATTAGTAAATATAATGCCTCTATATCTTTAATAAAAAAAATACCATAGCTAATTTAAAAAAATGAGTTGGGTAATTTTTCTCATGAAACTTCAATTATCATGAGTAATAATCTATAACCATGAAATTATATGTAAGAACTTGTCCCAAAACCTTCTTAGATTCATCACTATATATTACAAACCCTTATCTACTATATATTAATGTAAGAACATGTGCTCTAACTAATCTTCTCTACAGTTCCTTGAAATTTTCCTCACATTCATCAATCCAGAGGAACTTGGATCCCATCCAAGATAATATGGTCAGTGGATTACATATTCATGACAAATTATCCAAATATAATAAATAATATCAATATAAACCAAGAAAAATATGGATCTAAGTCACTGTGGTTGGTCTAGAACATCATTCAACAGCCTTCGTCTTTGATGGATCTACCAATATATCCTCTCTTAAGATTATATAACCCAAAAATGAAACCTTTTACCTCCAAAATTAACATTTTTTAAGATTTCAAAAAGTTTCACCTTCCTTGTGATCTTAAGTATAATTATCAATTGATATTTATTCTCTTACTTGGCCTTTTAATAGATAATAATATCATCTATAAAGACTACCACAAACTGATCAAGGTGATCCATAAAGATTATATTTGTTTAATATATTAAGATAGTTGGGTAATTAATAAGATCTAATGGAATCACTATATATTTATAGTGTCTATAACTTGTACAAAATTCTAACTAAGTTATATCCTCCTTCTTAACTATAAATTCCCAAACCTCTCCACTCCATTACTTTGTGAAAATGTGGTGTTAGAAGGTGTTATGGGAGGTTAAGTTGACTTGGGGTGCGTTTGGGTGGTCTTTTAAGGGAAATTAAAGGGCAATATCTTTCGCACGGGAGGCGCACGGTTTGTCTAAACCGTGTGGCCAAACCGTGTGAGGCTGGTGTTGGAGGAAGTGGCTAAGTCACAGTTAGCGCATGATTTGTCTAACCATGCGGCCTAACCATGTGAGGAGTGTTTGGTGAGGCAGTAGCGACTGCACGGTTAGTGTAAGGTTTGTCTAACCATGAGAGAAAACCGTGCAGGCACTTAAATATAGATCCTAAAATTGTGTATCTCAACCATTTGGACTCTAACTTGATTGTTTAAGCCCTTAAGTGGACATAACTCGGGATTACCCTTCCTAGAACTTTCGAAGAATGTTCCCTTTGATTTTAGTATAATGAGGACTACAAAATAACTTAAAATATTATACTATAGTATTCCTTTTGTACCAAATTTCATAGGGTGTATCATGTGTTTCAAACCTCAAGAGAAATCTATTCTGAATGTGAACAATAATGCACACTACTTTTCTCCATAAATTTTTTGAAATATCATATTTATCCATCATTTTTCTGCACATTTCTAAAACTATTCTCTCCTTTCTATCTGAAACACCATTCTATTTTGAATTATAAGGTGTGCTATATTGATTATTGTTTTCATACTTTCTAAGATAAATTTCAAATTCATCACAAGTGTATTCTTTCCCACTATCTGATATCAGTTTTTTAATACACATACCTAGCTCTTTTTCATATTGTCTTCAATATACCTTGAATGACTTGGATGCTTTTTATTTGTGTTTGATGAAAAGTACATCAGTCATCCAAGTGAAGTCATCTATAAATTTAATAAAATAATGATCACCTAAAGTATACTTTTATATCATAGGTTTTCAAATATCTATGTGGAATAATTCCAACGGTCTTTCAGATATGATATACACCTTCTTATGATCCTTTTGAGTTATCTTCCCTTTTTGATATATTCCAAAAACTATATTTTTACTTCTCTTCAATTTAGGTAAATATATCATTGTTTCATATTTTAAATATTTTTACGGCTTCATTTCCCAATATTTCTAAGTAATTTATCCCATAGTAAGTTCTCATATTTCATGCTTAAGTAGCATGTATTGAATAGATCACCAATCAATAATAGGTTTAAATTTTTTACACTGCCTTAATAATAGTTCTTCTATAATTTTTTATTTTAATCATTCGGGTATTTTTCTTAAGTGTTCCATTATTCCCATTTTCAGAAAGTTTTCCAACACTTAACAAATTGTGTTTTACACTTCAACATACAGAACGTTGTGAGATATGAATTTATCATTTTCAATCTGAGTTGTTTTAATCAATATGATTTTCAAGGAGGATTAATTACTGAATATTAATTAACCTCCTTCGTGATTCTCGATGTTTTTAAGAGTTTTGGAATCCCCATTCATGTGGGAGGAACATCCACTATCAAGTATCCCACCCTTTGTTTTATTTATTTCCTTGAAATCCACTTCTACTAACCATGAATTTTTTTCATTAAACACTTGAACTAATTCTCTTTTTTATATGGGAGTGATTTGAATAGGTAAGATAGTTAAAAAATTCTCTATTATATTCTCCTTTTGATTACACCAACCACATAACTCTATAAGATAATCAAATATATTTTTTGTCATTAATTTGTCCCAGTTTCCTTCCTAGCCTACATTCTTCTAGAATCTACTTTCCTCTCATTGGAAAATCTCCCCCTCGGTGTTTTTCATCTCCATGGTAAATACGTGTTATACAAACATGTATACGCTTTCTTTCTGAGAACACCATAGCACCTATAATCATCCTAAAATATGAATTTGTTTGAGAATCCAATATTATATACAGAATTATTATGTCCATAATTTTGTATTCGTTGAACTAATTTGTTTTGGTTTCACTTATGATTTTGGAAAATGAATTTATTAAATATTATTCCATCATCAAGCACTTTTTTGGATAATCCCCCTTTATTCTTCCTGGTATGTCTTTGACCTGTTTTTGGATTGATACATGTAATGTTATTATCAATGGTTCTAGAATCAAATTTCTCATATGCATGATTTAGAAAAATGTTTTCAGCATCTTTGGAGGGTTCTCCCTTGACTTCAATTGATCTTTTGAGATCCTTATTGACCTTTTATCTATAATTTTAATTATAAATATATTTTTATTGTGTCATTGATAATTTTTCATCCTTCAATGAGATATTTTCTTCAAAATCCATGATCATGTTCTCATTTTCTACAAACTTCAATTTGAAAGTTTTATTTTTCTTCTATAAAAACTACTCATATTTGACTTGATCGCCTTTTTTATCAACCAATCACTTATTCTATCTTATAAGGATCTTTTTTTTCACACCCCGACCTATGATATAATTTTATTTTAATTATTTTATTCTGCCATTAAATAATTTTTTTTTGGGTCCTGGGTGAGTCTCATAAGAAATTGTTGAGTCTTTGATAAAAAGTGTGCATTTTGGGATTGACATCATTGGATGCATGGGCAGAGCACGATGCCGCATGGCTTCGACCAGGAAACTGTGTGGCCATTTCATCTTAAAACAATTCAAGTAAATAAATAAATGTTAATTAATTATGTCATTTAAAATTTTTATGGTTATTAAGAATTTTATTATTTTTATTTTTCCTGAAAACAAGACTTGTTAATTTTATTATTTTGTTATTATTATTATTATTATTATTCCTTTTATTATTTTTATTTTTATCATTATGAATTATTATTATTATTAGTATTTCTTTAATTATTATTATTATTAATACTACTATTATTATTATTATGAAGTTATTGGTTTTATTTTTCTTTATTTTATTTGGTCTTTTATTTTGGGTTTTTGGAAAACCTACTTCTCTCTCCAATTTGAGTCCCCCATTCTTTGTGTGTACAGCGCAAGTAGGGATCCTCCCAATGCCTCACTTCGTCAGTACGAGCAGGACTCATCGCTACCTCTAGCTACTTTGGCCTCCTGCTCTCTCATGCACCATGCCTCTCTACCTCACTCTGGTCCTCAGCTCCTGATCAAGCTGACCAGCCCCCGTGCCTTCCCCCTATAGCGTCGCCCTAGACCCGACCTCCCACTCCACATCCTATCAGCACCTCGACAAATCCTGTCCTTAGTATCCCCCATTACACACACCTTCGGCCAGCCGACACCGAAGAACACCCCTCCTTCTGTCCAGCACCCTCCACCTGACCCCACAGGCCTCCTGCCCTACGCACTCCAGCCAGCCGCACTCATATCCGGCTGTGGACCCCTATTCTCCCTACAACCTCCTCGCTCGCCGATGCCACCTCTAACTCCGGCTACCCCTGCCGGTGCTCCTGGCCTCCATTCGTGACCCATACTCCTTCCCGACCAGCCCTAGGACCCCCTGCTTCCCTTTGTTTTTTTGTTCAACCGGCCAACTGCCTTCTCGACCTTCTAGACGCCTCCCTATCATTCGACGAGCGGCCAACCACTTATTCTAGCATGCACAACTCCCATCCTATGGTTAAACCAGGGTATACCCATTTGTTTCATGTCCCATTTGATATTTCTATTTGATATATATATATATATATATATTACCATTTTTTAATTAGGGGTTTTGTTAATTAACTGTTGTTTTGGGTAGGTTTGATAATTTAGAACCCGTGAAAAATGATTCTGAGTGAGCGTTGTTATTGTACCTTGGTTCTGAGGTTGTGTTGTCATCCCGCATTGATCTCGAGGTAGGTTCCCATTGCAAAGACTTTTAGAATTTAAGTTTCATCTATTTAATTCATTTTTTCAACCTATATATATATGTGATATTTAATATTGTTTAACGTCTGGTTAATTTATTTATGATGAAATTTGGTAGTTAAATTCTGGTTTTTTGAAAAATAAGGATGTTTTATTACAATTTTTCACTCTGCTTGTTTAATTAAATGTCTCATTAGTTATGCACCTATTTTTTGACTCTTAGAACATGATTTAACAATTTAAATAAGTTTCTATGATGAAACTTTATTTTTGGAATCTTTCTGAGGGTTAATTAGAAACTATTTTGATGAACATTTTGTGCATCGTTGAAAAATGGTCTGATTCACCTTTTTTTATAAAGAATTTTTTGTTTCAAGGGGTTTTGGTGTTTTTTCACCCCTGAAAAAATGTATTTGTGTGTTGGAAAATGTGGATTTTGTGAAAAATGTTTTAATTGATTTTAAATTAAAATTAATAGTTGGGACTTTTTAATCTATTTGACATGAAGTGTTTAATTGTAGTCTTGTTGGTATGTGTGTGAAAAATGGTTTGGTTTGGTTGTGAGAAAGAAATGCTTTGAAGAATTTTGACAACTTTTTTAGTGGAAAGAGTGTTCCTATCACCACTTTTGAAAAATAATTTTCATTTTTAGATAAGGCTTTGATTGTGAATTTTTAAGGTCCAGTTTGGCCATTTCATGAAGTTTGAAAAAAAATATTTATTATGAAAACCCTTGTTGGGTGATTCTCATTCCTCGACTACCTGTAATGGGTGGAAGGTCCTTTTTGGGGATTCTCAGAATCTAAGGTTAGTGTTCTTCGTTTGGAACTCGTTATAATTGTTTTATTTTAAGGCATGAGAATAATCCTAGGGGATACTTGGGGTGAGACCTATTGTGTGTTATTATTATATATATACAGTGATTGGATTCTCGGCTCACATCAGTTGGCTCACACCCTTTCTAAATACTTGATACATGGGAACCTGGTATATTGAGAGAATATTATGAGAATTATTGATGCACTGGTTGGTTATGGTACTGACCAGTGACCCATAGAAAGCGGTTATTTTTGGGTTCATTGTTATGGGATTTTCCCACGGCCTTCCTGAGAAAGGATGGCCAAGAATTTGAGCATTTTGATTTCATCGTGTGTGACATGTCAACGAATATGAGGTCTCATGTAATGGTGTCTTATGGATTATTCTTGATCTCCTAGGTTCACCCATGTCTATTGACTTTCAGTTACTTGTAGTGAGGAATATAGTACTTGTATTCATATACACATTTCCCATGTTGTGTACTTACTCTTGTGCATTTTTTATTATTATTTTCCTTGAAAAGTGGTAAACTGGTTTTAGTTAGGTTTCTAAAAATGGGTTTTAAATGAAAGTGTGTAATCATGTTTGTAAAAATTTAATAAAATATAAACATCACTTTCCCTTTTCTAAAATGCCATTGACACTATTGAAATGAATCTATATTTGAAAATGGTTAAGGGCAATGGTTTCTAATTTGTTTTTAAAGTAAAATATTTAGAAAAATTAACATTTATAAATTGTAGTCCAAACTTGAAATGGTGTTTCTTTTATTTTAAAGGTAGTTAATTGGGAATAGATATTGGGATATCCTACTGAGTTTTAATACTCATGCTTGTATTTCTTTTCTGTTTTTAGTGTTTGTGAAGGCTCCAGCTTGGGTGTGATCACCTTGGAAGACACTTGATCGTTGAGTCAGAGAGTGACCCGTCGGGTCACATGAGGATAGTTCCGTCGTCGATCTCGGTTAGTGTTATCTTATTTAGTTCTTTTTAAATTTTGTGTTACATTTATTTATTAGGAGCTTCTCTTTATTATTTCCTCTACTTTTATTTATTTGTCTGGGGTGAAACCATTCTCACATTCCTTGTTGATGCCCTGGTGCTTGTCACCAGCCTGGGAGGATTGGGAATGCCTCTTGGGCCTTTCCACGGATCGGCTTGGGTGACCGGTTCAGGGTCTACATGGGTTGGTTTGTGAAAAAATGTTATTATAGGAGGTCAGCTCTTAGAGGACCTCACATTTCAGAGAGCCATTTGTTATTTGGGATGTTAAGGTAGATATAGTAGGATTGCCCAGACTCAAGGGGCAGGTGTGGGAAGAGCGTCGCAAACTCTTGCTCATTCTGATCCTCGGGTTTCCATGAGAGGTTTGGTTTAATTAGTTTCTTTGGGTTTTTATGGAACGTTTTGTTATTGGGATATGACAAAGGGAGTTGGTCTAATAGTCCCCCTAAGCCGCATAGCCTGGAAATCCATGTGGAGTTAGGGGGATGGTTCTAAAAGGTTCTTCGTGTCAGTGACATGTTTGGCATATGGCTGCCAACCATATGTTCAAGTCACCCATCAACACTAGTTCCATGTTTGAGTTTTTTTGGGCCTCTTCTGACTTATGGAAGTTGTTTATTTCAGAAAAAAAATTGGTTTTGAAAAAAATGTTTGTTTGAAATGACATGTTTAATTTGAGGATTGTTTTAAAGAAAATGGGATGAATGATTTGTTTTTCGAAAATAAAGTTTCCTTATTTTGGCCTTGGTGTTACTATGGGTGCTCACATGCAGAGTGGTATGTTGGAATATGAATGGATATCTGGTATGATAGGTTGATTCACGGGGTTGCACAGAAACATGGATGTGATTGAGACTCTAAATAATAGAAATGGCGAGGGTTTAACCCAATAATCTTGTTTTAAATTTAAGATGTTTTCAAAATGGAAAGTTTTGATGTAATGATATCTTTTTTTCTTATTTTTTGAAGTTTTTCACTTATACAGTGTTTGATTTTGATTGTTTTTATTTATTTAGTTGGACTTGATTGGGTTATTGAATTTTCATGTCCAGCGGTTATCCCCTTGAAGATTCAATGGGTGATCGTAGTACTATTTATCAACCTTAGGATTTTATGCTTGAGTTTTGAAAGCTAAATCCACCTCTCTTTTATGTTCAAGCAGAAAATTCCATAGAAAAGGAGTGGTTGCAGAAGATTCAAAGGGAATTTAACCTCGTTGAGTTTCCTGAGTCGTTGAAGTTCAAGTTTTCAACCTTTATGCTTGAGGGTTCACCATGGAAGTGGTAGTATTCAGTGTCTCGGAACAAGCCCTGTCAAGAGCTTACATGGGAGTTCTTCAAGGCTTTGTTCATTCATTAGTATTTAACTGAGGATAAAAGTGTGAGAAAGGGGATAGATATGTGTTTTATGCATTAGGGTGATAGATCAGTGTTGGAATATTTCCAATGCTGTGTATATCTAGTCTCTCATGATTTAGGGTATGTCACAGATGACTCTATGAAGGCTCGACGCTTCGAGGAGGGCCTCCGTCCCGATCTACAGTAAAAGGTGTCAGAGTCCAACCTAAATTATTTTTTCGATGTGGTGAGACAATATTTACATGTATAATCCGTAATGGCGGGAGTGCTCGAAGTATTCCTCCCTTCTTGTATACCTATGAGCAGTGGTGAAGATTCTGGAAAAGATATGACTAAGAAATTGAAAGTGGATGGAGAAAGTCGTGGAATCAAAAGGCCTCGGGATCTTTCATCAACCTCTTCAGAGTGTGAGATCTTCATGTGTTATCAGTGAGGTAAGTCGGTTCACAAAAATTCATCATGTTCAAATACTCTAAAGCCCTTCCAGGTATGTGGACACCTCGGTCACTTGCAGTGATTCTGTCAGGGCGTTTCTAAAAAACATCACGAGGGAAGTTCTCAGAAGTGATTTGTTGTTGGGTTTTTTTTTAAAGTTTCATGTCTATACTTCCTCTCAGTGTAATGGATCTCTTATCATTGTAGTGAACTGGTGGTGTTTTGGGTTTTGAAATGTATGGGAATGTCGTGGGTCTTTTGATGAAATCTGGTTTCCAATGCCAGTGTGGCTTTCATTTCGAAATCTTGTCCTTTATTTTTGTCAAATAAAAAAATATATATTTGTTTTTAGAATTATCAAAACCAGAATATGAGGTATGAGATGATTCATCCATCAAAGATCCATCCAAAATGCCTCAGAGTGAATTCATCACGTAGTCAAGAACCCTTGGTAATTTTAAGGAGTTTGGTTAAGTTTCTGCCTCTATCATGTGTTGAGACAGTTTTAGTGTTTCTGTTTGTAAATTTTCTCTTGTCGAAAATATCGTGATGAACTTATCCCTCATGCAATGTCATTAATTGGGCCTTTGGGATGTGAGTTTTCGATCAGTGGACTTTCATGGACCACCCATGTGAAACAGTTGTGGCTTGGGTTTGTGTCCAGCTCGAAGTGACGAGTCGTGAGTAGTTGTCCCTCGTAGTTTCATTGATCCAATCCTTGGGCCCTCCCTCCCCGCCCATGGTGATAGGGTTTTTGGTTCTTACATAGTTTTCGGTCCATATCTTATCCCTTTAGGATGAGAGTGAGTGGTGTGAATGTTCTTACTATGTTTCTTTTATCTTGAGTAAGGTCTGGTGCAGGTTTAAGTTGAATTCATGTTTGGTCGCTTAGAGGTTGGTCCTTTATGGTTGGCAGATCTTCCATGAGTCTCTTTGAGTTTATCTTAAAATGTTACCAGGATAGTTGGATTATTATGGTGGGGAGTTTGTTCAGGCCTCCTCTCTACTAGTTTTCTATTACGCGCAATAGGGTTCAGTAATGTTGTTCATCAATGGAATGTCCTTGGGTTAATTGGTTGGATCATGTTTATATGGAATATTTAGGTGTTGATCGATCAGCTGGATAGTGTGGTGGCTTTCTGAGGTCAAAAAGCATTATGGTGGGGAGAATTTTTACACCCCGACCTATGATATAATTTTATTTTAATTGTTTTTTCAACCTTTAAATATTTTTTATGGGGTTTGGGGTGAGTCCCGGACAAAATGTCTGAGTCTTTGATAAAAATGTGTGTTTTGGGCTTGACGTCGTTGGATGCACGAGTGGGGAACGATGCTTCGCGGATTCACCCAGGAAACTACGTTCTCGTTTCATCTTCAAAGTATTAAAGTAAATAAATAAATGTTAATTAATTATGTCATTTAAAATTTTTATAGTTATTAAGAATTTTATTATTTTTATTTTTTGTGAAAACTAGACGTGTTGATTTTATTATTTTGTCATTATTATTATTCTTATTATTCCTTTTATTTTTTTTATTTTTATCATTATGCCTTATTATTTTTATTTTTATTATTTATTTTATTATTATTATTACTATTATAATTATTATTATGAAGTTTTTTTTTTTTTAGTTGGAATTTTATTTATATTTTTTGGAAAACCTACTTCTCTCTCTAATTTGAGGCCCCCATTCTTTGTGTGTGGGAAGCAAGCATGGCTCCACCTAGCACCTCCCTCCATCGGCACGAGCAGGCCTTGTCGCTACCTTCGGCTACTCTAGCCTCTTTCTCTCTCATGTACCATGCCTCTCCACCTCACTTCGGCCCTCATATCCTACTCGAGCAAAACATCCCTCGTGCCTTCCCCCTATAGTGTCGCCCTGGACCCGACCTCCCTCTCTGCCTCCTACTAGCACCTCGACAATGCCTGTCCACAGTAGCCCCCCTCACCCTCGCTTTCGGTTAGTCGATGCAAAAGCATGCCACTCCTCTTGTCCAGCGCACTCCACTAGACCTCATGTGTCGCCTTCCCTTCTCACTCCATCCAGCCTCACTTGCCTCCGACCGTGGACCCCGATTCTTTGTCTGGCCTCCCCTCTCATTGATGCCACCTTCTACTCTAGCCACCCCTATTGGTGTGCCTGGCCTCCGGTCGCAACCCCTCCTCCTAACTGACCATCCCTCAGACCCCCCTACTTTATGATGTTTTTTTTAACCTGCCAACCTCCCTCCCGACCTTTTGGACGCCTCCCCATCATGCATTGAGCGGAAAACCCCTTCTTCTGGCATGCGCAACTCCCATCTGATGGGTAAACCATAGTATACCCATTTGTTTCATGCCCTATTTGATATATCTATTTGATATATATATATATATAATACCATGTTTTAATTAGGGGTTATTTAATTAAGTGTTTTCTTGGGTAGGTTTTATATTTTAGAACTCACGTGAAACGATTCTGAGTGAGCATTGTCATCACACCTTGGATCCGAGGTTGCTTTGTCATCGCGCTTTGATATCGAGTTAGGTTCCCATTACAATACCTTCTGAAATTTAATTTTCATCTATTTACTACTATTTTTTCCCTGTATATATGTGCTATTTATTAATGTTTAATGTTTGGTTAATTTTTTTATGATGTAATTTGGTAGTTAAATTTTGGTTTTGTAAAAAATAAGGTCGTTTTATTACAATTACAAACACTATTTGTTTAGTTAAATGTCTCATTAGTTTTGTACCTAGTTTGTGACTCTTAGAACCTGATTTAATTATTTAAATAAGTTTGTAGGATGAAACATGATTTTGGAATCTTGTTGCATGTTAATTAGAAACTGTTTTGATGAACATTGTGGGGGCTGCTGATAAATGGTCCGGTTCACATTTTTTTATAAATAATGTTTCATTTCAAGGTGTTTTAGTTTGTTTTAACCCCATTAAAAAATTTATTTGTGTGTTGGTAAATGTGGATTTTGTGAAAAATATTTTAAATTATTTTAAATTAAAAGAAATAGATGGGTATTTTTAATCTGTTTGATGTGAAGTGTTGAATTGTGGTTCGGTTGGTATGTGTTTGTAAAACAGTTTGGTTTGGATGTTCGAAAGGAATGCTTTGAAGAATTTTTAAAAATGTTTGAGTGGAAATAGTGTGCTTGACACCACTTTTGAAAAAACATTTTCATTTTGAGATAAGGCTTTTATTGTGAAAGTTTAACGGATTATTTGTCCATTTCATGAAGTTCGAAAAAAAATATTTATTATAAAAACCCTCGTTGGGTGATTCTCATGCCTCAACTTCCTGAAATGGGTGGGAGGTCCTTATCAGGGATTCTCGGAATCTAATGTTAGCGTTCTTTGGTTGGAACCCTTTATAATTGTTTTATTTTAAGGCATGAGAATAATCCTAGGGGAGACTCAGGGTGAGACCTGTTGTGCGTTATTATTATATATATATTATGATTGGATGCGCGGCTGGCATCGATTGGCTCACCCCCTTTCTAAATACTTGATACATGGGAACCTGGCTTATTGAGAGAGTATTTTGAGAATGATTATCGCACTGGTAGGTTATGGTACTGACCAGTGGCCCATAGTAGGTGGAAATTTTTGGGTTCATTGCTATGGTATTTTCCCTCGGCCTTCCTGAGAAAGGATGGCTGAAAGTTTGAGCGTTTTAATTTCATAGTGTGTGACATGTCAACGAAGATGAGGTATCATGTATTGGTGTCTTCTGTATTATTCTTGATCTCCTAGGTTCACCAATTTCTATTGAATTTCAGTTACTTTCAGCGATAAATATAGTACATGTATGCATATTTACATTTCCATTATTGTGTACTTACTCTTGTGAATTTTTGTGTATTGTTTTCCTTATAAAGTGGTAAAATTGTTTTAATTAGGTTTCTAAAAATGTTTTTTAATTGAATGTGTTTAATCCTCTTTGTAAAAATTAAAAAAAATATAAACATCACTTTCCCCTTTATAAAATTCCATTAACACTAATAAAATGAATCTAGATTTGAAAATTGTTAAGGGAAATGGTTTGTACTTTGTTTTTAAGTAAAATATTTATAAAAACTTACTTTTATAAATTGTATTCCAAACTTGAAATGGTATATATTTTATTTTAAAGGTAGTTCATTGGGAATAGATATCGGGATAGCCTACTAAGTTTTAATACTCACGCCTATAGTTATTTTCTATTTTTAGTGTTTGTGAAGGCTCCAGGTTGGGTGCGCTCGCCTTGGGCGACACTGGATCATTGAGTCGTAGAGTGACCCGTGGGGTCTAATGGAGATAGTTCAGTCATCGATCTCAGTTATTGTTATCTTATTTAGTTATTTTTTAGTTGTGTGTTTGGTTTATTTATTCTGCACTACTCTTTACTATTTCCTCTGATTATATTTATTTGTCTTGGGTGAAACTGTTCGCACAGTCTTTGTTGATTCCATGGTGATTATCGCCAGCCTGGGAGGATCGGGAATGCCTCTTGGGCCTTTCCGCAGATCGGCTCAGGTGATAGGTTCAGGGTAGACCCAGGTTGGTTCATGACATTCTTACTTATCTTGATAATGCTATTTTTCTCAATAAATGCCTCAAGTTCATATTTGATCATGTATTCATAATATTTTAGACCTGAATCATCCTCATCACTACTAGATGGATCAATAATATTATACACATGAGATATAGAATTTGTAAATTTTCCTTGTGTCTCTTCATCAGTGTCACTTCAAGAGACCAGACTAGCTTCCACTTCCTTTCAAATTAGATTTCTCCCTTTGTATCTCTAAAATATCTTCTGGTTTCCACCATTATTTGAAGCATCTTGGGATTTTTTCCACTTCATTCCTTATTTTTCATTTTCTTCAGATTAATATTCTTCTTCTTTATTCTTTGGGAAATTAATTAAAAAAATTCCAAGACCATTTCATTTGAAAAATCTACCAAAAATTGTGACTTTATTCATTCTTTTACCTTTTTGATAACTTTTAGAAATAAATGTAAGAACCCTTTGATATTCTTATTTATTATTAGAATCACTAATGTCAGAAACACCTTCTTTATTGTGAATTTTCATGTATCTCATCGATTCAAAATCCATCACTTCTCTTATATTCTTTTTGAATGATATAACATTTCTCATTTCATACACAATGAGTATATTGATTAGATCATCAAGATTAAGATCTTTCCTACCTTCAAGTGCTAAAATCATGGGATCAAATTTGTTCAGAAATTTTATCATTAATTTCTTGACTATCGTTGTGTTATCAAGTTTCTCACCAAAGAATCAGATATTACCCACAATCTCTTTTACTCAAGTAAGAAATTTCTCAATTCAATCTTATTATTCTATGTTAATTTCTTCAAATATACTTCTCCAGATCTATAGTTTTTCTAATTTTACTTTCACATTGTCTTCATAGCTTCTCTACAGCTTATCTCAGATCTCCTTCTAAGTTTGTAGACTCATAGATTTTGTGGACACCTTTTTTGAAAATGAAATGATAACCATATTTTGAGGATTTTAATTAACTTATTTGTTTCTCTTGTTTGAAATCATCATCTTACCATCATTATAAAATGTTTTAAACCCATTATCACTGCACCGTGAACTCCCAGAACTAAATATATAAGATATGACAACATTTTATTCTTCCAATTGTGATAAATTTTTACTTAAAATGTAGGAACACCCCTTCTGTTAAATGAGTTTATATTATCCATTCATCAAGATATAATTTTTTGGACACTAAATAGGGAACTGGGATCTCATATCAATTTAATTTCCTTTAAGGATCAGTTTCCACCACTGAGAAGTGGGGATTGAATCGGTGGAGGGTAGTTTTTACAATTTTATATTGAACAAAAACTTACCTCTATGACTTATTAAAGTATAATCCACTCAGAACATAAATAATATATCCTCACTTGATTGTTCATAAAATAAAGAACATGAGACACACATATTTTTACAAGGTTTATACCCAGTGTGCAATCCTACTCCTTATCATGGCTGGACACTCCCCCTAACTATGTATTCTTTTCACTATATCCCTAATTGAAATTAAATTACAAATAATAATGGTTAATCTCACCACACATATCATAAGACACACCCCACAACATAGCTTCATGTTCTAATATAAAAGGATGATTAAAAAATCAAAAAAGATTCCAAAAAACCAAGTTGTTTTAGGAAGAAAGTAGTTATCCTTTTACAAGCCTCAAGAATATTCTAGGAAGTACTGCTCACAGAACATATATAAAATAGTTACACATATATTGTAAACTCAATAACATATCTCATGAATATGTGAGATACATCATATGTAGATCGTTGTATAAGAAAAATACCTCATCTTTAGATAATTATCTCAATTAATTTTACTATTTTTACTCTATATTTTTCTCATCACTAACCAAAACTTCATGAAGATGGTATGTAACTATCAACGCTCTACTATGAACCAATTAGGGTCTCACCCCTTTCTCTATCTTTCTCAACATTTCTCATCGATGGTTTTTTCACAATCGTCCCTCCATCATGTGTCAACTGCATCCATACCATTTTTTTCAAAAAACACACATATATTAAAGCATCAAAATCTTTGTAATTTTAGTCAACTACTGCATCTCCATGATGTCATATGAAACTAATTCCAAGTATCGTGGAGGTATGAAGAACCATTCTTGTGAATCAAATGTCTCGTAATATATTAAAATTCGAAGCTCTGCTGGAAAACCATCATATTATGGAACAGATTCAGAATTGGATATGTGGAACCCTCTCAACACTCATACATAGAAATCAGCTATATAAAAATCCCTAAATATGATAAATAGAAACATAAACACATTCTTCTATGTGGATTAATTATCAAAATGAACCAATCGGTTGCGTCGTAAAATAGTTATGTCAGTCGCATCTCAAAACCGGCTACATGATTCCCCTATATTTTAAAAACAACTACACGAATCCCTTAAAAATAAAAACATATATATAAATAAATTACATTGAAAAATTCCTACATAGACCAAATAGCTACTTGATTCATCCCTTTTAATATTCAACTATATGAATTCAGAAACAACTCAAACCATACAAGAACAACTTTAGTAAATATCTATCTATTTTCAAAACACTTTCTAGAATCATGGAGATCATTCTATGATATTTATATTCATACAAACCAGATCAAGAACTAACAGAATTTAAATTCCTCAAATGTGTTTTCCAAAAAGTACAATAATTGGAATTTACCCAGAATCATTGGATCTTCAAGAATCTTCAATCCCGACCACAAAACCATGGAATTCTTCAATAATTTTTGTCGAAATCATTTTAAATTATTTAAAAATTACATTTATATGAATATAGTTAGGATATGGTCATATTATAATCACAAAATAAAATTTAAATAGGTTTTTATATCATTTTAAATCTTATCTTTAGGTTTAACACCATGGTTAATCAATTTTAACCTTTATCGTTGTAATGACTTTTTCAATATTAAAAAGTTATAATTTTAATTATAAGGTGTAAATTAGCTAATAAATCAAAACAAGATGAAATTATCAACCAATTATCATCCTAATTTTCCAACTCTTATATTTCTATTATTTTCAAATAATTTAAAAATATATATTTAATATAAAATAATAATAATGAATTTTTAATAATTATTCACATGATTTGACTATTAGAATAACATTTCAGTAATGGAATTTGAATATAAAACTTTCAAAAATATCTAATATTTTATATTTATCTTTAAAATAAATATTAAAGTTTAACTCACCCGAACAATATTAAATTTATAGTTTTCCAAAATAATTTACTTGATTTTTCTACTGCTTTCACAATCTCTGTCTAAATATCTTATAAACATTTAAGGTAATAATATCATCACTAAAAAATACTAAAACATCATGATAAAAAATCTCATTCATATTTAAAATAATAATTTAAAACCTAACATTGTTTGTTAATATATCAGTCACAAAACATTATAAATATTAAAAGTAAGAAAGTGACATTTTTTACTTTATCTTTTATTAAGATATTACAAAGATCAAAATCAAAGACAAATGGAAAAAAATGTCATATTTTTTAAATTTGGATGATTATTTATTATATATACTTATTAAATTAAATCAATAAAATTTTTTGAATAAATTTCAAGCCTTATCACATTAGTTTTAACCCTAATTATCACATTTTACATTTTATGCTGTAATAAAAAACAATTATGGTTACTTTTAAAAATGGCCAAAAAAGGATATATTCACTGAATTTGAAACTTTTAATTCTAAAATAGGGATTAATTTTTCAATATTAAATTCATTTAAGTGGTAAATTTTAATTTAAAATCAAACCTGCAAAATGTGATGAAAACCGATTTTCTAGAAAAAAATGCATTTTTTATGTAAACAATGTTTTTATACCAAATTTAAGTATAATGTTTATTATAATAACATTTATTGGACTATTTTTAATAAAAAATAAACTAATTAAATTTTATAATTAATCCACAATAGAATATTACTTTTATTTAATTAAATATAAAAGGCAATTTTCAAAAAAAATCAATATTTTTCACTATTCAATGAAAAATCAAAAAAATTTAGAAAATTCTTCAAAATTTATTATAATGTAATTTTTTCATACTAAACTCCGAAATGATATAATTTTTATCAAAAAAATTATTAAATTTTTAGAAAGTAATTATAATATTCGTAAAAAATCTATAAAAATGTATTTCTCAAGAAAACATATTTTTGAAGCATAATACAAATTTATTGAAAAAATGAGTCATTATTTCCTAAACATTAATCAATACATTTCAATTGATTGGGACCTTTATATATATATATATATATATATATATATATACCATAATGAGGTCAATCTTACTCATACCCATCACTTTAATGGCTAGGTTATAACTATAACTTTAAATAATAATATTTCATCATTGTTTTAACCTCAATGTTGCTTGTTATATATACTATCGCACATAGTTTTCTTTTAAAATTTTTTTATATTATAATAGTACATGTAAGAGACTATATTAATAGATGATGTCTGACAACCATGACTCATGATGACATTATCTTTAACTATGATGAATATTTTATACATGATAGAATGTGAATATATGTGCATAATGACCGATTGAATGTATTAAATATCATAAAGTAATATCACTTGATTTAAGTGTGATAATTTTGTAATAACTAACATGATATTATGTTTAATAAATATTATAATGGTATAATTATGGATAATTTTATAAAATTAATGCAATTTTATAGTTAATTAAAAAATAACCAATGAAAATTATTTTATTCCAGTTTAAAGGGTTGTGCCTTTCCAATTAAGTATAAAGTTTATTATTCTAGGACACTCCATAAAAATTGTAAAAAATATGGAGTAGTAAAAGAATAGAAATCCTTTAAATAGGGCAAAACAAGTAGATTAAAATCAATAAGATCTAATCTAAATATTTGATAAACAAAGATTTAAAATATCCTAGAATAAATGATAATAATTTTATAATGAAACCCCAAAGTAATTCAAAATATCATTATTTATGTCAATCAAAGATGAAAATGATGGAGAAAAAATTCACTTGTATAATCATAATGCGAAATTTAATGAAATAGTGACCCAAAAAGTGTGATAGAGACCCCAAAAAATTGGTTCCAATATCATGATAAAAAATATATATAATACATGTAAATATGATATTCATATTTATTATTTATCTATAATATAAAGTTTTTTAGCTAAATAAATTTAAATAATTTACAATATTTTTAATTAATTAAAACCCAAAAAATTGAATATATCCTAAAGAAATCTCCAAGATAACCTATATATATTCCTTCTTCAATTTTTAACATTTTTTGGGGTTGTTTTTCACTTTTCATGTCGAGAAGTAGTGAAAGTATACAAATGACACATGTCCTTAAAAATTTTTGTGAATCCAAAAAACTCACTAATATTAATATATTTACGAACGAACAAGCATCATGATTAAAACATGATGCAACATAGGTAGGGGATAGGTTGCTAATTTTACCCTCATAGGGAATGGACCACCTCATTTTTTCACATCATGACAAGTGAAAATGAATGATAGATATGAATTTAAAATCAATTAATATTTAATTTTATAAAAATAATATTTTTTGAAAATGTTAGATAATAAATAAATATAAATTAATTTAATTCCGAACTGGTTTATTGTACTAAAGGCCAGTGCTCTAAACCCAACAAAAACAATAAAAACACAAAATGTGAGTAACAAATAATTTTAGAGTTTTTATAAAATTCTAACAATGACAAATTTTCAGGATGTTTATTTTTAGATATCAGTAAAGGTTATTTGCATTAAACAATCACACACACATGTGCATTTTTTGAAAAGAAAGGGAATTTCAATAAATGATCCAAGATAAGAAAATAAAATTAAAAAAACTTTTGTACCTAAGGGAATTTGTATTTCCTTCAAGTTTAGACAAAATTAGAAATTTATATTATCCCAAATCATACTAACTACAGAGGAGTATAATTGAGTAAGTGTAGGGTCGAACCCATAGAAAGCGAGGAACACAGCAATGAAAAATCTATATTAAAGGTCAGATCTCTCTAATTTCGGGTTCATTTTTTGAAAATAACGATGTTATTTAAATAAATGAATTCAAATAGAGAAATATAATAGAGGAGAACTAGTTTCTAGGAATGTTTTGTCTAAACAAATTAATTAAACTTTACTTGCAAAATAATTATATCAAATATATGTGAAACCAAACAATTTCATTGATAAAATAAATGTTCATTCTCTATCAAACAACCCAATAATCCATATTCATCATGGATTGATGAATCAAAATTGATAAAGTGCATTAATTTTAAATTGGAAATATCAAGTGTAATTTAATTCAATGGCCATGAATAAATCATATCAATCATATTGAGGTTCATTTATTACCTATGACATGTGGTCAATGGATCAATGATGAATAAAATAGACATATAGAAACAACATGATAATTTTAAATAAAATCATATTTAATAGAAAAATAAAATCAAACAATTATGGTACACACTACCTTTAACTGATTCCTCTCTCCCCTATTGGTTTTAGCCAACTATCATCGGGTGATCGCCAACGAAGATTAAACCCAAAACTGTAGGAGATATATTAGAAATGAACAAACTAGAATTTAATGAATCAAAGAGAGATATTTGAATTAAAATAGAAATCATTAAATATTACTAAAGGAAATAAATAAAATAGAAACATATCTATGAAGAACAATGGGTTGGAACCCTACGGCAGACTCCCGACAGTCTGACTTTTTACATGTCATGTAATATCTTTATACGATGTGTAATATTCAGGCATATTTTATTCTTTTCATGAACTATAATCAGTTAATGGCTTGAAATTTCACATAGGATATTGATTTTACATGATTTATAAATTGTGATTTTAGCATCAGAATCTCTCTTTCATCATGCTTCTTTAGTTTTGTTTGCCTCCGGAAAGTACTCCATGATCATCGTCAAAAATCCGGTGCCTCACCGTGAGAAAAGTTCATGGTCCCAAGTTCCGTTTTATTCCTCAACTACTAAGTTTTCTATCATATGTACCAAATCATGGTCTTATATAAGAATACACAAAACATAAATATTACGGTTGTATCTATAGCATCTCTACTTTTTATTACATTACTATTACATCATTTTAAAGATAACAACATAAAATCATTGCACAACCAGGATCCAATGGTTTAGTGTATAGTGAAAATTAGAACCATACATAACATTTACAAAATAAAACATAAATATTTATTTAATTCATTCCTCTCTAGATTCTTATTGTCCCTTTAATTCTCCTTAGTATAAGTAGTCACCTCAGAATATACATCAAAGAAATGGGTGACCTAAAATCTTAGTAAGAGGATAGATAAGAACATGAAACAATATTACATGGGATGATAATAATCATAAAATAATCATCATAATCATGAGAGGAAGCATTAGATAAATTCATGGAATATGGAAATGCATAAAAATTAAACATCATGTCTTATTGGTCAACTAGAACACATAGTTTTGAACAAAACTGGCATCATGACCATGCATAATTCACTTTACCTCAAGATATTTATCATATTACACAATGAATTATAGATATATATATAATTCGGGTGCACTCATCACATCAAAACATTTACATTGTGCTATGTAATTTTGGGCGCAGCCGCCACATTATAAGATTTACATTATCATGCATGCCACATAGAACGTATATCAATGTTGGATATAAAATAACCCATGGAAAGGAATGAGTTTCATTTATTAAATCATATATTCATAAACAATGTGTTCCCAAATGAAATAGGGAATAAGATACTTGATATAATAATTATCAACCTTCATTGAATAAGAAACAATCTCGAAAAGTGAAATGTGTGTTTTTTTTTTTGAAAGAAGAGTTATTTTTGAAATCATTGTATATTTCATAAAACCAATTAGAAAACATTTATATCCCGAAAAAGGTAATATAATTATGAAGAAATTATATTTAAGAAATATATGCACTAAAAATGGGGTGAAAGAGGGAAAAACCAAAAAAAGAGAGTTTGGTTCAAGAATTCCCTTACCTTATGTTTGAATGCTTTATTCACTTTAATATCCTATATAATCACATTATATTTATTAATTAAGAAATATAGAACATTTTATAAATTAATTTTATTAATTATGGTTTTATTATGTTCATTAATGGTATTTTCGATGAGTTATAGTGTTTAATTTCATCATTCGGAAGCATTTGTTTTCATGGTTTTCATGATTTGTTTGCTTGTATACATGAATGGAAGTTCATGTAAAATGAGGATAAATATCCAGAATTGTTATTATATGTTATTAATGATCATTTATAATTTTAAATGTTATTATAAATAATTTAGTTATATATAATGAGGTTGAATCATTAGAAACAAGTCAATGATGATCGTTTTGGGTTAATTTTGGTTATTTTTTTGTCACAATGAATTTGTTTTGTTTTATCATTTATTATTATGTGTATAAGTTAGTTAAAGAAAATAAATAGGGTTGTAAAATAAAATTTACAGCCTTTTCCAACCATTATAATGGTTTTATTAACATCCTTGAATGCATTAAAGGAAAATGAAAGTGTATCTCCCATGATCTATGTAAATTAAAACATCACAAATGATGATTTAATATTTTTTTCAATAAAAGAGAGGGAGGGAGGATTTTAATGATGTATCTTCCATTAAAATGATATCATACCATTATATCAAACATAATGTATTTATCTAGTCATATTTATTAAATAATGTCTGGAGAAGAGAATAAAAGAAATGAAATTGAAATAAAATTAAAAGAAAAAGGAAGAGGATTTTACCTCTTGGATTTATCCTCCTTGAGAACCTCTTTAGGGAAAACGTTTTGTTACTTTTATAAGACCAAGAGGTTGGGTAAATGGTATATGTTCTAGAAAATATTATTGGTAATAATTTAGGAAAGTCTCAAAGCTTGAGAGGTGTGAGAAGAGGGGGTGAGGGGTGGTATTTAAAGTGGAGGAGAGAGGTGTTTTCTAATTATTTAATCCATTAGTTTATTATTTTGATCGATACAAGAAATAGTGTTGATTATTGGACTAAATATACTAATTAGATCATGTGAGTTTGAACCAATGGTTCTTACATCATCCATGACTCCAGTAAGAGTGTATTTAACTTATAATGTATATAAACCTTAAATTAATGTATTCTATTATTCACAGAAAATTCAAGTATTTCAGAAAAATACTAAAAATACTCCCTAAAAATTTTTAAATGTTTAGAATTAAAAAAACTCTATTTTATCAAATTAATTTTCTAAATATGATTAATTTAATTTTTAATTAAAATCATCATTTACATAAAAAATACAGATTTTAAAATTATAACTGATTTTGTAACAATTTAAAAAAAATTACTTAATGTCTCATAAAATTATCTTAAAATTGTAAAAAATTAAAATATTAATTTATGGATTCATTTTATGAAAATAATTTTTCTTTTAAATTAATAAATTAATCAGAAAAATGTAATTAAATATTTATGACATACAAAAATGTCAACACTTAATTAATAATTTATGAAACATTTATTTACTTAGACTATGATATAATTATTCCATACATAAATTTATAAGATTCCTAAATTTTATTTATACATTCATGGATGTGATCACTATTCATTTGGCCAGTTTACTATTCAAAATGGTCATACAACTATTTCTAAGGTAAAGTTACTATTCCATCAGTATTGGTTCCTTAAATTCTAGAAATACTTCTTTTTTAATTAATTATTCATTTATAAAGTTTTTATTATGGTCTATAAGTAATTTTATGTGATTTATACTATATGAAATTACTAAAAGAAGGCAGAAATTCCATTGATAAAAGTTTGGGTCATTATAACATCTCATATTAAATCAATTAATAATAAATGAAAACACATAAAAAACCCATCAAAACATAGATGAAAAATAGAGATATTAGAAAACGAGAAGGGAATTCCTCCAACCAAATACGTGATTCTCTGAAGAGAACTTAGGAAGAAATAAAATGAGAACCCATATTTCCCTCTCTTTTAATGAAGGTGAAATAGAAAGTATAAAAGAGGGGGAACAAGGATTGGATATTTATAATAAGTAAGCCAAGAGATTATATATAACACTTTGGTGCATTGATGGAATTAATAATGGCCAAAAATTCAGATTCCACGATGATAGAATTGCATCCCCTCTCAACCAAAAACTTCAAACCAGCACACAACACTTAGGATTCATTCAATGGTGGATCCTAGAAATCATGGATAGAAATATTTCGAGAAACAATAATGTGTCCCAGATTATTACGAACCACCACTCCCATTATAGTGGAACCTTTTCCATAAATAGTTGCATCAACATTATTCTTAACCACATGAGTTGGTGAGGGATCCATTTATAAAGGTGAGAGGGTTGTAAAGGTTTATGAACCTTTATATCATTATGTTTCAAAATATCTAACTAATATGTCATGTGATCGACCCAAAAGGAATTTTTTCTTGAAATATGGTTAAGATAATATTGTTTCTTCTCAACCAGATGATCCTGGACAAGGTACATTGAGATTCAGCCATCACCATGGGAAGTGATGCAGACCGTTTTGAAAATAGAAGAATGAATCCATTCTCTATATCCATAAAATTATCCATATTGGGATTCTAGGCATTCCAAAAGTTTCTAACCCATTAAAAGAATAAAATATCAGGCAAGGGAGTCTTCATTTTTTTAACACAAAAGGTGAAATAGGGATCCTCATAAAAATTATGTATTGAGAGAAACTCCTTTTTCAAGAGGATTCCCATGCAGGATTTCTAACATAAATATTAGGCCATGTGAGGAACTGTCAGGTGCCACATATGCTTCAAGAAATTATCATTTTTAGGGATATGTATTCTGAGGTCCATCTTATATATATATATATTTCTCTAAGTAGCATCAAAATCATTCAATTACCTAACATAGCCTATTATGGCCCATATATATCATGAAAGGGATACTAAGACTAACCCAATTATCTACTTAATTAAACACTTCATTCAGTTTATCAACACTCCATCTATTACCTACATCATTAAAGAGGGTGAAAACCATAGAATCCTTCAAATTAGTAACCAATGGGGATGTTTCCATCACCTCACCACCATCGACAAGCCACGGGTCTCTCTAGATATTGATTTTAGTTCCATACTCTAATCTCTAATAGAGACCCATCTATAGAGGATCACTTAAACCCTAGAGACTTCTTTAAAATAAGCTAGGGTGGGGGTTGAGGGTAGCACTGAAAAATACTGAATGAGTGAAATGTTTGGCCTTGATGGTATGAACACATAGGAAACTGGGGTTATGTATCAACCACCACCATTTATTTTATAAAATATCTAAATTGAATGAGTGCATGTACCAAAAACCCATACAACCTCAAGATTTAAAAAGACACATTTTATCCTAAGGTAGCCAATAAACAATTTTTCATCTTCCATTCATATCCCACTATAAATTGGCAAGGTGGGAGAGAATTTTTTCAATAACATGACCAAAAATCTTAGATAAGTACATAAAGTATGCCAGAATTGATTGGGTCTCCACCTTAAGAAGTGTTTCCTTTCCTACTCTAGAGATCCTCTTAAAATTCCAACCCTTGATTTTATTTTTCCATCCTGTCCAAAATGATTGATAATATCTCCCTTTAAAATAAATCAAGAATTATAAGAATCCCAAGATATATATTATGTTTCTCAACCACCCAACTACCTGATATTTTGGAAATATCTTCTTTTATTCTATGAGAAAAAACTGACCTAAAAGATATTTCAAATTTAGAAAGATTAACTAATTTTCTAGATTCCTTCTCATATATTTGGATAAGCATTCACATAAAATTTAATTATTCAATGGTTTCCCCTTAAAAATTAAAGAAATCATCACTAAATAAGAGATGAGAAATGGGAGGGCTTCGCCTACATACCTTTTCCCCATGAAGAAAAAAAAGCATTAGTTGCCACTAAAATTATATTAGAGAAAACAACAGCCACCAGATAAAAAGGAAAGTGGAGAGAGGGTCTCCCAGATTAAGCCTCATAGAAGGGAAAAATCATGAGAAAGTGTTCCATTAGTGTTAACCCTAATGAAGACCAAGGATACACAACACATGATTACCTCAATCTGTTTAGGGAAAATCCCATTTTTAATATAACAAATAAGAGAAAAGTCCATTCAACACTTTAACAGGACTTTATCATATAAATTTTCCATGTCATGATTCTTATTTTTGAAAGATAAATTGTTTTCATAGAATATAAAACTTAATGTAAAACAATGTAATTATCTGATATAAGACTTTTTTGCATAAACATTCTCTGATTTTCAGAAATAATATAGGGAAACCAAAGGTACAGATGGTTGACCAGGACCTTGTAGAAGATTTTTAAGATCACATTGCTCAAAATAATATGCCTTAAATCTAAAATCATGGGTGTTTTTTTTATTTAATATATTATAGTGATAAAATTTTTATTCAACACATAAAATTTTTCATTCCCTGCCCAAAGATCTTTCATAAGGAGAAAAATATCTTATATGAAAATATGACAGTATTTTTTAAAGAATGTTGTGTGGAATCCATATAATCTTGGTTCTTTATTTGGGTGGATCTTTCTAATAACCAAAAGGATTTCAATATTTGAAAAATTATGCATGAGTTAATGGGTCATACCCTATGTGATAACTTGATTAATACAAAGGCAATATCAGAAGAAATGAATGACTCCCCTTTTATATAAAGATCCTAGAAAAATGCAAGATGACATCATGAATTCCATCTTCATATTACACTTTACACCATTCTTCATTTATTTTGTAGGAGATAGAATTTTTTCACCAATTGTTGGAGGATTTATAGTGAAAATAAAATGTGTTGGAATCACACTCCTTTATCTGGTTTTAATGATCATGTAACACCTAGAATCTCTCTTTAATTTTAAATAACACCTCTATTTCTATTTCTAGCCTGGTAATATTGATAATCAAAGAATCGGTTGGATTATGAGAGTATAGATCATTTAGTCTTCTCTCAATAAAATTAGAGTATCAGTTAAGCTAGAATAATTTTGATAGACTCCACTATTTTAATCCAATGGATGATTTTGGAAATTAATATTCATATTAGTATCCCCTAATTTCCTGTATAACCATAAAACCTATTCACATTCCCTATCATATTCTCAGAATCTTTCAAATCTAATGGTATTTTTATGCCATGGTTTCTTTAGTCTCTAATCTATATCGTTATGGATTGGGCTGTGATCAGAGGTAGCATGAGTCAAAAGGGTCACTGGAAAAATCCAAACAATTTAGTTCACTTAGAATATCCCAAGAATCTATCCAAACATTCAACAATACAATTATAATCCAAATTCCCATGGAACCACATAAATGGGTTTCCTGAATACCCAAGATCAACAATTTATGCACTATGAATTATCTATTATAAATCTCTCATAGGTGAATAAGGTCTAAAGGAACCCCCTAACTTTTTATTTTGAAATAAAATTTTATTGAAATCCCCACCAACAAGAAGACAACCAGGAAATGACACATGAATCATCTTGAGAATATTCCAAGATTTCTATTTTTCTCTATGACGGTGCCATCCATATAATTCAATGAAGTTCCACATCATTAAATGAAGAAGATGGATAAAATAAATAATATGGTTGAGGAATAAAGAATTCAACCTAATACCCATATCTTTCCTCCATAGAAGGTAGGTTATGACCGACTAACTTGAACAAGAGATGGAAAAATAGTTTTGGAATCCATAATTTCTTGTAATACAATCCATATCCTTATTTTATAATATGATTTTAGACAATAAAACCATATCAAGGAGAATTTTAGCGCAACAACAATGAATAATACAAACTGAGCGTGGGTTGACAATCCCACGTTAGTTTAATCATAAGATTATAATAATTATGGGTGGGGATAGTTTAAGCTATCCTTCACCTCTGAAATTTATATAATGGAACCTTCAACAAACACATTCCATATTTTTTTATGTCTCTCATCGATCATTGTATCCTAGAACTATATTTAGGGGCCATCCATATCTATTGCATTCAGATCAAAGCCATTATCTCCTCCCCATTTTATTTTCCATATCTTCTCTTTTTAGGTCTGACTGAAGCAGTTTCTCTAGGATCTGCACCTTTCATGGAGGATAACATTAACGCGATGAAGGACCAGGTGGTTTCCTGGTCTGTTGGGTCAGTAAATAACCGCTTCGTGAAGGTGGGTGGTCTTTATCCTTAAGAGGTATCAGGATCTCCCTAGGGATTTCATTATTATCCTGAGAGGGTTCAGCCAATGATTCATGAGGGTTTCCAAAAATTTGGTTTTTATCTCTAGTAACCTAATTCTACATATGCTTGGACTACAAATGGAAATGTTGTTCCAAGTGAAAAATTGGTGGCCCCATCATGATGGTATTGTTTTTTGTTGGGTCTGCATTCATGCATAAATCTTCTAAAATCATCTCCCTATCTCTTTGTTTCCCTACTTTAGAAATGAATTATATCATTTAATTATTTGCACGTATCCATGGTCCATATTGGAATATAGTTTTCTCATCTACATCTATCGACTTAGAGATAAATTCTTTCTATGTATGCCCATACATCCATATAATAAATAGAATACTACTAAATTTTCATATTTAAAATACATCCATAGCTTCACATCTTCAATAGAAAGAAAAATTCCACACATAAGTGGCTAAACAACATCTATTTTCACTCTAATCTGGATATTCTATCCCTAGTGTATTGGATCTGATCAATATCATTCTAAAAACTCTCGAATTTGGTCCCCTATTTTATTCAAATTCCATTCTGATATACTACAAAAGTGGATTCCTTTGAGTCGAATCTAGATGGTTTTTTTAGAAAATGATATTTTATGAATGTCACATTCATTATTATGGTCTTCTATAATGATAATATGATAATAAAATGGACACATACATCCTTTAAGGAACTTATATTTGTTTAAAATATTGAAGCATTTTAATATCAACAGGCCCTAACCTATTTCTTTGATACCCACTCCGTCCTCCAGAATCTAAACATTTTGAATCGCATTTTTTTGGGTATTCAAATTAAACGGTAGGTTGATGATAAATTTACTAATGAACAAGAGATATATTTGGTGGTTAAGGAATGAATGATTATCATTTTTTGTTATAATAACCATTATTTATTTATCTTCCTGCAAAATATTCTTTCATCGGGTTATTTGATTTGATACCATTACATCACTAATCTTGACAAATATCCATAGGGCTTTTTCATAGTAATATTTATAGTGGGTATAACATACGTAGTGATGTTATAAATGCACCAACAAATGAATAAGATATCACTATTGAAATGAACACAAACCTATATACCAATACAAAAATACCAAGAATCCTCCACTCTAGAAAACTAATGAAGCCAGACGAAAGGAATGAAGGAGAAAGTAATATAGATAGTCTGGTGATCCATGGGATTCGATGCCAACATTGACTGATGAAACAAATCCCTGTCAAACCTAGGAAACCCAAACTCTAGGAGAAACAAAGGGCCACACTCTCAGAGTTGAGAGATGTATTAACATATAAACACTTGTTCATATATATTATCTATATAAATCATATAAATTTGTGCAAATATATGTGTGGGGTTTATTTCTAACATATTTAAAAAAATTATATTAAATAGAAATTGAGAATAAAAATTCAATTTAAATAAAAATTTTGTGTATATAATATATAATTTTATGATTAAATTTAAAATATTAAAATAAATATTTCAAAAAAATATATAAATTTATTTTTTAAATATAAAATTCAATTGAAAATTTAAATTTAAATAATATAAAATTTAAAATCAAAATTAAATTTGAAATTAAAATATTTAATGTAATGTTATGTAAATAAAAAATTAAATTTATATATCTATGTTCACCTATGGATTTTATATTTAAATATAATTAATAATACATTTATATATTAAAATATAATTTAATATATTTATTTGTGAAAATATAATTTGATATATTTATTTATGTAAATATAATTTATATTTATCCAATTTATAATATATTTAATATATATATATTGATTATTTACATATGTAAATATAATATGGATGTATGGATCTATATATTACATGTGGAATGCCTACAGGTGGGTTCGTTCTCATAATCTCCACTATTAGAGATTACCAAGGGTGAACTTTGTGAGAAGAAATATCAATGTATTATTAGTATTCTAACCTAGATTACCTATATCATATGTGTCCACTTAGATGATTTCATCCATCCATAGAACATGTATTTTAATAATATTAACATTTCAATTCAAGTGTCTAATCATAGTGGGGAACTATTATGACCATTAAAATTGGAAGACACTCTTAGGAAATTATTACACTGATATTACATAGAAAATAATTGTTAGGTGATAATATGTCTATTAATATTTATTACCATGAATATAAAAGTATTCAAAAGTATAAAGTAGTTGATTCTAATATATCAACTCCAATAGACTCCCACTTGTACAATATCAAACACCACCCTTTTTCAATGCTAGATAAGAGTGCTGATAAAGGGGTTACTTTTATCCTCACTAGAAAAACATATTGATAAAAGGTTCTCTTATGAGAGATAAAAATAAGAAGTGATAAAATACCACCTTTCTCAGCTCTTTTTTTAACATTGATTAAAGTACCCTTTAGCAGCGTTTTTTGATGATGACGTTAAAGGGAATATTTTATAAAGAAATTTTATATTATTAAAAAATGTTTAATAAATAATTAAAAAATAATTTTAATTAATAATTTTATAATTATTATCAATTAATAGTCATTTAATAATAGTTGGATGACATAAAAAGTTAATAAATTAATTTTATAAAATATGATTTGAACTCCAAACGGTCATAACTTTTGATTCGGGTGTTCGTTTGGGGCCTACCACATATCAAATCAAATCTTGAAAAGAGATATATGTCATGTTTTCCTAAGGGGTGGCATGGCCTATAGAGACCCAAACTTCTAATATATATATATTACATCATTTTATATGAATATTCATTACATTACACAAACAAATTCCTATGGATCATAAAGGTATAGTGACTTTGAAAACTTGGACAGATAAACAACTGGTCCATAAGTGAGATACATCATCTCCCACAATGTTCTTCATAACTATAACCCTTCCTATACATATCATATATAATACCTTCAATCATACCATGTGGAAATGAAACATAGTAAATGGTGAGTGCAGAAACTCAGTAAGGGTAAACAAGGGAGATATCTACATATCATGAGTATAAGGGTATGAGAATGAGAATAACATTTGAAAACCATGTCATTCATATCATAGATAATAACATATGTCATTGAATAAATCTTAGTAGTTAATAAGACTTGAATAATAATGGAATCAAAATACATGAACCATGAAAACATAAACTTACAATAAGACATAGATTTATGGCATACACATAACATAGAAAATCATTTCCTTAGTATTTCAAGGCTCATTTACAAGACTATCATACTAGAATGGGTTTGCTCTTAAAACCATTTTAGTGGTCAAGGTTCACCCCCCCAATACTATCATAGTGTATATATTTCCTTACTGGAATGGGTTCTCACCTCATTCCAATACTTTTCATCTCATGATATTTCAATATTTACCTAATGCATTGGAGAGAGATATATTTCCCACCCATCACATAATGAAAATAAAATATACATGTGCCATAAGATCATAAAACCTTCATCATATTAGAACCCATTAAAACAAATGGTTTTCATAAAAATTTCATCATACCATAATCTATGGAAAAGAAATAGGTCTCATAATTATTTCATCATTTCATCAAATCACAACCTGTGAAAAAATAAGTGGTAAGCAGTTTATCATGATACTACTAGTGAAAAAGAAACGTATTTCAAAAACATATTCTCATTATAAATATAAACCATCTATAGAAAGAATAAATATGGTATAAATGAATCATATACCCAATATATATTATGTAACACAAAAGGATGTCCTCTAATATAGAAAATGATTTTGAAATAAAAATCACATGAAATGTTTCATGAGGAAATCATCCTTTCTTTGAAATTAACTTTTATTAAAATTAAAAATATATAAAATATTATGGGAATCATTTTGTTTTAAAATAAACTTAAAAACTTATAAATTAATATTCAAAAAAATAATGGTCACAAAATTGGAAAATTATTTTCATGTTGCGTACATGTTAAAAACAATTCCTTTCACATTTTTGGTAAAATCCAAATGGGCCTTATTAAGAAAATGATATAAATATTCCTTTTAAAAAAATTAAAATGAAAAAAATTAGTAAGAATTTATTTAATAAATAATTTTTATAATGTTAAAAAAAATTGATAACATTTTTAGAAATCATGGTTTTAGAAGAAAAGGGTTTTTTAACCAAAGAGGGAAATAATAAATAATCCCAATAAGCAATGAGATTCTAACATCAAACCCATACGACTTTGGTAACTTTTAAATCATAAGACCCGTTAAAGAATAACATAAAATGAAACTTTAAATAGCATTAAAATAAGTATATTCAAGATATAAAATGTCA
This sequence comes from Viscum album, assembly GCA_963277665.1. Lineage (NCBI taxonomy): Eukaryota > Viridiplantae > Streptophyta > Magnoliopsida > Santalales > Viscaceae > Viscum > Viscum album. Next base: position 1,762,848,843 of record OY728136.1, on the reverse strand, counting down.
AAGTTTCAGTATATACACCTCTTAAAAGATGATAGTTTTATAACATAATTTATGTCTAAAAGAAAAAAATTTAGAAAAACATCCCTCACCTTAAGTCTCAACTTCCTTTGTACACATTAAAACCTCACATGTAATAAACATATTTTTATTATACATATATTAAAGAGCCATATATATATATATATATCTTACCATATATTATTTCCTTAATAACTTTTATAACCCATTTATTAAAAAAATCCATGTTAATATCATGTTTCAGGCATATTTGCTTTGTTTTTTGTGCGTGTTTTGATTTTTTATTTTTTGATCCTATTAATTTTATCATGGTTTCATAATATATTTAATTTTAAACATTATTTAAATATCGTATATATTCAAGTACATTCCATGTAAATGATGCTTGAGGTTGGTGGCTTGTGCTGTTTCTCTTGGGATGGAAGTTGTTTGTCCTTGAAGGTCCTTGTCTTATTGGATTAAGTCTTACATTGATGATCGTGGTTCTACAAGTGCGAATGATTCCTGAATTCTAGGATTTTTATTTTCTAGTGGGATTTTTTTTTCTAGAGTGGTACTTCATATCTCTTCATGTGTTCATGTCTACTTGTTCATGTACCTCTGAAACATGTCTTCTGAATTTACTCACCTCAAATTTGATCATACACTGATGTCTTCTGCTCAGAATAAGCTTGATGTGTTCCTCTAGTTTTCTAAAAGTTTGTTATGATTTCCATTTTTCCATAAGGTGCCTGTCTCTTGATGATCTAAACCAAGAAGGGTCATTTTTTATCATTCTAGTTGTCGTCCTACTTCTTCCCTGCTGAAGCTTGCAGTTTTTGGATTTTTTAGTATTGGGGAAAGATGATGCAATTTTGGTGACCACTAAAGTTTGACATCATATGGTTTTTGTGATTTTGGGTTTATTTTCAACTTTCTTTAATGGAGGATGTATTTGAAAGATCAATAACAGGGCTTCCCAAACTTGTGTTATGCAATCCAATATTTTGTTTGTTTTTCTTAGAAACATCAGATTGTATTCCCCTCAACCCCCAGTTGGTGTAAGATATTTACACCTCATGTTTGTACTTCAACCCTTTATTTTAATAAATTCCCTTGGGGAATGAATTGGGAAACCAATTCATGTCACCGCTTTTAAAAAAAACATCCCATATGAAGCTTGAAAAAATTACATCGCTTCATAAGGAGGTGGTCTGTCATGAACTTGAGAAATGTTGTCATATTCCCGCTAAATGGAAATTAAGAAGGTATATGTGATATAATAATTCCAAAATAATATTAATATAATAAATATCATATAAAAAATCAATCATTATATTCAGTTGTGAGAGGTGTTTTTAGAAAATAAATAACATCAGTTCGTGAGGTGGTAGTCCAAGGTACACACAAATGATGATTTTGTATCAAATTTGATGGAAGAGGAGATGTATATATGTTATTCCATTCTCATAATAAAATATCAGTATATTGGAGATATGATTTTTATTATATTTTCATAATAGAAAAATATTTTATGGAGGTGGAAGATGAAATAAAATATAAACACTCATTGAAGAACATTACCTCTTCTTTCAGTAACCTCATTTGGTTTTCACTAAAATCATTACTAGATTGGATTTATTATAAAAATAAGGATTATAGGATGATATTAGGAATTTAATTATGGGATTTTTTCATGTATTTTCAGAAAAAAAATGGTTTTTTAAATTATGAAGAGGGGAGGGGTGGCCTTTTATAAGTGGGGGATAGGACACACTAGTTATTTTTGAAAATAATAAGGTGTAACAACATTTTTCATATGAAAAAAAAACCCAAAATGGTTCATTATAGAACCTTATAGGTTTTAAGTTCTAACAATGTCCATATATTTTGTTTTTGTACAATTTTTGGGTCATTTTTAACCCTAATCGTTTTAGTTTAATCCCCAGGAAACCTATTTTTTACCTTTACCATCGTAAATAATTTTTAATAATTTTACTATGAATTATTGATAAAAATAAATTCAAACCTATTATATAATATAAATTAATATAATTTCAAATATTGAATCCAGTTTTTAAAATTCCATTCACCAAATTGGTTAAATTTAAATTAAAAGTAAACCCATAGATGTAGTGATAAAGTAGTTTTCCAAAGAGAAAATGTTCAAAAGTTTAAAAAGTTTTTGTATCATAATTCATTATGAAAATGATTCCAATGACCTAAATTTTATTAATAAATATATAATTTTACGAATTTTACTTTTAAATCCATTTTAAAAAAAATAAACCTTATAAATTCTTTAAATGAAAAGGCCATTTTAAATAAAAAATAATATTTATTCCAATTCATTGAAAAAATTATCTTTTCAAAAAAACCCAAACTTCAAGCTAAGATAATTTTAAAATACTGATTCAAAAAATAATTTCTATTTTAGAAAATTAATTTTTTAAAAGTTTCAATACATAATTTTATTCTATTTCTTAAAAAATAAATTTAAACATATTTTTTGAGAAAATAGTATTTTTGAAATAAATAATGACTTTACCAAAAATTAAATGCCTTTTATGAATATACTTTCACCATATAAACCATTAAAATTAATTTTTAAAATTTTGTTATTACTATTTATATCACCAAGTTTAATGCTCATTTAATACTGGTCGGTTTTAAATAATAATATTAATAGTTTTTCAAAAATCATTAAAACTCAGTATCGCATGTAATGCAAGCAATTGAAGAAATTAAATGTATTCAGAAAAAATCATAAAATCGCAGGGTATTACATTATACCATCTTAAAATGAATTTAACCCTAAAAAATTATCCCTTTAACACAAAAAAATGATGATGCTTCTTCCTCGTCATTTTCTCTAGTTCTCATATAGTTTCCTCAAACTAGTGGTTTTGCCACAAAACTTTGACAAGGTGGTCTTGTTTTATAGAAATTTCTCTATTCAATCCAAAATTTCAACCAATTATTCCTCAAAAGAAATATCTTTCTCCAATGGTATGACCTATAAGTTCATTACATGTGAAGAGTTAGGTATGTAATTCCTCAAGAGGGATGCATGGAACACATAATGAACTTGAGGGAAGTTTGGTGGAAGCACCAACCGATTAGCTACCATCCTGATACGATCAAGAATTTCAAAGATGTGACAACCCTGCTTTTTTATTACAACGTAAACAATATTTGTTACATAAAACTCCACTTGATACAAAAAAAATATCGAGAGGTTTAATGTCTTTGGTGATTAGGATCATTACATAAAAACTTAAAATAAGAAATACAACATCTTTATTGAAAACATCCTTTACATGACCACTACATTCCCTCGTACTTAGCATTGCATGGGATAACCTGAGGACATGCATAAGAAAAGGGTGAGCTATAAAGCCCAGTAAGGGAGTACACATGGAATAACATGAGGATTACAATGCATGTTAGACAATAGGAATATCAATAGAGCATAAAAGAAACATGAACATAAAGGCATGATAAATCATTATAATCATAACATGGAAATGTGGCAACAACACTTAACATGGAATTAGCATGAGCCAGGTCTCATTGCACATAAAGCATGAGCAAACCCTCATTGCACATGAAGCACAAGTAAACCCTCATTGTACTTGAATTAGAATGATTCAACACTCATTGCACATGAAGTATCATGATACTATACTTTACCCAATGCATTGGAGCGCTATAAGGGTGCACCCTTCTTAAACATTTCATTTCATGCATAAGTGTGCCACATGGATCATAAAACATGGATTCATAAAAAATAATCATTTATTCCATGATAAAGTAATGTAGAATTAATACATGAAACTTTTTAATCAATAATTAAATGTGCATAAAGGTTAATACCCTTGATGGAGAAATGGGCATGGTATCCACTACACAATGGCAGTGGCTTTAGAAAATCGGTGCAATTTCGGCAGCATAACGGCGTGACATAAGAATTCATAAAAATGGTTGATGAGAGAGAAAGGGGTTAATTATCATATTTACATGTAATGGAAAGTAGGTAGGTCATTTAGATACATGTCCCAAAAATTGTAATGTAATTTAGATTCATGATACAAAAGTGTTGCTTGAATGTAAAAGAAGAGAAAGAAGTTCTTTTCAGAATTTTGGCATAGTAACAGGTGTACATGGGAGGCATTTAATGAGAGAGAAAGGGGTCTAACATCATTAAAACAATAATAGGGCAGTATGGGGGAGGTGAGAAACCATACCCCAACATTCATAATTGAAATTAAATGGGAAATACAGCTTAAAGAAAATTGACAAATATGAGAAAGGAAGAAAAAAACCCTTACTTGGAAGTGTGCTTACAAAGGCTAGAGAGAGGCTTGTGAGAGGCTTCTTGGGAGCTTGGGGAACCTTGGGAGGATTATATAGAGAGTAGGGCAGAGGTTGGACGAACTTTAAAGGCTTTGAGTGGGGAGGAAGTGGGAGCTTGGGTGGGTTCATATAGAAAAGGTGAGGGAATTCTTTATTATTTAGGTTTGGGACTCCTTATATTAAATTAATCCAAACCACAAACCATCCCATGGTTTTTGCCCATGGTTTTTTTAAAAGGGAATAAGAAAACAATATTTGATAAGGCCAAAGTCCGAACTTCTTAAAATATTAGGGTTGCTTATGTGGAGGTGAGTCACACTCCCATGGAAATTAATTTAAAAAGGCAAGGTGTTGAATAAGTCTTGAGGGGTCCATTAATGCTTTGAAAAGTAAGTTAAAGAAACCCAAAATCACATTATTTTAATGTTAAAACATATATTGGCCGAACATAAAGATTATAGTATTTTATTACATCACTATTGGGTCATTATGATTTCATAAAACACGTTATATATTTAAACGGTATTTAATTTTTACTCAAAAATTTGACTGTCTCAGAAATTTATGAAAAATTCACCTTTGGATAATTTCGACGTCCTGATTCCAAAAATAACATTTATTTTATCTAAATAATTTTCTAAATATGTTAATTTTCACTTTTAAAATAAAAACCTACATTTATCGAAAATTCACAGGTTTGGACAGAAATGGCTTTCAAACCTTAATAAAAATTATAATTGCATTCATAAAATTATAAGATCATTTATATTTAATATAAATTAATTTAATAATAAAAATAATATTTTATTAATATATTATTTAATACAAAAATCCATTAATTTAACAAAATAGATTTCTTAATTAAATAATAATTAAAAACACTATTTGTACTTTAAAAACTATTTACAATGTATCAAAAATGACTATAAATTATATTCATTATTATATAAAAAAATAATGTACATGAACATAGTACTACTTATTTGTTACATAATCCCTTAAAATATATGCATAAGACCTAAGGGTAAGGTGTGCGATGGTGACAGACTCTTGGGGTGGCTCGGATAGCATCGATCGAGTGGTAATTTCAATCTACTTCCACTTTTCCCGTAGATGGTCACGTTCGAGCTTGACAAGATGAAGCTCAGCTTGGGCTTGGTCAAGGGCAAAGCCCAAAGACGCCACCTCTTTTCCGAGCTCCGATAAATGGGCTTTGTACAGAGCAATTCTACTGGACGAGGCCATCGCTTCTTTTGTCTAAGTAAAATTGGATGTGTTAAAGCCCTATATTTATACTAATCATGTGATCACTGTTCAACGGCTATATTAGCAATGGTAGAAATTCTAAACATAAAACCAATGAAGTTGACATTTTATATAAACATAAAGATACATTTAATTAGACCAAGAGGGATTTCCATTAATGAAACTTTCGGTCGTTACAATATTCCACCCTTAAGAAATTCCACCCTCGAAATTTTCCTTTTCCCACACTAAAAAAAATGTGGGTAACTCAACTTCATCATATCCTCCGATTCCCAAGTTGCTTCTTCAAACTTGTGGTTTCTCCACAACACCTTGATGAGGGGCATTGTATTATTTCGTAGAACTTTTTCTCTATGATCTAAGATCTTTACTGGTTGCTCCTCATAAGAAAGATCATCTTCCAATTGTACCACATCAGAAGAGAGTTCATTTGAAGGGTCCGGTATGTACTTCCTTAAGAGGGATACATTAAAGACATCATGTACTTTGGCCATAGTAGGTGGAAGTTCTAGTCGATAGGCCACAGCCCCGACACGATCAAGAATCTCGAAGGGGCTGATGTACCTTGTACTTAACTTCCCTTTCTTTCCAAACCTCATAAACTTCTTCCATGGAGATATGTGTAGAAAAACCATATCTCCAACTTTAAACTCAAGGTCTCGTCGACGGTTATCTACATAACTCTTCTATCGACTCTGAGCTACCTTGATATGCTGATGAATGGTTTTCACCTTCTCCACCATTTCCTCGACCATTTCTAGTCCAAGCAGCTTACGTTCACCGACCTCATCCCAACATGCCGGTGTTTTGCACCTTTTACCATACAGGGCTTTATATGGTTCCATTTGGATGCTTGAGTGGAAACTATTATTATAATAGAACTCAACCAAAGGAAGATGTTGATCTCATCCTCCTTTAAAGTCCTTTAAGAACGCTCTCAACATATCCTCAAGTGTTTGGATAGTCTGCTCAGATTGGCCATCAGTTTGAGGATGATAGGATGTACTAAAGTTCAGTTCAGTATTCAGAGCATGTTGAAGACTCTTCCAAAACATAGAGGTGAATCTTGGATCTCAGTCAGACACAATATATAGTGGTACTCCATGAAACCTTACCACTTCCCTGATAGGTATCCATGCCAATTGATCTAATGAGAAATCTTCCCGAATAGAAATGAAGTGTGCAGTCTTTCTTAGACGATCCACAACAACCCAGATTGCACTGTTGCCTTTGGATGTCCTTGGAAATCCGGTGACAAAGTCCATGGTGATGTTCTCCCATTTCCATTCTAGTATAGGCAATGGTTGCATCATCTCCTTATACTTCTACCTCTCTGCCTTCACTTGCTGACACACCAGGCACTTTGATGTATATTCAGCAATCTCCTTCTTCATATTATCCCACCAAAATTTTTATCGGAGATCTCGATACATCTTTGTGCTCCCTGGGTGAATAGAGAAATTTGAACTATGTGCGTCATCCAAAAGTTCCTTCTTCAGCTCTGGACTTGATGGAGCACATAGTATTTTCCAAAACTGTACAATTCATTCTTCATTAACATTAAACTCCGAGGATTTCCCCTTTTTGATAGCTTCCACTTTTTTTTGAATTCCCACATCATCCTTTTGAGCATCCTTTAACCTTTCTAAAAGAGATGGTTGAGCAATCATTTGTGAAAGGATTGATGATGTTCCCTTCTCTATGATTCCCATGTCTATCTTCATCAAGTCTAAGAAGATTGGATCCTTCTCAATTCTCATCATTGATAGAATCGTTGGATCCTTTCTACTTAGGGCATCTGCCACCATGTTCGCTTTCCCATGGTGGTAATGTATTGAACAGTCATAATCCTTGATGAGATCTATCCATCTTCTCTGGCTCATATTAATCTCTTTCTACGTGAATATATATTTAAGACTCTTGTGGTCAGTATATATCTCACATTTCTCTCCATGGAGATAATGCCGCCAGATTTTCAAGGCAAAGATCACAGCCACCAACTCCAGATAATGTGTTGGATAGTTTCGCTCATGAATTTTCAACTACCTTGAGTCATAGGATATCACTTTATCATTCTACATCATCACACAGCCTAATCCCTTCTTTGAATCATCACTGAATACCACAAAAAGTTCCCCACTTGTGGGTAAAGTGAGCATGGGCGCAGTGATAAGCCTCCTTTTCAACTCCTTGAAGCATTCTTCGCATTCATCACTCCATGCAAACTTTACTCCCTTCCGAGTTAGCTTGGTAAGAGGGTTGGACAATCGTGAGAAATTTCTCACAAATCCTCGATAATATCCAGCTAACCCCAAGAAGCTACGGATATCCGTTACCGATGTTGGCCTCTGCCATCCCTCAATTGCATCTATTTTGGAGGGATCCACAGAAATCCCATTGCTTGTGATGATATGTCCCAACAATGATACTTAATTCAACCAGAACTCACACTTGTTGTACTTTGCATAGAGCTTCTCCTTGTGCAAAGTCTCCAGTACAGTTCTTAAATACTCCTCATGATCCTCCTTGGTTTTGGAGTATATTAGAATATCATCTATAAAGACTACCACAAATTTGTCGAGGTAATCTCTAAAGACTCTATTCATTAAGTCCATGAATATTTCTGGAGCATTGGTGAGTTCGAAATGCATTACTATGAATTTATTGTGCCCGTATATTGTACGAAAAGTAGTCTTGGGGACATCTTCCTTCTTCACCCTTGATAATATCCCAACCGCAAGTCCACCAGGGAGAAGTATTGTGCTCCACGCAGCTGATAAAAAAAGTCATCAATCCATGGAAGAGGATACATTTTCTTTATCATGATTTTGTTAAGTTCACAATAATCAATGCAAAGCTGCATTGACCCATCCTTCTTCTTGACAAAAAGGACTGGTGCACCCCATGGTGAAGCACTTGGGAGTATAAACCCTTTATCTAGATTCTCCTGTAGTTGTTTCTTCATCTCTTCAACCTCAGCAACAGTCATTCTATATTGATTCTTGGATATTGGTAGCACCCTAGGTATAAGTTCAATTGAGAACTCAACATCTCTTCTAGGAGGAAGACCAGGCAGTTCCTCGGGAAACACTTCAGTGAATTCCGTCACAATAGGTATTTCTTCAAGGATGGTTTCTTCCTTGGACTCAATCATCTAAGCCAGATACGCATGCTCATAAGGCAGTAATATCCATGTTTGAGATTATGGATCTAAAAGAGATTCATCTTCCTCCTAACACTTGTAAATAATCGAGTGTCGATTCTCCATATGGAGTTTGATTTCCCTCTCCCGACAATTTATATTGGCTCTATATAAGGAAATCCAATCCATGCCAAGAATTGCATCAAATTCCACCAGATGGATTATGATGAGGTTCACTGGGAAATTAAATCCACAGATTATAATAGGGGAGGACTTCTATTCATGGGATGCAATGATCGCCCCATTTTCCTTACTCACCGACATCTTTACTTCCATGATTTGTGGTGGTGCTGGGATTGTTCTACTAAAATTTCGAGATATAAAAGAATGCATAGAACCTGAATCAAAAAGTATGTTCGCTATTCTTGAATGAATAACTAGAATACCTGTCACCACTTCGTTGTCGGGGTTCACTTCGGCATAAGTGATGGAAAAAGCTCTTCCTTGCTGCCTTGGAGGTTGTTGGTTGCCTCCGAATACCCTTGGATTAGGGAACTGATTTGAAAAATGACCTGGTTCTTTGCATTTGTAGCATTGAACAACGCACTGAGGTTCGAACAGAGTGTTCCTCTCCTCTATCGCAGCCGCGGGTCTTTCTTTCTCACAGTTAACAGCTAGGTTCCCTTCTCTTCCACACCTTAAGCATTTTCTATTACCCTTAAGGAAATTTCAAAGGTGCTTATTTCCGCACTTTTGGCAAGTGGGGTGCTGGATCTTCTTAGCACCATTGGATTTATCCATTGGACCACCAGTATTGAAGCCTATCTTACGCTTCTTGTCCCCATGATACCCCTGTGATTCCCTGATCTCCATTTCGACCTTGAGGGCACATCAGACAATTTCTTCACAGTTGTCGAAGTCAAGGATCACTAATGCTTTCTGCAAGCTAGGATTCAGCCCACCAAAGAAGCGGTCGACCTTGCATTCGGGGGTAACGACAAAGCCAGAAGCGTATCATGCAAGCCTTGTGAAGTTTTCCTCATACGCTCCAACAGAATCTTCATCTTTTTTCTTGAGGGAAAGGAAGTCCCTTTCCATCTTAAGCCAGAGGGTGTGCGGAAAATATTTATCGAAAAACATATTCCAGAAATCCTTCCATTCCAAAGCCTCGATCTCCTCCTCAGGCTTCGTATTTTTTATCAACGTCCACCATTGATCAGCTTCACCCTCTATACGATAAGCAGCCAGGAGAACCTTCTCTTGTTCAGAACATTGAAGTATAGAGAAGATCTTTTCAATGGAGTTGATCCATTGTTCAGCGATCGTGGGATCAGATGATCCATTAAAAGTAGGAGGCCTTTGTCTTATGAATCTCTCGATAGAGACTTGTTCTTTATTAGGTGGGGTAGAACGTTCCTCTTGACCCGTGTTTCTATTCAATGCTTGAGTTAGCTGAGATAGAAGCGTGACAAAGTTCGTGATTCCTTCTCCCATTGGATTGGGCATCTCATTAGTACAGTCATCACACTGATCTTCACATCGATTGTTAGCCCGAGTCCTCCTATTACTGGCCATTGGCTGGAATAAAAGGAAATTTAGGGGTAACACATAAAGGGTAATCCAAAGACAAAATTTGATGACTTATAAATAAACTTTCATTTCCTTAACTCATGATTCTATAGGCTTCAATCTAGGCTTTTCATGATCTACTTTCTAACATATATTCTTAGGGGCATTTTTTTTAATTACCTTAATAAGGGTTCATACTAAGCTTGTGAATTTATCAAAACATATCCCCCGAGAGTTTCGTAACCAAGAGTGCATCAAGGCCCGTTGTCATGCACCAGTTCCCGTTCGAGTCTATCTCAAAGCAGTGTTTTCGGGTTTTACCCCTAGGATACATCTGTGCCAGAGCCGCCTCTACCTGCTCATATCCAGACAGGGATGTATTTGTCTGATAAACCACTTACTCAATACTTAAAAAAACTTAGGGATGTTTTTATTATACTTAGTCTTTATTTTAAGGCTTTACTAGGGTTTCCAAATCCCAAAAATAACTAAACCTATCCTCTGATACCAACTGTGACAACCCTGCTTTTTTATTACAACTTAAACATGATTTATTACATAAAACTTCACTTGATACAACAAAAAATATCGAGAGGTTTAGTGTCTTTGGGGCTTAGTATCATTACATAAAAACTTAAAACAAGAAATAGAACATCTTTATTGAAAAAATCCTTTACATGACCACTACATTCCCTCATACTTAGCATTACATGGGATAACCTGAGGACATGCATAAGAAAAGGGTGAGCTATAAAGCCCAGTAAGGGAGTACACATGGAATAACATGAGGAGTACAATACATGTTAGACAATAGTCATATCAATAGAGAATAAAATAAACATGAACATAAATGCATGATGAAGCAAGATAATCATAACATGGAAATGTGGTAACAACACTTAACATGGAATTAGCATGAGCCAAGGCTCATTGCACATAAAGCACGAGTAAACCCTCATTGCACATGAAGCACGAGTAAACCCTTGTTGCACTTGAATTATCATGATTCAACACTCATTTCACATGACGTATCATGATACTATACTTTACCCAATGCATTGGAGCGCTATAAGGGAGCACCCTTCTTAAACATTTCATTTCATGCATAAGTGTACCACATGGATCATAAAACATCAATTCATAAAACATAATAATTTATTCCATGATAAAGGAATGTGGAATTCATACATGAAAATTTGTAATAAATAAGTAAATGTGCATAAAGGTGAATACCCTTGATGGAGAAATGGGCATGGTATCCACTACACAATGGCATTGGCTTTAGAAAATCGGTGCAATTTCGGCAGCGTAACGGCATGACATAAGAATTCATAAAAATGGTTGATGAGAGATAAAGGGGTTCCTCATCATATTTACATGTAATGGACAGTTGGGAGGTCATTTAGATACGTGTCCCAACAATTTTAATGGAATTTAGATTCATGATACAAAAGTGTTGCATGAATGTAAAAGAAGAGAGAGAAGTTCCTTTCAGAATTTCGGCATAGTAATGGGTGTACATGGGAGGAATTTAATGAGAGAGAAAGGGGTCTCCCATAATTCAAACAATAATAGGGAAGTATGGTGGAGGTTAAAAACCATACCCCAACATTCATAATTGAAATTAAATGGGCAATACAACTTAAAGAAAATTGACAAAAATGAGAAAGGAAGAAAAAACCCATTACTTGGAAGTGTGCTTCCAAAGGCTAGAGAGAGGCTTGTGAGAGGCTTCTTGGGAGCTTGGGGAACCTTGGGAGGATTCTAGAGAGAGTAGGTCAGAGGTTGGACGAACTCCAAAGGCTTTGAGTGGGGAGGAAGTGGGAGCTTGGGTGGGTTTATATAGGAAAGGTGAGGGAATTCTTTATTATTTAGGTTTGGGACCCCTTATATTAAATTAATCCAAACCACAAAACATCCCATGGTTTTTGCCCATGTTTTTTGGAAAATGGAAGAAGAAAACAATATTTTATAAGGCCAAAGTCCGAACTTCTTAAAATATTAGGGTTTCTTATGTGGAGGTGAGTCACACTCCCATGGAAATTAATTTAAAAATGCATGGTGTTGAATAAGTCTTGAGGGGTCCATTAATGCTTTGAAAAGTAAGTTAAAAAAAACCAAAATCACATTATTTTAATGTTAAAACATATATTGTCTGAACATAAAGATTATAGTATTTTATTACATCACTATTGGGTCATTATGATGTCATAAAACACATTATATATTTAAACGGTATTTAATTTTTACTCAAAAATTTGACTGTCTCAGAAAATTATGAAAAATTTACCGTTGGATAATTTAGACGTCCTGATTCCAAAAATAACATTTATTTTATCTAAATAATTTTCTAAATATGATAATTTTAACTTTTAAAATAAAAACTGACATTTATCAAAATTTCACAGGTTTGGACAGAAATGGCTTTTAAACCTTAATAAAAATTATAATTGCATTAATAAAATTATAAGATAATTTATATTTAATAGAAATTAATTTAATAATAAAAATAATATATTATTAATATATTATTTAATTCAAAAATCCATTAATTTAACAAAATATATTTCTTAATTAAATAATAATTAAAAACACTATTTGTACTTTAAAAACTATTTACAATGTATCAAGAATGACTATAAATTATATTCATTATTATATAAAAAAATAATGTACATGAACATAGTACTACTTATTTGTTACATGACCCCTTAAAACAGCTGCATAAGACCTAAGGGTAAGGTGTGCGATGGTGACAGACTCTTGGGGTGGCTCAGATAGCATCGCTCGAGTGGTAATTTCAATCAACTTACACTTTTCCCGTAGACGGTCACGTTCGAGCTTGACAAGATGAAGCTAATCTTGGGCTTGGTCAAGGGAGAAGCCCAAAGCCGCCACCTATTTTACGAGCTCCGACAAATGGGCTTCGTACGGAGCAATTCTACTGGATGAGGCCATCGCTTATTTTGTCTAAGTAAAATTGGATGTGTTAAAGCCCTATATTTATACTAATCATGTGATCACTATTCAACGGCTATATTAGAAATGGTCAAAATTCTTAACATAAAACCAATGAAGTTGACATTTTATATAAACATAAAGAGACATTTAATTAGATCAAGAGGGATTTCCATTAATGAAACTTTGGGTCGTTACAAAAGAGACCAATATACCTAGGGATTTGTATTCCTTTATTCCTAAATCTCATAACCTTATTTTATGGAAAACTCATAGAAACACTTTCTCACCAACTTTAAATTCTAGATCACATCAATGATTATTTTCATAACTTTTCTACAAATTTTTTTTCCCCCTTATGTGCTACTGAATGGATATAACCTTCTAATCCATTTATTCAGTTATATCATGTTCCAATAGATTTTTTTATCTATATTCATTCCAACATGTTGGATCTCAACACTACATTCTATAGAGGGATTCATAAGGAGTCATCTAAATGCTCGAGTGAAAGCTATTGCTATATGAATACTCAATAAAAGGAAGGTGTTGGTCCCAACCACCTTTAAAATATAGAGAAAAATATCTTGACATATCCTCTAGTGTTTGAATTATTCTCTTGCACTGACCATCTATCTAAGGATGATACATTATGCTAAAACTCAATTCAGTATCAAGATCTTGTTGAAAATATTTCCAGAAATTTGAAGTAAACCTCAGATCCTGATCAAATGCAATTGAATGTGGTCCTCCATGAAACCATGCAACTTACTTAATGTATATCTTATAAATCTTATCCAAATAGAAATATTATATGATAGAGATGAATTCTACTGGCTCTATAAGTCAATCATCAATAAACCACATAACATTGTGCCCTTTGGATGTTTTGAGGATTCCAATGAAAAAATATTCGGTGATGTATTCTTATTTCAATTGTGGTGTGGGTAATGGATGAAACATCCACTTAGACTTTTGTCTCTCACCTTAACTTTTTAACATACCAAGAACAAAGATAAAAACTTCACGATATCTCTCTTTTTTCCATCCCACCATAAATACTTTTTAAAATCTCAATAAAACTTCATTCTTCTAGGATGAATAGAGAATGAAGAACTATGATATCCCTATAACAAATACTTCTTAATATATAGTATGGATATAAAAAAATACACTATTTCTGAATATTATCATTCCATCATGATCAAGGTCAATCTTCAGAACATTTTGAACCTTCATTTTCATCTCTACATCATCCTTCTACACCTCTTTAACCTTCACTTGGATATATGGTTGTACATTCAATTGAGAAAGATAATATTTATACCCTTCAATTAGTATTTCCATATAAATCCTTTGAAAATCCAGAAATATTAGATATTTTATGGTCCTCATCATGGATAAGATAGCATGATCTTTTTGACTCAAAGTATCATCCACCTTGTTCCCTTTCCTAGAGTGTTAATTTATTGAGTATTCATAATATTTAATCGGCTCAAACCATCTTCTATGACACATATTCAACTCCTTAAGAATGAATATATACTTTAAAATTTTGTGATTGGTATATATATCAAAATTTTATTAGTAAATATAATGCCTCTATATCTTTAATAAAAAAAATACCATAGCTAATTTAAAAAAATGAGTTGGGTAATTTTTCTCATGAAACTTCAATTATCATGAGTAATAATCTATAACCATGAAATTATATGTAAGAACTTGTCCCAAAACCTTCTTAGATTCATCACTATATATTACAAACCCTTATCTACTATATATTAATGTAAGAACATGTGCTCTAACTAATCTTCTCTACAGTTCCTTGAAATTTTCCTCACATTCATCAATCCAGAGGAACTTGGATCCCATCCAAGATAATATGGTCAGTGGATTACATATTCATGACAAATTATCCAAATATAATAAATAATATCAATATAAACCAAGAAAAATATGGATCTAAGTCACTGTGGTTGGTCTAGAACATCATTCAACAGCCTTCGTCTTTGATGGATCTACCAATATATCCTCTCTTAAGATTATATAACCCAAAAATGAAACCTTTTACCTCCAAAATTAACATTTTTTAAGATTTCAAAAAGTTTCACCTTCCTTGTGATCTTAAGTATAATTATCAATTGATATTTATTCTCTTACTTGGCCTTTTAATAGATAATAATATCATCTATAAAGACTACCACAAACTGATCAAGGTGATCCATAAAGATTATATTTGTTTAATATATTAAGATAGTTGGGTAATTAATAAGATCTAATGGAATCACTATATATTTATAGTGTCTATAACTTGTACAAAATTCTAACTAAGTTATATCCTCCTTCTTAACTATAAATTCCCAAACCTCTCCACTCCATTACTTTGTGAAAATGTGGTGTTAGAAGGTGTTATGGGAGGTTAAGTTGACTTGGGGTGCGTTTGGGTGGTCTTTTAAGGGAAATTAAAGGGCAATATCTTTCGCACGGGAGGCGCACGGTTTGTCTAAACCGTGTGGCCAAACCGTGTGAGGCTGGTGTTGGAGGAAGTGGCTAAGTCACAGTTAGCGCATGATTTGTCTAACCATGCGGCCTAACCATGTGAGGAGTGTTTGGTGAGGCAGTAGCGACTGCACGGTTAGTGTAAGGTTTGTCTAACCATGAGAGAAAACCGTGCAGGCACTTAAATATAGATCCTAAAATTGTGTATCTCAACTATTTGGACTCTAACTTGATTGTTTAAGCCCTTAAGTGGACATAACTCGGGATTACCCTTCCTAGAAGGTAGGAGAACCTCTCCCAAGCATTTTGGAGGCGATCCGAAAGCTTCTCTTGGAAAATCAAAGTTGGTTTCTTGAGGTATGTGATCGTTGTTATTTGGTTTCTTAGATCTACTTAGATATACTACTACTATTATATCGGTTTCTTAGATATACACCCGTTATGGGTAGATCTAAGTGTGTGGATGTCTAATATGATGAGCTTTGGTCTTGGTTGGGTTAGGAGAAGAGATCTAAGGAGGAACCTTGGTGAATAGGCCCTGTTTTCTTGAGCGTTATTCGACCCTTGATGAACCAAGTAGGGATTTTTCTTTGTATCTCCTTACTGTGTATCATATGGTGTGGGTACACTACTATTTCTGTGGGAATGGATGAAATTAAACCTTAACAAAGATAATAAATAGACTGTTAAAGAATGATGGGGTGCGTTGACATTTTTGTTGTACTCTTTTGTAATATTTATATGTTGTGAACTATATGGGCTTATACTCACTGAAAATCATAGTCGTTGGTGGTATTTACTTGCGCACGAATAAACCCTTGTCTTCTGTGATGATTAAATGACTATAACATGGAAATTGGTTAATCACCTAAACTCGATTGGTTAAATGGATTCCTAGTGAACATCAATCCTTATGTGGTCACCCCGGTTAACCAATAGAAAGAAGAACCTAATGAATGATGTGATTGAACCTGTAAGTTTCCCTACTCTGTTATGGTAGTAGGTGTATTGTTCTGTTTGATGTTTATGGGGTGATGTGGATGAGGATGGGATCCTTTGTTATGGAACGGTTTTTGGTTGTGAGTCTGAAGCTGTGTGGGGCTGTATCTCATGGCTTGGTTTGGTTCCAGTACTTTGAAGGATCTCGCCGATCCCTTTGTTGTTGTGCCTTTACAAGAGAACCGAGTGTGAGTTCTTAAATTGTTGTTTGGATGTTTCTCTTTCTCTACCATGTAGTTATGCCTGTTAGTTTCCCAATAGTGCAAAATTCACCTAAATGGGATCACTTGATCATGAAAATAGGAATGAGTTAAATGGAGAATTGGTTTTGGGAATGAGTTGTGACTTGTCCCTGAGTGTTGTGCATTTCTTTGATGAATGAATAGTAATAGGTTGTTTGTTCTTAGGTTGGATTCAGAAACCCTGGGTTGGGCTGCGTGCTTGTTACCTATATATACAATTGTAGTTCTTATGTTTCTTATTATCACCCCACCCAAGTTGAGCACTTGGTGCCGAACACCCCCATTTCATAGAGAAGGGTGTTTTCCCTAACACTCCTATGAGTGGCTGGTTATTAGCTCCTTTTTTTCTCCATTTCTTGATTAGCCCAAGACTCTTCAGGCAGTCTGTGATGGCCTGAGGTCCATTATAGCCCATGATTCTTCGGGTAGGGTAGCTGTGGTAGTTGGCCCAGGTGTGTGCGGGCAGGTTGTTTCCCAAGAGTCTTTAGGATGAGGCCCATGTGTCTTTGGGTGTGGCAGTGGTTGTTCTAGCCCAGGTGTTTTCGGGAAAGATTATGCATGGTGGTATTGGCCTAGGTGTTTTCGGGTAGGATGTGTGGTAGTGGCCCACATGTTTTCAGGCGGGATGTGTGGTAGTGGGCCAGGTGTTCGCAGGCGGGATGTGTGGTAGTGGCCCAGGTGTGTGCGGGTGGGGTGTGGCAGTGGGACTGTGATGAGAATGACGGGATTGGTTCGATGCATAGGATGTCTTCAATAACCAGTGGGAAAGTGGCGCGGGGTACCCAAACATCGATGTGCTATTACTATACATTACTTGACTTGTGTTATTTGGGGAGTGTGCCTTGGTGAGGCTTGGGTGGATAGTTTTCCTTGCTAGGTGCTTTGGTTATCTTCTTCTCACAGGGCATTAGGATGCCTCCCCACTTGTGCAGGAGAGTCTTTGGTTTTCCCTACTGAGTATACTTGTATGCTCACCCTACGTATATAAACTGATTTCAGGTTTCCAGGAGGACATCAGGGATCGTGCAGGGTCGTACTAGCTCATGGGTTGGGATAGTTGTAGTTTCTCTTTTTCTTTTCTTTTGGTACTTTACCTTTCTAGACCCCTTGTACTTTGTGGCATTTACTTTTGTAACATACATATGGGTATGGTTTTCTTTGGATTTACTTTTATCAACAGTTTTGGTGTTGTTGGGATTTACTATCTTATCTCCTGATCCTATCAAAGAAAAAGTGGAATGTCTTTCATCTTGCGTGTGATTATATACCATTGGTTCTAGTCTCCACTCTGGGACCTATTGAAGGCGGGTCTCGGGGGTCATTATATCTACTTAAACTTGAATAAGGAAGGGTCTGGAAATCTGTTGTCCCTTCTCTCATCTTGGTGAAGGCGGGTCGTGACAGAATGGTATCAGAGGAGCAGAGGTTGGAGAGATAGGATGGAGTTCGGAGTTAGGCATAGTGAGGATTCCATGGGATGGTATGGAAACAGTGTTGGACAATCTTGGTGAGTGAAATAGGCCAGGGAAGACGAGCTAGGGAACGGGATTTTAGGTCCCCCTATGATCCGATGCAAGGAATTTGGGTCTACCGAACGGCCAAGTAAGGCTACACATATTGCAGGGTAGAGACTCTAGGGAAGTTATGTCCATCATAATTACTTGTGTTATTTTTTTTCGTGGGTATTTGGGGATTTAAAATGAATAATAAGTCTAAGAAAATTTAAGAACAATATTCTACACTACTCGGGCTTAGGCATTCCTTGTTTACCTTGCAGCTATGGCACCTGGGAGACGACCACGAGTAGTGAGGGAGATCTAGTCCTAGGAGGTTGACTTGGATGATTGACAAAGGGATGACTGAGAGGAGGGGGATGATCAGTGGAAGAAGATTCTTTGAGCCTTTCAGCGGCAGACCCTTAGGAAGTACGAGGGAAGCATCTCAGACATGGAGACAGAGAGCTGGCTAGAGGAGCTAGTGATAGCTTTCAGTATAATTCGGGCTCCGACGGAGTACTGGGTTCCTTTGGCTGTGAGCCAGATGCGTGGAGCTGTGCATCAGTGGTGGATGCTTGATCTTGGGGAGAAGAGGGAGGCTGAGGTCATGTGGGCTGACTTCGAGAAGGAGTTCCGAGAAGAATTCCTCTCTTCCACGATGAAGGCTGATAAGAGGTAGGAACTACTCTCCATCCAGCAGGGGAGTATGTTAGTGAGAGATTTGGGGATCAAGTTCAAGGATCTCCTTCACTTTTCTCCCGACCTCTTTTCGGATGAGGAGTCTCGGGCGAGGCGTTTGGAGGAGGCACTTCATCCTTTTCTCTGGTATGATGTCACTCCCTTCACCCTACCGATGTACTTGGAGGTCTAGAAGAATGATGAAGTGGTGGAAAGGATGCACACACTGGGAGGTGTATCGCGAGAGGAAATCCAGTTGGGCTCGTCTAAGGGGAAGGTCGTTAGCAGCAGGCCTCCAGCATCAGGCCCTTATAGGTTTCAACCAGCAGAAAGAAGGCCTCAGCAGTTCTAGTTCCGATCTCCTGGACCTCGCCCTTTTCCTTCAGGCCCAGGGCTGAGATTTTTCATTTGTATACGCCATGGGCACCTTCGGAATCAATGCCCAGAGAGAGTGCAGTTCGGCGGTGGTGGGAAGGTTCAACACCCTCCTCAGCAGCAATAGTTTCCAACTAGACCCTTTCAGTAGCAGGGGCAGTGAGCTTCCGCTCCTCTGAGGGAAGATATCGCAGGAGGAGGCTGACCTCAGGGTACTCCTTAGGAACCTCGACCAGGGCGCGGTCGGGGAGGCGGCCGGTAGCCGAGGGATAGGGGAGCTAGGAATGGGCAGTTACATGCCACGGATTCAGCTGCTCCAGCAGGGCCGGAAGTCGTTCGAGGTACGATCATCTTGTTTAGTACTTTTTCCTATGACTTGTTTGATACAGGGGCTTCACACTCCTTTGTTGCACCCAGTCTGGCCCGTTCTCTGTGTCTAGATGCTGAGAGACTTCCAGTGCCCCTGGTGTT
The DNA here is from genome assembly GCA_963277665.1 of Viscum album. Classification (NCBI taxonomy): domain Eukaryota; kingdom Viridiplantae; phylum Streptophyta; class Magnoliopsida; order Santalales; family Viscaceae; genus Viscum; species Viscum album. Next base: position 1,762,828,795 of record OY728136.1, on the reverse strand, counting down.
GAGTACACCAGTCGGAGGTCAGACCAACTTGTTTTATGTTTTCTGAGGGTGTAAACTGATGATAGGTCCACATCAGTCTATCAGGGATCTTCTACTGTTGCAGATACAACCTTATGATGTCATCCTAGGATTCTACTGGTTGTTATCTGTATGTTTAGTCATTGACTTATTTTGATTAAGGTTTGTGTTTTCAGATTCAGGTGGCCGACGTGTAACTTTCATCGGCGATCGGGGTTGCCAGAAAAGCAGCAGGCAAGAGGAGCCCCTCCTTTCCTTGTTATCTGAGCTATTAGTGGAGTCGTTGGATGCAGAAATAGTGGAAGTTCTAGGGGTCGTCAGTGATTTTATGGACGTCTTCTCGGAGGATGTGTCAACTCTAACCCCTTGATGTGATGTTAAGTTCGGGATAGACTTGAAACCTGGTGCCCGTCCGATTTTAATGGCTCCCTAACAGATGGAACCTTCCGAGTTACGGGAATTGAGGATTCAGATTGACGATCTGATGAAGAAGGGTTTTGTTCGACCAAGTGCGTCACCATAGAGTGCTCCAGTATTATTTGCAAAGAAGGTAGATGGTGGTCTCAGGATGTGCATAGACTATAGGAGACTTAATCAGGTGATGGTCAAGAATCCCTACCCTCTTCCAAGGATAGACGATCTCTTTGACCAGCTGAGGGGAGCAGGTTGGTTCTCTAAGATCGATCTGCGGTCTGTATATCACCGATTGAGGGTAAAGGAGGGAGACATCTCAAAGACTGCCTTCAGGTGCAGATATGGGTACTTTGATTTTGTGGTCATGTCGTTTGGCATCACGAACGCTCCAGCTGTGTTCATGGGACTCATGAAATCCATCTTCTAGGAATACCTAGATCAATTCGTAGTCATGCTTATTGATGACATCCTGATCTACTCAAGATCATAGGAGGATCATGCTGAGCACCTAAGAATGGTTTTGGAGGTCCTCTGATAGCACCAACTCTATAGGAAGCTGTCTATGTGCAAGTTCTAGATGCGAGAAGTGCACTTCCTTGGGCACGTGGTGTCCAAGAAGGGAATAGTGGTGGATCCATCGAAGGTCGAGGCGTTTGTTTCTTGGGAATCACACAAGAACGTGGAAGAAGTTCGTAGTTTCCTTGGACTAGCAGGCTACTATCGGATATTTATGCCCAACTTCTCCCGAGTTGTAGCACCTTTGACAGCTTTGACCAAGAAGGACCAGGCTTTCATATGGAATGGGCGGTGTGAGGCAGCCTTCAGATATCTGAAGGAGAAGTTGGTAAGTGCCCTAGTGCTGAGGTTTCCAGAAGAAGGGGCAGCGTATGAGGTGTTCTATGATGATTCTGGACAAGGCCTCGGGTGTGTGCTGATTCAACGACAAGGGGTGATATCTTATGGGTCCAGAAAGTTACGTCCCCATGATCATAATTATTCCACCCATGATCTGTAGCTTATGGTGGTCATTTTCGCACTAAAGTTGTGGCGATATTACCTCATCAGGGAGCGCTTCGTGGTCTTCACGGATCAAAAAATCTTGAAGTATATCTTTTCCTAGTGGGACCTGAACTTACGACAGTGAAGGTGGATGGGGTTCCTTCATTATTACGACTTTGATATTTCCTACACCTCAGGAAAATGGAATGTGGTTGCCGATGCCTTAATTAGGAAGTCACAGGAGGATGCAGTTCGAGAGTCGGCGGATGCTTGGAAGGTGATGGAGGAGTTTGCTGCCCTGCACCAAGAGGTAAGGGAGGATGGTGGTAGAGGTTGTCTGTTTCAGATGACAGTGAAATCCTCTCTCCTATGGCAGGTGGAGGAGTCTCAGTGGGGAGACATAGAGAGTGAAGTGATGCGTGATCGGGCTAACCAAGGCAATGCTCCGGAAGGATGGACGGAGGATGGTATGAATCGGATGTTTTTTCAAGGGAAGATATTTTTTCCAAAGTCAATGTGCGAGAGGGTTCTTGGTGAGTTCCACAAATCACCCCTAGAAGTGCACCCAGGAGTCTCCAAGATATACCAGGGCCTAAGAAATCAGTTTTGGTGGCCCGGGGTAAAGCGGGCGGTGGCGGATTTCGTGGCTAAATGCCTAGTGTGTCAGCAGGTGAAGGTTGAACATCGTGTTCCAGGAGGTCTGTTACAACCTTTAGATTTTCCTGAATGGATGTGGGACGACATCTTGATGTATTTCGTCACAGGATTACCCAAGGCTCATGGAGGTTGTGATATTATCTGGGTAGTGGTGGACTGGTTGATGAAATCAGCTCACTTTCTGGAGATCAAGGAGTCAAGGAAGGTGGATTCCCTAGTACAGAGGTACAAGGATGAGGTGGTGTGGTTGCACGAAGTCCTGAGATCCATAGTCTTAGATAGGAATGCACGATTTACCTCACGAGTCTGGAGAGGATTGCAGCAGGCTTTTGGCACCCAGCTGCGTCTTAGCACTTCTCTCCACCCCCAGACAGATGAAAAAACAGATCACACCATCCAGACATTGGAGGATATGCTACGGGCATGTATTCTAGACTCTGGGTGATCATGGGAAAGACACTTTCCCCTGGTGGAGTTTTCCTAAAAGAATATCTATCACTCTACCATTGGCATGGATACGTTCGAAGATTTGTACGAGAGGCCATGTCGCTCACCCGTGTGCTGGATAGAGGTCGGGGAGGCAGGTGTTCTTGGCCCGGAGGTGGTGTAGAGCACAACGGAGAAGGTTCAGCTTATACAAGAGAGGATGAAGGCGTCCCAGGACCGGCAAAAGTCATATGCCGATAATAGGAGGAGACCCTTGGAGTTTGAGGTCAGGGACCACGTGTTCTTGAAGGTCTCCCCTCGGCATGGGAAACGGAGGTTCGGCAGGGGGAGTAAGATTTCTCTCATATTCATCGGACAATTCAAAGTGATGCGGCGGGTCGGATAAGTGGCTCCATAGCTAGTTCTACCACTGCCGCTACAGAGAATACATGACATCTTCCATGTTTCACAACTCCGACGGTATCTACACGACGATTCACACGTCCTCGACTGGGGAAAGCTGGATATCGAGGATGACATGACGTTTGTGGAAATACCAATGAGTATCGAGGATCAAGAGGAGAAGGTACTTCGTGGATGGACCATTCCTTTGGTTCGTGTGTTGTGGAGGCATGGAGGGCTCGAGGAAAGTACCTGGGAACGGGAGATGCAGATGCGCGCCTAGTACCCATAGCTATTTTGAGTTCTATTCTGTTTTATTTTATGTATTGGTTTGTGATGAAGCGTTTTTACCTTCTTAACTATGGAATGTGTTATTTTCCTTTTTCTCTAAATATGTATGAAGAGTATGGACTGTGGGAAGGGTAGGACCTGATCCCTAATCAACACGCATTAAGATGGATGCGATTAAATCTGTGTGGGTGAGTCAGTGCCTCCCAAAGCGGGTAGTATCTTGACATGGAGGAAGGGAACTCCCTAATCCATATGACTGGACAGTTTCACCCTTAAATGTTTGTGTGCTTACTTGGGGGGAAGAAGAACGGTAGTGTATCCATAGTCCTTCGAAAGATGGATGAGGTTTACTTCTGAGAGGTATCTTTCGAGGTGGTTGTTCGGACCCCCTCTTTTCTCCTGGTTTAGTTTGGATTCTCGAGGACGAGAATGTTTTGAGAGGTAACTGATATAATGTCCCAGACCTCTCCACCCCATTACATTGTGAAAATTCGGTGTTAGAAGGTTTTATGGGAGGTTAAGGTAACTCGGGGTACGTTTGGGTGGACTTTTAAGGGAAATTAAAGGGCAATAGCTTTCACATAGGAGGCGCATGGTTTGTCTAAACCGTGTGGCCGAACCGTGCGAAGCTGGTGTTGGAGGCAGTGGCTAATGCATGGTTAGCACATGGTTTGTCTAACCGTGCGGCCTAACCATGCGAGGAGTGTTTGGTGAGTCAGTAGCGATCGCACGGTTAGCACATGATTTGTCTAATCGTGCGAGCAAACCATTCGGGCACTTAAATATAGATCCTAAATTTGTGGATCTCAATTGTTTGGCCTCTAACTTGATTTTTTAAGCCCCTAAATGGCCATAACTTGGTATTACCCTCCCTAGAAAGTAGGAGAACCTCTCCCAATCATTATGGAGGTGATATGAAGGCTTATCTTGGAAAATCGAAGTTGGTTTCTTGAGTTATGTGATCGTTCTTGTTTGGTTTCTTAGATATACTTAGATCTACTCCTCCTCTTCTCTCGGTTTCTTAGATCTACACCCGTTATGGGTAGATATAAGTGTGTGGATGTCTAATATGATGAGATTTGGTTTTGGTTGTGTTAGGAGAAGAGATCTAAGGAGGAACCTTGGTGAATCGTCCCTGTTTTCTTGAGCATTCTTTGACCCTTGATCTACCAAGTAGGGATTTTCCTTCGTATATCCGTACTGTGTATCATGCGGGGTGGGTACGCTAATATTTCTGTGGTAATGGATGAAATCAAACCTTAACAAAGATAATAAACAGACTGCTAAAGAATGATGGGGTGCGTTGACATTTCTATTATACTCTTTTGTAATTGTTATATGTTGTGAACTGTATGGGCTTATGCTCACTGAAAATAATGGTCGTTGGTGGTCTTTCCTTACGCACTAATGAACCCTTGTCTTTAGTGATGATTATATAACTATAACATGGAAATTGGTTAATCACCTAAACTCGATTGGTTAAATGGATGACTAGTGAACATCAATCCTAGTGTAGTCACCCCAGTTAACCAATAGAAAGAAGAACCTAATGAATGATGTGCTTGAACCTGGAAGTTTTCCTACTCTATTTTTGTAGTAGGTGTGTTGTTTTGTTTGATGTTTATGGGGTGATGTGGATGAGGATGGGATCCTCTATTCTAGAACAGTTGTTGTTTGTGAATCTGAATCTATGTGGGGTTGTATCTCGAGGCTTGGTTTGGTTCCAGTACTTTGAAGGATCTCACTGATCCCTTTGTTGTTGTGACTTCACAAGAGAACCGAGTGTGACTGCTTAAATTTTTGTTTGGTTGTTTCTCTTTCTCTATCTTATATTTATGCCTGTTAGTTGCTCAGTAGTTCAGAATTCACCTAAACGGGAACACTTGAACATGAAAATAAGAATGAGTTAAATGGGGAATTGGTTTTGGGAATGAGTTGTGACTTGGCCGTGAGTGTTGTGCATTTCTTTGATGAACGAATCGTGGTAGGGTGTTTGTTCTTAGGTTGGTTTTGGAAACCCAAGGTTGGGATGAGTTCTTGTTACCTATATATACAATTGTAGTTCTTATGTTTCTTATTCACGCCCCACCCAAGTTGAGAACTTGGTGTCGAACACCCCCATTTCATGGGGGGGGGTGTTTTTCCCAACACTCCTTTGAGTGGAAGGTTATTATCTCCCTTTCTGCTCCCTTTCCCGAATAGCCCAAGACTCTTCAAGAAGGATTCAATGGACTAAGGTCCATTATAGCCCAAGATTATTTGGGCAGGGTAGTTGTGGTAGTTGGCTCAGGTGTGTGCGGGCAGGTTGTTTCCCAACAGTCTCTGGGATGAGGCCTAGGTGTCTTCGGGTGTGGCAGTGGTTGTTCTAGCCCGGGTTTTTGCGGGCATGGTTATGTGTGGTGGTAGTGGCCCTAGTGTTTTCAGGTGGGATGTGTGGTAGTGGCCCAGGTTTTTTCAGGTGGGATGTGTGGTTGTGGCCCAGGTGTTTGTGGGCAGGATGTGTGGTGGTGGCCAAGGTGTGTGTGGGCGGGGTGTGGCAGTGGGACTGCGATGAGAATGGCGAGATTGGTTCGATTCCTAGGATTTCTTCAATAACCAGTGGGAAAGTGGCGCGGGGTACCCAAACATCGATGTGATATTACTATACATTACTTGACTTGTGTTATTTGGGGAGTGTACCTTGGTGAGGCTTGGGTGGATAGTTTTACTTGCTAGGTGCTTTGGTTATCTCCTTCTCACAGGGCATTAGGATGCCTCCCCACTTGTGCAGGAGAGTCTTTGGTTTTCCCTACTGAGTGTACTTGTATGCTCACCCTATGTATATAAACTGCTTTCACATTTCTATGAGGACTTCAGGGATCGTGCAGGGCCATACTAGCTTGGGCGTTGGGACAGTTGCAGTTGTTGTTTTTATTTTCTTTTGGTACTTTACCTTTGTATCCCCCTTTTAATTTGTGGCATTTACTTTTTTAACATGCATATGGGTATGGTTTTATTTGGCTTTACTTTTATCCCCAATTTTGGTGTTGTTGGGATTTACAATCTTATCTTCCGGTCCTATCAAAGAAAAAAGGTAATGCCTTCCATCTTGTGTGTGATTCTATACACTTGGTGCTAGTCGCCACTCAGGGACCTACTGAAGGTGGGTCTCGGGGGTCATTATCTCTCCTTCAACTTGAATAAGGAAGGGTCTGGAAATCTGCTGCCCCTTCTATCATCTTGGTGAAGGCGGTTCGTGACATTGACCCTCAATAGATGATATCTATAATTAAGGTCAACCTTGGAAAAAGTATTGTGCTCTACGTAGTTAATAAAATAAGTCATCAATACATGGTAGAAGATAATTGTTCTTAATTGTGATCTTGTTCAACTCTTGATAACCAATTCAAAGTCTATGAATAGAGTTTTAAGTTTTTACAAGGGTTCATTAGTGATGGACTACCTTGGCTAATGATATGTCATAGAAAATGGTGTCGTAGTTACATTTTTTTGGAAAAAGTCACCACAAATACTTATTATTTACAATGGTGGATACATCCATCACAAATAATTCCAGAAAGTTTGTTAAATAAGTAATTAATATGGACCCATCACAAATACCCAATTATGATGGATCTTCGTATCCTTCTCAATTACTACTTTTTTTAAAAAAAATAATTAATTAAAATGATTGAAATGGTTAAAAATAATTCAAAAAAAATTAAAACAAACATAACATTAATACATTATATCACACATAATATATTTATCACCCAAAAATACAGAACAAACATAAAAATCACACAGCATCAATTGATATTATGTGGAGTAGGATAACTCGAGGGATTCAGGGGAGAAAACCCCATACCAATTCTAATCAAAAGACATCACATAGACTCCAACATATTCTCATATCTCTAAACACTATAGCTCACATTCCTCCTCCCACTCTTTATATTCATTGTCTTATCTCATCCAAAGATCTCAACCTATCCTCATTAAGTGTAGCGGATGATGATGATGACTCTCTAAGATCTCTGTTTGAGCTCACCTATGACATCATGGAACTACCATAATAAATCATAGGTGTCATTTTGGAACCAATACTAATCACCTTGCCTTTCTTGAAAGCATGAAAATTCACCTCTTTAGAAACCCCCTTATCAAAACCTAACTCACCAGTGGCATCTGATTCTCTTTCAGCTTTAAAATCTCATGAATGAGAAGTTATAACCTCACCAATTTCTTTTAAATATTATTATAATTTTCAATAAAAATAAAATTAATATTAGTGAAATTTTTAAAAAATTGCTAATGGTAATATGGAATTGTAAGTCTATTACAAGTTTTCCTATATGAGAATCATTGTACATCTTCTTATAAACATCAAACTCTATTATGTAGGGTTAAGTAGCGGCATGTATAATATAACAAACATTTTACATTTAAAGAATATATACATTAATAAATAATATTACATACCATATCTCACAAATTTATGACAAATGTATGACTCTCTACCCTATGAGTGACCTCATACCTCCCACAGATCTGATATTCCGATGATTGCCTCCTCCTAAAATTACCTCTTAGCTAGTATGATAGCAATCTATCCCATACCTGAGCTAATATATATTCAGGTTTATGGGAAATGCAAGACTGGTCAAAAATGAAATCAAAAGTTCCATTAATATATCTCTTTATGAGGTTATTTAAAAACTAACTAAAACATTCACATATAAAAATATCTTATTCCTCCTAGATATAATCCCTTAGGTTCTTATAAATCATAGACCATAAATTCTACAAAACTATTAGAAACAATTTTTTAGTAATTAAATAATTTTTAAATAATATATATTATTTAATAATTTATAATCCAATGTTTGAATATTTTCTAATTAACAACAATTATAACTCAATCCCAAGAAACCCATGGCTCGGAAAAATAATTTTTTAGAATCACACTAGCCTAACCAATAGTTAAATGAGAAAAATTATGAAAATAAAAAAATAAGAATATTTTACCAAAATTAATACAAAAAACATAATATAAAATAAATATATTAAAAAATTAAACATACCTTCACAAATGGGGATAAAATCAAGAGTTGGACATCTCTTTGGAATAGGTTCAGAAATTGTCAATTGAGCCAGACCACACCCCCTTATAACAGGCATAGTATCCTATAGATCAGATGAATCGAGATCACTGACAAGAAGTCTAATATCAGTGAGAGAATTAAATACATCATCAAGAGCATATCCAGATATTTGAAACAAATAATCTTACCTATAATAAATTTGTAATAAAAATAACAAATATAAAAACTAATAAAATACATAATATAATAATCTTACATGTAAGAAATTATTAATACATATATCAAATATAAAAAACTAATTAATACCAAAATATAATAATTACCTATTAATAAATAACAAAACAAAATAATATAACCTATAAATATTAGTTAATATAATTATCAAATATAAAAAATAAATGAATATAATGAAAAATATAATATTCTTACTTGTAAATAATTTTTAATGCATATATCAAATATAAAAAACTAAAAATTATTTACATCAGTGAAGGAATAGAATATATCATTGGGACCAACCATATGAGACATACAATATTACCTATAAATAATTTTTTATATAACTATAAAATATAAAAAACTAATAAATACATGAATATAATACATCATTCGTCATCTTCTTCTTCATCTTCATCAAGGAAAATGACTTCATCTTCATTTTCAGCATCATCAATTTCCATACGAATTTTAGTTTTAGCATCCCTTATTACATCATCAATTTTATCAATGTCATAATCCGATAACTAGTGGTTTCATCATCAGTATTTATATCTCACCAAGTAAGAGATATATTTAGGGATGTTTCTGGAAAAAAATTAATATGTTTCACTTCCAAAAATGCCATTTTGAATTTCAAAAAATTGATTTTCATGATATTTCATTTTTATTAAACACCACCAACCAAAAAAATCTCTTGAAAAATCATAGTAATTTTCATAATAAACTTGATGTGCTTAATGTGCCAACAAAAATGGTTCATTTGATGCAAGAAGCATGCTATATTTATTGTCAATGACTCTAGGTCGTGGATCAACTCACAAACCTCAATCAGTATCAAACCAATGACACTTAAACAGTATTACATAATTTAGTCTTATATAAAAAAAACTCAATTATTTCATCTAGCATGCCTTAAAAGTCAACTTCACATTTTTTATGATGATATCCTTTCCAACAAGCACCAATATTCACTTATTTATTTAATTCTCCATATATGAATGCATGGAATCAAAATCTATTAACCACATACCCATTATAATATTTTACCATTTTCGATGGAGGGTTATTGAGCACACATAATCAACTACCAATTTTAATTTCATGTTATGTTGCCTACATGTAATAAAAATAATTAACAATAGATATCATTAAAATATTTATTTAATGTTCCATCGAAAACAAATTAACTTACCTATCTTTGAAACCAATATCCATAATTCAGTTGATGAAATTCTTCAAGAGTAGTAGATGTAAAATGTAAAAAAATATTTTTTTATATAGTATTCATATAGTATATAAAAAATTAATGTAAATAAATGTATATGTTATACAAATTTTAAAAACAATATATAAGTAGTACTTACTACACAAATCATTTCATTTCTTCACAATATAGTTGAACATATATATGAGATTTGTGTAGTTATTCATCTAAAATCCATCATTCATGATAACCACCAAAACCAATCTCATGATGGTTAAAAATAAACAACCAATGGTCTATGATATCATCAACATTTTTCTCATTTTTACCCATGTGATTATGTTTTAAAGGATGTTTTTATTGAAAATAATAAGAGTAGAGATTTGAAATTTCCTCCTCCAAGTATGCTTCTGTAATTGAAACTTCAAATGATACTTCATTATATAATTTCTTCTTTAGTTTTTTAATATATATCTAAAATTAATACATCCATCCGAATTATACTATCCCTTCATATTTGTATTCATATGGAAAATGCGATATTAAATGTTCCATTGAGTCAAAAAAGTCCAGTGGGAATATTTTCTCCAATTTACATAAAATTAAAAAAAATGAATCATACTCAATGAATTACATTTCAATGTTTCAACACAAATATCTTGTAATAAATATGATATTTCAATCCACATGTCCCATATTATATAATTCAACATCCCTCTAAGAACAATAGGTGATAGTCTTTCCATTATAACATGGAAGTCGTGACTTTTTAACATGGTAATATTCCCATTTAGGATTAAACGAGAAAAATTAGAACCATAATTATCTATTAACATCAAATATCAAATAAATTGAAAAATTAATAGATAGATTTATTTATAAAGTTTTTAATCTTATTTTGGATTCATTAAATTGTGTGATCTTTCATATTCAAATAATTCAAGTTCAGGACATCTAGAAATTTGAGCAAGATCAAATTATTCATTTAAATTATATTTGGACTTACCAAGTGTGTCTAAAATAGTATAAAATATTTTATCAAATAGTATCTCAAAATTCATTACATCTAACATGTAACGAATCGAGAAATCAAACCAATATGGAAGGTCCCAAAAAATACTCCACTATATTCAATTATAATCTATAAAAACTCTTCTCTTTATTACACATTAATATGTGACTTATTACATAATATTACACTTAATAAAACCTAGAATATCCATAAGTATAGTGTATTTTGGAATTAGTTATATTACATAACAATTTAAAATAGTAAAAACATTAACTTTATTGAAAACATCATTAGCATGCTCGCACTTAAAACTACATGGGATAACCAGGGGACATACATGAGATAGGGGTGATTTATAAAGCCCAGCGAGGGAATAAAAATGGTATAAAGTGATACATATAAAATAATAGTCATATAAAATTCTAATAAAAAGACTAAGAATCTTAGACATGAACTATGATACATGATATAGCATGATAATCATAACATGGGAAATGTAGAAACATCTACAAACATTATATTATAAACATGGGTCACTGATAACTACCAAGAAATCATAATATAAAAAGACCCATAAATTAATTAGGTTTATAACCTATACCAACATGACATCTCATGAGATTAAACATTAACCAATGCATTGGAGTGCAGTATATTTCTGGGTGCACCCAACACTTTCATTTCATTCTCATGCTTAAGTGTATCACATAGATCATACAACATGGATTCATTCATCACCATATTTTATTACATGATCAAGGAGTGTGGAATAAAAACATTGATCTCCCAATTCAGAGTGTTATAATTTTATAAATTTGAATACCCTTGGTAACAAATGGGTATGGTATTCACCACATAGTTGTTTTGGCACGAAAAATTGCAGTGAAAGTTTGGCAGCATAACGGCATTGCCTAAAAATTCATAAAAATGATTTGATGAGAGATAAATGGATCTATAATAATTTGAAAAAAAAATTGGTAAGTAATGAGTGTTTGGAATAACATTTCCCATTATAAGGATACAAATATAAAGTATATAAGGTAAAGAAGATACTTAAATAAATAGGAGAAATGAAAACATCCATTACTTGAGTGTGTGGATCCAAATGCTCTAGAGGAGATTATTAAGGGATTTAGGTGACTTTTGAGGGCTATAGAGAGAATAGGGTAGAGTAAGGTCATGATCAAAATATTTTTATTAATGTTAAATGGGATCTTGAGTTGGTTTATATAGAAAATGAGTGGGATTTGTTTATTATTTCTCAAACTTTGGTTTTGGACTCTATATAATAAAATAACCAAAACCACAAACCTTCCCATCGTTTTTCCCCAAATTTTCTTCCAAATAAAATTGGATTAATTATTTTATAATAAAAAGGTCCGAATTTAACAAAATAATACCCTTTATTATGTGGATGTGATTCATACTCTTAAAGAAAGGATTTTTAAAACCTTAAAATATATTAATGGTTTGGGAGGATTCATAATGGATTTATAAAATTAATAAAATAAACATAAAACCACCTTATATTAAATATAAACATATTTTTTTTCATGGATACCATTTATATTATTTATTACATCACTTTTGGGTCATTATGACGTCATAATACCCAAAGTATATTTATATGGTATTTAAGTTTTACCAGAAAATTCAATTGTCTCAAAAAAATTGAAAAATTCACCATTGGATAATTTCTACATTATAATTCAAAAATTATATTCATTTTATCTAAATAAATTTATAAATATTTTAATTTTTACTTTTAATATAATAATCTACATTTATTGAGAAATGATGGGTTTTTTATAATAGTAATTTTTTAACCATTATAAAAATTACATTTGACATCATAAAAATTATAATATAATTTATATTTAATAAAAGTTATTTAATAATAATATTTTATTAAAATATTATTTATTTTAAAAATTCATTAATTTATCAAAATAGATTCTTTAATTTATTTTGAATATTACACAAAAATACTATCTTTTTAATATATCGAAATAAAAATCATTTATAAAGTAACAATAATATGATGAAAATATATTAATTATTCTATAAAAATAATGTACATACTTATATTGTTGTATTCTTGATATATATATCCCTTTATTACATCAGAAAATTCCCTAAGAGTAAGGTGCGCGATGGAGAGACATTCATTGGGTAGTTTGGTGTCCATGGTTCGGGCCTTGATCTCGATGAGCCTGAAATTTTCTCATAAATGATTTATCACATACTTAATTTGTTATATCTCAGTTTAGGATTGGTCAAGGGAAAATCCCATTCATTCTATATCCCTCATCATCTCTAATAAATGGGCTTCATATGGTAACAGTCTTACTGGTTGAGGATATCAATTCATTTTTCAATGTCAATTGGATTTGTTAAAACACTATATTTATAGTAATCATGTGGTAATTTTTCAATGGCTACAATATAAAGGGTAAATATTCTTAAATTTCCTTTAACTTCGATATAATATAATAAAACCAAGTAATTTCAAGTGTTTTCTATAGCTATGTTTCAAAATAAGACATTTAATTAAATCAAAAGGGGAATTTTATTTATAACAAATTCAAGTCATTAAAACATTCCCCCCTTAAGAAATTTTACCCTCAAAATTTTTTTCCCATAATAAAATAGATGAGGGTAACTCTATTTCGTCACCTCCTCTAGTTCCCTTGTCACTTATTCGGTCTTTTGGTTTCTCCACAGCACTTTCACCAGGTGCATTGTCTTATTTCTTAGAACTTTGTCTCTACGATCTATGATCTTAAATGGTTTCTCTTCATAAGAAAGATCATTATCCAATGGTTTTTCATCTATATTAATAACATGTGATGGTTCTGGAATGTACTTTCTCAGAAGGGATAAATGGAATACATCATGTACTTGAGATATGTTAGGTGGGAATGCAATTTGGTAGGCCACCACTCATATGCAATCAAGGATCTCAAAGGGGTTGATGTATTATGGACTCAGATTTCCATTATATCTAAGTATCATGACTTTATTCTATGGAGATATGTGGAGGAATAATATACCTCCAAAATTAAACTCTAGGTATCATCAATTATTTTCATCATATTTCTTTTGTCGACTCTGAGAAGCCTTGATGTTTTGTTTAATGGTCTTAACCTTTTCTACCATTCCCTCAACCATATCAGGACCTAGAAATTTGTGTTCCCCAATTTCATCCCAACATGCAGGTGTTCTACACCACTTCAAATAAACGGCTTCATAGGAAGCCATTTGGATTCTCGATTGGAAACTGTGGTTGTAAGAGAACTCGACCAGAGGTAGATGTTGGTTTTGTCCTTCATTCAAGTCCATATAAGAATATTGATTCATTTCTTCTATTGTTTGAATAGTCCTCTCATATTGTACATCATTTTAAAGATTATAGGCCATACAGAAGTTTAACTCTGTTTTTAGAGCATGTTGGAGGCTTTTTTAGAACTTGGAGGTAAATCACGGATCTCAATCAGATACAATTTATATTGGTACTCCATGTAACCTTACCACTTCTCTGATGTATATAAGTTAAATTTGATCTAATGAGAAGTCCTATTGAATTGTGATAAACTAAGTTGTATTTGTAAGATGATCCATAACAACCCATATATCATTGTTTCCCCTAGATATCTTTGGAAGCCTGATGACAAAGTCTATGGTGATGTTTTTTCATTTATTTGTTGGTATGTGTAATAGTTGTTGAAATAGTGGGTGCCCTAGACTAAACTATTCATTGCTTTTGATTACTATATCATGTATACAGTCAGCTATACATGATATTTGTTTACCATTATAGTGTATATATTTCTACATCCACTATTTATTGGTAATATCCATAGACTAATTGTTGTATCAAAAGTTTATAGAAGATCCATGCTATAATGAGAACGTTGAGATACCATGACATTAATCTTAAATAAAGGTCATATGGTATAGATACATCTTACTGATTGAACATAGTATATGTTTTACTATCATGTGTTAGGGGATCATAAGCATTGAGACTTCTTCTCATGAAGTTTTCACTTGGTGATCTCAAGTACTGAGATCCTGAGGATAGACCTGCCAATAGGAACACCACATTTTTCAGGTGTCATTGGATGTTCCTATATATGATCATGTGTATTGGTCTCTTGACCTGAGATCATTTCTATTTTATGTCATTTGATCATTTACTTTGATGAAAAAAATAAAACCATGATGATGAAATCATGGAGAGGTAGTTTGTGTTGGGTGCATCATTGGTGGCATGACATTGGTTGAATAGTCAAGAAAGTATTTGTCACTTCTGGGTTATGGAAGTAATATATCTCATTCCATATTGATCTGGAAGATAGTACCTTCATAAGAGAATGGCCATGGCAGTCAAGGGAAAATCCATCCAGTTGGATCAAAAAATAATAAAGAAAAAAAGGATGAGGACACAGTTGTGCGTCTAACTTTATAAGATATTAATGGAAAAGAGATTATGTTACACAGTGTATTTTATTCGGTTGGTTGTCACTGTTGTGACAATCCTAATCTATTTTGAATTCATGATGGGTTACTGGATCCTGCTCTTGTTTTATGAATATTATTCACTGCTGTTGAGATAAGTTCTGAGAGGTTCGCACACACAATAATGTATTTGATAACCTTCCATATTCAGTTGAATAGAAGTTCTGGACATGGTGGGACCCACCAATGGGGTCTGGGATTTTTCCAAGGAGATACGATCACCAATGAAATAAATAAATTCAAATGATTCAAGTTAAGAATAATGAGCATTGAATTTATTTATTAAATGTATTTACAAGTTTTAAAGTAAATACATGAAAAATATTATTTGACTGGATATTAAAATATTCAAGGTTCAATTAATATTTGTGGGAATGAAAAATTGAGTTAAGGACTCATTTCTTATCAAATAATATATTTAATATATTACAATAAAGTGATAATAATATTTATGAATCAATTTATAAGTCATAACAAGTTATGTATAGCATGTTATGTATTTGGGAGGCCGGGTGGCAATACCGGATATTTTCTTAACAATCTATAAATAGAGGAGAGGAGTTTGCCATGTATTATTCACTACCATTATCTCTCATATTCTCTCTCCTATATACTAGATAGAGGATATGGATATAAGGAGTTTAGATCGAGATATATCTTGGGAATCACAAATTGGTTGATGTGGTGGTCTTTGGAGAGTCAAAGGCATCGTCGAAACTCCACGCTAGCACTCTAATTTCAATGATAAATGCTCTTATGGATTTTTCAAGCGCATGTGGATAATCTAGAGGAATTTGGATTTGGATTCTTCGAGCAGTGATCACCAAAGATGAGTAGATGTCGTGAGTGGCTTCAGATTTAAACCAGGTATTTTATGGGTTAATTTTGTGCTTAACTTCATTCACATGATATCCTCAAATTAAAATGGATAGAAACTCACCTATGTCAATGATTTCATGTCAAACGTCAGGGAAAATTTTAAAAAAACCACTTTTGGGGATTCCACTACATTCCCTATTCCTTAAATAGTTTCATCATCCCCTTAGACTTATTCCTTTTATCCATCACTTGTTGACATATCAGGCACATTGATGTATATTCAGCAATCTCCTTCTTCATATTGTCCCACTAATACACTGAAAGGATATCTTTATAGAACCAGATCCAGAACCTAGCTTCTTCAATTCTAGATCCATGGATTGTTATAGGGGACTTTAAATCCATTTCTCATGTGGAGGAGAAGATTGGTCCAGTAGTTGGTACTTCTTAAATGGTTGATTTTTGTGACGGTATTGAGAAGGAAAGTTTGAAATAAGTTAATCTTGTTGGATCCAAATTCACATGGTATAGAAGACACCTTAATAGAATCAGATCCAGTAAAATTGATAGGGAATTTGTAAATGGTGCCTCACTTACATGATGCTGGTCCATCTCCAGTGTCACCTTGGCCAAACATAATTCATATCATCATCCTATTCTGGTAAGTCTTTTAAATATTGAAAGGAAACAACCAATCCTGTTCAGATTTAATAATGCATCTTCTTCCCTTCCATAATGCTCAGGGATTGTGTAGGATACATGGGGCATGAAGGATTGTGGATTTCACCCTCTAATCTATCTCTATAAATTCAATCTCTTTAAAATGAAGTTGAAGCAATGGATTAAAAGTAAATTCATTACCTTGGATGCTGAAATTGACAGGCTGGAATTCCTTCTACATGACTTACAAGAGTCCCTTACTAAAGGTAATTTTAGTGGGGACCTAAAATAGGAATCTGAAATTTATTCCAATCTTGGGAGTCTTTTCATGCTTTGGAATAAAATTAAAAAAAAATATTTAAAATCAGGTTCCTATCAAAGGGTGACATAAATACAAAATTATTTTATTCCCTTCAGAGGGTATACATGGCTAACAGACCTCTGGATTTTATAAATAATGGGGATCATATTTTATAATATAGACAGGACCTCTCAGCACATATAGTCTCTTATTATAGGATTATTTTCAATGGCCCCCCAAAGGAAGAACAGATAAGGGAAAACATCATTCCAAATCTTGTGATGGAGGTGGAGAACAACTCACTTACCTCAATGCCAATGGATTTTAAAATCAAAGATGTTGTGTTTGGTCTCAAGAAGGGAAGCTCCCCTAGACCTTATGGCTTTACTAATCAATTTTTTCAGACCTATTGGGAAACCATTCAAGATGATGTTTGCTAATTTGTTAATCACTTTTTTAAGGAATTTTTCCCAGGTCTTTAATGCCCAGTTTATCACTCTCATACCGAAGGTTGAGAATGCAAGAAAGATAAGTTAGTTCAGGCCAGGTGATCTCTAAAATATAATTTACAGGGTGATTACTAAAATTTAGGAAAGCTTACTTTCTCATGTCTTAGAAAAGATCATATCGTGGAACCAATTTGGGTTCGTGAAAGGTAGGAACATTCCACATTGCTTACTCACTACATCGAAGTACATAAATCTCCTGAGAAAAGCAACAAGAGAGGGAAACATAGCACTAAAATTGGACGTCACCAAAGCATATGATACAATGGACTAGGGTTTCATTGGAAGTGTTTTAAATAGCTTCATCTTTAGTGGTAAATTCATTCATTGTATCAAGATCCTTTCTGAGTCATCCCACGTCTCTATTCTTATAAATGGGTCCCTGGAAGGATATTTTACTTCCTCTAGGGGGTGTGACAGGGTTATCCCTTCTCAGCCATTATTTTTGACATAGATGAGGATTATTTCATCAGAATTTTAATTGATATAGTGAACACAGATGAACTATCCACAATCAGGGTAGGCCGAGGTAAATCTACTCCGTCTCACTTATTCTTTGTTGATGATATTTTCATTTTTACATAGGTGGGAAGAAGAAACATCAAAAATAATAAAAATTCACTCCAAAACTATGAGAATTTGTCTGGTCAAGTCGTTAGCTAGAGAAAATCTTTCATATACTTTGGAATGAGCATTTCAGACACGAGGAAGGCATGTCTCACCTCTTAATTTGGCATAAAGGAGGTCACTCTGCCTTTTATCTACCTGGGTCTTCCAATGTTCTGGGGAAAACCTTGGTAGTCACATTTTTCAAATTTCCTAGATCAAATGAGGAAAACACTTGCCTCTTGAAAAGGAAAGTCCCTCCCAATGGTTGGGCGAATTTGTCTTGTCAAACATGTTTCTATCTCATAGATGGTCTACTCTTTCATGGTTTATCTATGGCCGATTTATATCATTAAAAATCTCAACACGATGCTGAAAAAAAATTTATAGAGTGGAAACATTATGAAAAGAAAGGTAATCACTGCCCCATGGAGGAAATGCTATCTTCCCTACAATTTGGGAGGTCTTTGAATAAAAAATCTGGAGGTCTTTAATCAATCTCTCCAATCCAAGTTTTTCTAGAAACTCATAAACAATAAGTCTTCTTCCCTAGAATTCTTACAGAATCGGGTTATGGAAAGACTATTTGAAGGAAAATCCATTTATCTGGAGTCCTCCATTTGGATTGGAATTAAATAAATATTCCAAAAAATTATCAATCACTCAAGATAGATGGTAAATAAGGAATATTCCCTACACTTTTGGTATGATAACTGGATCGGTGTGCCACTCATAAACCATGTTAACTTAGAGGATACTCACGTCGAACATAGCATCACAATTAGGGAGCAACTGGAAAACATGAAAATGGTTTCGTAAGACTTTGAGAAGACGATCAAGGTTTATGATTTCATTATTCAGGAGGATTCTCTTGTCTTGGAGGGAGCTTCAAATGGTTGGATTGATTAAAAAATCTTTTATAAACATCTTAAAAATGGTGATAAAAAGTGGATTGGAAATTTCAATGAAAAATGGATGGCACCCTCATGGTTCACTCTCATTTGTAGGCTAACTCTCAAAAAGATTCCAGTGGATGCCAATATTTAAAGGGTTGGTGTTTTTTTGTGTTCTTGATGTGTCATTTTCATTCAACACAGAGTAGATGTCAATAATTTATTCATGATTTGTAAGGAAGCATCCCCTCTTTGGATGGTAGTGTTGTAGATTTTCAAAATACATATCCCCTACACTACCTCTGTCTGCATCATTCTCACAGATCTGCTCAAAATTTCTCTTTCCAAGAAGATTAAAGTGTTTTTTTAAGTGGATTGTGATGAAATTCTTCACTGTATTTGGAGTATTAGGAATGTGTCTATTCAAAGCAGGTCCTGGTTCAATGCTGGCCGAGCACTGGAGTCGATCCTCACTGCAGTGCGCGCTGCAAAAAGACTGCACTCAGAAACTTATTGCAATCTGGTTGATTATTAGGTGGTCCTTCGGCAGCTGAGCATTGCTAGAAATTTCCTGGAACCTCGACACACTATGGAAGTTTTCTGGACACCACCATTTGAAGTATGGGTCAAGTGCAATACAGATGGAGCTTCGAGGGGAAATTTGGGCCCCGTGGGTTTTGGAGCCATCTTCATGGATGGAAATGGGGATGTCATTGAATGTTTCTACAGGAATTGTGGAAGTGTCACAGTGTTGTAATAGGAGATTATGGGGCTTATAATGGCGGTTTATATTGTTATCCAAAGAAACTATAATAATTTCTGGTTTGAATGTGACTCCACTACTCTCATGCAAGCTGTAAGAGTGGGACAGAAGAATCTCTCATGAAGGATGGGTAAAGAGTATCAAAAAGATCTCCTCCTTGAACTACTTAATCATCTATGCTTTCTATAAGGCTAACTATATTGCTAATGGTCTGGAAAAAATGGGTTTAAGAATGGAATAATCTCATCATCTGACCAATTTTCGCGATGATATGGTTTCTCTTTTACTACGGGATAAATGTAGAATTCCTTCTTTCCGCCTTTTGTAACTCTTCTGTTTTCTATTGACACAAGGGCCTCAGTGCTCAACTTTCTCAAAAACAATAGTCCAAGCCCTTATTTGAAGTATCACTGAATACTATGAAAAGTTCTCTACTAGAGGTTAGTGTGACCAAAGGTGCAGTGATAAACCTCTTTTTTAGTTCTTTAAAGCTCTCTTCACATTCATCTCTCCAAGAAAACTTGAAACCTTCTGAGTTATCTTGATTAGAGGGTTTGAAAATCATGATAAATTTCTCACAAATTGACGATAGTACCCAACTAATCCATGGAAACTAAAAATACCTTTCAAAGATGTTGGACTCATCCATCCTTCAATTGCTTCTACCTTTGAAGGGTCTACTGATATCCCATTGCTTGTGATGATATGGCCTAATAAATAGACTTATTTCAACCATAACTCACATTTTAATTACTTGGAATAAAGATTCTCCTTTCGCAATGAATTTAGCATGGTTCCCAAATGCTCTTCATACTTCTCCTTGGTTTTGGAGAATATAAGAATATCATCTATAAAGAGTACCAAAAATTTGTAAAAGTAATCTCTAAAGATTCTAGTCATCATGTCCATGAATATTTTTAGATAATTAGTGAGTTAAAAGGCATCACTATGAACTTATAGTGTCCATACCTTCTATGAAAATAAGTCTTGGGGATATCCTCTATCTTCACCCTATCTTGATAATATCATGACCACATATCCATCTTAGAGAAGTATTGTGCTCCTCATAGCTAATCGAAAAAGTTATCAATCCAAGGTAGAGGATACTTGTTCTATATCTTCATCTTGTTGATCTCATGATAATCATTACAAAGGTATATTTATTCATACTTTTTCTTGATGAAGAGGAAAGGTGCACCCTATAGTGAAGTACTTCAGTGTATAATCCCTTTATCTAGATTCTTTGATAGTTTTTTATTTAGATCCTTAAAATACCCAACTGTCATTATATATAGGTCCTTCAATAATAAGAAATTCCCCAGGTATAATATTGATTTAAAATTCATCCTCTCTGGTGGGAGGAATACCAGGAAATTCTTCAGGAAACACATCATTGTATTACCTCACAATAGGCATGTCTTCATGGATGGTTCTTTCATTAGAATCAATCATTTGAGATAGATACGCTTTCTCATAGGGCATTAATATCAATTCTTATGATGTTGGTGCTAAAGAAGATTCACTTTCTAACTTTTACTTTTACAGAATCGGGGGTCGATTCGTAATATAGAGAGTTATCTCTTTATCGTGAAAATTTATGTTAACTCTATATAGGTAAAGACAATCCATACCCATAATTTCATCAAATTCCACTAAAGAGGGTACAAAAAGTTTTTCTAGGAAGTTAATCCCACAAATTATAATATAGGGGATTTATGTACTTGGGATGCAATAATTTCCCCATTTTCCATTTTCACTGATAGCTCTACTTCCATGATTTTTTGTAGTGTTTTAATAGTTCTACAAAACTTTTGTGATATGAATGAATGTATAGAAACAAAATCAAAAATTACATTCTATATCATTAAATGAATAACTATTATAACTATCACCACTTTATTTTCAATATCCACCTCAATGGTTGTGATGGAAAAATATTTCCCTTACTGCCTATGAGGTTGTTGGTTTTCTCTGAAAACCCCTACCTTAGTGGATTGGTTTGCAAAGTACCATGGTTATTTATAGTTGTAGTAATGAAAAATGTGTTGAGGGTTGACTGGATCATTTATTTTCTCTATCACATTAGTGGGTTTCTCTTATCAATAGTCATTATTTACATATCCTTCCTTCCTACACCTAAAGCATTTTCTCATTCCCCTCAGGAAATTTTTGGGGTGGTTCTTTCTATACCTTTGATAAGGGGGATGTTGTAATTTATTAGCACCACTAGATTTATCCATCAAACCATCATAATTAAACACTAATCCCCACTTCTTATCCCCGTGATACTCTAGATATTCATTAAACTCTATTTTTAATTTGAGGTAACATCGGACAATTTCCTCATAGCTATCAAAGTAATTAATTGCTATGGATTTTTGTAGACTAGGTTTTAACCCACCAAAAAAGTGGTCAACCTTACATTCAGGGGAAACAACAAATATGGAGGCATATCATGCAAGTATTTTGAGGTTTTCCTTGTACTGCCTAATAGATTCATCATCTTTTTGCTTAAGGGAAAGGAAATCCATTTCTATTTTAAGTTGGAGATTGAAAGGAAGATATTTATAGAAAAACATTTACTAGAATTCATTCCACCACATAAATTCAATCTCTTCCTCTGGTTTCATATTCCTGATCAATTTTTACCACTGATTAGCTTCTCCCTCCATATGATAAACATCCAGTAGAAACTTATCTTGTTCATGTCATTTAATTATGGAGATGATCTTCTCAATGGAGTTGATACATTATTCCATGATTAAGGGATCAGATGATCTATTGAAATCTGAAGGACTTTATTTTATAATTCCCTCAATCGCAGCTTGTTCTATATTAATGGATTTTGGTGATCCTTCTAATCTGGGATTCTATTCAATACCTGAGTCAGCTGATAGAGTATCATTAGGAATTTTTTCATTCCATCTCCCATTGGGTTGGGTATATCAATGGGTAATTCATCAAATTTCCCATCACATTGACTATTTACCCAATTCCTCATACTTTCGGCCATTGTATAGAATAAAGGGGAAATTAGGGATGAGTATTTTTAAACTATTAAACACATAAATGTTAATTTAATGGCATTAAAGGGATAACTTATAAATTACATGTATTTTCTTAACTTATGAATTTATGGGATTCAATCTATGTTATCCATGATATATTTCCAAACATATACTCTTATGGGCATTTTTTATACCTTAATAATGGTTTGTAATGAGATTATAAATTTACTAAATCATATCCATTAAGAGTTTCAAACCATGTCCACAGTAATGCCTATTGTTGTGTACTAGGTTACAATGAGTAAGACGTGACACACCTTTTCAAAGTTGTTACCCCTAGGTACAATTGTTCTAGAACCATGTCCACTTCTATTATCCAGAATGTAATTTATTTACCTGATAAACCATTCTCTCAATACTTACCAAAATTTAGGTATGTTTTATTATACCTAGTTTTATCCTTAAGTCTTTCCCTAGATTTTTCTAATCATAATACAAAAAATAACTAAAATTTTCCTATGATACCAACTATAATAGCCCTGATCTTTATTACACAGTAATACAAGATTTATTACAAAATATTACACTTAATACAAGAAAAAAGATCAATAAGTAAAGTGTAATTGTAAATTAGGTACATTATACAACAATTTAAAATAGGAAAATCATCATCTTTATTGAAAACTTCCTTAACATGCTCTCACTTAAAACTGCATGGAATAACCTGGGGACATACATAACAAAGGGGTGAGTTATAAATCCTAGTAAGGGAATAAACATGTCATAAGGTGATACATGAAAAACATTAGGAATATTAATGGTTCATAAAAAGAGTATGAATCATAAACATGAATAATGAGACTTGATATAGTATGATAATCATAACATGGGAAATGTGGAGACAACTTAAAAGAATGCATCATAAATATAGGTTAAGGATAACTGCCAAGAAATCCCAATGGAAAAATTCCTATAAAGGAATCAGTTTCACTCCATGTCTGAACATGAAATTTTAGGAGACTAAACATTACCCAATACATTGGAGTGCTATATAATTTTGGGGGCACCTGTCACTTTCATTTCATCCTCATGCTTAATTTTTATCCATAGATCATACAACATGGATTAATTAATCATCATATTTTATTAAAAAATCAAGGAGTTTGGAATACACACATTTAAGTACAAATTAAAAGAGATATAAGTTTATAAAGGTTAATACCCTTGATATAAAATGGGTTTGGTATTGAATACACAATTGTTATGTCATGGAAAATCATGGTAAAATTTTGGCAGCAAAACAGTGTTGCTTAAAAATTCATAAATATGGGTTGATGAGAGAGAAAAGGATATATAATCATTTTTAAATGAATTGGATAGTAATGGGGATGTAGAATAACATATCCCATAATAAGAAACTAAAGATAAAATACATAAGGTAAAGAATATACTTGAATAATAGAAGAAAGGAAAATATCCCTTACTTGAGTGTGTGGTTCCAAATGCTTGAGAGGAACTTTTTGGGAGCTTGGGGGAACCTTGAGAAGACTATAGAAAGGGTATGGAAGAGTAAGTAAAATATCTAAGTGTTTTTAGTGAATAGAAATTGGATATTGTGTAGGTTTATATAGGAAATGAGTGGGGATTTCTTTATTATTTATCCAACATGGGTTTTGGACTCTATATAATAAAATAAAAAAACCACAAACCTTACCATGGTTTTTTCCCACGGTTTCACACAAAAGGGAGTGGTTTTAATTATTTTATAAGGCCAAGGTCTGATATTAATAAAATAATACCATTTCTTATATGGAGGTGAGTCATACTCTTAAATAAATGATTTTAAAACCTTAAAGTATATTAATGGTTTTGGATGATTAATAATGGATTTATAAAATTTAACAAATAAACTTAAAATATAATTATTTTAAATTAAAAATGTATATTTATTCATTTATACCTTTTATAGTATTTGTTACATCACTTTTTAATCATTATGATGTCATAATACATAAAGTATATTTATACGGTATTAAATTTTTACCCGAAAATTCGACTATCTCAGAAAACTATGAAAAAATAACCATTAGATAATTTTAGTATTTTGATTCCAAAATAATATTCATTTTATATAAATAATTTTCTAAATGTTTGAATTTTCACTTTTAAAATAATAATCTATATTTATTGATAAATGTAGGGTTTTTTGACAATAACAGTTTCTAAACCCTTATAAAAATTACATTTGACATTATAAAAATTATATGATCATTTATATTTAATAAACATTATTTAATAATAATATTTTATTAAAATATTATTTGTTTCAAAAATCCATTGATTCATCAAAATAAATACCATAATATATTTTGAATATTACTCAAAAATACTATTTTTTTAATTATATCGAAATAAAAATAATTATAGAGTAACAATAATAGGATAAAAATATATTCATTATTATATAAAAAATAATGTATATACTCAGATTTCTGGTGTATTGATATATATCCTTTTAATACACTTGCAAATTCCTTAATAATAAGGTGTGTGACGGTGAGACTTTCATGGGGTGGTTCGACGTACAAGGTTTGGGCCATGATCTTGATGATCTTGAAATTTTCTTTTAAACGGTTTTGATCAGGCTTAAGTTGTAAGATCAGAACTTGGTCTTGGTCAAGGGAAAATCTCAGTGATGATATCACCCTCGGAAACTCTGATAAATGGGCTTCATAGGGTATGATGCTATAGTTTGAGGCCATCACTTCATTTTTCTATGCCCATTGGATTTGTTAAAACCTCATATTTATACTAATAATATGGTCACTATTCAAAGGATATATTATCAATGGTAAATATTCTTCACAGACCTTTTAATCTGATGTAATATAATAAAACCAAGGATGTAATTGTTTTTTATATAACCATATTATATAATAAGATAATT
The DNA here is from genome assembly GCA_963277665.1 of Viscum album. Taxonomy (NCBI): domain Eukaryota; kingdom Viridiplantae; phylum Streptophyta; class Magnoliopsida; order Santalales; family Viscaceae; genus Viscum; species Viscum album. Next base: position 1,762,803,045 of record OY728136.1, on the reverse strand, counting down.
AATTAAATAAAAATGGGAATTTTATTTATAAAATTTTGGGTCATTGCATAACCCAAAACATTTAATTTCCATTTGTTATGGTTGGTTCATAAGTAACAAGAGATCATGAAAAGATGATAGATTTTACTTGAATACCCAAGATCACTATATTAGGTTCTTCACTTTCAATTCTACCCTTTGTATAATTATTTTTTTCATTAGAAAAGGGCGATCTACTTGAATAAATATATGATGACCATGAAAATAACTAGTCTTTCTCCCATTTCTAAGCGTAAATTATTTTTTCTCATCTATACAGTACATACATGATTCTAGACCATGTTTGGTCCATATATATAACATAACATATGCCAGAAAGTCACTGATCATCCACATAAATGCAGTCTTCAATGTAAAATTATGATCTGCAAGTATATCAAATATAGTCACACCATTATTCCATAATGAAATTAACTCATCAATTACTGGCTTCAAATAAACATTGATATTATTCTTCAGATATCCTAGAATTAATATCATAAAATATAATCCTTCTTATTTAACTCAAGGAATTCCTTCTCCAGATTTTTATGAAGGATACATGGGAAGTACTTATTGAAAAATAAGATCTTAAACTCATCCCACTCCATGGAGTCAATTTCATCATGTTACCTTGTATTATTTATGATATTCCACCATTGATCCATTTTTCTTGCCTAAATATATAAAAAAATGAATTTTATATGTTCTAAACACTGGATAATAGAAAATATATTTTCAGTGGTACTGATCCATTTCTCAGTAACTAGCAAATCAAAAAAAAACCATTGAGTGAAGTTAAATATTGCCTTATGAAATACTCAACAAAATGTTATTACCTCATTTAATCTTTTGGAAGTTCAATATTATTCATGGATTGAGAAGGTTATGTGAGTATAGAAAAGATATTTTTCATTCCAACTCCCATAATGTTTGTCTATTTAAGAGGAAAATCATTGTATTATCTACCACACTCAGCATTGACATGGTTCCTTCAAGTTCCATTCATTTACTAAATCCAAAAAAAGCATAATTTGAGCAACAATAATCATAGTGTGGAACCACATAATCATGAAAATTTAATTATAGGATTTCAAAATCATGAAACCTACTTTTTAATCTATGACACATTAAATTTATCCTAGGTCATTCATAGTCATCATCTATTTAAATACTTCATGATGGTTCATAAAGAGTTTGTGAATTTCCAAATAATATCCCGAGGGAGTGTCAAACCAATGTGAAATATGGCCAGTTATTATGCACCAAGTGATGATTGAGTCCATATTAATTCACCCTTTTCAAAGGTATTACCCCTAGGTACCTCTATGCCGGATCCACTTCTACTTGTATTATACAAACAGAGATGTAATTTCTTAGAAACTACTTGCTCTATCCTTTACCAAAATTATAGAACATTTTCCTATACCTTTACTCATCCTTATACTTATCCTTAGGGAAATCACTAATGTTTTCTCATCCTAATTTCTATAGTTTAAATAAACTTATCCTCTGATACCAACTGTAGAGACCCAAACTTCTTATATATAGATATTATGTGTTTTTAAAATGAATATTCATTACATTATACAAACACATGCCTAAGTATCATAATGGTATAGTGCCTTTGGAAACATTTACACATAAAAAAAGGGTTCATAAGTGAGCTACATCATCCCATACTATGTTCTTCATAACTATCAACCTTCTTAAATATAACATACATAATACCTTTCATTTTAACTCAGGGAAAAGAAACATAATAAAGGGTGAGATCATAGTCTTAGTAAAGGTAAACAAGGGAGATATCAACATATCATGATTATAAGGATATGATAATGTGATAATAACATTTTAAACCATAATCTATATATCATAGATCACATAAATTAGTCATGACATAAATCTAGGCATTTCAAAAGACATGAATCAAAGTGGAATCAAAAAACATGAATCATGAGAACATTTCATTAGCATAAGACAAAGATTTTTGGAATAAAAATAAGTATAAAAATTCATTTCCTTAGTATTTCTAGTCCCATTTCAAACATTATCATAGTATAATGGGTTTACTCACTAAACCATTGTATTACTCAAGCTTCACTCCCAAGATTATCATAGTGGGAAAAGTCCCTTACTAAACTGGGTTCAATCCCCATTCAAGTCCTTTTTATCTCATTATAATTCAAAATATATCCAATTAATTGAAGGGATATATAGGTCCCACCCATAAAATAATAAAAATCATACATATGTTTTCCACGATATCAAGAAACATTCATCATATCAAAACCCTTGAAAATAAATGGACTTAATAAAACATCAATATAACATAACCAATGGAAAAGAAAAATGTATCATAATCATTTCATAATTTCATGAAAGCATAACCCATGTAAAAAGAAGTGGGTTTCATAATAATTTTATCATGGTGTCACTCGTGCAAGAGAAATGAGTTTCATAAACCTCCTATGATAATAAATATAAACCATATAAAGAAAGAATAAAGATGGTATCATTGGATTATATCCCCTATATAGATTAAGTAACATAAAATAATTACATATTATATGGAAAATTAATTTGAAAGAAAAATAACTTACAACTTTTCTTGATAAAAATATCCTTTCTTCGAAAATCACCTTTTCTATAATTAAAAATTCATAAAATATTGTGGAGATCCATTCAAATTTTCAATAAAAGTCAAATGGGCCTTGTTTTGAAAATTACATAATTATTCCTTTTAAAAATATTTTTAAAAATTTAAAAATGGGTAAAAAAATTAAAAAAACATTTTAATAATGTTAAAAACATTTTTGATAGCTTTTTTATAAAATAAGTTTTTACAAGAAAAAGGGTTTTCGACTAAAGTGAGAAATAAATATGATTTTTCTTAAAAAATTAATTTGAATTCTTGAGTACATAAAGAGAGAAAAATGAAGGTGAAACTTTTATTGGAAATTAATATATAAAAAATCATTATGTTCATGAGAATTATATCACAATATTTTATCATTGAAAGCATAATCATAAAAAATCCTGATAAACAGTGAGATTGTAACATCAAACCCTTACCACTTTGGTGTCTTTTAAATCACAAGCCCCATTGAATAGTAACATCAAATAAAACTTTAAATATCATGAAAATAATTATATTAATGATATAAATTTAAAATTTGTGGTATATACACCTCTTAAAAGAACATAGGTGCATAAGAGAATATCTGTCTGAGACAAAAATATCTTTACTCAAGTCTCAAATTCCTTCGTACAAGATAAATAATTATCTATAATAAATATAATTTTATTATAAATATATTAATAAAAAATAAATATATTTATATAATACCATATATGATTTACTTATGACCTTTTATTACCTAGTTATTAGCAAATTTCATGTTAAAGTAACATTTCGGCCAATAAGAGCTTTGTTTTTTGTGTATGCTTTGATTTGTTATTTTTTTTGGTCCCCTAAATTTGATCATGTATCCATAATAATATTATTATTAACCACGATATATATATAATATATTTTCATTATATATCTTTTTAAATTAATCCATAAAAGTTAGAGTTAGAAAATAAAATATACTGTTCATGGTGACGGTAGGTTGTACATACGCATGAAAGTTGTTTCCATTTTCTCAATGGATTGAAAGAAGAAAATACTATATTAAAAGTCTAAATTAATTTATATTTCACATATATCACATATTTTTATTACACATATACTTATTACCTTCCATGTAAATTGTGAACGAATCACGTCGCTTCATGAGGTGGTAGTCCACCGTTCACACGAGCGACATTATCATATTCCCATAGAATGAAAACTAAGAATGTATACATGATATAATAATTTAATAAGAATAATAATATAATAAATATAATATATAAATAATAAATTCATCATTATATCCATCCATGAGAGGTGGTGATGTAAAATGAATAACATCGGTTCTTGAGGTGGTAGTTTGTCGTACACACAAATGATGATTTCATATCCCATTTGATGAAAGAGGTGATGAAAATATTTTATTTAATTAAAATAATAACATATGAGTGTATAGTATTTTTTTATTATATCATCATAATATAATAAAATTTTAAGGAGTTGAAAAAGAAATAAAATATAAATAATCGTTGAAAACATTGCCCCTTCTTTGGGTAACCTCTTTAGGTTTGCACCAAAATCCTTTCTAGGTTGGATTTATGATAAAACTAAGGCTTCTAGGATGCTATAAGTGAATTTAAGTAGAGTTTTTTTGTGGGTAATATTCAGAATAAGGGGTTCTGTAAGTGTGAAAAATAGCGGATACGGGTGTTATTTTATAAGCGGGGGTGAGGATACACTTGGTATTTTTTAAAATAATAAAGTCTACCCACATTTTTTATATAAAAAAAATATAAAAATGGATCATTATAGAACCTTATATGTGATAGGTTATAAATATGGCCATAAAATTAGTGTTTTATAAGTTTTTTTCATCTTTAACCCTTATCTTTTTAGTTTAACCCTCCCGTAAACCTATTTTTACCTTAACAGTAGCAAATAATTTTTACTATTTTTAATTTTCATTATGGTAAAAAATTAAGTTAACCATATAAGATCATATAAATTATTCTTATTCCTAATATTTAATCTATTTTTATAAATTCTATTCACATAAGTATCAAAACTTAATTTAAATTAAACCAAAATACGTGATGAGAAAGTGGTTTTCTAAAGAGAAAATGTTCAAAAATTTAAAATTTGTTATATCAAAATTCAATAATAATATGATTCCAATGACCTAGATTGGATTAATAAATATATAATTGAACTAATTTTAATTTTAAACCCATTTTAAGAAAATATATATCCTTACAGATTATTTAAATGAGAAGACATTTTTCAATAAAAACCTGTATTTTTCACTATTTGTCAAAAAAAATCACCCTTTTAGAAAAATACCAAAAAATCACAATAAGATAATTTTGAAATTGTGATTTAAAAATTTAATTTTATTTTATAAAATTAATTTTCTAAAATTGTCAATAAATAATTTTATTATTGTTCATAAAATGAGATAAAAATATATTTTTTGAGAAAATAGTATTTTTGAAACATATAAAGACATTACTGAAAATTAAGTTCTTTTTAATAAATATATTTTATTTAAATAAACTAATTATACTTAATATTTAAAAAAATTATTACTATATATGTATCAAAGTTTAATGGTTAAGTAATAACAGTCTTGTTTGAATAATAATATTAATAGTTTGTCATGATTAGTTAAAACTCGGTTTTTTGTGTAATACGGGCTATCAAAGAAATTAAATTTGTTCGAATAAATTATTCATAAAAGCTCTAAGTGTTACACGATCATGGTTTTTTATTGGTCAAAAAGGACTTAAAGTAATCTGAAACTAATCTTTTAGTAAGGACACCCTAGTTTTTTAATATTCAATAGGATTTCGGCTTTACTTAAGAAGGGCCTCTTGTCCTTTTTTAGTGGAGACTAAATTTATTTTCAAGCCTTAAATTCATATATAAATTATTATTTCTAAATTTCATCATTTAATATTGTAGTTTTATGTATAATTAAATATATTAATATTTTTTTATATTTACAGGTAATAAATTTGTAAATAAATACATATATGTAAATATTTCTATGTTCATGTGTGAAACATAAATGTGTAAATGTGTGTAAATATGTTTGTATGTGTGTATATCAATATTAATTAAATACATCATAGATAAATTTATTTTAATTAATATATAATTATCATTAAATATAGAATATAAACGTATTTACAGAAAATATTTTTAAATATGTTATAAAAAATATATCTATATATAAAATTATATCTAAATATTTAAAAATACATATATAAATATACAGACATATAAATATATATGTATTTTATAAAATTTATATCTAAATATACAATAAATAGACATATTTTAAAAATGAATTTCAAAATAATTATATAAAACACATAAAATTAATTATTTTCTATTTTATTTAAAATAATATCTAACCATTTTTTAAATTATAAAAATATATGAATATATATATATATAATTATACAAATTTATATATAATATTTATATTTTTTCACAATCAGAATATAATTTTTATATATACATATGTCTGTGTATTAATAAATGGGTATATATTTATATTTATATTTGAATAAATATGAATATTAGTATATAATATATTTAAATAAATATAAGAGTATATATATCCCATGAAAAAAACATATATTTTATAAATGTATTTAAAAATGACTATATAAATATATATAAATATATGAATAAAAAATATGTATGTAAATATATATATGAATAAATAGAAATATCATAAAATATTGAATAAAACAAGCTCTCGGCAGTGGTAAAAGGATTAAAATTGAATAAGGTATATCCAAACATTGAGTTTAGTTGTGTACATAGGTGAACGGGTTGCTAGGTAGTGGAAAATCATTGTTAAAGGGGCATTACAAGTATTGAAAAGGGGTAGTGCATGAGAGTGGGAGCAGGAAAGGGGGTGTGGGTGAGCACTCCAAAAAAATAATTTTTTTATTCAAATTTTTTTAGCACAAAAAAAAGTGTCAATAAAGTCCACCTTTACCATAACTTTTATTTTAGCACTAACTAGGACACCCATTATCAGTACTTTTTTAGCAGAGATAAAGACTGAGGATTTTAATAGTTCTTAGAATGTCAGTGATTTTTTAGCACTACTAAACCCCATTTCGCATGCTTTTAAAAGTATGATCTGAAGTAGTGGTGTTTATAATAAGTGTGGATATAGTTGTTAGTCCTACCACATTTTGGTTTATGCTCAAATTATAGTGGCATTATTTCTTTAATAAGATCACTTAAGAGATGATATCACCAAGCATATACCATTTTTACTTTATCATTACCGAAATTTGGATAAAATCATTGAATAAATTTCATTAAAATATTATTAAACTTTACTATCATAGTATAAATCCAAAATCAGGAACAAAATGTTGCTAAACTCACTTCTTAAGTCGTACCATAAGTTTTAACATACTCGGTCTATGTAGATATGGAAACCATTGGTTGTAATAAGTTTTTACTTATATATTTACATATACTTACTGTGAAATAAGATCAAACTAATCTAAAATAAGAGTTGGTTTATATTTCCTTAATAACTAATATTCTCATTTCTTTATATACTATGAACTCATTCATTTTTACATTCTCAAGCACTATCAAAAAACTTTGAATTCCTGGTTTTGCATCTACCCTAGAATTTTTTGATATTTTCCCTTTACGATTTATATATAATAAATATTAAACCTTAGTGTATATTATGTAATGTGAGATACACTTTCATAGTAATCATAGTCAACTGTATTCTATTCATTATAAGAATCTCATATTTTGTTTTCACACATAAATTGAGGAGATTCCATATCATGTGACACTGGAAAAAAAATTGATTATTATATATTTTATTTTAGAAAACCATGTCAATATATATACTATGAATTATATTAAGAAACCTCAAAGATCTTAAATATAAATATTCTTTTTCATAGAAATCGGATTTATATTTTAAGTAATCCTTTAAAGAAAATATTTTCATTTGTATTAATCAATAATAAGACTTAACATTTCTTTTCCATATGTTATCAACATATCTATGTTAGAAAAATATAGTGCTCCCACTAACCTCTTGAAGGAAATTTGAAACCATTAATTTGAAACCAATAATATATGATCATGATTCTTACTTTAATCCATAAATGGATCTCTATAACTTACAACCTTTATTATATTTTTTTTGATATCACCAACCCTTTTGGTCATTCAATATAGAAATCATTGATAAGGTTTCCTCCAAGGAAAGTTGTTTTAACAACCAATTACTAATGTAATGATCATAAAAGGTTGTTATGATAAGTTTAATAATAAAGGATTTAAGTATGATGACTTTGTAAAATCAACTGACACATATTGGTACTATGATAATAACACCCATGTCTATTTTCTCTATAATAACCACCAATTATTTTTATATCAACTAAAGAAACTATTAAAAAAATTGAATTTTGGTACTTGGAATCATTATTTAAATTCATATAAACTTTTCAATCCTATTTATCTACAACTTACTACTCACTTTAGAAATCATTATTCTTATTAAATAATATTTCTCATAGTTTGGTGGACATAAAACCACCTAATTGGTTTTATCTTTCCTCATACTGTGAATCTATAGAATAATTTCTCCCACTAAAACATGTGGATTCTATAATACCTATGAAAAACAATATGCATCTGGATCCTATATCTCATTGAACTATATTTTTGACCCACTATCTAAAAATAGATGTGCTTTCCACATAAAATTATAGTTTGTTTTGACCAATATCTTTTTTATTTTAGGGAATTTGATATCCTGGGTGGATATGGGATAATTAACTAAGATTCACATTGTGTTTCTTTGGATTTATTTTTATATATTATCAGCTTTAAAAAAATGCTTCCCATCAAGAACTTAATTTTATAACATAATTTAATTCCATTATATCATAACTTATATGAAATTCATTTGTCAATTTATTTTTCATAAGGTAAGTTATTACACTACTATTTTCATAATAAGCCTTCAAAAACTATATAAGACTAGAAATATATATAATAATCATAATATATCTTTATTGAACTACCATCACCATAATAATGTGTATAAGGTAATGTAAATTTATGAAAAAAATCTCTCTACATTAAATGATAGATATATATTATGTTAATAATTACATTGAAAAAACCCACCCAGAGGATCCAATATCACTTTATTAAGTTAATTCATTCTCTACTAAGCATTTATAAAAATTCTTAAAGGGATATCATAGAGTATATGTATTTACCTCTAACTTATATTTATAATAGTTCATGCAATAAATCTGAGCAAAATCTAGAAGCTTTTTGACTTACCTTTATTTATAAATGTTTTTTATATAAAGTTAACATGTAAGATTGTTGATAATGCTAAATTAATTTAGGTCCATTGAGTCTAAATTTTCTTTGGTATATCGTGGATAATTAGTAGAAAAATAATTATCTTTCCACCATTGGGTATGTGTCTTATATTTTATATACATCATTTATTACCAATATTTGATATCCTTTATTCAAGTATAAAAATAATATTAATTTAGTATGAAATACTATAAAAAATTATTCCAATAATAAAATAATGTCTCATTTTTTCCAATATAACACTAAGGTAAGTTTTCTTAGCAAAACTTAATATAAAATAAGTAGTTTTACAATAATCAATCCACATAGAAAATTGATGTGGTGTTTTTTGTCACTAAAGATATAGGAATCACCCTTTCTCAACTACTCAAAGAATTCACCCTACTTCTTGTAATATATTTGAACATCCTTTTTTATTGTATTTCAATAAAAAATGTTTAAATATAATTTTTTATTTAATTTCCACGAAGTAAAACTCCTTAATATTGGTTCCAGTCATAGTGGAAGGGTGTAGTGGTGGGAGATATATTAAAATTTATTTTAATTATCCATGCTCGAAACCATGAGAGAGGATCTTCCATGACCAATTTATAATTTATTTATTTAATATCTAAAGAAATAAATACCTAGGCTTAGGAACATTTTTCTTTGATGATAATTGATCATCCAAAAATACCCTTTCAGATTGATTTCATTATGTTGTGAGGATACAAGGATAGAATCCCTCTAGCGGGGATCCGTAAGTGCTCCAATAATCTCTGAACAACACTGTTTGATCTCTGGGTGCTAGTGAAGAAAATCAAATGTATTTCATTATTCATTCTTGATCGATCGTTCTTCAATCTTGAATTAATCTCTCTTGTGTTTCTCATTCCTGAGAATAGAGATATGGAGTATTCAAGAGAGAATTTGTTGTGTGCAACAGTTCTTTGTTCTCAATTTTTTGATGCAATATACAATAGACATTACTGTATATTTATAGAATTGGGGTTTATATTTTAGACATTAAATAACATTTAAAACCATTAATAAACCCCATTCCACATAATAATATCATTATTATTATTTTGTATTGCACGCTAACTTGGGTAATAACAAATATTATTTAATGGTGTTGTTAATTAATATTTTTTTCCAGACTCAGTCTTAGTCCATTCAAACTTATCTAGAATTTATTGAACAAACAAATAAATATTTTATTCACAATCTAGTGAATAAATATTTATTAAAAAATTTTGAAAAATAAGACTAATATTTTATTCACAATCCAATGAACAAATGTTTTATATATATTAAAAAAATCAAATAAATTATTTATTAATAAAAAAATAATTATTTATTACCATGTGAATATTAGAGATCAATAAAACTTAAATAAATTTATTCCTTGGTCTTGAGAATAATATTTATTCTAATAATTGTATTCAAATAGAATTTAATTGAACATAAACACTTAGCATGTAACCCTCTAGGCTTCTTTCTCATTGGAATAGGAGGGCTTGCCTAAATTCCAAGATTACTATCTAGAAATGTGTTATGGAACCCAATATAAAGAACTTAATGTCACAATGATGAAAACAACATACAATTTCTCACTATTTAATATAATTTTTTTGTCTTTGTTTCTCATTAAGAAGGTTACACATCTGTGTCACAAAACTATATGCTCAATACATATTTCTTTAACTATCTGAAATAAACATGTCATTCCACCATGTCCATGGAATTTAGGGTGATGGGTCCATTCCAATAAAAGGTTCAATATATCATCTTCAATAAATATGTATGGCACAAATCCGTCGTCAACTTATCTATTAATGACATGTCACTTGTGATGCACCCAATGTATCCAACTTCACCATGAAATGTTATTATCATGGTTTGTAAAATACATTTAAGTACATGAGTTTTAAAATTAATTAATAATAATATTAATTCTAAGGACCATCACACATGCTCATAGATTGAAATATCTGATGACACCAAAACATGCAGAATTCCTACTCACAGGTCTGTTCTCATAATCTCTTTTTTTGAATATTACTAAGTGTGAACTTCAAGAGAAGAATTATACTTTTTATATGAGTAATCACAATTGAAAATATATTTACTATGTGTCCCATCATTGAATGTTATCCAACCATAAAACATTATTTAATAATATCTTCATAGAACATCAAGGTTCTCAATATAGCGGGGAGCTCCTATGACCTTATAAATGTGATGTATAATCTATGATATTATTACAATAAATCCGTGAAGAAAAATGATCAATATGAAATAAGAAGTTTTATTAATATTAAATACATAATATATACATGTAATAAAAGTATAAAACGTTTGTCTTAGGACACCAAATCCACCAAACTCTCACTTGAAATATAGCTAACTAGGTACAACCTTTAGTCCACTAGACCTCACATGACAGTCATGTTTCTGTTGAGTCAAGGATTTATTCAAGGGGTCCTCTATGTTGTCTTATTTGGAAATAATACTCACCAAAAATTTACCTCTATGATAAAAATACCTCAAGAGATGATACTTCCAAAGTATGTGCTTTATCCTTAGATGTGACCTTGGCTCTTTTTTAAGAGCCTTAGTTGTAGTATTATCACAATAGAGTGTGATAAGATCTTTAAAGTTAGGTACCAACTCAAGCTCTTGGATAAATTTTTACATCCATACCACTTATTTAGCTTCCTCATAATCTGAAAACTTCTCATAATCTATTGTAAAATCAACAACCATAGTATGCTTTATGCTCTTCTAATTCACAACACCTCTATTCAAAGTGAATATCTATCCCATTTGTGACTTCATGTCATCTTTATCAGATTGGAAGCTAGCATCTGTATATCCTCTAATTACTAGTCCCTTATCTCATACATAAACCAAGAACATATCCTTAATACACCTCATATACATAAATATAGTCTTGACTACCATCCAATGGTGGTCACCTAAATCAACATGATATCTTCCTACCATACTTATTGAGTAGGTGACATATAGGCTAGTACATAGCATAACATACATGACTAACCCAATTTCTGATTCGTGTGGAATCTTTTCAATTATGTTTAATTCCTCATGTGTTTGAGGACACAATTTTTTTGAAAGATGAATTTAATGTGACACTAGAAACAATCCCATCTTGCATTGTTCCATACTAAATTTCTTCATTATCTTGTCAATGTTTGTACTTTGAATTAGGCTAAGAAACCTCTTGGATCTATTACGATGAATCTTGATCCCAAGAATATATGTTGTGTCACCAAAGTCCTTCATCGATAAGAATTTATTCAACCATGACTTAAAAAGTTATAATACCGGTATTTCATTTCCAATGAGTAATATGTCATTAGCCTATACTATTAAGAAAATTATTGCACTCCCATTAAACTATTTATAGACACGTGGATCACATTCATTATTTATGAAACCAAATTCAATTATGGCATCATCAAAACAAATTTTCCATGACTAGGATGTTTTCTTTAATCCATAAATGGATCTTTGCAACCTACATACCTTGTTGGCATCCTTTAGAGTCACAAACCCTACAGGCCACGTCATATAGACATCTATTTGAAGGTTCTCATAAAGGAAGTCTATTTTGATATCCATTTTAGAAATAACATAATTATGGAAAGATAAAATGGAAATTAAAATTATGATGGATTATAGCACTGCAATACGTGAAAAGGATTCATTATAGTCAATTATTTTACTCTATTTAAACCCTTTTATAGTGAGTCATGCCTTATAAGTACTAAATTGTACTTCCATGTCAAGTTTATTCTTGAATAAACATTTTTAACCAATGGGGTTTATATATACTAGAGGCTCTACCCAAATATATAATTGGTTTTGGTAAATGGAATACATTTTAGAATTCATGGCCTATTTCCACAAGGAAATATATATTCCACTAACTAATTCCCTGTAGGTTATAGGATCATTATTTAAAATTAATAATAAGTCGCATTCATCAATAACTATAAAACCATATTTTTATGGTTCTCTAACCTCTCTATTACTTCTACGTAGTAATTTTTTCCCTGGAACAATTTTTCTTCCATGGGGATTTATGGAATTTTTTCCCTTTCCAATTCTTGGGTATCTTGAGCCTGGACTTCATTAAAGTATATCTCACTACTATTGTATCTTTTAAAGATAATATACTCCTCAAGAAATGTTGGACATCTTTTGACCACAACCTTTTTTTATAAATGATTTTATAGGTAATATCCCATTTTTTATTTAGGACATACTATAAAGATACACTTTCTTCCTCGTGGTGAAATCTTGTTACCTAAAGAATCTTTAACAAATGATTCGCCACCTCACACATGTAAGTAAGATAACACAAGTTTATTTCCATTCCATAATTGGTATGGTATAGTATTTGTTTCTTTAGTTAGAACTCATTTTAGTATGTATGTTGATGTTTGTAACGCATATCCACAAAAGTATAATGGAAGAATCAAATGACTCATCATTGATCTCACCATGTACAACAAGGTTTGGTTCCTTTTTTTCTTTTACCATTCCACTAAGGCATATAATGATGAGTTAGTTGTGATAATTTATTGAACTCCTATAAATAATCAATGAAGTATTTATTAAGTTATTCTCCACCATGTTTAGATCATAGTTTCTTAATATTATTACCAAGCTAGTTTTCCATCTTCATTCTTTTATTCCTTGAATTTAACTAAAGAATTTGACTTATACCACATTAATTAGAAATATCCATACCTAATAAAATCATCAGTAAAAGTTATAAAGTGTGAGTACACATCCCTTACCTCAATAGAAAATGGTCCACACACAGCATTTTGAACTAATTCAAGAAGCTCTTTAGCCCTTTCACTTTTCCCAATAAATGGGTATTTGGTAATTTTTCCTTGTAAATATGTTTGGCATACACCAAGTGGTTTTAGTTAAAAAGAATATAAATATCCATATTAATGTAATTTAGTCAAGTGATTTTCATTTACATAACCTATCTGATGATGTGAAAGTTGGTTTTGATATGATTCATGTGATGTAACTCTATTATCAATTCTTGTTACTTGGTTTATGTTAATCCAATACATAATGATCATTATTTAAATATTCCTTAAAATAAAAAAAAAATATCTTTGTAAAATAAGAAACATTTATTCCCAATTTTGAAAATAAATTCCTATGTATCTAGTATGGATACACAAATAATGTTTTTGGTAAATAAAGGCATATAATAACAACCATTTAAAACCAAGATCATTCTAGTAAGAAATGTGAGGTGGTAGTGTCTGATAGCTACAACAGAAAGTTTAGCTTCATTGTCTATTCATAGATCTACCACCCCTCGGTCAATCTTTATAAATCTACTTTGTTCCAACATTTGAATATATATGTGAACATCATAAGTTATATCTAATGCCCAATTTATAGAAAAAAAATATTACACTTGATAAAAAACATAGTTAAAGCTACCCCTATCTGCTTTGGATGAATATATTTTTTCTTCTAGTGGACCTTCTTACCAACTATGAAATAGAAAAAATCATATTCCCTTGATTTCCCCTTGATCTTATGCTTATTGGAAGGGTGTGAATAATCTTTGAACTTAGAGATCCTCAATTCCCATTTCTATTTATTCACCATAAGAAAACATCATATATTTATATATGAATGTTGGTTCATTCCACTATATAATATGATGATTATTATTATTAGTATAGGGAAAATATTAAGTTCATTATTTGGTTAAGGGACTTTATGTAATTATCAATATTAAAGTGCATCAATCCAGGACTTCGATGCAAGAAATGTCTCATACTAAATAGATACAAATATTTCAATGAAAATCTACTGAAGATACCTTCATGTCTATAAAATGATTGGGACTTCACACAAGGCAGTAAGCCAGGGGGAGTCAATAGGAGTGACCCAAGGGACGTAGTGAGCTATCCCTGAATATTTATAAAGGCAGACAGAGTGACTACACCTGAACCTTATAATCCACAGCTAGTGAATTTTAGTGGAATTAGGTATAACCAGAAACCTGTCGACATATGATCCTTAGACATAGCCCTTATTGGTGAACCAAGTAAAAGTGTTTTGTGGTCTCTTTTCTTATGGTTGTTTTCTTTCTATTCCCATCAATCTTATGGGTTTAACGAGTTCCTACCACCATGGGAATAAGATCCTTGTGTTAAAAGAAAAATTTGACACCCTGATTCACCCCTCCCCTCTCAGGGTGTCTCGGGGTCCTACAAGTGGTATCAAAGTGAAAAGGTTGCTGGTGTTAGATCTTTCCTTTATCGTCATGGACTATGCAGTCAATTCTAGGTTAATCCCTCTCTTAGATGGAAGTAATTTTCATATTTGGAAGAACAGAATGAGATCTCATTTAAGATACCTTTGAATGGAAGTCATCTTTGCTACTATGAAAGGAATACAAGTTACGGATCCAACAGGGCTTTCTACGACTGATAGAGATAG
The DNA here is from genome assembly GCA_963277665.1 of Viscum album. Lineage (NCBI taxonomy): Eukaryota > Viridiplantae > Streptophyta > Magnoliopsida > Santalales > Viscaceae > Viscum > Viscum album. Next base: position 1,762,787,510 of record OY728136.1, on the reverse strand, counting down.
GAAAGTTCTTGATGTAGATTCTAAATATCATAATTTTATCATTGTGGCTCTTTCAGATCAAAACTATATAAAGGTGATGAGATTCACCTCATCAAAGTCTATGTGGGATAAACATGAAAATATTTACAAAGGAGACAGAAAAGTGAAGGAGTCAAAACTTCAAGTCCTGCACAACAGGTTTGAAGATATAAAGATGCATCCTGATGAGAATGAAAATTCATTCTTCAATCGAATTACTGAAGTGGTGGGAGAAATTCGATGTCTTGGAGAGAAAATCAAATACATTGATATCGTAAAAAAATATTGAGAAGACTTACACCTATGTATAATGAAAATGTGTCATCCCTAGAAGAAAGAGGTCTATCTAAACTATCTCTAAATGATCTAATAAGTAGTCTAGTGGCATATGAGATGAGAGTCAAACCCGAAGATTCTACGACTCGTGTTAGCAAGAAACTTGTGTTTAAATCCATGGAAAAACTGAAAAATTTTAGGAGATAGTGGTGGTGAATATGATGAGGAAAAATAAATTCTTTCTCCCATTTCCAAGAAAGTGAATAGAGGAAAAGGTAAATTTAAAGTTAAGTTACCTCTGGTATGTTTTTGTTGTGGAAGAGTTAGGCACATTGCCTCCCAGTGCCAAAGAAAGTTCGATGATGAAGGGAGCGTAGCCAAAGACATTAAGAAGCCTCAAAAAAGGTTTTTCAAATAGGGATACTTCAAATCTATAAATAAATTACAGAAGAAGAGTTTTTTTGGCGAATAGGAAGATGATGATATTAAATTCTTTAAAGAAGAATAACCATAATTTAAAACTGGAAACCATGCTTCCATGATCCCTACCATTGAAAAGTCAAAACCCTCGGTTGATAAAGGAAGAGATAATCAGATGGATCCTAATGGTGATCCCAATTTTAAAATTAAGGATGCATTTTCCAAGCTTGAGAATAAATTTAAGAGATGAAATAAGTGGAAAAAATGGTGGAAGAATCATCAGAATATGTTGATGAGCTTGAAGCTAAAATTGAACGACTAGAAGAACTAGTAAGATTACAGTCTTAAATCCTTGAAACCATAGATGACGTTGTGTAACTAAAGCTTATAATTTAAGAACAAGAAAATTTCATAAATGACCTTACATACAAACTGGAACAGAAGTCCAAAACTATTGAGGGTCTTGAGGAATAAGTATTTACTCTTAGGAGTAAACTTGAGTGTCAATCAACCAAAAATAAGGGTAAAAATAAAATTCATTTTGGAAGATTCTTAGTTTCATAATTACTGGTAATATCCAAGCATGTTTTATATGGGGTTGGAAAATATTTATTGATCAAAGACTCACTTGCATGGGGAAGATTGGAATCGGTTTTGAAGTTGAGACATCATCTGTTAGAAGTGAAGAGAGCCAAAATAAATACAAGATGAAGGTTATACATGTTGAAAAGTTTCCTGAAGTGCTAAAAAAGAAACCCTCAATCCAAACTAAAAGAAGAACTGATGATTATCCTCAAACTTTCAGAAATGATAGGTCTTCCAACCATTTTTCTAAGAAATAAGGCATGAGGAGAAATATAAGTGAGAAGACAATTCCCCTCATGAAGTGTTAGTTTTGTGGCAATCTAAGCCATACCATGTCATATTACAAAGAGGCAAAGAGATGAATGGGGAAGATATAGGAAGTCAAAAAAGGAGACCGGTTTAATATCCTATATCTTATAGAGGAAATAGTTTCTATGGATACTGTTTTCATTGTTTTAACTTTGACTATAAATCTATGTAATGAAAGAAAAGGTATGATGGGAGAAATTCATACAAATCTCATAGACAAGTCAATACTCACCCTCCTGATGGTGTTGTTCTCAAAAACTGGTTTTCTCTACTAGAAGAAGAGTATGGGTATGAAGAATCTGATTATGTGGAAGAAATAATTAGAATTCCATCAGTGTCCTACACTTAGTCCAATATCTCATGGAAAGAAAAGAAGAAAATTGAGAGATCTAATCTTGCAGAAGTAGCCCTCAAAACTAAAAAAGGAAGCAGCACCTAGATTCTTTATAGTGGATTCTCATCCCATATGATAGGAAATTATGAACTTTTAAATAAAATTAAAAAAAATGTTGATGGAACAATGTGGTTTTGTAATGATGGTGCTTTGAATATTAAAGGCAGTGGAAATACTGCTCTGGCCAATGGAGAGATGAAGACGACTGAAGTTCTTTATGTGGATGGTCTATATCACAATCTTCTCAGTGTGAGTCAACTCTGTGACTTAGGGCTCATAGTAACTTTCAATCCAAAAGGATGCACTATAAAAGTAAAAACAGGGAATTCTCTCATGAAAGGCTGCAGAACATATGAACACTTATATCACGTTGACAATAAAGAGAACTCTTGTTATATGTCTTTTGAATGAGAAAACATCTTGTGGCATAGAATAATGGGGAACATTAACCAACAAGACATGGAAAAGATATCTAAGTTTAAGATATTCATGGATATCCCCATTCTGAAACATGAACGGGAAAAGACCTCTGATGTTTACATTAGAGGGAAGCTAGTCTGTAGTTCATATCAGTTAAACAAGAAAAGGGAATCAAACCTTCTTGATCTCATCTATACAGATGTATGTGGTCTAATAAATGTTGTTGGAACTCATGGAGAGAGGTACTTTGTTATTTTCATTGATGATTATAGTAGAATGGGTCATGTAATGGTTATTCACAAGAAGCAACAAGTACTTGATTGCATGAAAACTTATCGTCGAATTGCTTAGAATTATACCATACGGAAAATCAAAGTGATAAGATCTGACAGTGGAGGATAAAACACATCCATTGAGTTTGATAATTACCTAGAAAAACATGGAATATGTCATGAGTTAGCTGTTGTTATAACTCTATAGTAAAATAGAGTTTTTGAGTGCCGAAATCGATAGGTCAACAACATAGCCAGTACTATGCTAGTTGAGAGTCGTATCACTCACCATTACTGGAAAGAAGTCATTGAAGTTGTAGTACACATTCAAAATTGAATATAAATTTATATGGGAGAAACGAAGAAACCATATGAATTGTGGCATGGAAGGAATACTTCTTTGAAATACCTTCATATTTTCAGAAGAAAATGTTTCATTCGAAATAAAGAAGGAAATAAATGGAAGTTTGGTGACAATGGAGATGAAGGAATATTTCTTGGATATCCAATGAATAGAAAATCTTACAAGTGTTTCAATAATCACTTGGGGAGGATTATAGAAAGCATTTATGTCAAGATAATTTAAGAAAAAACCCCAAATGCTTTAAATAATTTCTATGCTAATTAGATAGAAGATGAGTAAGAATGTGAACATAGAGTAATTGAAAATACAGAAATAGAGGAAGGTGTAAAAAACTCTCAGGAGTCACATCAGGATGTTGACTCAGAAGAATAATCTGAATTTGAAACCATAGCTAGAGAAAATTCAATTGAATATCATAGGAGAAATCGAAGAGAAGAAATTGATCAATCCAAAATCATTGGGGATTGGACTGAACACACACAAATGAGGAGAATGAAGAGTAATTCACAATATGCATTTATTTCAGTTGTGAAACCTTCCTCATTTGAAGAAGCTGCAAAGTATGAATCATGGGTGAATTCCGTGAATGAAGAGTTAGATCAGATTGAAAAAATCAGACATGGGATCTGGTCAAAATACCTGAAGGTCACAATGTGATTGGTACAAATTGGATTTATAAGAACAAATATGATGATCATGGTAATGTGATCTGAAATAAGGCACGACTGGTGTACAAGGGATATTCACAGATTGAATGTGTCGATGTTGAGGAAACATTTTATTCAGTAGTAATACTAGAGTTAATCTGGATTTTTCTTGCCATGGTAATCCTAAAAGGATATAAAGTATATCAAATGGATGTCTAGACACCATTCTTGAATGGTGTTCTTGAAGAATAAGTCTATATGGAACAACCAGTGGGTTTTCTACTTGGTACTAATGAAATAAAGGTTTGTAAACTAAAGAAGGCCCTCTATAGCTTGAATCTGGCAGCAAGAGCATGGTATTTCCTACTGGATTATTATCTCACGAAGTTTAAATTCAAAATAGGATGATTTTATCACAATATCTATGTGAATAATTCTACGAAATATCAGTTCATGGTTCTATTTTATGTTTATGACATTATATTTGGTGGAAATAGGTAGAAATCAGTGGATGAATTTTACAATAATATGAAATGTGAATTTTAAATTTCAATGATTGGGGAGATCACATATTTCTTGTGACTATAAATGATTCAAAATAAATATTGCACTTTCAAATCTTAAGAAAATTATGCAAGAGAGGTGCTGAATAAATTTAATATGCATGACTTCAAACCAATGTCAACTCTAATTTCAGTTGGAACCAAATTTCAAAATCATGAGGATGGGACCTCTGTAGATCCCACCATGTACAGAAAGATCATTGGGAGCCTATTGTACCTAACAGCGGCATGTCCAGATATCATCTTTGCAACATTTCTAGTGGCCCAATTTCAGAGTAATCAAAAATAGGAACATATGGAAGTAGTGAAAAGAATCATGAGGTAAATATGAGTTACTCATAGTCATGGGTTATACATTGCTGCAGAAAGATATAGTGAACTATCATATTTTTTTGATGCTGACTGGGCTAGAGATATGGTGGAAAGAAATTCCACCAGTGGTGGAGCTTTCTATATTGGGTAGAAATGTGTCGGTTGGTTGAAAAAGAAATAAGAAAGTACTTCTATTAGTACTTTTGAAGCTAAGTATATCTCCGCTAAAAAGGCATGCACTCAACTACTATGGATGAAGCAACAACTGATAGATATTGGTGATGAGGTGAAATAACCAATGATGATTTACTGTGATAACAAGATTGAAATTGATCTTACGATGAATCATGTTCAGCATTATCGTACAAAAAATATTGAAATCATATATCACTTTATCAAGGAAAAAGTTGAACAAGGTGTGATTAAAATGGATCATTTGGGAACTAATGAGCAAGTGGCTGATATCCTGACCAAGCCACTGTCAGTGTCTATGTTTGAGAAACATCGGTTGAACCTCAGTGTTCAGCCACCTACCAATGCATAAGGAGGTTCCGATGTTCCCCTATCCCCAATTATGTTAACTATTTTTAATATGTTTGTGGATGTGATGCAGGATTATATGGGAGATACTATCCAAGGGGTGTCTTGAGCTGTTCAATGAACAAATACTGATATTTGGGTTTATTTTCAATGGGAGAGAAGGCATAAATTTAGGGTATGTTATGGACATGTAATGCTTATGTGACACGATGGGAATTCTGTGTAATGATTCTGTGAAACGATGAGAATTCAGTGTTAGGAGGGCAAGGAATACATTCAGGGCATGTAATGCTTCTGTGAAAGAGTAAGAGAATAGCTTGGGCATCTTTAAGAATTCCAAAACACAGGAACCCAATTCAAGGTTCCCCTCTTGTTTTATACACTAATCATTGATCACGTAGACTTAGAGTGTTGACTGAGTTGAATATTTTATTTTAGGATTGTATAGTGGATGCTGCTCTATTGAATTTATCTAGAGATTTCCAACAAACCCAAAGGGGAGATTGTTGGAACCATGACCATTTTATGTGAGAAATGGAGTACGATTTGTGTTTTTGGTCAATCCTCATTATAAGTTCAGAATGTTTTCTAGGAAAGGGATCATGCAGTTCAGGCTGACAATAGTATTGAAGGTGGTTCCATTTTCCAATGTTTTCCAAATTTTTGGGCCTATAAATCAGAAAATGGAGATATATATTTTTCTCAAAGGAAGGTGCACAAAATATTGGAGTGGTTCATGAAAAACGTGGCTTGTGAGATAAATTGGTTTCATGCACATTAGTGAAAGCAAGTTATTTTTTTCGCAAAAAAGGTGTTTTGGGATCATAACGTTGAAACAGAGAAAAGGCATTAGGTGTGCAAAAAATCTGGAGATGTGCATGAAAAATGGTTCTTGAGTGAAAAAAGATTGCGCACAGAATGAGAGGTTTTGTGTGACACGATGGGTTTTGTGGGCCGGGGTCAGCAATGCCTATATATAAGAGGTGACCCCCCTCATTTGGTATGGCTGAAGACTTAGAGAAGATCTAAGTTCTGATGTGTGTCAAAGTTATGGGCAAAGGGACTTGCGCAGAAAATTTGAAGTTGCACGGAAAAGTAGAAGTTGTGTGGAAAATTTGAAGTTTCCTGAAAAAGTAGAAGTTGTGCGTAAAAGTTTAAGTTGCATGTAAAAGTTAAAATTTTCATGTAAAGGGTGTTCTTGCGAGAAATATTTTTCCACATGAAGAGCACATACTCTGTGAAAAAATCAGATCTTGCGAGCAGAGGGTAGGTGTTGTACCCAATTATTAGTGTAACCTGATTGCATGTTCTAAATATCTGGTTCATTGGTTCAGTGCTTTCAAGTGCATCAATCCAGGACTTCGATGCAAGCAATGTCTCATGCCGAATAGAGAAAACGACATCAATGAAAATCTATTGAAGAGGCGTTCATGTCTATAAACTGAGTGGGACTTCACCCAAGGCAGTGAGCCAGGGGGAGTCAACAGGAGTGACCCATGGGAAACAGTGAGTTATCCTTGAATGTTTGTAAAGGCAGTGTGCCTGGGATAGAGTTACTGTACCTGAATCTTGTAATCCACTGCTAGTGAAGTTTAGTGGAATTAGGTATGACCAGAAACCTATTTCCATATGCTCCTTAGATGTAACCCTTAGTGTTGAACCAAGTAAAAAAATTTGGTCTCTTTTATTGTGGTTGTTTTCTTTCTGTTCCCATCAGTCTTACAGGTTTAACGAGTTCCTACCACTGTGGGAACAAGATCCTTGAGTTAAAAGAAAAATTTGACACCCTGATTCACCCTTCCCCTATTAGGGTGTCCCAGGGTCCTACAAAGGGAATATTGAAGACTATAGTACAAGAATACTACATATATAAGGATGTGGTTCCCACCTCCAATTAATTTTGGATACTTGAGTCAACCAAGTGGGTGTCCTCTGAAATAAGGTTTGCAGAACCTCAGGTAAGGAAAGATGATGCCAGTGGGGGATCTTCTTTCTGTAAAAACTTAATTGATCATCAAGGGTTTTTTGAAACCAAAAATATGGATTCATTTATAGATGAATAACATGAACCTTTTTATAGTGAGAATACATGGAAGCATTGAAGGCATCCATGGGGAATACCTCCTCGTATGAGGGGTTAGTGGGTAAAAAACCTTACACATGTTGTTGATTTTTCTACCTTTAAATACCTTTATTTTTGGGTCTCTTGTTTTTAGTGTGGGCTATTTTTCCTTACCTAATTTCCTTCTCCTCTATATACCTATTTTAATTCAATAAAAGGGATTAGGACTTTGTGCCTTATCCCAGTCCCTTTTTAAAAAAAATAACCAAAGTAGTTTGGACCATAAGAAATAATTATATAAATATATATAATTATATAAATATATTTATAATTATATAGAAATATTTTGAAATTTTTTATTTATTTTTTTGTAGAAATAGAGATAGGTCACAAAGGACTAATCCCATTTATTAAAAAAAGTAAATATTAAAATCACAAATAGGAAAAGAAACCCCCTTCAAAACAAGAAGGAATCAAATAAATCCAATTTAACAAACTAAAAAAGTATCTAGAAATCAGGAAAATCAACTGCATGTGTAAGGTTAGGACTATGCCTACCCCTACCATGAGGGGGTCTTCCAGATGCATGTCATCCTCATTTCCAGGACTTCGCTCCCTTCCATGGATGATGAACATCATCTGTAGAGCTCACTGCATCTACAGACTCCTTTAAAGCAATAGCATCTCTTACACTAACAGTAGTTTGGGCACTATCATCACCTTGGTAACTACAACTAGAGGCCCCAAAAATATTCAAATCAGTTAAGGATTCATTAGATGAATTCAATGTATTTTCCACATATACATCCACATTACTGCTTTCACAACTAGGAAGAATACATTCAGAAGCCACGTCAGTTGACCTTAACTTAAAGTGCATCACAAAAACCTTTTGTTTAGTAGCATAGAAAATAGCATCTAAAACATTTGGGTGAACAACTATTATTCACCCAAAACACCAACCTTTTAAGCACCATACAGGTCCACATGAGTAGGAACATCCACCTTAGTCACTCCCAAAACAAGATCATGCAGTTTAGCCACATTGGATGACCCTGCCTCCAAATGCATCACATCAACCTATTATTTAGTTACATCCAAAACAACATCCTATTATTCACCCAAAACACTAACCTTAGAATCACCATAAATGTCCACATGAGTAGGAACATCCACCTTAGTATCACCCAAAAAAATATCTTGTTTTTTATCCACATCGAGTGACCCTACCTCCAACTACGTCACATCAACATCCTATGATTTGGTAGAACCCAAAACAACATCCGACCATTTAGAATCACCCAAAAAACCAACCTTAGAAGCACCAGGAAATTCCATATGGATAGGAATTTCATATATACATGTATAGACATGTTGAACTAAATGTGTCACAAATTTTATATTATTAACTGAAGTGGCTAGACCACCAGAGTTAGTAGATTTTGGATTTCCATCTTTTCACGCATAAACCCTCTATCTAAGCTATTATAAATCCTGTTCACTCACCAGTGTAGCCTGCACATCACTAGAAGTAGTATCTTGAAGAGGACCACTGAAGAAAGAAATCTCAATAACCTTTTTCTCACCATGGTTCCTACTTTCATTAGGAACTTTGTGTCCCACATTTACAGTTCCCAAAAATGGAATCTTAAAATTAAAATTCTCAATCACATGACTGAACCTTTTACAATTATCACACATTAATCCCTTTTCTTATTTATCAGTATAATTTCTAATATTCCAACACTTATGAAAAAAACTAGGTAAATTTTCAACATCAATATGCTACTCAAACTGGAAATCCTCATCTACTATAACTACTATGTCAATAAGAGTTGATCACATGTCAATCTCAACTAGAATATGAAAAAATAATCTAGATATTTCCTGTTTAGTTTTATTACCAAATTTTATTGGGACCACAATAGAATATACAACATTCCAAAAGATTTTATGATACTAAAGATACCAACTAAGGTCAAACAATTGAGTTCATGCCTGAGTAGTAAAGTTTCCAATAGATGCTGGATTGAAACTAGGATCTCAGTCTTGATTTTTTTTAAAAAAATAGGCTTGAGAGGAGAAAAACCCATTCCCTAGGCTCTCACCTTCAAATAAGAAGAAGGAAAGATGATGTGAAGGAACCCCTTTCCAAGAGATGCCATCTTCCAATCTATGATTCCCCAAAAATGAATAAGAAGACTTTGAAGATCCTAGAAATATCATGAGTTGGTCCCTTATTGTGTAATCAATTCAGATATAATTGAGTGCTTACACTCTCCAATCTATTTTGAAATAAGATAATTTTTTTCTTCAATAAAATCCAATGATCCATTATTCATAATTCTCCTAGATTCAGATGAACCAAAACACTCATCATCAAAAAATATTGAAGTGCATTTGCGATATTTCTTCAATTCATTATGAACAATGGCAGGAATTCCCTACACCATAAGAATCTCACCAACAAAAACATTTTTCAGATCACAAGAAACATTACCATCACCATAATTTTTCATCCCAACAACACTCGTATTTGAAGATGAATATACAAGAACCTCCTTAAATGAAGGACGATTGACTCCATCCTTCTTTCAGCGAAGATTGGAAACATCAATAGGATAAATAATGGACATCGAACACTGATATTTGGAAATTCTATAAGAATCACCAAGGAGAACCCCTTCAATGCCCATAATAAATATTTTTTTATAATTATAATGGAAATAAATAAATATATGTTTAAATAATTATAAATAATTAATAAATATATTTAAATAATATATATGTTTTTTATAATTTTACAAATGCATATATTTATAAATTGATGTTTTTATTTTCTTAATAAAAAGGGCACGGTTCCCCCTACCTATTAAAACAATAATAATAATTAATATATTTAAATAATTAATATGTTTATTATAATTTTATAAATATATATATATATATATATATATTATAGGTACTTAGGGGTATAATTACAACAAAACATAGAAATGCAACACACACAACGTGATAGGCGGATCATAGCCCCCCAAGGGATAACCCACCCATTTTTAATGGCTCGAAGGCCCTGTGGACATGAAGTCCAATACAAAGCTTGTAGCCCTGGTT